>OW119928.1:71234095-72518895 GCA_933210815.1 Meta bourneti
TTATAAAGTCATGTGGTAAGGCAAGTGACTTTCGACGCTCGCCTCAGACGGAGAATTCCCCATTTGCATTTCAGTCTTTGTTCGGAAGTGACGAAATATACTACTTTGAATTTGTTCAGTAAAGACTAGCCCATACTGCGCTGTATGAAAATGGAAGAGCAAGGCGTAGTGTCCGAGAAGGAATCATGGTATGTTGACATGCAACGACGATTCGACGGTGAACTGTCTGCGAGCCAATGCTGCAAAAAATAGTGTTTTCCAAACCGAAACTGCTTACCAGAAGTTAGTGAGCGATGTGAAAAAAGCCAAAATGACTACTAAGAAGGAAGAAACCACGGGACTATTGGCTGCTGAATCTCTATGATGTGATGTTAGTGGAAAACAAAAGTAAACTGGTTTATCCTGTTATAGAAGGCGTTAATATTATCCAGTTCTACATCACGGATTCTGAGTTATTTAACGTACTTCATGACGCTCATTTAGCCATTGGCCTTTTTATGACTCTTTTATTTAATACTTTGCCTAAATAGTATTTGTCATTCTATATAAAGCCTAGGTATTACATACAATGCCTAAGTATTACATACAATGCCTAGGGAAAGTATATATGTTACCGTGAAAGACCGAAATTGGAGAATATCGACTTTCACCGGTGAATGTCGACACATACCAAATACGTCGGTGAAAGATCGAATATTTCATTACATTCTTGTACATTCGGACCCTCACCGGTGTATGTCGACAATCACAGATATGCTCTCGTGGAGGTCGAAAAGAGAGGAGCCGAGGTTTTTTTCCGATACCCTAATTTATACTGAATGGATACTGCAGTGAATCGTCATCTTTTTCTTGAAAAGTTAAATGCATTAATTGCGGGTAAACGAGAAGACAATTGTTTTTATTTTTCTCAAGAAAAGTACTCTAAAATACTTTCTGAAATGTTACGAACCTCACAAAAACAATTTCCTCCTGCTCAAATTGGTGATACTGTACGAATACAAGTCCCTGATGTCGACCGTGGTCGTACAGATAGCCGAAATGTGTTAGCGGTTGTTGTTGGAATAGAAGACTCCGACTTCTATAAACTGGCAAATAAAAATGGTACCCTCAAGCAGCTTTACACACGTAATCAGTTCGTAATTTGTAAAGAAAAGTTACTTTCCATAGATGAGATTTCTTTTCAAGAAATGTCGCTGAGAGAAGCAGCTTCGAGAAGCGGGGGGGGCAAGGCTATACACGCTGTCATTGCAAAAGGAAGTGTTCCACAAATAAATGCAGTTGTAAAAGCAAGGGACTCTTGTGCAATTCAAAGTGTCATAATAGTTTAAGTTGTTGCAATAAATAAGATTTGAATCACATAATTAAGTAAGTTTTTTATTACTATTATTTTCTTTTCTCATTTAGAATGTACTGTTTGTTTTAAGTTCTTGGTCACTCCTCTCAGAAAGAGAGGCGAAAAAGTTACGTCACCCTCGTGACGTTTTATCGCGACTGAAATACGGAGAAGAAAATATAAATCTCCGACATGTTCAACATTCACCATTAGTGCATGGTGAATGTCGACATTTGCCGGTGTAAGTCAGAAATAAGGGTATTTAGCAAATATTTCGGACATACACCAAGCGACTATGTGAATGTTGACATTCACCGGTGAAAGTCGAAATTCTCCAGATTTCGGTCTTTCACTGTAACATATATAATGTACTTAAGTATATATATTAAAATAATTCGGATATTTCATACTTTGCCCCAAAACGCCAGGCATTCTATATATTGCCTAGGCATTCTATACAATGCCTGCTTTTCATACATTGCCGGTAACACAGATATTCATGGCGACAAGTAAAACTAAACAAATTTAATTCTAAATTGTCATTTTGTGCGCCAGTGTGACAAACGTGAATGCATTTCTTCAAACATCCCCTATGGAAAATAGAATAAGGTCCATTTCTACAACAGACAAGAACAAACTTTATCTGGAAGGGTACTCGTGGAAGACAGACAATACATCAAATCTGACTTGGGACCTGCAGAAGTTTGAACTATTTCTTATGAAAACTTTCATAATGCATTTTTCCAAACACAATTCTGATCTAATTACTAGCTTTGTGATCGAGAATAAGACGAGAAAAATAGAAAGAAATTCGATCAAATGGAGTTGTTTCCTTTTCGACCGAAATGGAATGGAAAGATTCAGAGATCCGTCGGGTGAATAAAAGTTACAGCGACCTCCTTTCTAATAGTTAGTCTTTACCTTAACAACCCGATAAGAAATGCATTAAAACAGTTCCTGAAAAGTCTTAATTCTGTTTCTTTCCACCTTTACTTAAGGTAGTTTTATTCACGCCCTTATTTTAGTATGCCACTCTAAATTTTAAATTTCGTTTGAAGCTAAATTACAAAATGTTTAAGCCTCAATCTATTCCTACTCAACCCACCTAAATAGGTCGCAACATCATAAAGCATCAATGAAAACATCAGATGAATGGAAATGAAATTAGGATGTAAACGCTGTCGGTCATCCAATTTCGTTAGATGCAAAGAAAATTTGAATATAATTGCATCTTCTTAAACGCTAGGTTAGGTGACTGATCTGGTATCAAATTACAAACGTGTATGATAAGGATTTTCAGTATCAATAAACAAACCAGACGGAAAACGAAAACATTACTTCCGCTCTCATATAATACAAGTGCAAAATAACGAACCAGACGGAAAGTGAAGATTTTACTTCCGCGACACTAATGCACATGATACATATCGGGGTTACCTTAAAATGTTGTTTATCGCCATTTTTCCGACGTTCGATGTTTAATCTAATTGACTTTCATCTATCAAATATGAATTTGGAATTCATAAATTTGGGTTCTTTGTAATGTTTATTGGAAAACTTCTGAACAAGAAACAAGCCCACTGACATCAAGTTCAGAATACCTACAGGAAACACGTATCGTCGCAGCAACGTTGGCACCACCTACGTTTAGTTGGACAGAGAGTGGCTTTCAAATAGCTATGCATACAGAGCCACTACCATAGGATGTAATGGTGTAGCTCGACAGAAATGTGTGTGCACATTCACACATTTACCCTCTCATAAGATGTTATGTATCATCCGTTGGGAGCTTTGGCATCTTAACGCCAAACGAGGCGATAAGATGCCAACCAAGTAAATTTTTCAGACTGATCACGTAACTAGTCCAGGGCGCTTTGCGGACGATCAAGAATGTGGGTGATGATTTGTGGTTTTTTGTACGGAGGATTAAATTTCTGCTGCTGCAAGATAATTATTTGCTGGTTGCTCTGCTCCTTAGCCATCAAATCAGCTCTCTCATTACCAAATAAGCCAATGTTACATGGTATCCAGTGCAAGCAAATAGAAACAGTTGTGCACCATTTCCGACCAAAGTTGAATAATATCTCGGCTAGTTCTACCCACATTATAAGGTAGGTAGTTAATCAACGTCGCACTGGAGCAACACAACGGTCTATTGGCGACAGTCCGGAATCAATCCGGAACTGAAAGATCCAAGGGCAACGTCTCGTAATTTCGTACCACGGTCAGATGACGAAGTTAACATCTGAGCTGGCACCCCACTCCAAATTTCCACACCAAACCAACGTGAGGACATTTGAGGTCACCACAGATTTAACGGCCACCAGCTCCCGTGTACACGATGGCCTTCCTATGGACCGAGTTTCGAACTCGCAACCCT
The DNA here is from genome assembly GCA_933210815.1 of Meta bourneti. Taxonomy (NCBI): domain Eukaryota; kingdom Metazoa; phylum Arthropoda; class Arachnida; order Araneae; family Tetragnathidae; genus Meta; species Meta bourneti. The sequence continues at coordinate 71,237,809 of OW119928.1, forward strand.
CCGGTTGCTAATCCGCTGCTCTTCCAACTAGGCTTACCGAGGCCTTCCACAAAATATCTGGTGGTTACTCACTAGTCAGAAGTGTCACAGCCAAACACTTGTGAACTAGTAGCTTTAGTCGCATAAATTTTTTAAAATAGTAGAAAAATTAGTCTTCTCATAAAGCGTATTTTAGTAGCAGTTTTAGTTGTCCCCAGCAGCTACATCTTTTGGGCAGGGTCTTGAAAAACCGCTGTTTTGTGTGGAAGTAGGAATAAGTGTTCGGCATAGCTTGATGCTTAATTAACCGGTTTACACTTTTAACAGAAAAACTATGCGCTCTGTTACACAGATGCCTCGTTAAAGCGATCGCAATACCTATATTTGCCAAATGTTTTTGATACCTTTGGAGAGCAGTAGGTCAAAGTCATAAAACTATTTTCCTCAATGACGAAGCGGAAGGCATGAATTCATGACTGAAACAAGTATTCATGCTGTTGGTTAAAAATTGGGGGAACTAAATTTTCCTTGACCTATGGGGAATTTTCATAAACAAAAGTCGCAGAAATAGTAAAAACTCATAATAAGAGCTTTGGGTTAATTTTGCTTAAAAAAACACCCCTAGTATCCGAGGTTGAAAAATAGTAGCAAAAATCGCAAAACAATAGTTAGAAAAATAGTAGCAAAAATAAAATATGTATATATATGCATTGTCACTCATTAATAAGATCCACAAATAGGTTCACTAGGCTATTTAGTTTGCGCATGGTGAGGAAGTTTGGTGAGTGGGGTGCCAATTCTCAGGTGTGACCTCGTCATCTGACCGTGGTTCAAAAATACGTGTTGTCCTCTGATCTTTCCCTTCGGGTTTGCTCCCGGATCGTTGCCAATAGCCCGTCGTGTTGCTACAGTGCTACGTTAATTAAAATACCTACCTACCCATTTAGCTTGCGATCTAAACAGAAGTGTGAGAATTTCTGGTTTTAGTAACCTATTTTTTTCTAATTCAGATATTTTAAATCAATAATTTTTATGATCCAAACTTGCTCTAATAATCCCCATTTGACATCGAAATTCATTGAATTTCTTTCAATTAGAATCTAGAATTATTTGAATCCATTACAAGGATAAACGCTTATTGAGCAATATTTTACTTTAGAGCTTTCTCACAGGGTAAAATTGTAGGAATGCGTTTCGAAACATAATAAACTCTAAACTATGACTTACAATGTAGGTTAAGGGGTTACATAGCTGATTCTTTCTCGATTGCGCAAAAAAGTCATTTCATTAGGAAAATGTATTCGTTAAACTACATTTGTATCAGTATGTTAATGACGGAAGATAATGTGTTTTATGTTAGCGATCTTCAACCTTTTTCATCACATGGCACACAAACGAATCACTAAAATTTTGCTCCGCGCCAAAAAGTATATATTTTGCTGAGCTAACCAAACATAGATATGATTTTAAAACAAAAATAGCAATTGCCTACTCTTTTCGCTCCAAAGTGGCTTAAACATTTTTGAGACAATTTATTATTTCTTACTTTGTAACAAAAATAATATTTTTGGGTATTACTTGAAATCATTTGTAAACACACTTGTCAAAACTTGCAAAACTAAACCGTTGAAATGAAATAAATCTTACAATTGATACCGTTTCATTGTCCGTAAGGCTCATCGATGTCTTTCTTGGACACAAACTGGTTGAAAGCCGTTGCTTTGTAGGATTGTGTAAATTGGACTCTCATTGAATTAAGTCAGGAGAGTACGGCCCGCAAGCTACTTCTCTGCGATCTTAAATCTATTAATACTAGACTAGAGAAAATTACTTAACTTTTTATAGGTTTAACAAAATAGAGGGAGACATTTTTTAAAAGGCAGAAAGGAACGAGAAGTGAAATCGGGGATGAATTTTACATGGTTGGTGCTCAGGTGCTGGTTTCTAGATCAAAAGGTTCCTGTTACCAATATGGGGTAAGGCATGGATGCTTGTCTGGAGTGAATGTGTGGCTTCCCTATAAACGGGCTGTGCCTTGAATGTGTGGTATGTATGCGAGGTTCATCGTGAACTTACCTTCCCCCATGGTGCATCAAGGTAATGTCAAGTGGTTCACAATTCCGCCCTAGTAGTGAAATGATAACTGAAGCACTTCTAACAAGTTCAAATGGCAAGACTTTGGCAAAAAAGTTACACGCACTAGGCGTGCGCCCAGAATGTTTCTTTGGGTGGGGCTCAGAAAGTGGTCATCATCACGGTACTGATGTAGCCATTTTTTGGGGAGGAAAAATATTATCCCCAAACTTCATAATCGATTTTCTGATTCAATAGTCCTCCCGTTGAGAGCAAAAGGTTCTGTGGGAAGCGAAAATTTTAATAAATTGGTTTGTGTTATGTGTGACATTTATGCAAATGAAATTATTCAAAAGGTTGATTTGAAAATAATAAATTTTACTTGAAAATTCTTCAGAGCTGACAAAAAATTATTTTTATTTAACCTTAGGATGATTTACTACGATCACTCCGCTGGACTGCTTCCATGAGGCGAAATAAATTCCTGCTCTTGATTTTTACAACGTTTTAAAAATTACCAGCTGAAAAATACAACAGTGGAAATATCTTAAAATATGGCATATTGCCGTATAAGTGCAAAAAATATCGTTTTTCCTGAACCTTTAATATTCGCATTGGTTTGGGGATGATAGTTGGATCCCTTCAGCCGCCTTGCTGGGTGGGTCACTGATATGTATACAGATTAGAGACAAATAGGGGAAAAATAGACAAAATAAATTGTTCTGAAAACGTATATACTCGGTATTAACTTTTGCTTAAAGTACTAGGCCCAAAGCAAAAGTGAGGAGAAATATTATTGTTAACTAGTGTAACCGTTCAATTCCATGTTGACTGTATACAAGTCCAACACCATGCAATTTCATTATGCGAGTCCGGAGATATAAGCTCCGATTTCTAGGTGTTTAATATACATTATAAAATCAATCGTTATCGAATGAAAATTACAAAAAAATAACATTCGATTGGAAAGTTTTCGACGCGAAGACAAACCACCAGGCGGCTTAAGTGTATCCTTCAACCAGTTGCCACTTTTGCAGTCATGGCGATATTGGGTTGGTTGTTTGGTTTAGGTTTTATGGCGCAGGGGCCATAGTACCAAAGAGCGTAAATACCAAATTAATTTGCCAAATGGACTTATTGGGAACCAAATGGACAGATACAATCTTGTCAAAAGTCCTCTAAAAAGTTTTCTCCAACACAGGGAAATAAGATATGTTAAAATGTTTCGTCTTCGGTGTCTTCCAAACTAGGCTTTCCAGACAACTTTCGAGTTCGCAAGGAAACCTGTACAGATACACTTGAGTAACAATGTGACTCAAGTGTCACTTGAGTAACAATGTGACTCAATAAGTCCATTTGGTCAATTAATTTGGTATTAACGCTCTTTGGTTCTACGGCCTTTGCGCTATAAAACCAAAACCAAACAACCAATCCAATATGGCCATGACTGCAAAAGTGGCAACTGGCCGAAGGATAAACATCCGACAGATTTCATTCTTGATCTTACTTAAATACTCGGTGAAAGTAATAGGGGCAAAAAAATAGGCTGTAATCACAAAGAAGACAACTTGTCCAAACCAACTACAAAGTCCATTAACTTTTAGATTGATACTCCTATTGAAAGCGTTCATAGGGTGTTTGATTGAGATTTATAACTGTTGAGTTAATTTTACCATCATAGGGAAACTAAAACTTAGTTTCCTCTCGCAATAACAAACGCAATGAAATGTTGTAGAGAATTTATTTCTGTGATTGACGACAAGGTTTATTTTTTTATGCATCGTCCACAAATTATGATGTCAAGTAACTATTTTTCTGGTGGAAACAAACGCCCGTCCATGGTTTTAAACACATCACTTTGACCTACATCCCGACAGTCAAACATTTACACAGCAATTACCAACTAGCATTCATCAAACTATTTTATGACACCCCGAAATATCTTCCGTAATTAAACAAACGGAACCTACCGCATCCGATCGATAAAATCACAGCTGAGGAAATAAAAATAACAACCAAAAACAGAATTTTCAACTCATCTGGGATTCCTAGTTCCGCTATTTAAAAGCGTTTTTATGGTCATTAAAAGTGTCGTGTGCGTGATTCTTTTTCGAGGCTGGATAAAGAATAAAATCAGAGCAGAGCACAAGGTCAGATATATCATCAGCAAGGCACTTTTGTAGACGAAATGAATGTAAAGAATGGAGTGTGTTACACCTACTTCCTACTACTTCCGTATTTTTGTTTCAGATTTAATTAAAAACATTTAGGTAAGCTAAGATATAAAGTGATCGATTCTTTTTCTTCTTGAAGTTGACCAGTTGACAGTTTCATTTGGAATGCGTTTTATTTAAAGAAAAAGTATTTTTATACTTTTAAAAACGTTTGCGTAGAATGTTTTCTTTCCATAATGCGAAGATGGGTTTATTTTGTTGCTTACTATGATTATTTTTGCAATCGAGAAATGTGTATCTGTCATTTTTGATACAATGAACCAAGCATTTAAACTATTCTGGTGTAGTAGACTCGAATTGGATGTGTTGAATGAATGTTTGGAGGATTTTCGTTCAATTAAAATTGTGATTAGATTGAGCTCGTATTGTAATTTATGGTGCCATGAATACTTGTACTGATCTCTAAAATTTATGGATGCACAAAATTTTAAAAAGGATGTTAAACTTCAATGAGTTGCACTTATCCTGACAGGCTTCGGCTCCTATTCAGTGCCTTTTCCAATGTTTTTCGCTGCTTAGTAATGAAAAGAATAACTAAAATATGTATTATTAAAAAATTTATTTTTTATATTTTGTAGTTTTTCATTTTTTAAAATGTTTTTGTATATTTAAAAAAATGAATAATCAATGTGTGTAACTAGGAAACAAAACGTCAATCACCTCACAGAGGCACAACAATCTCATTCCTTAAGAGCATCTCACAGATGTACTGCTATCTCATTTGATAAGAGCACCTCCAGATGCACCGCAATCTCATTGGATAAGAGCATTTCACAGATGCACCGCAATCTCATTTGATAAGAGCACCTCACAGATGCACCGCAATCTCATTTGCTATAAAGACCTGCAACTAATGGATGGTTAAGGAACTAAACTTTAAGTAAATTTATCATTTATAATACAAATTTCTGTTTATTGTCTATCATGATTTTTCGAAAATCATACTCCCATCTTCAAGGAGTCTTGATGGCACAATGAAATGCGTTTTTCATTATAGTTCTTTGAATTGCTAGTCTAATTCTTAAATTAACTACTATTTCTATAATAAAACAATGCACTTTTGGATTAAAAAGATTTTCTGCATGTTTTGCTCCTAAATTCACTAGATTTGCTTTCGAAGCTTATGTGTTATAAATATTTTATTCTCTTTATAACAATAATTTACGAGTGGGCAAAGTAAAAGAAGAGAGAAATTTGTACATTTGAACAAACTAAACGTTGAGTAGTTGGGACAGTCTCATCATAGGAACATAACTCATCATTTAACCTAATACTGGTAGCCAGAGCAGGGTTGCCAGATTTAAAGTAAGAAAAGCGCCCAATCTGGCTTTTAAAGACACTCAAAATTTGCCCAAGCTTTTTCTTTAAAAAAGGATCTTTCCCACCGGAATTGAAACCATCGGACCGTTGTCAACAAACAGCCTGTTGTGTTGCTTCAGTTAAAAGTTCAAACTATCTACCTATCTTAAGAAAAAAATTCATTTCTTCACTAGATAGATTAGAGATTTTCATTGAAAACATAAACAACCCACCGGAAAACCAATAAAATGTTTACTGTTAAGAACAAATTTGATTAATAGCCATTTTGGCGAAGTTTGACGTTAATTCCCTCTTACACTAAATTATTCGCATATGTAACAATTGAAGTTTGACTTCATGGAGCATATGCGAATAATGTATTCAATTAAAAAACAAATTTTAAATTTTCGATCAATTCTATTTGCGACGTTCTGAAATCGCAATAAAAAAAGCAGTACTGTCACTTCCGAAATAAAGTGGGACCACAAAACACTAGCGCCCTCTATAGTTAGCTTTACGAAACACCCTGATAGCCAACTGAGAATTATACAAGCACTGTATAGATAGCAACTGTAAAAAATATATTCTTGAAATATATTACACGCAAAATACAAAATATTACTATGTAGTTCACGTTTGAGAAATTCATTCTGCTGATACAAAAAGTAATGCGACATAGCATATCATTTTTAACTTAAAAATGCACCCAATCGCCAAATACAAAATTTTGGTGCCCAACAAGTAAAACGCAGTCCAAAGATTACAATTGTGACCTATCTGGCAACACTGGCACTGTGTGCAGATGGGCGTGAGCAATTATATTTGTTAACAATTATATCTAGCGTGTTTGTTAACAATTATATCTAGCGTGTTTGTTAAATTATATCTAGCGTGTATCTTTCATTTGATAAAATTAGCAATTATATTTGTTAACAATTATATCTAGCGTGTTTGTTAACAATTATATCTAGCGTGTATCTTTCATTTGATAAAATTAGTATAAGTAAACCATGAATAAAAGCAGACATAAATGCTGGTTGAAATGATTAAATTGATTTATAAGGGATATGTAAAAAATACATTTTTTGAATAAAAACTGTCTCCTGAAAAATTTCTTTTCTTTTGACTTATACCCTAACACGCTAGAAATTATCTGAACAATCTATGGGGGATATTCCAATACCTTCATATTCATCAGACATGCGAAACCTTTTGTGACAATAGTGTTGGCCCTTTATAATCGAATAGCCTCTGCAGAGGGCGCAGTTGGAGTTAACGAAACACCAATATGAGAGGTGTGCCTGTATTTTTATTGCGATGAGAGGTGTGCCAATATGAGAGATTGCGATGAGAGGTGTGCCAATATGAGAGAATGCGATCCAGAATTCTCCAATCCTTGCAAGCAATACGATAGGATAGTTCATGGAATCTCAAAGATATCGATCCTTTTATCAGACGTTTTAATGTCATAAAGTATTGCGGCACATGTATATCAAACGAGTGGAAAACAGGGACTTATAGAGGACTGCATGCCGAAAGTTGTAGCCGTCTTTTAGCCGTCTAAATGAGTTCCAAGAGTTCTGGTTGCAACAGCAGATACCCACACTTTATACTTGACTGAGCTGTGGCAAGAAAATTTTTGATTGCATTTCCGTCATCCTATTTAGCTAAATGCGGATTTAGTGCTGTATCAAGTCTTTTAACTAAAAAGAGGAACCAACTGGATTTAAGGATATAGCTGGCGTAAATAGAGCCTAATGAAGGCAAATTGGTAGCACGCAACACCAGGCCCATCCTTGTCATTAGTGATGATTTTTAATTTGGCTGCTTTGATTGAGAGAGATATTAATTATCAATAATAATGAGCAATCTAGTGTGCTCATGTACAATTCATTTTTGTTGTTTAATTTTAACAAATAACTTTATAATTTCAGTTCCATGTTGCTGAATTTCTAAATTAACTTTTTGAAATTCTAAAATTATACTCACACTCATAAATATTTTGATGAAATTCCAAAATAATAGGTAAAGCTACTCTTGAAATATTGGCTAAGATATTATTTATATTATTATTGCCTAGGATGGAGTATCTCAGAAGCGAAACAAATTGTCTTTGAAAGGGGGACGTTGTGAACCAAAAATGTTTGGGAAACTGAACTAGACCAAATGGAATAAGTAAGACTTCTATTACAATCCTCCTATTTACCCCGTTAACTTTCCATTTATTGGTTTCGCATCCTTTCTGACACAATTACAGTTCAACGACTAAATTTACTGTTAATTTAATTCTCCAAACAATTTGCGCGTAATTTAAACGTATAAACGATGTCTCTTCACGCGATGATTGATGTCATATAAATCACATGCGTAAGTCAATTCGCGCTTCGACAAGCAGTGATTACAAGACAGAGATCTACATCTGTCTCAAATGACAAATCGGTTTAAGTAGAACACAAATCTTCCGTATTTTGCATGTTTTCGTTCTCCTAATTTCATGGTGCCGATGACCTGGAATACTTGGACTGGGAAACTCTTTGATGAACCTCTTCCGAAGTTAAATGGAAAAATCGTAATGATCTATTAAATGAGGTTTCTTCAAGTGAAATGATTGAAGATCTATAACTTCCCGATGGATAATTGAATCAGTTTCTCCTCTTTCTGTTCATTTGCGTTGATGAAGATGGTTTTAAAATAATAAAGCGATTTTGAAAACATGATAATGAGACCGTGGAAATGTAAGAACCGGTATTTAAACTTTTTCTGGGATGCTTACCACGTTTTTGATTTTAAGTTTCTCCATTTTGGAAGAAACTGAAATGACATTTTGCTATGAAGCGGCCAAGCTCTAACTTGCTTACTCCGAGACGATAGAAAATAGTCATTTCCGGGGCATTGACCTTAGCTGAATCGGATTATTTTACAAAAGTCGGATTTTATTTTTTTCGGTGAAAAAAATCGATTTTGTATTTCTCGTAACTTAATTTTTTTAGGGTCTTAAAAACATTTGTGTCAAATTTCAAGTCGAAAATCGCAAAGAAATAAGGCTGATGCTCCGATGTGGTTACTGTTTGATGAACCAGAAAAGCGATATGCTACGTTTTTACAGTTTTATATCAAAAAACCTCGGTCAGTTTTTTTTAGCTAAATGGAGGATTTTCGATTTGAAAAGTCACAATTTGCTCAAACATTTTTCCGATTCAAATATTCTTTTTAAAGGTCCGATAGGTTTTATATATCTCTTCCTTAGAATAGAGTAAATTGGGAAGATTCTATTGGTACTTCATTTGAAATATAATCCTTTGGAAAGATGCCATCGGTTCTTTCCTTAGAATAGAATCCTTTGGAAGATTACAGTGTTTCTGAGGACAACACACATAATTTTGAGCCACGGTCAGGTGACGAGGTCACATCTGATCTGACACTCCACTCTCTAAACTTCCACACCATGCCAACGTGAGGACATTTGAGCCCACGGCAGATTTAACATGCACCAGCCCAAGTGTACACGACGGTCTTTGTTTGGATTCGAATTCGCAACCCTCCGTTTGCTTGTCCGTTACTCTTCCAACCAGGCTGCTGCGGCCCGAAAAATTGATCAGGTCTTGATGGATGAGAAATCTCTTCGAAACGACTTGGAAGATGGTAGAGTCTCTTCTGGAAAGAAAGAATATATGATTGTATCAAGCAGTAGCGCATCCAGAGATATATTTTGGAGGGGACCCTATACAATTTGTATTCTAAATTGAAAACTGGACCACATTAACATTTTAGTCTCATTACAAGTCTTTATATCTTATATTTTGTAATTATATCAATTTTAAAGGGATTGCCTAAGCTTAAAAAAGTGGCACCTCTCAGATGATTTGAGTATACAAATCATTTTAAAATGATTGTGTTCGCCAAAAAATATTTATAGTAATTAAATAACAATATGTGGATATTCAAACCTTATATCTCGAAATTAGCTTTTTATTTCTTTCATTTTTGAAGCATATCTTGATATGATGTGTAGATATATGAATAATTAAGAGGTTATTGAGCGACAAATTAAGAATCATCATACTTTGATATTTTCCCTAGCAATTTAATAAATTATAAAATAATTAATCATAATAGCTATTATCTTAATTTAATATCACAAGTGTTCTGTAAATTTATGTACATATTTTATTTTTAAAACGATATAAAAATAAGAAACCCATACTATCGGGGGGGGGGCAGCCAGGGTGCTTCCCTCTATGTCAGTGGTATCGAATGAAAACTGCAATAAAACCGGATATCTTTATAGGGTTTGACTTCGATAGCTTTACATGAAATAATAAAAAAAATTAAAACCGATTACTAAATGTATTATGAATGTCATCGCCAACAGATATTTATAATACCCGTCTTTATTTTTGAACGCTTGTGTAAACTTCGTCCGAACCAGTATCTTTCCTTGTCTGATTTTGGTTAACTGTGGAAGGTTCTTTTAACCCTCCAAGTGGTTTCAACCAGACATTTCGTCCATCAAGATCTGGCCAATTTTAAAAATGGCGAGATATCTCGTCATCAAGATCTTACCGATATTTTAGGATGTCAGATCAAGTTCTGGTAAGTTTTCTTTCAATGGAGATATACCTTGTTCATCAAGATCTGGTCTAATACGCGACGACTTGAAATTAGCATTTTTTTATAAAAAGAAATGACAGATATATCCGGATATTTGGGATGCACTTGCTTGAAGGGAAGATAGTTAAGTTAAAAAAGTTTCGATTAATAGTGAACAATAAAAGATACAGCTATTTCCATAGCTAAAATATGTGTGACTGTCCGATATGTTGCACTGGAAAGCCCCAGTGATAAAAAAGCATGAAGTAGGTAGTCTGAAGGCCGAATTTATTTAATTACAAAAATAGCATCCTTAAGCAACCGATAAATTCTCTCTACGATTTTTTCTCACTTTCCTAAAACTATAAAACCTAAAAGGCGTGACTAAACCACGGCGTTTCGTCCAGCATTCTTTTTCCGGCGGCTTGCATTCTAAAAGGCATGTCACTTTCAATTTAACACGGAAACGAACTCTTTCTGACTAAATTTCCGATTTATTGTTCGACACTGTTCATTGTTCGACACTGGACGAAAAGCTTCGAAAAGAACGGAAGTGGCGGAGGGTGAAGGCCACTGGCGATTGGGTCAGAGATTGAAATTCGAGAAGATTGTTCGTTGGTCTTTTTAAGAAAGAGCACGTATAGGTGAAACAAAGGGACATCAAACCTATGCAGCGAAACAGAAAACCAGGCATCCAGGACACTGTCAACTTTAGAAATCTGGCACTTATCAGATTTATAAAATTATTTTGTTTCTTGGTTACACATAAAATTGTACTTTTATTTTCATATTTTTACATTTTCTGTTCTGTAAATCGCCATTTAAACAAAGTACTTTAGGTACAGATGTATCTAGCGCCTCGTCTGGTGGCAATGCTCTTGGCCCTTTTTGGCGCACTTTTATTAGCGAATTATGGCAGGTGAAGGTAACCCATCTTTATTAGGGTTATTCCCGTTTTTATCGCAACCCTGGTAAGCAGAAAGATTTATAAAGATATATTTATAAACATATATAAAGATTAAAAAACGGACGGGGCTGTGTCGGGTCAAGGCCGCTAGGTTTAAGGTGTAGAATACGTCAGTGCTTCCACATGGTGGCGAATGACAGCGAAAGAAATAATTTAGTACAATACAGTTTAAAGCATTTAATTTCACACATCAAATGTTCATATTTCGTTACAATGAATATTAATGCAAAATTTCATCAGTACCGCCATATCTTAAATTACAAATATCTACTTTTCTAACACTTTATATACAAATTTACATTTACAAATTAAATGGCAAAGTATGTACATAAGATTTCTGGCTTCGGTGGGTATTGAAAGCTATTATATTTCGATAACGGTGGTATTTTTTATTCATAAATTTGTTCTACAATGACTACACAGAATGAAATCATTCACATTGGACTGAGGTAACTCGTTGCGGAGCAATGATATCACTCCACTGTTCAGTGACTGCTTCAGGTCCTTCTCAAACCAGTCTATCACAAACTACACGAATATCCAAATTCATTGTTTATGATTACTGCACGAAAATGTCTATTAGCGTTACCCAAATTCTCTCATATTCATAGCTCCGCACATATATCACAATTGGTGCACTCGCTGTTGATGTTGATGGTTATGGCTCATTACTTACCTCCATGGGTTCAACTCCATCACTCTATAATGAAACGTTTATGTCATCAGATATGCTATTTGCGTCGAACTGAGCGGCAGATGTACTTGACGCACTCGTATCAGCCATATGCCCACCTTGACGGTGCGATTCAACTTTCAAGCGCTCCCGTCGAGCCCGTTAAAGCTCAGCATCAGACATCTGGGTCTTGGATTCCTCATATCTCGATCTTTCTTCCTATAGACGTTTGCTATAATTCTTCTGGTGTTTATTATGCATATATTTGGACATTTTAAAAAAATTATGCAATTTCCACACTTCGATATCTAAACAAGTATTAAATATTTAGGTTTCATTTATATTATTATTTAAAAAGCGCAAAAAGACGAAATAAATTACACCTCAAACGTCGTACTCGTACAGAGGAGGCCAGTGCTAGATTAAATTAATGTGGCAGCTCACATTTTCGTGACTCAACTTTGCGCTGCGATTGCATCAGCCCATGAGGCCGACGCAAGTTGAATGGGTATTTATAACATGCTTTGTTTAATGATCTATTGAACGCCATATCGCGAACGCGAACGAATATTAAATTTTTCGTGATCAACGTTTTTCGTGACACTCACAAATTAAGCCCAGTACCCCGTTTTCGAAAGGGAAGACGTATTCTACGTCAAAATATTTTTTTCTAAGGTTTTTTCCATGGCGACATAAAAAGTGCGCCAAAAAACGCGCCAAGAGCGTTGCCACCAGACGAGGCGCTAAATACATCTCTACTGTACTTTATTTCACTTCGTATGCCACTTGCCTGTTCGCAGACGGGAAAACCCTTTCCTTAAAACGCTTCCTAAGTGCATTTTAGAACTTTGAGGTAGGAAGGCAGTTGAATTTACATCGCATTGGACCAAGACATCGGGCTATTGGCGACGGTCTGCGATCAATCCCGAAGTTACCAGTTTCAGGATTCAAGAGGAAATTATAAAAGAGACCAGAATATTCAAAACAGTTGAACTTCAAATTGGCAAAGACGTTTAGTACATTTTAAGCGAACACCGTACTAAATACTCACATATGTACTATTTAAATTGTTTTAAATTTATATCAACACGTTTTCTTTTGTACTCATGGGGAACTTTTTATCATTCATAAAATGTTAATAAATATCTAGTTTCTCTTTCAGAGCAGTTTTATTTATTTATATTTATAAGGAGAAGACTAATATTTTGGTTAGTGACTTGCTACGTGTAAGTTCTTGCTTTTCTTAACATCGTTTACAATATTTGTGGAGAGCTATAGAAATCCGGCACTTGTCCGGTCCCATTAATCCCGAATTTTTGAGATTTTACTGCATATATTTCATAAAGGTACGTGACACACAAATCAGTATTATGTGTATATTGGACCATGACAACATGTGTTTATCTATATTAATAAAACGAAGTTGTATGGAGCTTGTCATTCGCATTATAAGAAAACTACGCAACGTAAAAACATGAAATTTTGCTTAAAGGTAGCTGATATACCGAGGATATGCATCTAGGGCTTCGAGTTTCAAATTTGTGAGTTTCAGATGGGGAAACAAGGTTAAGGAACCTGAAAAACAAATGCCTATTTTAAACGTTGATCACAGAAAAGAGCGTTTTCAAGAGACATCAGTCTAACCTAGGTTGCTCTACCAGTATCGCTGGATAGAAAATCTTTTCCTTAAATTATTTTTGTAGAATTTAAATTCTAGTTCTTTACGTTTGAACTTTTACTTTTTTATTTCTTTCCAAAATATGAACAATTTCTGAATATTTGAGGGATGATGTAAGCGAATATAAAACATTTTGAAAATTGCAGTGATGAAAATTAATTTTAAAGATAAAATTTTACCACAATTACTTCTTTACTTTCATTTTGTAGAAAATTAATGTTTATTTAGTAAGCGAAGCGCAAAAGAAAGACCCATTGTTAATAAAAATTTAATTTAGCTACTCGGTATTTGGCAATGACAGAATAAATGTTTTATTTTGAATTCCATTTAGAAATCTGAGTTTATGCACATGAGGTAAGGCAGTGAAATGCATTCTAATTGAGCATTTCCAGGTATTATGAATTTGTTCTGTTTGTAAATAAATCGTTGTTTTTATATCGATATTTTATTCTGATTACTTTTGGAATTACTCCATTCCTGAGTAGATTCGAAGTTAAAATCCGATACGTTTGCTCCATACATTTCGATTTTCAGAATTATACATTTTTCAATTGATCGAAGTTCCATTTCTGTTTGTCATGCTGTTACCACTGCATTTATATGCTCCACTATTTTATATTTCGTAACTATTTAAGAGTTAGATTTTAACTAATTATTTCTTTAATGCCAATATCGCTAAAGACGTGAGTTCATTTCTTGATGGCATTTGTGTATTTCGATCAACTTTCCTCAAAAGAGAGTCTCTGGTTTAATATATATGGTAGTAGAGTTCGGTTTTATAAGAAATAAATGTACATTATAAAGCTTAATAGGACTGTTACATAATCGTGTATTTTAATGATTAAGTTTTTAAATTTTAACTAAGGTTTTCTTTACAAGACGATTAAAATCAGCAAAACCTATATTTATTTTTACGTTTTTAATCAAATGATTGGGTTATATTGAAAGATGCACTCAACAGTAACGTAACTACATATATAATTCTAAATAGGCACATGTTGTCCATTCAGAAACCGAATGTCCGAATTGGAAAAAGTACCATATAGATTCTATTTGAATCTGCGTGTCAGTAGGACTAAAGAAAATTTTGAATCAAACTTTGCAGGTTTTGGAAGATTATTAATGTTAGAAAATATCCGAACTAAGGGCGTTAAAAAATGCCTCAACGGCAAAAGGTCGATGTTACTTTACAAGTTGAAGCTATTCGTATGCAATTTACCTGCAAAAGTTTATTGAAAACAGCGATTTCCTTACAAAAAATGTCGTCAAACGACCTACGTTTACTGAAAAATTATAATCGATTACCTTTTTCTTTATGTTGAGAGGATTTTCAGTGCATAGAATCTCTGGAAGGCGAAGTACAAGTCTACTCACTGTAGATTCGTTATTTCAACCCGAGCAACGCCGGGTAATATTCTGCTAGTTAACACATAAAATCAACTATGTGATAGCATCCATAGTCACATAATTGGATATCAAACCTCTAAATGAAATAAAATTATCAAAAAATATTTAACAGCATTTCGTTTCCTTTTACTAGTGTTAATTCTTGTTTGCAATAAAAATGCACTGCAAAAAGCACTTCTCAATTATGTTACCACAATTAGATTCTGAACGTCTGCTTCAATTTCATCCCGTTCCTCTGTTGAAGGCAATTCGGCCATCTTTTGACAAAACCTATTTTCTTTTTTGAGCAGATTTATATCTTCTAGATTTCCTTTGCTTAATTAGGCTGTTGGAGAATTTCATTGGAGTGGCGAGCTTTTTCGTGCAGTTTTAGCAATATTATTCAGCATCATAGCTCAAATTAACCAAATTTAAACTAAGCTGCAAAATTGGTGAATAAATGCCGTAATAGTCGATTTCATACTGTTTCTATCCGTTGTAGCCATTCGACAATAAACAAATAACGTCGATTTCTGTACCTCGTACGTTCGTTTATTTTATCTTATGCCCGTCTCCGACCTCTCAGCTATCAGTCGTCAGCAGCCCAATAGAGTGGTTAAATATGATTTGAAAACTCTATCAACAGAAAATAGTATTTGCAATTCTGTTGTTAGGAATTGTAGGGAAACTTTACGTATGTTAGTCAAATATATTAGAACTAGAATAAATTAACCGGACTTTGCTATTTGGAGATGTTTTATAAGGAAGTCTAAAATTTCCACGTCCTTAAAAATTCGCTAAACAGCATTCTTTAAATACAGGATGACTATCTAATTTTGAAACTAGTTTTCCGTGAGACAAAACAAAGAACCATTGAATACCGTTTGTCTTCCATTTTTGAAAGACAGCACTTAAAACTGACATGATACGTACATCTGTCCTCACATTTCACACGTACAACGTGTAATACAAATTGCAAACATTACGTACGAAAAATTGCAACTCTGATTCTTTTGTTTTCAGATCTGGCGAATTATTCGTTATCTTTGAGCATCAAGATATCTAATGAGGTGCTTTGTAACCCAGAATACAAGCGAGCTTATGAAGACTTAGACGAGCTTTTGGATTTCAACCCAAAACGGAGTTTTACGAGCTCCATTTTCCAGAAGCGTCCATACTACCTTGAACGTGACCTTGAAATAAGGCCATTACGAGTCCACAAGCAGAAATAAATCTTTGGGTAGGTCTTGTGTAATCCACTCGTCACTCTGAGATATAAAAAAGAGATATACTGTACCTTTTTGTCTCAATTTTTGAATTTTGTTTTCCAATGTCACATTGTACTGGTTTTTTCTTACATAAGAAAAACTTTATCAACACGTTCCATCAGTAAGGTTTAAAAATCCTCATTTATTTTCTGAAGATAACCGCAAAATCCTATTTCTCGCTGGGGAGTATAGACTTTATTGACCCACTTCAGGATTTATCAAGAGAAGAATAAGAATTAAAGGACAAATTTCTTCCTTGATTTCATACGTGAAATGATGTTCTTGCGAGCATTTTATCTTCTCCTTTTCGCTTTTAATGATGGTTTAATGCGTTTAACACAGAAAAAGGGGAATGAAAAAGAATACGGGTTAAAATTTTAGTGTATTCATTGAAGGATGTGTTTCCACCTGACCACGGCTAATTGGATTGAGGAAAACTTCTGGTGGCGACTCCGGATTTTTGATATGTCTATGAGAGCTGTATTACGGGCTGTAGAAACTAAAATGGTTGCTTGGGGCTCTGTTCGCAGACCTTCGTTGAAAGTGAACTAGTAGACGCAAAAGACGTTGATTTATATTTTGAAAATTCCATTCTGTTGACACTGGAATGTGCTTTAAAAGCGCGTACATTTTGATCATATTTTCCTTTTTGTGACATCAACCTTCTAATGAAATAGACGTAGTATGTGCTTGCAGCTTCATGCTATACCAACCTACAATCACCAGCCTCTCAGGAATTTCCCGATGGACATGTCCGTTACTGTTACTTAATAACGCAAGACAACAGTAAGAAATGCTTCAACCAACCGTTGATTGAGTATGCTCTTACTAGTTTTCAGGGTATCAGATACGTTTATATTCAGCATTTTAACAATCGCTTTCCTAACGACAAAATTTGGAGATACAGGTACTATTCACTTAACGACCTACTGGCAAAAAAAGAAACTGGTGTGATGTGATTAAATGAAGGATTTCACACTTACATGGTCCGACCGCCGACTTCATCAAATGTGCAACGCCGGATCCAGTTGCAATGTAATCAAATGGAGGATTTTCACACGTAGTCCGGTCCAGTCTCCGATTTCGTCAAATGCAGCCGGAATTGAACTCAGCAAATCGGATGCTGAAATGTTTTCATTGCAGGTTCTATTAGTGATCGAAGCGCATTGCTTACACTGTACCTGTCATTTCCAATTATGATTACTCTAGCGGCCCCAACGTTTTGGATAGTCCCCTAAAACAAACTAGTTATCGCGCGCGACACCTTAGATCTTTTTTTTTCTTTCATTAAAACTTTTTTCAGAACAAATATAAAATGATTGAGCTCCTCGCTTATCGACCAATTCTTTAACAACCTAGTCGTAGGAAAGGAACTCGGTCGTTAAATGAGAAGTGCCGAACTGCATTGACTTACACGACTGTATAGTGAGTCATCAAAAAATGAAGTCTTTTCAAACAATCCACCGAGAATTTCTGGTAGCCCGAACCGTGGTTCCTTCTTTAAATCCCCGAGAAAGTGAAAAAAGAATATCTAATAATAAAGGAGGCCTCAGAAAAGACCGAGAGATTCCGCAAAACTTCACAGCACCATTTTATGTGTCACTGCTCATGAAAAGTGAATTTGCTCAATTCAAACAAACAAAACCTACAAACGAAGGTGAAAAAGGAGGCATTCCCGAGGCAGGTGCACACAAAGACTCGGCAAAGGAGGATCAACAGCTGAAATAAAAGCTCTTTTCAAGCGTTTCCGTTTTTTTAGGTCGACTGCAGAGCACACGAAGAAAAACAAAAACTTCAATGCATTCTTCTTGCGGGAAACTCGCAGAAAATTTCGTTCTTTGTTAAACTTCGGCGTTGGATGAGAATTGCGCATGATTTACGCAAAGAAAGTTATTCCAGAAGGATCTGATTGCGAGTGCAGCGCGTGAGAAAAGTGAAAGGGTTATGAACTATAAATAAGACCAGCATTCTTTAAGCAAGTAAAATCGGGGAAGTGTGATGTGTGGAATTTCTGTTCTGCATTGTTCTTAACCCTTTAAGTCCTGACTGTCACGAACGGGATGGTCGAGTTCTAGAAAATTTTTATTCACTTTCGGATTTTATTGAGATTTTATTGAGATTCGGATTTTATTGGGCATCAAGAGATAAAAATGTATTACTTGAAAGATTTTCAGTTTCGTCTGTCTTCTACCGCACATTTCCAATGAATTCTAAATTTCTAAGTTTCTTATTCCTTGTAGTTTTTTAATAAATTCCATTCAAATTGGCGAGGTAAAATTTTTGTTATGAATATTACCATGAAATTGATCTAATTATTTAAATTTTACCTCGCCACTTTGAATGGAAATTATTAAAAAACATCAGATTTAAACTTTTTTAGAGATATAGAATTTATTGAGAACGTTCGACCACACTTTCTATTAGAAGCTTACACGTGTGAATAGTACCTTCAATTATATAAATTTTACCTCGCCACTTTGAATGGAATTTATTAAAAAAACTTCAGAATAAGAAATTTTTTGGGATATAGAATTCATTGAGAACGTTCGACCACACTTTCTATTAGTAGCTTACACGTATGAATGCTAACTTTCATTATGTAATAAATATCTCTTCACTTTGAATAGAATTTACTCAAAAAACCTCAAGGAATAAGAAGCTTAGAAATTTAGAATTAATTGGAAATCGGCTGTAGAAGACTTTTAGACTTAACCGAAAATTTTATTTCAAATAATGAAAGTTGCTATTCACTTATGCGAGCTACAAATTGAAAATGTCGAACGTTTTCAATGAATTTTCGTATTTATAAAAAATATCTTGTTCTTTGAGGTTCTTAATTTTCATTCAAATTGCAGAGGTGAAATTTATATAATGAATGTTACCATTCAACGTGTGGCCTACTAATAAAAAGTGTGTGAGCTACTCAAGAAAATGCACCGAAAAGTTAATTTTCAGAAGGATTCATAGAAATAATTAAGAATATAAAATTAGGGTGAACGAATACATCTTTCAATTATTTCGAATATCATTATAAATCTAAGATGGGCTGCACTGCAATTAGGGTAGAAAACAAAATCTTTGTCATTAAATATTTCAGAAAATCCTTGAAAGAATTACAGTATAAACAACATACTGTACTATATGAAACTAACTGCTTCAATTTTCCCTTATAAGTGCAGAAGGAAGAGTACAGAACTGTATTTGAGGGTATTATGTAGTTATTTGAACGATAGTATTGGATTAAGTATTGTGTATTTCGCCTTTCTAGACAAGAAAACAGTTTCTCCAAGTTTGTCTTTACAGTTAACGGTTGTTAATATTAAAGAAAGAATCTGATGCCTCATAACTCTAGAAAACAGTAACAGCACACTCAGTGAACAGTTGTTTAAGTGTTTGTATTGTTATAACTGCCTATATAGATAAAGTATACTGAACTAGAGTTCAGTATACTTTATCTATATAGGCAGTTTATAAGAATACCCAACTCTAAGATCAAACTTGGAGATACATCGTTTTCGACTAGTATGTATATACTATATACAGTGAGTAAAAAAAAGTTTCCGTACGCCCTTACTATTTGAAATAAATTGCTTTATTATTTGCAAAATATAAATATCGAAGAAATAAAAATGGAAAAACAAATTAGCATAATTGCATAGAAAGTTTCTATTGCATTTAAACAAAAATATTAATACAATTTAACGCATAAATTCACAATAACATAAAAATGTGGCAAATATGAAGCAAAAAGTCTCCGTACGGTGAAAAAATATTTAATTAAAAGTTATTCCCCCTGTTTCATCATTTAATGGTAAGTTGAACCTGCTTTTGCTTTAATGACCTCTCACAGTTTAGGCATGACTCCCACAAGTTGTTTTGTTGGTTCTGGAGTAATTTTGTTCTAGACGTCCAGAATGGCACTTTTCAGGTTATCTTTGCTATTGGAGTCATAATTTTTCAGTTCACGACCGATTTTTCTTCCCATAAGTGTTCCTTGGGGTTTAAATCAGGAGACTGGTGGTGTGATAAGTTGATGCTACATATGGTAAAGGCATCATTCTTTACAGAACGTTGTAGTGTGTTTTGAATCGTTGTCCTGTTGGAAGATAAATGGTCTTCCAAGAGACGGTTTCGTAGCACTAGCAAGGACATTTTATTTCAAAATGTCTAGGTACATATAACTGTCCACGTTACCTTCAACAACGCAAATTATACACACCAGAAGAACTCATGCAACCCCATACATTTACATTTCCTCCGCCGTGTTTTAAAGTTCTACAAAAGTTTTTGTTTGCAGTTGATGTTTTGGTTTTCTCCATGCCATAACTCGTCCATCTGAACTATAGAGACAAAATTTTGATTCATCCCTGAAAAGTATAGAATCCCAAAAAGTTAAGAGCTTACATGCTTTTTTACAAACTCAAGACGCTTTCTTCTGTTAAGTTTGCTGTTGACTTCTTACATGCAAACCATGCCCATTGTAGCCACCTTTTTTTATTTATTTTCTTACAGTCTGAGGTCATATTTCAAGATTGTAATCAGTTTTCAACAAGGATGCAAGTTGTGATGAACTAATTCGTGGATTATCGCGAACTTTTCGCAGAATATTCCTGATGTATATGACTCAATTTCTGAGGTCTTCTGGTTCGGTTCCTATTTACCAGTTTCTACCTAATTATCGTTCAGTGATTTTTACAGTAGATTTAGATTTGTTTGCGATTTCGCCAATATTTTCCTCATTGATAAACCGTTATTTCTCAACTTTATCACCAACACGCGAATAGTTTTCGGAATTCCATTTTAGGCTATCCAATGGTATAAAAATAGCTTGAAATGATTACTTACACAATACTTAAGTTCTTTTTCATTCGATAGTTATAATAATTGAATGCGGGACAGCTGGACTGTACGTTCTGATCAATTTGCATAGTGTGTGCGGAAACTTTTTTTGCCTTTCCTTTTGTATGTTTTTCTCAAATTTTTAATTCATTACTTTTTATTTGTGAAAATTAAGGAAGATTTGTTTCGAACACATTCTCTAGTATGAAATAAGTTTCTTGTGCAGTTTCTGAATCTGGTGAGATATTTTTAGAAATTATCATAATTTATGCACCGTTTTCGTTTCCGTAGGAAACTTTTTTATCCACTGTATATATATACTAGCAAAACTGCCCGACCTCACTCTGGTTGAATTAGTTAACTATATATTAAAAGTGACCAGAAAATAATCACTTTCCTCTATCGTAGAAAAATGCCAAATCATTTAAGTGTGAGTAAAATAACTTTTTAACACCTTTTCGACATTTTTATAATTTCTACAACCTATTTGGACAAAAATCCTATACATGCATATCCATCCATGTAATGCATTTAACATACTATATCGCAACCCTGCTAAAGATACACTCTAGAAACAGGTTTGCGACATTTTCGAATTTCGTCATCATTAGGGAAAGATGACAAATTAATTTTATAAGATATTATCACTAAGTTTGTTTAAAATTTGATACGCATTGTTTCTTGAAAATTCCGTTTTGAAGCACGTGCAATAATAAAAAAACTTGTTTTAAAATTGAATGTCTTCTGTACAAAGGTAACCTATTATAATTTTTTTTAAATGGTAAATCGATTTGATAGTTTCTTCTAAAACATCATTGTTTTAAGTAAACCTTCCTTATATAAGTTGCTTAAGTATAGCTTCAATTCGTAAAATAAGCCACCTTGAACTTCTGTCGCTATATGACAAAGAATTTGTAATGTTTCAAAAGTCGTAGTTCGGATTTTTTTAACCATATCTTTCAATAATGACAAAATTCCACTTAATATTTGCTTTAACATAACTCACATGCCGCTTTAAATCAAATACTTTTTCGGTAGTGTTGCGTGTGATGAAGAGGAATCACAATTTATTAAAATAATACATATTTAAAACAGCAAACAGAACAATTAACAAAATAAAAGTTGGCGGGGAAAAAAGTTGTTCTAAAGATATATAGATCCATGATTCTTTTTTTCCTCTGATCTCGCACAGTTCCCACAACTTACAATTAAAAATTAGAAAAAATTTAAAAATACGATATTAATTCCGAGCGAAAGAAACAGAAAATAATACTGCACGTGGCAAACGAACACGAGTTTCCGTTTTGTTACAAAATATTGTCTGTCCCAAATGTTCGGAAATAGATTATATTTTTGCAAAGAAAATAAATAAGGCTCAAAATAAAAATGATTTGAATTTAAATTCTTCGAAAATAGTTTTTTTTAAAAAGTAATTGATTTTTCAGCAGTACTGGTAAAACAATCCAAGTTATTGCAATGCTCAATATACCTCCCAGCTATTCCGAAACTACCAAATTATGGTTGATTTAAGTATAGTTACTCAGATGTTTTAACGTGCAACTTCCCTTAAAATATGTAAGCAAAGAAAGTTTAAATATTGCATTCACTACACTAAAATATGGCGTATCAAATATAAAACATTGAATTAAAACATGCTGAACAACTCTTATGTGATACTTGTACAAACAGACACAAATCAAACATAGAATGGGAAGACGGACAGACTTACCCAACCAAGTTCAGTCACTAAATGAATGTAAGAACTCACAGTATGCAAAGTTTCACGAAAATATATTCAACCGTTTGGACGTAGCACGTGCACACACATACAGACAGACAGACACCAAACCTCGCAAGAGATAGATTTAGCATCAGAAGGGTCCAAAACGGATAGAAAACTTGAAATGAGTCGAAAATATTCAGCGTACAAACAAACACTCCATTCTTATTAATCATCATCATCTATATTATTTCTATAGTATAGATCCCTTTACGCCTGGCTCATATATATATATATATATATATATATATATATATGTATATATATATATATGTATATATATATATATATATGTATATATATATATGTATATATATATATGTATATATATATATGTATATATATATATATATATATATATATATATATATATATATATATATATATATATATATATATATATATATATATGGCAGTACTACTTAATAACTCTTGAAATCTCTTAAAATCCTTACAATCCTCAAAAATTATGCATAAATGTTGATTTCAACTACTCGCACATTCTTGCAAGTTCTAAATTTTACCAAAGATCGATGGTTTAATATACAGCTTTCCATGTGTGTTATAATTTTTTTCATCCTATGCCAGAGGACGGAGGGTTATCCATTTCTCTTGCCGTTTAATAGAGGCATGCGTTTGCAGTCCATTTTTGAGGAAAGGTGGTCTCAGCAATCGCAGTTAACTTTCCAGTCTTTTAAATGACAGTAATAATAATCGCATTGGAGTCGCCGAGGACAGGATGCACTGTCCTATATTTTGATTTCATTTAGATGTGCCTTTAAATAGTCGTGGCCTGTCATTAATCTGCAGTTGGAACCTGGGTTGGAATTTGACTTATCAGTAGTTGTTCCCAAAATTGTCCAACAGCTTTTGTCTGCTGTTCACTTATTAAATTTAAATTAACTGTATTAAATGACTGCACTTAAGGTTGTTGGTGAGTTACAGGTTTTTTATCCTGGTGCAAGCTACTGCACTCTTTCTCCAGTTGGTCGTCACGTTCATTTCCAGGTCATAATGGCTTGGGATCTGGATTGTAAACAACATTCCAGCTTCCTTCCATTTGGTTATGTATGTGGTATTATAAATAAAGGAATAAATAGATGGAAAAAGAAACATTTCTCCGATATAAAAATAAGTGGATGTATTCATAACGCATTTTTGTAAATTATCCATCATGCAACAATAATGATGATACCAAGAGTTTTTATTTTTGCATTTAAATAATACCATTGTTCGCACTTTTTGCTAACAATTTTCTCTGTGAAGCCTTCACTTTCATACATCAATCAATCATTTCTAATATACAAAACTCCTTACTAAACGAATTAAGTAATTCAAAAATAACATAATAGCTCAATTATTGAATGCAACGCAGAGTTATGAATAAATTATCTTTGCCCTATGCCGCCAATTGAAATACCGTCTTCACTTTTTTGCACCCTTTGCATTTTGATGCTAATCTGTATTTCAGATTGCGAAATCAGAACACCTGACTATCAAGCGTGTGACGTTCCTCTCTATGACCTTTTACAGACCTTTTCCAAAACACAATGGAAATCAGAATGGCACTCCATGAGTTCAATAAAGGTCTTCCAAATTGCAGCTTAAGTCACTAAATGTGTCAATGGGCTTAGCGCTTTTTTAGAGTATTGTTCTAAACTCTCCTAGTTAGTGAGTTGAAGATGGAACATTTCTCTTAGATTGACCGAGGAAAATTTGGCTAGATGCAAATTATTTCCACATGCCTTGCGTAACTTTAATTTCATAACATTTCGATGTCGTTCGTTCTCTTGAGGTTAAACAGCTGCTTTACGATAGCATTCATTCTCTCTCTCCCAGAATGTTTGGCCTACACATCTGTATACTAAGTACTTAATGTTTGGCAAAATTTTTCTTTTCATTCTCTTCTTTAATACGATCTATAGCTTTCTTTACCCTTTCCCTTCTTTAATATAATCTAAAGCTTTTTTTCTTTCCCTTCTTTCTGTATAGAGCATACAATTTTTTGTATACCTTGTTATAATGAACACAAAGAAAATATTTATAACATTTTGAATCTAGAAAGTAGACTGTTATTAGGGTAACCTGGAGATTTTTGACTGTCTTAAAATAAATAGTTTCATAATTTTTATTTTATAATTATAAATTCATTATTGACCATATTACAGAATTTGATGCTGAATGTATTAGTCTCAAGAACACGTGTTTTATATATTTAGTATATTATGTTTTAAAACCCATTCAAGTGTGTCAGTCTCCCCTATTTATGGAGGCTTGACCAATGGTAAGGGAGGCTTGACCCGACCCACAAAAATATTTTCTTATTGATTACATTATTTCACTTATTAAACAAACGTCTAAGCGCTATGAACCCTGCAGCATTAAATTTATTAATTTCCAATTTTTTAAAATTATTTTTGGACGTAAAATCCAACACTTGAACAGCATGAACTACAAAAGCTCCAATTAAATTTTATTCAAAATTCAAAAGTATCACATGTAATGTTTTAATACTTTTGATAATTTCTTTTCCATTGTTGCTGGATTTGTAATATGATGGATTAAATATCAACTTAATTAATTTAACCCACTGGTTAACCTTCTCTCACATAGTATATACTTTCCTCGCACGACCATTTTGTATAGAAAAATCATAAGGTTATTTTAATCGCCATTTCATGTACAAAATCAATGTCTAGAATCCAAGCCTATAAGTTAAGCAACAGTTAAATCCTATTATATCAAATACCCTCTCTGAAAAACTCTTAAAAATATGTCTGAACTATATTTGCTTTTAAGGCTGAGAAACACTTATCTTATTTAAGTTGAATCGTATTTAGATCATCTGCATGATAACAAGTTGATTACTTAAGCTTTCGCGTTCTTTAATTGATTTCTATTTACAAAATGACAAAATGAAAAAAAAATTTAAATATCGAAATTCAGGGTTTGGTCAACTTTCCCCAATGGTCAAAATTTTCAATTTCTCTTACAATGCCGATACGTTTTTACTTTTCTCCCTCTTCCACTATGTGGGGGTCCTTGATACCATGGTACAGGTGACCCATTATGTGGTGGACCTGGCACAATGTGCCACATAAACACAAATGCTAAGTACAATGATTATATTTCAAAATGCCATTGTAAACTAAAGTTTTCGAATATAAAAGATAAAATTACTGAAATAAAATAAATGATAAATGGAAATACAATTAAAATGCAAGGTAGAATCAGATTCGTCAAGATAACTAAAAGAAAATAGTATGCTTGTTTCTTGAATAGTTACTCAATAGTTGCACCAATAAGTCCGAAGATACGAATTATCGATAAGAGCTTTTACTGTTGAACATTTTTTTCCTATAATTTTAGGAAAAAAATTCGATAAAAGAAAATGGCCTGAGGATGTTTCTTATTAAAATAAGTTCAAATGTGGCTTTGTCTTTGTCTTTCCTTTTTTATCGGAATTCTATGCCTTCTGTTTCCGCTAGGGAACATTTGCTAAAATTGAAATCTATAAGAATACTGTTTAGTTTAGCACTTCATCAACAATACGACTTCATGAAGTAAAAGATGCTTTGCAACTAAAAACTGTGTACTGATAAAATAGTGCCTTCCTAAACTGATTAAAATGGTGGTCGGAACGTTTCTAAGGAAATAAAAAAGAATCAGCAATAGTTCATTTAAAACTGATCTCAATTGTTCAATACAATTTTTTAAGAACCGATCAGAATTTAACTTAAAAACCCGAACTTTTTATCATACATAAAAATTAGCCTTCTGAACGAAATATTGATACTATTAATTCATAATTTAATAGCCCGTGTTCTGAATGCAAAAATTTGAAAATGTTATTTAATAAAAATACTAATATGAATGTACCCACATCTTAATGAACAGCAAAAGTAAATAAAATATAAAAGGTAAGTTTGGCGATTATTACTCTGCTATAAATTCTGCCACGTTAGGGCCAATTAGACCACTACCTACTAGACAAGTTGAAAACATTCATAATACTCTTTAAGTATGATTTTTCAGTCATAAATAAATATTAGGTTGAATCTTTTGTTTGAATATATAATGGAAGATCAACGGAGAATAATTAAGATCCTTAGACGACCATGATGATATGTGTTGTGAGTAGTTTTTATATTCAATATGCTCAACATTATCGAGCCTCTCTCTTATCGTCTTCTATCATAAGAGTGCATACAATGTTTACAATAGTATTTTTAAAAGGATCTGAAATGGAGGTCATTGGAATTTTTATGTCTCCCTCTAAGTGTCGTAAGCAAATTTGTTAGCTGAGCAAATGACTCTGGAGTATATTGTGAAATGAGTTTCTCAGTGTTTCTGGGATTCACGTTTTTACACTCTCTCAGTGCTGAAATTCATTTGATATGAAGAAAAAGTAGGTTCAGTTTATTTAATTTGTCGCTCTGAAGATATTTTTTTGCTAGAAGAGAGCTAATTGCACCTGCGTCTTCTAGACAATGCATAAAAAATACCCAATTTCAGTCGGAAACATGTGTTAATTTGAATCTTTTGATTGAAAATACGATGAAAGACCAAAGGATTAATTGAAAGTCGTAGCGGAACAGTATCCCATTTTCGAAAGGAAATACCTTTGAATATTAGATGGTCTTTTATATTCAATAAGCTAAACATTAGTAAGACTCCTATCCTTTCCTACCACAATAAAGCTTACAATGTTTGCAATCGTTGTTTTTAAAAGGATCTGAAATAGAGGTCGTCAGGGTTTTTATGTCTTTCTTCAAGTGTCGTAAGCAAATTTGTTTGCCGAGTAAATGACTCTGGAATGTATTGTGAAATGAGTTTCTCAGTGCTTTAGGGGTTCAAGTTTTTACACTCTCTCGGCGCTGGGTTTCCTTTTCTTCTGGTTTCAGAAAAAAGGAAAGTGGCGAGCTTAAATTACATCCAACTTAGTTTTCGTTTCGACTTTCTTCCCTTACAAAGCTTTTCGAATTTCTGTTGCGGTCTTTCTTTTGTTCTTAGGGCACAGTTTGTGTGTTGTGGGCGAAAGGAATACGAAATCCGTGACACATATATTATTCAATGGGTTTGTAGAAACTGCGTTGGTGAAGAAATGCCACTGCAAGTGGAAAGAGTAGCGGTGGATGTGCACTTGGTCAATTATATGAAGTATTAGGTTGCAGTATCGTGTGTTTTATCAATAAGTTCTATAAGAGAGAAAGAAGTGATTGCAATGTAACCGAAGCAGGCAGGAAAGGTCATTAAAACTTAAATAAAACTATCGTGAAGTGAATAAAATTAATCTAATATATGTAGCTTTTGTAATTTCAAAATAAAAAATATGTGATTCTCCATTTTTAAATTAATTAAAAATTTGTAACTGTACTGCAAAATATAATATTCTAAATGATCTGATATGCTATTTCAAGTTTTAAGCTTAATCCTTCAAGTGATTTTGAAGAGATATCTCGTAAATCAAGATCGGAACAATTTTGTTAATGACGAGATTCCTCTTCATCAAGATACTGCCGATATTTTATGATGACGAGATTAAGAACAGGTCAGTTTTCTTCTAATGACAAGATATCTCGTCGATCAAGATCTGGTCAGTTTTGCTAATGAGTCAAAATACCTCGTCGAGACAACCACTAAAAGGGTTAAAAAATGAGATCAATATTCATGTGGGAGGTGCTCAATGTTTTCTCGTAATAGTGAATTTAAAATATCGTGATTAATGTATGAAATTCAGAGGTGTGGCAAATTTGATTTAACTCATTAAAATATCTAAAAAGTAAAATTACTTTATTTCATTTCATGGTATATTTTATTACCTCTTACTTTTTTCAGTAAATAGCTAGAAAATAAACGTTATAATTAATAAAATATACGTTTATTTGCGTGCCAAGTGGTTAAAGGTAACGCTGTCGGTAGACTAAAGCGCTTGGTCCCGAATTCGAATCTGGTTTGTGTCGATGTCCGGTTGACTACTTGAAGTTTCCTCAAGACGAGATATAAATGTGAGGAAGCTTCCCCAGCACCGTTCCCATGGTGTCCTGGGGTAACGCAGAGATTGCCACGTCCTCGCCAATTAGTGTGTGAAGGGACATTTACAATCCGTAAGATGGCATTGGGAAAAATATCTTGGAAAATATTAAGCTAGACATATTCTATTTCTCTCATATCGTCGGCTCAGAGCCAAAGCTCATTATCTGACAAATCATTTTTTACTGTACAGCTATTTAAATACTAACTATAAGTATTTAGGTAAAAAAAATAAAAATTGTAAGCATTTTGACAGTGTTACATATCTTTTTAATATATTACAATGTATTTCTCGTCATCATGAAACCAAGCATTTAGTGTCTCCTAAAAATGTCAGTTAATGAATTTCTACTCTAAGCCGATCGGTAGATTCATCAATTTAAAATATTTACCTTTAATTTCTCTTGGAAATGAGATTCAGTGTACAGAGTATGAAAATTTCATTTAACTATCATTCTCTCCCATTAAGTGATTCTCCCTGCCAAGTAGTTATTACCGAATTCTCAAAGTCTTTTGCAGACCAAATATCTCAACTATCAACCAAAATTCCGTCAATTTATTTACTGGCGCATAAAATTAAACACATGACCGGATTGATAAATTTAGGTTGAGAGCACTCCCGAAGAAATTCGCTCTTTTAATCTCTGCTCTCTTTCCATCTGAAGATACACAACCATGACCGTTCCAAATCTTAAAAAAACTCTTACAATGTTAATAAAAGAAGTCTGCCTTTTCCGGTCTATCGGAAGTCTTTTGTATTACTGCCGTGCAATCGCACATTTATCGTTCTCCTTTGTGTCCAAAACGCGAGCCAAGAACTCCAATTCCAGCATTCGAATTCTCCAATTCACCCGGCTCCCTTTTCAACCCGATAACCATCTCCGACGAAAAATTCCACCTGAAATACTCTAATGAGAGGGATTTTGCAGACAAATAACGAATCTATTCTCTAGGTCAGTTAGGCGATAATTTCGGCTAAGGTCAACAATGACACAATGCCAAACGTGGTCAGATGGCTTGTGTTTGGGTTCTGCTATAGTCTTGCAGCTGGTATCTATCGGATTAGTGTTACCATGTAGATGAACTATCGCAGTGTATCTCAGTAGGTTAATGCGTGGGTTGTGTGAGAAGGTTTTCACCGCGGATGAGATTTGGATTTATTGAAGTGTTTTTGTATCCTGTGGACGCTTTAGCTCCGTGATGTGTGTGTATGATTCTAATATTAGTAGGAACAAGTTGTCACGAATGGATCGCTTTGAGATGACAAATTAGATCGACGCGCCGTAAAACATGCATTGTTTCCGATGGAAGACAAAGACAGCTGAAGCGTTTAAGTTTTAATTGCATCAGATATTATGAGATTGCTTGTAGCGGGTGGTGAATCTGCGCAGATGTTGTGTTTTATTATTTCTCACTTAATATCCGGAAATAAATAATGCCAGTCACTGAAATCAAAAATGAAAAGTTAAAAAATACGTGCTATAAATAGCATTGGCATATTACTTTTCTTTCAAACTGGGACATTTTTATAAAGACTTGCCATATTTTTTGTTCGAAACCGATACACTTTTATGCCAAAGTATGATCAATGAGCACTCTAGTCTTGAGTTCATAGGCTTTGGGTTAGAATCGAGGTATGGATATGAATATTTGCAATGGTTCAAATTCACTTTAACCCTGCGTTAGTCTCACTGGTCTTGACAGTAGCACAGTGACTTTTAAAAAGTATTTTACAATGTTACGTAATGAAAAGAAGAGCTAAAATGTATTATTTATGGTTGTTTTGGCGTTTGTTTGGCTCAAGGGCTATATTTGACCAAGCTGCTCCAAATACAAGACAACGTCAATTAATAAATGTGAAAAGGGAAAAAAGAGTGACTGAGGAACAGAATAGTGAGGTGAGAGCAGAAAAAGATAGCTTGGGTATTCCAAGAGAGCACCCCCTGTATTATTTTTGAATTTAAGTAATTATATTTCAATTATTTGTTTTTAGTATGACCTAATTTAAAAAGAATAATTTCTACGTAAGTAGAAAGAAAACGTTGAGCATCTCACAGATGAATCGCGATCTTATTTGTTAAAAAGACCTACGACTAGCCAATGATATTATCCCTGGTCCTAGTACCATTTGTCCTCGTGTAGAAAAGATTATCGGAAAGCGACAAACCAAATTTTCGTAATGATTGAAGCTCTCAGTTTTCTTGTTGGCGCAGCTTTTCCGTTTTTTGATCTTGCGCCATAAAACCACAAACAATTCAATTTTATTTGTGTACTAAAATGCTTTTGAAATCTCCCACTTAAAACAGTTTATCTCAGAATTACCACCGACTTCATTAGTTTTGTATATAGCCACTTCATTTCAGAACAAGTAGTACTGTTCTTATTCAAACTAACATCAGTACCCACCCTGGTTCCTAGGACTTTCTGTGGAAGTTTGGATGAATGAGAAAACTTTCTGTGGAGAAAAAATGAATTACGAAGTACTTCAGAGTATCACTGCTAGGAAGATTCTCGCAAAAAAGAAAGTGACCGATACATCTAAAAGAACCCGACTTCAAATGTTTTTCTTATGACCGGGACAAAATGACTAATTGGCTCCGGGACTCTCTTTTCAAACCGGGTCGTATGTTGTCATAAATAACTCTTGATTCATTGGTGGGAATTGAATCGTGGGTGA
Source organism: Meta bourneti (assembly GCA_933210815.1). Lineage (NCBI taxonomy): Eukaryota > Metazoa > Arthropoda > Arachnida > Araneae > Tetragnathidae > Meta > Meta bourneti. Next base: position 71,269,285 of record OW119928.1, read on the forward strand.
AAAGTGTCTTAGCAACATTCCTATAAATTATATGAAGATATACATTGAAGGCAGCCGTAATGAATTGGGTAACACTGGCAGTAGTGTATAGTGTAGTAAAAATGAATCTATTCAGATAAAAAAAAGCCCAGATTTCTCCATAATTCCATCTGAATTGACTGCTATAAACTTGGCTCTGAGCTACCTCGGTTCTTCAAATGCAAAGAGAAATCTTGGATCTTGACAGAGTAGGAGCTCAATTCAACACTTGCGGAATTCTAGAACTGTCAGGGACAAAACAAGCTTTGAAATTCTGGTTTAGGTCAAAAGTATATCGAAATATGCTGATATTTACTTTCTATGGATCCCTTCTCATATTAACGTTAAGTAAAATTACAAAGCGGACAGGCTGTGTAAAGATGGTACCTAGGAGACTCTAACGTCATTGAACCAATTAATGTCCCAGGAAATTTTTAAAGTCCAAAGTCTTCAGTAAAATTATACGAATTCCCCCTACTTATGATTGTTATAAGGGAACTCGCCCAGACTATGCTTTGGAGGTGTTATGGCGACCGTAGATCACAAATGGCTTTATCGAAATTCAGAAGTCACCATACTAACATTCTCAATTTTCAAAATGGACAAAAATTTTCCTGTTTGTCACAAATGTATAAACTCACAAGCTTCCATGCGTTGGTTTGGATTTCCATGACCTCTTTGAGAATCCTTTGATGGTTTTGGACCTTTTCAAGACGAGTGGTTTCATGTATTTGATCTAGCATGTGCCAGACCAAGGGGTATTAGAAACAAGTGTCTTAGTTGAAGAACTGTATTTCCTAAATACTAAATCAGGCATAAAACAATTTAAACAATAGCAAGCAATAATTTCCCAAATACAAGCAAATCTGTCCCACTGTTTTGGTTCTGTCATCGATACAAGGACAAAATACTCTAACTAAACGAGTGACAAAGTAGGGGTAGGGTTTTAAGCTAAGATGGGCTGGCTTTGAGATGTCATCGAAACAAATAAAAGTGAAGGATATAGTCTGGTTCTTGGCGAGTTTGCTTACAAGGCATGTGATTTTGCATAAATCCATTCGTTGAATTAAGAGGCACGTTAAACGTAAACATTGCGTTTACATTATTGGAGACTTTAGCCCCGAATTCTGGCTTCAAGTTAATTGTTTGTTGCCGGAAGCGATTACAGTAATTACGATTACCGGAACAAATTATCTATGACAATCGCCATGCATGACTTTTCATATATGGCAGCCCTTACCCCCAGCAAGTTTACTAACTTTCATGAAATGGATTCCTCTAAGCTCATCTCTCTTATCGTGAGAGCTGCACTATACTTTGGTAAACGGATAATGTTTCATAATAAAAGGTTTGTTTAATTTGTCGCTCTACCGTTATTTTTTGCTACACGAGGACTAATTCGAGACCTCTGGCTTAAATGGATTTCGAACCAGCACGAACATTCATGACAAGACAGGGATTCCAACCCAGAGCCTTTTGAAGTAATGGCCAGAATATTCCCTCCACTAGGCTACCATACCAATGAAAAAACGATAACTGATAAATAGTATTCAATGTTTTAAAAATCGATGCTTTAATAAGCAATTGAATTTTCAGTAAAAAATTAAAAGCTTCAACAGAACGACTAATAAAGATTTATAAAAGCATCTGATGGTGGTGTGAGTCTTGCTTTACCGAAACGACTATTGAAGCTTTTTCTGTTTTTAATCGTTATTAGTCGTTGTTTTGAAGTTATTTCCGTTTTTAGTTCAAATTTGACTAAAATGTTTTTCTCTTCCTGACTGAATTTTTATTAAAATTGGGTTCCACCTCCAATTAAAATTTTAATTCATTTCCACTAAGTGACGTAACACAATTATAAAATTATAGTTCTCAAGAATGAAGAATGTAAATACGATTAAACTTCTGAGTAACAAAGGTAAACCTACTCAAGAATCTAATCACCCGTATGTCTTTTTTCCTGTCAAATTATTCCATCACCAAACAACTCATACGAGTCCTTCAACTTATTGGACGGAAACCATTTATCCGTTATGTTGAACACACAACAATAAGCGAATTTGTCTAACCCTGAGATTGCATTAATAGTAACCTTTAACATATAATAGTAAGAGAAAAAAAACACTAGTTTTTATTGATACTGACCGAGGGCATACCGTTATTTTCTTGTTTCATCAAACAGAGCCACCATAAATAATTCAGAGTTATCTGGAACATTTTGCAATGAAGCACGCATCTGAGACTGAGATACAATTCACGAAGAGATAAGTGGACAATGAAGGAATTGACCAATTTCTCATCGAATCGCTGACCGCAGGTTATGGAGATGATTTAGATGCGATGCTGTATTGTTTTACGATGATAGCTGAATGCGAGCGTTGAAATATATATCATTTCAACGGAAGAGTTTCGAATGGGGACGCAATGTTAGAAAAAAATTTGGGATTTTGAAATGGTTTCACGAAAAAAAATCACACTCACGGAAGTTTCTTACTGATAAGAGAAATATAAATGTTTCGAATGATAATAGGGGTTATTTAATGCTTCGCGGTAGCCAATCCCGTGGGGTACGGACCCCTTGTTTCCCCAATGTTGTTATGGTAACTCCGAAATGTGAGTGATGAGTATTACACATATAGAGATATCGTTAGCTTACAAGTGAAACACACTGGCAAAATTTTCGACCTTTGAGTTTCTATAGCTTTTCCAGACAAGAATATGATGATATTCAGACCGCAGAAGTCCACTAAGTCGTTTGGATTTTTAGGATTGCATGATAGTTGGAAGGTTAGATTTCTTTTTGAGAAACTCACTTAAGTGAGTAAAGCATAACGTGTTGAATTTTTTTCAAATTCTTTTTCTCAGAACTGTCTTTTGACTCAGTCTTTTTCACTTGTAAGGCCGACGATATTATGGGTTAAGCTAACTATAAATGGTTTGAAAGTTCCCAACTTTTTCAAATCGATAAATTATTCGACAGAAATTGTCGTGCCACGGTAGCCCAGTTGGAAGAGAAATGGATTAACAACCGCAGGGGTGCGAGTTTGAAACTCGATCCAACCAAAGACCGTCGTGTATATGAGAGCTGGTGCACGTTAAATCTGTAGTGGCCTCAAATGTCCTCCCGTTGACGTGGTGTGGAATCTTGGAGAGTGAGGTGCCATCTCAGGTCTTGACAGCGTCATCTGATGGTGGTTCAAATTTGCGAGGTGTTATACTTAGATCTTTACATTCGGGATTGATCATAGATCGTCACCAATAGCCCGTTGTTTTGCTCCAGTGCGACATTAATTAACTACCTACCCACATAAATTCTCAATATTGATTTTCACTCCTTCTTATTTCAACCTTTTTTGGCTGGAGATATAACTAGACAGGTTCGTTCTGTTCCGTAAATAAGGTACTGGCTCCATGCTTCAACATTCAATGGAAGAAGTTCAAGTGTGTTAAAGGATTATATAAAATACTTAGTTAATAACTATTTCCGTACAGAAATATTCGCACTACATGATGATCACTTATGCAGGTTGACAGGAAGAGTTTCAAACTTTGACCCATATAAAGCGATATTGTGAAAACAAACTCTAAGAATTTCTCAATTTGAAAAATTTATTTAAATCCTATCTAGAGAAAAATAGAATTATTCAAGAACGATGTTTCCAAGCAGACACTTCTGCTTCCTATTTAATTTTGGACCATGCGGCGAAAATTGCTGTTCAGACTAGAATTCTGGCTGCATTGTCCCACACTGACGCCATTTGTTACTACTGGCGTGTTATAAATGGATCTTAGAAGCACGAATGAAAAATAAAGCAAATAAAACTAAAATAATAATAAAATATTACTAGAATAAAATCGACAATTATGCCTCAGTAAAGGCAATTCTCAATGAAAACTGATTTTTCAACCCTATCCCGAACTTCTTGCGTTCTTTTCTAAGTAACACTGAGAAGATAGTCAAATCTTGTTTATCTCATTCATTTCTTATCTTTTTTGACTTTTACAGCGTCGGTAATGATAGGTGTGCGAATATTCAAGATGATCATGTCAGAGAGGAAACAAATTCATAATTTTTCTGCTTTCATCCACGCTAAAGAAGTAAATTGAGGCTATCATAGCAAGAGTGGCCCATCCCACAAAAACCAGAAAATGCCTAAATAATTATTTTTGGCACCTACAGTGCACTAATGCATTTAATGCGTTTGCAATATGGATTTTAACAATCCTCAAACAATATTGTGGATAAATAAAAATATATAAAAAATGGTGCCATGAAAATCGCATATATTTCCATTTTGTATGTTGGTGGGTTAGGTCACTCTTTAATAGCCTCAATTATGGGTGCGCAGTGTTTACATTTAACATGCCTCCTAATTGAACGAAGATTCGTTCAAAACTACGTGACTCAAATGCCAACTCGCTAGAGCTGGACTATAGAACGCATTCAACTTTGGTTGGTTGGTTTTTATGGCATAATAGCCGTAATTGGTAAAGCTGCGCCAAACACAAGACAGAACGTCAGGTAATAGACATACATACTCACAAAAAGAAAGTATTTACTGACACAGAAGAGAGAAATACACCTGTGGTGGAATCAAACCTACAACACGACGATTGCTAGCGCAGCGGGCAAACACACTGATTCACCATTCAACTTTGGAGTTGGACACTACTATAGATTACATTGCTACTGCTGACATTGATTGCATCACATCATCCACAACTTTTGAAATAAAAGTAACCATACACTTGAACGATGCAAACGAATAATTTAAAACTGAAAGAGCTCGACAGGTGAAAATTTCTTCGATGAAAAGGGTCGCAGTAAAGAAACAGAAGGAGGTCACGTGAGCGTTTACCGCCACTTCTATTGCACAATGACAGATGCCATTTTACAGTTCATAATCTTATTGTTCCGTGTCATCCGTTCACACGTTTTGTTCTCATGCCATCTCCATTCTAAAGCGATTCCTTCTCCGCAGCATTGATAAGCAAATGCGTTACGGAGACGAATTTCGCTTTCTACGTCATCCTCGCAATTATGCTGTCTCGTAACTGTGAAGCGTTTGAATTCATTGAACTAATTTTTAAAGTGGCTTGACAAACGTTTAAGGGGATTTGTTTATTCAGTAATCAAAGTGATTTTAACCCAACAATTGGTTAAAGATATCAATGGCATTTTGATAGCAAGAAATTACGTACTTTCAATAGTTAATTTGATTAATTGCATGACTTTTCCCTATATTTCTTCTGCAGTCGTCAAGTTGGTAGTCTCGGATTTGCAACCGAAAAGTTGCGATTTCGAAACTAGATCCAATCAAAGACCATCGTGTACATGGGGGCTAGTGCACATTGAATTGGTCGTGGCCTCATATGTTCACATGTCGTGTTGTCGTGGCGTGGAAGTTTGGAGAGTGGGGTGCCACAGCTCAGGTGTTGACCTCGTCATCTGACCGTGGTTCAAAATTACGAGGTATTGTCATCGGATCTTTTCCTTCGGGGTTGATCCCGGACCCTCATTAATTGCCCGTTGTTTTTTCCAGTGCGTTAATTCGACTATCTACCAACCGATTACATATCCTATATTTCTTCAATCTAAAATAGAAGCAAACTTTAAAGTTTAAAATAATGATCAACTTCTAATTAGAGACCTGGATATCTTGGTATTTATTTAAGAGTATTTAATGAAACTTTATTCTCATTATTGACATTTTAAAAACATTTTTTCACAGTTTACAGGTTAGGTGCATTTTTAAAGATTGTTTTACATTTCATGAGAATTGTTTTTTGGTTTTGGACTTTCTGCCATTTAAGTAAAGGAAATTAACTTTCCATTTGGATGATGCTTTCAAATTACAATACGCAAAACAAGGCTGACATATGACTAAAGTAATAAATGTTCAACAACAGCTCAGCTAATCTGGTTCTCTTGATTTAATTAAGTTAACCTGAAAGACAGGTAAATATGTTCACAAGCTTTTAAAGGCAAAATATTTTTCTTAATTGCAAACTAATTATAAATGCCATGGTTATGCTACTTCATTAAACAACAGAACTATTTAGAAAACAAAAACTCACTTTAAAAATAATTAAATAAATATTCACACAAAACAAAAAATTCAGAATTATAGTTTACTCATGTAAAAAATTGTCTATAAATTGTTTGGCTGCTTATGCACTTAAAAGCTAATAATAAAATATCCACGCTATCAACAGGATAGATCCAGTAAAATCACATTTAAGTAAAAATTGTGTCCCTAAATTTTTAATTCATTCAATCTCAGGATGCAATTATCTCTCTCAAAAAATATTTGATTTTATCGCTCTAATGTGAGCTTTTGATTATTTGAAAAGACTTAAAAGATAAAATAATTTGCGGGTGTAAACAGGATTTCATTACCTGACAAATTTTTTTACTGCACAACTGTGTGAGCTTTCTTCTCCTTGTCCCTCCCTCTAGTACCCTTCTGCCCCTTAAATTCCTTCCCCTCTTCATTACAGGATCCAGATTACCATCTAAGGATGCTCCTACGTCCATCATAGATCAAATGGTGTCTTCTAGACAATCTTTCATGTCTGGCCGGAGAACTTTACAAACTGTTTAAAGACTAACTATTAAATTTTAGGTCAAAATTAGAAAATTATAAGCATTTTGGTAGTATTATATATCTTTTAACCCTCCTGGTGGTTGTCTTGAGGAGGTATCACCTTCATTTGAAAAACTGACCAGATCTTGATCTCGTTATCACATAAAAAATCGGCAATATCTTGATGATGAGATATCTCGTTGTTAAATACGATTCCTTCAGAGGAAAGGAATGACACAGGCCATATGGATCGCAAAAGAGAAAAAGCTAATTTATTGAAAACACAACACATATATATACAGATAGGATAGGATTGCAGCACAACCAATAAGATTCATCAAAATGGACGGACGTCCAAGAAAGCTGTGCAAGAACATTCACACATGCTGCATGCAAAGTGTGGCTCAGTTTTAGTGCCACAAAGAAATAGACTTCTATTGGCGATTACATTATACAACACTCGTCATTAGCAAAATTGGTATGATCTTGATGGATGAGATATTTTGTCCAAAACCACTTAGAGATTTACAATAAAACAATACAATTCTCATAAGCATCTAGTGTTTCCGAAAACTCCTAATTAATGAATTTTTGCTGCAACAGAATTTTCTGCAAAATTTCGGTTGGTACTGAGAAAATTGTGCATCAAAGATTTGGCTACTTTTAGAGCTCACTCATAAAAAGGTTGCCCACCCCTATTGTAGGGAGTAGTTATCTCTTCAGCAGCTAAATTCGTCTTGGAAAGGTAGGATCCACGCTTGGAAAACACGCCTTTTAACGACTCGACTGAAACTCAGACAAAAAAACTCAAAACAGCTATAATCCGGAAAAAGCGGAAATTGCCCGAAGGGATTCCAGACACCTCCCTTTGTTGGAAATTCAGGAATCTCATTCTTCGGAATCCCATTGAAAACGTCGCTTCTTCGCGTTCGGTGACGGATCTTTGGACGCAAAAGGAAAAGTGTGAACGCTCGACCTACTTATGGAACTTTGAACTGAACCCGGGATTGCTGGATATCAGTATCCCGAGAGAGCAATAATCGCGCATGCTTCAGAAATAGGTGTCACTCAATTAAGTTTTTGTTTTGTCGACTCGAAGGAAAAGTTTTAGATGCTAATTACAGTCTGCCATACGCGGTAATTTAGGTTTCAGTCGAGGATGAAAGAACCAGAAGTACACCCTGTTCCAGGACCAATAGGAAAAGGTGGTATGATCGGGAAGATTCCTGCTTTTAAGAGTTAATTTGATAGATAGATGATTTGATAGATTTGAATCCAATGAGAGGGAGGTTAAATCAGTTTGAGAGCATTCTTGGGAAATAGCTAGTGTTCTCGTTGGGGTCAGATGGCGTCCGCAAAAACAGTACGCACAAAAACAAAGGTTGGTAAGGTTTTTTTTATGGAGCAAGGGCCATATTTTGCCATGTTGTGCCAAACACAAGACAACGTCAAATAAAAAAGCAAAAATAAAGGATCGTACGTGTAAGATATACGAGTTGAAGCGAATAAGTTTACCTAAGGTCTGCAGATTAGATATCGCCTTCCAAGCAGGTTTACCCAACCCTCAAACCAGATATGGCCCTCCAGACAGGTATACCAGGCCCGCATGAAAGATATGTCCCTCCAAATATTTTTATCAGGCCAGTAGATGAGATACGGCTCTTCAAATAGGTTTACCCGGTGCGCAGATAAGATATTTCCAGAGGATACTCATTCGCAAAAAGTAACTATATATCCTCATAACAATCATAATTTAAATTCAATTAATTGAGGTGATTGCTTTAATCAAAAGCTTTATATTTCAACATTCTTCTCAGTAAGTTCCATGCAACCCGTTCAACTGTCATACCGAGTTCTGCTTGAAACTCATTACCAGACAGAGCAGAGAGCCAACTAAGGAGCAGAGGCACAATCAAATACACAAATTAAATAGTTTATGAATGCTCAACATCCAATGATAAATAAATTAATTTGAATGATTCTGAAATTAGTGTGTATTCATTTTTAACCCTTAGAAGCGCACTGTGAGAAAAAAAACATTATAAAGAACCGATGGGGTGTAGACTCACTACATATGATTTTATTTTGCACATAACAAAAATTTAGGTTTTTGACGTGAATACATCTTTAAAATCAGACCAGCACTAGGTGGTCAGTCAGAAAATTGAGTGTTACGAAAAAATGGGAATCGAGATCGGTCTAATAATTTCTATATTATCAATGTGAACCAAACCAACTTAGTGTCATTCGATAGATGAGGGAACAAGACTTGTTAGTGACCTTGAGTTCGCGACGAGGTTGGAGAGGATGGTGTTTGGAACCTTCCCTTTGCCGCCAAGCAATCTTCAAATCAGTATATTCGGGACTGGGAAGCGCTACGGCGTCAAGATTGGTCTCAAACTAAAGCTGACGTCGAGATCTGTCGATTTAAAACATTAGAAAAGGAATTGAATTGAAGAAATGTGTGTTAGTTGTGAAACTTTGGATATCAGTTGAAAATGTTTTTTAAATTTCACAAACTCGTCGAAAAGCCAAGCAGAAATGATCGAGCGTAGTCTACGCAGAAGAGCACCTCGGCAACTTTCGACAAATTTGTCTTTCTTTCATATACTACTTGTCCCAAATAAATAAATACCATACGCTAGCGGTTGTGCTCCGACTCAGCCTACCCGATATTTTTAAGGGGTGATGGGGCACTTTGTGTCTCACTTCCCATCTAGAGTACTCCTAGATATCAGAATATCAAATGAGAGAATATTTATACTTTAGGCAGCCTTAATATAGGGTGAGATGGGGCAAGTGCATTTGCGCAGTAAGTGCTTCCACTGAATACATAACGTGCTTGTGATTAAAATAGGGCTCCAACCTGGCTGGAAATGCTTGAGGGAGTCCTATAACAGATTGCTTTCACCTCTAGAGAGAGCGCTTCTAATTTCAGCAGACAAGTTGCACAGAGCAAAGAAAGGCTTGTATGAAACGATATGGCTCTTGCCCCTCTCACAATACATTGCACATAGTCCATGGTCTGCTCTTGCCTCATCATGTGGGGCAACCCCCATGAAATAACTTTGGAAAGCATTTTTCAAAAATTATGTCAATGGTAAGTTTAATAATGGGTAAGTTTAATAATGATTTTTACAAATAAGAGTGTAAAAATTACCAAAGGGTCTGAGAGTATGGCAAAAATATTAAAAATTACTGGGACAGAGAAGAGATTGGTTCAATAGGAGCTGTGAATATTTGTGTCTGCACTTATCCCACCTCACCCAAGCTAGAAATTCATATTCCTAGCCTTAATTATTTCAAAAGGTTAGGAAACTTGGCGGCTTAGCAGCCTTAACCCCTGAAATGGTTTATGGTGGCATCAGTTCTTTTGCTACATTATGCAAATGCAGGCTCGCTCCTGTCAATCGAACTGGAGTAAATTTTTTCTGAGCAGATGCGTATCTCGCAAAATGGGCGACTTTGTTTACGTTCACTCTCTTTAAGACAGCAATTGTCTGTTCTTGCCTGCTGCGTTTATGTTTCTGACACAGTAATGCCGAATGTTATGATTGAACAAATTGAATTCATTAACTTGGAAATCTGTTGATGCCCCCATTTCCCTTCTCAAATATCCTTGCCTGTTTAGGAGGCTTTCTCGAAGTACATTACGTGGTAGCCTGATATTATCTTGTAGTACTAGATATTGATGCTGTTATTACTGTGCAGTGCTAGATATTGCTGCTGTTATTTACATCACGATGAATAAAAATCCTTCTGTGATTTTCTGAGGCCTTAGGCATCAAGCCATAGGTTAAGGTGCTCACTAATATATTTTATTTAGTACTTTTAAATTTTCCGTTTATGCAAATATACATTTATTATACCGTGTTTAAAAGGCTTTCCGTGCTATGATTCTCAGCACGGAATATACGCTAAGATTCCTAAGAAGCCTTTAGGAAACCTAATTTGGCTAAAGTTTAAGGAACCTTAAAGTTTATTGATGTTCCTAAGGAACTTTACCAAATAACCTTAAAGTCACAGAGAGAACATATCATACACCAATGCTTCTATGTTCATAAAAAATCACTATTTTTTATTTATATAGATATCTTTATGTCAGTACATTGAATATTTTCACCCAATTCCAAGTTATTTATCAGTTTCGGATAACTTAAATGCAAAATCAGACACTTCCGCGTTTGATGTCTGTCTGTGTTGTGACTACACTATGTCAAAAGGCTGGACATATTTTCATGAAATTTTATATACTTTGAGTACTTTCAGGAACTTAGTGACTGAACTTAACAGCGTCAGTCTGTGTATCGGTCTTCTCGTTTCATGTCTGTTTTTGCGCTTCCATGTTTGTGCAAGCATCAAATCAAATGAATTTAATACATTTTCATGAAATGTTATATATTTTATACAACATATTCTAACTTGAATTTTCTTTGTCTACATTTATTTCTAGGCAAGTTTCACGCTATAAAAGCTGAATACCCATTCTTAAATCAACATTAATATGACTGTTGAAGAAGCTCGGATGTAAATTGAGCATTGAGATTACTCAGATTGTCTTACCAGTACAGATGGAAAAGCAATTATTTTCACGGAATTTAAATTCTAATACTTAATTTGGTTTGATCTTATTTTTCTTGACGAAATATATATAAGTAGTTTCTCCAAATAATTTGAGACAGATAATTTAAAGATAATAAAACATTTAACTTTGCACTAGAGCTTTCCAGAAATTAGTTATATTTTGACCAATATTGTTAAAGATGTGTTCGTTTCTGGACGGCTTGTGTACCAACTTGCGACCAACTTTCCTCAAAAGTACTTCATTTAATATCCGTGTTGTACAATTTCGTTTTATGAAAAAAATAAAAACATACAGCACAAAACCTCAATACTGATATCTAATAGAATTTATTCAAAGTATTTCAAAATTTTGATATAGGTTTCCTTTGCAAAACGATTACACTCATTAAAACTTGCATTACTTTTGCACGTTTCAAATAAAATGACTCGGTTTTATTGAAAGCTGCACTCTGTCAAATAACATGTAATCATTCTTATTCTAAACAGGTGCGTGGTTTCCATTAAAAGCTAAATATCTGAGTCTAAAAAATTGCTATAGGTGTAGCTCGTGCTCAACGAAACGAATATTTTTGATAATATTATTTTTTTATTTCAGTAATGTTATTTTCTGATATTTTTCTCCAACCAAAGACCGTCGCGTTACGTGGGAACTGGTGCACGTTAAATCTGTCGTGGCCTCAAATTTTCTCACGTTGGCATGGAAGTTTGAAAAGTGGGTTGCCAGCTTAGATGTTGACCTAGTCATCTGACCGTGTTTCATAATGACGAGGTGTTCTCCTCGGATCTTTCCATCCGGTATTGATCCCGGACTGTCGCTTTTCAGTTAAAATCACAGAACAGATGAATCTGTTATGAGCAAAATACCAGGAATACATTTTACGAAACGACATTTATTCAAAAGTGAAAATTTGCATTTCAGACTCAATAAGTTTTGATCTTAAATTCTAAAAGCGTTAAAAGATTTTACGGAGCGTATTTATCATTTGATGTAAATTACTGTACAAAAACTACAAATCTACGAGTAATGAGTACACTGCTGGCCACCCAAATTGCAACACCAAGAAAGACAAGAGATATCACAACAAAATTTATTTTGTAGATAACATGTTGACCAAGTATCAAATGATTAAATTTATAGACTTCTGTGAAGTGTGGTTCCTGCCAAAATCAGTAGCCAGAGTAGCCGCCATTGTTGGAGATCACCGCTGCCACACGCCTCGGCATTGATTCAAAGAGACTTTGGATGTGTTCTTGGGGTACAGCAGACCAAGCAGCTTCCACACGTTGCCAAAGTTGATCTGGTGTGGCAGCTGGGGATGTATTCTGGGTCAATCGTTGATCAACCATGGACCACATGTTTTCAATCGGCGAAAGATCCGGAGAGCGAGCTGGCCAGGGAAGCAATTCAATCTGGCGATTGACGAAGAACCCTTGGACAATGCGTGCCACGTGTGGTCGCGCATTATAATATGGCTGTGGGCAAGCCCTGAAGGTAAGGAAGGACAACTGGCTCCAACACCTCGGAGATGTAGCGCTGGCTGTTTAAAGTACCGGCAATGCATACTAGAGGAGTGCGAGAGTGATATCCAATACCGCCCCATACCATAATACCCGGTGCAGGACCAGTGTGGCGGTGCATAACGCAGCTGTTCAGCATCCTCTCTCCACGGTGTCTCCAGACTCGAATCCGACCATCGTGGTGTTGCAGACAGAAGCGTGACTCGTCAGTAAAGACAATTTCATTCCATTCTGCCGTCCACATCCTTCTTTCATCGCACCATTGGCGGCGGAAACGTCTGTGGTTCTGCGTCAAGGGTAGACGAAGCAATGGACGTCTTGCGGACAGACCACTCTGCTGTAAACGGCGTCGAATGGTAAGCGCAGACACTGGATGATGCGGTACAGACTGAATGTGCTGTGCTATGGTTCGTGATGTGGCTGAGCGATCCGTCACTGCCATACGCACAATATGCCTGTCATCACGTGAAGTGGTGCACTGAGGTGGATGCGATCGAACACGTCGGTCCGTCGTACCCTCCTGCATCCAACGATCACATATCCGCATTACAGTTGTTTGGTTTCGTCCAACACGACTACCGATTTCCCTGAAAGATAATCCACAATCTCGGTAGGCCACTATCCTTCCTCTGTCGAACTCGGATACTTGATCAAAAGATGATCGCTGTTTTCTACGAGGCATAATTGATCGTTTTTTTGAAAAAAACACAAGAAAAACACAATTGCCGTACTTGAAATCGTCGAAATCTCCAAGCCTTAAATAGCGCTTTGAAGTGGCGCCACAGGCGCGCGTGATGTGCGTCTGTGCTGAAATTCTAATCATTTGCATATCTCACCTCCGCTAATGCATGTTGTAAATTTCATATTATTTGCATGCTTCCTTCAGGGTGTTGCATTTACGGTGGCCAGCAGTGTATATAACCCCTTAAATTAACAGTTTGATTTCAACCCAAATTATGGCATTTTGTTTACTAAGATAACAAAAACTAGATTTATATATCCAATCCATCAGAAGTTAAACTAACATCTGCTTGTGTTGGAACTAATTATTCGCTCACTAAGATAACAAAAACGATTCATATACAATCCATCACAGGATAAACTAACATTTACTTGTGCTGGAACTAACATCTATACGTTAGCAATGGTTATAAACAAAATTTTATGATTGAAGCTGAAATCTAATTATTTTACTTTTCTGTAAGAATGCTGTAACAAGTCTACTTACATACTGTGAATGCAAGCTTTTTGTAGTTATTTTAAACTAGCAGACACGCCGTAAAATCTGCTTCAAGCTTTCTTGATTGCTTATATCTATCGATGGCAAAGTCGTTACATTTCATGTCTTGTTTCAATCCATTTATAATGAATAGACTATCATATTCGTATAAATGAATTTCATACCTCTTAATGAAATAAAATTATCCAAAAGTATATAAAAAATATCGTTAAATTTAAGTGGTGTTTTTATTTGTAAAAAGCACACCTCCGTTCAGGTTACCATAATTAGATTCTGAGCGTCAACTGCAATTTCAAATTTTCTGTATAATTTTAGCAATATCTATCGCAACCTAATCAGACTTTTTGCTAAGACTTTCGGAGTTGATCCTACACCGTCGCCATTGGACTAGTATTTATATCTTCGGTGCCGGCGAGGTGCACTAGTCTGTTGTGCCTCGCCGGTAACTATAGGAAACAAATTCCAAGATCAAGTAGCAGATAAAAAGACTAGTGGTTTTTAACGTTGACGATCTGCTATACAAAATGGCGTCTGCGACAGGACTTGGAATTTGTTATCGGGAATTTGTTATTGATAATTTGTGATTGCTAAGAAATCAATTCATTTACTTTTATTTTTTGATGGAGAGTTTAAAGAGAATACGTACTCATTACTCTAAGTGGTTTCACTAGAATCGCTAATGGCTTATATGAATGTTTAGAAGAAGAGGAACGCGAGTGATACTGATGAAATTGAAATTTTAATGGTTCCGACGAAAAATGGTTAGAACTTGAATCGAAAGAAAAATAAATTATTGCTTTGTTATCAGTTGAAGGCGAGAGTTCTCAAGAAAGTTTTAATCAGGCTTACGAAGTTTTTCAAGAGTATAAGGAAAAATATATGACTTAAAACTAAAGTTAAGAAAAGTACTAATGACGATAATAAAAGCGTGCTTAGTGAAACAATATCGAAACAAAAGTTCTAACTTCCTAAAATTGAGCTTAAGAAGTTGAATGGTGATGTTAAGGAATGGCTTGGTTTCTGGGGTCAGTTTCGGAAAATTTACGAAGACTTGGATATCGCGCAAGAGGATAAATTACAATATTTGTCCCAGTCTAATGTAGAAGGATCGCGTGCCAGAGATGTTGTAGATTCCTTTCCCGCATCTGCTGAGAATTATGAGCAAGCAGTTGAATGTCTAAAAGCTAGATTCGGAAGAGAAGATTTACTCATAGAAGTGTATGTGAGGGAATTGCTAAACTTAATTTTGAACAATGCATCAAACTAAAGTTACACGTCTCGCCAAATTGTAGGATAAAATTGAAGCACACCTCCGTGCCCTTGAAATATTAGGTGTAACTTTCGATAAGTATGCTTCTATGTTGTATCCCCTAGTTGAAAGCTGTTTACCAGAAGACATGATTCGAGTATGGGAAAGAAGTATTAGTTAAACAAATGAAACAAAGAAAATGCCAAATAAACTGACCGCTCTTATGAATTTTCAAAAATCAGAAGTTGAAGGGGAAGAACGAATTTTAATAGCAAAAGAGGGGTTTGGTAAAGAGGCAAAACGTAAAGGGAAATATTCCTATTCGACATCTAATAATGATAAACAATTTCCAACCGCAATCGGACTTTGTGACAATGCTGAGACTCGTCGGAATAAACAAGCACTGTGCTCATTTTGTGAGAAAACGCATGATTTACAAATTTGCAGAATCGCTTTAAAAATGAGTTGGGATGATAAAAGGAAAATCTTATGGAAAAAGGGTTGTTGTTTTTATTCCTAAAAATCGGTCATAGAGCTCGCGATTGCAGATGCAAGATTAATTGTGAAAAGTGTAGGAGTAGACATTATGCTATAATGTGTAATGAAGATAAATTTAAAGAACATAAATAGAAAACGAACACTGACGAAAGTGATAGTCAAAATATGATCAATGATGCAGCTTTAGGCAATCGCACTTGTTATAGAGTTCTTTTACAAACATTGTATGTACGATTACGAGGTGCAGGAAATAAGGGAAAAATAGTTCGTGCACTCGTCGACTCTGGGAATCAAAGATCTTATTTGAGTGTCGCGAATGAAATATGATTTTATTAAAGAATAAAGTGTGTTATTCATAATTTCTTTGGAGGCAGAGAACATCCCCCCAAAAATTTTAGATACTAAGTATTCATAAGCAGCTTGAAAGGTGATTATAATTGCAAATTTTCGGTCCTTGACCAGCAAACCATTTGCTCGGCTATACCCATTCCAACATTAAAACCATGAGCAGAGGAATTTGAATACCATATTACTGTAACTGATCAATTGATCTCTGAACAAGAAGAATCGTTAGAAATTGATCTATTAATCGGGGCTGATGTCGCGGGTAAACTCTTTAATGGAAATATTATTCATCTGCCGTATAGACTTGTTGCTGTAGGAACATATTTAGGTTGAACCTAGATGGGAAAGATGCCATAATTGACCCAGCCACACAAAAGCCAGAGAGGAAAGAGATTTACAAAGTTGCAATTTCAAAATTCTGTTTCAGGGAACAGTGAAGGGCGCTGTGAAATTGTTTTGCCCTGGTCTGAAGATCACCTACCGTTACCCACCACTAAGGATTTAGCCGTGAAATGTTTGGAATCTACAACCCAGTAACTTCGCTCACAAAACCTGCATACATTGTACCAGGAGGTTTTCGACAGTTGGCTCGATTTAGGTATAATCGAAGTCAAACAAAGTGAGGTTATTGATGATGGACACTATCATAGTGTAATAGTTCTACCCCAATAAGACCGGTATTCGACACTTCTGCGAGAGTTCTCCGGCTCTAAATCAGTGCTTAGAATGTGGTCCGATTTTAATGGAGCTAATACCTTCCTTTCTTCTCAGATTTCGGGAGGGCAAATTTGCAGCCATAGCAGACAGAGAAAAGACATTTTTACTAATTAGTGTAAAACCCGATGATCGAGATTTTCTTAGATTCTTTTGGTGGAAAGATGTGAATAAAAAGGAACTAAAAATATTTCGTCATACCAGAGTAGTGTTTGGTGTGAAAAGTAGCCCTTTTCTTTTGGCAGGCTGTAATAGAATTTAATTTGCAGAAATATATAGAAAATTTTCATTATGATAAAAATATGTTGCATAAACTTATTCACTCTTTCTATGTGGATAACGTTGTTACCAGTTTTGACGATGAGCTTGAAATGACACTGTTTATTGAAGAATCTCAAAAAGTAATGAATGAAGAAAAATTTAATCTCCGAGGTTGGATACATACTAGGGATGACTTAGAAACAGTAGTTGATACACCAGTATTAGGCCTATTATGGGATTAACAGAAAGATCTTTTAACTGTGAACCTGACAATGGTTGGAAGTCTTCAAATTGACGTAAGTAACTAAGAGGACTGTTTTGGCTATAGCCCACAGAGTATATGACCCGATTGGTCTTGGTAAGTCCTGATCTCATGCTTCCTAAGATATTGTTGCAAAGCTTATGGAAAATGAGAATTTCTTGGGATACCGAAGTTGAAAATACGAAAGAAAAGTTTTTAAGTTTGTTTAGAGATGTGAGTCTCTTAAAAAAATTTCTATACCCCGATGGATACACGCTTACAGAGGTAACAGAAATTTGTGTAGCATTCACACCTTCTGCGATGCCAGTAGTAATGCATATGCTGCTGCAGTGTTCGCGAGAATTCAGACTCCTTATGGAGTTGAAGTTCATTTATTAGCTTGTAAGTCCAGAGCAGCTCCGGTGAAATCAATCACGATTCCACGTGTTGAGTTGATAGCTGCAACGGTGGGAGCGAGACTCTGCACTTCAGTTTTAGAAGGTTTGCAATGGCAAAATTTTGAATTATATTTTTAGACTGATTCAACGACTGTTTTGACCTGGATCCAAAAGGAAGAAATCTGGACTGTGTTTGTGTTGAACCGAGTACGAGAAATTAGGAAATTTACAAACCCAAATGCATGGAGACATTCAGGAACAGATAATTCTGCTGACCTTCCATCCAGATTCTGTACTACCAAATGGCTTTTGACAGTTTGATGGTGATGGGGACCCGGGCATGGTTAAAGAAAAATGAAGGTGAATGGCCAACACCAAAATTGGTATATAATCAGGAAAACATTCAAGAAATCAGAAAAGGTGATGTAACTAACACAAATTTTAATTTAGAAGCAGGAAATCTTCCATAGAATATCTTCGTATGTCAAACGTTTTAGAGTAATTGCTTGGATTTATAGATTTTTCTCTAATGCAAAATTGAAAACATCGCGTTACTTTGGGGATCTTACTTTGAAATAAATAAATCATGCAGAATTAGTTTTGTTATAAATTATCCAACGCGAAGCATTTCCTGTTGGTGTAAATGATCAACAAATAAAGCCTCTTTATCCTGTACTCGACGAAAAGGAGTTAGTAAGAGTAAAAACGCGCATTTTTAACCGAAGAGACAAAAATAACTTTAGATTACCCATAATCTTACCATCAAAACATAGAATAGTGCATATGCTTATAGACAATAAGCATAAAGAACTAAGACATCCTGGAGTGTAAATATTGATGAACCGGCGCAGAGAAAATTATTGGATATTGCGTAGCAGAAAAACGATTAGACAAGTTATCTTAAACTGTATCCGATGAAAACGATTCACTGAGACCCATCCAAAACCAAGAGCCTCTTCCTTATCTGAAGATAGAGTAAAAGAAGCTACGATATTCGAAGTCTTGGGTGTAGATTTCGTCGGACCGCTGTATTTGAAAGATGGGACAAAATCCTGGATAGTTCTGTTCACTTGTGCAGTATATCGCGTAGTGCACGTGGAATTAATAACATCCTTGACAGCGGAAGCCTTCCTGCAGTCACTAAGAAGATTTATAGCTCGTAGAGGGAGACCAACTATTATTTATTGTGATAATGGCAGTAATTTCGTTAAAGCTCACAGCAAACTTTGCAAAGTGGACTGGCTTAAAATAAAGTCTGAATCCGTGATGAGGAAGATAACTTGGAAATTCATCCCTCCATCTGCACCATGGTGGGGAGGATGGTGGGAGAGATTGATTGGCATGGTCAAACAAGTTTTACGCAGAATATTAGGCAGGCTTTGTTAAATTAGACAGTTGTTAAAAAACAGTGTTGTGCGATACCGAAAGCCTAATAAACTCTAGACCCTTAACTTACTTATCTGAAGATATAAGCGATTTGATTGCTTTGACGCCATCTATGTTTCTACAGGAAACGATAGGAAGTGGCGTACCGGATATTCATAGTATAGATGTCGCCTATGCGCAAAAGACACCGGTACATACAAAAAGTACTTGAAGATTTACGAAAAAAAGGTTTCGACTCGAATATCTTGGACAGTTAAAATATAACGGAAAACCTTTGGAAACCTCGAAATTTATCTCTATCGGAGACATAGTACTCATTGGTTCAGACAATCTGAAACGTTTACAATGGCCGATAGGGAGGGTTGTGCGAGTCCTGCCTGGAAGAGATGGAATCGTCAGAGATACGCTCTGTTCAACATCTTTATTCCTTAGAATTATCAGATGAGACATCAGTCTTTTCCTCAGAAGCAAAGTTCCCAAAGATAATCCAGGTGCAACAAATATTGACTATGAACTTGTTCCTGACAAAGAATATCTGAAGTCACCCAAATCGACAATCACTCGGAGTAGGAGAGCAGTGAAACCTATCCAAAGACTCGACTTGAGACGCGACAATTGGTTGAGTTCTTCCAAAGTTGCGAACTCAAGGTGGGAGGATGTCGCAATCTGACCAGACTTTTTGCTGATAAGCCTTTCGGAGTTGATCCTACACCGTCGCCAGTGGACTAGTATGTATTTATATATCTTCGACGCCGGCGAGGAGCACGAGTCTGTTGCACTTCGAGATGTATATTTTTTGCGGGAGGCGATGGCAGACGTTCGTGTGATCGGTTCAAGTGTAGAACATTAAAAACTTTTGAGGACTATCTATGCTTTTTCGTTTGACATGTCGGGAGCCATATGTAAGTTTCTTCTATTTAATTATTTGGTAAAGATGTAGAATCCGAGACATGTTTGTCGCCAAATCAAGATGGCGTCCTAAGCCAGTATGTTCGTTAAAAAAAAAAAAACGTTGACTTTCCTACGCGAAACACCTTTTGCATAGGGTTGCCATAAAGCTTAATCAAAACAACAAGGTTACCATGTTTGGCGATAAATCGCCACGGTCTCGGATTCGACATCTCACCCAATTATTTTTGATATAAATTAGCTGTGCTTTACTATCTCCAAAAAGTAACTATAGGAAACAAATTCCAAGATTAAGAAGCAGATAAAAAAGACTGGTAGTTTTTTAACGTTGACGATCTGCTATAATATCATGCAGCTTCATAGCTCAAATTAGCGTATTGAAACTTCGCGGCAAAATTGGCGAATGAATCCCGTAACTGGTCGATTTTGTATTACGTTTCATGTTTTATTTATATTGCTTATATCCGTTGCTGCCATTCGACAAAAAATAAAGTACATCGCCTACATAAGTATTTTTCATTATTCCTCTGATTTCGTCCATAATTGGAGAACTACACCACTAGCTACAACATTACAATATTAATGGGGTCATCAAATTTTTTGAGTATCTGAGACATTACACAAATGTTTAACTAGCCAAAATGCTGTTAAAATTCTAGAAACTAGTTGATCTAACAGAATGTGCATTGAAGAATCTATAGTCCGTTTTTACTAATGAAAGTGTAAAGCACATGTCCTATCTCTCTTGCATACGATAGTTTGAGATTTAGATTTATGAGCAATGTAAATCAATCATTTATGACTGTACTGTTCCAATTTTGTTTTTAATGTTAGTGAAATTTCTTTAAATACAATTTTTCATGATTAATGGTTTTTAAATTATGAAAGAATTTTTCGTGTCATAACGAAATGCAATTGGATTTGTAATTGTAAATCTTATGAGAAATGACATAAATAGACGGTTGATTGTTATAACCTAGTATATTCTAATCACTTAATCTACTTTATTTTGCCATTTCTTATTTCCATTTTAAATAAAATAGATCAAACAGAAAACAGGATTTTGTGTATTTTTGTCATGTTTTTCATAAAGTGTCATAGAAGGTGCACCTCTCAATCATGTTTTAGCAATTATGCTCTAGAATGTCCATCTTAATTGAATCACATTCTCTTGTACGATTCCACCGTTTTTCAAAGGCTAGCATAATTCAGCGTTCACTTAAATTCTTTGTTCTAGCCGATCTCTTTCTTTTTAAAATTGCCTTTTGTTTTCACTCGACTGCTGAAGAGGTTGAATAGAATGGTGAGCGAAGCAGCAAAACTGACAATAAAACCCGAGGCTGTTGATTTTTATTTTAAATAAACGTTTGTTGCCATGATCCAATGCACAAATGATCCTGTGCTGCTTACATTAGTGAAATATGAGTTGGATTTTCAATGGAAACAAACCAGACATAATGCGATTTTGCTTCTACCCAAATGATCTTGCATGATACATAAAGGGGTTAACTTAAAATAGTTTTGGTGACGTTTGGCATTTAATCTAATT
Source organism: Meta bourneti (assembly GCA_933210815.1). NCBI lineage: Eukaryota > Metazoa > Arthropoda > Arachnida > Araneae > Tetragnathidae > Meta > Meta bourneti. The sequence goes on from OW119928.1 coordinate 71,290,782, forward strand.
GGCATTGATCAATCAGCTATATCAAATATCAATTCGGAATTATTTTTGGAAAAGTGCCTGAAATCGTATTCGAAAAACAAACCAAGTGAAATCACGTTTACATACAGAAAACACTTATCACCGCAGAAACACTACCGCCACTTATAAGGGGTGTCCCAAAATTCACGCAAGAAGTAATTTTGATAGAAAACACAGGTTTATAATTAAAAATTGTAAATTTTTTATTGATTCATTAAGTATACAGTATATGGTTATGTATGGAATAACATATCGGGTAAATGGCCTCCACGACTTTGCTGGCACATACGCACTCTTTTGTTGAAATTTTCCATAACCGTTTTGCATAAATGTGGCTGAATTTCGTTGATACGGCGCTCAATTTCCTTCAAGGCATGGGTGGTCGTACGCTTGTTGGCATAAGCATTAGACTTAAAAAAAAAAAAAAAAAAAAAAAAAAAAAAAAACACCAACGGCGTTAAATCGCATGATCTGGGCGGCCAAACGGGATCACCAAAACGGGAAATTACACGACCAGGAAATGACTCATGCAGTAATTGAATTGTTTCTCGGGCTGTATGGCATGTGGCACCGTCTTGTTGAAACCGCATGTCGTCCACATCCATATCTTGCAATTTAGGCATAAAAAACTGGATTATCATGTCGCGATAGCGAGCACCATTAACTGTTATTGCTCGACCAGCCGCATTTTAATAACCCTGAACTGTCCATTTTATAATAACTGTTCTATTTTTAATAACCCTGAACTCTGTCAGCTGTCACGCTGTCTTTTTTTCGTTGGCAACACTCTACCGCACAAATGGTGCAAAATTCAAATCTTGCGTGAATTTTACCCTTTACTTAGCTTGATGAAAAATGTATCTGTGGCAATTAGAATTACACTTAAAGGTTAATATTAAAATATCCATGCTATTAACAGGATAGAATCGGTAAAGATCTTTAAGTAAAAATTCTGTCACTGAATTTTAAATCCATTCTATCTCATTTTTTTTCAATAATTACTATTCCAGTTTTCTTTAATTTAATCGCTCTAATGGGATTTTTAATTGTTTGAAAAGCTTCTCCAAAAACTTGAAGACATCAAATATGTTCCCCAAAATTTCTGTTGGCTCCTGAGAAAATTTTACACCAAAGATTTGGCGATTTGGGCGCTCATACTTAAAAATATGGCCCACCCTGTCTCATATTGACTTCCTTTAGTGAATTGAGAAAAAAAAAGAATTACTCCAATAATCGAAGAGTGGTACGGAATCATTTTCATTCGGGAAAATACAATTACAATATTTTGGATTCCTCTGGTTTTGGTAATGGTAATTAATTAACGTCGCACTGGAGCAACAGAACTCCACTGGTCTTAGACAGAACAAGTATAGTATGGTCGAAAAGACAGGATATGGAATTATGTTGTTTGAGGGGTGTGTGTGAAAATTAATGTATTGTGCCCGTAATGATACAAATTGCATAAAATTAAATGGTAACAAGGGCCTGAAATTTAATGAAAACGATTTACAGTAGCAAATGTGCCGCAGGACATTCTTATGTGAAGTATGCAAAGTGGAAAAGGGGTTTTACTTGAGCTATAAAACCAAACCAACCAATCAACCACCAATTCGTGATTCATTCTTGGGAAAGTTTGATTAGCGATGTGCTAAAATCGTATGAGTAAAGGAAACACATTCTGACTCAGGAACAGTACCTCCACCTACATTTAGCTTGCAAGGAAAACCTCTAATACATAGAAATCATTTGCATTTTGGTCACTGCAAAGTAATTTCAGAGTTTGTAAGTACATCTTCTCAAGAAAAGTACCACAATCCAAAATTATTTTATTTTTCCAATCAATAAACGGTTCTGAGAAACTCGATAAACCATTTCAGTCCGATCAGGAATCAGCTATTAATTTTTTAAACAGATATGCGCGAATTCCACAAACTTCAAATCGGAAAATAATGCACGCTCAGATTTCCAATCTCTTTTGGCGCACACTCCTGTAAAATATATTTCTGAAGTTGTGTGACTTTTTTCGCGAAGTGCGATATATTCAGGTCGACGTTTATGAAGCCCTCTTTTCTTAAGGGCCCTCGTGAGGAAGTTGAAGCCTAATTCAGAATAATGACGGCCATATTTCTAACGACCTACATTACAGGGGGTCTAGATATGGAAACGTAAGTACGGGAGGATCTTGAACGGGGTGTCAGAAGTAGGTGAAAAGGGCAAGAAAATATTCCTCTTGGACACTGTGGGTGGCGGCTTTATAGTCGAGATAGAAGGATGTGTATTCAGAATAAAAGCGAAGTTTGTGAAACGGTATGAATTTCATGCAGCGTACTATATCATCATTTATGAAGTATTTGGAATTTTCAGGAACATATTTTTGCTTCTAAATAAGGTCATGTACAGTGGTGTCAATTTGGGGAAATTATATTGAAGAGGAAAATAAGAATCAGTTGCTTCATGCATACATTTTTATACATGTCATTTGACACACATTATTTTTTAAACACACATGATTTTTTTATACTATTATCTGTAACATAACATAAACCAAGATGGGGAAAGATATCATCCATGTACGTTGTTAAAAATAAAACTAAACATTTTGAATGCAAACTCACCGTATTGGATTTTAAATTTAATATGTTAATATTTCTCAAGTGGTAAACAGTTTTCATTCAACCCTCCAAGAGCTTCGACGAGATATCTCGTCCATCAAGATCTGACCAATTTTGCTAATGACGAGAAATCTCGTCATCAAGCTACTGTCGTGATCCGATCAGTTTTCTTGTAATGACGAGATACCTTGTCGTGACAACCACCAGGAGGGTTAATAAAATTGTTCTTCTGGATATCTGTTGTATTAAACTACGTTAACTAAAATAACCTTAGTTGGTCACAAACAGATTTATTTTTTACAGAACATTCTTTAATGTCATTCGGATTTTCGAAATTACCATTTATTCATAAGCTAAAATGATTAAAAGATGTTTCATACTTGTCATCAAATGACTTCTAGGAATAAAAAAATTAATTAAAACGAGGAAAGTGCAACACACAAATAGACTAGGCAGCTTAATGCTGAAAATAACACAAAGTAAATTGAATTAATTGAAATTCATACTATGGTAGGTATTTTAATTAACGTCACACTGGAGCAACACAACGGGTTATTGGCGAAGGTCCGGGGTCAGTCCCGAAGGTAAAGATCAAGGACAACTCCTTGTCATTTTCAACAACGGTCAGATGACGAGGTCAACACCTGACTGGCACCCCTCTCTTCAAACTTTCATACCACGCCAACGTGAGGACATTTGAGGCCACGACATATTTAACATGCACCAACCCTATGTAGACGATAGTCTTTGACTGGACCTAATTTAGAGCTCTCAACCCTCTGTTTGCTAATCCGTTGTTCTTCCACTCGGACCCTATTTCATCAGAAGGTTGATGCTCTAACACTGCCAGATTAACACTCCCAAGTGGTTTCGTTAAGATATCTCATTCAATAAAATCAAACCAATTTTGTTAATGACGAGATATCTTGTCATAAGCTAGGTATTTATCTTAATCAACGATTTTTTTCTAAAGACGATATGCCTAGTCGAAACAACCACCAGGAGGGTTAAGAATGATTCACGTATAGTAAAGAGTATGGTACTTCTAGACTTTTTAGTATGTAACTTATATAAAAATGCTGATAGAGAAATTTTATGTACTTTATTCACTAAATTACAAGTGTTTCCATCACACAATTGACATATTTTATGTTGTTGATTGTTTTTGGGGTTTTATGGGGCAAGGGCCATTTTTCGCCATGCTGCGCCAGACCCAAGACACAATATCAAGTAATTGACACACATACAATGGAAGTTTTTATTGACACAGAAGATAGAAATACACTCAGGGATGAATTCACCTGACATGATTCGAACCTACGCAGCCTACAACTCGAAGGTTGCTAGCGCAATGGGCATAACCACTGAGCCACGACTGCCCTTCGTCTTCCATGTGACACTTACTCAAACATATAAACATACATAATGGAGAGCCAAAGAGATGACACTGAAATTCGATCACTTACTTTCTATGAGTACTCAAATTTCATAAAACTTCATAAAAATATATCCAGCTATTTAGACGTAGTGCGGTTGAAGATTATCGGATCAGCAACAAGAGGGTTGCTCGTTAAATCTGTCGTGGTCTCCAATGTCCTCCGTTGGCATGGTATGGAAGTTTGGAGAGTGGGGTGACAGCTCGGGTGTGACCTCGTCATCTTATTACGTGGTGTTGCCCTCAGATCGTTCCTTTCTGGTTCGATCCCAGACCGTCGCCAATAGCTCCTTGTGTTGCTCCAGTGTGACGTTAACTACCTACCAAACGCGGAAACCGCTGATTTTGCATTAAAATGCAAAATCATTTAAAAATGCAAAATCATTAAAAATGCAAAATCAGAGGTAATAGCCAAAAGGGGTTGATAACTTGAAGTAGGATGAAAATATTCAACGTACAGTCGCGGTTGTCATCTCACCCATCCTAGAGGAAGACATTTGTAGCTAATATAGTTAGTAAAATACAAACTATGTTACCTAGCAATGTGGCATCATATTGAGGGTAGCCAGAACGCAGCCGATTGCACTTAGATTGGGGTTGGAACTGATTTTCTATTGAATCATTCGGCTTGGTGGTTCGGTCCAAATTATCTTGCTCATGATTGTATTGTCTTCAAATCTGTTGATACTCGAATTAAATTCGGGAATTGAAGATAAGATGAAAACTTCAGCTTTACATACAGTAAAGGTTCAAAGATGTTGCTCAAATAATTGACTGATTTTCTAGATAAGTTCTCCAATGTAAATAAATTAACCAGAGTAACTGCTTATTGCTTAAAATTTTGTTACAATGGTAGAGTGTCAAATTCTAATCGAAGAACGGGGAACTTGTCCACTTTTGAACTGGGTGAGGCTTCGAAGGTTTGCCAATGGCAAACCAATTGCCAATTCGAATTGTCCAAAAGGATTCATTTTCCGACGAACTATCGTACCTTCGCAGTAAGATACATCTCAAGGCTAAAAGTAGGATCTTAAATTTGAATCCTTTTCTTGATAAGGATGGTGTTATTAGAGTGGGAGGTAGGCTAAAAAGCGCTGCAGTTTTTTATGATAAAAATATACTGCACTTCTTCCCAAATCTGGTAATCTCACCAAGTTAACCACAAATGCGCATTTTTCTCATTTTCATACAGGACCACAATTAATTTTAACTTTATTCAAAGAAAATTCTAGATTCTATCAGCACATGATGTTCGCCGAATTGTGAAAAACTGCCCAGCCTTCATAAGACGTACAACTACTGCACAACAATTAATGGGAGATTTGCCACCAACTCGAGTGCAAGTATCTAGGGCTTTTAAGAACAGTGGTGTAGACTTGTGGTCCTTTTAATTTGCGATCTGCGGAAAGTAGAAGTCGCATGGTATTTAAAGGTTACGTTGCTCTTTTTATTTGTTTTGCCACAAAGGCTATTCATATTGAGCTAGTGATATAAGCACGGATGCTTTCATTGCAGCTCTAAGACGTTTTGCGGCACGAAGGGGTAAATGTTCTACTATTTCCAGTGACTGGTAAGAATTTTGGTGGTGCTGCTAAAACATTGAATAGCATTGTTCAACAAAAAGCGGTTTCAAATTATTTGGATGATCAAGAAATTAATTGGCATTTTAACCCACCAAATGCACCCCACATGGGTGGCCTGTCGGAAGCTGGTATCAAATCTGTTAAATTTCATTAAATGAGAATTTTGGGTGATGTTACACTTTTGAGGAAATGTATACTGTACTGTGCCACATTGAAGCCACCTTAAATTCACGACCTTTAACACCTCTTACTGAGGACCCAAATGATTTGTCTCCTTTAACACCTGGCCATTTTTGATTGGAGATGCTTTTGGGAATTATAATCCCCTATTACATCGTTCTTTTTAGGGAACAAAAGAAAAGAGCTACTATATACCAAGGGAGCGATATAGCATGGGCCGAGGAAAACCTGATTATTAGAAATAAAAAGTCTCAAATTATTGAGGGTCGCGGTAGCCAGGTTGGAAGAGTAGTGGATTAGCAACCAGAGGGTTGCGAGTTCGTAACTATATCCAAAGACCGTCGTGTACGTGGGGGCTTGTACACGTTGAATCCGTCGTGGCCTCAAATGTCCCCTCGTTGGTGTGGTGTGGAAGTTTGGAGAATGGGGTGCTAGCTCAGGTGTTGACCTCGTCATCTGACCGTGGTTCAAAATTACGAGGTGTTGTCCTCGATCGCTCCCTTCGGGACTGATTCCAGACCGTCACCAATAGCCCATTTTGTTGCTCCAGGGCGACGTAAATTCAACTACTTACCTACCTAAAGCAACAGTGATATCTTCTCTGCTTGTCACTTTACTTGTCACCGGATGAAACCAAAATTTCATCCGGTGACAAGTAAAGAAAACGAAGTAAAACCATCTACGCGATTTATCGAACGCTCGATACGACAGGGGTAATTGTATTTGTGAAACTTACCTAAACTATGAGTAATGGGTGTTTTCTCGTGTTCTCTTTCTTGGGGGAGGGCAAGGAGTTTAGACCTATTGGACGACGCTCCAATCTCCTGTCATAGCATTAATATGACCAAATGTATGAGGTCGAAAAAGACACCCATGAAATCATAACCAGATTGAAGGAGGGTTCCCAAATCAAAGACCGGGAGCTAGTAGGGAAGGATCCGAGGACAAAACCTCGTAATTTTAATCCACGGTCAGATGACGAGGTGCACACCTGAGCTTTCACTCCACTCTTCAAACTTCCACACCACGCCAATTTGAGGACATTTGAGGCCACGAGAGATTTAACGTTCAGCATCAACCAGGTACACGATGGTCTCTGGTTGGATCAAGTTTTGAACTCGCAGTCCTCCGAATGCTAATCCATGACCCTACCAACTGATCCGCGACCCCAAAGATCGGGAAACTCCTTTCACAAATCCTGGTTCATTTACAACGTACCTCAATAGGTTTGGATTCCAAAACACATCAGTATGTGCATGCGGCTCCGATTGTTTTTCACTGCACTACGCCACAATGGAGTCCTACCATGTCAAACACCCTAGGTTCAAGTCGCCTAGTAACGTCTTTAGTGAAGTCTCGGGGTCAGAGGTCAACACCTGCACTTCCACTGACCGCCGGTAGTAAATCTCATCTATCGGGAAGATATCCTTCCCGTCCAGGTGATTTTAAGGGTGGCACGACAGCCCCCTCTGAATTAAGTACCAGATTCTCAACTGCAGGGACAAAAGAAAGAGAAGATTTCAATAACTGAGCAGATGTAATTTTTCAGCTGTTTGAGTGGATTTAATATTTCCCCTTTTTTCAGCACCCACATCGTAGCGACACAAAACTCTAAATTAATTGTGTAGATAGTGTGCATTTCTACTAAATAAATAGTTATTTTACTTGCATTTCGGCTGTAGCGTCCTTTGATAGCCCACCACTCGACTCACTGGACAACAATAGCGATTGGAAAAAGAATGAATTCCATCATAGAGGTTGTCGGAGCCAGGTGCCCAAACCGCTGTATTTCTAGCAGCTCACGGTGAAGAACTGGAAGCGGTAATCTGGAATTTCAGACACCGAAGATCCTCGAAACTTTCAGGTTCATGAACTTTTAATCTCTTCCTCCTTTTAAAATTTCTCCTGCCACAAGGATGTTCATCAAATTGTAGAATACTCTCCAGAGGACATGTACGGGGGCATCCTTGGACATGTTTGCTCTTTTGATTACCTATCTTATTTGCATAATCGAAAAGTTATCCCTTATGTTTTAGGGGTTGGGTCCTAACTCATGGAAGCATTGGGGCAAGTATATTGTGAGAGGGAGTGGCTTATTTTTAATAATAATTTTAATCTTCGCTTATTTTTAGCTCACTCACATATCCATAACATAGTAGACAAACAAATAAACAAAAGGTGACATATGATGGCAGTGCCATCTCTTACATCGTTTGGAAGACTGGGCGTTAATATGTTTTTCTTGGAAATGTGCCATATAATTTAGAATTACTATCAAGAACTGGACAATTACTCCTTTATTTTATAGGTGTAAAATCAGTCGAACTTTTGAAAAATTGTGAGGGATATGAAATTTATATATTCAACAAACTCTTTTCAAGCATTTTTTAGCGATTTTATAATGTAAACATGTCAATTTACTCTTAGTCTCTATATATTTTTATCTGTAGAAAAACAATTCATTTGACCACAAATTTCCCATTAACGAAGACCAATAAACAAAGTACATTTTCCCATGAAAAAACTAATTGCTTAAAAAAGCCCTGTTTTAATTATATATTAATCATTTTAATTAATTTAAAGTTGATTAATTAAAATTAATTAAACATTGATTGAACTTTTTTGTTCTTTGCACATAAAACCCTACTCAATATGTCTTTTCAGGCCTATACCCTGCGCTATGCATTAATGTACTACTGGTCAATACTGATGGTCAATACTACTAATCAATACTACTAATCAATACTAATGATCAATACTGATGGTCAATACTACGAATCAATACTAATGGTCAGTACTGATTTCTTTGGATTTCTCTCAGGTATTCGATTTCTAGAATGATATTCCGTTCTGGGTAATTTATTTTCGGTTTATTATGTACCAAAATGTTTGTTTTTGTTAAGGGGTACATCAAAGGCATTCAAATCTGGAGGAAAAACAGCCTAATTACGATAAACTGCATGTCTCAAAGTTTGCTGTCTATAACAATGAAACTTTAGATACCGTTTATGTACCCTCTATACTGAACAATGCAGAAAAATTTGCTAATATTTTAAAATCTTGAAATATTTTATTTGAATTTACATCATCTCAATCTACAAGATAAATATTTACAAAGATAACTTGCATGCAACTTTCTGAATCAACCCAGGCATTTTTGCCAAAATAACGATTCAAATTAGTAACAGAGTACTTACATTTTAAATTAAACACCAACAATGCAACTCAAGGAACACAAAAATATGATAAAATCAATTTCTATTTCATTTAATTGATTTTTAGCAAAATTTCTCTCATGTTATATTCAAATTTTTAAATAAATTTACTTCTATGCAAAACTTAATTTTGGTTTTATTTTTAAGCTCTAATGTGAATTCAACTTTTCATTCCAAATTTCACGTGTATAAGTTTAATACTTTAACCCTCCTTGTGGTTGTCTAGACGAGGTATCTCGTCATTAACAAAACTGACCAGATCTCTTGATGGAAAATATATATCGTCATTAGAAGAAAATTGACCAGATCTCTTGATGGAAAATATATATCGTCATTAGAAGAAAACTGACCAGATCTTGACCTCATCATCACTAAAAAGTCAGCAATATCTTGATGACGAGATATATCGTCATTAGCATACTGACCAGATCTTGTTGGACGAGATATCTCGTCATTAGATGAAAATATGATTACGAACAACAGAAGAAAACTGACCAGATCTTAATATCGTCATCATAAAAAAATCGGCTACATTTTAGTGACGAGAAATCTCGTCATTAACACAATTATTCAGATCTTGATGGACGAGATATTTCGTCGAAACTACTTGGAGGTCGAAGCATTTTTCTTCAAATACATGTTCTGCCTTTTTCATCAGAATTTTATAAATAGTTTTAAAACATGCATAAATATTTTACATTCTCAGCAAATGGAATGCAAAACAAGAAAGAAAATATCCCGATTTTTTCTAACCCATGGAAACGCCTTCCGTACGGTCTTGAAGTTTCAAAACCATTTATTTGGAGTTGTTTGTCAAAAGCGACTTTTTGAACTTAACTATTCCAAAAACCAGTAAAAGAAACCCGCCGATGCCTGACCGTGATCTTTGCTCAGACGAAAAACTAAAAGAAATCGAATGATTATGCAAGAAGAAACGAATCAGAAAAAGCAAGCGGTTCTCCGGAAAAAAAAGTCTTGAAATCGTTCTCTATGCGAAAACCGAAAAATTCTTTTCCTCCATTATTCCATTCGATATCGAATAAAGGTGAAGGATCGGTTTCAAAAGTTAAACTGTGGGTGGAGGGATTTGCCGCTTCTTCAACCACCGGTATTTGGGTCACGTCCAGCAAACGGTTCCACCGTGTGACGTCATGTGGGAGGGGGCGGGGACAAGAAAACGCGAGTTTACGCTCCATGGAATGAACTATAACAACAGGTGATTGTAAAACGATAAACACTTTAAACTGACACCGGGTGGAGCAAGTTGCTGCATCTTGTGTGGCAACGGAGACTCTCAATTATACGCTTCTAGTTACAGATTTTATATTCGTATTTGTGAAAGTGGAAAGAATCTGTGGATTTATTTACCGTCATAAGGATTTTATTTGGGGTGCCTTTACGAGGTTTTCCTTTCAAGGGTAAGTGAAAAGTTTGTCTTTGGCATTAATTCACTTTCGGTAACCTTTAAGCGCTACCCCTTCCTTTCCATATTCAAGTGAACAATATTCGATGTTCCAGTGACATTTTCCTTTCCCTGTCTTTGTATTATAAACAAGGCTATCATGTTACCGGGATATCCAAGTGGATATCTTTCTGCTTACATCCCATTATTCTATTCCCCAATTCCTGTTTTTATCCTTTCATGATATTTTTTACTTGAAGTTGTCTGTCTTATGTTTGGCGCAACCTGGCCAAATATAGCCCTTGCACCATAAAACCCTAAAACAACCAACCAATATTCGATGTACCTCTTCTTCAGAATCTTATAATTATATGCACTATTTTTATTGAAATATGTTCATTAGATAGCTGTCGGTATTCTAACCAACCACTTTCTTCAAAAATTTAAATCCGTGGCCATTAAAAAAAGCACATTTTTCAATTAAAAAATATTTTACATATATATTTAAACACCTATAAGGTTCTGGTGAGAGTTCTAAAACAATTTCATAAAAATTTCTAATATTTACTTTTGATAGATTTTTAAGATGCATTTTGTGGAAAAGTCAGTTTTGAGAAACCAGACATTAAAGGGACAGTTAAAAGTTCCATATCAAACCTCTTTCGTCTTACAACAATTTTCGGTGTGTCTTAATGATTTCCATTCTTCAGTCCAAATATCATATTTATTGTTCATAATTAGCCACCAATCTTAAGGGAGCCTATCCATTACTTACAATTTTGTGTTTATTCATTTTGAGCTTATGCACCCAAATATGAGACCTTTTTAGACTGATTGCTTGCATTTTATGTAAATCAAATTAAAAATAAATACCTCTACTTTGCTATTTACTTTTAAATGTATCATTATAATTGATTTTATACTTGATATTGATGTTACATATACTTTTTTAATTTACGGTACTTACATGGTTAATTCTTATAATACTTTTCAATTTTGGTTTATGTTGAAAACTAAGCTTCAACAACAGTGTAATTTTTACTTAACAATTCCTCTTTGCTACCACAAAAACCCTTATTTCTCAGAGATGGCAAGTGTTTATTTTCCTCACTTTACTTCTACCGTTTTGTGTTTGGTTCCATATTAGCCCTCAACAAATCACTAGTCCTGACTGAAGTGGAGTAAAAGTGTTCGGTGCATCGATCCCGTCAGTAGATATCTTGATTACAGAATAGGTAATGGAGTGCATGATCTTGAGGGCATATTTGAAAGTAATGGCGTATAAGTCAATATGGCTTCAAACTAGATAAACTTTCATTTGGTTTACACTCTAATTTTTAATTCCGCTTATGAGACAACTATTTTATTTCTGAAAAGTATCTTTCCTAAATGAGAAAATCATAAATGGATAAATATACTTATATTAAATTCAATTTTTCAAAATGTAATACAAACCATTTCGGATTTTGGTGTTCCTCACCTGACCTTAAATGTGTAAGTTATTTTTTGCAGTTTCCATCAAAGTGCAATTTATAAAATGAAATTTTAATCTTAATATTATTTGTCGTAGCTCGTCCAGCCATAGCCCTTGAGATATAAGAACCCACCATCCAAACCATTTATACTGTGGTTCTTTTGTAACTAAACCTCCAAGTAGTTTCGACGTATATCTCATCCATCAAGATCTGACTAATTTTGCTAATGACGAGAAATCTCGTCATCAAGATACGGCTGATTTTTGGGTGATGACGGAATCAAGATCTGGTCAGTTTTCTAATGACGAGATATCTCATCCATCAAGATCTGGTCAGTTTCTCTAATGACGAGATACCTCGTCGAGACACCCCCCCACACACACACCAAGAAGGCTAAACTACAGTGATATCAATCACTTTCAATGAAATAGGACAGAAGATCCGAATAATTTAAAAATTGCTGCTTAACCATTGTCTACCTGCGATCCAAAAGAACTCAGTATTCTTAAGTTTAAGCTTGATTTGAGTTATATTATAATAATATGCATAATATTACTAAAGCATAATATTACTAAAATTACGTGGAAGAGTTCAAAATTCTTCAGTCAAACAATGTCAAGTAAATGGACATACACACACAAGGAAAGCTCTAATGACACAAAAGAGAGAAATACATCCATGGAGGAATCGAACCTGCACTGCCTACAGCTTGCAGGTTGCTAGCGAAATGGGCAAATCCATTGAGCCAATGCTGCCCCCACTCGCAACTCAGGAACGGCCTTGAATTAATTAAACATAACTGAGGGTTGTTCGTTTGCTAAAGACCTGACCTGTCTCATACTCATCTGAATTAACAATTTGCTTTGTTGGATATGAAGACCACTACACCCTGTCAAAAGTAAACAAACGAAATGTGCGGAAATTAAGCTGTTATAGTGCGGCTCATGAGGAAGAAGGCAGTCGATTTTTCAAAAGGCTTGACAGGTTACTAGTAGAAGGGTGCCATACGCAAAAGCATAAATGACTCTCCGTCTCTCGACATCGCGTTAACACTTTTACTGCTTTTGGCAGAGAGCAATAAACTTACTACAAGAATCCGCTCTGAAGACTCCAATTGTGGAAGTGATTTGTTTGTATTACCACTAATCCCCTAGTTTAACTAATAGACTCTTTCAAAACCACGTAACTCGATTGCCAACCCTAGGGTTGGTTGGTTTTCGTTTTTTTTTGGCTCAAGGGCCATATTTGGCCAAGCTGCGCCAAACACAAGACAGACGATATTAAGTAATTGTGAAAATATGAATTGGATGGAGAAACGTAGAGAAAGATTTTTTGAGCATCCTGGGGTCGTAACTCTCATGTTTACCAGAGGCAGTAAACCCCACGGGGGAAAAGAACAGGTCACTAGGGCACCTCGTGCTCCTGAAGCCAGAAGTCAGTACACACCTAAAGATATGCCCCCGAGGAGGCCAACTCCAGGGAATCGGATTATAGCTTGTCTGTTTTTGGATCTTTCGCCATAAAATCCAAACATCCAACCCAATCCCTGCATGTAATTAAACATAATTTAGGGTTGGTAGTATGCTAAAGACCTCAACTCTGCTCAAACTCATCTGAATAAACGATTTGCTTTGTTAGTCAGAGATGAAGGCCATAGCACCCTGTCAAAATTAAACAAACAGAAGAGGCGGAAACAACTCTGTTATTAGTCTCCAAGTTAAAAATTACATTTCTTCTTTCTTCTCTCGAGGTATAAGAACTTTAAACAAGGAGAATAATGGACTCCCGACAGATTCTTTCAAAAGTGGCAGTCATCAACCTACCGAAGCAGAAAGCTTATCGGAAAAGTACCACAATGGAGGAAAACAAATAACGCCATTTTGTTCTCAACGGTGTTTTTATTTGTTTCCCCTCTCCTACGGCTCATTGAATTCGGAAGTGCTATTGATGGCTTTTTCCTCTTTATAACTGTTCGGGTTCCAACGCGATATGGCACGGGCTGTTGGAAATTATCATCGGTTGTAACTTTAGAACAGCTTGGCGGGAAATAAATGGAGGACCAAAAGGTAATTGAAAAACAAGCAATTTTCTCGTCTTCGCTTTGACGAGAACAAACTGTGATAAATGTGAAAATAGCTATAATTTGAAATGTAGGGTAAGAGTAAACTTCTGATGCGTAATGAAAAAAGTTTTTGTGTGAATTCCTAGGGGAGTTGAACGAAAATGTATTCTCACGTCTTTGGATGATAGTGTGTAAGAATCAATTTAAATGTTTAAGAATTTTTAATTCCAGTGGCAGGTAGAAAAACAAAACACGAATACAAAAGGTTAGTAACAAAAGTAAGCACAAACAACACATAAAATTGATAAGAAACGGTAAGACAAGAAAGAGAAATAGCTGCCCATCCGTCCTCTAGCCATAGAGGTCCCGACTAGAAAGCGCAGTACTAATTTGCAGGTGGCAGATGTTCATTTATTGGGATTTAATACAAAAGAGTCAACAGGGGCTCTGTAAAATTTTTAGGTGGTATAGAGATGTTTAGCTGATCAATCTTGACCAGTCAGAAGTCAGATTATTACAACCGCTTCTTCCCTTGGGGCATCTGGGATGTATTTACGGTTAATAAGCCAAGGGATCCTTTGCCAGAACCTTCGACCATTTTGCTGTTTAAACCTCCTAGTGGTGGTCCCATCATTAGACAAATTGACCAGATCTTGATGGACGAGATATCCAGTCTATAGGAAAGACTGATAAGATCTTGAGCTCGTCATCATAAAAGAAATCGGTAATACCTTGATGACGAGATATCTCATCATTATAAAATTGGTCAGATCTTTACGAACGAGATATCTTGTCTAAGCCACTTGGAGGGTTAAAACGTTGCTCAGGAGCACCACGTGGTGATTGATCTACAGTACTCCTTTGTTTTTCAAATTTTGTATCAAGATATTCTTGTTCACTTCACTGTACTGCTTGTCTATCGGAACTGTTCCAGATATGAAGTTTAGGTGATAGTGGTCTCTTTTGAAACAGGGCCCGTACATTGCTTCAAGAATCCCCTATAGTAAAAGCGCAGTCTCGTTTCTACGGCAACATACAACCGTGGACTTTCTGTCTGCAGTAGTAGTATAGTGCTGTTCCGATTTGAAGGCAGATATCCTTGGGAAAGTCTATTTCGAGAAAGGTAGTAAACTCGCCAAGGGAAAGGGCTACAAGCGCATAACCACTGCTAACGCTAATGGTACCTAACGAGAAAGTCGAAACAAGAAACCAAGTTAAGAACGTTAATTCTGGGAAAGCATTGTTGACATTTAATCTGCCCCTATTTAAGGAATAGACTCAAAATTCGAATATAATTCGAAATAGAATTAAAAATCACGTGACTGAAATGCAAACTCGCCAGGGTTGGGTTACATACACCCTGTCTATAGAAATCTAGTAAGAATATTTTTCGTTACTTAAACAAATTAACTTGTTGATAACTTGATAAACGTATTTTGAATATCTTTATGCAAATTAAGGGTCCCGAAACGTACTAAGCTGAAGATTGCACGAAGTACAACACGATCCGAATTGAAAGAGGAACACACATTTTTCTATAATATATATATATATATATAAAACCCACAGTCAAAAAGAACATTGTAAATTATATAAATGAAAAATGGTCTGACAGGAAACCTTTCAGCTATTACTGCAATTGATTTTAGCCGGAAATTTGTACAAAATAGGGTCATACAATTGTAATTTTTTTAACTATGATTCGTCAAAAATATGTAGTGAAAACTGAAAACAAAAAGATAAACAAATTAAGCCTTTTTCTGGCTAGGAGTATCCTTACAGAGATCTTAACGAACGACATTACGTTCCTAACCAAATGCAAGTATTAGTTTTTAATTTGATATTTAATACTTTATCTATATTATTATATTTATAAATTTACTATTATTTATTATTTTTGTCAATACCCGTGCATCCGCGGACCAGATAAATCTATTACGAGGGCAAGATTCGATTTACTAGCTATAGTTTGGGTGTTATAAATTAAAATAACATTGGTAACATAAAAAAATTACATTTTTTATAAAATAATAACTACAAAATAAAATTAGTTTTATTGATTATCTTTTTTGTACCTTCTTTGGCTTTTTGATTAACTGAATTCCAGCGAATTTTTATAAAAAAATTTCCAAACTATGCACTCTTTGTTTCATGCCATTCTAGATATGGATGTTCGAAATAGTTCGGAATCCACTATCCGTAGGTCCCGGTCTAATTAGTCCTTGTGATAAAAAATGACAGTAGAGCAACAATCCAAACTTCTCAAGATATAAGAACTTATTTGACTTGACGGCAAATCGCATTTTTATTTGAGATCCCTTTGATCTAAAATAAAATAAGCATGCACTTATGTAAAAAAAAATTCAATTCCTCCCAGCTGGGTAATTTATTTTTTCAATATAGTTTTCAAAATAATAATAAAAAAAACGTTTTCAATATTATTTTTTCTAAATTCAATTCACCATGCTGTGTGGTAAAATTTGTACTCACTAGATGGCAATACAATCGATTCGAAACTAGTCCGGAAGAAACTCGTGTCTCAGAATTTCATTGGGCTATAATCGAATCATTCAGATTAAAAGTTTTATACTGAGAAATTTGGTGATAAGTGAATGAAATAAGTCAGATAATTTGTTTAAAGACTTGCAAAATTTTTCTAGAATCAGATATACTATTTCTACTGATACACAAATAATCTGTGTGAAATACCATTATAACACAAAAGCTTTTAAAACTGTCTGAAATTTTGTTCTTTATTAAAATATGTTTTCAAATTTTCATCAAGGACTATAATTTTAATTATTGATAAGAAAATCTATCCCCGTTCATCGATATATTTTTCATCTTAACAAATTAAACATTCGCAATTTTTAACAACTTTTTTGGAAAAAATTGTTTACTTTGAAGGAAAGATCTGAAATTTTGCAAAGAAAAAAACTTTCTGATTCGAACACCATCAAAATGCATAGAGGTTGTTGTTCATAATTTTCAATTCTTCGATTAGTAATTTCATAATTAATATATTCACTAAGCACTGACTTTAAAATAAACATTTTCGTTGATTTTGTTTGGGGTCATTAATAGAAATATAACCAACAATTTCGTGTGACAGACATATTATTCAAAACAAATAAAAGTCTGGAAAACAACATTAGGTTCTCCAAATTTTGCATACTCTGGTGTTGACTTCGTCACCTGAATTTGGTTCAAAATTACGTGGTGTGATTTCGGATCTATCCTTTCGGGATTGATCTCGGACCATCTCCAATAGACCGATGTGTTGCTCCAGTGGGAAGTAAATCCAACTATCTACCCATCTACCGTAATTCAGAAACGATTGGTTTGGTATTAACCCAGAATACCAAAACTTCTGTTCTCAAACATAAAATTCATCGAATGACGTGCAAAAAACGAGCGAAAAATCTGAATGAACAATATATCCAGCGGTTACTCTACTTATATCTTCGATAAATATGGGTTCTGGTTGTTCCTGAGGTATCAGCCACCCATGTACAAATATCAATAAGCCTTCTTTACAAAAACATTTGATTTTCCATCTCTCTTGATGAGTGCCTTTTGAAAATTTTAATGCAAATTGAAAATGAAACATGAGCAGATTCATAAGTGCAAAAACGATCCCCTTTTAGGTGTTTTTTTCATGTTTGTGATTTACGATTGTGCGATTTCTTAATCATGTATCAATAAAATATGAATACTGGCATCGAAAAATTTATTGATGGACATTTTTATTTAAAATTGGAGGCATCCACTACAGTCTTCCAGCATCCTCTGTTTTCCTGACGAAATGCAAGTGGACGACCAGCACACTTCACAGAAAGGACCCTGCATGGGTTCAGAAGAATCCGGTTCAACTCTGCCATAGACTTATATATAGTATTTTTTCTGAATTTCATACGAAGTATTGTCACACACAGACTTAAGTCCGTTTCCATGTTCGCTCAATTTCAATCAAGAATTTTTAAAAAAGGAAGACACAGCTCCTAGCTTGTGCGGATCCATTTCAAAGACTGCGTGAATGAGTATCTATGTCATATCGAATCCCATTTCAAAAGAGCTGAGCGGCGGAAAATTGCTAACACATCTTTTCAATTTGTTCACCCGACTGTTGGACAACATGTTCTGCGAAGTAATGTATCCGGAATTCGTCTTTGTTCGCCTCCTTTCTTTCACTATGGCTACGTGTTTTTGTTGGAGAACGATGTGTGAAGACTGTTATTTTTCCATGCTTTATTAATAAGGTAGTTTTCTGGGAAATGGTGCCATGGAATGTTCGGTGAGGAAGTGTACACTGGAGGAACAGTTACTTTATAACTTAACAGTCTATGTGTCGGGTAAGCAGTGATGGATTGGATCAGATGAATCTTCCGGGAAATTTTTTAAACCTTTATTAGCACCTGATGAGGACATATTAGACATTTACCATTCTCTGGTGGGCAAAGATTTGAAATTGTTAGAAGTAAAATATGAAATCTTTACTCTCTGAGATTCTGGAGATTTCTGGTAAGAAAGGTAAATAATTAAAAAGTGAAATATATATAAGTAAATAATTAAAAAATAAAATTAAATAAATAAATAATCAACAAATAAAACATTGATAAATAAAAATAATAAATAATAAATCAATATCGGATGAATGAATGAAAGACAAATTCAGTAGTCAATTTAGTGTTTATCGAAAGCTGACAAGTTGCTCTTTCGCGTAGCGTTCGATGTATCCTGCTTGGCTTTCGACGACTTTGTGAAATCCTTAAAACTTTTCAACTGCGATCCAAAGTTTCACAACTAGCACTGCATTCGATTTCACTTCTAATATGTTAAATTGACACATATCGACGTTAGATTTCGTTTGAAAGCAATTACGTCTTAGCGCTTTGTAGTCCCGAATTATAATGATTTGAAGTTTGATCGGAGCAGTGGAAAATCCCCAAAACACCATTCCACACCCGTTTATCGTGGCTTGGGAACGCAAGGACACTAACAAGTCTCTGTTCTCTCAAACCCTGTCGAATGACACTAGGTTGGTTTGGTTCGTATTGATTGTATAGAAATTATTAAACCGAACTTGATGCCCTATTTTTCGTAACTCTCAACTTTCCGTACTGGACACCTAGTGCTGGTCGGATTTTAAAGACGTATTCACGTCGAAAATTCGGAATTAGATTCGACACGAAATTTCTGAAAGGTTGAAGGAATCTATGGATTGTTTCAAGTTTTAGGAAGATTCTATTGGTTCTTCTAACTTTTTTAGAAAGACTATTGGTCACGAAGTTGAAAATTAGTTAGAAGTCATGCAGAGAAGACTTATGATTGCTAGGTTTAATTATGCGTGCGAACCGATCAGAGAATTAAAGGAATCAGAGAGTTAAAATCAATATATGATAAGAAAATTAACAAAAAGTAAATACAAAAAAGGTAACAAATACTCAACGAATGGGAACCCAATCAAATCCTAAAAAATCAATAATGAATTTGACGAAATAGTCTACACACAATTGTTTATGTGGGACAGACCCACAAAAAGAGCCTCAGACCTTAATTTACTAATAGAAGAATCAGTGTTTTAATTATTTAAAGACAATTTCCACGTGTTTGTGTTCTTTTGGTTCTGATCGTTAGTCTATAATCAATATTGTTTATTATAATAGTTTTCTGTGATTGGTGTTCGCGTGCAGAAGTACTTCTTTCGAATCAGTAAAATGAAACTGTCAATCAACAAACAAGCAACGTGCATCAAAGTGCAGAAAATGAAAGTAGTCGTTTAAAAATTAGACCACTGCCGAACAATTGAAAGAGGTACTGTTTTGCATGGACAACGCCCGTGTTCTCATGTTCCGATCAATGTAAATCGAAGTCAAAACAATCTGTTCTGTGGAAAATATTTCATACACGTAATGTGACCTGAAAACCAAAGACCAAAACAGCCATTCCAATTACAAGCACGTCGTCTTCTAAGCAGATAGTGTCTTTATTTCATGATGTAAGTAGTTCAGGAGTTTATTGTTCTATTAGCACAATCTGCGATTCACGCAGCTTGGAAATAAATACTAAAATAAAGCCAGGTATTTAGCAAAATCTAATCCATTTACAAATGAGACCGAGTGACCTTTACTCGGTTCATGTTATTTTTATAAATTCTTAAGCGTAGCATAATTCTTCTAGATATTTAAGATACCGAAATTATCTACGCAAGAAATGTGCGTGAATCCATGAGAACTCGTGGATCACTTTTTAACCTCTCTGAAAATGGTTAAAGTTAACGAGTAATGCAAGCGATAATATTAATGATAAAATAGAAGAAAGTGCAAGAATATTGGTAGGTGCGACAGTATAATTAAATTGTTAAAATGGTGCAATTTTTTATACCTGGCGTAATATGTTTAGTTTTTCAGTTCATTTTTTCCATTTGGAATTAATTGATATGTGGTTTTGAATTTCGAGTTTAATTGAGTTATTGAGTTCTGTATTACTAACTTTTTGTGAGATTTTTACTGAGGCAGGTGTATTTTCCAGTTGTTGATTTGTTAATTGACTTGCTATTGTGAGTATTTTCAGTTATAAATATTCATGAACAATGAAGCCTATCAAAGGTAGGTTTCAATGCTCACTTATTATTTACGATTTCTCCGGAAGAGTTGATAATAAGCATTTGAATAAGTGATTTTATAGAGTTCGTTGTATTCTTATCTCGAGGGGGTTTCCAGTTAGTTAATCCAATGGTAAAACCATATTCTAAGACGAAGACATAAAACTGATCTACACGAAGAAAAATAATTGTGAGTTCATTCGATAAAAACAAAAGAAGTTTAAATTTGTGTACGTCACAACCTGTAAGATGCTGTAACGGAAAATGTCATCCAACACTTACTACATAATACGATTACTTCAACCAACACAAATCCCACAAGCAAGACAGCCGTTTTCTAACTAAATTAATGCCATGACATAACTGCAGTCAGACATTGAACTTTGCATCTTTTTATAAGCCTTAACCGAGATTAGTTAGTTTCCTTTTACTTCTGAGCTCAAAACCGGATTGACATAAAATCGCACATCCTCTAGTCTTCTTAAATATAACTACTTTCTGTAAATAACCCAACAAGCGGCATACCACCTCTTTGTGTAGCAGAGCGACATGCAATGCTGAAAAGGATTACGACTTTTCCAGGATTGAGGGACTTCCAAGCAACAAGTAGAGAGGATGACCAATCGCATGTGAAAGTGCCATCTCTCTTTCATCCATTCCTTGACCTTTGCCCTCGGAACGGAGGTGGAGGTCACCTGTGGATGGAACAACACGTGGTCCGTCTTTGAAGTTTGCGAAATGCAGGTTATGAGTACAAAGGCATATTGAATGGGGTGGAATGGCATTGAAAGGCGTCTCCTTCAGGTAGGTATTTGAGAGCAAATACGGGGGGAACACGTGGTCTGGAATAGGATTTGGATGCATTTTGAGGGAAGAGGAAAATTGGTTTTATTTGGCTCTAGTTTACACAACTTTAGCACAATGTTGCGGAACGGATTTATCAGTGTGTTGACAGGATCTAGAGTTGTAGACAGAGAACATTGTCCGAGAACGATAATATTCTATTGAGCTATTCTCTCCAAACATTAAAATTTTGAAAATATTCGAGAATCTTCTATTTAAAACCTCATTTTTTAGGAAATTACAAAATGAACCTGAAATAATTTATGATGACGAAGTCTTCTTTCTTCCAGTTCCCCAAATGTCGTAATGTGAAATGAGCATTTGTTTTAATGCTTTTCTCGACTGTTTTCAGGCTATTCACAACTACTTATTCACAACTATATTTTATCAGCAATATTCGAAACTTTGATTTTAACTGACATAGCTAGTTGCCCTGTATGTGGGATGTGTGTTGTTCCTTTTACCATGCGACATATTTCAATTGATCGTCCAGTTTTTAATCTTCATCGCCGATACTTTTTGACAACTCTATTTTGACTTTGCAGGATTTGATTGGGGAAATCCTAATTCAAATCTTTTTAAATTTTTACACAGAATCAACTTATTAAATTCTACATAATTTTTTATCATTCATTCCATGAACATCCTATTATCTTCATTAAAAATTCAATCATTTGTATGTTTTTGATCAATATATTTGAATAATATATTTATTGCTTTTCAACAATTGACTAAAACATTTGAATTTTAGTAATTTTTCGATTCCTTATTTTAAAATTTTCAATGTGACATCGATTTAGATTTATTCACAACTTTATCCCTTTTATACCTATTGCTTTTACTTGGTCTAGTGTTGCAGCTTGTCCTAATATTGGACCTTGCGCCAAAAAAATCCAACCAACCATAACTAACATGAGTTTTTGATTGCTGTTTCACTCTAAAATAATTTCGAGAAGGATTCGACCCCGTGGGCTCTCCCCATGAATCATTCCTGCCCATTTGAATATTCTAATGTAAATTAAGTACAAATATGCAGATCTAAAACGTATTTTATTACAATTCCCACAGGACTTTGAAAGACCTATCAATTATAAAACAAATAATGTCAGGAAATTTATTGCTAGGCATCTTTATTAAAATATGAGGGCCATACCGCACCTGCTTTTCAGCCTCCCTATTTTTCTGACTACGTGCAAGTGCATTCCCAGCATACTACTCACAAACATATCTGTCCAAACCAACTAACCAATCCAATTATAAAGGAATTGATAATATATTTTTCGCTGTTCGCGACCAAAAATTCATCAGGGGACAAATAAAAAAAGAACGACAGTGCCTAATGCGTAATATAACGGGAGATTTCTGTACTAGCTATTCAAAAGTGCCATCGAAACAATCCGCAGTTGTTCTGGTTTCAAACTGGATGAAGTTTCAGACATCAACGACAAAAAAGAATTCTTAAAACCATCCCTTCATAGAGTGACCTTATATCTATCACAGCTTTTTTACATCAAAATTACGCACTTTAAAATATGCATATATATGAAGTTGAAAAATATTTCCAAAATCTGCATTAAAATCACATGAGGAATTCGAAATAAAAATAGCTGCTTCACCCGAAATAAACTCAGGTTTTCATCACCACAAGCTGTAATGCCGCGCATATATATTAACATGCTTGTAAACTTTCTTGACCTACATTACTTTCGCCTTCAAAACAGTTATTACTGTCACGACGAATTTAATTCAACATAACCACAGTAATTTCCCTTGCTGTATACTACATACAGCCGAAAACATGCAAAGGGAAACAGCATCACTGGACATTCAAATCAGGGCCGTTCTTGAGTGGTGTATTGGGAGTGCACTTGCACGTAGTAAAAAAATAAAAATAAATATATAATAGTGATCGAAAGACAGGCGCCAGTATGCCACCAACTTTAAATAAGCATGTACCTCTATAAATTTTCCGAGATTATTAATTTTAGACGTTTACGAGCTTTGTAGATTCTTTTTGTGATTGTAATAAAAGATACTTATGAATCTGCATATTTTGGTTCTTATTTTGCTTCAGAATATTTAAAAAGCACTCACCACAAGGCATTCAGGCGAATGAATGCCAACATGGGTGGAATCCTTCCCAAAATGATTTTCGAATTATTAAGGGGGTCCGGGACTCAAAATTCTAAAATCTTCAATTTTAAAGTTTTTGTTCTGAAATTTTTTCTGTAGGTATACATTGTATTTTGCAATTATAATAACTATTTTATATTTTCAAAACTTCAATTTTTTCATTAAAATTAAAAAATTTAAAAATTTTGACGTTGGGCAAAATTGATATATCTTAAAATATTTTATAACAAATCACTTCATTTTTGCACTAATTGACTCCTAAAAGTTCATACTTTAAACTGTCTTCGTGATTTTTGGTTAAAACAGTTAGAAAAAATTTAAAAAAATATTTTGTTCAAAAACTACATAAAACACATAGTATACAAAGTTCGAAAAATTATAGAAAAAAAAAATATATATATATATATATATATATATATACACAATTGCTGAAGACAAATTAAAGAAATATATTTGAAAAGTAATTGTAGAAAATTTCATTCATTTATGACAAGTAGTTTTTAAGTTATATCCATTTTTCACTATCGAAATCCCATTTAACAGAAAAGGAGAAAAAGAGCGTTTAAAATTATGAAAATATTCAGGTTATTAAAAAGCACTTTTGCATACTTTAAGCTTGTTTAAAATCCTCCTGGATAGTATTGTGTATTACTTCTTAGTTTTACTGCTTCATTTAATTTAATTTTAGCAAGTTGGACCTTTTTCCTATACCTTTTAAAAATATTTGTGGACTTCATCGTCACTTTTCTGAACCGCCTTGTCCTTTGTGGAAAGCGTTATTGAAGTATGTATATTGATAGTACAGAAAATTCGAAAACGTGCAAATTCAACAACAAAAACAGTGAGAATATTACGATGATCAATTCAGATCACTTCAAAAGTGTTCGTAGCGTAGTTTATTTGAGTTAGAAGAAAATAGAGCTGAAACAGTAGAAAGTAGACTCCAAAACAGTTTGTTTACATTATCTGATGGGTGAGGCTCGTTTGATTTGCAGCTGTCATGTTATAAAAAGCCGAATATTTCCGGTTCTACTGATGGTAGAAACAAAATGTAGGTGTTATTTTATTCAGAAATATCTATATTATTTTTTAAGATAATAAAAAAAATTTGACTTTTTTTCATATTTTGAGTCCCAGACCCCCTTAAGCTATCAAAGGATAACGTCTTCCGTTTGTTCACTTTAGACAGAACGTTACTGTCTTTACTCTGACTAATGAAGCAAATTGTTTATTCAGATGAGTGTGAGCAGAGTGGAAGTCTAGCATATTACCAATCCTCAAATATGTTTAGTTACATACAGGGCCGTTCCTGAGTGGTGTGACTAATGTGCACTTGCACGTAGTCAGGAAAAATAGGGGGGGGGGGGGGGCGAAAGACGTGACAATATTCCTCCATCTTTAAATAAATAAGCATGTCCAGTTATATGCTTTCCGAGATTACTAATTTTATATTTATACGTTATTTGACGGTCCCTTTTGCGATTGTAATAAAATATACTTATGAATCTGCATATTTTGGTTAATTTGCTTTAGAATATTCAAAAAGCACTCATCAAAAGAGCAAGGATGGGGAGTGTGCACTTGGCTCAAATCCTTCCCGAAATGGAGGGCAGCGGTACCCGGGTTGGAAGAGTCGCGAATCAGCAACCGGAGGGTTTCGAGTTCGAAACTCGATCCAACTACAGACCGCTGTGTACGTGGGGCTGGTGCTCGTTAAATTTATCGTGGCCTCAAATGTCCTCACATTGACGTGGTGTGAAAGTTTAGAGAGTGGAGGACCAGCTCAGGTGTTGATGTAGTATCTGACCGTGGTTCAAAAATACGAGGCCGTTGCCAATAGCCTGTTGTGTTCCGCCGGTGTGACGTTAATTCAGCTACTTACCTATCTTCTCGAAATGATTTTGGAATAAACACATGCTGAAGTTATATCAGAGAAAAACGAAGTTTCATACTTTACCTGTAAAATATATGTCTAAGTTCGTGAACCTGAAAGCAGTTGCAAAAATCATAAAACGCAATTAATTATAGAGAAAAACGAAGTTTCGTACATTACCGGTAAAATGTACGTGTACTAAGTTCGTGAATTGCCTGAAAGCAGTTGCAAAAACCATAAAACGCAATGCTCATTTGACATTACGGCATTTAGGGAATAGCTGGATAGAGGATTAGGCCATCCGCAATTATTTTCTAAATACATGCTTGGTGAAGAGGGTTCTTTTAGAAAATCAAATGTTTTTGAAAAAAGACTGTCGGTTTTCTGTTCTTTGCACGTGGACAGGTCATACTTCAGCAACGGCTCTGCTTCAAAAGTTATTCAGATTTAAGCTTACATCAAGGGGGTTGTGTACTTGCTGGGTTAGTGTTCAAGATGACCATATCTTTTACTGTAATATTTTCGCAAAGGGGCGCATGACTTTTTGAAAGCAATTAAGACAGCTTTCGGTTGGTTGTCACACACCTCCGACATTCGAAAAAAAAAAGATTTTCTTTATTATTCTGCGATTCTCTTTTCAATTTCTTTAAATGCGTCATTTTCTTTTGCTTTCAACGGTTTAAGGATCTTTGGAAATTTTGATTTATGCATGTTCCTTGTAGTATTACTGTATTACTACAGGGTACTGTTTGTTTCTTTTCTTCTTCCTATATTGTTTTCTTTTTATCTTTAGAGTATTACTTTCATATTCGTTTGTACAAACATATACTTTCTTCCATTTTTTTCGTAATAGATACATTTTCGCTTTATTTGAATTTACGCCTGTTCACTATGTGATTTGTACTTTGAGCTGTCGAGTCTCGTGCTTTACGTTATAAAATAATGTTTTTTTTTATCTCAATCAAAGATAGAGATAGTAATTTTTGCATGGAAATTAAAGGTTAAGGAAGTTAAAGGTTTGATATTTGTTTTCGTGAAGAAACCAGGCAGAAATTCCAAAATCTTGATCGACATTTCAAAGAATGATTATGAGAGATAATGCGATCGCTTTTAGCATTAAGTTCCTTCCTTACAAAACTTTTTCATGCAAACCAGCTCAATGGAATAAATTAATTGCAAACTTGATTGCATACTCATTTGAAATTGAGAAAGGAAATCTTAAGTGACCATATTCACCCTTTCTACAATCGCAGTACGTAATGTTTGCATAATCAAAAAATTACTTTTTATTCGCTCAACAGCTGCAAAACTGCATATCCATTTATCTTGACACATATATCATTCAAAGGATCCGTTTTTGAACGACTATTTAGTAAAAGAGAAATTATTATTGTAAATAAAAAATAGTTCGTGCAATACCAGTTATAATTATTTTAGAATTATATAAGCTTTTAGAGTTATGTCGCTTTTAATGTTTCCAGTTGTCATGAAGTTCTCTTCATGAAATAATAACTTTTAAAAACCTGAAGGAATAGGAGAGCTTTTAATAATGTTAATGACTACGACGGGGAATCTGAATTAGTTAAAGCACGAAAAATCAATGTTTGCTTAATTATTATAATGTTTATAACTAATTTATATTAGTTTTTATAACTAATGTTTGTTTAATTTTATTCCTTCCATCAATAATGTATTATTACGATTTATTTCTATCATAAATACAATGTAAATTACAGCAATTAAGCATTGGAGAAGAATAGGTTTTTCAGCTCTAATGGTATTACAAAGTTTACTTTGAGCTTTAAAATTTCCATCTTCTCTCTCTCCCTTCGATTATAGAAAACATTTAACTATTTTAATCCTCCTAATACGCCTTCGCAAGTAACTAAAAGATATATTCATGTAAATGAAACATTAAATACTTGGTACCGTAAGTACTTATTATATTTCACGAGGACCGACTCGTTATATTACCTTGTACCGGGTCCTATTCATCCTGGTACTGGTGTCTGGAATGAAAGTGTGAGAGTCCTGTACTTCAAATACAACTTTATGAGAGGAATTTGGTCTGTAAAGATTTTATTTATACTGTCCAAATGTTCCCGCGGGACACATATCGTCGATTTGGTGATGTTTGGCGTTTAATCTTATTGGTGTTGACAAACCAACTATCATATATTCGGAATTTGTTTTTGGAACTTTTGATGTCAAAGTGCTGAAGTAATATTAAAAATTAAGCCAAGCGACGTCGCGCTCAGAATATGTACTGGAATCAGTGCAAAGCTTTGGTATGTTCAGTGGTAGAATAAGTCAGTTCTATTTACGATAACCAAATTTTATTTAACACACACTAACAAGTTCAGAGGTTAGAGCTATTATATATGTTCTGACCTACTGGCGTTTGGCTGCCAACAACTTCTTACAATTTGGCGCGCTTAGTGCCGTCTGGGGTATTTCACAATCAGAATATGTATGGTACTTTTATCATAGCTTGATACAAAATGCCCCTCATAAGAAAGAAAAGACCATTCACGCATATTGCTGCTTACGTTCTAAATGATTACATTTCAGCTATTACCACATTAAATGTAAAACTGGTTGAACAGTCAGCGAAATCCTGAGGTGAAATATCCCACGATATTTTACCTCAGGATTTCGCTTATTAGTCACTTCTCACCGCAAATGAGGACAATTATCTCCATTCTCTTCAAAAAACCGAATGCGCGAACGTTTGCTAAAACAAAGCCTCTTGAACCGCAGTCTAGCTTTTCAACACGTGAATTGCAGCATGTCTCGATAATTGAAAGCAATGGAATAGAATGATAATTCGGGTGGTGAAAGGAAATGGAAAGAAAAGGCAGGTTTTGATGAAAAACTCGAAATGTAATCCACTCGAAAGCATTAGTGACCCTTGATTAAACATGGAATTAAGGACATACTTTATAAGTCAGTAACACCACCTCTGATTGCAAAACTTTTTTTAGTGTAACACGAGAGGAAACGGTTGGGTTTGTTGATATCGTAAACAAGCCGTCAGTAAGGAATGCTGAATAAATGAAGGTATTCATAATAAATACAATGGCTGAATGCTTGAGTAGCATTTTGCTGTCAAAACATAGAAAAGAGAGCGAATGGTCGATTATTTTCTTCGTTTCTACAAAATGCTCATTTGTTAACGCTCCCGGAGTTTTCTCGGCGAAGTATCTCATCAAAAGCGCAATCATTAGCAAAACTGACCAGATTTTGATGGACGAGATATCGCGCCTTTAGAGGAAAATCAACTAGATCTTGATCTTGTCATAATGAAAAAATGGGCAATATCCTGATGATCGAATTTTGCTAATGACGAGATACCTCGTCATTAGTAAAATTCGTCAGATCTTGATGGACGAGATATCTCGTCAAAACCACTTGGAGGATAAATCAGTCGTTTCTTAGTTTTAATGAATCTGTACTTTCACTAACGCTCGTGGCCCAGAAAGAAGAGTTATTTGTAATATGGAGAACAGCAACAAATGAATATAAACAATTGAAATTCAACTGCTACGGGATTTATTCACCAATTTTGCCACTGCGATTGCACCATACTCTAAGATTCTAAAAAAACTCCAAGATCATCTTGAGAGGCGACTCCTGTAGATGTTAACTCTGACGTCATCTGCACAGCCAGACCGGGAGAGAGCGCCCCTTAGCAAGTGCTCTCTCCAGGATGACGGGGCGTTACACCTTCTGAAAATGCAAGACAAATAGAACGGGGGTTAATACGTAGCCAATGTTACCCCGCAGGTTTCAAAGAATAAGTGTACCAAATTTGGTGTAGATTGATTAAACGGTGTAGATTTGTATAGAGAACAGACAGACAGATAGACTGATGCTAACTCTGCTTTATATGTATAGATAAATGGATTCAAATAAGATAACAGATACGAGTCTCCACCCCATTGTGCCATCAACAGATATAAACTAGCTCAAAAGCTTTGCATGGGTCTTCTAGTATTTTTCTTTTTTCCTACACAAATGTCTTCTCATTATGGTCTGTTTAGAATTAATTGACTTCAATCGCATACCCTGAGAAACACGTAAATGAAGGTTGAAACCAATGAAATCTCAATATTAAAAAAAATTTGATCTAGATTTTTTGAAATGCATGTTTTTATCAGAAACCGATTCATTATCTGTTATTTGGGAAACCAGTATTATGGTATATTTATAATTGGCTTCAATCGCAAAACCCTGGGGCACACGAGAAAAGGATTAAAATAGTATAATCTCAATATTTGAAATAAATCTTCAGATTTCAGATTTTCAAATTCAGATTTTAGAAATGCATGCTTCCATTAGAATCTAAAATGTTTTCGTTCAATTAATGGGAATGAAATTCTTGACTTTTAAAATTAAAATAAGATCATTTTGAGTTCATTAAGTTTAAATAATTAGTTTTATTCGAAAAGAATGGTAATCTACCCCGACCTATTTTCAGTGAAATACTTTTCGAGGTCTATACTGACAGGAAAGCACTGTAATGCGGCTGTTCCAATGAGAGGGATTGTCAGTGTAAACAAACCAAACAGAATGCGAAGATTTTACTTCGGTTATACCCAAATGCTCTCGCGTGTTACAAAGAGAGGTAACCTTTAAAAATGTAGTTTATTGTCGTGTTGGCGACGTTTATTAGCATTTAATCTATTTGGCGTTGGCTGATCAATTATAACATGAAATCGGACCTCTTCAACCTCTAAGTGCAGTGAACGCGATTATGTGGTTAAATATGCGAATAATTATTAAATTATGTGGCAAAAAAGTTACGTTTGATAAATACTACTTTAAAGACATTTGAATGACTCCAGATGCGAATGCTGAAAACTCTTAAATATTTTTTTATAAAGTACTTTCCGTTCAGCCGCCAGGCCGCTGTAGCCCGGTTGGAAAGTAACGGTTTAGTAACCGGAGGGTTGCTAGTTCCAATTCAACCACAAGACCGTCGTGTACAAGGGGGCTGGTGCACTTTAAATCCATCGTGGCCTTCAATGTCCTCACGTTGGAGTGGTGTGGAAGTTTGGAGAGTGGAGTGCCAGCTCAGGTGTGACCTTGTCATCTGACAGTAGTTCAAAATTACGTGGTGTTGTCCTCGGATCATTCCTTTCGAGGGTTGATCCTGGACCGTGGTCAATAGCCCGTTGTGTTGCTCCAGAGTGACGTTAATTAAATACCCTACCCTAATCTATACCTAAAAAAAACATTCAGAAGATTTCAAACATAATCTATTACACGTTTAGTTTTTCTTTGGAGTTCCATCTCTGATAAAAAATCCTTGTCCAAATGGAACAATTTTCATAACTTCTTTTACTCTATGGTTGACAGTTTTCTTTGGGAAAGAGTGTTCTCCAAGTGTGCTAGTAGCACAAACTCTATCGCGAAGGAAAAAGGCTACGTTCTGGCTCAATGCCACTGCTACCTTTTTAACCGAATAATCACCTAAAGAACTTAACGCGTTGAAAAAACTCACTCAAGAACATAAAAAGGCCGTGTTTCGTGGAATATCGTGTTTTTGTGCAAGAACTGAGGGCGGTAATCGCTTTCAAATCGCTCTAGAATCTATCACGCATTACTTATCTGAATTTTTTCCGTTTAAAGATCTCTGAGATAACTGGAGCAAGTGATACATTTTATAGGATTCATTTCTGTTTCATATGCAAAGGATCGAAAAACGAACGCAGCATCGTTCTTGTTTCAAAATTCATAATTTAGAAAAACAGCATTTGCCTTGATCATTTTAGCACGAAAGAATTCGCATGAATATTTGTTTGATTTTGTAGAGTTAGGACTCACCGTAGCGTATAGTTCCAGAGCAATTGAAATAATGGATATCGTTTAAATAAACGTGATCCATTTCGTTTCTAATCGAGTGACAGCATTTTTGCCTTTCTAGTTTCAATAACAACAATTGCTGTTATGATGAAGGCAATAAAACGAATTTTGTTTGTAAACACATTTTCAAAACCAGTTGGGAAATTCTACTTTTCCTCTGTATTATACCGGTGTAAGGAGGGGAAAATGCAATCCCAAATCCTTCAAAGTTCATATTGAACCAATTACTACTATGTCCCGGTAATAAAAAAAAAATAGATTTTTAATACACACTCTAAGACCCATAATTAATATGCGGTTGCATTATTATTTGTTTAAATCTTACCATTGATGTAATTAAACAATATTTCCTATGCTATTTCATGAGATCGCATTTGCCCCCATTAAGGGGAAGAAGATTAACTTCTTGTTTGTAATGTGATGTATTATGGGTGGGGTAAGATAATATAATTTTTGGGGCCCTTCGTCTGTGCAACTTTCCTGGCAAAATTCGAAGCACTCTAGAGGGTGAAACTAATCTATAGGACTCCTTCAAACAGTACAAACAGACTCATACAAACAGAAATTATATTAGATGGTTTTTATGACATTAGTAAACGAATATTTCTAATGAAAACCAAATTGAATGATTTCTATGACTGAAAAACATACATTTTTACAAACATACCTTTAACTACTATTACCAAGTTAAAGAACCGAATAAATACGTTAAAATGACAGATTTTCACTTTTTAATCTGGAATCTAGTTTCGGTTGAAGAATGGGTTAAACTGGAAGGAGTGACGTAACAACATTAGCAGTGGTAGTATGGGAAACTTTACGGATTAGTTCGCACGATTAAGCCTGAGATACCATGGCAGTCAAGCGCGAAATATTTACATTTATATTTATGCTTTTTTTAACTATTTGTAATTATAATCCATTACAATCTCCTGTTTTATTACCGTTATGTTATGTCAATTATGCTACGGATAAAGATTTATGTAGGAATGATTAGTGTATAAGAACAGTTTTCAGCATTTATTTTGGAATGCTGTAACGGGATTTCATTTTGAACATGATTCATTACTTGACTACTGTTTTCTTAGAGATTTTCCTAGGAAGGCGGTACTACAGTGTAACCTTGATTATCCCATGAAATACGGACCGAGGAACCTCTGATAACTAGAAAATCGGATATAACGGACGTTGTAAAATAAAACAGCCTATATAAGAAATATAAATAAATTACTGTACTGCGTGTTACACTGCTGGCCACCTTAAATGCAACACCCTGAAGGAAGCATGCAAATAATATGAAATTTACAACATGCATTAGCGGAGGTGAGATATGCAAATGATTAGAATTTCAGCGCAGACGCACATCACGCGCGCCTGTGGCGCCACTTCAAAGCGCTATTTAAGGCTTGGAGATTTCGACGATTTCAAATACGGCAATTGTGTTCTTCTTGTGGTTTTTTCAAAAAAACGATCAATTATGCCTCGTAGAAAACAGCGATCATCTTTTGATCAAGTATCCGAGTTCGACAGAGGAAGGATAGTGGCCTACCGAGATTGTGGATTATCTTTCAGGGAAATCGGTAGTCGTGTTGGACGAAACCAAACAACTGTAATGCGGATATGTGATCGTTGGATGCAGGAGGGTACGACGGACCGACGTATTCAATCGCATCCACCTCAGTGCACCACTTCACGTGATGACAGGCATATTGTGCGTATGGCAGTGACGGATCGCTCAGCCACATCACGAACCATAGCACAGCACATTCAGTCTGTACCGCATCATCCAGTGTCTGCGCGTACCATTCGACGCCGTTTACAGCAGAGTGGTCTGTCCGCAAGACGTCCATTGCTTCGTCTACCCTTGACGCAGAACCACAGACGTTTCCGCCGTCAATGGTGCGATGAAAGAAGGATGTGGACGGCAGAATGGAATGAAATTGTCTTTACTGACGAGTCACGCTTCTGTCTGCAACACCACGATGGTCGGATTCGAGTCTGGAGACACCGTGGAGAGAGGATGCTGAACAGCTGCGTTATGCACCGCCACACTGGTCCTGCACCGGGTATTATGGTATGGGGCGGTATTGGATATCACTCTCGCACTCCTCTAGTATGCATTGCCGGTACTTTAAACAGCCAGCGCTACATCTCCGAGGTGTTGGAGCCAGTTGTCCTTCCTTACCTTCAGGGCTTGCCCACAGCCATATTATAATGCGCGACCACACGTGGCACGCATTGTCCAAGGGTTCTTCGTCAATCGCCAGATTGAATTGCTTCCCTGGCCAGCTCGCTCTCCGGATCTTTCGCCGATAGAAAACATGTGGTCCATGGTTGCTCAACGATTGACCCAGAATACATCCCCAGCTGCCACACCAGATCAACTTTGGCAACGTGTGGAAGCTGCTTGGTCTGCTGTACCCCAGGAACACATCCAAAGTCTCTTTGAATCAATGCCGAGGCGTGTGGCAGCGGTGATCTCCAACAATGGCGGCTACTCTGGCTACTGATTTTGGCAGGAACTACACTTCACAGAAGTCTATAAATTTAATCATTTGATACTTGGTCAACATGTTATCTATAAAATAAATTTTGTTGTGATATCTCTTGTCTTTCTTGGTGTTGCAATTTGGGTGGCCAGCAGTGTACTATTTCTGTTGCTGAAAGATTCATAAAGCGAGGATTAAGTATAATCTATACTCGGATTTGTGTCACAGTATGTATTTATTGTGATAATTTTACACACCTTTTGAACTCTTGAAAAGGCCTTTTACCCTCTTGGTGGTATCTCGTCATTGGCAAAACTGACCAGATATCGATGGACGAGATATCTCGTCATTAGAAAACACTAACCTGATCTTGATCTCGTCATCATCACAAAACGGTAATATGTTCATTCGGAATTCAATCGACATTCTTGGTGACGAAGTATCTCGTAATTAGCAAGGTTAGTCAGATGATGGACGAGATATCTCGTCGAGACGGCTTGGAGGGTTAACGGTCTTCTGTTTTGCAGTTGTGTCTCGCCTCTTTGGACAAAATTTTCTCAATCATACTCGAAACTTTAAAGCTGAAAAAACAACCTCGGTACCAAATTCAGCTGGGATAGCTGGACACTAGGTTAATCGTAGTTCAAATAATCAAGTTTTTCCATTCTGGTAGAAACAGACTTAAATGATAGATTATACGAGTATGGTGGTATTTGAGTTTACTTCGGAATTCAGAAAAGAAGTGTCGCATTTATTCGCTAACCCTCCAAGTAGCTTCGACGAGATATCTCGTCCATCTAGATGTAACCAATTTTGCTAATGAAGAGATATATTGTCATCAAGATATTGCCGATTTTTTAATGTTGACGAGATCAAGATCTAGTCAGTTTTTTTAATGACGAGATATCTCGTGCATCAAGATCTGGTCAGTTTTTTAATGACGAGATATCTCGTGCTTCAAGATCTAGTCAGTTTTTTTAATGACGAGATATCTCGTGCATCAAGATCTGGTCAGTTTTTTTAATGACGAGATATCTCGTGCATCAAGATCTAGTCAGTTTTTTTAATGACGAGATATCTCGTGCATCAAGATCTAGTCAGTTTTTTTAATGACGAGATATCTCGTGCATCAAGATCTGGTCAGTTTTGCCAATGACGAGATACCCCTCAGAGACAACAACCACCAGGAAGGTTTAATGGAGGATACGTCATGGAAAATTCCAAACATGTTGAGCGTGAATATTGAACAAAGAAGTTTACTTACCTGAAATTCTACATAAGGTGCTACTGCATTTGAATCCTGGCAGAAACAAACTCAAATAATAGATTATACAAGTATAGTGCTATCAGCAATTTACTTCAGAATTCAGAAAAGAAGAGTATCACTTTTATTCGTTAAATCGAGAATACGCCGTAGTAAATCCGAAAAAAATACTATGTTGATAATGAGCAAAGAAATTTACTTATCTTAAATCACGATACTACTACAAGCCAAAATGCTCCTTTTTCTTCACAAAACTATCGACGAATACTCAATTGCAAGTTTCATTCTTATTAATTAATTCGTTTTACAAATATCATTGTTCTTTGTGTTCTAGAAAAATTTCAAGGTCTGAAATTGTGTTCCGGAACATACACCCGGTTACTCGAGTTGTAACACCGGAACGTTTAAAAATGAACTCAGGATTGTGTTAAATAGCTCGTTAAATGATACTATTTTTTTGTTTGATCGGAGTCTTGACACCTATTTTTTCTGGGACAACTTAAAATCGTTGGATTGAGTAACAACGTGAACAGAAATAGTTGTATACAGGAACTGAAATGAGAAATGGCAAAGGGTTTATTTTGAAGGAGGGAAAGATTCTATAATTATTTTTCTATACATTCCATACTTGTGGGGAACTTATAGCCACCACTATAAAAATTAACTCACTGTACAATAGTATACTAGCAGGGTAATCTATTTCCACCGTGCAGTACTTTTTGGTAGCCAAAGTTGCACTGTCTTTCACCAGTCTTGCTGAACACTTACAATCAATCGTAGCTTTCGAAAACTAAAAAGTGGAATTCTGAATTAGTCATCTAATAAACATGATTCTATGTATGTTCACAGGAAAGAAATCTAAAAGCTCTATTTGAAAAGCTTAATGAGTATTAGGAGTAATACTAATTGTCATATATTCCAGTTTGAACTTGTCAACTCTCTTTTCAAGAACTCACTTTTGAATATGGCTATGGTTGGTTGTGTTTTATTGATACAACGGTCATATTTGGCCAAACTGCGACATGCATAAGACAAACACCACCAAATAATGGACATACACACAAGGAAAATTTTACTAACACAGAATATAGAAAATACACCCAGTCAGAAATCGAACCGAATAAGGTTATGAATCAAAATAATTCTGTGATGCACACTGAAGGCTTTTAAGTAAAAACGCGACTAGATATTTTGTAAATAATGTAAATTACACTGCTGGCCACCGTAAATGCAACACCCTGAAGGAAGCATGCAAATAATATGAAATTAACAACATGCATTAGCGGAGGTGAGATATGCAAATGATTAGAATTTCAGCGCAGACGCACATCACGCGCGCCTGTGGCGCCACTTCAAAGCGCTATTTAAGGCTTGGAGATTTCGACGATTTCAAGTACGGCAATTGTGTTTTTCTTGTGGTTTTTTCAAAAAAACGATCAATTATGCCTCGTAGAAAACAGCGATCATCTTTTGATCAAGTATCCGAGTTCGACAGAGGAAGGATAGGGGCCTACCGAGATTGTGGATTATCTTTCAGGGAAATCGGTAGTCGTGTTGGACGAAACCAAACAACTGTAATGCGGATATGTGATCGTTGGATGCAGGAGGGTACGACGGACCGACGTGTTCGATCGCATCCACCTCAGTGCACCACTTCACGTGATGACAGGCATATTGTGCGTATGGCAGTGACGGATCGCTCAGCCACATCACGAACCATAGCACAGCACATTCAGTCTGTACCGCATCATCCAGTGTCTGCGCGTACCATTCGACGCCGTTTACAGCAGA
Source organism: Meta bourneti (assembly GCA_933210815.1). Lineage (NCBI taxonomy): Eukaryota > Metazoa > Arthropoda > Arachnida > Araneae > Tetragnathidae > Meta > Meta bourneti. The sequence goes on from OW119928.1 coordinate 71,327,629, forward strand.
GTGGTCTGTCCGCAAGACGCCCATTGCTTCGTCTACCCTTGACGCAGAACCACAGACGTTTCCGCCGCCAATGGTGCGATGAAAGAAGGATGTGGACGGCAGAATGGAATGAAATTGTCTTTACTGACGAGTCACGCTTCTGTCTGCAACACCACGATGGTCGGATTCGAGTCTGGAGACACCGTGGAGAGAGGATGCTGAACAGCTGCGTTATGCACCGCCACACTGGTCCTGCACCGGGTATTATGGTATGGGGCGGTATTGGATATCACTCTCGCACTTCTCTAGTACGCATTGCCGGTACTTTAAACAGCCAGCGCTACATCTCCGAGGTGTTGGAGCCAGTTGTCCTTCCTTACCTTCAGGGCTTGCCCACAGCCATATTTCAACAGGATAATGCGCGACCACACGTGACACGCATTGTCCAAGGGTTCTTCGTCAATCGCCAGATTGAATTGCTTCCCTGGCCAGCTCGCTCTCCGGATCTTTCGCCGATAGAAAACATGTGGTCCATGGTTGCTCAGCGATTGACCCAGAATACATCCCCAGCTGCCACACCAGATCAACTTTGGCAACGTGTGGAAGCTGCTTGGTCTGCTGTACCCAAGAACACATCCAAAGTCTCTTTGAATCAATGCCGAGGCGTGTGGCAGCGGTGATCTCCAACAATGGTGGCTACTCTGGCTACTGATTTTGGCAGGAACCACACTTCACAGAAGTCTATAAATTTAATCATTTGATACTTGGTCAACATGTTATCTACAAAATAAATTTTGTTGTGATATCTCTTGTCTTTCTTGGTGTTGCAATTTGGGTGGCCAGCAGTGTATTTAATCGTATTCCGTGATTTAGACATTTTTGTAAAAGGGCACTTTTGGTTCAGAGAGTAAGGGAGGGGCTTGTTCCCTCTACGATCTAATGTTTCAAATAGAAATAAGAAGTAACTTAAACTGAAAAAGTTCTATCTAGTGTAGAAAGTTATTGATTACGACGAGAACATTCACGTCTTAATGACCTTCGGGGCCATTGTGGCTCAGTGGGTATGCTCAGTGCGCTAGAAATCTGCGAGTTGTAGGTGGCGCAGTTTTGATTAATGTTAGGTACGATTTTCCCCTGGGTGTATTTCTCTCTTCTGTGTCAATAAAATTTTCTTTCTATGCGTATGTTCATTACTTGATAATGTCTGTCTTGTGTCTGGCACAGCATGGTCAAATATGGCCCTTGCGCCATAGAAACCCAACCAACCAACTTAATGACCTTCATTTCAAATAGTGTATCGATTTTCCAAACCTATGCCATTGTTTAAAAGTTGGGTTAATGATGTTTATTGCCTTTGTAAATTGTTTGTTAAGTAAATTGGAAACTGTTGGAGCACATTCAGACATAGAGAGGCTTAGTCCGTGCAGCCCATCTGGCCTTGATTGAGGTTCATAGAACCGAAATTCCGTGATAAACGTGATGATTGATAAACGTGGTAACTAAAAAGTGAATGCACCTACCGCATGTTCAATTAGACGTACCACATGAACATTTGGAACAGGAACGGGCCTGTTTGAAGGTAAGCCGTATTTAAATTACACCTCACACACGTGTAATTGAGCCTTCGCATTTTCCTCCCCGCCAGAACCTTAACTTTCACCTAGAACATCGCACAATCAAAAATAGCTCTAAAACAAAGGATTCCGCTCATTTTCTCCAGCATAATTTGAAAAACCAACGCAGACGCCGCAATATATGAGTCAATGACTCTGCAGACGAGACTAAGATCGAGCGGATAAAAAAGCAGAAAAATCACTCGCGATTTGAACAATAAAACAACCACAGAAAGCAAGGAAGAACACGATGTTGATGGCCGTCACTTCCCCATCTGTGCTTGACGCGCCTTCGCACGTATTTGTGGATAATCTGCTGCAATTGCAACCAGGAATCGCAGCGTTGAACAACGGTTGGATAATGAGACGGGAGATTTATTTATTTGCTTGTTTATTGGTATAATGATGCGATTTATTAATGATGCGACATCTTTTCCACGCTTGATTAAATCTTGGGGGTATCGCTTTCGATGTAGTGTTTTTCTTGAAAACATCATTACGGGATTCTCAGCTGGTAGTTCGAGGAAAGAGATTGGAAAAATTGTATGTATTCCCATGTTTCTATGAAAAATGTATGGAGGAATAGCATAGTGCCGTTTTAAGGTCATGGTTTGGAGATGGCAATAGCAATGCGACCAATTAGTTTTTTTTTTAGCTAAAATGGGTACTCCATTTCTTTATATTCCATATATCCTTGCTATCATACTACAATTGAATGAATCATTTCTTTGCATGCCTAAAGTGAATACCTGCATGAAAGTTTGATGCTGTTTTTGTCGGGCTTGGCTTCGCTACAAGATAACCTTATTTTAAGAATTTGCTATCTTTAATGCTCAAAATGTTAGTTGAGAAATTATTTACGCAATTGGTTTTTAAAGTAAGCCGGAGGTCATCCCTATTCCCATTGCTTGCCTGTGTTAAAATGACTTATACATGGTGTACCTTTTTACAGAATCTAATTGTCATAAGCACTATATTTTTTCCACATATTCATTAAATAGTAGTTTATATTTTAACAGCCACTTTATTGTTTGCATATTTTTTCTGGTAATGTAATTAACATATGTAATGCACTACTAAATTTTTTGTAAAAGCAAAATTTTCAATTTTCCCCCTTTTATTTCCCATTTTTTTTCACACAAAAGCTCTGGTTAAAAGTGTGTTGTAATAAAATTATTTCACAAAAATTTCATGAGCTTTCGTCTTTGATAATTTTTCTGTAAAGGTAAAGCTATGTGGCGAAAAAATTTGAGAAATCTTACTGACAAAGCATTTGAAAGACTCCCATGCGAATGCCCCGACACCCCCTTTAAAATATAAAAGAAAAATACTCTCTGAACAACTACAAACATACAGCATAGATGATTTACCCTCAAACAAAAGCCTTTCAATCCTTTTGAAGAAAAAATATGTCAAAAATAATCAGGATGATTAGGGTTCTATTTCAGAGACAGTTTCATCGAAAATTGCACGCCCAGCTCAAAGAATACCCTCTCACTTTTCATCATTATCATTTTTTTCTCAAGATCTCGAAGGAACATTCTCGGGTTGCAGGCTGCCTTAATCTGGTGGGATCAGCGTGGGTGGGATGGATGAATCCAGACACTAATGTAGACTTTATGTGGGTCGCCTTTAACATTGCCCCCACTTTCCTCACTTTGAGAAAGATCTAGCAGGATCCTTAACTTCTTTAAGGTCCTTTCTACGCTCTAAGTCTCATGTGTTTAGAAATTCCCAGGCATTTCTTAAATTACGATGTATTCATATCACATTCTCATGCTTCTTAAACAATCGTTTCATAGGAATTAAGCAGAACTTGCACTGTGATTTATTTTTGACCCGTTCCACACTTAACCATTTCGCTACTAGTAGGTTCATCTAAAATATGCCACCCTATTCTCGATGAACATAATCAACAGAGATATATGTGTGTCAGATCATTAATCTAATTTGCTTATGGTATTGGGTACATTTTTATTAGATGTCAGTGAGCTAATGAGTTTTTTTAAATACCAGCTGATCCCGTGCGAATATTTCCCATTGAAAATTAATTTAGTTTCCAAAGAAAGGTTTTACGCATATAAAAATTGCTGTATTGTGTATATATAGCAGATTACATGAGAACAATATGTTGTGGGTCAGGTGAGAAGGCATATGTCCATTTTTTATAACCCAAGCTCCATGGCCTGGCAACAAAAGGGCCAGGATACGTTTATTAAAAAAATGCAATATTAATACAAAGTGCATGCATATTGCAGCAACAGGAAAAAAGACAATTTAAATACATAAAACAAAACATAAATAAGATCAAATCAATCCACCCTGTACTCCGTTACAGAGGCCACCAGGACACATTAGCGTATTCGCCATAGGGATTGTTGATTATTATTGATTACATTAATTAACCCTGATTTATTTTTAGTGGGTAGTTTAACAAGAGAAATGTTTTAGAGAATACACAGGCGAACATGTAGTGATCAGAGCCGCCCTCACCCTGCAAGGACAAAAAGTTATCTTAACCCTCCTGGTGATTGTCTCGACGTGGTATCTCGTCATTAGCAAAAACATTAGCAGATATTGATAGACAAGGTATTTCGTCATTAGAAAAAAAATTACCAGATCTTGATTTCAACAAAATAAAAAAATCGGCAACATCTTGATGACTCGTCATTAGGAAAATTGTTCAGATGTTGATGAACGAGATATCTCGCCAAAACCACTTGGAGGGGTAATTTTGAATTTGTGTAAAAAGGATAAAAATGAACCGTGTCCAATCATAAAACAAATTAATTATTTTTAATAAAAAGTTTTATATTGGGAACTTTATGAAGATTTCTGTCCTGCGGCGAGTTGTGACCAAGTTCCAGTAGTACAAAGGTTGGTTAAGCTCACGGGAACGAGCTGCTATACCCAAAATCACGTACGGCTATCGCCCTAGGTGATAATTTGTTTCGCCAACTCGTAATCACAGTTATAGCTTCCGCACCGAACCATAAACTCGGAGCCAGAAACCACGCTAAAGACGCCAATTGTGGGGACACGATGTTTTCATTACAAGATGCTGCCTGCTCCCTAATTTAGTGAGTTGACGCGTCCAAAGTCACGTGACTGAAATGCCAACTCGGCTGAGACGTATTATACTTGCTGTGTCTGATTTATTTGATTGTGTGTATTTTCTTCAGTGAGTCAGATACCCGGTCAATGTACCAAAAAATGCAAATTATCCTATCCATACAAATTGATGCGCGGCAAATGCACCTGTCTTGAATGCAAAAACATGTGCGTCATAAAAACAACCAGTGTCCATTCGAATCAACTAACATCTGCAATTACTAATTAAATTTCCACTCTTACCAGCACTGCATCACCAAACTCTTAACCATAAACTGACGCATTTAATTAAAAACTGGTTGTACATGTCTCAGTTCATTCAAAGCACAATACTTCACGGTTTTTTCACCTAGTTCCGAACTCCACTCAATTAGATTGATACAATCCCATGCAAATTAAACGAGCACTTTTTCTTCGGTGTCCATACCGAGTCCTAAAGCGAGGAATAAGTCATTAATATTCCACCGCTCACTTATCAGACCAGATAGCATAAAGTATGGCGAACAATTAACTCAGCGTTTCAATAAAACATGCAGGGAGAGTGAACGGAACAATTAAAATTTGTTTCACTTGGCAGTGTTGCACAATGCAGCGGAAATAAATAGCCATGCCGTGGCACAATGCAAGTGATCGTTAAATCGACGATTGCATTATGCCGGGGAGGGAAGAGATTAATAGATGCTAATTTGCATATAGATTCGATTATTTAACTTGGCTCCGCTTCTTAAATTGGTGGCGCTGCTCAGATTAGTTCGAGCGGGAATTTTCATTACGCTGTACTGTTATGCGTCGTTTGCGAAAAGCTTGAACTGAAATGAAGTGAAATAGTTCATTAGAAATTTAGAAATCAGGAGAAATAAATCTCGCTCGCCGTCGTTTCGATTTGTTCTCGAACAGTTTATGTCGTTTGATTTTTATTAGAAAACTACACTGCTTTGTATTTATTTATGTTTTATTTTAGTACATGTTGTTTCATATAGGAGAGGGATTTTCAGTGTAAACAATTAAAAGACGGAAAGCGCAGATTTTACTTTGGCTATTCAAATGCTCTCGAATGATACGTATCGGGGTTTCGTTAAAATGTATTTTACCACCGTTTTGACGTCGTTTGGCTTTTGATGGAATTGGAATTGTCAAATCAACTATCACAATTCGAAATTCATTGTTTGGAATTTTTATTGGCGACATGCTGAAATCAAAATTGAAAAACAAGCTCAGTTATGTCACGTTCGGAGTCGGTATCGGAAATACGTTCTACTGTAGAAACACTACTACCACCTACATTTAGATTGACAGAAAATGCCTCATAGTTTAAGATTTGGATAAACTTTTATTAATATATGCGATATTTGGTGGGACAAGGGAAATGACTTAACGCTGTTGGCTTTGGTAGTAGCTATTTCTGAGCTCTCCAAATTTTTATATCGATAAATTCTCTTAAATTTTAAAAAACACTTCAAAACTTCGTTCAGTTTTAAATGTGTAAAATTTAATGCTTGCATTTTATATACTTATTTGGAAATTGGATTAAATTAATTTCATATATGTGATATTGGATGGTATGTGTTAGCAGTATTAATGGCTTAACATTTATGGTTTTTTGAATGGACTGAATTTTTATTTTAATGGATTTTTTAACTTAAAGTATAAAAAAATGAACTTAATTAAAATTAATCATTTAAAGTACTCAACCGATGTTACAAGAATATAAATTAATCCTCCTCAATGATTCCATCAGCTAAATCCTGAATGTTTGTTTGGATAAATAGTTTTTCATTTCATAAAATATGTTTAACTTTATTTTCCTTTCAAAAAGTCTTTAACTTGGATATATTTTTTGTAAACATCGAAGACATTTGTCCTACTGAGTTGGAAGTATGCTTGTAAAGCACAATTATCCCCAAAGGATGTAAAACAAAATAACCATAGAATAAAAATGAGAACGATAAGTTACACTTTATGTTGAAGTTGATCTGCATGAATAATCTGAATACATTTCCTTAATTCATTAAATCCAGTATTTATCCTAACATTTAGCACAAAATCATTTAACATTCCCATGACATGTGGTCATTTCCCAATTTGTTTTCAAAATTCCGCCTTTTGTTGATTATTGTTTGCTTTGTCTTTTTCAGAGTTTCTTAAATTAATAGGTTGTTCTATAGATTTATTATCATTGTGTATTTTAAAAGCAATTTTGCTTTTGTACCTAAGCTTTAGAAAAATAACTGCAATTCACACCTCTTGTTTTGAAAATGTATGTTTTTTATTTGTATTTCGAACCACTAAACCTATACCATTCTTTCCGGTCCAATAGCTGAGATGACACCATTTATTTAAAAATGGGGTCGATAATAAAAAGTTCAAAGTTCTGTACTATAAGCATCACTATTTTTTATTAGATGCTGTTATTCCACTTAGAAACGAGGATATAACGGAATTTCGGACTTATTGATTCAACATTGCTTTCCATGCATAACGATCAAAAGTTAGAAATATTTAAAAAGCTTTTTTTGAAATTGACAAAAATAAATAGGAATGAGAAATACTATTTATCTATTTTATCATTTAATAGTTTTACCCATTTATGCTGTTGAATCACCATAAAATAAGGATATTTGTATTTAATATTTTTTTTGTTTTGGAGAGTAGTACGGCCAGCTCAGGTGTTAACCTCGTCATCTGACTATGGTTCAAAATGATAAGGTGTTGTCCTCGAATCTTTCCCTTCGAGATTGATCCCGGACCGTCGTCAATAGCCCTTTGTGTTGCTTCAGTGAGATGCAAATTTAACTAATTTTAATTTTAGTAATTTGAAAATAAAATAAAAATATTGCATGAACATTGATTATCAGTTAACTTCTCAATAAAAGAAAGGCAATTATTTAAATTTTACTCACTTAAATACTTAGTAGCAGTTACTTTAATTATAATTAGGTATTACCCTTGAAAAGGGAAAGGAATTGCTTAGATTATGTTAAACAATGTTGCACTTAAATGTATGAAAAGAAAGTTATTTTAAATTAATTACTCCCATATTGCTTTTAATTTAAATCCAGCAATAATCATGAAATATCTAGGCTGTGTATCAAATCATGAATTTTGTTATTAGATATAGCAAATGAATTTTGATTTCTTAACAGTATAGAAGGTTAAATAACAATAGATATAATCAATGGGCCTAAAACTCTATAATTCATAATCACTGTTAGGTCTAAAGCCATATGGGAAAAATATATTCCATCATGAAGCTTGCAATAATTGAAAGTTGGTAGGTAGTTAATTAACGTCGCACTGGAGCAACACAGCGGGCTATTTTGAAAGTTGAAAATCTTATTTAAATCACTGAGCATCCGAGCAGTGTAGTATTAATTTTACCCTACGATCCACATAATGACTAAATAACCAAATTTATGCGTTTAAAGGAATCACAGGAAAGATTCTATTGGTCAAGGAAGTCAAAACTGGTTTTAAATCATACATGAAGGACTACAGGTTGCAAAATGGATTTATGCATGTGAACTTCTCAGAGGGTTAAGATTTAGAACCACGATTCTCAATATGACCCGCATACACCCCACTGTGAGGTGCAGATCTAGTATTTAAAGTATATTTGAAAATAGTACGATCTAATGTTATGATCAACGATGAACCCGTGTTCGATGAATTATGTCGAGGTTTCGCTCCAAAATGTGGGCAGAACTTGGGGATTTCCGTCTGAATTGGCGAGAGTCGAGGTTGAACAGGGGGAGGCTTTGCCTTACCCCAACGAAGGGGGAGCGAATGGAGGAGGACCGCACCGAATTGTCGTGGACTCCAACCGACAACTCCGGACGCAAGCCAGCGTCCATGCTGATACCCGTCCTTTGATCAGACAATAGATTTCGGGTGAAACAAATGAGTAAGAGTTTCAGCTGTTCCTCATACGACGCGACTCCAGCCTCTTGCCAAAGTTCAGTGGTTCCCCTCATATAGCTTATATACCTTTCATCTGGACACCATCGTCATAGGGACTGATGCAAATCCCTAGTAAGGGCCACTACACTGCTGTTAAACATCTCTTACCTGTCTATCGAAGAGGAATAAATAGTAAAATGATAGTAACTGTGTATAATGTTCAATAAAAGGAAAGCAGAATTAAAGTTGACGCTCACTACCACTACAACAATAAGAAAATCTTTTCACTTAAGTTCTGTGATGAGGCAGGCTAAATATCCAAATTCAACTCTTTTGGCAAAAGAACTAGAGAGTGTGTGTTACCATTTCCATGATGATATTGTATTTGAAGGCATGAGTTTAATGACAGCTTATTACAGGAAAAATATGCCACTGGATATGACAAAACGAGGGGACATAAATCTGAAGCTAACTAAATTGTTAGCTGAAACAAAAGCCAGTTGGGTAAGCAACAAACTAGGATCTTAAATAACTTGAGGTAGTCAAACTTGATGGATGCTTTCTCAAATTTTTTGAGCTTAAGCAGATAGATGCTAAGGCTTATTTGAGTTTGCCGTATTTTTACCTAATGTTGTACATTTAAAGTGGAGCTGTATTTAAATTGCTTGCTTTTTTATTAGTTTGTAAATTGTACTGGTACCTTTTCAATACTTTATTTGTTTTATATCGATAGGAGTCATCAAAAGTATTGAAGTATAGAGGCCACTGGGTTTGAACAAAACCTTTAGGCAGTTTTAATACAGATGCAACAAAAAGTATTGCGAGTTGTTTTAAAGGCTCTTTTGAATATACTTCTTTGATGTGAAGATGTGACGAACGCTTTCCTAACAGATAAATCAGATACTCGTCCGAAATTGCTAGCCCTTAACCCTCCTCGTGGTTGCCTAGACGAGGTATCTCGTCATTAGCAAAACTGACCAGATTTACATGGACGAGATATCTCATCATTAAAGGCAAACTGACCAGATCTTGATCTCAGCATCATAAAAAAATCTGCAATATCTATGACGAGATATCTCGTCATTAGCAAATTTGATCAGATCTTGATGGACGAAATATCTCGCCGAAACCACTTGGAGAGTTAAGTAGCCTTTGTCAGAAACAGCAAATACATTTCGACTTCTTAAAAACTAAATAGTATTAATCGATAAATAGGATTTATAATGAATATTTTACTATCGCTATTTGGACCAAAGCATATAAATAAGGGTTAAATGTATTCCATCAAATTTATAACAATGGAAAGTTGAAATTCAATATTAGATTTGGAACAAGATTTAGAAAGGACTGTTAGACACTTATGAATTTGACAAAAAGAATGCGAGTTGCTTTAAAGCACCTAGGGAAATATTCATTTGGTAACTATAGTTTACGAAAGTAAATGCTGAATATAACGGAATCTTTTTCAATCAAAGGTAAATCGGAAACTTGCAAAATTTGCAACCCTTACATCGATCTTTGTAACGAAGTCGATACAGAGTTGTTATTCTGGGATAGATATTTTAAAAACTGGCAGATGCTCGATAGCATCTGATATTTTCTTTTTCTTGCGGAAATATAATCACTGGGGCAGAGAGCCGAGTTTCTTTGTTAAACCTGAAAGGCTGGAAAAAGGAACATAAGATAGTGTCGAAGATTGATGTGGATCAGATAAAATTGTTTCGTAAAAGGTTCTCAGGAACAATTAATTGGAGTATAGAGGCTGTGTATTTTCGGAATGAGGGTGTATCCGAACATAAAAGTTGAGATTGATATAGGAATCATGTGATCTTTATACTACATGGTAGTCAAGGATAGGATTTCCACATTAGTTTTTTCGTGCATATTGGGACATTATTAAGTAAATAAGCAATATTTTTTTTTTTAAACCGGGACATAAGTGGTGTAATCAATAATAGCTCTGGTCCTAGGTTAGAATACTTTAAACCATTGATTCCCAAAAGTGGGGATTGAAGGAATCTCATGGAGTAATGCTGGCGCCTGGGGAAATAGGAATTAGGCAGGGGTTTGAGGAGTATGAGTGGGTAATAAGGAAATGTTAAAAATGTTATTACCCAAAAGGGTAATAACCAAACACTTATCCTCTTGATCACACAGATACTCTACATGGCCATTCTGGTATTTCTGAAAAGGAATTGGCTGATAAATTTGCTAAAGATGCTGCCAAACCAGATATGCCCATCGAGATAGACTTCCATAACAACTAATAAAACTTTAATATTAATATCCTCAACAGATAAAGCCCAAATTACAAAAAAAATTATTTCCATCCATACAAATACGTCTTCAAAAGAAATTTAAACAAACAGCAAAACTTTCAAACTCACAAATTTTCTTTTGTCATACTTTTATCGCTTGCACCTAATCGATTCACTATTTTGTAATGATAACAATTCTGCTGTTGAAGACATCCATCATGTCCTTTCCATTGTAATGATTTAATAATGAAGGAATATTTCTCTTCCAAATTGCTCTTTCTCTTAGGCCACTCTAGTACACTCTGCTTCTTATTGATAATTATTTCCCTACATTTAAAACCTTTGTTTCCAGAATACATTTTTTATAAAAAAATTTGTCACTGTTAGTAATTTATCCAATCGATATATATATAATACTTAAATGGTGCATGTAGAAATAAAATTATTAAAAAACGACACTACATTTTGTCGCAAGAATTATATGTTGCAAAATGGAAATTACAACTCATCGGTCTGAAATCAAGCCGTAAAAGCGAGTGTTAGAATGCAAGCACTTTCGACTTAAATTTTTGATTACATTTCCATCCTCCTATTTTGCTGAATGTAGATTTAATGTAGTAACGAGCTTTTAACTAAAAGTAGGAACCGACTACAAATACTTGACTGAAGATTTAAGGATGCTGCTGGCGAAAGTAGATACTATTATAGACAAATTGGTAGCACAATCTCATCCTCCTCATTAGCAATTATTTAAAAGTTTACTGATTTTATTGATATTAATTGCTAATGATAACGAGCAATTTAATGTGTTTACGTGCAATTTTCTTTTTGTTATTTCATTTTAATAAATACTTTTGTAGTTTCAGTTCCAAATTGTTTTGTTTCTAAACTAGCTTTTTTAATTCTAAAATTACACACAGCTACATAAATATTTTGGTGAAATACAAAAAAATATGGGCACTACAGTTTTTCCAGAGAGGAGTGCTGAAGAAAATTGTTTCTGAAAAGGGAACGTTGAGCCAAACAAGTTTGAGAAACTATGCTTTAAACCATAGATACAGGTCTAATTTGCTCTCGTACAACAAAAGATGACCGTAGAGCGACAAATTCAATAGATGTAATGATTGAACTTCTCAATTTTCCGTATATTACTGTTTGAAGGCTAAAATGCTTTGGTCATTGCTTCCTCAATCAATTCAACTTCCTTAACGGCTATGTAACTATTTCAATCTCGGAACAATTAATAAAGTTGTTCATCGAAATCAACATCAAACCCACTCCTGATCTTAAAGCCTTCTGCAGCAGTTTGGATGAATGGGGGAAAATTTCTCGTTAACCAGCAGACAAAAATAATTTCGTAGTGCTTCTTGAAGATCAGTGTCATTTACACAAAGAGCACGAAAAATGGGTAAATTTTCCTCTAACAAATGTGGCAAAAAGTGACCATAGAGCTACAAACCAAACCTTTTACAAGCTGGGCCCACTTTTGCCTTCAAAAATGATTTCTCATAACCCTGTAAGTGGTTTCGACGTGATATCTCGTTCATCGAGATCTGACCAATGACTAGACTCTTTTCGAGATCTGACTAATGACTAGATATCTTTTCATCTGCTTCTGTCGATTCTTTTATGACGACGAGATCAAGATCTGGTCGGTTTTCTTTTCATGACGAGATATGTTAACCATCAAGATCTGGTTAGTTTTGCAAATGATGAAATACCTCATCGAAACAACCACCAGTTGGGTCAAGATTTTACTTTCATATCACACTGGGAAATACGTTTATTGCTCTGAATATGCAAAATTTGACAGATTTTTGATTGATCGGTGAATGAAAGTGTTTATGAGTCGAGAATTATAATAATCTCTTTTCTGTTGAAGTAAGAATCGTCTGTACCCATATATACAAGCAGTGATGAAAGCCGCTATTATTTATATTATAAACATTTTTGTGGATGTTTTTTAAGAAACAAGAGCAATGTAATGCAGCATTCGTTGCTCGAAAATATTTTAATAGTTAAATGCATGAGCTTTTTCTGTAGTACTTATTTAAATTGCTCTGTATATAATGGGTCAGTAGTTATTTAAACTGACTGACTGTTTCGATTATTTTTAGTTCTTCCAAGTGACCTGATTCTTTGTACAAATACCCTTGAAAGTAGTTTTGTGTAAACCTTTCATCAAATGGAAAGCAATCTTATTGACTTACAAAAAGTACACGACGCTTTGCTATTGTTCTTTGTTTATTCCAATCAAGACGTCTTGTAATGTGTGTGTTTAATGCCATACGAAATGCCGAAATCTTATAATAGAAGTGTTTAAGATTGATAGTATTTGCTACCTGCTAAAAATAGAAAGTGTTTAAGATTGATAATACTTGCTACCTACTACTCCAAATTGATCTGAAATTTATGCGTGGACTTTCCAAGTTAAATCTATCTTTAAAAATAATTAAGACTATAAAAATTGGAATGTTTTTGATCATATTTGATTGACCGGCATTCTTTTTAAAACACTAAGAAGTTATTTTCGGAAATATTCTGAAAATATACTACTTTCTAGATTCTAAGAGTCTTGAATTTCTTTTTGGACAACTTTCTTTAGAACTCTAAATATTTTGCGCATGTGTTCTGTGGCTTTCGAACTGCCAACTCCTAAATTCTTTGGCTCTCCAAATAATTTTTTGAGGGGCAAATTCCCTCAAACTGGAGAGATAAGTATGAAAATGTAATTAAAAGTAACCAAATAAGTTTAAATACACCCATACCACCGACTCTTAGGAATTGAGCTCCTCTCTTGGAGCCCCTAAATATTTTTATGTTTGCGGCCCAGGACCCCAAATATGAGGAATAAATATTACAAATTTACAAATAATACAAGTATCAAATTTTCAGAGTTAGTCGATCTCATTTATTAGATCTCTTGACCGCTTTATCAGAAGTAGCGCTGAGTCTGAAAGACCCAAACAACGTGGGTCGTAATATTTTATGATTGGGACCCAAAACAACCAAAAATAATAATAATGTAATATTCATCCCTCAAACATGTGAGATAAATATTACAAATATACAGATAATATGAATACCCAAATTTTAAATGATTCTATCTCACTTATTAGGTCGCTTGGCCGCTTTATCAGAAGTGGCGTTAAGTCTGAAGGACCCAAACACCGTGGGTCGTAATATTTTATGATTGGGACCCAAAACAACCAAAAATAATAATAATGTAATATTCATCCCTCAAACATGTGAGATAAATATTACAAATATACAGATAATATGAATACCCAAATTTTAAATGATTCTATCTCACTTATTAGGTCGCTTGGCCGCTTTATCAGAAGTGGCGTTAAGTCTGAAAGACCCAAACAACGTGGGTCGTAATATTTTATGATTGGAACCCAAAACAACCAAAAATAATAATAATGTAATATTCATCCCTCAAACATGTGAGATAAATATTACAAATATACAGATAATATGAATACCCAAATTTTAAATGATTCTATCTCACTTATTAGGTCGCTTGGCCGCTTTATCAGAAGTGGCGTTAAGTCTGAAGGACCCAAACAACGTGGGTCGTAATATTTTATGATTGGGACCCAAAACAACCAAAAATAATAATAATGTAATATTCATCCCTCAAACATGTGAGATAAATATTACAAATATACAGATAATATGAATACCCAAATTTTAAATGATTCTATCTCACTTATTAGGTCGCTTGGCCGCTTTATCAGAAGTGGCGTTAAGTCTGAAAGACCCAAACAACGTGGGTCGTAATATTTTATGATTGGGACCCAAAACAACCAAAAATAATAATAATGTAATATTCATCCCTCAAACATGTGAGATAAATATTACAAATATACAGATAATATGAATACCCAAATTTTAAATGATTCTATCTCACTTATTAGGTCGCTTGGCCGCTTTATCAGAAGTGGCGTTAAGTCTGAAGGACCCAAACACCGTGGGTCCTAATATTTTATGGTTGGGGCTCAGAACAACCCAAAATAATGATAGTGTAATATTTATCCCTCAAAAGTGATGACGATGAATATTGCTGATTTACAGATAATACGAGTGACCAAATTTTAAATGATTCTATCTCACTTATTAGGTCGCTTGGCCGCTTTATCAGAAGTGGCGTTAAGTCTGAAAGACCCAAACAACGTGGGTCGTAATATTTTATGATTGGGACCCAAAACAACCAAAAATAATAATAATGTAATATTCATCCCTCAAACATGTGAGATAAATATTACAAATATACAGATAATATGAATACCCAAATTTTAAATGATTCTATCTCACTTATTAGGTCGCTTGGCCGCTTTATCAGAAGTGGCGTTAAGTCTGAAAGACCCAAACAACGTGGGTCGTAATATTTTATGATTGGGACCCAAAACAACCAAAAATAATAATAATGTAATATTCATCCCTCAAACATGTGAGATAAATATTACAAATATACAGATAATATGAATACCCAAATTTTAAATGATTCTATCTCACTTATTAGGTCGCTTGGCCGCTTTATCAGAAGTGGCGTTAAGTCTGAAAGACCCAAACAACGTGGGTCGTAATATTTTATGATTGGGACCCAAAACAACCAAAAATAATAATAATGTAATATTCATCCCTCAAACATGTGAGATAAATATTACAAATATACAGATAATATGAATACCCAAATTTTAAATGATTCTATCTCACTTATTAGGTCGCTTGGCCGCTTTATCAGAAGTGGCGTTAAGTCTGAAAGACCCAAACAACGTGGGTCGTAATATTTTATGATTGGGACCCAAAACAACCAAAAATAATAATAATGTAATATTCATCCCTCAAACATGTGAGATAAATATTACAAATATACAGATAATATGAATACCCAAATTTTAAATGATTCTATCTCACTTATTAGGTCGCTTGGCCGCTTTATCAGAAGTGGCGTTAAGTCTGAAGGACCCAAACACCGTGGGTCCTAATATTTTATGGTTGGGGCTCAGAACAACCCAAAATAATGATAGTGTAATATTTATCCCTCAAAAGTGATGACGATGAATATTGCTGATTTACAGATAATACGAGTGACCAAATTTTAAATGATTCTATCTCACTTATTAGGTCGCTTGGCCGCTTTATCAGAAGTGGCGTTAAGTCTGAAAGACCCAAACAACGTGGGTCGTAATATTTTATGATTGGGACCCAAAACAACCAAAAATAATAATAATGTAATATTCATCCCTCAAACATGTGAGATAAATATTACAAATATACAGATAATATGAATACCCAAATTTTAAATGATTCTATCTCACTTATTAGGTCGCTTGGCCGCTTTATCAGAAGTGGCGTTAAGTCTGAAAGACCCAAACAACGTGGGTCGTAATATTTTATGATTGGGACCCAAAACAACCAAAAATAATAATAATGTAATATTCATCCCTCAAACATGTGAGATAAATATTACAAATATACAGATAATATGAATACCCAAATTTTAAATGATTCTATCTCACTTATTAGGTCGCTTGGCCGCTTTATCAGAAGAGGCGTTAAGTCTGAAAGACCCAAACAACGTGGGTCGTAATATTTTATGATTGGGACCCAAAACAACCAAAAATAATAATAATGTAATATTCATCCCTCAAACATGTGAGATAAATATTACAAATATACAGATAATATGAATACCCAAATTTTAAATGATTCTATCTCACTTATTAGGTCGCTTGGCCGCTTTATCAGAAGTGGCGTTAAGTCTGAAGGACCCAAACACCGTGGGTCCTAATATTTTATGGTTGGGGCTCAGAACAAACCAAAATAATGATAGTGTAATATTTATTCCTCAAAAGTGATGACGATGAATATTGCTGATTTACAGATAATACGAGTGACCAAATTTTAAATGATTCTATCTCACTTATTAGGTCGCTTGGCCGCTTTATCAGAAGTGGCGTTAAGTCTGAAAGACCCAAACAACGTGGGTCGTAATATTTTATGATTGGGACCCAAAACAACCAAAAATAATAATAATGTAATATTCATCCCTCAAACATGTGAGATAAATATTACAAATATACAGATAATATGAATACCCAAATTTTAAATGATTCTATCTCACTTATTAGGTCGCTTGGCCGCTTTATCAGAAGTGGCGTTAAGTCTGAAAGACCCAAACAACGTGGGTCGTAATATTTTATGATTGGGACCCAAAACAACCAAAAATAATAATAATGTAATATTCATCCCTCAAACATGTGAGATAAATATTACAAATATACAGATAATATGAATACCCAAATTTTAAATGATTCTATCTCACTTATTAGGTCGCTTGGCCGCTTTATCAGAAGTGGCGTTAAGTCTGAAAGACCCAAACAACGTGGGTCCTAATATTTTATGGTTGGGGCTCAGAACAACCCAAAATAATGATAGTGTAATATTTATCCCTCAAAAGTGATGACGATGAATATTGCTGATTTACAGATAATACGAGTGACCAAATTTTAAATGATTCTATCTCACTTATTAGGTCGCTTGGCCGCTTTATCAGAAGTGGCGTTAAGTCTGAAAGACCCAAACAACGTGGGTCGTAATATTTTATGATTGGGACCCAAAACAACCAAAAATAATAATAATGTAATATTCATCCCTCAAACATGTGAGATAAATATTACAAATATACAGATAATATGAATACCCAAATTTTAAATGATTCTATCTCACTTATTAGGTCGCTTGGCCGCTTTATCAGAAGTGGCGTTAAGTCTGAAAGACCCAAACAACGTGGGTCGTAATATTTTATGATTGGGACCCAAAACAACCAAAAATAATAATAATGTAATATTCATCCCTCAAACATGTGAGATAAATATTACAAATATACAGATAATATGAATACCCAAATTTTAAATGATTCTATCTCACTTATTAGGTCGCTTGGCCGCTTTATCAGAAGAGGCGTTAAGTCTGAAAGACCCAAACAACGTGGGTCGTAATATTTTATGATTGGGACCCAAAACAACCAAAAATAATAATAATGTAATATTCATCCCTCAAACATGTGAGATAAATATTACAAATATACAGATAATATGAATACCCAAATTTTAAATGATTCTATCTCACTTATTAGGTCGCTTGGCCGCTTTATCAGAAGTGGCGTTAAGTCTGAAGGACCCAAACACCGTGGGTCCTAATATTTTATGGTTGGGGCTCAGAACAACCCAAAATAATGATAGTGTAATATTTATTCCTCAAAAGTGATGACGATGAATATTGCTGATTTACAGATAATACGAGTGACCAAATTTTAAATGATTCTATCTCACTTATTAGGTCGCTTGGCCGCTTTATCAGAAGTGGCGTTAAGTCTGAAGGACCCAAACAACGTGGGTCGTAATATTTTATGATTGGGACCCAAAACAACCAAAAATAATAATAATGTAATATTCATCCCTCAAACATGTGAGATAAATATTACAAATATACAGATAATATGAATACCCAAATTTTAAATGATTCTATCTCACTTATTAGGTCGCTTGGCCGCTTTATCAGAAGTGGCGTTAAGTCTGAAGGACCCAAACACCGTGGGTCCTAATATTTTATGGTTGGGGCTCAGAACAACCCAAAATAATGATAGTGTAATATTTATTCCTCAAAAGTGATGACGATGAATATTGCTGATTTACAGATAATACGAGTGACCAAATTTTAAATGATTCTATCTCACTTATTAGGTCGCTTGGCCGCTTTATCAGAAGTGGCGTTAAGTCTGAAGGACCCAAACAACGTGGGTCGTAATATTTTATGATTGGGACCCAAAACAACCAAAAATAATAATAATGTAATATTCATCCCTCAAACATGTGAGATAAATATTACAAATATACAGATAATATGAATACCCAAATTTTAAATGATTCTATCTCACTTATTAGGTCGCTTGGCCGCTTTATCAGAAGTGGCGTTAAGTCTGAAAGACCCAAACAACGTGGGTCGTAATATTTTATGATTGGGACCCAAAACAACCAAAAATAATAATAATGTAATATTCATCCCTCAAACATGTGAGATAAATATTACAAATATACAGATAATATGAATACCCAAATTTTAAATGATTCTATCTCACTTATTAGGTCGCTTGGCCGCTTTATCAGAAGTGGCGTTAAGTCTGAAGGACCCAAACACCGTGGGTCGTAATATTTTATGATTGGGACCCAAAACAACCAAAAATAATACTAATGTAATATTCATCCCTCAAACATGTGAGATAAATATTACAAATATACAGATAATATGAATACCCAAATTTTAAATGATTCTATCTCACTTATTAGGTCGCTTGGCCGCTTTATCAGAAGTGGCGTTAAGTCTGAAAGACCCAAACAACGTGGGTCGTAATATTTTATAATTGGAACCCAAAACAACCAAAAATAATAATAATGTAATATTCATCCCTCAAACATGTGAGATAAATATTACAAATATACAGATAATATGAATACCCAAATTTTAAATGATTCTATCTCACTTATTAGGTCGCTTGGCCGCTTTATCAGAAGTGGCGTTAAGTCTGAAGGACCCAAACAACGTGGGTCGTAATATTTTATGATTGGGACCCAAAACAACCAAAAATAATAATAATGTAATATTCATCCCTCAAACATGTGAGATAAATATTACAAATATACAGATAATATGAATACCCAAATTTTAAATGATTCTATCTCACTTATTAGGTCGCTTGGCCGCTTTATCAGAAGTGGCGTTAAGTCTGAAAGACCCAAACAACGTGGGTCGTAATATTTTATGATTGGGACCCAAAACAACCAAAAATAATAATAATGTAATATTCATCCCTCAAACATGTGAGATAAATATTACAAATATACAGATAATATGAATACCCAAATTTTAAATGATTCTATCTCACTTATTAGGTCGCTTGGCCGCTTTATCAGAAGTGGCGTTAAGTCTGAAGGACCCAAACACCGTGGGTCCTAATATTTTATGGTTGGGGCTCAGAAC
The DNA here is from genome assembly GCA_933210815.1 of Meta bourneti. Lineage (NCBI taxonomy): Eukaryota > Metazoa > Arthropoda > Arachnida > Araneae > Tetragnathidae > Meta > Meta bourneti. Next base: position 71,347,535 of record OW119928.1, read on the forward strand.
AACCCAAAATAATGATAGTGTAATATTTATCCCTCAAAAGTGATGACGATGAATATTGCTGATTTACAGATAATACGAGTGACCAAATTTTAAATGATTCTATCTCACTTATTAGGTCGCTTGGCCGCTTTATCAGAAGTGGCGTTAAGTCTGAAGGACCCAAACAACGTGGGTCGTAATATTTTATGATTGGGACCCAAAACAACCAAAAATAATAATAATGTAATATTCATCCCTCAAACATGTGAGATAAATATTACAAATATACAGATAATATGAATACCCAAATTTTAAATGATTCTATCTCACTTATTAGGTCGCTTGGCCGCTTTATCAGAAGTGGCGTTAAGTCTGAAAGACCCAAACAACGTGGGTCGTAATATTTTATGATTGGGACCCAAAACAACCAAAAATAATAATAATGTAATATTCATCCCTCAAACATGTGAGATAAATATTACAAATATACAGATAATATGAATACCCAAATTTTAAATGATTCTATCTCACTTATTAGGTCGCTTGGCCGCTTTATCAGAAGTGGCGTTAAGTCTGAAAGACCCAAACAACGTGGGTCGTAATATTTTATGATTGGGACCCAAAACAACCAAAAATAATAATAATGTAATATTCATCCCTCAAACATGTGAGATAAATATTACAAATATACAGATAATATGAATACCCAAATTTTAAATGATTCTATCTCACTTATTAGGTCGCTTGGCCGCTTTATCAGAAGAGGCGTTAAGTCTGAAAGACCCAAACAACGTGGGTCGTAATATTTTATGATTGGGACCCAAAACAACCAAAAATAATAATAATGTAATATTCATCCCTCAAACATGTGAGATAAATATTACAAATATACAGATAATATGAATACCCAAATTTTAAATGATTCTATCTCACTTATTAGGTCGCTTGGCCGCTTTATCAGAAGTGGCGTTAAGTCTGAAGGACCCAAACACCGTGGGTCCTAATATTTTATGGTTGGGGCTCAGAACAACCCAAAATAATGATAGTGTAATATTTATTCCTCAAAAGTGATGACGATGAATATTGCTGATTTACAGATAATACGAGTGACCAAATTTTAAATGATTCTATCTCACTTATTAGGTCGCTTGGCCGCTTTATCAGAAGTGGCGTTAAGTCTGAAAGACCCAAACAACGTGGGTCGTAATATTTTATGATTGGGACCCAAAACAACCAAAAATAATAATAATGTAATATTCATCCCTCAAACATGTGAGATAAATATTACAAATATACAGATAATATGAATACCCAAATTTTAAATGATTCTATCTCACTTATTAGGTCGCTTGGCCGCTTTATCAGAAGTGGCGTTAAGTCTGAAAGACCCAAACAACGTGGGTCGTAATATTTTATGATTGGGACCCAAAACAACCAAAAATAATAATAATGTAATATTCATCCCTCAAACATGTGAGATAAATATTACAAATATACAGATAATATGAATACCCAAATTTTAAATGATTCTATCTCACTTATTAGGTCGCTTTGCCGCTTTATCAGAAGTGGCGTTAAGTCTGAAGGACCCAAACACCGTGGGTCCTAATATTTTATGGTTGGGGCTCAGAACAACCCAAAATAATGATAGTGTAATATTTATCCCTCAAAAGTGATGACGATGAATATTGCTGATTTACAGATAATACGAGTGACCAAATTTTAAATGATTCTATCTCACTTATTAGGTCGCTTGGCCGCTTTATCAGAAGTGGCGTTAAGTCTGAAAGACCCAAACAACGTGGGTCGTAATATTTTATGATTGGGACCCAAAACAACCAAAAATAATAATAATGTAATATTCATCCCTCAAACATGTGAGATAAATATTACAAATATACAGATAATATGAATACCCAAATTTTAAATGATTCTATCTCACTTATTAGGTCGCTTGGCCGCTTTATCAGAAGTGGCGTTAAGTCTGAAAGACCCAAACACCGTGGGTCGTAATATTTTATGATTGGGACCCAAAACAACCAAAAATAATACTAATGTAATATTCATCCCTCAAACATGTGAGATAAATATTACAAATATACAGATAATATGAATACCCAAATTTTAAATGATTCTATCTCACTTATTAGGTCGCTTGGCCGCTTTATCAGAAGTGGCGTTAAGTCTGAAAGACCCAAACAACGTGGGTCGTAATATTTTATGATTGGAACCCAAAACAACCAAAAATAATAATAATGTAATATTCATCCCTCAAACATGTGAGATAAATATTACAAATATACAGATAATATGAATACCCAAATTTTAAATGATTCTATCTCACTTATTAGGTCGCTTGGCCGCTTTATCAGAAGTGGCGTTAAGTCTGAAGGACCCAAACAACGTGGGTCGTAATATTTTATGATTGGGACCCAAAACAACCAAAAATAATAATAATGTAATATTCATCCCTCAAACATGTGAGATAAATATTACAAATATACAGATAATATGAATACCCAAATTTTAAATGATTCTATCTCACTTATTAGGTCGCTTGGCCGCTTTATCAGAAGTGGCGTTAAGTCTGAAAGACCCAAACAACGTGGGTCGTAATATTTTATGATTGGGACCCAAAACAACCAAAAATAATAATAATGTAATATTCATCCCTCAAACATGTGAGATAAATATTACAAATATACAGATAATATGAATACCCAAATTTTAAATGATTCTATCTCACTTATTAGGTCGCTTGGCCGCTTTATCAGAAGTGGCGTTAAGTCTGAAGGACCCAAACACCGTGGGTCCTAATATTTTATGGTTGGGGCTCAGAACAACCCAAAATAATGATAGTGTAATATTTATCCCTCAAAAGTGATGACGATGAATATTGCTGATTTACAGATAATACGAGTGACCAAATTTTAAATGATTCTATCTCACTTATTAGGTCGCTTGGCCGCTTTATCAGAAGTGGCGTTAAGTCTGAAGGACCCAAACAACGTGGGTCGTAATATTTTATGATTGGGACCCAAAACAACCAAAAATAATAATAATGTAATATTCATCCCTCAAACATGTGAGATAAATATTACAAATATACAGATAATATGAATACCCAAATTTTAAATGATTCTATCTCACTTATTAGGTCGCTTGGCCGCTTTATCAGAAGTGGCGTTAAGTCTGAAAGACCCAAACAACGTGGGTCGTAATATTTTATGATTGGGACCCAAAACAACCAAAAATAATAATAATGTAATATTCATCCCTCAAACATGTGAGATAAATATTACAAATATACAGATAATATGAATACCCAAATTTTAAATGATTCTATCTCACTTATTAGGTCGCTTGGCCGCTTTATCAGAAGTGGCGTTAAGTCTGAAAGACCCAAACAACGTGGGTCGTAATATTTTATGATTGGGACCCAAAACAACCAAAAATAATAATAATGTAATATTCATCCCTCAAACATGTGAGATAAATATTACAAATATACAGATAATATGAATACCCAAATTTTAAATGATTCTATCTCACTTATTAGGTCGCTTGGCCGCTTTATCAGAAGTGGCGTTAAGTCTGAAGGACCCAAACACCGTGGGTCCTAATATTTTATGGTTGGGGCTCAGAACAACCCAAAATAATGATAGTGTAATATTTATCCCTCAAAAGTGATGACGATGAATATTGCTGATTTACAGATAATACGAGTGACCAAATTTTAAATGATTCTATCTCACTTATTAGGTCGCTTGGCCGCTTTATCAGAAGTGGCGTTAAGTCTGAAAGACCCAAACAACGTGGGTCGTAATATTTTATGATTGGGACCCAAAACAACCAAAAATAATAATAATGTAATATTCATCCCTCAAACATGTGAGATAAATATTACAAATATACAGATAATATGAATACCCAAATTTTAAATGATTCTATCTCACTTATTAGGTCGCTTGGCCGCTTTATCAGAAGAGGCGTTAAGTCTGAAAGACCCAAACAACGTGGGTCGTAATATTTTATGATTGGGACCCAAAACAACCAAAAATAATAATAATGTAATATTCATCCCTCAAACATGTGAGATAAATATTACAAATATACAGATAATATGAATACCCAAATTTTAAATGATTCTATCTCACTTATTAGGTCGCTTGGCCGCTTTATCAGAAGTGGCGTTAAGTCTGAAGGACCCAAACACCGTGGGTCCTAATATTTTATGGTTGGGGCTCAGAACAACCCAAAATAATGATAGTGTAATATTTATCCCTCAAAAGTGATGACGATGAATATTGCTGATTTACAGATAATACGAGTGACCAAATTTTAAATGATTCTATCTCACTTATTAGGTCGCTTGGCCGCTTTATCAGAAGTGGCGTTAAGTCTGAAAGACCCAAACAACGTGGGTCGTAATATTTTATGATTGGGACCCAAAACAACCAAAAATAATAATAATGTAATATTCATCCCTCAAACATGTGAGATAAATATTACAAATATACAGATAATATGAATACCCAAATTTTAAATGATTCTATCTCACTTATTAGGTCGCTTGGCCGCTTTATCAGAAGTGGCGTTAAGTCTGAAAGACCCAAACAACGTGGGTCGTAATATTTTATGATTGGGACCCAAAACAACCAAAAATAATAATAATGTAATATTCATCCCTCAAACATGTGAGATAAATATTACAAATATACAGATAATATGAATACCCAAATTTTAAATGATTCTATCTCACTTATTAGGTCGCTTGGCCGCTTTATCAGAAGTGGAGTTAAGTCTGAAAGACCCAAACAACGTGGGTCGTAATATTTTATGATTGGGACCCAAAACAACCAAAAATAATAATAATGTAATATTCATCCCTCAAACATGTGAGATAAATATTACAAATATACAGATAATATGAATACCCAAATTTTAAATGATTCTATCTCACTTATTAGGTCGCTTGGCTGCTTTAACAGAAGGGTGAAAAAAAGTAATAGGAACCCGAACACCTTGATACCAACCGTAAAAATACTTGAGTGGTAGTATTTTATTACCCGGATCCCTTTCGAACAGGAGAGATAAATCTTATAAATTTACAAATATTAGTAATGATATGTATGTATAAACAAAATAGAGTTCCGAAAACCTATTTAAACATGCCCCTTCTCCAAATAATTTCCATAAGTTGTCACCACTGGAGTGTCAGATTCATCTGAAAATTGAATCCGGTCCCTAGAGGGTTACATAAGATTGGACTGCCCTGAGCAAGATTCTCCCTAGTCTAATCTTAGGATGAGACAGAGCACGAGAGGGATTTTCAGTGATAACAAACCAGACGGAAAGCGAAGATTTTATATTTCCACTACTGAAATGCTCTCGCTTGATACATTTTGGGGTTGCCTTAAAATGTAGTTTATCACCGTCTTGGCGACGTTTGGTGTTTAAAATCAAATTGGCGCTGATCAATCAATTATCATTTAATTCGGAATTCGATCTTTGGAATTTTTATTAGCAGAGGACCAAAATCGTATTCGAAAAAGAAGCCAAGTGACGTCACGTTCGGAATATGTATTGGAAACACGTTGCGCTGAAGAAATTACAGCTTACTACATTTAGCTTGGCAGAAAGAGCCTCACATAGACTGTAAGGTATTTGGTATTTTTAATTAACGTCGCACTGGAGCAACACAACGAGTTATTGGCGACTGTCCGGGATCAATCCCGAGGGGAAAGATCTAGGACAACACCACGTAACTTTGAACCACGATCAGATGACGAGGTCACACCTGAGATGGCACCCCACTCTCCAAACTTCCACACTCCGCCAACGTGAGGACATTTGAGGCCACGACAAATTTAACGTGCACCAGCCCCCTTTGTACACGGCGGTCTTTGGTTGAATTCGAACTCGCAACCCTTCGTTTGCTAATCCGTTACATAGACTGTAAGAAAACATTGTGTCAAAGGAAAAGTTAAGACAACAGTGAAAGGCAACGGTTATTGCTCAATGCAATTCGGAAATCACCAGTTCCGTAACTTGCTCTCTAAGCAAGCACTTTCCTTATGTAAGTGGCTTTCATTAAATACTTCGCAGATGTTTTCCGGAATTTAGCATATTTTCAGATTCACATTTGAATTTCCGAAGCACTGAAGTGTCAAATTATTCAGATAAAATCCCAAGTAGCGGACGCAAGGGATCAGTGAAGCGTTTGTGGATTTTGCATAATCCGAACTCGTGCCTTTCTCCCTTGACTCTGACTTCACCCCTCCGATTAGGAAGAACGTTTTTTTTATTTTAGTCTTTTATTCTCCCGCCAAACCCTTCCGACAAGTAGAAACAGATGCACCCAACGCTCCGGCTGCTTGAATATTTGGAAGTTGGGAAGGTAAAGAGATTTTGAATAGTTCGAAGGGAACTTTGTGTCGCCCTAAATACAATGGATCAGAATAATCGTTTATCATATCTTGAAGGAGAAATACAAAAATCTTTATATTTGATGGAACTCTTTTTATTTTATTTGGAAAGCTCGTCCGTGTAACTTTAATGACTAGAACTATATATTACTAGCACAGAATTCCCCGGGCTTTTCTCTGGTTGAATTGGTTGTAATTGATCGTAATATTACTCAATATTATTCCTATGCGGATTTCGAGTTGTCTTTAGCCCCTCTACAGACCCAGGTCAAATCGAACGGGGTTAATATGTAGCCTAAGTTTCCCATAAGATTCAAAAGAATGACTGTACCAAAAATTTGGTGTGGATTGATCAAGCGTTGTAGATTTGTATAGAGTACACCAACTTTGCTTAACTCTCCTAGTGGTAGACTACGTGGTATTTCGTCATAAGCAAAACAGACCCGAATTTGATGGACGATATATCTCGTCCTTAGAATAACAAACTGACCAGATCTTGATCTCATAATCATAAAAAAATCGGCAGTGTCTTCTTGATGACAAGATCCCTCATCATAGGCAAAATTGGTCAGATCTTTATTGACGAAATATCTCGTCGAAACCACTTGAAAGGTTAAAAAACGTAGATTGAAAGTAAAGATGTGCATTTGAATGAATAAAATGGGCACGAAAAACAAACTCTAAATATGAAAGATTTAACTGTCGTAGAAACATATAAGCATACAATTCGATACGAATATTCTATATGAATACTCTATGCAAGCCATTTTATTGAGGTTTCTTAAGTTAATGTCATAAGCACACTGTCAGTTTGTTTTGTTTAAATGCAGTTGAAAAACAAGAACTGAACTCAAAATGAAGTTTAAAATTGCAATTACGTCTTCATAAAACATTAAAAATAGAGCAATGAATATTAATTTTTTAATCACACATCTCCTTACTCACGAATAGGTAAGAAGTAAAAATAATTAATAAAAAATGTAATACAGATTAATTAAGTTTGGTTTGTGGCACTACGGTCGTGTTTTGCTACACGAGGCTAATCAGACCAACAATTATAATTAAAAGATTAATAAACTTTTTATGAAAAGAAAACAGAGAATTTAATATTAGTACCATATTATTTGAAAACTTTTCGAAACAAAAGACTGATATGAAATGTAACTTTTTCTCTTGGACTTTAAAGATATTTTTCTCTCTATTCTATACAGCCATTGTTCTCAAAACTTAAATTAAAAAGCTGATTATGAACAGTACATAATTATTCATTCTTTTATCTTGTCATGAACCATATTAACTTTTGTTTATCACTTTTTTAGTAGTATATTTTAAAATGCATAAAAGTTATGAAAAAAGATACTGAACGGGAAAATGTTTTCTTTCTTATCAAAATCAATTGAACACTTTATTACTCTTGACATATTCCTGTCAAGAGTAATAAAGTGTTTGATAAAATCTTCATGCGACTATTTACACATCGACATTCGAAAAATATTCAAAACGAACGATTCATTTTATTGCAATTCTGAGTTGAAATCGATTTCATCTGCTACGTAAAAAATCGAGTTCATTTTGATGTTGATGGAAAAGAACGTAATTGCTTTTGAGTAATGAATCAGCTTAAATCCTTATCGATCTTTTGTTTTAGACGCCCACTCAATTTGGTGAATAATGAATGATATGCAGAATTGAATATAGCATGTTAGGAAAAGTTAGAAACAAAAAATGTTAATTTAAATAAGGAGATTGCAAAATCAAATGAAAAATTATTTTCCTTTAAAACTTTATTTCTCTTGTTAATAAAACTAAACAAGTACTTTTTTACCAGAATTTTATATGGAATTTAATCATGCTTTGAAGTTTTGAAACATGATAATTTTTTTATAACAAGGCATTTGTTTAGATATCATATCTTATTATTTCCATATATCATATCTTATTACAAATTAATTCAAACGTTCGAAATTATTTTGATCATGTTTTAAAAGTAAATATTTATTTATTATAATTTATAATTTGTTCAAAACCCATTTGTTATTTTATTGAGTGAGAAGCCTGCTACCTTGAAAAAATTAGTACGTTCTTGTGAAATGTAGTAGTATTGAATTTCTCATTCAAAGCATTCAAGCATTGTCAAAATATTTTTCTTCATTTTTGTCGGTTTCTTAATCTCAAAGTTTACATATTTTGCAAATGCCACCTTCGAAATAATATTGGATAAAACATTCTATTCAAGAAACTTTTTACTAAATATAATTATCATATAAAACATGTATAAAGTATAAAATTAAATAATTTAAAGTTGTTTTTATTTTGAAACTTTTCTATGGTTATGTAGACATAAATTCGGGAATCATTGATACAAAAATAATACCTTAATATTTTTTTACAAATGACAATAGAAATTTCTGATAAAGCATAGTTTTAGATAAAGCATTAAAATCCGGGAAAAATCGGAAGCAAAAAAAAAAATAAACGAATAAACTAAAAAGTAAATAAAAATCGATACCTGAAGCAAAAACAACGATTTTTCAAAGTAAATCCGAGTGAGACGTCAGTTTCTATTCTAACGTCCTTGAATTTCACAGCTAAAAACATCCATGGACTGCTGATGTTCCATCCCTCAGCCTCAAGTTCTTTTTAGTATGATTAATTAATGATATTTGTCATGTGCACTTTCAGCACGGACCACTATCCCATGTCTCCGATTGAGGCTAGTATCCAGTCGAGATAATAGGTTCAGTTGGACCTTGCACATGATCCTCTTGTCGTTTTTCGGCCTTTGTAAAAGACTGCCGCAGGTTTAAGACAGTGTTTGGACCATCCGTATAGAGTTGTCAAGAATGGGTGCAGTTGCACCTCTTGGGCTCCTATTAATAAAAGTGATTTGCATTGTATTGTCTTTGTGGGGAAAAAACAACAGCAGATGGAATTCACTAAAAAGAAGCGCATAATATATATATATATGCGCTTCTTTGTTTTTATTTCTATTGAATCTCGGCATCCCAGTGATCAATGTTACGTTACGCTTGTGGAACAACAAATAAAATAAACCCCGGCACACCATCAATAACGAATTTACTCTCAGGGTTTGTGAAATATTTTAAGACCAATACAATCGATATGCAGATTCCGATATCGGAAAAGGGGAAAAAATGAACTCCTTCTGCCACTAGTTTCGATTTACCTTTATTTTTCCGAGGGGGGGGCGATATTGGAAATAAAAAAAATCCTGAAGCGCAACGCCTTTGAAAGAGAAAAAAAACTGCGAATAAGCTTCAGAATCTGAAACAATCTTTCAACTCTTTTCTCCCCAGACATTCACGGGCACTCATGCCCTGAACTTATCTACATGCACCCCCCCCCCTTCCCCATAAAAAAAAAAGTTTTAAAAAAGAGCAGACACTGATGTTTCTGAAAAACAGTGGAACAAATCAAGTTGCGAGGAAAAGAGTAAAAAGTTCTGAAGCAAGCACGAACTACAAACGTAATAGCGAAATCATTCCACAGCGCCATCTATTGGGAAATTTCCGTACCAGCTTTCAAAACAAAACCGGTTCTGTTGCCATTGCATTTGTAAATAAAAAAGGAATAAAAAATGAAGCCTACCATACGATACGAACTGACTGATGAGAAAGATCGGGACTGTGAGGAAGGATTGGGAGAAAAGAGAAGTACGTTTTCGATTCCTTTTTAAAAGTGGGACACTCAAGTCGAATCGTGGACGTAGGAAAGAAAACTGTTTCAGTTGGTCGAGGGAACTTAGTGAGTGAAAGGCGTGTGGCTCCGTGGTGTGCTGCTGTCTGTGTTTCAGAGGGGTGATCGTTTGTCGCCCTATTCATAGTTTTTCGTTTGCGCGGGTGTGGGTTCTGTGAGTCACGATGATATTTTATTCCCGGACCATCTGGTGGCCCATCGGGTGAAGTGAACGGATATCTCCCCTATCGAAAAGGCAAGTGATGTTAAATTGATCGTAATAATATTCTGAGAATCGTTCTTTTCGAAGTTTTTTTTAGAAGGATGCAACCTTGTTTTCTTTTAAATTCTATTTACTTATGCTTATTGAATCTTTTTTATGATAAATATGGACAGGTGTGAAATGTTTTTCGAAGCATGAAAAAAGGATGCAACTTTTCCTTTTAATAATATCATTTGCATTTGATCTTTTAAAAAACAGTTTAACAGTTATGACGAGTCTGAATTTTTCTGTATGAAAAACGATATTATTTAAACGAAACGATAAACAATTTGTTTATGTTCCTTTCAATAGTATTTATATTTTTAATTTGGTATTTTAACAGTTATTGATGTTTACGAAATGTTTTTAAAGTTTGAAAAGGATGTAACTTTTGTTTCAATTCTACTTATCGTTTGAATTTTATATTTTAAAAACAGTTTAACTGTTATTGACGAGTCTTAATTTTTTTTTAGGTTTAAAAGGATGCAACTTTTATCTTTCAATAATATCGTTTGCATTTGATCTTTTAACAAACAGTTTAACATGGTATTAACACGTCTGTGAAATCTGTTCAATTTAAAAGGGATGCATTTTATTTTATTTTGATTTCTATTTTTTATCGTTTTCATAAAATCTTTTTAATAAAGGTTTAAGTTATTGACCAGTCTGAAACGATACCTGTTTAAAAAGGACGCATTTTGTGTTCTTTTGAATTCTATATATCGTTTTCTTTGCCCTTTTCAATAAATTATTAACAAGTCTAAAATGAGTCAATTCTAAAAATTCAGATGTGTAAAATTAAAATAAATCGATAATTTCTCTTATAAGAGCTTGGGTTTATTGCACAAAAGGAAAAAAATTAAAACAAACGTATAAAAAGTAGTTTTTAGTTTTAAATAAATGGAACAAATAATTTCGTTCGTTATATATTTCCCTGTATATTGTGCATGTATTTGTATTCGGTTGCTTAGCATAGAATTAAACTTGATTAAAGGATGCAGTATCCGATGGCGTATAATTACACAAGGGGCTGAAGTGAGTAAACTTTTAATTGTTGTTTACCAGCAAGGAAAAAAATATTCTTTATCGAGCTATTTTAAATTCTTTGCATTGGTAATCATTGGAAGCACTTAAAAGATTTTTGAAACATTTTGAAGTTACATTTTAGCATATATGGGGGCTATTGGAAAATAACATTGTTCTTCAAATTGTAATATTGGAGAATTTGATATTTATTTTTCCTTTGTTTTTATAGGACGCACTTGTGATTTGACTTTTATGAAGATTCTGAATTCCTTGTGATCCGCGCATAAAAATGCAGTGATGAACGAGAAGTTGTGATAGAGCTGCATCAAGTAGTGTTCAGTGCTTTTAAACTATATAAAAACTGGATTATATTTTTTAATTATATGAGTGCAGTGTGTGCATGAACAATCCTCTCAAAATGAAGTGCCACAATCTTCAACTAGTCCAGATAGCAATTTTAGTAACTTTAGGATACTTCTTTAAATGTGCCTCAGGCCAAGGTAAGTTATATAATTTATTAAGTTATATTTTTCATAATAATTATAATTTATTAAGTTATATTTTTCATAATAATTATAATTTTCAATGAGTTTGCAAAATTTTCTCTTTAAAAAATTTAAAAGGAAAAGTTCAGCAATAAAAATTCATATTCTTACATTTTTTTTCAAATTGAAAATTCAAAAATTTCTTACTTTATAAAGATATTTAAAATAGTCCAACCTGAAAAATTTGATTTAAATTGGTTAAATCTAAATTTATATAGTTGATATCGACTTATTCAATAACTTTCGAGAATTTTGAAGTTTGTATGTTTCTTCTAATTAAAAACATAAAATGCCGCATCACAATTTTGTGTGCTTGTATGCGTTAGTTTATAAAATCAAACCGTTTCAAATGGGCTTTTTTGGAAGATTTTGACCCACTATTGAAAATATCAACCCGCAAATTATTAATTTGAAATGATTTCTTTTGGCTTGTTTTATAATGATAACAAATGATATCAAATCATAATTTATAACAAATGCATTAAATGAAACTGTATATTATATTTAGAGTAGAGTACGACTTTTATTTTAACTGTAGTTTAGAACATTATTAAGATAATTTTCATTTTCTTTGAAATAAATTATTCTTCGTGAAAATAAAACAATTTGCGATAAGCAATAATTGCCCAATTGAATCGCATTCGCTCGCATTAGCTTAAAAGGACAAAAACGTTGTTTATGAAATAGAAACATTTGTAGAGGTTGTAGAAACATCAAAATAAAATAAATTAAATAATAAACTATGAAAGCACAAGTATATTAATTTAAAAAGACACCAAAATTCCTCTATTGGTTCTTTTCAATTCTTATGAGATTTCTTTAGAATTGTCAATCGTGGCAACCTTTCTTGAGAATCAAGAAAAAAGAAAAACAGATTAAAAAACGAGGTTTGTCAAGCGTGGGAAAATTCGAGAAAGAAAAAGAAATAATCCTCAAACAACCAATTTCATGTTTTCCTTTTCTGTCGAAACTACAGAAACAACTCAGAGAAAAGTAACCATATACCAAGTCTCATTAAAAGGACAAATTTTATAACAAAAACACTTTTTCATCCCTTCCATCTGTTCATATGTATCATTACTACCCTCGATGCTGCCAGATGCGACGATAGAAATTAACATTTTCATTCGCGCGTTGTTATCACTTGCTCGTGTCTCAGTGCAGTTTCCTCCGATAATGCGAAAAAATACTGACACTTAATCTGTCAAACGATTTTTTAATTTAATCGTTCCACGTTTTTTCCCTGCGATGTCATTGAAATACTCTTGCCAACGTTTTATCTGTTAAGAGGTTTAAGAAAGGAGAAAATATTTTGAATACTTTATGATGATAATGGCGTTTTCACGGAAAAAAGTTTAGAGATTTGATAGGATTCTCTGATCTTCAAAACATGAGTAAAATCGCTTTGTAATAGTTGTATACTAATCCATAATTCAAGTATTAGCAAAATATTAAATTCGATTAATATTTTCTTAATGAAAAAGAAAGTATTTTTATTCTTAAAATATTTTTATTTATCATGAAGATTTATTATTTTTTATACGTTTAGACAATTTGTTTTAAATTCTGCTTCTTAATAAATAATTGATTTTCTTTAGAAATGCGAATTTTTCTACAGTCATAGAATATACATACGATGCTAAAATTTAATTACGTTGAAATTGTTGTATATTCTGTTTTCTGTTGGAACGATTTGCTATTGAATTTTAGTGCTACTTTTAAACAAAATTTATCCATCCGTCTTAGAATTAGATATTATATTCATGTTAATTAAACTAAAAAGTAGTTAGAACTGAGTTTTATTGTTTGATTTAAATCTACGTGAAATATAATTAATATAACATAAAGAAATACATTACACTTTTATTTAAATACCCTTTCTCAGCATTTAACTCTGAGCGTCACGAGATTTTCTAGTAGTGTAATATTGCTTTTACCCCACAACAAACAAACCACACTATAAATAACCGCATCTATTGGTTGAAAGAATCATAGGCAAGATTCTATTAGTCAAGAAAGGTCAAAACTTGTTATTAGTAATACAGGGAAGACTTAAGGTTGCAGAATGGATATATGCTTGTGAGCCCCATGAGAGGTTATGTCATATATTTCGTTGCCCAATTTGTTTAGTAACTTTTACTCTTGACGTATATGATTATAGCGAGGTGCATCTAAACAGAGATAACAATAAATATATATCAGTAAGTAGAATATATGAAAACACAATGCAGTCCATTTATTTAACCCTCCTGGTTGTTGTCTCGACGAGGTATCTCGTCATTAGCAAAACTGTCCAGATCTTAATGGGTGAGAGATCTCGCCATTAGAAGTTAACTGACCAGATCTTGATCTCGTCCATCGAAAATTCGGCAATATATGAATGAAGGGATATCTATTCATTAGCAAGATTGATCAGATCTTGATGAATGAGATATCTCGTCGAAACCATATGTAGGTTAAAGAAGCTGCTCTACCTTTTCACCCTCCAAGTTGTTCAACGAGATTTCTCGTTCATCAAGATCTAACCACTTTTATTAATGATGCGATATATCGTCATCAAAGTATTTTTTATGATGACGAGATCAAGATCTGGTCAGTTTTTACTAATGGCGAGCTATCTCGTCCATCGAGATCTGGTCAATTTTGCTAATGACAAGGTACCTCGTCGAGACAACCACCAGGAGGCTTAAACCCTTTCAGTAGTCCCGTAGATCTAACTGCAAATGTAGCTCCGTAGTTGAATCTGCATAAATGTAGCGTGTTCTAGCACCCCTGAGCTGTAGACCCCTCGCTTACGGTCATCGACAGAGAGTAATGACCCCTTCAATAACTCATTCTCCTTGGGGGTGGGTGCAAGACCAGATAATTCCAAATGCCGGTGGTTGAGGCGAGTTGATTGATATCATGGTCGAACTTCCCCCGTACTGGAGTACGTGTAAATGATGACATCGGTCCCGAAATCGCCTCAGGCTTCGATCTATATACAAGTATAACACTTTACGGGGGAGAATCGATTCAGAATCGGAAGGGGGATTTGGAGGCGGCGATAGGCAGGAATGATATAACAAAAGGTGTAATCGATTTGGGGGGAAGTTTTATTGTAATATTTAAGCGTCCGCTTTGTTATCCCGCACTATTCCCCCGTGCTCTCTTGAGCGAGCGTCTTCGTCACTAATGGGGGAGATCAGACGTGGAGATTGCGAGTTGCAGTTAGTGAAATGTTAATTAGGGAAGGCTCATTCGATTCTAAACTCTGATTTGGATGAGATCGAGGTGATTTTGATGTCCTAAGGCGGGGATGGTTTGGGTTTGTTAAGATTGTGTTTTAGAATGAAGTTGATCCCTCAACAGTCTCTTACCGGTTTAGATCAGTGTGTCTCAACCGCCGGGCTCTGGCATCAATTATACCGGGCCGTGAGAGATCCTTCTGGAATTCTTTATTTTTGTTTTTAACCCTCCAAGTGGTTTTGACGAGATATCTCGTCCATAAAGAGATGCCCAATTTTGTTGGTAATGCGATATCTCGCCATCAAGATATTGCCAATTTTTATGTTGACGAGATTAAGACCTGGACAGTTGATATCTCGTCGATCAAGATCTGGTCAGTTTTACTAACGACCAGATACCTCGTGGAGATAGCCACCAAGAGGACTAAGGATTTTTGTGAATAAATATTTTCTACTCGAAACATTCATAGGCGAATAATATTACCATATTTCGAAAAGCTCGAACTCAGAACGTCTAAGTAATACCTGTGTAGCAAATGTCAGTGACCTATCAGCAAGGCAGTATGAAAAATTTCCACTGAAATTGAAGATCGAGGGAGCCTGTCTTCATGACTATGCTATAAATTTTCTTATCTTAGTTTATGATTAACTTAAAAAATTGGAGAGGATATTTACAAGTAGATTTGTTGGAATCCGGCCCTCATCTTATAAAAAGTATTTACCAGTCCGCCTTATTTACAAAGGCTGAGAACCACTGCTTTAAATGACGGGACTAGTTCAGCTGTAGGTGGTGTAGATTCTGTTCCCGTAACTTACCCTGGGTGTATTTCTCACTTATGTGTCAGTTAAACTTCCCTCGTGTGTGTATGTTCATTTACTTGTTTGGCACAATTTGACCAAATATGGCACTTACGCCATAAAATCCAACCCAACAAACAAGTCATCAGAAAGAATTGTCCTCATAAGATTCGGTTATACTTTATACAGTATTTCGTAAAAATAGTTGAGTTAGCGTTTTCATATCACGCATGAAGTTATGTGACTATTGGTAATGTTACTTAGAAGCAATATGCTCACAATTGCACAATGTTCAAAATTATAGGCATATATAAACATTTCTTAGAGGCGCTCCTCGATACAATGTCTTAATTGGTTTCTGTTTGATACAATTGAACTTCAGAATCTTGTAGTAACAGTTATTAATTTGTAATGTTGATAGCTTTGAAACAAATTTTAAACCATAATGTTTGTCGAAAAGCGCTGTATCGGTAAAAATTTGGTTTTGGTTTGTCGTTGGGAGGAGTTACTGTAATTTTTTCTGCTCTGAGGCTATTTAGACCCGATAAAAATTTGAATAGATAAGTGATCTGGTCCCCCGTACCAACCTAACCACCTTAATTGAGCCACTTACGTCTTCTCATGATATTTCGAGTTCTAGTACTATAAGTTGTACTGACCACTTAAGGTGCTAAATATATACCCACCTGTTAAAAAAACTAGCTTTCACTCGTCGCGGGACTCGTAAAAAACGTTTTTTACTTTTAAAATATTTATTTCATTAGTTGTGTCTGTATTGCAAATAGGTAAACATGAATAAACAAAAATGACTGTGACATTCCCTAAAAAATTTAATTTGCACACACGGTTCAAAATTTAACTCTCTTATTTTGAACGTAAATAAGTTAAATAAAATTTTCAATAGTATCATATACACCTTAATTTTTTAGTAATAGATTCGAATATATTCTAATTTTTAACAATTTTACCTACAATATTAATAGACAAAATATAATTCAATTTCATGAAAAAACAATTAATAAAAAACAACTTGGCAACTAAATTTATTTGATGTCTTACACTTCGGGTTCATCAAACGTTTAAAACGCGATGCGATTTTCAAAAAATATTAATTCAATACTTTAAATCGGAAATCTCAGAGTACTAAAACATTTACTAGAGCTTTGTCTCTTAAATGTGATTAAAAATAATTTACGGATTCGTAAATCAAATAAAAGCAACAGATTCAATATCCGTGTGACATCCTATAATGGTCCAATGCCCGAGAAAATGAAAAACGAGTTTAAAATCGATTATTTCATATAATTCCCGGCTTATGTTCATGGAACTATAACTCAGAAAATAAAATAACTTATTGAGTTCATACTCAAGAAGTGTGTCAAATCTACTCTTGAAAGAAATCGTAACGGCGTTATTGGAATAGAAAAGAGATATGACAGCAGTGGCTATTTCACGACAATCATTAGTTTATGAAAAAGTACTATAATCTTTTCTCCTCAACACAATGTCTTAATGTTTCATTGTCGCCTTTTTTGTTTCTTTGTCCTGTGGTCATTTTGGCTTGATACAGTATACTAACCATAGTTTGTATCTAATCTCTTGTCTAATCTTCGTTTACGCTAAAGGAACTATCGCACATAGATTACTTCAGTTATCTTTCAAAATTCACTGAACAGTAAACCTTTCTTGTTGTTTGCAATTTGTTTCTCTAAAATTTTCATTAGAATCTGTGAAACCATTAATTGTTTGCCGTTAAATTTTAATATAAATTTGCCTGTTAATTAAACAGGCGAATTTAGTAGTAGAATTTAGTTTATTAGTAATTTAATTTGTTTGTCAAAAAAATTTCACAATTTGGAACACTGACAGAACAATTTTTAACATATGAGAGGAATTTTTATTGTAAACAAACCAAACGGTCTGCGGCAAACGGCCTGATACATATCGGGGTTACATTAAAATGGAGTTTATCACCATTCTGGCAACGTTTGGCGTTTAATCAAATTGGTTTGATATTGACCAATCCACTATCATATAACAATTCGTCATTTGTTCTTTGGAGTTTTTATTGGAGAAGTGCTGAAATCGTTTTCGAAAAACAAGCCAACTGACGTCACGTTAAGAACACGTAAAGGAAATACGTATCAACGTAGAAACACTACAGTCATCTATATTTAACTTGACAGAAAATGTCTTTCATACTTGGAAAAAAAATGTTCGTGCTTTTGTAATAAATATCTGCATTGTTGCTCATTAAGGGAATAAATAAATGCATATACAAATAATTAAACTTTTTATAAATTGTTTAGAAGTTGAAAGAAATCCAATGAGTTCTAAATTATTTTTAGACAACTTGAATCACAAAATATTCGCGATTTCCTCACCAGCTTTATGCGGAATTAAAAATTCATTTTTAAAGAATACATTCAAACATATACCTGTATTAAGCATATATATTAATCAATATTCCAATTCTTCACATTAAAAGACCTCAAATTTCCACATTTTAGTTTATTTCGAATGCATCGCACTTTTAAACAATGGAGCAACCCAAAAACCTTTTCAAGAGAGCCGAAAGATTGAAAATCTTAAAGTATATTTTTCTTTTCAATTTGATGTGACAGAAATTCGTCCACATCTACTAAAACACTAGAATATTTCCGATTTGTTTTCCATGGTTTGCTCTAGTTTAATAGAATCGTTTGCAAAATGAAAAAATAAAATATTCATTCTAAGTTGTCGTTTTTCAGGAGAAAGAATGACATAGCTAATCTGACAAAATTTAGATTTTTCTTTTTATAAAATGGCACAAGTGAACTTTCTTTAGTTCTTAAAAAATTTAATTCGACTTTTAAAGACTTTCCGAAGAGTTTGAAATGGCGAGTGAACCGCATACCTTGAGGCAACACTAGAGGTACAAAAAGCTCGCAGAAAAAAATAAACATTATCCGAGCTAAAGACATGAAATTGGAGGAAACAGGAAACGATTCTTGTCCTGTAAGGTTGTTAAAGTTGCGCATATCTTCAGAAAATGGAGCATGTTTATTAAGAACAAGAAATGGAAAGTGATTGTAATTATAGCACGACGTTTACCTTTTGTCGCAGACCTAGTGAAAGATGGCACTCGGCTATTAAGGAGTTAAAAGCCTCGAAAGTTTTTAGGTCGACATTTAAGGATATTTTAAACTGAGTTGGTTCAAAAGAAGCACCTTAAAGTTGACGAAACTAATTACAGTTTGAAAGAGAAAATGCGTCGTTCTCAGATCTATTTCGCTCTCGAATTTGAAATGGAAGTTGCGTATGAAAAATTCGCGCTGGAATTAGAGCTTTCAGTGATTCCTAGGTCGCTAATGTTTTGTTAAAACTGGCGCTATTTCGAATTAAATAAGGGTATTAAATGAGTACAATAACATTTTCTGCTTGTTCATCCAAGAGTCGGATATAGGTTCACATTCTGTATTATTTTGCAGCTTTAAATGTGGTAATGAACTCTCACAATAGCCAATAGACATGGACCATATCATTAAAATATCCATCATAAATTCATGACGGAATGGGATACACAAATTCTCGAAATAAACTACCAGCCGTACAATCATCTGTAGAGGGTTTTAAATTCAAAACAGACAATATTAAACTGTTTTACCCAAAGAGCTTTGCTATATTCAGAACCAGATCTGACATGCCCGACGTGTGACACAATCTTATCTGTTAGATACATTTCAAGCGAATGCTCCGATTTTACTACTACTAGACTCAACCGCTTTGATGCTACTAATCCAACTGTTAATTGTAAAGATAGTAAAGTCATCCAAATGTGACCTTAAACGATTCACTTCAAAAAATTTTCAAAGAATGAATGAATTGATATATGATAGTTGATTGGGGGATCAACGCCAATTAGGTTAAACGCCAAACGTCGCCAAAACGGCGATACACTTCATTTTAAGGTAACCTCGATATGTATCATGCGAGAGCATTTGTGTAGCGGAAGTGAAATCCCCACTTCCTATCTAGTTTTCTTGTGTTTGCACTGAAATTTACTCTCATAAACATTAAATCACTATCGAAGAAGAAACATTACTTCTAGTTAATAACTAATTGGATTTATCGCCGTTTTGACGATGGTTGACGTTAATTTGTAATATAAGAGACATGCAGAAAATGTATTCGTATGACAATGCATATGAATAATACGCCAAATTACGCCACGAATTGTAAAAGGGGTTACCAAACCACTAGCGCCGTCTGTATTTAGCTTTACAGAAAACCCTTTCACGAATAAATATTTTCAAGGTAAAAGTATTATTCCTAGAGATTTTAAGTCAATACGTTTTCCAATAGTAACGTATTGAATTAAGGTACAAAAGCCACCTTTAAATGCTTCACTTTTCCAAGAACTTTTTGTCCATTGTACTTTAACTGAACATTGCAGGTTCGGTTTAAATTGGAACAGGTAAAGAAATACTTCACAAAGAAACATCCGTTACTTTCCCAGGTATTTTGCAGGACGGCGCAATTACGCTACTCCCAGTGGCAACGATAATAACGAACTACCGCATTCACTTAAAAAATGACCACCAACTGGCATTAATTCCAGCTTCCGATACTACAACTTCGAGGTTATAACAGGTTTAAAAACACGGTCTGACCCATTTCACTCTTATATGGTACTGCTGGAACCACGTCTTCGGAACTGAGCCTCCAAGCAATATGTATTTAGAATCTGACCTTTTTTTCCTTTTCGAAACTCATTGGCACGCCTATTAATGGATACCTTTAATGAAAACAAAACGACTGGAGTTGAACCGGTAGCGTGAAAAAAAATAGGAAGTCGTCGCTTGGCAGACTTTTTGTCTTAAGGCTGTTGACGTCGGTCTCTTGATTGATGCTTAAGGTCTTATGGGTGGAGATGTTGAATCAATGAGCTCATGTTAATTGAAAGGCATGCAGTGAATTGAAATTTCACTTTCGTAGTGCATTCATTATGCGATAATCAACGTCTCGTTATTAGCAGTGTCGTCTCCGGAGTCCAAATCACTTGTTCCTGCAGTCCATAATTTAATCTGTGAGCTACTATGATAGACAGCGCCTTTGCTGAGGTATTAGCTACCCCGTATAAATATCAACAGACTCCTTGTCTAAAAAACAATTGACTTCCTAAAAGAATGCTCTGCATCAAACGCGTTATTCAGAAAATATTTTTTTATGGTTCATTCGTCTTTCTCCCGGTTTCCTAAATGCAGTAATGTTGTATGATCATTGAGTTTAAGGATTTTTTTGACTGTTTTCAGATTATTGACGAATTCAGACGTATATTTTACCCAAATAATTTTCGAAATTTCGATTTCCTTTGATATAATTAGCTTCAGCATGCATTTTTTAATAACTTTTTAATTACAACATACTTCGAGACCTGTGGATTCTTACACTGAATCCATCCCAGCTCTTATAATTGCTTTTTGAATATTTTAATCTAAAAACTATGTAAGCAGATTATTAAGTATCTTGAAGTAAGAACAATTGCAAAAATAATCGACAAAGATCCAATAAGTTAATCGAAGTATAATTTGACGATTACGAATAATCGAATCACACTTAGAATATCGGAAAATTTATAGTGGAATATTTCTTTAAAGTTGTAAGTGTGCCTATCTTTCTGCCGCTTATTTGTTCAGACTGAGTGTAAGTGCACGCTTAGCACACCATTCAGGATCGGACCTGCCGATGAATTTGTGTTTCAAATATCCTGATACCAAAAAGCTTTTATTTGAAGTCATTAGAATCAGAGAAAATTTATATAGATGAGAAGAGTTGATGGTCACAGTACTGCCATGCTAGTCAGTACCGTGTTGTCTAAAACAAGTGTTTCCTGCATTGATGCTTTGACTTTAAGGTAATGTTTAAATATTACTTCAATATTTGGAGGACTGTCGTACAGTTGAGCAAGGTTCACTCCATCTTCAGGTCTGTTCCTGAGTTATTTACTGTCACTGTGCAAACCTCAACAAGCCGCTAGTTACCATCTTTTCAAGAACACTCTATGGAGTTTCATTCCGTGTCGTACACTAAAGAAGACTTTGTAAAGAAGCTTATATATGTTCATTACATTAAAGAACCTTCTATGTGTGCATTACATTAAACTACTTTATTAATTTCCGATTAGCAAAAAATCTATATATCTTTAAATATTAGTATCAAAAATTACCTTTCAGTTTTATGGTCATGACATCTAACGACTCCTATCGCGTCCTCTCTTCTCCGTGTTCTTTCCACCCCCGAGTACCTCTTTTACCCCCGAAAGACTCTCCGCTACTTCACTAAGACTCGGATGACCGTCTGAAGGACACCCCAGCCTACGCCCATTCGGAGCTCAAATGGCTCCTTTCGACCCACATTCCTTCTCGTCTGGCCCGAGAGCCTTTACGCATTCCACTTTCCAGATAAATTTACATTGATAGATGCTTTTAGATACTTTTATCGAAAATCAAGAACATGAGTACCCCAACACACCTATAGAAATAACATACCTATGAATCTGATAACAGATTCATAGGTATCAGTTATTAGAACGCGAAGGTAAATAAAAAAATATTCACTAGAAAGATTAACGTTTAGACTGCCTATGTCTATTCATTGTAAATAATGCCGTAATATTTGAGTTTTATACCTATAAACTTCTTGCAGAGAAAGCTTTACTTTTGCTAAAGTTTATTTGAATTCGGTCGCCTCTTTTTTCTGACAACGGGGAAAAGTGCTCGTCTAGCATACCACTCAGGATGGGCCCTGCCTTTCCTACCTGTCCAGTGAAGCCACCTGTGTACATAATTCTTTCGGGATGTCTTGGGGTGACAGGACTGGGGTCCGGCAGAGAGGGACAATGAATGATCAGGGACGGAGAAGTAATTGGACGGTCGTGAAAAAGGGATTTCTAGACAAGCCAGCATCTTCCACTATATTTTTAGGATGAAAGAAATCCGTGGATCCGATGATGATCCTTGTGGCAGTGGTTCCCAAAGTGTGGCGCGCGGATCACAAGGGATCCACGACACGTTTTAAGGCGTCCGCAAAAAAAAACCTGCTTTTCTTTTGCCAAAATAAAGAATTAAGAAAAACTATCCCATTTTTTTCACCGATTCTTCTAAGTTCTGAGACCCAAATTTTAGAATCTACAATAATTTGTACGAGATTCCAGCATTAATTGATTTGAAATAGACTAGAAGTTGAGAATGACTTAATATTGAAAAAAATTAAACAATAGTTGTTTAGCTAATCGCTAAAAAGCAGCCGTCCTTCATCATTCACATTGAGATTATGTATAATATATACATACATACATATATATATATATATATATATATATATATATATATATATATATATATATATATTTGTCTTCCTTAATATATTATAATTTTACAATTAAGAGCACTTAAATTTTAATTATAAAATAAGAGTTTGTATATTTAGAGTTTATTTCATTTCACAATTCTAATTTTTCTCCACCCCCTGTTTTAGAACTTGAAATTACCATCATTAATCCTTAATGCGCAATTTTAACCTTTTATAATCTATTTAACATAGATCTAAATATTTCATCGATCATTTCATAGATTTTTTTAACATAGATCATCTTATATCTCAATATTAAGATGAAAAATAAAGATCACTATGACCTTAAGCAGATTCTAATAAGCACCATTTTATTTTATAATCTCAAGGTTCAACGAAATTTTTTGATTTTCAAGCGGGTCCTTGAACTGTCAAGTTTGGCAACCACTGTCCTGGAGGCATTTGTTGCCTTAAATCCGTGTAAATCCTTTTATGTTTAAATATTAAGTTAAACAATCACTTCATATTTAAACATAGTGAGATTTATGTTTTTGTTACCAAAGCCCACTCGCCACTCTACTTCGTTACAAGGCAGGTATTGAATAAGGTTGCCAAGGAGATACACTTTTATTTATATCTTATCTCTTCTCCGCAATAGACACATTTTCTCTCCTGAAGATGCAAATTAGTATTAAATATTTATAGATACATTTTTCTGCTATTTAAATTTAGTTCAGGGAAAATTCGTAGCTTATATGCATTAATTTTCGGAAAGAATAATTTAGGTATAAGAAATTCTGAAGTTATTAAATTAAACTTATCCTAGAAAAAGTTTTTATACTCTGAACCAATAACAGAATATTTTTGCTTGATGATAGCCTTAACATTCCTTACGGAATGAGCTGTCCTTAAAAATCATCCATTCTCTGTAATTAATAATTAAATAGAATTTACGATGAGCCTTCATTAAAGTCCAATTAAAATAACTTTTCCCTGCTTCCAGAATATTTTTAATGAATTCTTCGAACGTTGTTTCCCCTTAAATAACTCTTCATGGATTTTAATTTGAATCCTGATTACATATTAATGATGAGATGCTTGTTCTTTGGATTTAATACATTTTTTGTGAGAATTGATGAAATTTAATAATGGTACAAGAAACAAATTATGAAGCGTACGAAACAAAGCTGTAGGAAATAAATAAAAAACATGCGGCACCCAAAAGTTAAAAAATGGGTTGGTTAATTAACAGAAGAAAATAAAGAAGATAAAACTCTTTGCCTCTTCCTCTTGCTTAAAAATGCTAAAAGAAACATTTTTAGATATAATAGCATATTAGGTACATTTTTTCAAAAAAATATTTTTATTGTAATTTGCCAATTTAAATTAATCCATTCTTGTGTATGTTATATTTTAGTCATTAAATTATTGTTTTATAATATAATTGTATTACACGTACCATTGATCATTAAAAGGACAAAAGATATTCAATGGGTTATTTAAAAGAGATAAGCTAGTTCTCGTGTGTTTCCTGAAAGCATTGTTACAATTCACAAATTTTATTAGAAATGTATTTGTGTGTGGTTATGGAAAGAAACTGAAATTATGAGATATATGATACACTCAATAGTGGAGTTTCCTATATTGTTTCATAAGAAATTATACATGTCATACCCGTTGGTTTTCCTGTCTTTAGGCTAGTTAGTGTGTATGGAATGGTTGCATGAAATTATGATTTAATAGTTTTACTTTTAAGGATATAATTTCAAAGAATATTAATTTTTTTAAAGATAAGAGCTATTTCATGGATTATTTACTTACCAAATCTGATGAATCAACACAAAACTATTCATTATAATTCTTGAAAAACTCAAAGTTTATTTACTCAGAAATAAAATTAATTTGTTATGGAAAGGGTTAAATAATGGTATGTGCGATATACTTTATATAAAAGGGGAAATTTATATTCTGTTCATCCCTATAGAACGGTTACAGAAAAAAGTTTTAAATAACCGTATAATATATCAAAAGCTTAAAAGACAAATTTGATAAAGACACGAGAGATATAAGTCTAGATCACACAATAGAAACATTTCAAAGTATACTTTTATCTCGTGTAGCGTTTTATCGTATAAAAAGCTTTTAAAGTTTTCTCTTTCCATGCTTCAAAGATAGAATGATAGAAGATAGATTTCCATGCTTTTCCCTAGAGACCTAAATATTTACATTTTACGTGCTTTTTCAAGAATAATTTCCATGATTCATTTTCCAAGTAAACTCGGGTTTTAAAACAAAAAGTCCAGCATTGTAGTGTTCTGAAAGGCAGAAAACCAGCTGTGCATTAAATTTTTTAGCACGAATTCACCATTATGGTGTCTTGCCTCTTTTGTTTAGCTCTTCATTTTAAACCTCCCATTATACAATTAAGGGCGTGAAATTGCCTCGTGCGGGGGGCGTATAAGTATTGCGTTTTGGTTCATAAGAACTGAAAATTGTCCAAATTCTGAAAAATTCAAGTGATACTTTCTAATTCCCCTATATAAGAGAGAATATTTGCATATTTTATATTTCAACCTAACTCACAAGGCTTCCACAGGTGACTAAAAGGCAACTTTTTGCTACTATTTTTTTCAACCTTGGCGACTAAGCGTATCTTTTTAAATGAAATTGTCTCAAAAGCTCCTATTTTCAAAATTTTGGCGACTTCTTTTGAAAATTCACCAAAGGTCAACAAGTTAATTCCTTTATTATTATTATTTTAAACAAAAATAGACAGAAAAATATTATTTTCGAGGGAGAAATTCTTCCAAGGGTTACCAGTCGAAGTTTAGGCGCCAAGCCATGGCAACCATGAAAGAAAACCATAGAATCTGTGGCTACTAGAGTGTCATGAAAACTTCATTATGAAAGTGTTTAGTTTTTTAATTTTACATTTTAAATTTATTGGCTGGATCTTCAACTGCTTCATACTTAAATAGCACATTTTGTGTTTTAGCCGAATGATTTTGTGTCTGGGCAACTAAAATTGTTACTGAAATAGGATTTAAGAGAAGACTTTCTTCTACTAATTAAAAAAAATTATGCTACTATTTCACAAGTGCAGTGGATGCCCTGTACACACTCCTGTACGTTTATGTATTTATTTCACTAACGTATGTGGCGCAGAAATTGGCATTATGCGCATGGCAACAAACATAAAAAATAAAAACAACT
Organism: Meta bourneti; assembly: GCA_933210815.1. Lineage (NCBI taxonomy): Eukaryota > Metazoa > Arthropoda > Arachnida > Araneae > Tetragnathidae > Meta > Meta bourneti. The sequence continues at coordinate 71,374,041 of OW119928.1, forward strand.
GCTACGGAGATTAATTGTCGGTTTTGCCGCTTCGTTCAAATGTGGCTTGGTTTGAGTTATGGAACAACAAAATATTATTAAAAAACACAGAGAACTTACCATTCTAATTATACTCTTTAGATATTTGGTAAAGAAAGGTCAAAGATAAATTTTAAAAATGTAATGAAAGGGTAGAGACTGTAGTAGAACATTTAAGTGAACACGAAATTCGATTAATTTAAAGACGATAAAAATAGCGAATAGTCTTCGAGCAAGTGAATGTGATGCTATTAAGTGAACATTCAGGAGCATAATTGTAAAAACACGACTGAGTTGTGCACATTTTTCATATTTCATTAAAAAATATAAATTAAACATGATTAAAATACACACAAAATTATATTTAAGGTATTTGATCAATGTTACTTTATAAAGGAAATATAAAATTCAAAATAAACCATACTTCAATCGATTATAAATGTTTGGATGGTGAAGGTTGTAATGAACTGTGTATCTGTGGTATAGAATTAAATTTCCTCGAACTCTTATTTTACTTATTTTGGTTTGTGCACAGTTTGTCATTTCTCAAAAGATTAACAACTTCGTCCAATAGTATTTATATATTTTAATGTCGGTATTTTGTCTCCAAATTACGAAAAATTGTTTCATAATTTGGAGAATTGTTTCATGATTTAAAAATAATTAATTATGAAAAAGGCTTCTAAAGAAGTTTTACTAACATAATAAAAACCAAATGACAACAATATAGACATCAGTAAATCCATCGCGTGTTTAAATTCTCCGAATTATATAAGACAGATGAAAGGGATTAACAGTATTGTGATCAATAGATACAACCAATAGCCCCAATAGAGCAGATCCTATGCGAAGTGCGTGTCGACTGCTCTATTTGAATGAATATTTTGAAATATTTCCTCTAAAAGTGACAGAATTCAGACCTGTTATCCGTCGAAAGGAGAATGCAGTTCTATTTAAAAACTATGTGTAATGAGTAGAAACTGGATCTACAAGTCTTTTATGTAGTTACAATAATCGAAAATGGTAAATAAAAAACTCGAACTAGTTTTTTTATTTAGAAAGCATACGTATTGAGGTTTCTGCTGTATGACAAGGATAAACTTTTTCATAGATTTGAGGAAAATTTAGTATCCATCACGTTTTGTTTGTTTGGGTTTTATGGCGCAAGGGTCATATTTGGTCATACTGCACATCACAAGACAGACAACGTCAAATAATGGACATACACACACGAGGTAAGTTTTACTGACACAAAAGAGGTAGGGTAAACAACTAGGGTAAGCTATAGGAGTCGAACCTTCGCTGACTAGAACCTGCAGTTGCTATCCTTGCAGTTGCTATAGAACTCTCGTTTGATATCAGTTTACATTTACTTATTTGAACCGATCCCTTCTCATTCAAGTTCTTTTGGCTCGAGCTGCCTTATATAAAAGCTCCATAAAACTGATAGTTCAATACTCTTTGTTTTTCGTCGTTTTAAAATGTTTATTGAGAAGTTGTTTGGGTAAACGTGCCTTTGTATTGACGTCATGAACGCTATGTTACTGTTTAGTTAAAAATAAAAGTCACCCAAAAGAAATCACTCAAATGATGTTGCGGTGAAACTTCTGTTTCGAACAATCAGAAATTCTGTGCAAAAGATGTTGGACAGGTAAAAATAGTCATGTCGCAAAAAATAATAGCAGAGGCACAAATCTAACCACAAACACAATACCAGACTCGATACTTAATGTTTGTTTGAAGCAATTTCTATCTGCATATCAACAATCTTGATGGAATTTCTATTCAAATACTCAACTATACAACAAGGCCTGTAATACTGTTAAGAGGCCTTGATCACATTCTTCATCAATGCAAGCTATTTAAGTTGCGACTGTGATGAAAGTGAATGCCATGAGATATTGACTTTCTAAATGGAGTTTCACAACGAACTTGGTCAATGCTATAATTACAAAATATGATAAAAACAATCCGGCGAATCGTGCACGCTCGATTTGATTCATCGCATTTTTATCTGCATAGATCACCACGTGAGCTATCATCGGAAAATAGACTGCAGGAACATCCAAGATTTTTGTACCTCTTTTTAACCTACGGCGTAACTGACGGATCCGAAATTCTTTACTATCTAGGTCAGGGTTTCTTCAACGTAGATCAATATCCAACCGCTGTCGCTTCATGCACCCTTTATATATCAGTAGAGGTCAACTGCAGCATGACGAGAATGTAAAGATTCACTACTTGTGTTCCATACATTTAGCAAATTATAGCCACCAATAGAGGACTGAATAATTAGGAGTACTGATGGAAAGGACGGTAGCGCCAAAACTAAAACTCCACTTTCGATTAATTTGTCTTTTCAAAACGAATTGGTAATTTATTTATATTAGGTTAACTTCATTTAAATTCGAGTCAGGTTTTTTGTAAGTTTTTAAATCCACTTCTCTAAGTTGAAACGTAAGTCATGGCCGATGACTTCTGTATTTCTTTTGTGCAACAGTAGACGTTTAAATATTGCGTGCATCCTCAAAGCCTTCTATGCTCTTAAGTATGGCTTACAGTGTTGTAGGACATTATCCTATGTGAAATGGGAAATCAGTTTGTCTTGTGGAACAGAGGATCAAAACGCAGAAGGCCATAGCCTTCATTATCAATTCATCTATAATTTACATGTTTTTGTTATTCAAGGATCATTATTTACACTGACGAAGAAAATATGGACATTAACTCTAAGTGACTAATTCCTCTCGTGTTATTTTTGATTCTTCGTTCGAAAATCTGAAACACTACCAAATATGTATCGCTGTTAAAGCAGACAGAAAATCAAGATCTAAAACAAGTTGATTCTTAGGATCACTAAATTCAGCGTCTATACTAAACCTGGATTTAGGAGCAAGAAAATCAAGCTAGAGGAAAGTACTGTATTTACCGGACATTGTGTAACAACTAATTTTAATGTTGCCTTAAATATATTGAAAAGGGATTTAGATGGGGAGGCAATAAAATAATTATCGAACATTGTTTAACCAATTTCAATGTTTCCTTAACTATGTGTTATACCGGGATTTAAGAACCAAAAGAAAATCATCTTCGCACATGCTTTAATAAATGCCTTAACTATGTGTTTAACCAGGATTTACAAGCCAAGTGTGAATAATCATTGTGCATTGTTTCAAAATTAATTTCAATGTTGCCATTTCTGAGTTAAATCGGGTTTTATGAGTCAGAAGAAAATCACCTTAAGACAGTGTTGACAACGAATTTCAATGTTTCTTTAACTATATGTTAAACCGGTATTTAGGAGCCAAAGGAAAACTATCTTCACACATCGTTTAAACACTCCTTTCAATGCTGCCTCGACTACGTATTAAACCTACACTTCGAATCTAGAAGAAAATCAAGATTCACCTAACCCAGCGATTTTCATCTTTTTTCACCACGTCACACATAAACATGTTACTAAAATTTTACAGCTCACCAAACATTTTATTTTTTTGCCGAGCTGACGAATAAATAGGTAAATTTTTTATTCGATTTACAAAATAATTGTTATTACCTATCCTTTTTGCTTCAAAATGGTTTTCTACAAATTATTTTTGGAACAATTTATTTGTATTTTGTTATACAAAATTATACTCAAATTATTTATGCGGTATCTCTTAAAATTAATGGTGAATACACTTGTTGAAAGTTCAAAACTAAACCTATGGGCACAGTAGCCCAGTTGATAGATTCACGGAATAGCAACCGCAGGGTTGCGAATTCGAAACTCGATCCAACCAAAGACCGTCGTGTACGTGGGCGTTGGTTCACGTACAATCTGCCCACACGTTGGCGTGGTGTGGAAATTTGGAGAGCGTGGTGCCATCTCGGTTGTTGACCTCATCATCTGACCTTGGAGTACAGCTATATCATACGCCTAGTTTTGTGGCGCGTTTTTGGCGCAATTTTTATGTCGCCAAGGAAAGAATTCTTAGAAAAATCGTTTTTTCAAACGGAAAATAATAAGCTTTAGCCGAAAGTAATTTTTGGGAAAAAATACAAAACTGAAAAAAACCAATAAAGATAGGTTGTCTTCACCTGCCATAACTCGCTACTAAAGGTGCGCCCCTGAAAACGCGCCAAGAGCGTTGCCACTAAACGAGGCGTATAATACAGCTGTACCGACCTTGGTTCAAAATTGCGAGGTATTGTCCTCGATCTTTTCCTTCGGGATCGATCCCGGACGGTCGTCAATAGCCCGTTGCGTTGCTCTAGTGCGATGTTAATTGACTACCTACCTACAGCAATTTGTATGGGGCAAGCGAGAGAAAAGGAACTCGTTTCCGGAAGGGAGCTTCTGGAAGCGCATCGACTCTGGATAAAAATCTGAAGCGGTCTGGCGCTCTGCCAAAGCAAAGGTGAATGCCACGGTCGGGTAATCCCTGCAGAGAGAAAAAATGCAGCTAATAAGTGAAAGTAACGAGCGAAAGGCTCGGAGGGGGGTTGAGATGTGTGCAGATAGAATTACGAGAACTTAAAAATAAAATAGACGTTCTGAGGTTTGTGGATCCTTGGGAGAAAAGCTAACACGATACCCGACGTGTTTGACGAAAGTTTGGTTCGTTTAGGCAATTGAAATATAGATACTAAAAGTCCCTGTCCCGTGAAACCACGTAGATGTTTTTATTGAATTAAAAATTGATGCAAATACGAGAAATGAAGAAAACGAAATTTGTAGATCTACCCACTATTTAAAAAACAATCTGCATCAGTCTATTTTTATAACTTGTTCTCCGTTATTTTTGTTCTTGGTCAGTTGCAATCAATATCAGTCATTTATAAGATTCTTTTATGATAATTTAAAAACTTTGTCCTAATGTGGTTTTAATGTTTGCGAAAATATGTTGCATGCTTAACTCCTCTGGAAACTTCGATTTATTTTGAGATATTCCTTTAAGGCCTTTACATATGTAAATGTAAACACTATCTTAATTTATTCATTAATAATTCCGTCGGAATCTTTTCTGTTTCTGCTTCACTCTTAAAGACGTTTTCCAAGGAATACATCAATGCATTTTGATTTTTTTACATTTAAAATATTTCGGAGAGGACTCGAGACCTAAGAGCCCTTCCTCTAAATACGTCCATAGTCACTTAGTTTAACGTCCTTAGTCACTTAGTCTAGGCGAACAAGATTTTTCTCGTGTTGCCCAATCCCTTCCTCTGTACACCGATCATATATAAATACAGATTCCAAGATATATGTACGGATTCCTTTCTTGCTTTCAAATTCCTTTCTTGCCAATCAAATTGCTATAATGCTAAATGAATGTTTCGTATACAAATATATCGTCTTACAAGTGGGACATATTAAGTCAAAAAACAGTTGTGAGAAAACGGAAGGGGGAAATTCTCCTCCCTATGCTTTACTCACTGAGTCCGTTTCTCAAGAAGAAATATAACTTTCATATAAAGAAAAGATAAATTACTGAAGATTACAAAAAACCCACGACAAAATATTATTTTCTGGGAAAAATCACGTAAAATGCATGGAAATGCTTTTAACAAGTTTCTGACTAGTGTTTTTTCCCAAACGCATTTCTATTCACTCGAATAACCTTTTAGTCTTGCCCCAAAATAATAAAGTCGGGCTAAGATTTTGATGCAAAATCATCAAGATCTTAGCCCGATTAGTCCTAGTCAATCATCTCTAGTCCTAGTCAAGAAACATGGTTCTGAGAAAATGGAGTGGACCAAATTCTACTCACTGCTAAACTCACTCTAAGTGTGTTTCTCAAGAAATCTAGCTTTCAGGGAAAGAAAAATAACATAATGAACTTCTCCAGAGTAAAGATCACTACATTCTAGAGAGCTGAAAAACTCACAACTTGAAAGTTTTGAGTTGATGTGCTTCATTTGTAAGCTGACGGTATTTTAATTTTTTCCGACCTGTCTGACTTGATTTTCCTCTCACGGGCTCAACGAAACTTCGATTCACATCGATTGAACTAACTTCAGCTTTTATTTTTGGAACATCAACCACATTTCGGGGGTTTCCCGTGCCCACTCTGAATACGTCCCTGAAACAAACCAAAAACTCCATCAATTTTTCAAGGTCAGTAAATGTCTTCAAATCAACACAAACTCGCGACCGAAACCAGTATCTTTGAAACATCGAGCCCGCTGATTGCTATCTGATACCATTCTTCGATGTCACTTCTTCCTGCTGGAGTGCGTTTTCACTGTCGCCTACAGACACTGTCAGCTCTGAGGTCCGAAGGCCTTACCCGATCCAACCCTGCTTCAGTTAGTTCTTCCTGTTTACGGAGGCATGGGAAAGTGTGTCACATTCTCGATTACAGATTCTGCTCACATAGATCCAAGCACTGGATTAAGCAGTGTGGGTTAAATTATCCAAGGGGATGATAGATTGAAACAAAGACGTGGTAAAATGTTCGGCGGGCCCTGGAGGAAGGCTTTTCCCCTTGTTTCGGCATGCAACATGGGGATTTGTTAACTTAGTATCAATCTTTTGATACTAGGCATCGGTGTGAAGTTTCTTATCGTAACAATTCCGTGGATAATGTGGATTTTGATACACTTCAAGTTGCTTCCTGCATCCTCATTGATATCATGGGGTTTTATCTGTACTTAGATAAAACGGTTGAAGTTGTATTAATTTTCTGATATCGTATACTTAGTAAATAATTCTTAAGGAAAACATTCAAGATGTTGGTTCTGGTTAGTTTCAAATAAAAACCCTTTGTGAATACCAATTGTTGGGAGGGCCACCCTGGCTCAGTGGGTTTGCCCATCGCACTTGTAACTTGTAAGTTGTAGGCGGCGCAGGTTCGTTCTTGCAATTTACCCTGGGTGTTTCTCTCTTTTGTGCCAATAAACCTTTTGTGTGTGTGTCTATTATTTGATATTGTCTTGTGTTCGCGTAGTTTGGCCAAATGTGGCCCTTATGTCATAAAAACCATTCTTGTTTCAAAATGCAACATGGGGATTTATTAGCTTTGGGTCAATCTTATGGTACAAAGACATCGGTGTGGAGTTTCTTATAACAATTCCGTGGATGATATGGATTTTGGTACACTTCAGGTTGCTTCCTGTATCCTCACTGATATCACGGTCTTTTTTTTATCTAAACTGTTGGAATTATATTCACTTTCTGATACCGTATACTCTTAGTTTAAAGATATAGATGTAATTTAAGGAAAATCTTTAGAATGTCGTTTGTGGTTCATCTCATTCCTACTAGAACCCCTTTTGTGAATATCAAGTGATAAGCGGCCACCGTAGCTCATTGGATTTGTCGCTAGCTACTTGTGAGCTATAGGCAGCGCAGGTTTGATTCACATAACTTACCCTGGGTATATTTATCTTCTGCTTGTAAAACTCTTATTCTGTGTATGTCCACATTCTGTATATGTTGTCGTTGTCTTGTGTCTGGCGCAGCTTGAACAAATATAGCCCTTGTATCAAAACTCAACCATCCAATTGCTGAGATTGTACTTGCTGTGAATTTGGTATAGTTCATTACCAACCTTTTTGAGATATAGAAAAGAAGTTATTTATAGTACATTGTATCGTTGAATAATAGTTTAACCAATAACTTTATTTAAAGTTTGATTCACCAAAACTTTATATGGCCCTTGCGTTATAAAACCCAACCAACACAACCCACAAATTTATTCACGTAGCAAATAACAGTAGAGCGACAAAACGCAAACTAAAAAATTTAATTTTTTAGTGATGACGAAAAAGAAAATATATTTTATTGTATGATTAGGGTCGCCGTGTATTTGCTCACTACTTTAGCAATTTTCGAGTTGTTGGCGGCGCAGGTTCGATTCCTCCTTGGGCGTATTTTTCTCTTCTGTGACAGTAAATCTCCACAGTATGTCCATTTACTTGACGTTGCTTGGAGCAGCTTGGAGAAATATGGCTCTTGCGTCATTAATTCTCATCAACCAACTATTGGTATGATTAGATGAAGACAGACAAATAGAAAATGAATGGAAAACACAGAAAATTATAATTTGTGTATTAATTAAAATTTGTAAGAGTTGTCTAATTTTTAAAACTTGCGTATGAAAATCTTTCGAGCATTGTCTGCAGTACTATTTTTATTTTGCAATCTTAATATTCTATGAGGTTGCTTCATGGCTTTAATTAGGGCGACCGAAAGAGAATGAATTTTCAAGCTTCGATATTCCCTTTTCATGCGAGTTTGAATCGGAACTAAATAAGAGGAAGTTTGTCGCTGAGTGATTAATGCTCTTAACCACAAGAGGAAGCTAGAATGACTTTGGGGTATATGAGCTAAGGCTGTTTTGTGCATAGATTAGTGAAGAGCGGAAATGAGTGCATTGGGTATGAAGCGTAAATGAGGCTTTAAATCCATAAGCGGTATTCACACTGGGACACTTAGTGATCTATATTTGTTTTATATAAGGTAACCCATCCATTACACAAAACATGTAATAATGTTATTTTGTGTTTTAAGAATCTATTTTCACCTTATGCTATCCTAAATCTTTCACGTACGCGTCATGGATGTCAAAGTAGATTTCTCTGAATTAGGACATTTCTTGCCATATGTATCAAGAAACTGCGCTATCAAAGCTTCCAACGGGGTAGCTAATATGAAAAGAAAGGAAACAAGTTATACAACAAAATATTTCTTATGCACATTTAAAAATGATAGATCTTTTTAGTATTTCTTGCTTTTACTAGTCTAGACCAGCGATTTTTCATCTTTTTAATCTTCTGATACACATAACTAACAGCTAAAATTCTGTGCCACACCAAAAAAATAGTATGTTTTTTTTTGCCAATTGATAAAATAAATTTGATTGATTTTCAAAAAATAATAGTTATTAGGCTCCTTTTTGCTCCAAAGTGGCCTTTCAAAACAATTTATCTGTGATACAAAAATTATTTATACGGATACTACTTGAAATTATTTGTGAACTCAAAATTGAACCGTTGAAAAGAAGTAAATCTTTCACAAAGGTATGCATAGGTCTAGGCATACATAGTCGTTCTAGATATAAGTAATCTTTTTCTGAGGAGAAATATTAGTGATGGATTAGACTTTTTCATACTTTTGCACAAAACACGTTCCAAAATATTTTAATGAGTGAAATTGTAACTTAAATAGTTTGCTAAAAGTTTAGATTAATCGACATTGTGTTATATTTGTTCTATTAATATAACTAAACCTCTGAAAACTTAAATTCTGTTTATTCAGTCGTTCATCAAGAACTTTTAAAAGCCAAGCTAGATCATTTGGCCCAGGACTCAAATTCCAAGGGGCCTCAAATTTACATTTTTAACTTTTCCTCTTAATTCGTTTGGTTTTTATTTTCTTCGTTTTATGCACATTTTCTTGATCTCTAAAATGAAAGGGCCTCTCTTGTGATGGCCTGCATTGGTGTATCATTAAAAAACTGGGATCAATTTAACTTTTACGACAGTGAAGGAATTTTTGCTATAACAACTTGAAAAGTGAGAGTTCTATGGTAAAATGCATTAGATCAAATTGCTAGTCTCAAATCTTTAATTTGAACTTTAGGGAAGACTCACAACTCTGTAGAAATGATGGTTCATCAATGCCGATAACTGTTAATTCGAATTGAAATGCTTCGGACAGCATAATGATAAGCCACTTTTCAAATTTTTCAGGGAAGCAATTTTGAAGTTGTGAAAATTTCCAAAATTATATTGGCATATCCACTATTCAAGAGGTCATGTTATCTTAAATTTTCAAGCATTACACACTTATTCAAACAATTGGACGTTCTTTAGATCCTCTTGAATATTTTGTTTTAAATTTTTTTCATTACGGAATTTTCATTCTGTCGCTTATCACTAAGTTATCAGGAGTAATTATAAAAAAACTGAAAATTTGTCTTGTTTGTTCTAGAATAAATAGTTTGTTTAATATTAAACCCTCTTGGTGGTTGTCTCGACAATGTATTTCGTCGTTAGCAAAACTGGTCAGATCTTAATAGAATTTGATTGTAATTAGAAAGAAACGAATCAAATCTTTATCTCGCCATCATAAAAATGTCGGCATTACCTTGATGACGAAATATCTCGTCATTAGCAAAATTCGTCAGATTCTGATGGACGAGATATCTCGTCGAAACTACGTGGAGAGCTAAAGATACCATATTATTACTTATACCATATTGTGTACTTATCTTCTTGCCTTAACCAAAGAAAATATTGAATTGAAAATCTACAACTTAATTATTACCCGCTTTGATTGTTATTACGAAACTCGCCTTTGTATATTTTCGAACTGGCGGTACTATACAGACGGCATTTGCTACTATTACCGTCTCTTAAATTAAGCTCTCAGTCATATCATTAAACTAAGCATTGTATTCACAAATCATCCATTATCATTAACAATCACAGACAAGCAAACATTAGGAACCAGACTGATTATTCGTGCAAGCAAAGAAAACGAAACGCATCCTACGGTGCGTAAAGAAGAGCAATCTCAGCATGAAATCTCTCACCAAAAAGCTTGCACTGTCAATCCTTCAGCTAATTTCAATAATTTAGAACTCAGCAACAATGGCCGGCCGAGTATTCAAGCATTCACTGTCAGGAGATATCAAGGTTGGAAAGCGAATTGATTCTAGTTTCATGGTGGTCACGCTCTGATTTGGAAAAATATCTTACTTCAACATTCCGAGGTGGAGCGGTAAATGATATCCAAAGAATTTTATAATGAAACGCTCCAATGCTTCCCCTTTGAATGACAAAACGGCTGCGATTATTGTGAATTAAATCGGCGAGGGAAAAAGGAATGGTTGAGTTATGTCCTTCTTGGCCAGAGGAATTGAAAAAAAGATACGTTGCCTGAGGTGTAGAATGTAAATCGCATTATTTGCACATTACAGCGTTATTTATTTAGAAAGCCATGTCAATGCTCTTTAGGTTTCTATTTATAACTACAGCTGTGGCCGAGGGGTTGGTTGGTTTTTATGGCGCAAGGGCAAAGCTCCGCCAAGTAGTCAGTGGCCGAGGGGGTTAGAACAGTGTTTGATGAGCGAAGGACTGAAGAGCTAGATTATGGGCTTGATGCCTATCTAAAGTCGATTTCCGTTTGGCATTCCATAATTATTTTTTGAGTCGACACATGAATACGGGTCAACTTAACCAAAGATCTCCAGAAAAGCATTTACTCCCCCTGTATTGCGAAACGATAAACTAATTAGGACCTGACCAACCTAACTGAAATCCGGTGCTGTCATGATATTAATTTTGGGTAGAGGAGTAAGTTGGCATGCTCGATAACTATGCCTATTCAAACGAGTAAACTTACTTTGGGTGTATTTCGCTCTTCTGAATCCTTAAAGCTATGCTTATGTGTGTATGCCCATTACTTGACGTTTTCTGTCTCGTGTTTTGGCGCAGTTTGGCCAAATATGGCCCTTGCGCCATAAAACCCAATCAACTAAACGAGTCACTCCCAATCAGAACCACATACACAGAAGGTAACCACAGGGCGTTCGCGTAAGATATCAGATATTATGTTACCTTCATTATTCACTTGTCTGTCCTATCTCCTAAATGTAACAGGACATTGCTCCGGCAGAAGGATTCTTTAGCGAATTGCACAAAATAAAACAAAGTGACCTACCACAGATTGACAGCTGATCTGGTTCTTAAATGTTGAGGAAAAGATCTTTTGGATAGTCTAGATTCATGGATCACCTTTGCCATTTCACCCACCCTGGCGAGGGCTTACCTGCAACTGTTTCCCGGCTTATATAGCCACAAACCCTCCAAGGATAGACTCAGCAGGGTGGTTATTTTATTGCATTATACCATGGTACGGAGGGCAGAGATTTAACTGGACCTTTTAATTGCAAAAGTTTTTGTTTCGGGTTCAAAACATTTTATTCCTTTTCATTGTTGATTGTAAAGGTGTATAATTGTATGGGTGCCCAGGCGTGTAATGAGGTTAATTTATATAAACAGGAAAATCTTCGCACTTTAATTCTGTCTAAACAATAATAGATGTTGCCCATGCTGACATGACAGAAATTAAAAATCAAAAACCAAAATTGATTTAAATTGTCCTTGTAGTCCTAAAACCTTTTTCGCTTCATAAACAAAACATTCTTCACACACACCTCATAAAATATCAGAGAATTAATTAGTGCCATATTTATGAAACTGCAATCAGTAAAGCATTTTAAAATATATAATGATATAAATTATAAATACTTATTCGCTCTATCCCCTTTCAGAAATTATTCATAGAGCTGGTGGATCGTAGATGCTTGCCTTATTAAAAAATGGGTCGTTTTTCTCAGCAAAAGCTTGGATAACCCTTCACTGAGCAAACAAATCCATCAAACGTCGATGCATTTGATTTAGATGTTGATCTACCATCCCGTCGTCTTTTGGCCGACACATAATCAATCATTTTCGTGACTTGTGAGTAGAGGGGAAGTTTAATTTATCTCATCATATCGAGATGTAAGAGCTAACGCAGCTAGTAATTTTCTGTGATGTATAAATATATCTATACCTTGATGATGGACCATGCTTCAGTTGATGAGTTGAGAAGTGGCAATAATACGAGCCATAATAACCACATTATTAAAGACGCGGAAAAGGACAACACATCCCGGTCCGTCCCAAATGGCTTTTCACTTAATTTGTATCATCTTCACCATCTTACAAGGATACAGACAATACCTCAATTAACGCTAATGACACTAGAAATACGAAATGCCTGCGGTGGTATTTGCTGCAAGAAAAAGCTCATTATATGATCTGCTGCTTAAACTGGAACTGGACGCTGAAGGAACGAACTGCCAATTGTTTTAACACGAACGAAATCGAGGCAGAAATATTTACGGTTTCCCATTGTCCCAGCCTGATGAAGTGGCCTCAAAAATATTATAATATCCCGACGGTGAGATAGAATGACAGTGCTATCCCGGAAACAATATACTGGTAGTGGGTGCCCGATTTTTTTTGACACTAAAATTGAGTTAAAACGATTGGAAAAAAAGAAAGGGATAGGCACGAAAAGTATTGTTTCCTTAATCACGAATGTTGCCTTGTAATGAAAATTTTTGTTAGTGCAAGCTACCGGGTTAGGCGGCTCATTGTTTATCGTCGTGCGCTTTAACCATTAGGTTAAGCGTGTTCAGGAGAAGTGTGATCTGAAACACGTGAAGCATAATTTTCTTTTTGTGGTAACAAGTTAGTTCGTGAGCGAAATTTCAGAAAGGAATATGCGGTGTTGCAATTTAATAAAATGCTCTGGAGTGTAAATTTTTACATTGGAGAAAACTTTAGTTTTCGTCAACGTTTGTAGTATCTTTATGGGAAATATCCTAAGGCAGAGTAAATTATCAGAAGCATACAAATGAAGCTTTTAGGGTGTAAATTTCATCGACATAATATGTAGTTTTTACTAACGATTGTGCTACATTTTATGTGAAATATATATCCTAAGGCAGAGCAAATCATCATAAAAAGACAAATGAAAAGAAATTTAGTTACGAAAGTGATATTAACACTTCTCACCAATCGCGGTACTGTTTGTCTACTGCGATTCCGCCACCAAGTTTGGTTGATGATGGTTGTTTTAGGAACAGAGTTAGTACATTTCGAGCAGGGGGTTGGTGGATGTTGTAATTTTATTTTTTTTGGCAAATGTTAGAGAAGGAAAGACGCAGTTTATTGTGGTATAGGAACCACGTATACCGCACTAAACGTACAGTACTGCACCGTGTATGCCACTGTTATAGTGGTGTAGATCTCGGCAAAAAATCATCACAACATGCATTTCCAATTTGTTATCAAATGCAGTAGAGTGATTAACTTGAATACATTTCTTCAATACCCGATTGAAAGTAGGATCAGGTCCGTTTGTACAACATACTGTCTCAGAATACGTGGTGAGAGCAGTTCTTGTTTATCTCTCTCTCTCAGACAGAGGATAAATAGTACAAACTGCGTGAGTCGTACAGCCCTTCACAGCAGCCCGCTCTTTCAGATCGTACGTTCGTTCGACGGAGTAACTGCAATTATAACAGAACAAATTTCAGATCCTATAACTGTGATCCAATTTGAATAAAATAAACAAAATTCAACACTTCTGACTAAACTCTACCAGATACGAAACAAGTTTTCAAAAATAAAAAAGTTGCAAGATAAACATTTCAGAAAGCATGCACTAGCTAGTGATGGTAGTAGTAATTTCTTGGTCACAAGTATTTCTGTAAATTTTTGTCTTATATACATGTACGTCACACAACGTACGCAGCACTGCCTTTTTAAAATATCCATATTTGAAATTTTATTTAAGTTATCTTAGATTTTGCCAAAACGTTTAGAGGTCCAGTGGGATATATTTCAGTCCACGCTTGAGAATTAAGGTTATACCCTTCGTGTAACCTTCCCTTCATTGATTCACAACATTAAATATAAATAAATTATGCAGATCACAAGAAATGATGAAACTTCACAGTGAATCCGAAGACACAACTCTAATATCCTTTGTGAACATCCACCCTGATATCACGAACTTGGTCATTCCCAGAGGTCAAGACGCCATCAACACCGCAAAACTATTCATAATCTGAAAATAAACTGTAACAAATTCGTGGTTGCCACGAATACAAAATAAAACCTCCACGACTCTAAATATTGAAATCACGCTTTTTGCCAACATATTACGCGTTGGCGATTTCTTTCACCCTTGAATATCAATTCCGCATTAGATAGCGGAATAGGAAATACAAAAATCACCACCGACATTAATGTCCGTGCCGACGCATTAATGTTGCCAAATGCCAAAGGAATAAAAGCCGCCGTCTGTGGCCAATTGTGTCATCACGTGCCACGATGCACCCGTAAGTAACGGATGTATCGTGATGGCTCACGATCCTTCGTGATGTAATGAGAGAGATACGCGGGAGAAGAAAATAAAAAATGGAAACAACACACCTTCGGTTGGGGAGGAAAAATGAACCAGTAGGACATTCGGTCTTCATCACGTGCCCGTTTAGCAGAGTTGAGTTGAGGTGAAAGAGTATTCCCTCTGGCATTTTGTGAGTGGAATTTTACGAGGATTTTGAGGATATTTCGGAAAAAAGTTCCGTCTTGTAGTGTCTCTAAGGACATATGGTAACAGAGGCGAAGTTAGACTTATTAGGACTTGGGGCAAATAAAGATAATGCCGCCCTCTATCCATAACAAAATTTACGTATTCAAAATTATGATAAAATATATTATTTAAATAACTGGATTCAAATATTGTAAAATAATATTTAGTTCCATATTAATTCATTAATAATTTACTGTTCGCAAAATTAATTATTATTTACAAATTTTTATTGACTATTCATGAAAACTATCAAGTGGTCAAGTTTGCTTTTTTAATGGCATATGTTAATTTGTCCCCAGGATGGAAGTAAAATAGGCACACCCTGACTTATTTTGTGCTCTCTAAACTTTGTGAGAAAAGAATATTATTGATTTGTTTTTTCTCTGATTAGCTGTGTAATTAATTGCCCGGAAAAATATACAGGGAAATATATTGATTTTAACCTTTATTTTCTCAAGATGGAGTGATTGAAAGCATTAACTTTGCAGTCAGTACTGGAAAACAATTTTGTGGTAAGGACAAAGTTGTGTTTAAAATTATAAAAAATTTAAAAAAAACCAATAATTCTTAAATGCTGCCCTTTTAAACATTGGTGCTGGAATCTGTCGCCCTTGTCGATCTCCTTTAGCTACACCTCTGTATAGTAAAACATAAAAGTAATCTGTAAGGACATGGTAGAGCCGTCTTTTAAATTATTACAGGTCCTGGGCTAACCCATTTACAAAATTAAAATGTCAATGATTAAAAAAATAAAACCAGAAGCTTTTGAATACAAAAGGTATGCACAGAAACTTTAGTTATTACAAGATTTTTCTTTCTTTAATAACCGACCACTGACCTCTTCGACACGACAAGCGAACTGGTGGCTATTTGTTGGGAAGCGCCCTATGTGTAAGCTACCATTGCTCCTAATTGGAACAATCACCAACATCCATGCGCTTACAAACCTAGATTCGAACCTAGGCATTCTAGGTGGCAGACAAAAGCTATGAACGCTATATCAAGTAGACGGATCTGAACACACTATTAAAACAATCAATTTCAACTTACTAGTGTTAAGTAAATGGTAAAGTGTACATTGCATAAATTAATTGTTTTTAATTATAAATAATTGCTTTCACGAGTTATTTAATGAGAAATGTATTCCAAGTTCTGAGTTTTTGAAAAATTATTTAATTGTGTTTATAATTGTATAAGGGAAAAGAAGAGAAATGTGTATACAATTGTACAAGTTATAGATTGAGGACTTGAGGTATATATTTTTGTTTTATATGGGCCCATAATCTAACTGATACTGGAGTCTTCAGTGCAGATGTGGGAGGCCTGATTAGGTATCAATAGATAATTTAAATATATGTTTTAATGCATATGTGTTAAAAGTAATACGCAAACGGATATCTTATGGTTTGTATGAGACAGAACCTGTATTTAACCTAAAACAGGCGAGTGTAGATAAATCTTGGGTGTAAATAGCAGAAAATACAGAAAGAAAAACTAAAATGCTCGATACTTAGATATAAAACATCGAATGTATTAGGGGCAGGAAATCGCATTGTATAAATCCCTTGAAGGAAGTATGTTTTGAAGTATGGATTCTTTGATTCTTGTGGGTTTGGGACGTTTTGGTGTCTGAGTATTTTATTTAAAAAGCTCTAAAATGTTCTAAAAGTTCATCGAATTGGTGGTCTTGCTGTTATTTGATGGAAGAGTGAAAAACTTCCTTTATAAAAGTAATTTTCCCTCGTTTCGCTTTTTGGCAGAAAGCCCGCTTTGTTGATCACTGAAAGTATACTTTTGGCCAGTTTTCCGAAAGGTGTTACTCAAGAAATGGAAAATCGATGGTCCATCCTTTCACTAAGATCTATAGCAGAAGGGCTTTGAAAATGTCCAGAGACTCCATGTCTCAAAGAAGGGTCGTTACTGAATGGTATGCTGGGTACGTACTTGCACGTCGACAATTATAAATAGAGGAGGCCAGCTTTAACCCTACAAAGTGGTTTTGACGAGATATCTCATCCATCAAGATCTCACCAATATTGCTGATTAAGAGATATCTCGTTATTAAGAAATTGACGATATTTTTTAGGATGACGAGATCAAAATATGGGTCAGTTTTTCCAATGACGAGATATCTTGTTCATCAAGATCTGCTCAATTTTGCTAATGATGGGATATCCAGCGTCGAGAAAACCACCAGGAGGGTTAATCATATATGTGGTTTCAACGAGATATCTCATTCATCAAGATCCGACCAATTCTTCCAATGACGAGATATCTCGTCATCAAGACAATACCGATATTTTGACAATGACGATATCAAGATCTGATTAGTTTTTTCTGATGAAGAGATATATCGTCCATCAAGATCTGGTTAGTTTCGTTAACGATGAGTTACCTAAACGAGACAACACCATGAGGGTTAAAAATCCTGATGAGGCCGAATTGGATTCGTCCGCTGTGTTTAAACTGCTGTGTGTGTTAAACAGGACATACATAGAATGTCCTTCCACGTATGTCCTGTCTTGTATCCTGTTGCAGAGCCCAAAAATGATCATCCACTTCGGCTTGTTGGGAGATTATATGCTGTCAACCATTGACTCAGGAACTTCCCTGATTTCTAATGTGGAATTCTACGGTCTAACTTTTATTTACTCGAATACCAACTTAATTGAATATAAATACAATATACGTTTCTTAGATTTTATATATCAGTCGTACCATATTAACGTGCAATTTCATACCAGGCAGACATAAACGTTAAAATCTTAACCTTCTACCTAACTGTGAAAGGAGACAGAGAAACAAAAAGAGAAATCTCCAGCGAGAATGAGCTTGTGTAATTTGAATACATTTAAACTCCCCTTCAAAACTGAATAAAAAAGAACCGTTTCTGGGGCATTGTTCACTGGACCTTGTTCATCGCTTTTTGATTGGAGATAACAACGTGGATTTTCGTATTGACCAAGGACATAGGTTTACAAGTCGCTTATATGCAAAGGATTAAAACAGGGACTTAGGTTGATAAGTGATATCATTTAATTCTTTTCTGAATGGAATGTTCTACTTTTCCTATTGTCATTATTCCAAGTTGAAATGGGACTTAGATTTGAGTGAAGGAAAAGGTTTTTATTTAAAGTTTCTAAATAAGAATGATTTTGTCTGCTTAGTCGGCATTAAAATATGCAATAATCTTGAAAGTATTTGCTCTAAAGTAAACCGATTTTGCTGTGATGATATAATCCTTTCTTTTGAATTAGAATGCTGTAACAATCAAGATTTCTTTTTCTGTTTAGAAATATTTGATCTTTGAATTCTTGAATTCTAAAACTTTCAATTGAAATTTCTTAAGGAATTATTTGTGTAACTGCTTTTCTCTAGTCGCAACCACATCTTAAATACCATACATTAAAAAAATTGAATTTTATTCCAAATTGTAACTACGAGTTGTAGGCTGCGTAGGTTCGATTCCTCCCTTAGTATATTTCTCTCTTCTGTAACAGTAAAACTTTCCTTATGTGTCTATGTCCATTTACTTGTTGTCTTGTGTTTGGTGCAGCTTGGCCAAATATGCCCCTTGCTCCGTAAAACAGCCCAACCAACCAAATGGTAACAAAATTCATTAATATATTAGAAAGTACATTAAAATAGATATTGTACATTACAACATCAAATAAAATTACATTTTGTTGGCCCTCTCATGCATTTGATGCCTTTTATTTAATATGCACATTTATAAATCAATTATTTCATCAGTAATTTTGAGTAGGTACCAATTTAAGTTTTTATTTTATTACATTTCCTAATACATATTATATTCACATCGTCTACTACAACCGCTAAAGCTGTCTGGAATGATAGGGAACAGACCAAAAGTCTGGGTTTCGGGATTGATTCCGGACCGTCACCAATAACCCGTTGTGCTGAACATGTGTGAGGTAAATTCAACTACTTACCTACCTAATTTATGTATCTTAGTGACGTCACTTTCGGAATTATCATTGGAATATCGTATTCGTTCCAACTCCTAAAACGAAAATAAATGTCAGAAGCGATGAGTTGCTAACTTGGAAATATTGTTACTGAAGCGAATATTTGGAGTGGTAGAAATTTCCTTGCTCTGAAATAAGCATTAGAATAATTCCCGCTGTCATGTATAGGAAAATCACACAGATTTTAGTCATGAAATGGCTACATGTTTCATCGTTTTTATTAATCAAAAAAAGCTTTTTTTAGCTTAAACTACTTTCCCTTCAAGTAAGCTTATCCCAAATTTTCGGATATATCTGTCATTTGATACATCAGTTTTGTTTAGTCGAGACAAAGCTGCTCTATTACTGCAAGGGGAATGACGATACAAGTAGGCAAAATAAATTGGTCCTTGCTTAGAACTGGTGACAGTGTGTTTGCATCAGAAGCTGACCATTACAGGACAGTTTTTTCGATGCACGAACTTAAAAACCCCTGAAATTATTAATTGTACCTAAAACCAATGATCGTTGCAAATGAAAAAAAAGGATAATTGGTATACCACATGCTCATATCGTCGGATTAGAGCAGAAACTCATGAACTGACATTTCTAGGAAAGACATTATTTGATACTAAATGATTATTTTCATGATAATGAGAAATAAATTGTCTTTTGTATTCGGTTTGAAAAAAATATAGTACTATTAAAATGTTTATAATTTTTATTTTTAATCTTAAAACTAATAGTTTTTCTTTAATCGGTTGTGCTGTAATTTTTTTTGTCAGTTAATGAGTTTTTGCTCTAAACCGACGCGATATACCACTACAAATCTTTAATACAATCGGTTAGCCGCATTCTTCATCTGCCTTTTTTATTGCCGGTCGTTTTAGTTTTACTTTGGCCGCCCATATTTTCCCTGTTTCGTGATGTGCACGCCCAGAACACAACTCAGAAATGGCCCTGAGGAGTAGTTAAGATTAGAGTTTTAGAACGAAAAGTAATAGCTCTTAAGTTGTATAATGTATGCTCGCTGGTACTTGAACTATCAAGGAATTTCTAAACTATCTTACCATAATAGCTGTTCCCCCAAAAAGAGTGCCTAATTTATTTTATTTAAAATGTCTCCCTCTATTTCTAGATCATTTACTGCAACCAATCGAGATTTGATTCGCTTATTTTTCTCCAAGTGGAAAGACGTCAAACACCCTTCCAAACTTCATTTGGTCATTTACTAAAAAATTTTAAATGAATAAAAAAATGGTTTATGCTTAAATATTCTAATTCAAAAGCATAACTTTATTTTGGGGACATCACCTTTTTAGTTCTTCCAGACATCGTGCTTCAAGAATGTTTGCCTGTTCTTCCACTTGCTCCACGCAATTATACATCTAAGGTGGAGTTGGACGGGTGAGCTCAAACATTGATCTAAGTACACTAATGACTGTAAAGTGGTTTTCTGCAAATATATACAAACTAAATTAATATATGTGAAATTTGATGAATATTCAAACCTTATTCCTGAAATTCGTGTTTATGTTTGTGTCATTAGAATGGGGATTGGTGATATACTTAGCCATGTGAATATATGAGAACAGACGAGTCCACATAGTGGAAACGGTGCTTAATCATTGGTTTCATACTTTAAAATTAATGTCGTCATCAAACTGTTAAATTGTAGAATGAATATTCAGTGTTCAAATTATTATGCTACGCAATAAATATTAAGCCGTCATTAAATTATTAAATTATAGAATGAATGTTAAGTCATTAAACTATTAAATTATAGAATGAACAGAGAGCACGTGTAATTAAGCTATTAAATTACATAATGAATATTAAGTCAATAAACGGTTAAATTATACAATTATTACTAAATCATTACATAATTTTTTAATATTACGCCATTGAACTATTACCTAGTAAATATTAAGCCATCAAACTGTTAAATTATAGAATGGAAAAAAGTAATAAAATAGTAAATAATTTGTATGAAATATACAAAATATTTCACGACCTTATAATATTTTATTTGTTGATTTTAAAAATCAGAAACCTATACTTTCGGGAAAGTGGAGCTTGAATCCTCAGATCCCCTTATGTCTATACTTTTGATTAGTTGCTCCGCTGTAGCAACTTGTAGTAAACTAGATGCAGTTCTTGACCCCTGCCAGAGTCTACACAGGAATTGAATGCTTACGCATTTGAATCTACATACGAATTCGGAAGTTCTCTTCCTAAAACAATCGAAAGCGATTCGAATCACTTGATGGAGTCAAACGTCCGTGCAGTTCCCTCACTTCCGCACTCAACAGAGTTAAACCAACACTTGCACGAGTCATTCCTGGCCAGAACGCAGCTTGTGGTCCGGTGAGTTTGGTCTACACAACTAATCGATGGAGTGTTTAGTTTGAGGATTAGGCGTTATAATTTAGAGAGCGTTTCAAATATTCAAGTTTACACGCTGCTGTGATTCTGGTTTTCTTTACTCCTTTGTGCGCGTGTTTCTTGACTCCGCAGACTCCTCAGGTCGAGTTTACAAAGAAAGAGCGGTTGGAATGCGTGTTTTTATTTGAAGTTCAAGATGATCTTCAAGGATCAAGTTAATGTTTGTTACTGACATCTTTATTACATAAATGAATGCCATACCTCTACCAAATATGGGATTGCTAGTTTCATTCACCTTATTAAATCTGGATTGAAATCTCGAATCATCGAAAATCTCTATTGATTGAAAGTTCAATGTGAAAAAAAATGGATCGAAAGTTCATTCTTTAAAATATTCACATCATATAATTAAGATGGTTATTTGAAGCTGCATATAATTTTACACCTACCCTCTTTTAAATTAGCTACAGAGAATAGCATGCATTAAGATCCCTCCTTTTTTGAAACAAGTGTTGTTTATTATTGAAATAAGTTTCTTAATCTTAAGATAAATGTATCCAAATTTAAAATTACTCCAATGGAGACTGTCATCTGTCAGCTTTGTAGTCTTTTCACTCTTGAGTGTTAGAGAACTAAATCGATGTATTTGGACGATGCATTTTGTAAGAAAATATATAACAAAATAACTCTTTACATCGCATGAAATTTCTTTTGATTCTTGCTGATCTGACGAAATATATTGCTTACAAGATTTTAGGTCGAATCTCTCTTATCTGAAACACTGTTCGCTTTTGCCGAACAACACACCGAATTGTTTCAACTCGCATACAACAATCCACCATTAATTATCCAACTCATAAGATCTAATTCGCGCAGGTGCCTAAGTCGACTGACTTAATTTTTTCACCACGAGATCCTGTCAACAATTAGATCGATCTATCTCTTTTACTATCAACCGATCGAGTTTTGAAGGAAAACAGACTTCCTCCGCGTTATCGCCCCAACGCCATTAGGACAGCGATTTTCAGTGAAAATAAACAAACCAATGGAAAGTGAAGATTTTACTTCCGTTTGCCAAATGCTTAGCATGATTCATTCTCGGAGTTACCTTAAAATGCAATCATGCAAGTAAAATGCATGCAAGTTTATCACCATTCTGGTGTCTAATCTAATTGGCGTTGACCCAATCAACTATCATATATCAATACGAAATTCATTCTTTGGAATTTTTATTGGCGAAGTGCTGAAAACATTCGAAAACAAGTCGAGTGATATCACGTTCGGAATACAGATAGAAAACACATTTCACCGCAGAAACACTACCGCCGCCTGTATTTAGCTTGGCAGAAAATGACTATCATATCTCTCATGCTATTGATCAGGGCATTTATGACAGAAAAATGATGGAAGGCCAAACGCTACAGCCTGAGATAGTTGACTTACTAACAAAACGATGTTTCATTTTCTATCAGTTTGAGTCAACATTAAAAATTACCTCACTGTCTTGTTCTATCAAGATAGATGTTAGGTGTCGGTAGTGTTTCTGCGACGGAACATGTTTCTGATACATATTCCATCACTTGGCTTGTCTTTTGATTACGATTTCAGCACTTCGAAAATAAAAATTCTAAAAATGAATTCAGAACTTCCGAAATTATATATTATAGTTGATTAAGGCAACACCAATTACATTAAACGACAAACGACACCGAACGACGATAAGCTACATTGGAAAGTAACCCCAATATGTATCATACGAGAGAAGTTAGGTAGCCGAAGTAAAAATCTTCGCATTCCGTTTAATTTCATTTGTTCACGCTGAAAATTCCCTATCAAACTTTAAGAAATCCCTAAAAAAATATGAGCTTCTAAAAAAGGGTGTATTTGTAAGAAAATATAACACAACTACTGCATGAAGTGTTTTTAATTCTTGCAGCTTTAACAAAACTTATAACTTACTGTATTTCAAGTTTACACTCTACCACCTGAAATCTTGTTCACATTTTCGATACAATAACCCAATTGTTCAATTCCGCACTCAACAGTCCACCATCAATCATCAAATCCAATCGCGCAGGTGCTGAACCGACTGACTCATTTTTTTTCACCACGATCCTGTCAACAATCCTCGATCGATCGCTTTTACAATCCACACATCGAGTTCCGAATAAAAAAAAGAAGACTCGATTCCAACCTTATCGCTCCAGTGCCATATAGCAGGGCTGGGTCCACATTGTAGCGTTTGTCTAATAGCGACTCATGAGCTGGGGTTTTAAAAGCAATCTGTTTCTTGCCAGCTCTGTTGTTGTACGAAGCAGCGTCACAATCCATCACGCCTGTGTGACGTTCAGGGACCGCTTGTCTCTTCCATAGCTAACTAATGGATCCTC
Source organism: Meta bourneti (assembly GCA_933210815.1). Lineage (NCBI taxonomy): Eukaryota > Metazoa > Arthropoda > Arachnida > Araneae > Tetragnathidae > Meta > Meta bourneti. The sequence continues at coordinate 71,397,944 of OW119928.1, forward strand.
TCCCGAAGTGAGGATGCTGCTGTAATTTGATCCAGATAAGTGTTTTTTCCCTCTCATTCGCATGAGTTTCTTCGCGTTTTAAGCGGAAGGGTGCCAACTTAGAGGGGGTTTGGACAGGCACTCTTGTAAGCTTATCTGGCAGTGATCGTCTACTTGAGGCTCGATTGTGAGGAAGTGGCGGTTTTGAAAATACCCACCGCGTTATTTACACGGAACCCTTAAGATGATGGCAAGAAAAATAAAACGTAATAATGTGGAGTGATTCTCCAATTTTAACTTTCGTGAGGTCTTGGGATCCAAATCCAAAATTCTGATAAAAATGAAAATGGTTGTTTTTGTTCTCTTATGTTTCCTTAGGGTTTAAGCGGAAAGGTAAATTTATAGGGTATTTGGACAGGCACTCTTGTAAGCTTATATGGCAGTGATTTCCTACTAACGGCTCGATTTTGAGAAAGTGGTGGTTTTGTGAAAATACGCACAGTGTTATTTGCACGGGATCCTTAAGATGATGGAAAGAAAAATAAAGAATAAAGTAGTAGTAGGGTAATAATGTAGAGTGATTCTTTCAGGTCTTGGGATCCAAATCCGAAACACTTCTGGTTATAAAAATGAAAATGGTTGTCTTTGTTCTTGTATGTTCCCCTGGGTTTAAACAGAAAGGTGTCAATTTATAGAAGGTTTGAACAGGCGCTCTCGTAAAGCTTATCTGTGGTCCGACACACACCTGACAGTGCTCATGTAGTGCGAGACTTAAGTACATGAGTGCGCTTTGAAAATACCCACGCTTTATTTACATGCAACCCTTCAGGTGATGGTAAGTGAAGGATAGAATATATAAGGTAGTAATGTAGTAATGAAGAGTGGCTCTCCTATTTTGTTTTCTGAGGTCTTGAGATCCAAATCCAAAACTTTGTTTCCCCTCTGGGTATATTTCTCTCTTCAGTGTCAATAAAACTTTCATTGTATGTGCATGTCTATTACTTGACGTTGTCTGTCTTGCGTTTGGCGTAGCTTGGTCAAATATGACCCTTGTGCCATAAAAGTAAAATCAATCAAATCCAAAACAATTTTGGTTATAAAAAAATGAAAATGATTGTTTATATAGTCGCATAAGTTCTTCCGAGGTATAAGAGCAAAGGTGTCAACTTATGGGGGTTTGGACAGGCACTCTGGTAAAGATTATCTGGCAGTGATCGGCTACTTAACATTTGTAGGGAGGAAGTGATGGTCTACATCATGTCCGAAACCTAAACATTTTGTTCTGAAAGTTTCGTCTGTTGGAATGAAAGAATACTTCTTACGTCAAAGTTATGTTTCCATTCAGGGGCCCCATGTGAACTTCGGTCTCCAGTATCAGATTAAATTATTAAACCTTCATGAAAATGCCTAAAACCTTCTATTTTTTATTCAGCTTAAATTCTTTAGTATTATATCTATTTATCTATTTTCACCTTTCATTTCCTCTTTTTCTCGCGATTTCACAATCATCTCATTGAAATATTACTATCTCAGCGACATAATTGTCACTTCATTGCAAGGTAAATCCTGATCTCGATATAAAATCCACTGCATAAATATATTCTCAGGCTCATTTCAATAACAAGCTCAACCTTGTAGACATGTCTTGCTAAAAGATATTCTTTCTGGTTATGACAACCATCATGAAGTAGCTCAGAGACGAGCTGCTTGTTGTAACGGGGAGTAGACCAATGAACGACTGCAAAAAACCCCAACGTTTTTAATATAATAATAAGCAAAGCAATTTCATGTTTTTTTCATTTATAAGCATAATATGCATTCGAAATATTCAATGTTTAACTTGCGCAGGTATGTAAATGTTTCTTTTTTTTTCCTTGGCACATGCGAAAAGTTTTGTAAATGCAACGAAGGTTTGTAACTTTTGGAAAATTTAAACATTGTCATTACAATATAAAACTTTTCACATTTCACGGTCCCATACAATGGTACCGGGAATCACCTTTATATGAGAGTCTGTGAACATTTGTAACAAGAATAGGCCCATCATTTTAAAATAATCAGTTTCAATAATTTTTTTCTGAATCAGCGATTTTGAACCGTTTTCATCTCATGGCGCACATAAACTAGTTACTAAAATTCTGCGGCACACCAAAAATATGTTATATTTTGCTGATATGCCAGCACAAAAGAAAGATATAAATTTGATTTATTTAAAAAAGCAAGTGGTTACTCTTTTAGCTCCAAATCGGCCTTTAAAAACCTTTTCGCAACAGTTTCTTTATACTTTGTAATAAAAAATACTGCTCAAAATTATTTATACGGGTATTACTTAAAATTATTTGTGAAGAAAGTTGTCAAAAGTTCAAAACTAAACCGAAATAAAATAAAATACATCTTAATCGTTTCGCCATCCGTTAGGCACACCAGTTAGTGCAATTCTTGCGGGTCACCGGTTGAAAATCGCTGATCTAAAGATTGACTACAAAAACTCTTGCCACGCACATTCTTAAAATTCTTTCCTCAGATGCAATTTTTCATGCTTCCTCACCCACAAGGCAACCCCAACTCCTTTCTGCATATTCCCCACCATACATGAATTTTCTTTTTTTAAGATTCATTTTTTCCTGCGCTATCTTCGGCGGATCACAAACGCTACTATTTTATTTCGTTATTTTTTTCGGAACTTTATTTTTATCCGATGCCAAGGTCACTGAAAAATAAGGATCGAAAAGAGGAAGAGCCGAGTGGAACGGAGGAAGACGATGCGTTTCTGGTTACAAATTGAGCCGCGATTTCTGGGTCTTCGAGCCGGATGGTACTCACTTGACATCACTGGCTTTTGCGATGAACTTCGGATGATGGTCTTAACTAGGCCACTATACTGTAAACTTACACGTTTATTCTTATCGGAAATTTTTTCTGACATTTCTAAATTATAATGCAGAAGAGCCTCGATCATCCGAATCCCGTTTGTACAAAAGTCGGCGTAAGTGTTAGTTCTTCAAATGGTACCTTTTTAAAAGGAAAATATTTTTGACATGCATTTGGTGATTTTATGTAACTTTTTACTTTAACTGACTTTTTTACAAATAACTAGCAGACCCATGCATAGCATCCACGTTAAATTGTCTTGATTGATTATATCTATTGATTGCAAAGTGTCGTTACTCACATTTCAAATCTTATTACAATCTATTTATAATAAATACAGCATCCACATTCACATAAATTAATTTTCATACCTCTAAGAATATAAAATTAATTATCCAAAAAATATATAGCAGCATTTAAAAAAATTATAAATAACGTTATAAACTGAATCACAAAGCTTTGAGTGTCGCAAGAGCGCATGAGGAATTTTCGTTTTCGAAAGTATTCTACAATATTAATTACTAGCTGAATTACCCCGCGTTGCTCGGGTTGAATTGTTTGTAATTTATCGTAATATTACTCAATGTTATTTCTATGGGGATTTCAAATTGTTTTTAGCCTCCTCTAGAGAACCAGGAAAAACAGAACAGGGGTTAATTATGTTTCCCGCAGGATTCTAGTGAATGAATGCAATAAATTTGGTGTTAATTGGTCTGAGTGATCGTATAAAAAATACTCAATATGTGTGTTATTCCTAAGGAGATTTCTCATTGTTTTAGCCCCTTCTACAGACCCAGGACAAATTGAATGGGCTTAATATATATCGTATGTTTCCCACAGGATTCTGAAAATGAATACACCAAATTTGGTGTAAATTGGTTGGACAATGATCATAAAAATACTCAATGTTATTTCTATGGGATTTCCGATTGTTTTTAACTCCCACTGCAGACCCAGGACAAATACGATTGGGGTTAATATACAGCCTATGTGTCCCTCAGAATTCTAAAGAATGAATGTACCAAATTTAGTGTGAATTGGTCTGACATTGATCGTATAAATACGCATTGTTATTCCTATGGGGATTTCGAATAGTGTTTTAAGCCTCCTCTGAACACCCAAGACAGTATGGGGGTAAATATGTAACCTACGTTACCCGCAGGGTTCCAAAGAATATGTATACCAAATTTGGTGTGAATTGGTCAAACGGTGTAGATTTGTATAGAAAACAGACAGACATACGCCAACTCTGCTTTATATGTACAGATTTTAAAAGGTTTCACCATTGATTTTGTGTTTACGTTACGTAATTTTAAATAAAAAACAAGTAATTTACATCGTACAATTTGTGACTTTTTATTTGTAATGGACACGTTTTTCTCAATCCTCGAAATATCGTGACTTTTACTTGTACCCTACGAGAGTGATATGAAGAGTCACTGGGTCAGATCTAATCAGAAATAAAATATGTGAAGCAATAGTGATTTTAATAAAGTATATGGAATAGCAGTAAAAAGAAACAGACTGCTTGCTTTGATCGTAGTGTTTTCAGTAACAGTAAACTTAAGACAATTTTTGAGAAAAAATTAAAAAATATTTAGAAGGAATATACGTAGTAAAACCTACATCTAAAGCAGTGGTTCTTAACCTTTTTAGTGATCGGCACCCCCTTGAATCTAAAAATAAGTTTTCGCACCCCTTGAAAAAATGTGTTTCTGTTTCTTCATTTAGGAAATTACTTCTATATATTGCAAGATAATTTATTTATTGAAAGATACACATACATTTGCACATACATACAAAAAATATCTCAATTTTTAATGGCTACGTTGTTGTATATTTATAATAATGCTTTTGAAGCGAGGCTCCATTTTTGAAAGAGCTACGCGTAAGTCATCACTTGCATTTAAGCGATTTCTGGATTTTGTTTTTCTGTGCAAAAATGATGAAAATCCCATTTCACACAGGTAGGTGGTGGCAAATGGTAAAAGTGTCTGCAATGCTGCTTTTGCCAGCTGTGTGTATAAGGTTCTAACATGTACACCAAAATTGTTTTAAGTCCAGCTTTTCAAATTCCATTTGAATACGTACGTGCATTGACTCGTATTTCAATAAGATCGTCTTTTATTAAATCGTTGTCGTCCATCGAAACTTCTCTCGCACCCCCAGGGGATCACAAACCCCAGGTTAAGAACCACTGATCTAAAGCACTGTAAGAAAGTGGTTTCTTCTACAAAGTATAGATAAATACATGTAACCATCGGTATATATTAAATAGATTTTTTTAAATTCCAGTTTATAATTTTGGACGGCAATAACGTTATTTGAATCTATTCAATGTTTCAAAAACGAAGTACACGAAAAGACAGTTCTTCCTCTAAGTAAATTATAATGTTTTACATACTGCAAATTACAGTGATCATATGCTAATGTATTTCACCTGTACTCTAAAATTAGGGTGGAATTCTACACCGCCATTTTTTCTCGTGAACGATCTTTGGCACAGTGACCTTAGAAATGCTGGTAATTTCCAGTTTGAAGCTTTACAATTTTCAATCGAAGAGCGGTTCATTTTCTCAAATTAACTTCAGTCGCATCCGGTTTCTTTTATCAAAACTTTAAACCATTATTTTAGTTGTTACTTTTTCCATGTAGATTTTCAAAAATTACTGATTGTAACGATTGATGTTATGGGAAATTGTATTCGTTTATCACCAATTACTTTTTCGTTAGAAAGTGGACAGTGGTGTTTGATAAAGCATTAAGAAATCAATAAAATTTACTGCCATCAAAAGTGCAAGATATGTTTAATACATCAACATTAAGCTTTGATTTTATAGCAAGAAACTCTGAATATATTGTAGCTTTGAAAATTAATTTGTAAAGCAAATTCTAAAAATTAATTTTTACAAATTTTCAGTATATTTATTATAAATACATATGATCACATAACGCATTCTTTGAAACTTTCAGGAACATTGTACAAAATTATATTGTTTTATTTAACTTAAAAATAATAAAAACAAACTAATAATTTCTTTACTTTTAAAACATCACATCATAAATATTTGTTTGTTGTAGTTTTGGAAAATAAACACTAAAATTTCAGACAGAAAATTTTGAATATATATATAAATCTCAATGACAATAAAAAAATTACATACATTCTTCCCAGATTCAGATATCGACTAACTTTAATATGAGTCTGTTTACTTATCATATTAAAGTACGTTGTTTACTTTTCAACTTTAATATGATTGCACTCAATGGATTTGTGATGCATTTATGAAAGAAAATGTACTCAATTAGTTTTTGATTCACAGAGGAAAGAAAAGTTACTAGGTAGAGAAATAGTTGTAAATACATGCTAATACTATCGTGTATTTCATTATGAGCCTTATTGGACAGACAAAGTTACAAAAAAAACTAAGATTTTCAAAGAAAATATGCAATATATTTTTACTGTTATCTATTTGCTTAGTTAAGTAAGTAGAGGTCAGTACCTTTTATAGTTTCTTGTTAGAATCAGATCACCTTATAAAAAGGTCTTTGAATAATTTATCCCATAAATTATCCGTCGTTAGATCAAGGACTTCCTTAACAAGCACTTGCTTTAGAATATTCTGTAGCCCATTACAAAACCAAGATGGAGACAATAAAATCGGGAGTATCTATACGGGTCAGTAGAGACCGGATGCTGACCAAGCAGACCTTTATTTTCGATCACGAAGTATAATGTCCGCTCTACTGAAAAAGTAACTTAGTTTAACGATGGATAAAAAAAAGGTAATTTATTGGGCGATGGTACGGGGTCGTGAAGATCGTATAGTTGTTTTTCTTCGTTGATTCGGCTGCTGTTTTAATTTTTGTTTCGAGTTGGTTGGCTAACGAGGTCAAGGCTGAATTCAATGGAATAAAAGGCAGATGATTCTGATGGAAAAAACCTTCTTTCCGAATCGTCATCGGAAGTTAATCAATTAATTATGGAATGTTCTTTGTGTATTCAGTGCAAAAGATTTATTTCTTAGGTATTGTTTTCTTTGTCAGAAGTTTATCTCTTCGGTCTTGTGTCTGAAGTAGTCGTATTTTCAAGAAAACAAAGTACATTAATATAAAATATGAAGCGATGATCTCATTTTAAATTTACATCGACGAGGTATCTCGTAGAAACCTGATCAAATCTTGATGGACGAGATATCTCGTCATTAGCAAAATTGGTCATATCTCTATTCACGAGATACCTCGTAGAAACCACCACGAGGATCAAAGATTTAAAACCTCCTTTTTTGTTGAAAAAACACCTTTTCTGAATAGATTTTCGAAGGACCATAAAAAAGACGAATTGAAAAATCTATTGGTTAATACTAATTTGAATTCATTCACTTGAATAAACAAAACAAACAAAATGCAATCAGAAATTAAAGTTAAGTTTTTTGCTTGCATTATAAATTATATTGCAGTTATGTAAAATGATTGACATGCATGATTATTAGTATACTTTAAATCCATTAGAGAATATTTTAGAACTCAGAACATTTTGAAGGACAGGGACGTTTTTATACTTAAGTCCAAAGAAATGATATTTTAGTTTATGGTCCATCTCTAACAAATAAAAATGTAAAAAAGGAAGAGGTTGTCATGTATTTATGCAGCAAATGTTGATAATTACAAATTTAACCGTGGAAAGTTAACTTTTACATGTAACAAAATTCTTGAATACCAAAACATAAAATTCAGACAATTCATTTGGAAATGAATGTATTTGTTGTAAAATATTTTGAACATATAATTGTACACCTATAGAAAACAAACTCGAAATTGCCTTACTATTAGTTTATTTCAACTTTACATAATTTGCCTTTTCGAGTTTTCAAATATTAACTTGATTTCTGAGTATTATGTTCGAGTGAAACTGATTTTTGATACTAAAAATCGAGTACGAATATAATGTTATGTAAGCTTATTACTAATTCTGAAACCGAACCATGTTTATAACGATCCTAAGATTGATATATTTTTCATCTTTTTTAACCAAAAATAGACCAAAGGAAGTTTATAATTTTTTAAAAATAAACTAATAGTTATATATATTAATATTTTCCGTAAATTAATTTCACAATTTTACATATTTCTTCAGATTTAATTCAAGTTGTTGAAACAAGCAAAAAGTTCCATTTTTTATTAGCACTTTACTTATTTCACATTACTCTTTCGATCAAATAGTGCAAATTTGTTCGAAAAAATAGTAGCATAAATTTTTAATCGTAAATAATTAATTGTATATAATTAATTTCAAAATAATGTAATTATTTATACTAATTAAAAAACAAATTATAATTATTTAATACAAATTTGTTTTTCAAAACAATACTTTTTATTATTCGTAGGAATAACAATATTACTATGAGTGAGATTTTCAGTGTAAATAAACAAACGAGGTCTGCGAAGATTTTATTTCTGCTGTTCAAATGCTATCGCATAATATATATTGTAGTTTATGGCAGTTTTAGCAATAATTGGTGTTAACCAATCAACTAGCATTGTCAATTTGAAGTTTATTCTTTGGAATTCTTATTGGCAATGTGCTGAAATCGTATTCGAAAAACAAGTCAAGTGACGCCACATTCAAAATACTTACTGAAAATACGTATAAGAAATAAGTATCACCGCAGAATATAACCGCCACCTATATTTGGGTTGACAGAAAATGCCTCTTAAAAATTCTTTTTAATTCCTATCGTCTGCTAACACATTGTAACAAGTATCTGGCAACCGGAAGAAATAGATTCGTGATCTCAGTCGTGGAGTTCAACAAGTTTCTCCATGAATGCATCCTTGGATTCTGGTTGCTTAATGAACCCGCCGACCCCCCATGAACTTTGGGGATCTTGAACCTCATTATTATTTCTTTCCTCCTCGACTCGTGGAGGCGGAACGTTGCCTAAATATTTCTTTTTCGTATCTTGAAAAGTTTAGTTGTTTTTTCCTCTCCACTGTCAGCAAGGAGTCTGTTTTTTCCGGTTTTAATTAACGACACTGTAGCATTTCGTTCGGCGCAAAGGGTTGTGCAGGTGTTTCTGAATGCGTTTTGGGTTTGTACGAGACAGAAAGATGGATATTAATGAAACGAGCTCCATTTAGCTTGCTTACATGTTGAAAGGGTGTTGTTACTTTGCTGTTTTAAATGAATAAATACTGTGGTCAGAAGGCAAAACGTGATTTGTTGATTTTGTTCATTTTTCAAGATAGTGATTTTAATTTTTTCGTATGTGGGAAATATCGCTAGGTTCTAAAAATTCAATGGATACCTTTCCTTTATTCTCAACTTCATGACATATTCATGTATTATGTCCTCAAATTTTATATTTAATCTAAAAACATTTAGAAGAAAGCCTAATCTAATTTTTGAGAAAGAAATGGATATATCATCGGCTTGGAATTGAAACTTATTAACTGACAAATAGATTTTTATATATACAGCTGTTTTAAGGGGGGTTAACTATAGTTTATAGATCACGAAATAAAAATTACAGGAGTTTTGACGGTTATATAAACAAATTATAATATGACTATGTCTCTCATTACCATGAAAATAAGCATTTAATGTCTACGAAAAAATGTCAGAAAATTAGTTTCTGCTTGCTCCTAAGGCGACAATAGACAATTTCATTACTTGATCAAAAATACATTAACTTTGCCTTTGCGTAGTTTATTACGTAATTTGATCCTCTCAATTCAATAATGACACAAACGTGATAAAAATATAAATCAATAGATAACAGTTGTTTTACATTTATAGTTCTTTCATAATTTTGAAACTAAATTCATAAAAAGTAAAGATAGTTCCATGGCAATTGTATCTTTCATTTTATTGTGAGATTTTGTTTAGTTAACTTTTTCTATTTTAACATTTTTATTCGGTTTGGATAATTGTAAACAACTGCTGTAGAATTGATTCTAAATATTCTTCAACGCAGTCAGTATATAAACCAAAATAGTTTCTGATCTCATGCAAACTAATATTTCATGCCACTTTATCTCGCTAAAATCCAAATGTCTTGAAAGATAAAATGAAGCATGTAAAATTTAATTATTAATTTTTGAATAAATTCCTTTTTTTAAAACTAAATTCGGCTGCCTTTCGAAACTACTCATTTATGCGATTAAATTTTGATAAATATACTCTATAAATGACTGAAAACTGACGTAATAGCTTATTCATGTACTCACAACGTGATTCCGATTATTAAAGAGTACCTTTAAATTTTGATTAGTTGAAAATATTTTTTGATTTCTATTAGTATATCGAAGTGAATAATAATATTGCTTTGTCTTTTCAATAAGTTGAAAAAGGCGAATTTGTAGCAAAGCTTCGAAAATAAGTTTTGAAAGTGACTTAAAATGTGCAGGTATATTACAGGAAATTCTTTCTCATTAAATGGCACAGAATAAAGCATGTTCATGCCGAAATAAATCGCATCGTACATGTTTTTCTTTCGTTGCCATACTATATCGTTTGTTATGAAATAGCTAAGTACATAGGTTTTAAGTTTAAATGTTTTGATAAATTTGTCTATGTATGTTACACCTTGGTATAACTTCATAGATAAAATACTGAGCCAAATTCTTACCAACACGTGTTCCGATTACGTAGTTTAGCTCAGCGATTTTCAATCAGTGTGCCGCACGAATGGTATAGATATGCCTTACTGATGGTGAAAACTTTTAAATTGTGAGATTGATTTAATTTCTATGGTTTAGTTTTGAACTTTTGACCTAGTGTATTTGCAAGCAATTTCAGGTAATCCCCTTACAAGAAACGTTGCTTATTAGCTTTATTGCTGAGTATCCCAAATAAATTGTTTCAAAATAAATTTTAAAATCACTTTGGAGCGAAAAAGGGTGTGAAAACACTATTATTTTTTTTATAAATCAATCAAAATTATACCTATTTTTGTCAGATAAATAGTAAAATATATTAGTGGGCCACAGAATTTTACTAATTATTTTATATGTGTCATGAGATGCAAAATGTTGAAAATCGCTAGTTTAGGTCAAAGCCCAGCTTCATCAGTATGCAAGGCTAGAAAATAAGCTGCATACCTCATTCCTCATAACCTAATTAAATGTCACTGCGTTTTCTAATTAGAACAATCTTCCCAAGATGAAGCTCTGGTGACGTTAAGCTTAAATCACGGCATTCCTGCATGGTTTCCGCTCCAAACTGTCATTTATGATGCCAACAGCGTCTCCAGTTATGTATTACTAACTTCCAAAAAGTGACATTCCAACCAGAAAGAAGGGTCATTGATACCTTAAAACGCCCCCTACAGGAAATACTTTGAAGAAATCCACCAGGGGTTTGGCGTTAAGGGTTATAAAATGATAATCACTTTAAGTAGTTCGTATGCAGAGCTGTAGGTGTGCCCGACTTGGAAAGACGGTTCCCTGCCAATTTGCCGGATACTTGGATGAATATGAAACAGGATATTCGCCTTTCGTTATTTAGGAAGCCGCATGGTGTTTACAAATGGCTCTTTCCAGTAGCGCCAAAGGGAGTCGATTGCAAATGGCATACTTTTGGAACCAAGGGACGTTCTCTTAACGTGTGTGATGCTTCCAAATTTTTTAGATACGCTACTCTATATACATATGTTTAATTTTGATTCGAAGTAACTCTTGGATACCAAAATCAGTCTTGAATATGCTATCCTTTCCTTGAGTTGTTTTCTTCAGAAGGCTTAGAAATAGTGATGCACTTGTAATCTAAGTTGTTAAAACCACGTAACTACAATTTGACAAAGAAAATGCAGCAACTTGACTCAAACGTAACACAAGTATACCAATATGTGAAGAATAAAATATTTTAATTTGTAATTTTATGTCAGTCTGGTACTTATTTATATACATGGTACCTGGACTTGATTCAAGAGGGAGTATAACCATCAAAAGGGGCAATACATTCGTATTAGTTAAACTAATAACGGGAACTATTGCGAGAATTAATTTAAATTACAAAATGCAGAATTCTGCATACAGTATATTGGGGATCTGGCCTGGACAGAAAAGTGACAACAGGACTTGACGACGATTTAACGATGACGTAAATTTGAAGACAGAATTTTAAATGACATATTTCCATTTCAGAATGTAAATGTCTTTAACTGGTTTTTCGAAAAGTATTTACTTAAGCTTCTCGAAGCGTTCTCCATCTTAACCAAATGTAAATTTATTATCTTTCTTTAAAAGTTCACATAAGGGTTTGATTATTACGGAATAACTAGGAAACTTTCGAAAATAACCTGTTAGTCCTAAAAACGTGGTTCTATAAAAGGATTAAATTATTTATTTGCATTAATCTATGCGAACCACACAGTATGATTTTAAATCACGTACATGGGTCGGGGGGTTGAATTCAAGTGTTTTATTTCATAGATGATAATTTATGAAAAATCACAATTAAATTAACTATACAAACATAATGGTAATAAATATCGCAGAAATTCTTGGTTTTATGAACAATATATCCACGAGCTAACCTGTTGTACGTAAAAGCGTGACTTTTCATACAATTTCTATAAATTTGATACAATTTTTCAAACTTTTCTCAATGAACAGTCGCAATTCTTATTGAAAGAAACCACTTAATAGCACAATACGACATTGTGTGGGTAGATTTTACCCCATCCGTCTATAACCAAAAAAGGGTTTTTAATAATGGCTTTAATAAAAGGTCACAGTGAATCATTATAATTGGTAGGTCTGGCTGACTAAAATTTAAGCCCCGATTTTCGGTAATGGATATAATCCATAACGACACGTCTTGTTTTGTATATCCTATACGGAATACTTAGCTTCAGAAACTTCAAGTGGTTCTTGTCACAACTGGAACAAAGGCCTCCTGTCAGATTTTGGAGTAATTCGTTATGAAAGTGAGAGATTTGATCTCGGCATTGAATTGGTTCATTGAGCGCCGTTGAGTGTTTCTGTCTTTAGTTATCTTGTGGTGTAATGTCAAGTGGATGTGTGGTAATGATCGTGGAGAAAGACGGGTTGAGAGTTAATCCTTTTCTAAACATTCAAAAGATTCTTATCACGGATTTGAATATTTTTCAGTCTGAGTGGTTTTGCTTAGTTTGGAAAAGTAAAAACTAAGAATTTGAGTTATGTGTACAAAACTGTAATATTATATATGAAACTAGGCCACCTAACTGGTACAGTTGTCCTATCGTTTATCTGTAATCCATTAGGTCCCAGGTTCAAATCCCGGTTTGAAAGTGTATGGGTGTTGGTGATTGTCACTCTAAGGAGTAACAGCGGCTTACCCACTGGTGTTCCTTCACAAATGACCATTAGATAGCCAGCCGAAGGCCAAAGATGTATGTCACTGATCGGAGCATTAGAAATAAAAAAAATTACGAAACTAGAATCTTGTAGAAATAAATAAGAAAATGCACCAAATGCTCATTAAATTTAAATTCCTGTGATAAAAGACAATTCAAAGCTCTTTTATTTATCATAATTTTCAATAATTCATACTTTCTTGTATGAAGTAAAAACTGGAAGGACAACTATCGCATTGAAAATAAAGCCAGTAAAATAATATGCATAACAATGTTTATTATTGTTGATTTGTGTGTTCAATGAATAATTTTGAATGCTGTACACGTGAAAAGCAAGATGTATTGAAATATAAATTTAAACATAGGTAGGCGAGTATGTTTCATTTTGTACAATATCGTTTTTAAATACAGAAAAAATTATCAGGAATGTTCACTTTATTAACTTTCAAAATATATTTTAAGAACTACTAAATAGTATAAAATTAGTATTTAATTCATAATTACTTTTACAAGTACAGTACCGAGAAAGTTTATTTTACTATCCTTAATATGTTTGTTAATAAAATTATAAAAAGGATATTCAATAGCATAAGATAATTAGTCGGTTTATAACTTCAATGGAAAATGAAAAAATATTTATAATTAATTTTTAAATATCTAAGCAAATGCTAAGCTAAGAAAATGATAAATAAGCTAAGAAATTGATAAATAGGCAAATGAAAAAATATTTATAATTAATTTTTAAAAACGAAAAAATATTTATAATTAATTTTTAAATATCTTCAATTTGTTTCATTTGCCTATCTAAGCATTGCTCATAGCTAAGTTCTATTAAATTATTTCGATGCTTTCATACACTCTTTGCTTTAAACCATCACCTTCGTATAAACACTCATTTCAACAATCACAATTTTGTTTTAAGCTGTCAAAATCCACGAGTCGAATCACAAAACCACTAACGTTTCAATGTGTCTTATTTTTTCTCATCCTTTATTCCCAAGGAATATCAACTTCCAAAACAAAATAACCGAATTTCCTTGTAGCATAACCAAACACTCCACCAAATCGCGCATCGCCCAAAATCTCAAACAACCACCACCTCAAAAACCGGTACCCCATCCGCTAGCAACTCCTTCGCTTTTGTTCAGGTGTGCAAGCTTCACTGATCACCCTCCTATTGTCCCTCGCTGCTCGCCACTGGTCACTCATCCGTGAATGCGGGAAGATGTCCAGATAATGAAATCATACCTCCCTCCGTCGTGTCCATCCCACTACGAGACGCCGGCTGTAGTGGGTCAGACTCAGATTTCGTGTCAGTGGGTTAGCCTGACCAAGTCCTGGATGCTTTGGAAGTACTTAATGTCTGTTGAAAGGAATATGGTCTGGTGATCGGGCTAAGCATGGCAACCTTGATTTTCATGTGATAATAGGGAAGCAAAGCGGGGTAAACGGATGTCATTATGATATGAGTATCAATTGTGTAATTTGGAGAGTACTTATTAGGATTTAAAAGCGCATCCATATCTTAATAACTAGATATATATCAGTTTGGAAATCACAGACTATGTTTGCTTTTGCGTTTGAATTGTTTTTACTTTTAACATTTTTATTTCAAAATTTCCAAACATTTTTGTGTTAGCCTAGCTAAGTCCTCGATGGACAAAATTCTTTGGAGTACTTTTTGTCTACTGAAAGGAATATGGTCCCGTGATCGGGGTAAGCATGGCGAACTTGAGTTTGATGTGATAATAGGGATGTATAGCGGAGGTAAAGGATGCCATTACGATGTGAATATCACTTGTGTAATTTCGATAGTACTTATTAGGATTTAAAGCGCTTCAATATCCTAATAATGTCTAGATAAATATCTGTTTGGATAAATATCTGGTTAAAGTAATAGACTATGTTTGAAAATATAGTCTAAGTACTAAACTATATTTGAATATAGTCTAACACTTTAATCTAGTCTAGTACTATAAAGTACCAGACTGTATTTGAATATTTGGAATCTACAGTCTGTTGAAAGGGTTATGGTTCGGTGAAGGGCTAAGCATGGCAAACTTGATTTTCATGTGATAATACTGATGTAAAGCTGAGTTAAGCGATGCCATTACGATGTGAATATCACTTGTGTAATTTGGGTAATACGCATTAGGATTTGAAGCGTATCTATGAGAGGCATTCTCTGTCATGCTAAATATGGGTAGTCGTGCATTTTCTGTGCATATTCCGAAAGTGATGTCATTTGACTTGTTTTTAGAATACGATTTTAGCACTTCCTCATTAAAAATTCCAAAGAATAAATTATGAATCAATGTATGATAGTTGATTTATCAAATCAATTGTATTAAACGCCGAAGTAAATTTTAAGGAAATTCCGATGTTTATATCATGGCATTTGGTTAGTCGAAGTAAAATCTTCACTTTTCCGTTTGGTTTGTTTGATGATGCTTTTCCTGGTAATGTCTGGTTTGTTATGTTATACTGAAAATCCCACTTATATCCTATTAATACCTAGATAAATATCTGTTCGGAAGTTAGACTATATTTGATTATACTTTGATATGCAACTACCTACCTACTTTACTATGTATTATGGATTGAACGTTGGCATTATATTGCCACGGTGCTGTAACTCTACACACCATAACTGAAAGAAAACAGAAAAGAGTTCCAAGTTCAAAAACGCCATTATACTTAGATGACAGACGATATTTTTTCACAAGTTCTTTTTCATTAAGTTTTGTATTCTTGATGATGACATCGTGGAATTTTATTTTATTGGTTGAAATAATCTACAATATTCGAAAGATTAATTCTCCTATATTTTAAATTTTGCCTGACCGGATCTAGGTCTACGGAAAGTCGTTTATATATTCTGCCATATTTTATTCTTTTTAGGTGATAAATCGTAGAATTACTTATATTATTGCAATTACTAAAAAGTAAGAATTCAAACATGAGTATTGTAGTTTTATTTTCGAATTTATAAGTATTATTTTAATGAAAATAAGAATTTTACATAAATGAAGTATGAGGTTTGAGATTAAAATTACTTTTGTGTTTCAGCTTGTCTCTTCTATCCTCTGGGAGAGAACAGGAGGTTCGAAAGGGTGGAAGAAAACATAGCAGTCGGTAAGTAAAATATTCCATTATCTGTAAAATATGAAACATGTTTTTACATATCTACTTCACACTGTTATGCGTATGTATTCATCGCAGAGACAAGCTTGAAAGGTTTAACTTTGAAAGCTTATAAGCACCGTATGAAGCTTATGTAATTCCATTGTATAGGATTGGGAAATCTTATCTTTGAAATTATTTTCCGTTTGTCCTGATTGAAACTAGTTCGGGGATTTCGAGATAGGAAGTTTATTTTAAAGACTTGAACACAATGCGTTTAGTTGGGGCACAACATTACTTTTTGATGATAAAAACTCTTTAAGTGAGAGGGGATAGCATCTTGTAGGATTTCGTGAACTTTTCAAATCAATTTTTAACATTAAACGTTTTAAAGCATTCAAGATCATAAGACTTATTGTTTTTTATATTTTGCTATTCATTCTAAACTGACTAAAACCAATGTTTACAAGAATGCTGGATTACTTACGAGATTTGAATGGGGATGGTACTTTTAATGCATTAGCAGCAAATTCTACAACCATTAAATCGAATACAAATTATTTTCAATGTACAGTTGCTTCTCACGTTCAATTTTCAGACACCATTGCAGTGCAAGCAAATTTATAATCAAATTCATCTACATGATAGATTAATCTCTTGTGAGGTCACAAGCTCACGAAGCTTAATATCTCCCGTTATTTGAGTTTCTTCTAAGAGTTCAAAGCTTTTTATGTCTTGGCTCATTAGTTTATATGGATCTCTTTGTTATGGGCAGGGTGTTTCGAAAATATCGGATCAAATTGTAAAGGGTGGTAGAGAGGCCCAAAATAAACATTCATAGAGAGGACACACATACCTTCAGGACGGACAAACATCCATGCCTTAACCTGATTACTTGGAACCTTTGACACCAAAAAGAACATTCTGACCATTGTGCAACCTTTGAGCAGCTCGTCAGTCTCAGCCTCATACATCAGATGCATATTTTCGATCTCCGAATTCGTGTAGCTATACATGTTTATGAAAATCCTAGCGAGGAATGACGCCTTAAGCCACAAAAACGATGTTATCGACTGACCTAAACAGCGCCCTATACATTCTAAACTTGATATTTCCGGACGCACACTCTTTGAGAAAATTTTTTTAATTTAGGCCTCTCTACCACCCTTTACAATTTAGCCAGATATTTCCGAAACACCATGTCTATGGTGTTTCAAAACTTCGGGTACGAAATTTGAGGGAAGGTAGAGAACTTAGGGATATATATCGGCAAGGAACTTTTGGGGATCGATAGATTAACCGGAGTGGATGGTGGACTCGTCACTTGGCACCACGATCACCCGATTTATTGTGCATTCATTTCCGTCGTTGGGGATACCATCATGTATGAGACCTTCATTAACTCCGACACTAAGCTCATCGCAAGAGTCGCTGTTGAGGCTGCAAGTGTCCACAAGTGGTCAGTAATTTTTGAAGATGTGTGGCAAACCTGCGTCGACGTTGTCAAGCGTGGATTACCGTTCGTGGTAGCTCTTGTTGTGAAACTGTAGGTGTACGATTTTTGTCAAACTGCAAAATTGGGACTGCAGAGCTTAGTGAACCATCTGGAACATCCAGGTGGTGCTTCCAGATACACATCCTTTGAGAATACCGTTTTATTTTTTGTTCCCCTCAAATTTTGTACAATGTTTTGAAACATCACGTAACCCAAGAGATACTCACAGGAAGTTTTGAAACACCCTTTATTACAAAGAAATATACACACAGGAAGCTTTAAAACACCGTATGAATCGAAGAGATACACACAATAATTTTTGAAGCACCCTGTATACAGGAACATATGAGACACAAGATCAGTTTTCTAATTCCCTGTATCGAAGAGATACATACAGGAAGTTTTGAAATACCCTGCATGCCGAAGAGATACATACAGGAAGTTTTGAAGCACCCTGTACATCAAAGAGATACATACAGGAAGTTTTGAAGCACGCTGTACATCAAAGAGATACATACAGGAAGTTTGGAAGCACGCTGTTCGTCAAAGAGATACATACAGGAAGTTTGGAAGCACGCTGTTCGTCAAAGAGATACATACAGGAAGTTTGGAAGCGCCACGCTGTCTACGTATCTACTGATGCCAAAATGAAACACGATGAAATTTTACAAATCCCTTGGTCGAAAGAGTTCGCATTTGCAACGCGACCAGAAGTGGTTATTTGACAATGTCATATCAAATAAACTGTCATCAATTGAGTAAACAATTTGTGCGAGAAAAGTGTTTTAGCTGGAAGCTATTCAGAAATAAAATGGTGCCCTTTCTCAAAACACCTTGCAAAAACTCTTACATCCGAAAGCTAAATATTTAAATCTAGTTAGAAGATAAATATAGACATAAGTATGCAGAAGTTACAAATAAACATCTCAGTTGTGATTTCAAAGCGTAACTAATCCATATATAATGGCAAAAGTACGACATTTTGCTTTCAAAGAGCTTTTCTGCGCGTATTGTTTCAAGTGTTCATTGTGTAATTGTAACTTGGATAATCTCAAGCGTTCGTACCTTTTCAATCCACCCTAAGCCCTATAATTGTCCCATTTCCTTTCTACGACACGCTTTTTCTTACCGTCATTAGTCTGGGAGCTTTAAATAATATCCTTTCACCGTTACAAATCGAAGAATGTGTTATTCATCCCAAGTGGCTGATGAAAGGTATTGAATTGATTATAGAAACTAGGTTAAATACTCCCCGGTTTGTAATTTATGAATAAGAAATCAATTTTACTTTGGAGAATATTGAGAATGTCTTTAACTTGGTGATAAAAAATTAGCATAGTCAAATTCTCTAATGCTGTGTTCTCCAACCTTTTTCTATAACATCTGTTGAACTTATCACTTCTTTTCGGCACATTGTTTTTCATTTTGGCGAAACTTGTTCATTTTGAAACATTGTTGTGCAATTAAATTCAACCTGTCAACTTTATCACATTTTATGCTCATATATATATATACACTGCTGGCCACCCAAATTGCAACACCAAGAAAGACAAGAGATATCACAACAAAATTTATTTTGTAGATAACATGTTGACCAAGTATCAAATGATTAAATTTATAGACTTCTGTGAAGTGTGGTTCCTGCCAAAATCAGTAACCAGAGTAGCCGCCATTGTTGGAGATCACCGCTGCCACACGCCTCGGCATTGATTCAAAGAGACTTTGGATGTGTTCTTGGGGTACAGCAGACCAAGCAGCTTCCACACGTTGCCAAAGTTGATCTAGTGTGGCAGCTGGGGATGTATTCTGGGTCAATCGTTGAGCAACCATGGACCACATGTTTTCTATCGGCGAAAGATCCGGAGAGCGAGCTGGCCAGGGAAGCAATTCAATCTGGCGATTGACGAAGAACCCTTGGACAATGCGTGCCACGTGTGGTCGCGCGTTATCCTGTTGAAATATGGCTGTGGGCAAGCCCTGAAGGTAAGGAAGGACAACTGGCTCCAACACCTCGGAGATGTAGCGCTGGCTGTTTAAAGTACCGGCAATGCGTACTAGAGGAGTGCGAGAGTGATATCCAATACCGCCCCATACCATAATACCCGGTGCAGGACCAGTGTGGCGGTGCATAACGCAGCTGTTCAGCATCCTCTCTCCACGGTGTCTCCAGACTCGAATCCGACCATCGTGGTGTTGCAGACAGAAGCGTGACTCGTCAGTAAAGACAATTTCATTCCATTCTGCCGTCCACATCCTTCTTTCATCGCACCATTGGCGGCGGAAACGTCTGTGGTTCTGCGTCAAGGGTAGACGAAGCAATGGACGTCTTGCGGACAGACCACTCTGCTGTAAACGGCATCGAATGGTACGCGCAGACACTGGATGAAGCGGTACAGACTGAATGTGCTGTGCTATGGTTCGTGATGTGGCTGAGCGATCCGTCACTGCCATACGCACAATATGCCTGTCATCACGTGAAGTGGTGCACTGAGGTGGATGCGATCGAACACGTCGGTCCGTCGTACCCTCCTGCATCCAACGATCACATATCCGCATTACAGTTGTTTGGTTTCGTCCAACACGACTACCGATTTCCCTGAAAGATAATCCACAATCTCGGTAGGCCACTATCCTTCCTCTGTCGAACTCGGATACTTGATCAAAAGATGATCGCTGTTTTCTACGAGGCATAATTGATCGTTTTTTTGAAAAAACCACAAGAAAAACACAATTGCCGTACTTGAAATCGTCGAAATCTCCAAGCCTTAAATAGCGCTTTGAAGTGGCGCCACAGGCGCGCGTGATGTGCGTCTGTGCTGAAATTCTAATCATTTGCATATCTCACCTCCGCTAATGCATGTTGTAAATTTCATATTATTTGCATGCTTCCTTCAGGGTGTTGCATTTACGGTGGCCAGCAGTGTATATTATCGTATAATTTAATTACTATAACTTAAAATAGTCGCAATACCCTTTCTTTTTGAAGTATTGAGCAGGTTTTAGAGCAGTATTGTTTTATAATGATTATTCCAAGACTAATGGATAATTGTATTGCACAAAGTTGGCACAACTTCTTAACATAATGAATATATAACATAATGTTTTCAAATATATAAAATAATATTTTCAAAGCGTTCGCGTTTGTTTGTTTAAAAAACGTGAATTCTTACTACACTTTACTGTAAAGGATAGCAATAAGATTTCACAACATAAAGCCTACTTCACAAAACTCAAACTAAATATTTTCATTGTTATTTTTCGATTTCTGAATAGAGTAATTGTTTTAAGATTTTTTAAAGCAAATCTGACCACTCCCTTTCTAATTTAGCATACACGTTAAGTACATTATTTGTTAAAAAACCTGTAGTCCAACTTTCATACAACCGGTCGAAATACTTCTATGAATGCAGTATGATTTACAGAAGTTCCGATTCTTCGAAGTTTCCTTAACATAAAAGTCCTTTGAGTCTAAAAATGTATCGAATACAGACCGCAGTCGTGTTTTCCTCATCGCATAAGTTTGAAGCAATCCAGCTGCTCCACTTCTGAGAATATTCTTTAAATAGCTTCTAGGAATAAGATAGTTTGACCACGGATGTGCCGAAGTGCAAATAAATCCAAACATCCCAAAGACATTATCTTTGTTCTCTGAAAATACGAGTACATCTTCAGACGAAGTTATTCTGAAACTTTTCAAGGGCAGCGGTACCCCCTTTGTACTGTCGTGTACAAAGGGGGCTGTTGCACGTTAAATCTGTCGTGGCTTCAAATGTCCTCACGTTGGCGTAGTGTGGAAATTTGGAGAGTGGAGTACCAGGTCAAGTGTGACCTCGACATCTGACCGTGGTTCGAAATTACTTGGTGTTGACCTCGAATCTTTCCCTTTTGGGTTTAATCCCGGACCGTAGCCAATAGTCCGTTGTGTTGCTCCAGTGCGACGTTAATTAGTGCGATATAATTTAAATACCTACCTGAAACTTTTCAATCAGAATATATTTTATGGAAAGATAATAAAACCGATTTACTAACACTCCAATTGAAATATCAATTTTTCTACATTTCTCATAGTCTGCTGAAAGTAAACATAAAATTTTCGTTAGAAATTTTCTCTATTGTTTACCTAAATTGAGCACAAAAGAATATTTCTGGCAAGGCCAATTGAAGCTAGGCCTAGAGGAAGACCAAAGTTTAGATGAATTGACTGTGTAGACAAAACTAAGAACTGGAGAACTATTGCCAATAACAGGTCAAGACGAAACAGAATCATCGAGAAAGCCATGGCCCACTCTGTGTCGTCGAGCCAATGAAGAAGGAAGAAGTTTACCTGAATAATTCCTCAAAATAAATTAGAGTTTGCTAGATAGAGATAGTTAAAGATCTTCAGTAATTTTTGTAATTACCATGTGGGATTGAATCAGAATTGTAATCGAAGTACATCACATTAACGTCATCATATCTTATGCATACATAATCAGATGGAACACTTCGAAAGTGATTTACCGCTTACTCCGTCCCTATATATTTATTGCACTTTACTGTTATAAATTTTTAATAAAGTTAAATTTGGAATTTTATATAGAGAACATTTATATTCTTTTATTACCTCCATAATATTTCATCTGCCTGAAAATTTCTACATTGCATATCGTCTCCTTACAAGTAAAACACAGAGTCAAAATGTTTAAATATGAGTTTTTTAGTTTTTCTGGATCAGAATGTAATAATCTTTAGACTGGTGAAATCTACTGAGTAATTTTTTCTTAGCATTAAGGTTAGAACAAACTTCTTGAGAAACACTTGAAAGGCATGCAAACAAATGAATGAATGTACATTATTCAATTTTATTAACAAGTTGCTATAGAAATATAAAACCGCAATGAAACAATGAAAGTACTCTTCTTTGAATAAATTGACAAATTGAGTAAATACAAATCGTAATGAAGTTGCTAAAATGATAAAATTACAATTTTCGCTTTGCTTGAAAATTAGAATTTCTCTCCTTCGTTTTCTCAGAACTATACTTTTGACATTGTGTTTCACTTGTAAGCAGGCGGTAATACCTACCTACTTCATAAAATCAATTAGAGATTTTGAATCAGAGGTAAGAAAAGAACATCAGTAATTTGGTAGTCTGACATCTTTGAAAGTATTTTACGCTAATCTAAATTAACTTGCTTAGGATGAAGTCACGAAGAAATTCAGTATTTATTTAAATCATACATTTAAAACTGGTAAGATTAATGAAAAAGAGTTTAGCTCATTCATCATCAGAGTTTAGCACCATAGCATCATTATTCACTACACTGTTAATAATGCTAATGGTTTTAGTGTGAAATGCTAAGGGTGGGTAGGTAGTTAATTAACATCACACTGGAGCAACACAACGGGCTGTTGGCGACGGTCCGGGATCAATCCCCAAGAAAAAGATCCAAGGAAAACACCTCGTAATTTTAAACACCACGGTCAGATGGAATGACCAACACCTGAGATGGCACCCCACTCTCCAAACTTCCACACACTGAGAGCATTTGAGGCCACGACAGATTTAACGAGCACCAACCTCCGTATAGACGACAGTCTTTGCCTGAACCGGGTTTTGAACTCGCAATCCTCCAGTAACTAATCCGTTACTCTCCCAACCAGGCTACCGCGGCCCCAAACTTATCTAGAATGAAATCACTATGAAATTCGATAATTACTTAAATCATACGTTTAAAACTGGTAAGAGATTAATGAAAAATATATGTTTTAGCTCATTTTAACAGTACGCTGTTCTAATGCTAATGGCTTCAGTGTGAAACGCTTAGGGAAGAAAAAATATATAGGTTCATTATGAATCACGAGAGATTACAATTATCAATGCAAGGAAAACAATTAAAACGAAAAATAGAAGGAAGCATTTTCTATATTAGGAGCGTATGCATTGTCATTTTATTTAGACATTTTGTTTCGCTCGAGTTGCAAAGAGAGAACACAATAAATGATCTGCGTGAACCACTCCATTAAAAGGAAAAGAAACGACAAAAAATGCTAATTGGCAATGAAAATAAACTAATGAATTATTAAGGAACAATGAGGTATTCAGGCTACCTTTAAGGGAAACAAACTCTTCTGCATTGTATTTTTAATTAGGTTCTTAATTTATTGAGGCGATATACAGCAAAATTTGACTGACTTTCATTACTTCTTTTCTATAGAAGTTAAAATTTCATTGTTGCGAATAGAGGAAAAATCATGACTAGACTATAGAAGATTAAATATGTCTAGACCTCGAAGATATAGGTTAATCAATTAAACGTCAGTCAATAGTGCTCTTTGGGCTGTATTACGATATTTTAATTTTTAATTAGAAATTCGGTTGTCTCTTTTATTTGTACTGGGTGGCAGTGGCGGTTTATTCTTTCAAGATCGTCAAAGTTCCATTTAAAATTTGCTTTACTCAAAATTGCAAACCGAATCCTTTGTGGAGTTGTTTGCGTGATGTATTGGAATCTAAATTTATTATAAAAATCTAAGTACTCTCTCTTTTTAATTTACAATCACAGAAATCAGAGCGAAATAAAACTAAAGTAGGCTGGGAAAAAAGTTCGAATAATATTGATTTATTATTCTTTTCTATCTTGTGATCTTGCATAGTTGCCTCAATTTATAACTAAAAATAGAACGAAATTTAAAAATGGGGAAATTGATTCCCAGCAAAAGAATCAGAAAATAATTTCATGGCACGTGGTCAACGAACACGAGTTTCCGTTTCGTAAAGCACGCAGCAACACTTTAAAGCACTTTTTCCAATTCTGAAATTCCACTCCATTTTCATTTATAAGATTATTGTTTGCGCATTTTGCCCAACTCGCTTTTGAACACCTGTCTTGTTTTAAAATGTTCTGTAATTATATTTATCGTACTTTAAAAACAACGAAGCGTTGCAAACACAAAAGGACGTTTAGGAAAAGATGATCGAAATAAAAAGGTTTTAAAAGTCCATTTGCGTGTCAAATGAATGGAATTTTCAACAAAATGTAATTCAACGTCTTTCACATTCTGTTTGCTTTTAACTGAGGACTTTAAGCAACCAGTCTAATAACCACATCCCGTAACACAGCACCCATAGACATTCTACCAGCCGCTACCAGAATTTTTTCGTCTATCCATTTAGCCGTGAAACAACCATCATTCTCTCTCTCTCTTCTCACATATTTGGCGAATCTACTGCTTCAGCAAGCACCCGATGCCCTCCCACTTAAAAAAACTTCTGGACCACTTCCACGCGCCTCCATTCATTTTGCCTAAATGGGTCCTACGCTAGCTGATGGTTCGAAGATCCGCCTCTAGCATTCCGCGTAGCGTGATGCGCGCACACGCTATCCGACGTACGTGCTGTTATCTCATTTGGAGCAATGCGAAAGAACATTTATTAAACGGACAACTCATCTGGGAATTGTACTCGGTCAGGACGGAACTAAGTGATAGCGGGACGCGTTTTTGTTCTGGTGCTTTTTTTCGTGCTCTGAACTAATGAGGCACGGGATGTTTTTTCGAAATAAAATATTTGGGTGGAGTGGGGAAAATACGGAGCTACCCCGTTCAATGAATTTATATTTTGAATGGATCTCTAGGAGATTTTTAACACAGTATAGGAGAGGTAGTTGAATTATTGAGCATCGGAGCAATACAACGTGCTATTGGCGGCGGTTCGGGTTCCATCCCGAAGCGAAAGTTCTGAGGACAACACCTCGTAATTTTTAACTACGATCAGATGACGAGGTAAACACCTAAGCTGGCACCCCATCCTCCAAACTTCCACAACACGCCAACATGAGGACATTTGAGGTCGCAAAAGATTTAACGTTCACCACCCTCCACGTACACGACTGTCTGGCTGGATCGAGTTTCGAACTCGCAACCCTCCGGTTACTAATAAGCTACTCTTTCAACCGGGCTACCTCGACCTCCAGTATAGACTGGAAAGGAATCGAATAATACTATATACAAGGGGGGGGGGGTATTTCAATTAACGTCACACTGGAGCAACACAACGGGCTATTGGTTACGGTCCGGGATCAATCCCAAAGGGAAAGATCCAAGGACAACACCACGTAATTTTGAACCACGGTCAGATGACGAGGCAACACCTGAGCTACTATATACAAGGGAAACAAAGTCAAAATTTTCGAGATGTGAGTTTTTGAGCTTTTCTAGACCAGAATGTGATGATATTTAGACTGATGAAGAGAGAGAGAGAGAGAGACTACTAAGTCTTTTTTCCTTGTATGAAGGGGTCTCGGTAGCCTAGTTGGTAGAGTCACGGATTAGCAACCAGAAGGTTGCGAGTCCGAAACTCGATCCAAACAAAGACAGTCATGTAATTGGGGGCTGGTGCCAGTCAAATTTGTCGTGGCTTCAAATGTCCGTGTTGTGGAAGCTTAGAGAGCGTGGTTGTGCCAGCTCAGGTGTCTCGCCATCTGACCGTGGTTCAAAATTAGGTGTTCTCCTTGGATCTTTCCCTTCGTGATAGATCCCGGACCGTCTCCAATAGCGCTTTGTGTCATTCCAGTGTGACGTAAATTAAACCACCTCAACCTTATTAATCATAATGCATCAACTATTTACTCGAAATGAAAATGGCATTTAATTTTTATTTGAACTTACGTTGTTTACAAATATATTTTCACTAGCAATGTTAAGAAATATGCCTATTCATATTTAGCGACATTACAAGGCCTAATAACTGCAGCTGGTTTATGAAATATTCGCTATTAATCCTTCGAGATATCGAGCTCCTTGGGTAAAAAATCTTGATACGTCGATTGGAGTGACATAGCTAGTAACGAAATAAGCGTATTCCTAAAACGTATAAATTCCTGCATTAAATTATGTATTTTTTATTTGAAATTGTATCAAACTACAAGTTAAAAATAAAATCGATGTTTCAGGTAGTTAAATTAATACTAAATACGGTATAATATTTTTGAAGAGACATTTTTACTCATCCACACATTCTTTTCCGAGACGCCTAAATCATTTTGCCAATTCAGCTTAGGATACCTCCTAGGAACATGTGATCTTTGAATTCCAAACCCAAAGAAATATTGAGATCCCCTCCTGCAGTTTGAAAGAAAACAAATAAATGTAGCTGAAAACGCGATATATTGTTGGTTGCAGCGTAGCGATTATTCTTAGGAGATGCCTAAATCATTTTGCCAATTCAGTTTAGGATAACTGCCTGGACTGGAACAAGGGATTTTTGAACTCCCAATTCCAAAAAATATTGAGATCTTCCTCCTGCAGTTTGAAAAGAAAACAAATAAAAACAGCGATATAGCATAGCCAAAAGCACGATACATCGAGGGGTTGCTGTGTATAAGTATGACGCAATTTCCTGTGTTTGTACACTGCATAATTTTACAGATAGTTCTATAATTTAAAAGACCAATTTTACTTTCTGGAAAAACAGTTCGCCCATTTCCAACTAGTTAGAATAGTTACTACTTGGTTAATGAGATACGACCATTGTGTGTATCCACGTACATATAAGGTATTGCGTGACTATAAATGTCATGTTTTATGCTCACCTGTTTGTCCACTGCTCATTATCGCCGACCTTCATCTTGTCAATTGCTACAATGCATCAAGATCTGTTTCCGTATTATGTCTCAACGTCATTTACTTAGATAGGTATCAAAGTAAACCGAAAATAACTAATGGGGAATGTTATTCTCTACGTATTGGGATCAAGTTTCCGTTTGTAGTTATTTCTATGTTACGCAGAAAGGATTTAACTAGACGCACTGATACGCAATGATAAACCTTAATAATTGAAGTACAAAGTGGTCCCTAAGTCACATTACAATTTAAAAATTTTATATTTCCAAATAATTTTTATTACTGGTTATTTATTACTAAAATTGAACAATTTATTGAGAATTATTAGAGTTGAATTATTGAAAATAATAGACGCTATATATATATATATATACACTGCTGGCCACCGTAAATGCAACACCCTGAAGGAAGCATGCAAATAATATGAAATTTACAACATGCATTAGCGGAGGTGAGATATGCAAATGATTAGAATTTCAGCGCAGACGCACATCACGCGCGCCTGTGGCGCCACTTCAAAGCGCTATTTAAGGCTTGGAGATTTCGACGATTTCAAGTACGGCAATTGTGTTTTTCTTGTGGTTTTTTCAAAAAAACGTTCAATTATGCCTCGTAGAAAACAGCGATCATCTTTTGATCAAGTATCCGAGTTCGACAGAGGAAGGATAGTGGCCTACCGAGATTGTGGATTATCTTTCAGGGAAATCGGTAGTCGTGTTGGACGAAACCAAACAACTGTAATGCGGATATGTGATCGTTGGATGCAGGAGGGTACGACGGACCGACGTGTTCGATCGCATCCACCTCAGTGCACCACTTCACGTGATGACAGGCATATTGTGCGTATGGCAGTGACGGATCGCTCAGCCACATCACGAACCATAGCACAGCACATTCAGTCTGTACCGCATCATCCAGTGTCTGCGCGTACCATTCGACGCCGTTTACAGCAGAGTGGTCTGTCCGCAAGAGTCCATTGCTTCGTCTACCCTTGACGCAGAACCACAGACGTTTCCGCCGCCAATGGTGCGATGAAAGAAGGATGTGGACGGCAGAATGGAATGAAATTGTCTTTACTGACGAGTCACGCTTCTGTCTGCAACACCACGATGGTCGGATTCGAGTCTGGAGATACCGTGGAGAGAGGATGCTGAACAGCTGCGTTATGCACCGCCACACTGGTCCTGCACCGGGTATTATGGTATGGGGTGGTATTGGATATCACTCTCGCACTCCTCTAGTACGCATTGCCGGTACTTTAAACAGCCAGCGCTACATCTCCGAGGTGTTGGAGCCAGTTGTCCTTCCTTACCTTCAGGGCTTGCTCACAGCCATATTTCAACAGGATAATGCGCGACCACACGTGGCACGCATTGTCCAAGGGTTCTTCGTCAATCGCCAGATTGAATTGCTTCCCTGGCCAGCTCGCTCTCCGGATCTTTCGCCGATAGAAAACATGTGGTCCATGGTTGCTCAACGATTGACCCAGAATACATCCCCAGCTGCCACACCAGATCAACTTTGGCAACGTGTGGAAGCTGCTTGGTCTGCTGTACCCCAAGAACACATCCAAAGTCTCTTTGAATCAATGCCGAGGCGTGTGGCAGCGGTGATCTCCAACAATGGCGGCTACTCTGGCTACTGATTTTGGCAGGACACACACTTCACAGAAGTCTATAAATTTAATCATTTGATACTTGGTCAACATGTTATCTACAAAATAAATTTTGTTGTGATATCTTTTGTCTTTCTTGGTGTTGCAATTTGGGTGGCCAGCAGTGTATATATATATAGTAAGTTACTATAGAGAGTTATACCACCAGGCGATGTTTCAAAACACTTGAATTTTTGGAACATCGTTACGTTCCATTGTGCTTCAGGGCCATCTTTCCCTTCGGCAAGGATCCCGGATCGTCGTCAATAGCCCGTTGTGTTGCTCCAGTGCGATTTTAACTACTTACATAGCTACCCATTGTGCTTCCCCACAAAGCATACAGACATCATGATAGAAATGATGGTCATTTGAAAGATTTAAATTTTCGGATTTGGATAGAAAGTATTCCAAAGGAAGAGTGCAGTCAGTTATATAAAAACTAAATAAGCTTTTAAAAGAAAAATAAATTAAAATTTTAAATTGTAATGTGACTTATGGATCACATTGTAGATTTGCAGAAAATCAAATTCGGTTTAGGCCGCTTAGAAATCATCTATTCCTAAAGAGACATCAAAATTTCATCAAATTCACTACTGCTATGAGAACAACGTGGTTGGTTTTAATAGATGAATAATATAAATTTTTTAAATGTTGAGACAGAAAATTATTTGAATGTTTGGTTTACTAATGTGTGACCAATTAAATTAATTGCAGAAGATAATGACTTGTAAATTTCAACGAATCCTTTCTATTTGATGACAAAGTGGATGTGACTGTCTAGAGCAGTGATTCTCAACCACTGTGCCGCGGCACTTTTGTGTGCCGCCAAATTCTTAGAGTGTGCCGCCAAATTTTAGAAATGTATATAGCAAAAATTATAATGCTTTTTTTTATTACGAGTAAAGTTTGTTTAAATTAAAGAAAAGTACACTGTAAAAGAAAACTGTTGTTTTTACAGTTAAATACCATATTTTTAACTGTTTTTATCTTCGATAACTGTGACTTTTCATAAAGTGAAATATTCGCCCCAACGTGAAGAAATTTCAAGTGTTCCCAGTATCCCCTCCACCCCTCAATCAAATAATGTATAAAGGAAGTGAAAAAGAAGTATGAGAATAGTTTTATTTTCTCTTTTTACTAACAGAAATTATCAAAAAACATCAAGCTCAAATTTCTCATTAAAAGTATTCTTATTATTACCTTGTAATTAATCCCTTAATAAACGTACTGTTGTTTTTGTAGTACATATTATATTATTTTATTTTACATTCACAATTATTATCATAAACTATTTTACACAGTGTATTATAGGTAAGTAAACAACTTTTAAACTTATCTTTTTCTTTGTGTGCCGCCAAATTTTGAAATCGTTAAAAGTGTGCCGCGACAAAAAAAGGTTGAGAATCACTGGTCTAGAGAAATGTGACTAAATTCTCGTAATATTTTTCTATTTTATTTCCAACTCGATATAATAAAAAGTTATACAATATCTTTTTATTATATCTTTTTATATATATTTTTTTCTCGGACTGATTTTCTTTAGCGAGCATTTTAATTACTTTGAGGACCGGAATTTATTTGTCTCGGCAACTTTTAGTATTTAAGAACTGATATACCAGTTCATTAAACACTGCTAATCTAAAAATATGAAACAGAATATTCCTACGTTAGATAAGCATTTAAGAGATATATGTTTATTACAATTTCATACGTATTGCTTAATTATAACACACGTATACGTTTCAAATATATCCGTTTATTAAAAATATTAGTTTTGCAGTCGTGGGTTGATAATTGGAGTTATGGGTCCACTAACTGTTGCAACAGGTGCTTTGTGTCTTAACTTTTCCCATAATGGAGACAATGACAAGAAAGGACATACTTTTATACGATATATCAAGGGGTGTGTGTGCTGAGGTTGTAACCGAAGTGAGATTGGGAAAGTATTTATGTATAGATTTGTGTATCGTTACTCTTGTCAATTTTCCATTAAATATTTGTAACTCAAGTGTGACAAAATGGTTAATCGAAAATTATCGCTGAGACGACAGAATATTCAAATAAGAGGGTTGAAACGGAATGTGGAGAAAATAGGAAATGAAAAGGCAAAATTAATACTAAAGGATTTAAGCTGAATAAAAAGGTAGATGTTTTAAGAGTGTCAATTATTTGAAAAGACCGAAGAAGGAATTAGAACAATATTACTGAACTGTAACATCACAATGAAGTTTGGTCTTATGCTTAAATGTATGCGAATAGATAATATTTTCTATATAACACCACTGCTGCAAGTGTGGCGTAACAAAAAAGATTTTCTGGTTTTAAATGATTATGAATGCCCCGTCTTAAGTCCATCTCCTGTAAGATTTTCGTTAATCGTGAAAATGTCAAACTATGGTGAATAAGAGTCTAGCATTCACAGTGTTTCCTATGGCTTCACATCCTTTCACATGCTCTCCAGGAAAAACACACTTTTTGAGTTGTGATGCTTTTCCAGTGGGAGTGCGATATACTACAGAAATTCATTAAGTAGCAGTATTGTTTATATTTATATATTCTTTTATGTTGCTTATTTTGTGTAATAGTCATGTATAATACTTTTTTAAATTGGTTGTTTTAAAACGTTGTACTTTTCATTTGTTTAGGAAGCGAAGTGTTCAGGGTGCAAGTCTACCCGAGGCATGAGTTCAAACTTGAGCCCGTCGACAACAGTCTGAGCGACATCAACTTCTTCAGGGTTGACAGTCTGGACAACACGACTGTTTCCATAAAAGTAGCAAGGTCTCTGGAGGATCTTGTGGATAGGGTAGGTGACATTCCCACGCACTTGAGCCTTGTTCTAATTTAATGCAAATTAAGAAAACGTTTCCACCTTCCTAAACAAACACAGCTTAGGCCTTCACTCTCTACAAGTGTAAATATTCTTAATTGTAATTTTATTTATCTGTAATGATGGGATCGTTTTGTACGAAAACGCTTGGTTGCATACCTGAAATAATATGATTGATTGAGAATTAATGTTGTTTATGCTGCAAAATTACATTTTATGAAGCACTGATATTACATATGTCTTAAGATCATCATATCCAGTGCCAGTAGTTCAAGAGTTCCGCTTCTATTTCATTACATGCCCTGATTTATAAACTAAACTTTTACTGAAGAGCCATTGTGAAGCAAGCATTGTTTTTAATTATTTAAAAATCGTAGGAATGTTACATGAACCCCTATGGTTCCTAACTCATATGTTTATGTAACTCACTAGATTTAGCTGAAATTTAGACTAACCCAAAATAAAATTGTATTGTGAATTATTTTCGTATAAAATCTAAGTAAGATTTAAAGTAAAGATTTGTTTTAAATATTTCTTTTTAGTACTTTTAAAGCTTCTAAATTATTCTTTGCGAGTACAATGATCTGTATATAATATTAAAACGTTTTTAACTGCATTTGTTTATTAAGATATTAACTCAAAATCTGAAAATACTTCTCTTCACTGCATCAAAAATGAAAGCATTAGACATTAATTAGATTTTGAAATAATACAAATAATACCTTTTTGCACAAATTTCCACGTATTTCATTAACTGAATATTTGAACGAAAAAGTAACGTATGCTATTTTTGCTATACTACCGTAAAATGTGTGGGCTGCTTAAAGATTGGTTGGATTTTTACAGCGCAATAGTCACATCCTGCCGAGTAGTTCCTACTACTTAAAGGAAAACGTGCTGCCGAACATATGTTTGAGAACTATAAAAGAACATGCCTATAAAAGTAGTATTCCTTTATTACACGAACAAAGTTAGCAAATACATCATAAAAGAACCACAAAAATTTTCAAATATATATATTAATTACAAAATCCTTAGAATTTAAAATTCTAAAGCTTTTTGAAGAAACGAAAAAAAAAACAGGACGCTGGGAAAAAGAATTTGTTTGAAAGTGAGTCAGTTTCACCGCTGACGTTTGTGTGTTCGATGGAAAGACTTACTACCTAAATAATGTAGCTACTACTATGAAATTTGCACACATATTCTTTAAAGCAAGATGTACAATTTTTGTAAGTCAATATTTTTTTCGATTTTTGGTCATTTTTAGGGTACTGCGTCCTTTAAATAAAATATAACAAGCGCTATTACTGAATAGACTACTTGAAACAGGAAAACAAGCAGGCTGAGAAACAAAACTAGAACGAGCAACGACAGGTTGAGGGAAATTTCTCTTTTTTCAATCACACCAATCGTGATACGAGATCAAATTCGACACCTTTTGTTACAAAATGATCCCAAAACACGAAAAACATACCACAGATCGCACTAATCAATTCCACTATTAAAGGAAGTAAGATCGATAATGGCTTTCGAATAAGAACACGGTAGCTAAATTGTTTCTCCGTCGTGATAATGTAGTGGAAGAAATATTTTATCTCGGAAGGATTTATACGGAAGGATATATCCTTAATACATCAAATGGAGTTGAATTTCCGTATGGTGCTAAGTTATATGTTGGTTTATTACATAGGAAATTACATAAGAAAGAAATTTAATTCACACTGACTTCAGGTACTTTTTGAGGGTAAGTAGATGGTAATGTATTCCAAGCGTGGAATTCATCTGCCGAGTATGAAAAAATCATGCATAATCTATATTCGCTAGCCCATTCACTTTTCGTGTTTCTTTCAATTTTTTTGTCAATACCAGCGGCACGTTTTATTCAATAAAGAACGCTGCAAGAAAATCGCTTTTTAGTTTATCCGTTGGCATGTATTCGAGATATTTTGGTTCGAAACACATTTTAAGCTTTCTTGGTAAAAGCTTCTGTAGATTAGAAAGAGTTTGTCTTGATACGTGACTGTTAGGATCCGAAATAAATTGATTTTTGTATCAGTTTTACTTGATTTTTCTTTCATTCGTGTGTTCTGAATTTATTTCGTAGTATTTGTATCATCTTGCTGCTTCAGAGCAGTGGTTCTCAATAGCTTACAACCTGTTTACATCCTACGAGCCCATATTTTTAATTGTGTCTCTTTTTTAACAAGATACTTGCAATTAATATGCGATGATTAATTTTATTTAAAATTTGTAAATTACAATAAAAAATATGAAAAGGCTACCAGATACGAAAACAGTGTAATAAAGAGCAAACAAGTAATGCTGAAATTTTTGAATTAAAAAAAAATCTGAGATTAAATACTGATAAAAATGTGTTTTTCGTCAGCTTGCAAATGAAACACACTAAGTCAAAAGTGGTCAAAAGTTCTGAGAAAATCAATGGGAAAAAATTCTCACTAGCCAAACTCACTGTTTCTCAAGAAGAAATTTAACCTTCATGCAAAGAAAAAAATAAATTAGTGGACTTCTCGCCAGGTAAAGATCACCATATTCTAGTCTAGAAAAGTTAGAAGACTCATACCTCAAAATTTTTGACTTATTGACTAGTGTGTTTCACTTGTAAGTCGATGATCTATCGTCAACTGAATGCAAGAATTAGGTTTATTCGAAAAATCGTGTATTTTGAGTTATACTTAAATTAGTAAATCTGAGATCTTATAGGCGAATTTAATTCAAGTATCACGTAACTTTTTTGACCACTTAAGCTATATTTATTGGTTAATGAAAAATATAGGCACATATGAACAGGGATAGTTAGCAGACTGTTTCCCCCTTATATTTCAAAAACCTAAACATTTAGTTACCCAGTTTTTGCATTCAGTTGACGAAATATAGAATACACAACAAAAATTTAATATTATCCTTGAGCATGTTTTTGGACACATAATCTTTTAGTGATTTCAAGCGATATAAGAAAAATAACAAATCTAAAATAGACAATCAGCTTGATATTGCATTTATTTTCATTAAGAGCTTCACGAGCTTAGTCAGTCACTATTACCCGTCATTTCTTGAATTTTTTCGTATACCCCTGAACACCTCGACATATACACGAAGGGGAGCGTGTATCAATGGCTGGAAACTGCTGATTTTGAAAATTGGGATGATCTCTGGAATTTGGTTTGATCAGTCTGTGCTATTTTATTTCATACATTATTTAAAATATGGTCTACAGTGCACTGTCCGTTTAAAAGTTGTTGACTGTTGTCGCGGCTCACACAAACATACAAAACTTTACTGGACTGTAACAATATTTATTGACTTTGATTCAAAGTCTTGTACTATCCTAAGTACACAGAGAAATACTGTACTATCAAGTACATAAAAAGTGGTTCCTGGAAAGGAACACTGGCAATATCCTATCGCATCAAGAGATCAGACAATGAGAAGTTGGCAACATTCTTGGCCCTTGCCGAGTACATGAAAAGTTAGGAAACGTAGATTGAAATTTGTTATGAAACTTATTAAATTATTTAGGACACTTGAATATTTTGAGATTTCAACTTAGCATCAGAAATATGAAAAACTTTTAAAGAAATTTTTGTCTGAATTTTATTTTTAATTTGAAAATTATTCATTGAAACACACATCATCAGTTCAGTCTGTTGCAGTTCAATTAGTACTCTGACGTCGTAGTGTAGTGAGTGGTCTTCGGTAAAACATGAGCCTGAATATAAAACTAGCTACAGTGTAAAGGCAAATTTAGGAATTATGCATTTGGAAAAGACCCCCTTTAGTATCAATTTAAAACATAGTTAAAATGCATTAATATTAAATACTTGCTCATTGCAAAGGGACCTAATAAGAGCTGGAAACCATGAAGAATTTCCATATAGGAACAGTTCGACACAAATTTGTAAAACACTTGATTCCTTTTATTTCCATTTAATGACATAGTGCTAATTACCCAGTCTAAAAATATGATTATTTCTCGAACAAGGTTCAGCATAAAATGTAAACTTTTAATAAAAGTTCGTGAAAATAATCTGGTTAAATCCAGATGGGGGATGCTAATGAATGATAATCACATTAAATTCTCACTGCATCAGCCTGAAATGACGTTCTCTAACTTGCAGAGCTAAATTAAGGGATACATTCATTTTAAATGTGTAGAAGCTAACGGGTGTTTGAATTATAAGTGTAATAAAGTTTGCCTAGCGCAGAACCGATGCTTTTGGACCGAGCGGCACGTGATATATGGAGCCGTCATATTGCGAAATAAAAATAAAAATACGGCTTGCCAGCGTATTTCATCAAAGCATCTGGATTTTCTCAGTCACTTCTTTTATTTCTAGGGGGTCGGATTTTAATTTCTTTGATGTGTGGAATGATATATTGCAGAATTTCCACTTTCATGTTTTAGAAACGAATATTACCAGGTTTCATTTGCATTTCGAACCGATTTCAGGCGAGAAATGTATTCAGTTTCTGCGCCTGGATGATTGAATGTGAATGCGTAGAATGGGTTATTGATTTATCTCAGTAGAATGGACTTAGGGATGAAAATTGGCAGAGCAAAACAAAAAGAACAATACAGCAGTGGTTGTTTGATTGTAACTTTTTATGCAAATCTGCATGAGATCAATTTTTCACTGTCAAAATTATATGATCCATCGTATAATTCTTACTACGAAAACAATGATAAACCACGAGAATGCTATATTTTTGTATGCAAAGTAAACTAATGTTATTTCTTTTCAATGAAAATTTAACTGTACTTAAAAACAGAATAGAAATATGACATTATGTACTTTGCTGTATATTTTTGTGCCTGAAATCAATTTTCTTCACTCAATATATAATGCATATAAAATCCAGCGTTTAGTTCTTACTATGAAATGAAGTAATTAGTAACCATGAGAATACTTAATGTATCTTAGTATGTGTTTATGTGCGAATGTAATGGATGTTATTCAGTTTCAATATAATCATACTGATGAATTTGAGCTACGCTGTTACGAAAACCATACATTGTAATAAACCTAATATTCAATGACATTCATAACTCATCGTAATTTGTACATTAAACTTAATTTAACATTTAGGTAAATTTGAATTGCCTAGTGTTTGAGACGTATTTAGTTTGCAAGTTCAAAATTACCCTCAATTATTTAGTTTTTTTATACAAATGTTCATGAGAGATGGATTGTTAATGCCTTGATCGAATACCCCAGTATTATCTGTATACTTGTTAAAAATTTCCTGAACATTATTCTTTCTTTTTCAGAGAGATCCTCAGACGGTGCTCAAATTTAAGCTCACTTGTAAAGGCGGAACTGGAACGGTAAGATATGATTTTATTGACGTTATAATTATCATGATATTAAACTTACAAACTTTGTTATGTTTTATTCAGTTTTAAATTGAGTTATCGTGGTTGTCACTTAATAAGTGTTAAAAATAATTTTCTGACCATCTCACAAAGGTCTTAAAATTCAATTCTATTTTACATATTGACTCTAAAGCTGTATTAAAGATTCAAAACATCGTTTTATTTCTTGACACCACTTTACCAACGAGTTCCGTTTATATTATTGAAAAATTATATTTGAATAATTATTTACGAATATTAGTAATTTTGAACAAATAATTAAAATTAAAAGAATTAAAAGACCAAATGAATTTCAGGTTTCCAACTATGCTTTACTTGCCATAAATATCTATTGATACTGTTAGTATTAATTGTTTTACAACCTATAATAGGGCTACTTATTAAAATGTTATTACTTTATACTATTAGTTTTTTTTATCTTACAACTAATTAATGTTGTTAAAACCTATTTATACTATTAGTATTTATTATCTTATTATCTATTAATATTGTTACTACCTTTTAATTCTTTTACCTAATAATACAATAAATACTGTGTGGTAATATATACATATGCTACTCTACTATTCTATTAATACTATTATCATACGCCTCAATAGCCTAAAAATTCAATCCTTATATATATTGACTACACATATTGAAGATTCAAAAGATGCAATGTATAGCATTGATTTATTTATTAACTATTCATGAATTTTTATATATTTTAAGCAAATCTTTAACTTAAATGATAAAACACTAAAATAATTTTAAATTTGAAAATATATTTTTTCTTCCATTTGTATATTTGTACACTTCTAAAAAAATTAAAAAATAAATTATCTTTTTCAACTATTTTAATGACTCAAAAAACGTCAAGGTATTCATTTCAAATTGTTCTTGAAATTACTACAGGTTCCGTTACGTGACGTATATAAAAGCGCAATGTTATTTATGTAGGCATCGTAACAGAAACTATTGTTGGACTGAATAAATCTTGGGACAACATCCTAAACGTAATGGAAAAACAAAGGTCCTTTTCTTCACAGCATGAACCTGGAATTGTTGACTAACTCTATTAAGAACTTTCCAAGATCCGCTAAAACTCAATTAGAGACGAAAATACGAAGATAGTGTGCTTTTGTCTCTTTTTTGACCCTTTTGTCTTTCCCCCAACTTTTTAAGAAAAAAGAAAAGTAAGAACTGTTGCCAATAATGGTAACAATTACTGAGTTCCAGGATATAAAATGTGTTGGAAACTTGTTATAAGTATTTAGCGTAAAGTTTATCTATATTTTTGACGATCAAATTGGTTTTATAATATTTCGCGATCTTAATTTAAGGTTTTATTAAAATCACTATTTCTTTTTCACAAACCTAATAGAGTATGACTAATTATTTCTGAGATACAAGCTATAAGGAGGTGATAGTTGTGCTTCTGTTGCGTTACGTATTTCCTATACGTATTCTGAGCAGGAAGTCAGTTGTCTTGTTTTTCGAATACGATTTCAGCATTTCGCCAATAAATATTCTAAACAATAAATTCCGAATTGATGTAGGATAGTTGATTGGTCAACATCAATTAGGTTAAACGCCAGAATGGAGATAAACTAAATTTTTAGGTAACTCTGATATGTATCACGCGAGAGCATTTCGGTAACGGAAATAAAATCTTCGCTTTCCGTCTGGTTTGCTTGTTTGCACTGAAAATCCTTCCCATTCCTCATCACTTGGGTGAGGTCACTTAGTTTCCTTTTCGAATTCGAATCAAATTACTAATGAAATTCCAAATGAATTCCAAATTGATACCTAATATTTGATTGGTCACGCCACTAAAATAAAACGCCAAACGTCGCCAAAATGGTCATGAACTATATTTTAAGGTAACCCAAATAGTTATCATGCGAGAGCATTTGGATAACAGGAAGTGAAATCTCCATTTTCCGTCTGGTTTGTTTTTACTGAAAATCCCTCGCAAAAGGAATCTAAAAAGCAAAAGCAATTTTAAGTATTAAATATTTTTTTGTATTTATGAAAGCACAATACTATTGAATTTTACTAGTTGTCAAACGGCAGTCCCATGCATCTTAATTTGGCTTATCATTTCATCAGATTGTAACAAATAGTTCAACTAATGAGAATTGATGATCCCAGCAAATATATGTTCGGTAAACTCTGGTTTTTCCTTTTAATCTATTCTCTCTTGGGCGTCTCATCGTCCTTTTAATTCAATTTCGGATATGGTTTTTGATGGTGATAGATTATTATTTCTCTAGCAATTTGTCATCGTTTTCTGTGTCATATACCCTTTTTAATAACGAAAAAGCTGGTGTTTTATCTACTATAGATATTCTTTTGTCTTCAACTACTTTTGGTTTTGCTATTCAGTTTTTTATACAAAGCCTGTGTTGAGAATTTAAAGTGCATTTTTAGAAAAAATTACGTGATGAACGTTGCCTCCCTCAAGGCTATGAAGATAAATGGAAATTTGAATGTCTCTTAAGACATATACGTATATATACCATTAAAATATATTCTATTACTACTTGACCATTTGTTCAGTTACGTCATGTGCTTAGATTTCGAAAGTTTTAACGTTATTTTGAGATAGACGTTATGTGTTATATTATATGTAGTAATGGTATTACTTTTAAAGTTAGAAAGTTTTTAAATATTGGTGTTTTTTCGAAATATTGGTATTATATTTAAATAAATTTACTTAGATAATAAGGAATGCTACAATTTTTAATTACTTTCCTTAAGTGTCACAAATTATTTTAACATAAGCATGACTAATAATAAAAGAAAATTTTAATTCAGAAAATGTAGTCGTACTTTTGAAAAGCTACCTCAATGACAAATTAAATGGAAATTTTTTCAATTAATACCGATTACTGAAGGACAGTAGGAAATGGGTTTAAAATTATCCCAGATTATTGGATTACATATTAAGTATAATATATGTATAACCCAATATTATATAAATATTATATTTCAAATAATTAATTCCAATGGAAAAGTTATTTCGAATAATAACGAAGAAAAATGTTTCTAGAGTCTCAAAATTCACAAAAGTTATTTAACTTAATCACTAAGCTACAAATTTTTCGAAACCTCAACTTTGCATATCACAAGAAAAAACACCACTTAACATTCCAAGTGGTTTCAACAAGGTATCTCGTGCATCAAGATCTGAACAATTTGATAATGACGATATACTTCGCCATGGAGATATTGCCATTTTTTAAGTGATGACGAGATCAAGATTTTGTCAGTTTTTTTCTAATGGTGAGGTATCTCGTCCATCTAGAACTGGTCAGTTTTCCTAATAACGGGATACCTTCGAGACTAGCAGGAGGGTTAACTGCAATGTTCAAAGAAAGATTGCTGTAAATCCTTACAGCTTTCTTTTTATGATAAATAAAACAACATTAAAAAGATTATATTCACATTGAGCATAGCTACTGTATCTCATTTGTTCACCCCAAAATGATTTACGATCAAAATGTTTTTTATTAGATAACAAACAATTTCACACAGCTATCATCTTCGTATTTCCGAGTCATTTTCTCGTCGCCTGTTTGAACTCATATTCGAACTAAAGAACCAGGTCCTTATTGAAGTAGGAACAATAGACAGAATGGCCTTCCGGAACAATGCCGAGGTTCCTTTCGTAATTAGAGGATTCACACACACAATGGCGTGTGGTTTTCTATCTTCACTTTCCTTTATCTTTCTATGAGTTTTTAATATGAGGCGTACCGGATTATGATGTGAGGGAAGCGTGAACGATGAAAAATTTACTTAATTATTAAACAATCTAAGCTTTTTTTACCTTATAAAGAGCTTTTATATCTACCGTATTCATTAGCATAATTTAGGTATTAAGTATAGCTAGAACACTGATTTTTTTCTGACTGAATTTACACTGGAATCAGAATTAAAATTAGAACACTGAAATGTAGTTAATTATTAAATAATTTAAGCTTTTTTATTGTATAAGTAGCTTTTATATTTACCGTATTTATTAGTATAATTTAGATACTAAGTAAAATTAGAACACTGATATTTCACACCTATTTTGTGTTATTCTTCATCCTGGAATAATTTTGGAATTTAAATATCAAGTGAGATAATAGAAAACTAGCTGATTGGATTCAGGTGAGGACACTGAGCTCAAAAATAAAAGAATTCAAATCACACAGTGTTTAATAGTTAAAAGATTTTTCTGTTCAATCTCCAAATTTTAAGTAGTGTGGTTTAGATGGTTGAATATTTACTCACATGGAAGATATTTTAATGCCTTATATGGATTAATACATATATTGATTTCATTCTCATTACTTTAAAACCATAGACGATTGATGATCTAGAAAGCAATGTGTTCTACAATATTACATAGGATAATCTTTGAATACTTTTATTTAGATTATACGCATTTAAAATATTAATTTTGCACCTCAGAGGGGAAACATAACATACAAATATCAAAACAGCTATCTCGAACTCTATTTTTAAAATTTTTACAGTATGGGCGTTTAAGGGCCAAAAACATATTACAAAGGTTGAAAACAGTGACTTTAAGCGAAATGAATTAATTTGTTTTTATTTAAAATTGTTTTTATATTAAAATAACTAATTATGTTCTAAATTTAGTATATTGTATGAAATATATACTTTGAAAAAGCTGCAATATACCAATGCAGTTAAATATTACTTAATTTGAAAAATTAAAGCAACTTAAAAAAAAACGGAGAACGTCCACGATCTGACTAAGAATCTATAGCAATGTTTAAGTAAGGATAACTTTTTCCAGAAACGCTTAGTACGCATTTTGGCTTGGGTGGACATTCCATATCCTGGATCTTCTTCGGATATGACGTCATCCACGATGGCGGTCGCTTTTATTAAACAGCTCATATCTCTTCAATAGTTAAATTATAAACCACATTATTTGGTGTGCAGGAATTGTTAAATCTTAGTGTCCCCCAAAAAATCCCACCGTGCCTTAAATTTCTAGTATCCGTTTTCGTTTCTTTGGTAAGTTAAGAAACCGATCTTTTTCATCGGCCGACAAACCGCAAACAAAACAAATCCACACCCTTTTCAAAAGCTCTACAAACGCTTATAAGTCTGAGCAAAAAAAAAATCCGTCTCGGAAATATTCTTCTGCGTCATACTGCTTACAAAGAGAGTGACAGCTGTAGACGTCGTGAATCCTATCCTCCCTCTTGCTTTCATTTATTTTTATACTGGGGATTGGGTATACTTTTAAAGAGGGAAAGAGAGACAGACATATGGGAGATCACTTAACACTGGGTTTTAAGAGTAATCAGATGAAAGTCCCGTTTCATCACGCCTAGATTTGTTATTTCAAGTTATTGCTTTTTTATTTGCCCTGATGTGGAATAATCCTTTCCTATAAATTATTCTTTATCTTTGGTAGGGGATGGTTGGGTCTGTTGACTTCTAATTACTTGGAATTTTTCGTTTTGCAGAAACGATTTTTGTGAAAAGCACATTTATTAAGCATAACTCACCAATACGACGAAAATCAGTACACCATTCATTGGAGAAAAATGAAAAAATAAATCGTTGGCTTAGATCAGAAATTCATTAACTGACATTTTTTTGGAGACATTAAATGTTAATTTTGATAATGATGAGAATACTTTGTAACATTGTAATCTGTTTAAAAGATACATTACACAAAAAAATTTGCTTATAATTTTTATTTTTGAGCCAAAACCGTATAGTTCAATAGCTACTAGCTTCTACTATCTACTTCAATAGCTACTCAATAGTACTACTACTTTAATAGCTGTAAAGTGAAAGTTTTGTTTTGTCAATTGATGACTTTATTCTACAAATAAGAATATTACAACTTCCACGTTATAAGCAAAACGATTTAAAAATAAATTTGTGGCACAAATGATAATTATATTTTTTGAGAACCAGAAAATTTTAAATAAAATAATTCGTGTGTATAAAAGAATACTTAAA
This sequence comes from Meta bourneti, assembly GCA_933210815.1. NCBI lineage: Eukaryota > Metazoa > Arthropoda > Arachnida > Araneae > Tetragnathidae > Meta > Meta bourneti. The sequence goes on from OW119928.1 coordinate 71,441,216, forward strand.
ATATGAGAGGCATTATCAGTCAAGATAAATCTAGCAGGTGGAGTAGGTGTTTCTGCGGAGGAAAGTGTTTTCTATCATATTCCAAACATGACGTCATTTGCTTGTTTTCCGAATACAATTTCAACACTTCGCGAATAAAACTTCCAAAGAAGGAATTACGAATTGATACATGATAGTTAATTCATCAACTCTGATTAGATTAAACGCCAAACGCCCCAAAACAGCGAAAAATTATGTTTTATGGTAACCTTAATATGGTATCATAAAAGAGCACGTTTCGTCTGGTTTATTTAACAACTCGAAAAATCTCTCTTAGTTAATTCATTTATGTGTGTAAACGTTAACATTTAAAATGTAATCGAAGCTTCAAGTGAATAAATTCATATAAAATTGATGGATGGATTCTCTATGGACATACTATAATAATCATTCAACACTAAATTGGAAATATTAGATGAATTAATAAAAAAAAATCAGTTCTTTTTTGGTGGTCGTGTTTGAAAAATGCGATAAGCATCATCATTTTAAATTAAAGCAACTTAAAAAACTTGAAGTGCAATCAGACTTGTTTGGTGAAGCGTACCGCATTATATTTTATTTCATGATTGATCTAATTTTTATCGATAAATTCTTCCTCTCCATAAAAAATAAATTAGAGCGTTACATCCACATGTGTGTGTGCTGATGGTAGCGTTGCCTGTTAAACACCTGAATCTGCTAAGACGCTCACTGTTTACACGGTGTTTATTAAAATGAAGGCATTATTGAAGATTTACTTTCGTTTTTTCACGCATGTTCTGTGAAAAAAGGCTCAAATAATGATTTGGAATGGTTGAATTAATCTTTGGGGTTGAGTGGTGATTTTTTCCCTTTCTCACTTTGCTCACAGAAGCAGAAGAAAGAAAACTTATTGTTTAATCATGCTTGTAATTCGCTTAGCGTTCAATTTCGATGACATAAGATGCACTTAATCGTGGCAAATAGTTTTTATGTTCCAATTTTTCTATGCTACAAAAATTTTTTTTAGTGACCTAGAGGTTATTGTGCTAGAATTTTTTTTACCAGGTTAAAATTTAGACCAACTGTAATTCGGTAAATATCTATTTCAAGTATTATACTTCCGTATTGAAGAAATAAAATGGATTTAATAAAGCAAAGTTTTGAAATTAAAATACCTATGTTGTTTTCTTTCGCGATTCGTTACTTTTATGTTTTATTATTTTATGAAACTTGTAAACTATTTAAAAGAAATTTAAAATATTAGTCTTGTTCAATCCCTCGTTTTATTTTGATATTTACGAATTTTTTTTATCTTTTAAATTTACCATTTATTAGTTGTATCAACGATTATTTCGTTATTGTATTAAATTACTAAATTTTATTATTAAAAAATAATTTTGCTTTTGTGTAATCAACGTAAATGTAGCGTTAGAATTTAGAAAGTTTATTTTATACATTGATATATACTAGCTTGTGAAATAAACTTTAGAATGTTAATATCTTTTCCATTCTGTTGTTTAGGACGAAGCATTTTTGCCCGTTACAGTGTACATTCAAGATATCAACGATCATGCACCCGAGTTTCAAAATACGCCTTATTACTTAGAAGTAGATGAGGTATGTACTTGAATTCCTTAATTTTTAATGTAATTTTTTGAGTTTGTACTCGGACGCGTTACTCAGTGCAACTCCAGTTTTCCAAAAAGTACTTCAAGGTTGATTCGTTGCACTGTTATGTATACTAATACATTGTAAGTTAATTTTTGCAGTGGTGGATAACATCATCACAGTAATACCCCTCTAGAATTAGCAGTGGCTGAAACAGATAGACGCTATCACAAGTTGTCTGTTTAACGGTTGTGTGAAACTATGAGAACTGATAGGTCGACTTTCGTATGCCTGGTCGTGCAATGAATGATAGACCATTTGACTCTTATGTATTGATTGCCTTTAGCAGATAATATGAGCGCCGCAAGCAGGCAGTTTCAAAGTGTATCATAGTGGCAACGAAAATGAAGCTTTGATAGTAGAAGCAGTGTCTGTCATCACGGAGCTCCATACAGTCGAAAGTAATTTTGGAATTTAAATTCCATTGCATTGGAAATTCAACTGTTCATCGTGAACCATCCATCGAAGTACGCGCTGATTGTGAGGAGCCATCTGGAACTTGTCGAAAGCGCCACTGTTTGAAAACGCGTGTGATCATATTCAGATCTACCCGTCACCAATTCAACAGATTGTGTGACGAAGAGTGCAACTACTGCCTACCATAAATTACTTCATATTTGAGATTCATTGCACTGTCTTATATACTGCTTTTTGTAAGTTAGTTTTTGTATTGCTGGCTCTTTTTTACCACAAGTTATTTAGTATTAAGTATTCTTTTTAATTCAATGCTAACTGTCTTCTGAGAGAATTGTCGTTAATCTTCATACCATGCATTAAATTTTATTTTACGTTCGAGGCAATTTTTTATCTGTATATAAATAAGGCCTGTACCAAGTAAATAAATTTAAGAGCTTGAAAATACAGTTTGGTATAACTGTTTTATAAGTAACTTATTTGATATGCGAGGGTCATTTAATAAGTTTCGTAAATTTCTAAGAGATGGCGACACAATTAATTTGGTGACGCCATAGCTGGCACGAACTAGCTCATACTGAATTTCAGCCAGATGTTGTTTGCGTTCCACAGACGTTTCAAGCGAGCATTGCAACAGCTGCCATGAAAATGGGGAAAAAAATTAGTTCTATACAGTGATAAAACATTTTTTTAAAGAAGTGGATGGCCGCCCTGTTCTCCAGCTTTGGTGGTATGCCTCTTTTCCGTGTTTCTAAATTTGAAATTTGTTTCGGTGGGAAGAAATTCTTGTCGATTACAAATGCCATTGACACCGTCAATCCGTATGTTGCAGCCTTTGAGAAAGGTACTTTTCCGACCGGATAAAAAATTTAGAAACTCTCTGGACCAAGTTACAGCCCTCAATGATGACTATGTTGAAAACAAAATCGATTTTTTTCCCAAAAAACGGAGTTTATGCTTTTTTACCATACTTTCAAACAACAATCATAATATTCTATGAAAGGGTTTTCTTATAAATCTAAATATAGAGGGCGCTAGTGTTTTGGTAATCTCTTTCGCGATTGTGGTGAAACTTTGTATGCCTTTCGAATGCAATTTCAGCACATCCTTTAAAAAATACTAGCCAAATAGGTGATATATCAAATTAGTTCTTCACCGGAAGTATTTCTTCTCCGGTAGTTTGTATTTATGTTTACACCGAAAAATCCTCTCATACACATGTTATTTATTTTTGACACAAAGCATAGAGGTATTTTGTGGGTTTGTTGAATGAGGCTTATACTTTTTATTACTTGAAGGTTTAATATTTTATAGAGATTTAAATGAAGTTAAAAGTCACATGAATTTCTTATAACATGCGATCTTTGCCTCAATGCCCCTTTTAAGTATATCTTTTAAATATGTTTTATACATATGGAGCAAACACTGATTGTTTTGAAACTAAACGTCTCAAAAAGTTTAGTTATGGTTTATATTAAAAATAATTTTGTTTATAAATAATTTTTAAATATGTCTTGATAGCATTTCAATTTACTACTTTGTTATAAATTAATGAGTTCAATTTATCACTTACTTTATGTACTTAATGTTTTTCTGGTACCTAATTATAATATTTCTTGACTAGCTTACACCTGTTGGCCTTACTGTATTCCGTGGTCTTCATGCTGTAGACAAAGATAAGCCCAACACTCCCAACTCTGATGTAACTTATTCAATTGTGGTAAGTGAGAAATTTCTTTGTATATTTCCGAGACCAAATTTCAGTTTTCTCAAAACAGTTTAAAATAACTATAAATACTATTAGATGTCCAATTAAAGAACAAATACGAATATCGTCCCGAAAAACTTGCAAAGATAGCTTTATTACCTATAAAAATGAAAAAGAGAGTTTAAAAATGTATTATGTACTTTTCTTTTTATTACAATATTTTCGAAATCTGAAACACTTTTCTTTAAATCGCTCTATTTGTATTCGATGTACCGTTCTGGATCGAGTTCCCAGGCAGATTCTAATTCTATCCCATTACATTCCCCTGTCTAAACCTTGTGAATCAACGCCTAAAATTGATCACTCTTTTTCTCGCGCTCTACTTGCCGTTTCACAAACTTTTTCTCTGTTCTGACTTAATCTCCATGCATGCTCAGACGTCCCACCCCCTGGGTTCACTGTCTGTTATTCGTAATTCGTATTCACTAACTCTCTAAGTGGTGTTGACGAGATATTTCGTCTATCAAGATCTGGTGAGTTTTGCTAATGTCGAAATGTCTCATAGAGACAACCACCAGGAAAGTTAAGTTGTATTATGTATCAATAAATGGATTGTTTATTGGTTAAGGATTAGACCCATGTCTGCTTTGATGTTACATACAGTAAAATCAGGATAAGTCGTCAATTTTCTTCGGTTTAACTCTCATAGACCGGCAATGTAATTAAACTCTTGTTTATTTGTCGTGAATTTAAATGCTACTCCTCATATGTCGTTGCTATGGAAAGGTCTTAAAACATGCAATTTAGAAGAAATTGCGGACTCTCATCCTTTTGTTGAATTTATTCAGAATTGTAAATGAAAGTGGGTGTACTTTCACAACACTTGACACAAACGACTACATAGATATCGATAAGAATGTTGCAGTATTTCTCAAGTTAGCATAACTTTTTTTATTACGCAATTTTTTGAAAGTGAAAATGAAGAAATTCTTTCAACACCTAATAAAACAAATTCTTGAAGCATTAGAACAATGTGAAATTATCTATCAAGGTTAATTATCAGTTCAAGGTGTTGAATTTACAAGGTACAAGATTACAAATACCATGATAAATTTGAAATTTTCATGATCCTTTCAGCAATGCATATTGAGTACATTCTGTGGTTACTCCGCTTAGGCCGTAAATATTTCTTGGTCCTTTGAGTGACAAGTTATCGAAATTTACTGTATATGAGAAATGGTGTTTTATTTCATTTGTCAACGCTGATTCTTTTTTATTGAAATGAGGGTTTTAATTCTTTTAAGAGCTTCACGCGATATTCGAACATTTAATTTGATTTGCATGTTTAATTTATAATAAACAAGGTTTTCATAGGAATTTAGATAAATAAATTGTTTGACAAAGTAACATGTCATCGACTTACAAGCTCAACACACTAAGTAAAAAACATAATTCTGAGAAAACGGGTGGAAAAAAATTCTACTCACGATGCTATACTCAATAAGAATGTTTCTCAAGAACACATATAATCTTCATCCAAAGAAAAAAATTATTTAATGCACATCACCAGTCTAAAGACCACCGCATTCTAGGCTAGAAAATGTAAACAAACACATGTATCGAAAATTTCGAGTTCGTGTGTTTCACTTGTAAGCCGACGATATTTTAATAGAAAATACAAAGGTTAAGGGAAAACAAGTAACTCTTACATGCATATGTATGATACGCATGCATGGTTTAAAAAATGTTAAGAGCATTTACGATGATGGAAGGTCTACAACTCTGATCATCTGTGACTTTAGTCGTTTTTGTTCAGAATCCGTTAACTGTTAAAGAATGTGTGAAAGAGTTTTTTACCTTCTTTGTTACGGTCCAGTAACTTTATTTCAATCATTCTTAATCTCGTGTTTTCTTTTATAGGGTGGAAATGAGAACAATTCATTTGCATTATCCGACCCCATTGAAGGAATACTCGTAGTCAACAAACCTCTGGATTATGATTATGGATCACGAGAATTCAAGCTTCTTATACAAGCCTCCGTAAGTATCGTGACATTCTTTATAATGGTTTCATAACTTTCCATCCTTTCATTTGGAAGATATGATTACTGAATGATGAAAGGTGACTTTCCACGTAAAATTTTAAATGCAAGCAAAGTATAGGACACATTGCAAGAGATCAATTGATCCTCAATTTAATATTTAGATAGATAGGTACGTAGTTGAATTAACGTCGCACTGGATCAACATAACAGGTTATTGGCGACGATCCTGTATCCATCCCTCAGGACAACACCACGTAATTTTGAACCACGGTCAGATGACTAGGTCACACCTGAGCTGGCACCCCACTCTCCAAACTTCCACACCACGCTAACTTGAGGACGTTCGAGGTCACGACAAATATAACGTGGGTCAGCCCCCATGTACACGACGGTTTTTGGTTGAATCGAGTTTCGAACTAGCAATCCTCCGGTTGGTAATCCGCTACTCTTCCAACCGGGGTACCGCGGCCCCTTAATATTTCGGATGAGACTGTTTATTTCATTCATTATTTTGTGAAAATTGTAAAATCCATTGACGTGGCAATTTGAAATCAGTAAATATTGCACCGTCAAAAACGTTCTTTTATTCCAAAGGAATTAAAATACTATGACATATAGTATGGAATAAAAAGTAGTAAAAAATCAGCGAGAGTCCAGCTACTTCAAAAATTCTCTAGCCTTCCAAAGACGCCTACCCCAGATGTTTCCAAACCTTCTAAAATTGTATACTATCTTAAAGCAACGTTCTTACCTAAAGAACCCTTTGCTATAAGCCCAGATGTTGCTCTTTTCTTCTCTAAACCTGATTGAAAATATTTAAGAAGGAAATTTATGAATTCTCACTCACAAAACTTCTATCTCATTACTCAGTTCCTCTTACTAATATCAAAATTTTAATGTGTCCTGGATAAAAATTCATGGTCACAAATATCGTTTGGATATTTGCACAATCCTCGAATTCTAGCTACTACCTCTGGAAAATAAGAATTTGTAGAATTGTGAGCAAATTCATTCGTTCCAATCGCAACAATTTTTGTTTGATTAGTTTTCGCTTGTTTGGAGTTTGCCCCCATTGGACTTTAATAAAAACTTAAATCTAGGTACTTGTTTTCGCACATGCAATGTAGTAGAATTCTACACTACTCGATTGGGGAATCAGATCTATCATTATAAATGCATTTTCAGGTATTAATTATAGTAACACTGGAATAACAATATTATTGATTTCGCATAATTCAAGATCTATTATTTATGCAAATTCTGACGTTATATTCCACACTACTGAAATATGTAGACTCAAGACTACCAATTCATATAAAACTGTACAATAGGTTCTATTAAATGTTTAATACTCTTCTATTTTGAGTTACATTTGAAGGTTATTGAGACTTTCTATCGAGCTATACGAAACATGGCGTAATTCAAGTTCTATGTTCTTGAAAGGTCCACCTACATTAACTAACTTTTAAAAAGTAACAAATCTTGAAATTTTTCTGAAATTACGCATGTTAGAGGTAAGTGAGAGTAAGATGACACCTTTCGCAAAAATTGACTCCTGTGAATTCAGGAAACGAAACATTCGATTTTTTTTTGTATTTAAAAAAACATTATTTTAAAACGAAAATACACAATGATTTGCTGCAGTTTTTGAAACACCACTCTAAAGGTAACTCTAAAAGTACTAAATTAGGCACCAGTCTTATTAGCTCTCGTGTAGCAAAAGCTGACCATAGAACTTCCAACCGAGAAACAAAGTCTCTAAAAGTAAAAGCTGTCTCTTAAGCGCTAATATCCACCTTAAAATTGGGTTAAACTAATCCTAACCTTTTCTCTTCTTACCTTTCTCATTAACAGCATGTGCTCTGTGACCTGGTTGAGAAGGAACAAAGCGCACGCATTGCGAAATGCGCAATTCAAGACTTCGAACCACAGCCATTACACTTTCATCTACTACAAAACAGCCCATCCCTTAGCCTGTAAAATCGCTTTCCCATTCACAACGAAGGACATCAGGAACAATCGCCGAGCTGAATTTGATTATAAAAAACCCGTGCCCGGAGGCGCCGTTGTGTACGTTTAGCTATGCGCGCTAAGTTTTCCCTGTCCGCCGATAACGGCAAGATAACGGTGACCGTTAGTTACGTAGGATGGGGGTTTGAGGCTCTTTTACCTTCGCACTTACCATTCATAGTGGCTGTGAAGGTCAGTGCTTTTATGGCTGAGCAAGAAGGGTTGTCGTTACTTTTGATGAGTTTTATTTGTTAATTGAATTCTGCCTTCTTTGCGTGTCTTCTTTGTATCTAGGGAAATAGGTACAGGATGTTGTGTGGGTAGATGTTCAGATGGGAATGGGGCAAAGGATACTAATTGGAATTATAAACACTGCGTGGTAGTTAGGTGCGGATGTGATTCGATATATGTATGATTTATGAGACAATTCAACGAAACGGGATAGTCCAGAGGACTTTTGAAATCTTCTGAAGAAATAAGCGTATACGTAGGTGTGCTGTAAAATCCCAGCGATTCAGAGAAATATTTAACCCTTCTGGTTGTTTCCTCGACCATAGACATGAAATATAAATAGACTAAGCATTACAATTCAGAGGAGCTTCCTACATTACTTGAGAGGAGTGTGATCAACATGTCGATTAGTAGTCACGTGACTGCTCTGTGAAAAATTAAGTTGGTTGGCCGATTAGATATCTTATCACTTCGGTTGGCGATACATCTTTTGACAAGGTAGATGTGCGAATGCATAGTTCTATAGAGTTGCGAAAAATATGGTGATATCGTCAAAGTCTACTACTATTTCGCGTCAACCAATCAGAGGATGAATCAATGGATGGGCGTCTTATCCCGTCCCGTGGACCAATGCGATGATGAATGTTCGTTTCCACCAGGCAGACGAAAGTAGTTTAAGGGTCACGTTACTACTAGTTTTGGTCACATGATCCTGGGCACATAAAAGGGTTACCCTTGCTCATTCTACTTTTATATTTCCTCTATGGTCTCGACAAGCTACCAAGTCGTTAGCAAAACTGACCATATTGTGATGGACGAGATATCTTGTCATTAAAAGACTGATCAGATCTTGATCTCGTCATCATAAACAAATCGGCAATATTTAAAGGACGAGATATCTCGTCTTTAGCTAAATTTCTTCAGATTTTGATGGACGAGATATTTTGTCATTAGCAAAACTTGTCAGATCGTGATGGACGAGATATTTCGTCGAATCCACTTGGACGGTTAAAAACTAGCAGACACCGCGCCCCGCAACACAGAGCGTTATTATGTATCAATATTGTGGTTTTCCCTATCAAATGTTATAAAAAGATATTTGATTCCTCAAATTTTATGTTAGGAAATACCAAACGAATTAACAAAGATCTTTTATGTTCGACTTACATTTAGCATTTCGGTAGGCGTGGTCGAAATGTGACACGAATAGGCGCGGTGTCTCCGAGACAACAATCGCTTTTTTTTATCTTAGTAAAACTACCAAATCTCTCGAATAGTTGAAATAGAAAAGGTGTGCACACATGCCTATCTCTTATTTTTTAAAAATTGAATCATCATTTACTCGTTAAAACTTTAAATGTCACGACTGTAAAACTTACACAAATAGGAGCGACGTGTCAGACACTTAAAAAGAAAACTGAACGAAAAGAAAATGTATTTGAATTCAAAACAAGGTAAAAGGTCATCGTATTACGTCCAAAAGTTTGTCCACAACTTTTAAAGAAGTTATGTAGACAGGTCATTAGGCGTGGTTTGTCTGTTAGGTAACAGTGCTGAAACTGAAAACTCCCTTTGTTGTCAACTGAGCTGTTCTTTCTCCTGTAAAAATGGCTTCTGAAGTCAAGTTTTCCCAATGCAAGCTTATTGATTGCAATGACCCTTCAAGTACTAATTGAAGAGAACATGACATTCTTTACATTTCCCTGGGGCACTAAGAAAGGGGCTGCCACATCATACTCAAAGCGAACTATAGGGAAGACACCGTAAACTATGGATGGGGAGCACATGCTTTCTTGGAGGGCTTTGGCCCGCATTTACGTGTGGTCTTGAAGAAACCAGGAAACTTCAGAAGCCAACCGGACTTATGCATATACGATATTCGAACTCGTTACCAAGCCCTTCGTTTACCAGTTTCTTAAGAGCGACGCCTTTAGCCGCCCGGCCACTGAAGTTAAGTAAATCTTTCCCTTCGAGATTGATCCCGGACCATCACCAATACGCCGTGTGTTGCATCAGTACGACGTTAATTCAACTACCTACCACTGAAGTTAACTACATAGGTGGATTTACCGTAGGTGAATATACCACAACTTCCTGTCTAGGAATTCCGGCTTAAACGATGAAGTATCTAGCATAGATACTGAGCATACTGAATGTTTAAACAGCTATTCTCCAACTCCATTTTAAATGAAATGAATAATAATTTTAGATGAAATGTTGACATCTCTGATTAAGTGTATAGATTTGAATAAAATCGAAACAGTCTTCGAAAAGCAGTTCATAAATATCCGATCGAAATCCAGTTGAACTCGACGCAGGTTCGATTCTTGAAACTTACCCTGAATGTGTTTCTCTCATCGATGTCAGTAAAAACTTTCCTTGTGTATGTTTGTGTTCATTACTTGGCGTTGTACGTCTTGTGCTCAAATATGAATCTTGCGAAATCAAACCCAAACGATCAAAATGGGGCCCGCGGTAGCCCAATTGGTAGAGTATCAGATTAGCAGCCGGAGAACTGCGAGTTCGAAACTCTATCCAACCGAAGACCGTTGTTAAATCTGTCATGGCCTCAAATATCCATGGTGTGAAAGTTTGGAGAATGGGGTGCCAGCTCAGGTGTTGATCTCGTCATCTGACCGGGATTCAAAATCAGAGGTGTTGTCCTCCGATCTTTTCCTTCAGGTTTGATCCCGCACCGCCGCCAATAGCTGTGTTGTTCCAGGTGCGACGTTAATTAGCTACTTACCTACCTAATAAACGAAATGAGTAAAAACTTTGATAGACATTCAACATGTCTGCTTGGTGTTAATATTTGAACAAGATCGTCACTCTTCGAAAAACAATCCATAAATATAAATTAACAAGGATAGAAAACTTTCAAGCGGCAACCATGAACCGAGTTGCTTTTTCTTCCTACAAGGTTGACTTTCTCTTTGCCACCAAGGTCTACAAATTGCCATTCAGATTTTCTTACAAGGAAGACGCTGGAGAGGAGAGGTGTGGCGAATCCTTGTAGCTTGGTCAGGAATTTTAAGAAGTGAAAATATTCTACACGCTCCGTGATGAAACACATTTTAAGTCGAAAGGGTATATATAATTTAGGGTCAAGGATGGTACAAATTGATCAACAATGAGTGGCACGTTATTAACGGTGTTTTTTACTGTTAGGCCTCATTCATCATTCATAGACTGAAGGTGTGTGTTGCTCTGCACGAGTTCTCGTGTTCACGTGGCAGCTTTGTTTGTCAGCTGGCACGTAGCCTTGCGTTTTGGTAACGCAGCAATTATTTTGTCGCATTTATATAAAGCGACATGAAGGAATGTGGGGTTGGAAAAAAACGAATAAAAGTAGTGTATTAACATTGAAATGTGTTCTGCAGATATCAAATAGTTAATACTGACGCCGGACTTCGACAGATCCTAGGGTGGATTAATCAAACAAGTGTTCGTCTGCGGATTTCTATCACCGAAATGATCCCTTTGGGTCGATTGTTGCTGACTTTTAAAAGAAAAGTGACCATATTTTAACCCTCTTGGTTGTTGTTTTGACGAGGTGTCTCGCCATTAGCAAAACTATTAGCAGTTCTTGATGGACGAGATATCTCGCCGAAACCACTTAGAGGGTTAATTAATCTATTGAATGAGGTAGATAAAATCATATACAAGTTTAGATAGTTCGAGGTTTAATGAAACTGGATTGTGGGTGTGATATATGAAATAGTTTCCCAAGTGTAGAATATGTGAACTATATGCATGTCTAGGGGCTTAGTCATACGTCCCGGTTTGAAAAGCGAGTCCTAGAACACCAGCCGATGGGTATTTTTTCCCGGTCATATGAAAAACACTGAGGCCGTGTTCTTTTATATGTATGACCTAGAGTGAAAGATATGGAAGACATGTATATCTAGGATCCCGGCCAATCCTTCAAAGGGAATGATTTGAATTTAGTAAATACCGAGATCTTAAATTTATACTCTATAGCACACAATTGATAAATGATTGAGATTGGTAGGTGTGAAGCTGAATTAACGTATCACTGGAGCAACACGACGGGATATTGCCGACAATCCGGGACCAATCCCGAGGAGAAAGATCCGATGGCAACACCTCGTAGCTTTGAGCCATGGTCAGATGACGGATAGAGATTGGAAATGCTCAAAGTGGATGCAATGAATACTAGAATAAATTGTGGAACATAAGTGCTGTACCGCATTATGCGTTTATAATTACTAAGTAATTTCATCTGAATGCTTTATAAGTATATAAATCAAATTAGGTACTACACGCAAGTTCAAAAATTAAGGATAATGCAATCTGAGATGTGCGAGTGGATTCTGTGGCAAGTACCTTCACCGTAGTATCTCAAATGAAAACTGAATATTCCACAAGCTACGTGGTATAAAATAAGAACATCCACATGCCTCGTGTAGTACTGGAAATTAAAGAAATTTAAAAAATGCTTAAGTGAACACGTTGTATGTTTAAATTATGGCGAAAAAAACATTTGTTGCCTTCTTAAAAGCAACTTAATAGGGAAAGTGCTGGCCTCTGACTCATATACAGTTCACAACGTTCAGACATGCTTTCCACAATGCTGTCCAACAGTTCCTGTAGCAAGAAGTCATATTCGCGCACCAGAGAGCGTCTTTGCTCTTGTGCGAACCTTGGTGGTGTTGTCTAGGCTGAAATGAGACGTCCGAGAGCATCCCGAGCCTGCTCTGCTGGATTGAGATCGGATGACCTTGCTTGATACGAATTCAGTACTATCCTCAATTTTCGGACATGTGTGTACATTAGAGGCAATTTCAACCTTAAAACTTTTGTTTTCCTATTTACCAAGGACAAAATAATTAAAGCTCTTACTTCCTTTTACTCTCGTTAATTAGAGATATGGTTGGATATGTATTAATATCTTCTATAAAATGTCATCGAATAAAAACATGAAGGACAAGTGAAATCGACAAAACCAAGAGAAATTCATCAAGTTTAAGGTCGAGGAGAAATTACACATGTAAATTGGAGTCACATCAATTAATGAAATTGTCAGTCTCCATTATAGATAAAGTTTGAGGAAAGTGATTCCCAAACTATTCCAAAATGCGACACCCCTTTAGACCCGAGGGCGAAATTTAACGGAAGAAAGTCAATTCAACAGGTGCTCAGATACATAAAAAGTTTGTTATTAATGACGATTTACCGTTAATAATTGTTCAATAGATTTATATTCCCATCGCGATGTTGGTTTAAAGGCGTATTGTTTAAAAGGCGTATCGATTGCGCTAGGCCAAGGTTGCGAAATGAAACTAACGATTTTGGATGAATCTATGGAATGGTCAATGTCAAACATATTGCGAAATGGAATGATAATCACTTTTATGTTTACTTTAGCCTTCAAGATAAGTTTTCTTGTTAATGATTGGTTTTAAAAGTAGTTAAGGCATTCCATTAGAATTTATGTTTTTGATAGTCTATGTAATGTGATCCCAATGATACTAACTTACTTGACAAAGTGAGAAAGGAGCTCATGCTAGAAAATCACTGAATATCGACAATTTTTTCATGTAATTTTTTCAAATGGATTAGATTTGATTATTAACCACTCTAGTAGTGGTTGTCTTGAAGATGTGTCTCATCATTAACAAAACTGATCGGATCTTGATGAACGAGATATCTCGTCATTAGAAGAAAACTAACCAGATCTTGATGGACGGGATATCTCGTCTTTAGAAGAAAACTGACCAGATCTTGATCTCGTCATTATAAAAAAATCGGAAATACCTTGATGATGAGATATCTCATCTTTAGGAAAATTGATCAGATCTTGATGAACGAGATACCTCGTCGAAACCACTTGGAGGGTTATGCAATTCTTTTTATCAGCAATGTTACTTTGGTTCGCACTTTGCGATGTTATAGTGATAAATTAAACTATTTGATTACCTGTGAGATTTCTTAAACCCTTCATTCTCCAATTCATTCTCAAACTCTTCAGATTCGATTTCTCCTTGGGTGTATTTCTCTCTTCTCTGTCAGAAAAGCACTTTTTGTATTCCATTTACTTGACATTGTCTGTTTTATGTTTGGCGCAGCTGGCCGAAATATGGCCCTTAAGCCATAAAACCCAATCCAATCAATCAATAATTGAAACATTAAAAAAAACTTCACATACTCCGTGAGGTAGTTTTTTTTTCTCATTATTCATTTACTGGCTCAATACTTTTAAAATTAATTTGCGGATTTGGATTGTAACTATGATTTCGGTGTTTGTCCTTGAATATTCTTAGTCTGATTCCTTGGTATTTTAGTAATGATTCATAGTACTGTAGTCAAAATGAAGTGAAACATGTCGTCTTTGACAGCAGTTTTTAACTTTAATGTATTTCACATATTTTACATAACAAAAGAAAAACAATCATGCATTAATAATTAATGAATAACAAAACAATAGGGTTTCAAGTACAAATTGTAAATTTGAATGCTGAAAAGAAAACAAAGGGCCTTCTAATGTCCATTAAATCAAAATTTCAAGAGAAAACTGGTTTAAAAAGTATTATTCATGCATAGAAATAGCTTAATAGTATATCGGGTTCTTGAAAAATTTATTATAGTTTGGTAATCAAAATTAAGACGAGAAAACCAAAATTATTTTTTCGAGCCGACCCAATCTGCAGATATTTTTTTATATAGCATATTCATTATTGGTAGAAATTCATATTTTTATATTATTTTTCAAAAAATCATTCTATAAACACTATCATTTTATGAACACATATTTATTGTGTAGTATCAATATTGATAATTTATTTTCTCTCAGGATCATGGCAGCCCAGAAAGCAGAAGTTCTGTTACCACCATGACCATAAGACTGAAAGATTCCGATGACCAAAACCCTATCTTTACCAAAGAAGTGTACAAGACCCACGTCTTGGAAGCTGCAGCAATTACGGTAAATGCTATTTTTAATTACTCACACCTATTATTAAAAACAGCAATTTCCCTAGGACTACATGGCAAATCGGTTAACCGTTCCCTTTATGGTTTGTCTCTTATCCAATTAGTGAAATAGTAAAAATGAGGAATCTATGACGAATAGTATTTGCGATTCAGTGTTTTTCTGTACTTTCAAAACTTTTTAAATGCTTCCAAGAAAAGGCACTTTTTCACTTATCTGGCAGTCTATCTTATATATGCGATATGCATTTAAGTATTTTTGTAAGACATTTTACATTCTTTATGTATCTTTTGTTTGATGCATTTTGTATATTTCTTAGGGTGCTCGAATAAGGGTGAAGTTGTCATTAGATCCTCCAATACACGCTTTTGATCAGGATGTTGGGGTAAATGCGCCATTAAGATACTCTATTGTACATGGTAAGTACCTTAGTTCCACTTATATATTTTTTACTTTTAATATAATGAGGACCTAAATATTTTTTACATTGACAATGTTTCATATTAGTTCTGGAACAGGGCATTGTTTGATAGTGCAGTCTTCCGAAAAATATTTTATGGTTGAGATTCGTTGCGCTATTATACTTTGTAAGCTAAATATTATTCAATGGTGACTAAGTTTCTAACAAAACTCTCACTTAGAATCTAGCAATGGCTGGATTTTATAGATATTATCACTGGTAGCTGGATGCCAATTGCGTGAAACTGTGTAAGATGATGTGAGAGCTGTGTAAGATGAAGAGTGTACTTACGTATACCTGGTCGTGTAAGGGATGGTTAGGACCGTTTGAATGCCCTATGTTGCCTTTAGCAGCAAAGGAAAATGTGTCTTTTGAAAGGAGGCTGACTTGAAACGAAGAGTGGAGCCATCATAGAAGTAAAAATAGTGTTTGTTGTCGCAGGGCTTCAGACTATTTTTGGGAATGATTTGTATCGCATTGGCAACTCAACGTTTCATCGTGGATCATCCACACAAGTTCATATCGATTGTGGCGAGCGCTATCCGGAATCTGCCAGAAGTGCCACCTTGGTTGTTTGAATACGTTTAAGTTCGTAATCACATTTGTGTCAACAATATGGCAGAGAGAGAGAGTGGTTGGGTAGTGTAACTTCAGTTTTCCAAAAAGTGTTTCGTGGTTGAGATCAGTTGGCTGTTTGTTATATATTGTCAGCTAATATTATAGTGGAGGCTAAGTTTCTAACAGTTCTAATTTATTCTTACAGGAAATGAAAAAGGACTTTTCGAAATGCATGATCAAATGGCCGACCTATACCTCGTGAAGGAAGTGGATCGCGAGTCACTCAAAAGTCCGATACTGACACTTCATATACAGGTAGGCTAGTTTACTCAGTATATCTGTGAGTATTCCTCATATTTGTGGTTACCTGTGTGTATATACATTACCTGATATCCTTTTATAAGCGGATCATTCATATCAAGCACACAAGTTCGAATATATGTGTACTCAATCGTGGAATCAGTCTAGAAGAATGGATATCTATTTCTCATAAATGATTAAATATCCATATTTATCACTACATGAACTGTTAATGATGGGATGTGTGAAAGTGAAAAATGTTTCCAGTAAAAACACGTGCTTCATAAGACAAGATCTGTCTGCTACAACTGTGTCAATGGCATCGTTTCTCCTAAAAGGAAACTCAGTAATTCCAGACATTAATACCTCCATCAATTCAAAAGAAACGAAACATCCATCAGCCATTTTTCACGGATCAGATCTAGAACTCTTTCTAAATGTAGTTCGGGACTGGGAACTCGACCACACACCTATCATTTGGACAACATTGTGCAGGCCACCATTCACAAAGACGTGCTGTTGGACGATTAGCTGTGTCCCATTACTAACATTGCTTCTTCTCTTCACGCTTCTGTTAACTGCCTATTTTTTTTAAGAACATATGGCCGTTATTGAAAAACAGTGAGTTTTGATTATTTTCCATGGAAAACGAAAGAATGGTAAAGTTTTCGATCGTGAGGATTAAATTGAGTGAGACCATATTAAGCACTACCTGAACTGTTATCAATACGATGTTTATGTTGAATGAAAATGAAATGCAATTTTTCAGTAGAAACACCTGTTGCGTAATAAAAGATCTATATGTTCCAATGGTGTCGCTGGCATCATTTCTCTCATAGGTTACCTAGTAATTCCACAGATATTAATCTCCAATAATTCAAAAGAAACAAAACCTCGTCCCCGAAGTCATTTTTCACAACCCAGATCCAGCACACTCTAAATGGCTTTCCGGACTGGGAACTCGACCACACACCTATCATTTGTACAACACTGTACATTACCACGATTCGCTAAGACGCTTTGTTGGATGATTAGCTGTGCTGTATTACATGCATTGTTTCTCCTGTTTACAATGACTATTTTTCCAAAAAACATGTGAACCGTTATTGTCAGTTCTACCAGAAAATATCTGTTCTTTGGAAAACGGAAGTATGGTAAATTTTCCGATCTTGATTAGCAAATTTCTACCAAGATCGACAGTCGGAAGGCCGTCTTAAGCACTCCCTGAACTGTCATCAATGTGATGTTCACGTTGAATGAAAGTGAAACGCATATTTTCAGTAGAAACACCTGTCCCACGAAACAAGATTTGTCTACAACGGTGTCACTGGCATCATTTCCCCAAAGGAAACCCAGTAATTCCTCAGACATTAATCTCCAATAATTCAAAGGAAACAAAACCTCGTCCCGAAGTCATTTTTCACGGATCAGAACAGGTACACTTTCTAACTGCCGTACGGAACCGGGAACCCGACCACACACCTATCATTTGGACAATATTGTGCAGACCACGATACTGTAAGACGCGCTGTAGGATGATTTGCTGTGTCTCCCATTACTTGTGGTTCGGAAACAATGGGAAACTTTCGCTCGGTCACGTATCCGTCAATTTCACCGATTGACCTGTTTCGGCGATTTATCAGGGATAGGGATACTCCTGTGATTTGGAAGCGATATTGTGTCCGGTATCTGGCTTGTCTCATTCATCGATTCAGGATGAATGAGGGGTTGGTGTCTGTAATTTTCCTGCCTTTTGGATGCCGTTCCTGACTAATGGTAAAACAATAAAGACAATGATGGAAATAGATGCATAATGAAGAAATGAGGAGAATGAACTGAAAGATATTTCTTACAGTATTTGGCAGTTTACCACACATAATAATACAGTTTTGGCGTTTGCTTTTGAACAGTGGCAAATTTTTTGATTACTCATATTATCGAAGTCACCGCTAACCTCAACAAATCTTAGCTATCTCATCATCTTTGCAGCTAATTTGCCTGAATATTTATCTCCTTTCTCTTGCCTTTTCTTTTTAAATGTACGGGTGGAACTCACAGAGTCAATCGCAGCTATTTTTGCGCCTTTAGATGAGGATGATGGTTTCGAGGGATCTTTTTCAATGGGTCAGACTGCCGGGCTGGCCTGCTTTGTCCGTTTCCTGGCATGCTTATCTCAATAGTTCAGCGCTAGGTAAGGGGCATGTGCTGGTGTTAATCACAATTTAACCTTTTTCTAAACAAATGTCTGAAGTTGGAGGGATTATCCTGAGTTCGCCACCGAAAAGAGAAGTCGAAAGAAAATATTATGGTATGGAACTTCTTTGAAGGTTAATCAGAGATATATAAACCTTATAATGATTTACATTCTAAAATTTGTCGTACTTAAATTTGGGAATTATAATCTCCATTTATAAGCCGCGCGAGGTTGCCGTGACTCAGAGTTTGCCTACTGCGTCAGTAACCTGCGAGTTGTAGGCGGTGCAGGTTTGATTCCTTCCTAGGTGTATTTCTCTCTTTTATGTCAGAAACTGGTGTTGTGTGTAAATCCATTTACTTGACGTTGTTTGGCGCAACTTGACGAAATATATTGTAGCTCTTGCACCATAAAACCAAACCAACCATTTATAAGCCATATATATATATACCATTTATAATCTCTTTATTATAATTTATTACGTTAGAAGCCCTTATTTCGCGTATGTTTATGACCTGTGTTTGAAGCATATTGAAAACGAAAAAATTATAAGCATTTTATAAAAATGGAGTTTTGAGTTAATAATTCACATCAAAATGAGAAATGACATTTTATACCATTATTACCTATCACAGTATTTCTGTCCATACTGTTTGAATACAATTCGGGTAAAAAAATTAAATTAGGCTCTCCAATAGCAGAATTTTTCAAATTGTTTTCTACATTTCAGATCGTAACTCATTAGACAAGCACGCATTGGACCAAAATCAGCCCTGCTGGACTAAATAGGCTGAAATACGCGCTGATATTTTTCTGTACAGAAACAGAATACGCTCATGCGCACTGACATGTTCCCTGTACAAAAGCGGAGTACGCAGGCGCAGTGGTTCTTATCGTTATGTCCAATCAACATGTGACTTTCGAGCACTAGAAAGGGATTCCATAAGTGTCATTATTACTTAAGCATAGGTTTACGAAACGAGAATAGCTAAGAGACTATGTGATAAGACTACATGTTAGTTTTTGAAATTTCACATGCTAATTTGAATATTCACATGCGAATATTCAAATCTTCAATTCCCTTGTCTTACAAGACAAAGACATGCCCATTTACATATTCTGATGTGATTTAATACCAAACAACTTGTAACGTACAGTCATGACGAAATAAAACGTCCATTTGAACGACACTAACTCGACTTTGTCCAATATTTTGTATTTGCGATAATCCTACAACTGACGTACGTCAGCTACTGACTAAAAGGTTAAGTCGAAATTGGCAAAGGTTAGTTACACATGGCATGATCTCACAGCATGATATCACGTCCTTAAGACGAGCGGATGAGGTGTTTACCAACACGTGTTTCTGGCAATAACTCTGTGAAATGATACATCATTTATTTAAATGATGTCCCTGAATAATTCAACTGTTGCCTGTGTGTGACCTAAATACTTTTAAAAACAATATATTCTTCTACAAGTGAAAGCTTTATATTAGGGCACTGCGATCATCAAAACTGGCCATCGCGATACCTTATGCAAGAAAATTATTGCTTTCCTATGACCTCCAAGCGTGATTGTGGAGGTAAATGTCAATCATGCTCAATGATTGAAGATGTTTCGCAAAGAATGCTGTTCTTGTTGCGGAATTTAAGTTCAAGAGGCTCTTCCTGAAACAATACACATTCTTAAATCGATTTTGTAATTACGGTAAGATTTTATTCAAATTCAAAGTCATTTCTCGGGTATAAATCAGGCTTTGCGTCAATGTGTCGGGGATTGACATCCAACCTCTGCCACCATTTAATATCGGGAGATAGAGTGGTGATCCGAGGCGGTTCTTAAATTTACCTGAAGATGACTTTCTCTAGTAACTTTTCGGGTGTTCAGAGTATGAATAAGATTGCATTAAGTAATTAAAAAAAACTTTTCGGTTGCACACATGGAGGCGAACACATTTTTAGAAAAATTTCGACATTTATTAAACCTCCTGGTGTTTGCTTTGACGAGGTATCTCTCATCGTTAGCAAAACAGGATATATTGATGGACGAGATATCTCGTCATTAAAAACTGACCAGATTGATATCGTCATCATAAAAAATCGGCAATATCTTGATGACGAGATATCTTGTCATAAATAAAATTGGTTAGATTTTAATGGACGAGATGCCTCGTCTAAACCCCTTATAGGGTTTATAAACTGAGGTCGATACAAACTACAAAGAACCCGGATCAATTTTCTTTTACACTCCTCCAATTATTACAAATTCCAAATAGATTTTTTTTATCATATTCTATAACATGTTTATAGTTTGCACATGTATAATTGAAAATATGTTCACTTACATCACGTTTGCCATGTGCTCAATAAATATAATAGCAAGACATACTAACGTTTACATGTACACTAGCAAAAATTTCACGTGCATAGTAAAAAATTAAATCCCCGGAGTGCTTGCACAGGCTCACACTAATTGTAATTTATAAATTAATAATAAATGTTAATAGAACTGAGTAATTTTTATTTCCAACTCAAGGCAAGGAATTGCTACAAATTCTAGACTTTTTACATTTTAGCTTATCCCAATGCGTTGATTATAAAGCATGTATCCATTTCTGTAAAAAAATCATTGTAGATAAATGTTTATTAAAAATTAATTCATTGCAATATACAAATAAAATTAATATTTAAAAATTTATTTAAATTCATTGAAATGATTGCTGTATTAATTCTTGAATTGCAATGATTTTAATTTTTGAATATTTTATTTTGGTTATTCCAAAGCAAACTTAGTTGTGTAGATATAGAACTAGATTTATCAGAATCTTCTATCTTCTACTACATCCGTATCTTCTAACATTTTTTAATAACGAAATTAGGTTTCTCTTAGATAACTAATTTGGAAATTTATCATGAATTATGCAAATTATAGTCGTTTCATATGCATGAGTATACTGATTTTCATCTCAATTTGGGATTATTGGGAGTAATGAATTCATTTCAAAGGAATGACACACCCATACAAGTAGCAATGGTCTTGATGTCCAAGAGCTATTAATAGGGAAAAGTGCACTTGATAAAGCTACCACATTAAGATTATTTTTGTAAGAAACTCTTTTGTTTAGATATCGGGTATTGGGTATTTCAATTAACGTCACACTGGAGCAACACAATGGGCTATTGGTGACGGTCCGGGATCAATCCCAAAGGGAAAGACCCGAGGACAACACCACGTAATTTTGAACCACGGTCAGATGACGAGGCAACACCTGAGCTGGCACCCCACTCTCCAAACTTCCACACCACGCCAACGTGAGGACATTTGAGGCCACGACAGATTTAACGTGCACCAGCCCCCTTTGTACACGACGGTGTTTGGCTGGATTCGAACTCGCAACCCTTCGGTTGCTAGTTCGTTACTCTTCCAACCGGGCCACCGCGGCCCTTTGTTTAGATATCAATTTTATTAATGACAACATTCTGTTTGATAGGAATGAAATAATGATTCATTTAAGAATACAATGGGGATTTAATTTTTCCATTCATTCCAAGGTTTTAATATTCTTAAAATTGAGATTCTGAGCTTCATTAACAGAATTAATTTTCAGGAGTAAAAAAAAATGAGACTTGTGATATTTAAGTTCTTTGGCAACGGTTAGGATGAAAACATTTCTCATTTGCAATTAACATTCTTGTGGTCAAATTCTGCGTCACACTAATAGCTTTAGTTTTCTAAACCTACCTTTCCGGTTCTGGGTATGAATATGTGTTATCTGAAACTCGGTCAAGACGGCTTTATAGCAATTAACGCTTAAACAATATGAATTTAAAAGTACACAGTAGTGGTAAATAAATGAAAAAATCATGAAACTGTATGACTGTTATGCAATAAACAGATGACATGGTTAAAACTGAGATGAATTTTTGATGCATGAAAACATGTGACTCACGTTGATCAGCCTCTTAATGTTTAAAAAGTAGTTTCAAGGTAATGTTTTATGTTTGGCATATTTAAAGTAAAAATAAATAAAATGAATTCTTATTTTGGTAAATAATTCCATGATGAAAAGTATAAACAAAGAAAATTTCACACACACTGCATAGAAATCGATGTTATTTGTATATTTGCGAATGGCAACAATCGGATATGAACAATATAAAATAAACCACTACGGGATTCATTCTATTTACGCTAATAGTTTTAATATGCTTGATTTGAACTGTGGAGCTCCATTTTGTCCAAATCTACACTGAAGTACTCATATTCTTCAGTAGTCTAATACAACAGCAAATATTTTTCAGATGTTTAATTACAAAAGGCAATGATAAATCTGGAAGGTAGACATCAGCGTAGAACAGAAATGTGAGCGAACACGAAAATAGCTTAGATATCAAAAATACCTAATCGCCTTTCACAAGTGAATGGGATGCAATTGAAGTGTATGTTCAAAAGCTAATTATAGAACTCAATGAAGGAGTGTATATGGGGGTTAGCCATTTCGACTGCTCAGTCCAATATCACCATAAACACAATTCAGATTTGATTTGAAGCTAAACCGAACATCTTAACCCTTTTATCTTATCGATAAGACGGAAAGGCGCTGTGTTTGATATAGAACTATGTTAATCTCTGGTGACAACTTTTAATACTGATCTTCCACCTATATATGTGAGGTTTAGATTTTGAATGTAAGGGGACAGTTAGTTATATCGAAAATTGCTGAGCCAATTCCACCACAAACGCAATTAAGATTCAATTTAACCCTCCAAGGGGTTTAGACGAGATATCTCGTCTATCACGATCTGACCAACTGCGTTAATGACAAGATATCTCGTCATCAAGATAATGTCGCGATATTTTGGTGATGATAAGATTAAGACCTGGTCAGTTTTCATCTAATGACGAGATATCTTGTCCACCAAGAAATGGTCAATATTTTTCTAATGATGATATACATCGTCTAGACGACCCACCAGGAGTGTAAAATATTAATTTTATTACGATGGAAAGTGCCATTGTTGGCGTAGAACTGTGTAAATATATGGTGATGACTTTTGATACTAACCCTCAGCCCATGTGGGTAGGTAGGTAATTAATTAACGTCTCACTGGAGCAACACAGGGGGCTATTGGCGACGGCCCGGGATCAATTCCGAAGGGAAAGATCCAAGGGCAATGCCTCGTAATTTTGAACCACGGTCAGATGACGAGAACAACACTTTAGTTGGCACCCCACTCTCTAAACTTCTACACCACGCCAACGTGAAGACATTTGAGGCCATGACACATTTAACGAGCACCAGCCCCGTATACACGAAGGTCTTTCGATGGACCGAGTTTCGAACTCGCAACCCTCCGATTGCTAATCCGTTACTCTTCTAACCGAGCTACCGTGGCCCTCATCCCATGTGGGATGAGGGCATTTAGAAGTGAGGTGTAATTAATTATTTATGCCGTGAATTACTGTGCCAATTTCACCACAAACGCAATAATGATTTAATATAATGATAGACAAATTATTTTAAATCTTTCCATCTTATCAAGATAAGATTGAAAGGGAGCATGGTTGGGGGGGGGGTGTAGAACTGTGTAAATGTATGGTGACGACTTTTAATACTGACCATCAGCCTATGTGGGATTTAGCCATTTAGAAGCGAGGGAACAATTAGATATGTAGTGAACTACTGAGCCAATTTCATCACAAACGCAATAAGGATTTGATTTGATTTCCTTGATGATAAAAGGACAACCTTAAACTTTGCCATCTTATTAAGATAAGATGAAATGGGGGCATAGTTGGTGTAGAACTATATCAATTTTTGGGGACAACTTTATGTTCTGACCCTCCGTACTGATCCCTGCGAGCAACAATATTTTGATTCCCCAAGTCCTGGTTGCTGATCGCTCGAATCCAATTCTCAAGAACAAAGAGCGCCGCCAATTCAAAGCTTGACCTCACGGGTAACGGAGAAGATGACGTAACGGCCAGAAATTCAAGTAAAACAAGGCGACCGTCTCACGGCGTTGTGGAAGGAATTCCACCTCCTCCGCAATCCCAACACGTGAGAAAGTAAGTGCTTGATCACCTTGAGTATACAGGCTTGACACACTTTCTTAGGGATTCCGCTGGTTTTCTTTCCTTTGTTTACTTCTTCTCGGCTCTCCGTCCTGGGTTCCCAGCCATTGTTTTGCCTCGGGAGCGATGCTATCCGTATCGACTTGAGACGCTTATTTTGAGCACTTTTTGCTTCTTGCTGTCGATTTCAGAAGCATCGTTCAGGGTTCCACAGAAATGGAGCAGTTGTTGAACCATGCGAGGGTTTTGTTTTGTTTTTGTTGGTTGGTTTCACGGTGAAGGGTTGAGTTGTGAATTCCGAGTGTTACATAATCGTGTTGATAAATTACAAACTGATTTTCATCTCCGTTGGTTAGGTTTACTTTCAATCCCTTGATTGGTCAGTTTTGTTCGTGCAAGGAAAATGTTGCCTTGTAAATTGTTAAAAAGTATCCAGTAGCGTAACGTAGCATTCATAACTGGAAATGCTGAGATTTGATCGAAAGTAACAAATCTAATGCTAATCCAATTAGATTCGCTGTTGTTCCCTTTCCGCATAGACAATAAAATACAAATAACTTTAGCCCTAAGTTAAAAAAGGAACCCATAAGGTAGGTAGACAGTTGAATTAACGCAACACAACGGGCTATTGGCAGCGGACCTGGATCGATCTTGAAGGGAAAGATCCAAGGACAATACTGAACCACGGTCAGATGATGAATCCCGGTCATGCTCAATCCTAGCAATTCTGTAGGTGATCCACCAAACGCTGTCTCAGAGTTTGATGCAGTTTTGCTACAAAGATGAAAAAATGAAGAAAGAATGATAGATCATGCTCAAGTGCCTACAACACATATTATCTGAACTGAATGCTGGTCTCAGTAGGAAACATGCGATGGTGAGATGAGTCTGTGCTAAAGGTACCCATTGCGCATGACAAACTCCTTTAACCAATCATAGTAAGACCATTATCAGCTGAAATGATCGCGTGTCCGCATTCCCCGTTTGGCTTTATGTGGTAAAAAAATCAGGGGCTTCAAAACAGAAACTAACGTCTCACTCAGATTTGCTTAAAAAAAAATCGTCGTTTCTGCTTCAGGTTTTATCAACTTTTATTTATTTTACCGCCGAATTAATTTTTTAATTATGGGGTGGCGGTAGGTTGGTAGAGAGAGAGAGAGGTTGTTGAATGAACGTCATACTGGAGCAAGACAACGGGCTATTGGCTGAGGGAAAGATTCAAGGACAACACCTTGTAATTTTAAACCACGGTCAGTTAACGAGGTCAACACCTGAGCTGGCACCCCACTCTCAGAACTTACACCCCGTGCCAACGTGAGGACATTCGAGACCACGACAGATTTAGCGTGCACCAGCCCCACGTACACAACGATCTTTTGTTGGATCGAGTTTCCAACTTGCAATCATTCGGTTGCCAATCCGCTACTCTTCCAACCGGGCTACCGTGACCCTTATGAGATGCCGGAATTCTGGGCTTCTATGAACGCTATGGCCGCTGAAAGTATATTAAAAAGTGTACCGCTGTCTAGTCAGAAAGGCAGTGTGTCTTAGTTTGATCGTTTGGAGCATACGATTGTTATATTCTGCTTGTGTAAGTGTCTGTTACTTTACTGTGCTGTAGAAAAGCACACTACACACACTTTGGTTTTCTAAGAGTGAGGTATTGGATACTTACAAACGAAACAAAACCTTAAATATCCAATAAAAATGCTGTCATTCTTGTCTAGCATACCCATACAGAAGGATTTTTTCCCGCATCTTTAAAGTAGTGTGAAATTTATTTTTTTGGTACGATCTCATGAAAATGGATATGCTTAAAAAGTCTCAAGGTTTCTGGGGGACCTTGTGGATAGGGTAGGTGACATTCCCACGAACTTGAGCCTTGTTCTGATTTATTGCAAATTTAGAAAATATTTCTGCCTTCCTTCACCAAACAGCTAATTTGGTTCGTTGTTTTAATGCCGCAATGACCAGATCTGGCCAAGTTTTTTCCGTCAAGTAAACGGACATCCACAAAGAAAGTTTTTAATGATCCAGGAGAAAGAAATACTCCTAGGGTCGTTAAAAGAATCGAACCGAAAATAGATATAGGAAAAAATGACGTTGAATTACCTTCATTTCATATACAGATTAAGAATGGGTATTATAGTGATTATCTTTATGCTTGTTTGTGTAGAAGCATTCTCTTTCAATTAGAAACATCTTTGAAATATGCAAGGCTGTTGGATGATCAGTTATTTTACAAGGGGTCGTAAGTATATAAAATTGGAAACTTAAATTTTATGCTGGACTTTATCGAAATGTTTCCAATTAAAGAAAGGTTCTTCTAGGGGTTAACCGAATGAAATAAATATGCTCTCGAGAGAAATATTCGCAAAATTATCGAAGTGATATCACATTTTCTAATTTTGTTCCATCTTCTCCCCGAACTAAAAATTTAGTGATATATTCTAAAATTAAAAAAATTTAAATTGCCGTTCCTCTTAGAAAACTATTTTTATTTCACGAATTAGATGTAAAATTTTCTAAATTGTAAGTTTATTGAAAAAGGGTTCACATAAAATGTTAAACTTTTCGCTTACATATATGACCCATGATATAAAATGATTACATATTCAGTACTTGTTTATAATTTAAACTCGATTTGGGAAGCTCAT
Organism: Meta bourneti; assembly: GCA_933210815.1. Taxonomy (NCBI): domain Eukaryota; kingdom Metazoa; phylum Arthropoda; class Arachnida; order Araneae; family Tetragnathidae; genus Meta; species Meta bourneti. The sequence goes on from OW119928.1 coordinate 71,468,491, forward strand.
TTTATAACTTACCGTAGAGGGATTTTCAACATTTCTTGTTTTCTATTATTGTTCAAATAGGTGTTCAATTTTAAGCCATTTCCTGTTTAAATTTTTATCTAGAAACCATTTTACATTTTAAGCAACGCAATGGAACCTTTTCAAGTTTTTAACGAAGCAGCGAAAAGCAAATGCGTCTCAATCGAAGAATTTTTTGATTAAGGTTAAAAATCTTCAAATTATAATCGGACAGAAAAAAGTAATAAAATTTTACTTTTAATAAAAAAAAAGATGATTTAATTGTGCCGTTTGAAAAGGGAGTAACTTGAAATTTTTAAGATTTTCTTTTACTGTGGTTTTGCTTTCTTTAAACCAAGACACAATCTCTGATTTAACTGTATGATTTATTTCTTTTAATATCATCATTGGATGTATATTAACTCACAATTAAAAGACCGATTAGAACACCACAAGGTGTGCACTAAATGCGATCCAAACATTGTCTCGTCAGCCAGATATAAATTACTCACAATTTTTGTAACTTTTTATGAGGAACCCTTAATTTTACCTCACAAAATCCCATTTGTCAAAAAGTGCTTTAATTTATAACCTAGGTTTTAAAATGCAACCTTTTATGAGAAAATATTTAGAATTTTACAGTATGTTTATTTTATTTCACCTTGTAAGAAAGAATTCTTAGTAACATTCAACACATGACTGCTATGATACGGAATGAAAATACCACCAATTGCTCCTACCGTATCATGTTTCGTGAGTGATCTTAATCTTCCATTTATAACAAGTAGAGCCGCCAAGGTTATCATGTATCTAGATTCATCTTAATGAAATGAGCCATTAGTCTGAAACACTGCTTCCTATCATTAAGAATTTTCGGAAGTCTTGTTTTAGGAGCAGATGAGGATTGAGAAAGAAAAACCATGATATCAGTAGCTAAAAGCAGTGAAAGTGTTGGGATTGTTTTGAGTGCCATGCCCATTCAAAACATATGGTTAATTCCCTTTTGATAACGGCTTTGAAGATAAAATCGATAAAATAGTTGTTGCATACCATTTCAAATTTTTATTGTTTTCAACTCGAATTTTACTCTTTTCAATGCACTTGTAATTCCTAAATTAATACTGTAAATGCTTTATGTGTTGAAGGCTATTTATATTTTTATCAGTTCTCCCATTTTAAAAATTATTTCAGCAAGATTAAAGTACAATGTACTTTGCATTAATCAAGATTTTATCAAAATAAGTAGAAAACTGTTAGTAATAACATAGTTTTAGTATACAATAATACATTAATGATTTAAAATGGATTAAATGTTGTACAAATGAACGGATTGTAGTACTTGTGTTACATTTGTTTCGTGAGATAGATTTCTTCTAAGTTTTTGTTATGTATACTTGTTACACTAAAAAATATACTTTCAGTTTTGCATGATATTCTTCGCTTATACAAACATATCGTCGGCTTAGAGCAGAATATCATTAACTGTCCTCTTTTCGGAAACACTAAATGCTTATTTTTATTATGATGAGAAATACATTGTCGTATAGTAATCTGTATAAAAGATATATAACGCTATCAAAATGCTTATAGCTAATTTTTTTATCTGAAAACAAATGGTTAGTTTTTAAACAATTATATTATAAAAAATTATTCAGCAAGTGATTTTCTGCTCTAAGCTGGCAGTATTGAATAGTCCATCTCTCAATACTCGATATCATACTCTAGAAGTATGTTGTGTTATTATCAGAAACTAGTACTTGTGTCACTTTCATTTTTTATGTGCATTAAACAGAACAATTCTGATGTCACTTATAAGGTATCTTGATTGTGAATAAGAGATGTTATATCGGCTTACAAGTGAAACACTAGGTCAAATAACATTTTTGGGAAAAGAAGGGAAGCAATTTAAATTTTCAAAGCAATGTGAAATTGTATTTTATCATTTTAACAATTATTTATTATACTTTGTATCCCACAATTTATCAACTATTCAAAGAAGGGTACTTTCATTATGATTACGTATCGAAAAGTTGAAACAATGAACATGATAAACCAAGTCCACTAGCGGGAATGTCAGGAAAAAACAGGGCATTCACTAAGTATGTTTTTCAAGAAGAAATCTAACCTTCATGCAAATAAAAAAAAATGGCTTGGTAAACTTCATCAGTATGAAGTCCCCATTCTGGTCCAGAAAATCTTAAAAAATCCTCTTACATCTTGAAACTTCTGTGTTTCACTTGTAAGCCGACGATATATAAACTGTTTGCTATAGGATAGAAAACAATTTTAATTTCCTAGGATTGATAGTTAATTTATTTTATTTGTCTTGTCTTCAGGCAACGCAAACGGACAACAGTTTACGAACAGCAATGGCGAAAGTGGATGTACAAGTTCTTGATGTCAACGACAATATTCCTGAATTTGAATATGAAATGTATAACATCACTGTCATGGAAAACTTACCTCCTGGTTTTACTGTCGTTCAAGTATCTGCTTTTGACGAAGACTCGGTAAGTCACAAATATATTATTGGTATTGAAAGAATACCAAGACGTGTGATTTGATATGAGATGATAGATATGTAGAGAAAGCTGAATGTTGCCACCACGAATAGATATAGTGATCACAATTAATATTACATATATACTTATTTTGTTTATTTTACTAATTTAAGATTGAATTGGAAACTACTTGAGGATTCTTAGTTTAAAGTAGTCATAGAAGTAAGAATAGTTATGAAACTTAAATGTTATATAGCTCTCTCTTATAAGATTGTCCTTTTAATCTTGTCAATCAAATTTAAAAGTACTGATTTGTACAAAATAAAATTTTATTTAATAATCTTTTTGGCCTTAGTTATAGTGTTCTTGAATTATTTAATCTAATCTAGTTTAGCATTTGTAGCCTAGTTTGAATTTTTTGTTTCATAATAACTACATAAATAATTGATTTGTAGAAATTCAGTTTAGTACTTATATTTGTATATGCTGTGTCCCTTTAATTTTTAAGTATTCCAAAAAAGTAATTTTCAGTATAAACACTATATGCTCCATCTTCACTTTCAAATGTCTCAATCTGCAGGGTGACAATGCTGAATTCCGTTACGAATTGGAAGACGAATCCGGTGCCTTCTCTATCGATCCAACAGGTGGATCCATCAGCGTGAGAGACCCAAGCAAATTGGACAGGGAGACAAAGGATGTCATCAGAATGCGGGTCTTTGCTAAGGAAAAGAAACCTAATGTGAACCCGACAGCGAAAGCCACACCAGCCATTGTTGAGGTCCATCTCCTTGATGCGAATGACAATAATCCACAGTTTGTGCCAAGCAGTGTGTATGTTTTCCGAGCCACTGAAGTGGATGCACCGTTCTCAATTGTCGGACAGGTGAGTACAACCTATACCATGCCTATTTCTTGACCTCTTCAGTCCCAGAGGCCACATAGGTCATTCTCTAAAAAAATTGTGTTTATCTGTCTTCAAAATCTGAAGGGAACAAACCCTGAAGGAGATGGAACGTTTATATGCCACCTCATTAAATGATAAATATATAAACATTCTAGATAAATTAAGGATGCTAAAAGATATATTCTAATTTGAAATTATACATATTTTCCCAATCTTTTTTACCTCAAAGACCCCTTTTCAAAGACAATTTCATTCGTCTCTCTCCTGGAGAACCCTAATTCAACAAAAATAAATTGCAAGTGTTGCTGGGTCTATAGGTTTTGAAGTGGTTTAACCCTCTAACTGTTTCGACGTTGTTAATTTTGCTAAGGACGAGATATTTCGTAGACAAAAATGCCCTATTACACGAAGGAGGAATGAAGATCCAATTAGGAAAAACAAATATTTCCTTGCCTAGGACTTGGAATCAGAGGCTGGCCATAACAGGGCAGTTTTTTCGACGCAAAAATAAAGCACCAGAAGGGGTAAGAGTAAACCAACTTATAGCATTGTACAATAAATTTGACATCTCATGCGTAGATTCCTGCCCCTGCACGGTGGACTTGTGAGAACCTGCGTAAATTGGAAGCGCGCGCAAATACATATATGTTAACACTCGCTTGTCGCCAACTGTCGTCTTATTTTCCGATTCATCGATTACATCTTGCATTTTATAAAATAATAATTCATGTAACGATACATCACTATAGTGAGTATCCGGTCAAATGAATAAGTGTTTGCTTAAAACATCTTTAGGCTACAAATTTCTTAGCATCTTAATGTTCACTCCTGCTCCTCAGCACCACCCCATTTACCCTGGGGTTAGCATTACCCTCCCCAAGATTTCTACAGTGCCCTCAGGGGACGGTAACGTCCACTTTGAGAAACTGTTCTAATGTCTAATTTGCTGCAATATGATATTCTGAGGTCTAGGACTGCTCCAAATAGACGGTGAGACATAAGGGGGACACAACCTGTTATAAAAGTACGAAAGTTCTGAATTTTTGTTGGGTGCGAAATTAATTCATATAAAGAGATAGGACTTCACCCATAATTGTTTTTCAATTTTTGTTTCGCGTAGTGCCTTTCGAAGCATGCGAAACGGTCAGTTGGCTCTAGATACCGTGACAGGACTCGCAAAAACAGTTTTAAAATGACGAAAAGCATAATTTTTTCCTTTACGACTAACTGTTCTATATTCTCTCTATTCTAAAAAAGACTACTTTTGAATTAAGAATATGCTTCCGTTCCAAGGTATCTGATACGGTATCACTGAACTCATGTAGTACAATGTCCATAATTGAAAAACCACCTAATTTTCATATTTAAAATTCTCAAAGAGGGTAAACCTTCAAATTCTTTTTCGGACAAGCATTGGACTATAAAATAATCTGGTATTAAAGCTGCGACTTTGAAGACATTAAATTAGATCCTAAAAGCCAATAAATAATCGAACCTTACTTCCAAAGAACATGCATTTTACACCTCAAGATTATCAAACTGATAAGGAAAGACTTTATTTCTATATCGGAAAAAAATTGATCTTCATGTTGGATGGGGGCTCCCGATAAAATGTTCCGTATCTTTCCTACTTAGGTCATAGCACTTGATCCTGATTTGGACCTCAACGGAGTTGTGCGTTACCGTCGACAGAATGACAGCTTGAGCCAGACCGTTCCCTTCGACGTACATCCAGAAAACGGATCCATCTACATCCTGGAATCCTTCCGCACGATCCGGGAAAAGCCGGCACTCTACACCTTCTTCGTACAGGCCTCGGATCTTGCCCGAATTGAATCTGAACGAAGGTAAGTGTGTCCACTTAAACTGTCATGCCATTTAAAGAGACCGTCGTATCCACGAGTTTGTTGATATTGGGTTGACGTTCTTTACATGATGCGTATATAAATAACTGATACTTGACAACACCACTCAACCAACTGTTGACTGAGTATGATCTTACTGTTTTCCTGCATTATGAGGCGTCAGATACTTTCATTCGCAGCACTTTTAACAACTATTGTCCCACAAAAATAAACTTAGAGGTAGGTAGGTAATTAACGTCGCACTGGAGCAACCTAACGGGCTATTTGTGACGATCCGGGATCGATCCCGAAGGGGAAGATCCAAGGAAAATGCCTCGTAATTTTGAACCATGGTCAGATAACGAGATCATCTGAACTGGCACCCCACTCTTCAAATTTCTATACCAAGCCAACGTGAGGACACTTGAGATCACGACAGATTTAACGTGCACCATCTCCCGTGTACTTAACGGTCTTTGTCTGGACCGAGTTTCGAACCGCAACCCTCCAGTTGTTAATCCGTTGCTCTTCCAAACAAATTTAGAGATACTGTTTTCTTGATTAGCACTCCAGAATACTCCATCCAAGACTATTTATGGTCCAAGTTATAAACATGAGATACATTTTCTGTCGAGCTGAATGTAGTTAGATGTAGTGTTTCTGCGGCGATACGTGTTTCCTGTACATGTTCTGAACATGACGCCAGTTGCCTTTTCGAATACGATTCTAACACTTCGCCTGTGAAAATTCCAAGAATGAATTCCGAATTGATGCATGATTATTGATTGATAGATTAAACCCAAATGTCTCCAAAACGGCCATAAGCTACATTTGAAGGTAACCCCGATATTTATCATAAGAAAGCATTTGGGTATAACATAAATAGTTTAATTATATATTTCTCCCTACTAACTGGTACTCTGTAAGTTCATCTAAAAGATAACTTGAAGCAAGTATAAAAACTGTTATGATTGATTTAATTTTTACTATGCTCTGAAACTGCTTCTAGTATATTTTCAAACTGCTAACTCTGATAGTAGTGAATGTATTTCAAATTATTCCTTATTTGTAATTATAATATGGAATGAGAGGAGCCTCAAAAATATTTCATTCAAAATGAATTAATTGTGATATAAAGAACTTCAAAAAAGTAAAATGAACAAGCAAGAATATTCGGTGCTAAACAAAATAAAACAATCTTTTAAATGTAGTGTGATTGTGGGTCACGATGAGTGATTTTATAACTGCTCTTAGAAACACTCAACGGTTCCTGAAATTATTTATTAACTACCCCATTTTGTATCTAAAACGCAATCCACGTGAATCTAATGATATCGCGGCGGAGGAACTATTCTTCCAAATCACTCGCTCATTAACCTGATTTTTCTTCTAACAAGGTTGGCCTCTACCTCAAATTTGTTACTCCCTTTGAAAGAAAAAAAGCGACAAAGAAACAAGCGCTTTGTATGATAGATGGATTTCAATCAAGAAAAAGTTTAAGGTCAATTTTAACTCCTCCTGGTGAAATGGGGAAGCAGTGTTTTTATTAACTGCGTTCTGAAATTCAGTAGACCCGATACACTTCTGTGACCATCGCAAGAAGTGATGAATCACTTGAAGAATAAATCATTCATCATGCGATTTCATTAGCAAGAAGCTAAGCGTTGGTTTTTATAATTTTTCTGGAATAATTATTTCAACATTTTTACTTTTCCTTGAAATATATTTCTGATATTTATCATCAATAGTTCTCTGAATGATAATATTTTTTCGAAAGATTGGATATTTATCATGTTACCAGGGTCATCATTACTATGTGTTTCCATACTTCTGTCAACAATGGATGATTGAATTCTATAACCAAATTGGTTTAAAGCGATGTCGACTACAGCATGGAAGCATTTAATGAGGGAAAAACCCTCCTTGAGAAAATTATGAATAAACTTAAATTGTTTGTAAATTAGTACCAAGGCAATATGTACCATTAACATTATTTTGGACAATGGTATGGGTTTGGTATTGATATTGGAAACGAAGGTCATTAAGAGATAATGTTCTCACAATAGTAACCTCTACTTCTAATATGAAGAATAAGTGAAAAAATTGTTTTTAAATGTTTTAGAAGAATCATGTTATTGTAAATGATGACTGTGCAAACCACGACTTGGTTGATGAAATATTTTTGTTACGACTATTCGGATTTTCAATATGTCCGTGGGCTGTGTGTTAAGGACAGTTGTTTTAAAATAGTTGCTTGGGGCGCTATACGCCGATCCTCGTTGAAAACGAACTGGTAGGTGTAAAAGACGTTGAATTATATTTTGTTGAAAATTCCATTCTGTTGACGGGATAGTTGGCTTTAAAACCTTTTTTTATTTTGACCATCTTTCCCTAAAAGTCCTTTCTGTTTTCAAAGTTTCGTTTTATAAAAAAGTGCTATATCGTCGGCTTAGAGCAGAAACTCGTTAACTGACAAAAATAATTCTGTATTGTACACCTATTTAAAGGCAAACTATTGGTTTTTATACCAAAAATTGTAAGCATTTTGATAATGTTGTAATTTTTATACAAATTTTACTATGATTATGCATTTCTCATCATCCTGAAAATAAACATTTAATGTCTCCGAAGTTGATGAGTTTCTGCTCTCTAAGCCGACAATTTATAATTACAGAATATTTTAAAATATGACAGGTGCAAGAACAATATAAGGACGAAAAGCGCAAGCGATAATGCGTACAAAAAATAATGAATGTGCACTTTACAATTCCATACCTAATAATGCCCGTAATACGTTTTAATTTTTAGTTCAAATTAGAATTTATGCTGTTTTTGTGAGATCTACATTTTTGCATACTTGATTTTTTTAGATTCAGAAGAGTCCGCTTTGTTTCATTTAAAAATTGTCTTCTTTTTATAAAAAGTAATTTTTAAAATATTGTCTTTCGATTCTAACATAATAAAATAATATTTAAAACTTGGAGATTGCAAAATTAATTGTACAACTTTTTGTCATGATATATAAATGTTTTCACGTTCAACATTTCGTAGAATGGCAATAATAAAATATGATCTTCATTTAGCGCTTTATGAGAGAAAAATGAAACTCGGGATGAAACAAGAAATTTCAAATCCCGACAGCCGCTACTAGAAGTTTTTAGTCAATCCATTTAGCCTTGGTGCAAACTGTACTCACTTCATACAATATAATGGATCAACTAGAGTTTTTCAAATGTTTAAAGTGGCTACTCATTTTTATTTTAGACATTAAAGATCTACGCAGGTTATTTTTACTTCTCCCTCATTTTCCTCCTTACAGCTATAGATCGGGTTACTAACGACTCGAATGATCTTTCTCGTCACGTAATGTATAACGCCCCGTAAATTCCACATAACACGTTTTATGTTCTTAAGGTCAAAGGGCAAAGATAGATCAAGATTTCGTTTCCTGAACGTTTAATGTCCCATGAAAATGTATGAAGCCCTACAGATGGTTATAGTGAAAAGTAAATTGCGTGTAACACTTTAACAGAAGTTCATTGATTTTACAATGGATATTTTTATCTTGGATAGTGCATTAATCACATGAAATATGAATTTGAGGCTGAGATAGTATCATAGCTTGATAAGCATTTGTAGGTCAAACAGTTTTGTTTTTGACGTAGATAAATTGTATCAATTTTTGTAGAAGACAAAGCACATGTTGGTTATGTTGAGGGCTTCTGAAACACATAAAAGTAACCCAGAAAAATTAATTTTCAACTTGTTTAAAGTTCATTAATAAGGTGGAATGTCAGTCAAGGAATCCAATGAGCTCTTCGTATTGGAAAATAAGCATTGTCTTCAAATTTGTATCTATAATCAATGAGTGTTACAAAGATAAGAATAGACATGCGTATAAATATGGTAGCAGAAAAACAGTCTACATTGTTTTAATAATGAATTTTGACGAAGGTAGTCCTCTAAGGTGTTCACACGCATATATCCGTAAACAACCTGCAGTCTTCCCTGCATGATTTCTAACCAGTCTTGACTTCCTTAACCAATAGAACGGGTCCCAGGATTCTTTCAACTCATAGATGTGGTTATTTAATCCTTATGTTCGTTGTGGCGCAAAAGGAATACTGCAATACTTGGAAATCTCGTGACGCTCAGAAGGTTTATAGAATTTTGTTTTCCTTATTTTAGAAGACGCTGCTTGTTTTCTTGTGGGAGTTATACCTTTCTAATGATTTTATCATATTCAATTAAACAGCTGTATTTGAATATTACTACACAAATTTTAGAAATAGTGGTAATTATATGCTTAACTTTAAATAAAAATGAGATATTTCTTTTTTTTAAACTTCATGATTCTCTTCTAGGTCATCGGTGGCTGTCGTCAATGTGAACATCAAAGACATCAACAACAATGCTCCTGAATTCATTGGGGCTCCTTATGAGGCTTACATTGGAGAATCTCTGCCTCCAGGTGCACTTGTCTATCAACTTCAGGTGAGAGTTTTTCAATAAATTCACAAGCTATACCTGCATAATCATCTCGAAAAATCAACGATAATGTGGATATAAGAAGTGTTAACGTAAAAGCCCCGTTTTGAATATTTTGCTAACATAAATTTCTGTAACTTTAGACCTTAAACTAGCTGCTATTTCCTATTCACAATCGTCAGTTGACGAAACCATTTCTTTTTTATAAATAATTTCTAAAATATTTTAGTAGAAGGTAGTAGTTTCAGTACCTCTTTCCCCAAATTACTAACATAAAGAATGATTGAAAAGTGATTGTAAAGACGATTCAAGCCGCGCAGTTTATCCGACCAAAACATCGGATGTAGAAGCTTCTGCAGCTGTAGATAATTTTCAATGAAAGTGGTATAAGTATATTTGCTTTGAATTGAAACAAAAATAAGCATTTATATTTACGAATTCATATTTCCGTCCTGAAACTTTGGACTAATCAAATTTCTATTGTTTTTAAGAAATTAGTCTTACGGATTCATTATATAGCTTAGATGTTTTAGTACACATCGAGAATAACTTAACTGGTTAAGTTTTATTTATTGGATTAACTGACTAATTAAGTTTGCTATTAAGCTAATTGATGTTGCAGATTTATTTTTTTAATTTTATCTCATGAAATGTAAATAGACCGAAAACAATTTATGCTATCTGTCAGTATGCAATAAGTATAACTGTATTTCGGAACTCGTGTCGAGCCCTCTCTGCAGTTACAATGCATATCGTCATCTGAATGCAAGAACTAGGTAATTAAAAAATAGTGTACTTTGAGTTCAATTAGTAAAGCTGAGATCATATACATAATTTAATGCAAGCGCTAGGTAACCACAAGCTCTATCTATGGGCTAATGAAGAATTTAAGTATTTTTGAAAATGGGATTGGTGCTGTGAGGTTCTCCGGCCACATGAAAAAATGTCCTAAGGAGCCATTTCATCCCGAGGGACATAGGAGGGGGTGTCCTTGGACTGCCATCCGGATCCTGTGAAGAGTAGGGAAAAGAATTTCGGGGGTAAAAACGGACTAGAGGGTTGGACACCGGAAAGGGTGGAGAGTCCTGAGAGGGTCACATCCACAAAAGACTTGGAACAATTACGTGTAAAATGTAAATGTTTGTAAAATACTGTGTAGGTGAACTATGTTACACATAAATGAAAATAAATACCTAAGAAGTGCACTTCGTAAAAGCGCCATCCTTTAGTGGTAGGTAGTTAATTAGCGTCAAACTGGAGCAACACAACGGGCTATTGGTCCGTTGAATGCTCTGGGATCAATTCTAAAAGGTAAGATCCGAGGACAACACCTCGTAATTTTGAACCACGGCCAGATGACGAAGTTAAGATCTGAGTTGGAACTCCACACTCCAAATTTTCACACCACGCCAGTGTGCACATTTGAGGCCACAACAGATATAACATGCACCAGCGTACTCGACGGTCTTGGGTTAGACCTAATTTCGAACTCGCAACTTTCCGGCTGCTAATCCGTTACTCATCCAACTGGGCTACCACGGTCCCATCCTTTGGTGAATAAGGTAGAGAAAGGAACGAACCATTCTAGGTGGTAAACCATTTTTTTCTATCTCAAAATCCAAAAAAAATGTTACATGGTTCTTTCATTCAGGTGGTGACGATACCACTTTTTGCCCATATATTTTTAACTCCGCGGTTGTCATTTCTTATGCGTTACGTTCAAGTTAAGCATTTAATGGGGGAACATGTTTCATATAGAAAATTGAGAGAATGATGTAATAGATACCTCACGACCCGATCCCTTGAAATGCCCTCGCTGATCAACATTATCCTTTACCAGCCTGAGGTTAGATGCATTTGTACAATAGTCGATATGGAAGGAGTAGTAATTAGTTCAAGGTTAAAGATCCCATCTCCACAGACAAAGGATGCATCATGATAATAAGGGTGTTAAAGCGAAATGCTTTCATCACGTTCTTGTAGAATGAGAACGCTTGTGGCAGATCTCGTGGAGAGGAGTATGAGGAACAGGATACGAAGACTTCCTACTTCGGATCGGTGCTGTTGGGTGTTCAAAGAAATACCATTCTGTGCAACATGCCTTGGGAAATTGGGAAATGTATCGTATGCGAAATCTACCAACAGTCTGTCTTATCAATAAATATGCTTTCTAAGAAAATGCATAAATCGACATTTTACAAAAAAAATCCGTGTTACGAAAGACGAAGCTTTAAAGATAGACGTGAAATATATGTAGACTGAGCATTTATTCAGAGGAGCTTTAAAACATGTGACCATCATGTCGACTAGTCACATAACTGATCAGTGAAAAATTGATTTGGCCGATTTGTTATCTTATCGCCTCGTTAGGCGTTATAACATATTATGACGGGGTAGATGTGTGAATGCGCATTTCTATAGAGTGCTGACAAAAATTGTGATATTGCTGAAATCTATATCGCGTAGACCAATCAGATGATAAATCTAAGGACGGACGTTTTCTGCCTCGTGGACCAATCAGATGATGAATGTTCGTTTTCACCTGGTAGACGAAAGTTGTCTAATTATCATTTTACTAGTAGTTTTGGTCACATAATCCTGAGCACGTAAAAAGGTTACCATTGATCACTTTATTTTGATATTTTCTCTATGATTTTAAAAGCAAAACGGTTTACAAACTCTCTAAATAGCACACTCCAACTCGTAGGCATCAGTTGCGGAAATACATTCTTCTACAAAAAATGTTTGCTTTGATGCAACCTACCACTCTTTAAAGTTTAGATTGACCATTTCGAATCACTCTGTATTTTCATTTTGGTGTTAGATAAATATGAAAATTTGATTCATTTTCTAATAGAGGATTTACTTAACCAGTATGTCCCCCTTTATATATGTAAAAAATAACTCCCAAATTTTTACTAAGAAAATTTTCTCACGTCGTAGACTGAAAAGGGTTTGACTGTGCATTTCGGATGTCCTTTTAGATCTGGGCGTTGAGTTCCAGTTGCAGAGCTACGGCTCACTATTTCAATGGCGAGAGCCGCCTAAGTTATTATTTGAATGCCTATATGGTCAACTTTTAATGGAATCAAAACTTGCATTTCTAAGGAAATGTATTGATTCTTGGTTCAAGGTTTTATAAATGAAAAATATCCTCAACTTCATGAAGAATGCCTTGAAAATAATTTGTTATCTGAATATCTAATCGAAGTTCTATCGCTTTTACAGTTAAAGATTTTATCTCTTCTTTCTCTCAAAATCAGCAATCTAGGTTAAATGATTAATATAAAAGCCACAAGTCCTAGTTTTGAAACAGTATCTTTCAATTTTCTACTGTATATAGTAAAATATATAGATTCAATTCTGAATAGCTGTTAATTCTTGTTTGTATAGCCACTACAATTTCATAAATAACATCTTTTAATTCCTTAAGGCATGTAGAAGGCGTGTCATTTGGAGACCATTTCGTTAGCATTTCGTCGTTAAATGGAAATGGAGCAATGAAATTCCGTAAACTTTATGATGCTAGAGGATGATCATTATCATAGTTAACTAAAATCGCTTTGTGTGTTTTGAACTTCATTTCAGAAACCGACGAAAGAGGATAGAGAATCTGACCTTGATTGAGACAAGCTATATTTTTTCTAGATCCGTTTGTCAATTAACGTTACATACGATAGGGACATTTAGAGTATAGCACATTATCTACAATAATAGAGATATATTTTACGAATGGAATCAATTTAGCGAGGAAGATAATGGGTCGTTTAGGGACTATAATGAGGATAATGGAATTATGGTCAAACCAGTTTTTGATTTTTTCGAAATTGGAATACCAAGCAATTCTTATTGTTATTACTTTTCAAACGAAACAATTATATTACTTTCCAGCACTTCAGTCCCGGATATGAATATACAAGTTACGGCACTGGGCACGTTGTAAGAAATTGACTTTTTGGAACGATTATTAACAGACATGCGAGTCGTTTACTTCATGTAAATAAACATCTTTTATGGAGGGGGATTCTATCAAGATAGAAAGAGTCATTACATTTATGATTGATTTTGAATGAGACATTTCAAGGCTGACAAGGTTTAATTATATATACGAATTTTGAAAATATGCTTGCTATCCCTCACAATGTATTTGTCACGTCTAGGCATGTTAGATATTAAAAGTCAATTATAACAGTCCTTTTTCTTATTATCTCTTATGAAAATGACAGAAGGAAAATCAACAGCTGCGGAAAAGTCGAACGCCCCCTCTGTTGGTAGAGCGTTCACAGTAAAGCAAATTTAATCATGACATTTGATGGAGAATGACATGTATAAATTCATACGCAAAAAGTTTGCATAATGAACCGTTTACATTTCAAATCACTCAAGAACATTATAATTTTCAAAAGTAACACCCAATTTTCGACCAGATTTTGAATCTACATCAAAGTTATTCTTGCTCCTCCGACCTCTTCGAGCTTCGGCACTACAAGGGGCGAACTGACGGCTATTTGTGAAGGAGCATCCTGTGGGTAAGCCGCCATTACACCTAACAGGGGCAATCACTAACATCCATGCGCTTACAAACCGAGATTCGAAACCTAGACCTACTGGTTGGCAGATCAGGCAGACTTTAGGAGAGGAATTCCATGGAAACATAATGGAATAACATCTCTGACCTTCTTGATTGGCCAAGGGATAAAGCCTTAGTTGAATTCCGCATTCTACGGATCAAGCACTCTCATCGCATATCTATGCTAAACAATCTTTTTTGCAAGTTCTGCGATCCTCAGGAAGATGTGGGCCGTGCACACCTGCTCCGATGTCTTGCTCCTTCGTCTATTTTAAGGTGGGAGAGATTCTAGGAAGCAAAGGATTGAATGGGTCCATAAACCTTTCTTCTGTTGCGATTTATTTTTTATTTATTCTGTTGTTTGGCTTCAGTCAGTCTTTTGTGTTTTTTTAATCGCCATTGGAAATTATAAAAGGAAACGTATCAGTAGAGATCATATGTTGAGCGGGCCGTGGTAGCCCGGTTGGTAGAGTAACGGATTAGCTACCGGGGGTTTGCGAGTTCGAAACTCCATCCAACCAAAGACCGTCGTGTATGCGCGGGGCTGGTGTCGTTTAATCTGTCGTGGCTCTAATGTCCTCACTTTAGTATAGTGTGGAAAGTTTGGTGAGTCGGGTGCCGGCGCAGGTGCTAACTCATCATCGGATCGTGGTTCAAAATTACGAGGTGTTGTCTTCGAATCTTTCCCTTCGGGATTGACCCCGGACCGTCACCAATAGCCCGTTGTGTTGCTCCAGTGCGACTTTAATTCAACTATCTATCTACCTACCATATGTTGAGCAATATGGTGTCACCGATGTCTCATTCTACCTACTACAGTTGGAGATGGAGGTTACTAGTAAACCTCTTGAAGTGTGAGGTTGGGAGGGCTGTTTTCTATCCTTTCTAAGATATCTTTGTTCAGCCTTGCCACCTCCTTGATAAGGCTGACCATCCTCCTGTCTATCTAAAAATTCCCGTGAAACATCGATAAGACGAAAATGCATCGGTTCGGTAGTTTTCGGATAATTGGAGTACTATTGTATTGCATTTTGTCACCACCCTTCGTAGGTTTCTTGTCATAACAATTAACGCCATCATAAGCCCCTGCACCTGCGCCGAATGGCGCTGAACCAGTTGGATAAGCATGGAAGCAATTGGTCAGGCCAGTAAGCATGCCAGCCGGTCCGTCTCACGCATTAAGAAAGAAATCTCCCGAACCCATCCATTAGAGATCGTCGAAATTGGTATCGAGCTCTTCCCTATAGACGAACTTATTTAACCCTTTTTAGAGTGGTGGTAAAGGGTCAAGCCCTTTGAAATGGTATAAGAATTATTTACATTTAGGCTACTAAAATATAAATAAAATATTTTCCCATTTGATATTGTGTAGGACTATATTTCTTGAGGTATTTAAAAATTTTAGGTACAGGAGAAATGGCACAACAAATAAGGGAAAGGTCTAAACTAGCTTCATCAACACAGAAAATCACCAGCAGTTCCAGTCATGAAGGTTGGGCGTCGTACATTTTTCTTGAAAAGTCATTCATTCTTGAGTGGGTATGCTTTACACGTGATGTGGCCGTACACTCATACCCTTCCCGAAACCGGTCTGCCAGTCTTTAATATGGGCCATGCACGAGTTTGAGGCTTTTGTTTAATTTCATTGATGGGTGTACTTACTTCAGCGCGATGAAGGACATGCTTCATGGCTGCGTCGATGCAAATTTTAAACTTGTTTATGCTAATTAAGGGTTGCGTCAAGTCAATGAGAGTTTTTGAACCCAGCCATAACTAAAATGTTAGAGGTGGAATGCATTCAATAGGTTTGTTGAGTTTTGAATGAGTGCTCAGTCATCATCAATTTTAAATGGGATTTGAAAAATTTATGTACATGACGTTTATGATTTTTCTATTTAACTTTTTTTAAGTTTTCGGAGACCTCTTTAAAAAATTCTTATAAAGTAACGAGTTGCGTTTGTTTTTCTTTAAAACCGAAGTCCTTATTTGGGGGAAACATCTCTTAAGAAATTGGGGACAGTCGGGGACAAAATTCTGTGACTGAAAGGAGACAGAAATACTGAAAATGACGAAAAAGACTATATCATTTGCTACTTTATATCATTGGCTTTTAAATGAAATACAGTAAGTCGAAAGAAATAGTTCTGAAAAAGAAGGGAAAAATTCTACTCACTAATGAATTTCTCAAGAAGGAAACGAAACTCCACGCAAAGAAAAAATAACTTAGTGGATCTTACCAATCTCGTCTGACCGCGGTTCAAAATTACGTGGTGCTGTCCTCAGATCTTTCCCTTGGGAATTAATCCCGGAACGTCGCCAACAGCCCGTTGTGTTGGTCCAGGTCGACGTTAATTAACTACCTACCTACCTCATTAATCTAAAGATTACCACATTCTGCTGTAGATAACCTAAAAAAAATGAAAATTTTGACTGGCTTCATTTCGATAATTTAAGGTCAACACTTTGATTTAGAATGTTTTAAGGTATTTTTGGCATATTTTTTTATTCTTGGCAAGGATTGGGTATTTTTTGCTGTGATTTTTATAGTTAGTAATACCGATGTCCTCAACTGAGTATTAACTAATTTACGCATTCAGAATTTCTGGTCGAAAATTTAAAAAATTTATTATTGATGAGTATATGGAAGAGCAAACCACACAATAATTTTTAATTAATGCTGGGGAGTTGTTTAAATACATGTCAATTTCGGAATTAATGATATATATTAAAATCTGAAGAGGAAGCTGACTAATGAAGAATTCTACATTGTTATACGATTCAAAAAGAAAATGAATGCCGAATTTTTATTGGTGATGAGATCAAGATCTGGTCAGTTTTCTTCTAATGACGAGATATCTCGTCCATCAAGATCTGGCCGGCTTTCTTCTAATGACGAGATGCCTTGTCGAAACAATCACCAGGAGGGTTAATACCTGTTATTAAAATAAAGAACAAGACCAGAAATCTACGGTTGAATTTACTTATGCATCACATTAGAGTGCAAACATGATTGTTAAAGTAATTACTTTCTTTTATAGGCAAAAGACCCCGATGCAGACACTGTACTGCAATTTTCTATCGTAGCTGGAAATGACGAGGGAAATTTTGTTGTGAACCCTGCGACGTAAGTACTGTGCACTGACTTATATTCCTCTAGAAGACATTGCTTTATCAAATAATAAACATAGACTAATTGTTACCTGTATGAGTAATTGATAACCGAATAAAACTGTACAATGGCCTTTGGCTTATCCCGAGGTACCCGAGTGATCTGTAATCCCTTTCATTTTTACCTTACCTTATTACCCTTCTGATTTTTGCGTTTTTTCCTCCTTCATTGGTGGTTACCTCTTCGAAGTGAGGGCTCCCCTTGAGAAGCTGTGAGTTGTAGGCGGAGCAGGTTCGATTCCTTCCTGGATGTATTTCTCTCTCCCTGTGTCAGAGTAAAAGCTTTCCTTGTGTGTGAATATTCATTACTTGATATTGTCTGTCTTTTATCTGGCGCACCGTGGCCAAATATGGCCCTTTTCCATAAACCCTAAATCAACCCCTTTGCTTTATCTAAATTAAATTTTATTCTCGTGAAATAATAACACGTTTTAAAACAAATAAAATACAGTAGAGCCTTTATTATCTACGCTCTGATTTACCGATTATCCGTGTTATCCGAGCCGAACTTGATACCGAGTTTCCTTGCTTAATGAATATTTCACTGTCAGTATAGTAGTAATAAGTAGTACAATAATTGTTTCCTATATTTCGTATCGGCAGTTTTGTGTTACATTGTATTATGTGACTCTTTCTACTTATCCGAGGTAACCTCGTTCCATCTTTATCTCAGATAATCAATATTTTACCGTACTTTTAATATTGAATTGCAATTCTTTCATCTTCCATGTATAAATAATATTTTTTCAAATTATCTGCTTATATTAGCTATCCACTTCTTGATCGAGTTCCCAGGTACGGATTCATTATTAATTCAAGGTCATCGCATTTTCTGATCGAAACCCTAAATATGCTTAATGTGCACCTTTCAAGTGTTCTATTTGCCATTTCGCACATACTTTCCCCCTCTTCTGACTTCATCCATACAGCTCAGGCGTCTTACACATAGGTCCGCTATCTGTAAAATATGCTCATAATGAATTAGTTTTAAGTCTTAACCACAATGCTCTTAATTACTTCGTTTAAATATGACTCACATGCTAAATGGTGTGAAGATTTAAGTGGTTTTTCTGTTCGAAATTTAAATTTAGGGTTTTGTATTCCGAGTAACCTTAATTTTGAAAATTCAGGTACTTTAATCATATTCTTGTTCTGTTATAGTTACCGAATATATGCATGCTGGCTCATAATTAATAAAGGTTTAATTCACATACAACTATAGTAAATATTTCGGAAAAAGTTTAATACTCTTTACTAACTGTGTAAATTCTTTGCAGAGGCCAAGTTCTTACATCTGCTGTAATGGACTATGAAAAGAAGCAAAGTTACGACCTTTTAGTGCAAGTTGCGGATGGTATCAACGTAAGTATATCTTTTGCCATTGTACTTGAACTATTTAAAGAAATTTGACTAATGTATTTCCGTGCAATGATTAATATTCATCTGAATTGTTTCTATAATTGTAGACCGCTGTTTCGCCAATGACGGTGAATGTGGTAGACATCAATGACCAACAGCCTGTATTCACCCATAGCTATTACAATTTTTCAATTGTAGAAGAAATGCAAGAGAATGTTACCGTCGGATCCATTTTGGTAAACTATTTTTATACATAATTTATTAGTGATGTGAATCCTGTTGAAAGTTTCAAAAATATCATTTTATCATATTCATTGGTATCTTGTGATGATAAAACTGCGTTTTTTCATGAATCCACAGAAACTAAGCGAATACTTGTCACTATTGTCTGAATAATTACATAATTTTAACCATTGTTTTGAGAGTTTAAATAGTAGAACAGCAGATAATAACCATCATCCAATAACCAGAATTTGGCCTTATGCTTCGTTTCTGTGGCGTTATCTCTGACTTTAAGTTTGAAATTTATGAAACTCTTCAAACTCAAAAGTGTTAGTTATGAAACTGTTTAACAACTTTTAATCATGAAACAAGACGAAAGACTTTAGAAGGATCAGAAATTGAGATAAACGCCATTGTGATTCTACACCTAGTTTATGTAAGTTTTTCTGACAAGCTTTGATCCATAGTTGTTGAATGAAGTTTACAAGTGTAGTCCATTGAATATTTCCTTTGACAAATCAATCAAGGATCATAATTGGGAGAATGTTTGCAACTCGCACTGACAGTTGACAAATGAAAAACATAGCGAACCAAGTCGTTCTATAACAATATTATGGAATCTATGCTCTGCCTTTTAGTTTTTAAACGGTTCACTAGATGCCGTTCAAAAAAAATAATCGGTTTTTGGTTTTGAGTGTGTTTGGATTTTGGCTTATGACCACATAATTAACAGTACTTACAAGACTCAGAAAAATCTTATTTCATTATTTTTCAAAATTTAATTGTTTAAACTCGTGTTCCGAAATGGGCACGTCACCTCCAAGGGTCAGAACATTATGATATAACTGAATGGGAACAGCAGGAATGAATAAATATACTATAACATTTTGAGGATAATAAAAGTTATTTTTTAGTGTATTCAAATATTCAAATTTTAGGGTACTCCAGGAATGAAGAGGTTTAAAATTCTTGTGGTCAAATATAAAAACTAGTTTGTTTTGCAGGTTCGATTCCTCTCCGTGTGTATTTCTCTCTTATGTGCCAGTAAAACTTTCTTTGTGTGTGTATGTCCATTACTTGAAAATTATCTGCCTTGTGTTTAGCCCAACATGGACAAGTGTGGCCCTTACGCCATAAGACCCAATCAACCAACCAACCAAGTTTGTTTTGTAGATTCCTAACTAATGCCCATGGTTTCGAAACTATTCATAAATGGATCGACATTCTTGGTGTAAAATAACCTATCAACCTAATAATCAAATCAATTCGTTCATTGCTTCAGAAAGTTCGGCAGAAAAATTCACCTGACTCCTTCTTTCAGGCCCTGGATGGCGATTCAGGCCGTAATGCAATCGTCCGCTACAAGCTTCTCGGCGACCAGGCCAACGAGGCCTTTGAGATTGACGAAACTGGCAATATCCTGAGCAGGCGGAGGCTGGACAGGGAGCGGGAGGCCATGATCGACTTCCTGGTGGTGGCCTTTGACGCAGGAACCCCACAGCTCAGTGGTACGGCCACTGTGGGGGTCAGAGTGGAAGACATCAACGACAGCCCTCCTTACTTCGATTCCGACACTTATGTGGTCAGTGTTCCTGAGGAAGAAAACCCACCCTACACTGTTCACAAGATGCATGTAAGTTTATTTGATTACGCTTGTGGTGAACTACAGTAATTATCTTTCAATATAATAGTATATGTGGCAGTAAAACAATCTCAAACTGAAGTCCTTTTTGGTTGACTGAAGTTGCATAGTCTTACCATCGTCTGGTACAATGTTGAACTGATCGTTAATTACGCGCATTTTCAAATAATCTAGACGGCGATCGCTATAATAGGTAGGCTCTTTGACAAAAAACTATTTTTACTTCTATTACGACCTTCACTCTCCGTTGCCAATCAGTTTCACTTCACATGGAGCTTCGAACTTACTAGATTGCGCAAAGCATCACGTGAACAGGCACAGTCAAAATTATTCATCGCACGACTATGCATACAGGATCACGTCCGCAGTCTTAATACAGATCCCACGTTTACATGCAACTGGCAATCAGTCTACTTGAGGAAGCATTTATCAAATTAAGTCATTGCTAAATTCTAAAAACTGTTATGAAGGTAACCCCGGTATAATAATTAACTTTAAATATAGTAGTTTATATAGCAGTGAAACGTAACTCAACTATGAACCTTCTATCTGGGAGATGAACATGCACAATACCATGTGCTGATCCCCCAGAGAAGAGTCCACTACATACGAGGTTAAGTTTGAGTGACATTTATATACAATACTCCAACAATAGTTACAGCAAATGTTAAAATTACATGTTAAACAAATAACCTTCCCTTCAATTCTTAATTGCAGAAAATTTAACTTCAATCTATGTCTAACATAACCTTTTCATTTGTGAAGCATTTTAATATGCGTGCTTTAAAATTTAATATGTAAAGTAAGATATGTGGTATTTATTTTTATGCTTTTCATTCTTCACTCAGTAAAGGACTAGATGAACATTTGGCATTAGATAGATCACCAGAACCGTTGTGTTGCTTCAGTGCGACGTAAAATTCAACTACCTACCTTGACATTAGATAGACAAAGAACATTGTTTCAATATAAAATATGACACGTAACAGGACCAATTATATGTTTGATCTGCGTCCATGACAATATGAACTTAAGCATCTGGAGTTAACTAGCCGCTGTAATAAAGTGTAATTCAACTGAAGTTTTACAACTTTTAAGTTTTAACTTTTGATTATATACTTTCATGAAATTTTGATTGAAATAATTATCATTCGTTTGAAATAATAAAATATATTAGTCGAAATGTGTCTATGAAAACCATTTATAAATCACAATGTATTACATTTTGTATGCATATCAATGAATAAAACATCAGTTTCAAATACTTGTTAAGGACAAGAAGTGTGTTAGCACTTTCAGGATATAGCTAGCAGCTTTTCATTAAGTATTCAATAATGATGCACTAAAATGCATATTATTTTCAGGCCAAAGATGATGATACGGGTGAAAATGCTGTGCTCAAGTATCTGATTGTGGGAGGTAATGAGGAGAAGATGTTCACCATAGACGAAGACAATGGCGTAGTGACAACAGCAGACAAATTGAACTTTGAACGACAGTCAGAATATGTCTTGCATGTTGCTGCCAGAAATGTCAAGCCATTCCAAGGACCACAGGCATCTGCTTTGGCTAATCCTTTTGTAAAACTAGTCATACAAGTCATGGTAAGATTGATTATTCTTAACTTCGAAAGTATAGCCTAGTTAAAATATATTTTGTTGGTTGTAACATTTTCGCTGCGTGAATTGCTATCAAGTGAGTAAGATAAATTCAGTTTTAAAAGATTACGAATTGATTCTTAGAGTTCTTGAAACCTGATCTTGTAATTTTCCTTTAAATACTATCAGGTGGAATGTATTAAATTTAACTCATATTTAATACAAATATTATTTGGTATCAAGGAAAGTAAATGAAGTTAATGGTTTTATAAAGGTTCTCATCGTTTTAAACAGATAATTTATGCATTCCTGATGAAAAGAACATAAGCATTTTTAATTCACATTTGGATTATTCTTGATTTCTACTTTAAAATCCTTGAGGCTAATTAAAACAATGTTTATGGAATCAATATGAACTCATACACACTTTGATGCTCTACCAAATTTTCAATAAAAGATAGTGAAAATTATATTGTGCTTCTTTCGACGTTTTGAAATTTAAACCCTTTCTGTTAGTAGTGCCAACTTGGAGAAATTATTATGGCATCTAGGAAACATTCCATGTGCTCCATATAAAAAATCGGTGTTTTCGGAACTTTGTCCACTCAGGACTTTACCGACGTCAATAGTATATTTGTAATATTTATCCTTTATGTCTGAGGGGTGCCGGACATCAGCCATAAAACTCGGGGCAAAGGTTCGGGCTCCTAGGCGAAACCTCCCTTGCGTACAGTATTGAATATTCAAACTGCTAAGATTTGTTTTAAGTTTCGAACACTCCCTGACTGCTTTGAAATGTTTCTCTTAACAGGACGTAAATGATGAATTGGTAGTATTCGATCGACAGTCGTATCAGTTCAGAATCCCCGAAAACTTACCAAGGAGTGAGAGCATTGGATACCTGAACGCAACCAACCTCCACAGAACTGCAAAGGATCAGTCAATTCTGTACTGGATTGGCGATGGCAATTCTCAGGAAAGATTCTGGATCAACCCCCGATCCGGTGAACTGGTGCTGACGGAAACGGTCGACCGAGATCCCCCAAATAATCAACAAGTGTTCCAGCTCAGGGTAAGAACTTTCGTGTATTCTTTCATTAAGTCATTTAGGGGTTAAACTCGAGAACCCGGTACCCATCGGCGGTTAAATATCAACACCAATTGGCGATTAATATGTTAATATGGGTAGGCTTATCGAAATAGCCGTTTGACGATGATAATTTTAGTCGTCAAGTTGGCGAGAACCGGTACTCTGTCTTTGAGTTTCACCGTCATCTAAATATTAAATTCATGCATTCTTTAATCAAGTAAAGTCACTTAGGTTAAACTCAAAAATGCTGTAAATTGAATGCTGTAAATGTGCCAATTGACATTGACAATTGGCCAAAACTATGGAATACGGTTAGACTAAATATCGTTTGGCGATGAAAATTGTATTCGCCAAGTTGGCGAGGAGTCTGTAACGTGTTCTTGGGTTCCACCGTCATCTAAATATCAATGTTATTTATTTGTGTAGAATCAAAACAAAATTTCTCCTTGTAGGTTTTTGCACGAGATCAGCTATCCAGTAACACTTTCAACACCAGTGTGCCAGTAGTAATAGTGATAGATGATGTGAATGATAATACACCAACCTTTGATGAAGGTGAGTTTGTGGGAAATATTCCCCAAACTACAATAATTATCTTTTGATATAGTTAGGGTTACCATACATCCCGGTTTGAGAGGCGCGTCCCAAGGTCCCTATCGGTTGTTCGTTTTTTCCCGGTCAGAAGAAAAACATTGAGGCCAGGTTCTTTTAGATGTATCGACCATTGCTTCCCATCATACGAGACAATTTTCCGTTTTCAATGGGCTTTGAGTATAGCACTGACATTCATCCTGTTGCGGAATTTATTTTTGTCTAAAAATTTTCCACATTTATCCAAACTGCCGCAGAAACCCTTTGGAACAGGGGAAGGGGGTGTTGATGTTAGTTTAAAGGTACAATAGCATTATTTATTCCGAAATTGAAATATCTTAAAAATTAGTCGAGCCAATGATAATTCTGCGATGAATTGTTTGAAGTAGCCAATGCCAATGCATTTTAGTATTCAGAGAAATTCATATGGAAAACCAAAAACTTCAATCGTTGGAGTAATTTGGTCTGTTCGTCTACGGTGGTCATCTTTTGCCATCCGAGGGCAAATTAGACCCGTGACCTGTGCAGGGCATTTTCTTTCAAGCTAAATATTGATGGAGAAAGGATTTCTGTGGCGATACGTATTCTGTACGTGACGTCAGTTGACTTGTTTTTCGAATAAGATTTCAACACTTCGCCAATAAAAACTCCAAAGAACAAATTCCAAATTAGTTGATTGGTCAACTCTACTTAGATTAAACGCTAAGCGTCACCCGACGGTGATAAAACATTTTAGGGTAACCCCTATATGTGTCATGCGAGACCATTTGGACAATAGAAGTGAAATCTTCGCAGACCGAAGAGTTTAAAGTATTCGAACTGGGAAAACTTCCACTTAAAAAGTGTTCCCTGTTTGAAAAAAATGATATAGTAACCCTTGGATATATACTAGTACGTATAGCAGTGCAAAGAATCTCAACCGTGAAGTACTTTAGTAAATTAAAATTGCACTGACTTTCCCCTCTGCTACAAGTACGAAACATGTATTAGTTAACAATAACAATAAATTTCGAATTATATTTCAACTGACTATCCAAAGTCGATTTACTTATGATTTCTGGATAAGATTCTTTTTACAAAATTTTGATATACTTTTAAAATTTTCTTGCAGAGCGTTATGCTTTAGAACTACCAGAAAACTTGCCACTGGGTACAACTCTGCCACCATTCTTCAGAGCCAAAGATATCGACTCAGGACCAAATGGAAAAATTGATCGATATTACACGAACGGTTCAGATGTACGTAGACTAAACATTATCCATAAGGAATAAATATTTGTATTACAATATACCGGTTTTTTTCATGAAAGCTTCGTCTTAATTCAAACCTTAAATCCGCTTAAGAATAAACGTCTTTAAAAGTTTCTTGAATCTAAGTCTCTTCCAACATTTCTTCCCCAGGATGTATTTTTAGTGAACAATGCAACTGGTGCGATTACATTAGTCTCCAATTTGGATTACGAAGCCAACGACCAGCACGAATTCACGGTATTTGCTGTAGATGGAGGACGACCAGCTAGAATAGGGTAAGTATAGGTTTCTCTGCCTTTATTTAAATTGATGTGTAAACGTAATGCATGGTTTTTTAAGTAAGGGCGCCATTTTGTTTGGTAATAACTTTTTAACAAAAAGGAGTAATTTAATATTTTACATATTTGTTTACGCAATATTAGATCAGTCAAAAGACTGCCTCTGGCCGCGCTGCAAATACGGGCTCTTTTGAACACATGATTTGTTTAAACCTCCAAGTGGTTTCGGCCATATATCTCGTCCATCAGGATCCGACCAATTTTGGTAATCACGAAATATCGTAATCAAGATGATTCCAAATTTTTTATGGTGACCAGATCAAGATCTGGTCAAGATATTCTCGTTCAATGGATCAAATCAAGATCTGGTTAATTGGATGAGATATTGATGACGAGGTATCTCGTCCATCAATATCTCGTCACTTTTGCTAATGACGTGAGATACTTCGTCAAGACAACCAACAGGAGGGTGGGTTCATTTCATCAGGCCATTTTATTTTGCCGGCATTTTCTCCAAAGCTTGTGGCTGAGATCTGATTGTCTTTTATGTCAACAGGTCTAGTGCGTCCATGCGAATTCTAAGGGGCCCATTTCCTTGCCGATTAATGTCAAAATCTGGTGATGGCGATTGCCCTCTCGTTCCCGAGAGCTGACCACGCCGGATTTTTTTATGAGGCTACTTAAAGAGACGAGACTATTCTACCAAGCCGACAATGATTCAACAACTTAAACGAAACATTTGCGAAGAAATTGAACTAATCAATCCGGAAATATGCTCAAACATAATGGAAAATGTGGTAAAAAAGCCTGTATTTGCAGCGTGACCAGAGGCGGTCATTTGGTAGATGTCACATTCCATAAATATCTTTAATTGAATACAGAATATGTAAAAAGTTAAATTACTATTTTTTAAATTTAGACGTTAAAAAAATTATTTAAGGATTCCAAAACAAAATGGTGCTTTTACATATAAAAACACTCTGTATTATGCAAGTTGTGATATTGGTTTATTTGTTTTCCCATTCGACTTTTCTCTCGAAAAGGTAAAGTGCAATACTAATTAAAAAATTCCTCTTAGATCTGCAAATGTAGAGATCAAGGTCCAAAACATCAATGAGTTTGCTCCAGACTTTGTTGGCTTACCGTACGACTTCCGGGCTGAAGAGAATGCTGTTCGCGGAACAAAAATCGGACACGTCAAGGCTTATGACGGGGACGGAGATAAAATCAAGTACACTCTATCGGGTGGCGACACAGGTGAGAGACTATCAAACTACTGAAATCAGCAAATAAACTTTCTTTGCGTCTCATTTTCTTTGTTAGACAAAACTGATTGTTAATTAGAGAACTTGAAGAGTTATAAAAACAACGTTCTGGTAGAGTAACCTGAGTAGTCTTTTGACATCTATTTGAAAGTAAGGATTTCCAACATTGTATCTGCACTATATTCTCAAATTAAAGGATTCCTATTAGGACGTCGAGGAATTCCAAAACCATACTTTAACCGAAAAGCGTATACGTACGGCTCCGGCGAATTAGCATTTTAGTCACGAGGTTTTAAAAGTCTTCTCGTTAGATTAGTGACAGATTAACCCTCTGAGCGTTGTGAAATTTCCGTGTAGTAGTATTGCTTTTTTCCATAACACACGTAATGACTAAATAACCACATCCATTGATTGAAAGAATCCCAGGAAAGATTGTATTGGTCAATCATTGGTTAGACGTCATGTAAGGATGAATACGGGTTACAAAATGTATTTTTGCGTGTGAAACCCTCATAGGGCTCTTTGTAAACAATTCGCTCTCAAAATCGTCGTCTTTAACACAGTTCGGTGGCGAAAGCGATAGCTGTGATTACTCCAGTTAGCGAAAAGAATAATCACTTCAGGCGTAATACATGATTTTGAGTATGGCAGTCCCTTCCCCTTGGTGAACTTAAGCACCTTTTTGCAAACGGACATCTTCAAGGACATCGGTCTTTTCACTATAGCCGCACTATATCTCATTCTGCTAACTTATAACTTCGCTTTCTGTTGCAGGATTCTTCATGATCGACGAGGATTCTGGTATCGTGTACGTGAAGAAGGACCTTGACGCAAGGACCAGGTTTTCCTTCATCGCAAGGGCCACTGACGACGGTGTCCCTCAGAATAACAGCATCGGTGTGCAAGTGAATGTGTGGGTGAGAGAACGAAACGACCACCCTCCTGTCTTCACAAGATTGTCCTACCTCGGCTCTGTTACAGAGAAGCAAATGAACGATAAGCCCATTGTAAAGGTAAGGAAAAACTGCTTGTACAGTATTTATAATTTTAGTTTTAAACGCAAAAATATACCCAGAAGAAATATAAATTTATCATGCTACGTCGTTTATTTTCATTGTAGGACTTAAGAGTTTTACAACGAAAGACTCCTAACCCTCCAAGTAGTTTCGACGAGATATCTCGTCCATCAAGATCAGATCAGTAGATATCTCGTCATTAAGAAATTGCCAATTTTTTTATGATGAGGAGGTAAATGTCTGGTCAGTTTTCTTTTAATAACGAGATATCTCGTCCATCAAGATCTGGTCAGTTTTTGCTAATGACGAGATACCTCGTCGAGACAACCACAAGGAGGGGTAATATCAATTTCAGAGTGCATGATATTCTGCATAACAGTGTATAGTAAAATTGTGTACTTCGATAAAATTTCGTTGAGAATTCACATTACACAGACCTATTCAAAAAATAATAAATCATGACATTCAATTCCATTTCCTAGTTGATCGCCGTGGACCGAGATCTCCAGAACAACACCGTTACCTACAGCATCAAGAGCGGCAACGAAGACGGCATCTTCGAGCTCCACCCTTCTTCCGGGGAGATCTTCGTCCTGCCCACCGAAGCCCACCGAGTTGACTACGACCTTACCAAGTCCTACAGCCTGCTCATCGAAGCCAGGGACTGTGAGTAGTAATTGGATCACCCTTACCATACAAATCCGCTTACTACGGATATTTTCGAGGGCCCTTCTCGGAAATGCAATAGAATGGAGATACGAGCATAAAAAGACACGATCGTACGGGTAAAAATAGAGGAGATTACGGGAAATAGAACCGAATCGGGAGAAAAGGAGGAATAAGCCATAGAGGAAACCGAGTTGCAGTTCGTAAGGTTTCTTTTTTGTCTGTTGCATTGTGTGATATGGGGAAGAATTGCACGTTAGGTGGAAGTGCAGACTTTTTTGTTTCAGTACGCTTGAATGGCGTTGAGTACGGAACAAAAGCTATAGTTTTCTTTAATTGTCTATTTTAAGTAATATGCCAAAGAATAGGAGGGAGAGGGAAATGTATCTTCCCTGATTAATTTCCGTGATAATGCAGTCTAGCGTGTTCTGAAAAGCAATATACCAGTGTGACGTTAATTAAATACTTACCTACCTACATGAAAAGCCATTTAGTAAATACTCTAAAATTTAATTTAAATCTTAGTCAGAATGGTAGTTAAATATTTAAAGGTTCCGAAAAACGTCTAATGGCTATTACTAGCCAAAATTGTTTAGGTGTTTTATTTTGGTCTTGATTATGGTATACGTGAAGATACGCGAAATAGCCATCTCGACTATTTTTCCTTATCATATCTTTCTTAGTAGCTTCTTATAATGTATTTTCAAGCTTTCATTTATTGATTTTGTGTAATTTTTTAAATGTTTTCTTGAGGATATGTTAGGCATGCCACACATTGGGACGATACAGCGGCATGTGTAAATCAGATATTGCTATTACTTGTTAGTTCATCGGGCCACGAAAATATCGACCAACTTCCGACAAGTTCTCTCTCCAGGAAAGTATTTGGACACTATATTTCGGAAAAGATTAGCCCATTTCGAATAGCAATTAATCGGGCTTAGCTAATTTGGTGACACGTATCAGATTCGATTGATACCAACTCGAAAAATTTAATCTGGTATAGAGGGTTATGTCAAGTTTTCTCTAGAGATGACTTTTGAAACGGGGTAAATCCCAATTGTATTTGGTTTAGTTTGCCACTCTACGGTCATTGTTACTCACGGGCTACACAGGGGTCACACCATTAACAGAGGGTTAGGTTAAGCTCGTCCTAGATAAGCTTTTTCAAACTGGTAAATCCAAATTGGATTTCGTTACATGGTCGTTGGTACACAAAGGATGATTGGATCGGGCCGATTAGAACCATATGCTAGTGCCTATGTAGGTGTTGTTTCAAGTGAGACCAGCCTTAGAATTCGAAATAAAGCTATTGTATCATACATCCCTGTGTACAGAGAATAGACCTAATCCTAACTTTATAATTGTGAATCAATATAAAGTTATATTGATAGACACCGTTAATATTTATGCCAATTTAAAAGAAAAGGACTTTCTCTTAGACTATATCCCTATGTATCATTCATTTCAGCTCACGCGACATCGCTGTATGGATTGGCTATGGTGACCATCGATGTCATCGATACTAATGACCATCCCCCAGTTTTCTCTCAAATGTCCTACTCTGCGTCATTGGCTGAAAATCTTCCTGCTGGACACTGCTTCCTCCAGGTACGATGTTATACATCATTTCTAAATTTATTTAAAGCATACAAAATCCAATGTTTGTTAGATGTTTAATCATGCATCTATGTTGATACATAACATATATCTTTAATGCAGTTTAATATACTTACTCTGATTTCAGATCGGCATAAGCGCCTACTCAGTTGTACCTTTACATTTGAAACTGATAAAATACAATCGAAAAATTAAAATCTTACGCTAAGTAAAGATTTATTTCATGTTTACATAAGATAACGTTTAATTATTTTATTTTTCATGCAAAAAGTTTAACTGATATAATAATCAATGTAATATCCAATTATTAAATGATTAATTTAAAAATTCCCACTGTATCGCACACAAATTTATTTTCAATACTTTCTACATAAGTAATGTGAATAAGCAATAACCTAGAAATTTGGATAAACTATTTATGCTCATATTGCCTGCTCACTTATGTGTCTTTTTTAATCTTTGCTATGAATTGCCTAAAACCATCACCGTCAGAAGATTAATAGATTATATTTCTATACTGTTAGTTCGATTCTTGCTGTTGCTTTGATTTTACTGACTGCCTGAATATTTTCTTGCCGTATACAAATGTGAGGTCCAACATGGTCTTAGTTAATTTTAAGTGCTTGGTTAACTGATTAATTGGCTAGTTACTTATTTTTAATTGTTTTAACCAACGACTTTCTTCACTTGCCGATCTTCTGGGATCCAGTAAAGGGTGTTTTACTTTACATTGTTTGGCACAGCTTGGTTAAATATGGCCCAACCAAACATAAAATACAACCAACCTGTAAAGGGTGCTATTTTCTAGTTTCTAGCAGAGGGTTCATCGAAGCAGGGTTTGTTTAACCTTCTTAGACCAGGGCGATAAATTAACGGTGTGACGCACAGATCGATCGGACATGCGACAAGAATATCCGGCAGGGACATGCATACTCCGCTTAACCCACCTAGTGGTTTTGACGAGATATCTCATCCATCAAGATCTGATAAATTTTTATTATACTTGACGAGATACCTCGTCATCAAGACATTGCCGAATTTTTTATGATGACGAGATCAAGATTTGGTCAGTTTTCTTGTAATGGCGAGATAAATATCTCGTCCATCAAGATATGTTCAGTTTTACTAATGACGAAATACCTCATTGAGACAACCACCAGGAGGGTTAAAACATGACGGTACAAATGCGTATTTCAGCTTATTTAGTGTCGCAGGACTGATATTGAAGTCACATGTGGAAGCCTAGTGTAACACGAGTTACGAAAATTGCATTACTGGCAATCGATAACTATGCGGGATATTTTCACACATTAGAGTGCCTATTTATGGGAAAAAATATTTTTGTAAGGAAACTGTACGTGTGTATTTACATTGAACTTTCTATTGAATTCAGATTCATGCCAGAAGTGGAGACTCTGTGGATACTCTATCCTACGCCGTCGACCGGAACACCATCCCATTCACGGTCAACCCCAAAACCGGAGACGTGTGCACTAAGCAGGTACTGGACAGGGAAGAGAAGGACACCTATGAATTTGTGGTCATCGCGTTGGACGGAAAGTACGAGACAAAGTCGCCGGTGGTCATCAGGGTCCTGGACCAGAACGACAACCCACCGAAATTCGAGCGGGAACGCTACTTCGTCAGCATACCCCCTCAGTCTCAAGCAGGACGCACCATCATACAGGTTAGTTCTTGTCATCAATAGGCTTCTTCTATCATTCATTTGAAAATAATCCTAATGTGTGGATAAATGTCTGGAATATAACCCTAATTCCCATTCAAAATGAACACTATTCAGACTCCACGCTGGCGTAATAGCGTGCTCCTACAGCAGACATGTGCTTATGAAAATATAAGAAAGAGTACATATCATTTGGTAAAAAAAATGGCTTGCTGGAAAGAGTTAACTGAATCTGAAAAGAGCATCAACCTGCTGTGGCAAACCCAGGAGGTGGTTTTTGGGTTTCAGCCTATCAAATATATTTGATAGGCAGAATATATATTTGGCCAATCCCAAAGTAGGAAAAATTAAATGTTGATCAGTTACGATATTTTTAAATGATAAAACAGTTTACCATATTTAAGGAATTCCCTTGTTATATTTTTCAATTGGCAATGTTTAAAACAGTGATGGCTAAAAGCGGTGATATTTAATGTATTTCATCTTACGGAATCAGTTCGGAAGAATAATCGTAGAAAATTGCTTGTTTCTGTAGTTTACTTGAAATACAATTAAGCAGGTTTGTAGAATATTCACATATATGGGAATCCGAACACAGGTTTATATAAGTGGACCTTATGAACATGAGGTAAAGATAATCCAATAAACTTTCCGAAATGTTCACATTTCCCTTCAAGCGGATTTAGTTTTGGTTTTCGCAAAAGAAAAACGAGAACAACCAAAGAAGTTGTGGGAGTCTGACTGCAAACCTTGAAACTTTGAACCCTTTTAGTTTGATGCATGCCCTGTGTTTACTGTGTGGCTCTTTCGAAGCATTGATGATCGTACTTCGAACTTAAAATTTATAAAGTTCAGAGTTCAAGTCTGTTTCAGAATTCCTAGAATGACACCGTATGTATGAGACTAGTTTTCAAGATAATGACTACACTTTCTTCGAAATAGTTTAGAGAAATGCACTCCACAAATGATGGATTGCATGCACTTTAAATTATATAGTTTTCAAAGAGAAATGGGCATAAAATAATTTGGTTTTTTGGTCGTGATACTTCCGCATTGCTGAATCTTTAGATGAGATTCATCCCTTTTATGTTCCACTATGCGACCTTAATTTTTCTGAACTAGCTTAAAATTTGGTGAGAAATACTTGAAATTTGTTTGAACATTAAAATGTTGCTACTAGTTAAAATAAATACAAACAATTGCTAGAAAATTCAGCATACGTTTTCTGAAGCCACTTTAAGAACGTTAAATTTAAGTTTTAAAAGTAAGTTATGCATTTTAAGACAAATTTAAGGAAAAAAATTCAGATTATTTTTTAGTACAGAAAAGTTCTCTAACCATTCTAAATGTGTATAAAGGACAATTATATTGAAAAATAAAAATTATTTCTTGATTGATTCTAATCCCTCTTTTATAACCTTCAGCCGGAAGCTTTTGGATCACACTCATATATTATCTGTTTGTTTATTTGACTAATGGAAAAAAAACTTTAAAAGTTGATCGGAGAAAAGACAACTTGCCATTTCCTTCTCGTCTAATGAATTTTGTGCTGCCATCTACTGGTTGTAATACGAGCTTTAAACTTTACCGCCCTTTATTATGTATTGAAAATGTTTAGAAAATTTTCTAATTGATTAAAAAAAAATCTAAAAAGTTCGTGTTTCATTGCTTAGCACAGAAACATATTTCTTTAAATATCTGAAAGATATAGTCGCTGAAAAGCGAAAATTATGTGGATAATCTCGTGCTGCCATCTATATGAGTAAGGTGAAATCATATGAACTGATTTCTTGTTAAGGGAATTGCTGTTTTTTTACATAACTAAAGAAATTTAACTGAATAATGAATATCTACTTTTTACCACAACTTTGCATTATTTCCTTTCAAAATTGCATATATAAAGCAGTGCTCTTATTTCTTTAGCAAGACCGACAATATGAATCATAAATGTAACTTATCTGTAAAGAAAAATGCAAAACTCAATTTCAAAATTCTAATTTCATCTGCTGTCAGAATACGAAACAAGACGAGTCCTACGCTTTAACTTAGATAAATTATCTGGTAGTGGAAACTGAGTACCCAATTCGTGTAAGCTGAGTCAGATACGAATAGATAGATTTGTGTGTACACATACATGTAATGTAATATTTGTCCTCACATGGAGTTTAAAATATACTGGAGTTCCTTTAAATATACTGGAAGGGGTACTAAGGGTTTCGGCCTCTTGAGTTGATCCTCCTAGAATATGTTTCGAAGTCTTAAGTTTTCTTAGAAAGTTTTTCTTAAATTTTCAATAAAGTTTAAATTTTCTTTCGTTGTAGGGGAAAGCGTCGTTCGTATAAATGCATTAGTCGCCTCTCAATCATCCTAAATGAACTACAAGGCGCAGTCATGTAATGTCTTCTTAACTTTCTCAACTTTCAGATTTTATCCAAACACGCATGCAAGAAAACGTAAATTTTTACAAAAAAAAGAATATACGCAATATTTCAGCTGACCACAGTTGTTATAATCTTTCAAATAGTTAATCAAAGTATTGATTCAATTCCAATTGTTTTTAATGTGTCCACAATTATATCCCCAAACTAAGCCAATCCATCAATATCCACTTGGTCTACTTTTGCATTTGATAAGATATAACTTGACGTATAATCGTACAAATAGTTAATCAAAGCATTGATTCTATTCCACATTTTTTTTTTACTTTGTGCACTTTAACATCCTCAAACTAAGCCAATTCATCAATATCCACCTCTTCCCATTTGATTAGATATAATTTGACTTATAATCGTTCAAATAGTTAATCAAAGTATTGATTCTATTCCACTTTTTTTACTTTGCACTATAATATCCCAAAACTAAGTCAACCCATCACTATTAACCTGGTCCACACATTTCGCATCTGATGAAATATAATTTGACATAACCGTACAAATAGTTAATCAATGACTTCAATTCATTCATATTTTCTGCACTAGAACACCCCTAAACTAGAGCTAACTAACATTCCTATCTCTCCCAGGTCCTGGCAACCGACCCCGACTTGGCCAGCAACGGCGAAGTCACCTACTGGATCAAAAACTCCCACGGTCACTTCGAGATCGATTCCCAGACCGGACACATCCGTCTGTCTTCGGCCCTGCCACTGAACACGCAGAAGAACATGACCTACGAGATGGAGATCTTCGCCCGGGACCACGGCGCGGCCTCAAACATCGGCAAGGCCACCCTGGTGGTGCGTGTGTCCAGCACCAGGAACCACCCGCCCAAGTTCGAAAAATTCGGCTACAGGGTGGCAGTGGACGAGAACTCGGCCAACGTGGACTTGTTGAACGTGCATGCGTACGATCCTGATTCTGGACCTGCTGGAAGGTAAGCATCTGCGGAAGTATACAAGACTGAATTTCAGACAGACGTGGTAATTGTTAACCTTCCAATTGATTTCGAAGCGATATCTCGTCTATCAAGATCTGTTCAATTTTGTTAATGACGTGATATTTCGTCATCAAGATATTGCCGATTTTTTTTATGAGATCAAAATCTGGTCAGTTTTGCTAATGACGAGATACCGCGTAAAGACAACCACCAGGAGGGTTAATATTCAAAGGGAAAGTCTCATTTACGTTTACATAGGCATGTTTTACGCATTACAAGTCTGAAAACAACTCTAAAATAACAGGTCTGATGAAAGCCGTTTCTACTAAAATGTTTCATGGTTGTCAGAGGAGTCATTTTGCCATATTGCAGCCAAAGTGAATTTCTCGAAATAGATTAAAGTGGTCATGGCTCACAAAAAAATGCAAACCTTTAGTGAACTCCAACTATACTTATTGACATTGATTCAAAATGCTGTACTATCCTAAGTATAAGGAGAATTACTGTGCTATTTTATGTACACAAAAAGTGGTTTCTAGGAAAGAACTCGATATCCTTAGCGACAAGAGACCTAATTAGGAAGTTGGCAATGTTCTTTACCTTGCCAAGTACATAAAAGTTCTTATTACAATTTAGTTAGCATTTACTTTTCATATAGTGCATCGTTGTTTTAATTGAACTTAATTATTTCGCTGTGATAAAATTCCTTTTAACTAACAAATACAGCCCCTTGCACCATTAAAACCAACCATCTTTTCAGCTAACAACTGAACTAAAATAAATTTGTGTCACACACTACTATTAAAATATAGCTGTGTTTTACAAATTATGTTGGATAGCACAGCATACAATGAAATATTACCAGTACTTAACGGCTTTAAGAATAGCGACATCGGCTAACATTATTGATTGATTTATTTAACAGGCTACGATATCGAATTGTCCGATCAACGCAGAGGGAAGCATTTAGAATTGACGGCTCTAGTGGTCGAATCACCCTGGTCACACCCTTGGATTACGAGAAAACCAAGTACCTTGAATTGCTGGTCGAAGCCCGTGATGAATCCAAAGAACCTCAGTTTGCAACAACTGTCGTACAAGTACGTTATTCTGTTTATTTTTAGATTATATGTACAGAATACTTTGTTATAAACCGTTTACGTTCGACTTCATATGTAATTTGAAATAGTACAGTTATGTTGAAACTATGTGTTCATAAGCGCATTTTCACTCATACCCTATAGGTGTCAGTCAATGATCTGAACGACAATGCTCCAGAGTTCCTGGCTCTTCCACATCTACTCAGAGTTCCGCTGTCCACGTCGTTGACCGAGGTTGTTTACACTGTCAAAGCCACAGACGCCGATAGTCCTGCTGGAGGGAACAGTCTCATCACCTACGAGTTCCAGCCTCCAAGTAACCAATTTACCATCAATAAGAAAACCGGACAAATTACTCCTAGCCAGCCCCTGAGCCCAAGTACTGAGACTCTAAGGATAAAGGCCATCGATGGAGCCGTTTTCGCACTGTCTAGGTAAGAGAAAAACCAATCCTTGTATGTGTTGCAAAGTTTTGACATTCTTCAAAAGTTTATTTAACCCTGCAAATGATTTCGACGAGATATCTCGTCCATCGAGATCTGGTGAGTTTTGCTAATGATGAGACACGTCGAGACAAACAGCAGGAGGGTTAAAATACTTTTTCTTGTGATACTATATCTATGATAAAGATGCTTTCATAGGGGAAGGGGATTGATATACATGGTCCCAGAGACTAAAATTTAAGGGGGCCATGGGAAAATAAAAAATGTTTTATTTTTTAATATGCCATTCTGCATTCTAATTTCAAAATACTTTAATTATTTTCTTTGTGTTTATTAGTAAAGATGGACAATTGTATAAAGTTCATGCATTTATGCTAGTTAAAATTGAGTCCTTGGGATACATTTCTTGATTTCCTGTGTGGGAAGGCTATCTATAATATTGGTCTGTAGAAATGTTAGTTAAACTACATATTTACTTCATTTATAGTTAATGATCCTGTTTTCTTAATCTTCTTGTATCACCATTCGATGTAGGTGATATGTTTTGATACCTATATTGTCGGGTTAGAGCAGAAGCTTTTTGGAGACGCTATATTCTTATTTTCATGATGAGAAATTAATTGTCATATTGTAATCCATGTAAAAGATATACAACACTATAAAGATGTTTTAATTACTTTTTTAACTAAAAACTAAAGTTAGTCTTTAAACAGCTGTACTGTAAAATTTTGGTTTTGTCAGTTAATGAGTTTTTGTTCCAAGCCGAAGATAGGACTTACCCTAATCTGTAATAGTAAATTTATTTTAAAGGCAAACAAAGATTTTAAATGCAAACATGATTAATACTTTGGAATAAGCTCAATGTCTAATTACAAGAGATTTAGTGTGAATTTGAAATTCATTTTAAGTTCGTGCAAGTTTTGTTATAAACGAATTAGTAAATCAGCACCTTAAGATTTGATGTAACTCAATAGCTTAAATTTATGTGATATACTGTAACTAGAGTCACTGATCAGTTTCACGGCTTTAAATCTTTTATTTCTATTTCTGAAACAGTTATTTGTTGTATCTATTCATAATAAAGTACTTCATCTGAATTATACAAGCAATTAACAATACAATCTTGTTTACAGCACTGTTGATCTCTTGGTGGAAGTGTTCAAGGACACAATCGACGATCCAACTCCAGTTTTCACTTCTGTACAGTACTCAGTAAACGCTGATGGCATCCTTGAAGCAGGAACAACTGTACTTGACGTACGTGCCACAGTACCGAATGGTAGCCCCGTGTACTACAACATTACAGGCCCCGAAGATACGTTGATTCGTGGATTCAACATCGACAGGGAGACGGTATATATGATTCAACAAAGTTAATTTATATTAGGGTAAAATTCCACTTAACGGTGCGGCATTGGCATGATTTAAATTTTTTGATTGTCAAGCCAATGCCAAATGGTAATGCATAGCATTGATGATAAAGTGCCAACTTTGTAAACGGCGTCCGTACTGTATACTAGGATTTAGCCGTATATTAGTTCTTAGGATAGTTTTGAGATATTTATAAGAACGTATTTGTTTACTAAATATGGTCAATTTTAGGGACGCATTACAACTACCACAAGACTTTCCGCTGATCAAGAGACTCTGTACCATTTCCTCGTTGCAGCTTCCAATAGGAATGATCAAACTCGTGGTGTAGAAGCTGGTGTAAGTATATATTAGTTTGCTTATAATGTTTATATACATTTATATGCATTTTCAGAATTCGATTATTTTTTTTATTTAGATTCTATCATAAGAAATTCGATATTTAATATTCTTTAAAGTATAAGTTTTATAAATAGAACTAACTGATCTCAACTATTATCAGTTTTGCTCAACAATTATCACTTTTCGTTGAGCAGTTATTTTTATGAATGTTTATTGTTTAATGGTAATGGCGATGTAAGCGAGCTCTTTTCATGAAAAAGATACAAGAACACAAAAGAAATCCAAATTTTCATCTCTAAGATATATATTTTTATAAGCTATTTATTTTTACTTAAATAGGTTTATCATGCAATATTTTGGGCTATAAACATTTGTGTTTAAGATGAACCACAATATAATAGAAATATGAGTGGGCGACATAAAAGTAAAGCATAGCGTATTCTAGAGTGCTATTAAGTGTTTTATAGTACGATTTTTCATCTTTTATTTCCACAAATGTTAAACCACGATATTCCTAAGCCATTTCCACGGGACTCTCGAAAGGTATATATACGGGACTGGGTATTTGAGAAATATTTTAAGTAGAAGTTAGATTTCCCTAGGAAGACCCAAGGAGGTCCTTAGCAAAGATTAGACCGATGAGTTCCAATCTTTCTAATGTCTTCCTAGATTCAGCAAGGTAACTTCCCTGATGTTTCTAAACTGTTATTTATAACATATGCACAGCTTCTCGAATCTTTCTAGAAAAATCCTAGATAGATGCATGGACT
This sequence comes from Meta bourneti, assembly GCA_933210815.1. Classification (NCBI taxonomy): domain Eukaryota; kingdom Metazoa; phylum Arthropoda; class Arachnida; order Araneae; family Tetragnathidae; genus Meta; species Meta bourneti. The sequence goes on from OW119928.1 coordinate 71,507,649, forward strand.
TCCTTCGGGGTTCCTAATTCTCATGGGGAAACCTCGAGGAATTCTCAGGGGAGTGCTAAGAATCCGTTTAGGCGAGCATAAAATTTCCCTAGGAAGTCACAAAGATGTCCGAGATTGAGACTGAAGTCTTAAGGATTTCCCAGAGACTGATGTGTTCTAAATGGTGTCCCAAAATTCACGCAAGATTTAAATTTTGCGCCATTTGTGCGGTAAAGTGTTGCCAATGAAAAAAAAGACAACGTGACAGCTGACAGTTCAGGGTTATTAAAATGTGGCAGGTCAGACAATAACAATTGATGGTGCTCGCTAGCGCGACATGATAATCCAGTTTTTTGTGCCTAAATTGCAAGATATGGATGTGGACGACATGTGGTTTCAACAAGACGGTGCCACATGCCATACAGCCCAAGAAACAATTCAATTACTGCATGAGTCATTTCCTGGTCGTGTAATTTCCCGTTTTGGTGATTCCGTTTGGCCGCCCAGATCATGCGATTTAACGCCGTTGGATTTTTTCTTTGGTTTTTTTTTGAAGTCTAAGGTTTATGCCAACAAGCCCACGACCACCCATGCCTTGAAGAAAGAAATTAGGCGCTGTATCAACGAAATTCAGCCACATTTATGCAAAACGGTCATGAAAAATTTCAACAAAAGGGTGCGTATGTGCCAGCAAAGCCGTGGAGGCCATTTACCCGATATGCTATTCCATACATAACCCTATACTGCATACTTCATGAATCAATACAAAATTTACAATTTTTAATTATAAACCTGTGTTTTCTATCAAAATTGCTTCTTGCGTGAATTTTGGGACACCCTTTATATGGCTAGATTCAGTAAAATATAGAGTGGACAATTACGTTCAATAGAAATTATGTATTGGTTGGCAAATCTAGTATTTGTTCAAATGCTGCTTGTTTTTATGAGTGATTGTAATTTTTTTTAAATATGACTGTCTAATTACTTTCTGTAAAATGTAAATTCAGGTTGTGGTGCAATTGAGTGATGCCAGCATTCGCTGTCCGAAGTTCCCATTTTCGGAATATTTCACCGCTATTAGAGAAAACGCATCTCCAGATTCTGTTGTCCTTCCCTACCTGCAAGTAGAAGATGCTCATATTTTCGACAGAGTAAGTAAATCTCGTTTAGGGTATCTAATACTTAATGTTTATTGAACAGTTTAATATACAAAAATATGCTTTTAATCGTTAAAATAACTTCTGTATTCTCAGACACTATACCATGTCATGTTGATTAACTTATTCCCACCTGTTTGGCAACTAAAAAAGTTATATTTTAAAAGAATTCTATAGCAAAATTCACTAAATAGATTTTATTTCACAAATTTTAGCAGAATTACCTTGATTTATAGAATCTTCGAAAAATTACTTTAGAGAAGCATATAATTTTTTATATCTGTCCGCCGGAAGGATCAAAATAGTCTGCAAATTTATATCAGACTGTATATTGTGAAAGGTGCATTTAGAAGATACACTGGAATTCAACTAAAATTAGAAGGCATTTATTAGAACCGTATATTTACATGACTGTTCTAACACTAATTTCATCGTTCTTCCAAAGTCAGAATTCCAATTGCAGTAAAAGCTAAAATTAAAGTACGGAAAAAACATGAGCGGGAAAAGCTACACGCACAATAAATATTAACGAAGTAAATTAAATTGGACATCGCACGCTCGAACTCGCGCGTTCTAACAATAACATTGCAGAAAATGTTTTACGGGAGGTGTATACTAGTCTTATCACTCCAACCGACCCTAATGTTGCTAAATGTGAGCCAACATGTTATAATATCTTTGGAGTAATAAAAATTAATATTTAAACCAATTTGTTCAAATTAGTGTATGGTACAGAATACTTTGATTAATATTTGTTCAGCTAAAAGTATGTGTTCGTGGGTTAGATGTAAATCTAAAACACATTCTTCGAAATGCTTTTTATTTTTAAATAAAATTTACGCATTGTTTTAACAACAATATTATCCTATCATTTTATTGCCCCAAACTCAAGCGTGTAGAGAAGTTAAAAAAATTGGTATTGTCAAATACTGACCTCATGCCAGATATTCATTAATGTAAGGGACAAATGTTCAACCTTTAAATTGATATTTAAAGCCCATTCCATTTATTTTTGTACTTCAGATATCGTATCAAATCACTGAGGACAACTCCAACGACAATTTCTTCATCGATACTTTAGCATTTAACGTCTCTGCAAAGATAAAGAAACCCTTGGATAGAGACACTATGCCTCTGACACTGCAAGGAATGTATACGCTGACAGTGAGTATTCTTTTACTTTCCCATTATGATTGTTTTCTATCCTTTTATTCCATATATCAAGACATTTTTTGTGGTCCCAGTCAATAATAGTATAAAAATAAAATTCTGATAAATTTCAATTCTCATCGATATGTTTTCTATCGTTTAATTTTAATCTAGATTCTAAGACAGAAAATCACAATATTATTTTGAATTTAGGTCACTGCCAGCAATCAGAGATGCTCAGGAAATACAAGATTGAATATTTTTGTAGAGGATGTGAATGACAATAGCCCTATTTTTGAGAAGAAGGATTTCTTAGTCGAAGTTAAGGAGGTTAGTATTTTGTTTTAGAGACGTTAATTTAAATATATTGGCAATAATGTAGCTATCGTTTTGATTTTTATTTTTCACTAATGGTTCAAACATATTGTTTATGCAATGAACTTTTAACAAGAATAATTCGCAAGAATTTAGAATAATTTTTAACATGTACTAATGTGTTAAATGTCTTTCAGAATTCACCACCTGGTCACGTAGTTGTGCATCTAACTGCTATGGACAAAGATGAATTAGATATGAATAAACTGAGATATTTTATCATAGATGGTGCGTATATTTATTACCACATATGCTTACTTTAAAAAGCGACCAATTTAAGTAATTGAACATGGTTAAGTCTATCTTGGTAAGTAAATTTAAGTAAGCACCTAAAAGAGATGTTCCCCGAGGGCTAATTGTGATTGAATTTGGGATAAAAACCCAGTGAAGAAATGTAAGTTTAAAGACTTCAGTTCGAGAAAAATAAAATTAAAAAATAGTAATGTCATGGTCAGATCAATCAATAGTAAAGAATTGAGTTGTTCTCCCCTAATCTTTCTAATATCAGCATCGCGCAGAGAGGACAATTACACGAAAAAGTTGAAAAGAGAATTATTGAATTAATTATTGAAATATAAAACCAATTAATAATGTTGCAATCAAAACAATTGTTTTCCTTTTGAGTTAAATACTGTTCTGCAGATAATTTATAATGCTTCAAATTGTTCAATATTGCATAAGTTATTTTCAACATTTTCAAAAATCCCGAAACCAGTAGACTATGAGTATCATGTTTTATTAGTAGGCTTACCAAATGTATTAGGTGCTTTGTCTTAACGGTTTTAATTGTTTACGTGGTCATAACGCTTGCTTTATATGTTTATAGGTAACAGTGAGCAGCAGTTTCAGATAGAGGAAAGCACTGGAGTGTTATCAGTTCGATCTTCTCCAGACAGAGAAGAAACCCCTGTCTATTCTCTTAGGGTCCTTGCCTTAGATTCTGCCAATAACACAGTAAGTGAAAATGTTTGAAGTAATTTAGTTTTTGTTCTATAAATAAATTATGTTGCACATAATTTATCTTTTATTAATATGTACTGCATATAATTGAGTTGCAATGATTTAGTTTTCTGTACTCATGAAATTGTATTTCAAGTACAAATTTTTAAGTTAGCAGTATACAGTGACCCTTTTCTATATAGCGCCCCGATATGTCGTACATTCGGTTATATCACTCTTTTTTAATTGTTCTCTGGTAAATGTAGCTGTAATGACCAAAGCTCTGTAGTTTCTCAATAAAAACACATGAAACTTTTGAATCTTATGAAATACAAGCTTCTAATTTAAATGTAGTTAGTTCAGTTTCATTCTCAAACGTATCAATGACAAACAAACTTCTAAGAAACAGCCAGTTCTAGATTCTCACTTGTGTCTCAAGAAGTTCTATATCGAGAGGGGGTCACAATATATCTGTGATTAAAGTAGTTAGCGTAATAAAATTTGATTAATTGTTTTTTAGGGATTCGCCAACATTCATGTAACCATACTGGATGAAAATGACTGGACGCCAACATTCATGAATGAAACATTTTTACTCAACGTTACTGAAGGTAAGAAAGAAGTATTAAGCGTTCCGTGTTTTACCTTTTTAATATGATAAAACTGAAATTAAGTTAAATCCGACTAAATATTTTGAATCTTATGTAAAAATACTAATATTTTTTATTTCCTAAATTAAATAGTGTTTTCCATTTGGACCGTTCTATTTTGGATAAAATCGTTTTTAATCGGGATTTTAAGTCAAATTCCGTGACTGTAATTTGTGATAAGTCCTGAAGTTGTGGTTAATTTGATTGAATTTTTAAAATGATGTTTAAAATATTTGGGAATATAATAAGAGTATAAAGAATAGCTTCTTAATCTTGGGAAAAACTCATCTGATTTCTTATGAAACTTGTTAATAACAATTTCCAAATTCTAACCATAAAAAGTATGTTGAAGTTGATACAATATGACAGATTATAATGTTGATTAAAAATTGTCAATGGGGATAGTTTTTTTTTCAAATTCAAATATATTTCATGCAATATGTGATGTCAGAAGCTAAAGTTAACAATTTGAAATGTAGATGGCAGCACCATGACAATATATTTCTTAGCTTAAAGTTTTCAACTTCTCTCGTCTTACCCAGATCGCTCATCTGATTTTGTAATTAGCATTTTTTGTTGAGTTAAATTTGAAAAAATATTTGTGCCACTGATTCATATTGAGAATAGATATACTTAACAATCTGAAATGTAGATGTCAGCGTAATGAAATGCATATATTCCGTTGTAAATTTTCAACTTCGGTCGTTTATTATTTGAAAAAAGTATTTGTCGTGTCGAAAACATTTATGTTTCTACATATTGATTCAAAGATAAACTTCTTTGTACTGACGATATTTTGCATTTTCCATGTTGATTTAAAAAATTAAAAGAATAAAATATTTCTGAAAAGCGAACAAGAATGAAGCGTTAGCCTAGGTTTCTTCACACTTACAGCTTGAAAAATTTATTAATATGGTATTGATGTTTGCTGCAGGGTCCAGCAGTCTCGGAGCCAGTATTCGATTGCCAGTTGTTGACTACGATGAGGGCCCCAACCGACAAATGGAGCTTTTAATCCTTGAAGGAAATATGGACAACCATTTCCGATTATCTGTTGATGAAAGAGGGGTAAGTCGAAAATTTTAATATCGAGGTTCTATTTCGGTTAAACAAATTAAACCATTGTCTTAAACCGTCTTTAATGTGTGATTTAAGAGCTGATTTTGAATATTACATGGGTATTTCCAGCCTCTGTTGACAGTCGTTAAGGAGTTGGACAGAGAGGAATACGGAGTTCCAGATTCTGCCCTGCATGTGGTGATTGTCGGAGCGAAAGACATGGGCGTGCCACCTCGAACTGGCACCGCAACGGTAATTAATTCAACCTTATTTTAAATATGCATGTGGATGTGAATTGTGGTAAAAGGCATTGCACAAACCAATAATTGATAACAAACCAGAGATTAAAGTAATTCAAAATGAAAACCTTTCCAATATACCAGTAGAGTTCTGAGAGGAATCTGTCGACATGATCCATTTTGTTACGAAAATTATGTTTTGAAAATTTTAAACAATTTTTGGCGAATTCTTTATGTAAGCTGCGATGTGACTCAAGTTTGGTTCAACATTAAAAAAAAAATGCTGCGTTGTGCGATGTTTGGGATTTTAATGCTATTTAGTTATTGGTGTTGTTTTTAAAAGTATAGGTTACCGGAAAAATTCGCAATTTTTATCTGCTTCAGAAGCTAAAAATTTGTGAAAAACAGTCTAGAATTTGATTGAGGTTTACATTAGGAATAACTTTTCCACATTTCCAATCGAAATTGCTTTTTTTGGCAAATTAAAGCTCGCTTGAACGCTGTTCGAGAACGTGCAATTCTTTTAACTCTCCTGAATGGTTGTCTCGACGAGATGTCTCGTCATTAACTTAACTGACCAGATATTGATTGACGAGATATCTCGTTAAAAGAAGAAAATTGACCAGATCTTGATCTCGTCATCATTAAAGAACATCGGCCGTATATAGAGATGACGAAATATATCGTTATTAGCAAAATTAGAAAGATCTTGATGGACGAGTTATCTCGTCAAAACCACTTGGAGGGTTAATTAAATGTTGATATTTGATTGACAATATTTGAAAATAATCTTTAATATTTGAGTATATCAGATTTTCAAAATAACACATCTTAAGTACTAAAAAATGTTCAACTGTGATATACAGTTTAAAATAGAATGGATTATAAAATATACTTCTCGTGTGTGCACCATCATAAGATATATACAACAATTGAGACATTCTATTTGCAATTGCGATTTTATTATAAACGTGTTCTTACGCCTTGCAGGTGGCCGTTGTTATACAGGACATCAATGACAGTCCTCCAGAGTTTGGTAAGGATATCTACTACGAATTTGTGTCCGAGAATGAACCAGTGGGCAGTGTAGTGACAACGCTTACGGCGAAAGACGAGGATGCCGAGTACAATACCAACATGAAGTACGCATTTGGATCGCGAACTAGAAATGGTGAGTAAAGCATATTTTTAATCAGCTCTCTGAAAATATTTTTTGTTTTTCAAAAGATTCGGCAACTGGTCCACTAGCAAACCAAAGCCCCAAACTTTACGAATCGTAAAGTTTGGGGTTTTTTGCTAGTTTAAAGTATAACTGTAAGTGTAGATTCAAAAACACCGATTAACTTCATCGTTATGTATCTAATGAAAACCGTTACATATTTAGAGGAGTGGGGGCTCTGTTATCTCCGAAATGATGCTGATGTATCGAAAATAAATGCTGAAGTTAGTTTAATCCTCAAAGTGTATCGACAAGACATCTCGTCCAAGATCTGGTCAATTTTGCTATCCCTCCTTGTGGTTGTCAGGACGATGTATCCCGTCATTAACAAAACTGACCAGATTTTGATGGACGAGATACCTCGTCATTAGAAGAAAACTGACCAGATCATCTCGTCATCAAGAAATCGGCAATATTTTAGTGATAATATAAATCTTCATTAGCAAAATTGATCAGATCTTGATAGACGAGGTAGCTCGTCATAACCATTTAGAGGGTTAATGATGAAATATCTCGTCCAAGATCTGGTCAATTGTGCTGACGAGAAATCTCTTTACACAAAACTGCCCTATTACACCAAGGGGAATGAAGATCCAAACCAAACAAACCAAATTGTCCCTTGTCCAGAATGGACAGGTTTTTCCACCAGAACCTAGCCATTATAGGTGACGTAAACTCTAAACCACTGGGAGAGTTAAGTAATGTAAATCGAAGGTTTGCTGATTTCTTGATTCCTAGCTAAGCTGAATACAAATCAAGGCAATGAGTCCAAACATGTTCAAAAGTCAATACTAGATGATAACTTCCATAGAGATCCTTTCTTGCCATATCAATTACAGGCCAGAAGATGCCTTGGGAGGCTTGTTTGGTGTTACATTATAGGCAGGATGCCTCATGGATTCGAACGAAGGATAGAGATCGGATGTACCAGCTTACCTAGAAAAGGCATTTTGACATTTTCTGCCATTTTTGAATTTTATTTCTTTGATATTATAATCTTTTCTACAGTAAAAGAAAAATCAGTTTTATCCAATTTAGTATTCATTTTGTGATCGTGAGTTACTCTGGACGAATTACTCTCTTAAATCAAATTGTAATGTAAACGAAATTGCTGAAACAGCAACTAACCAGAGATTATCCAATTTCAGTCCCATTCTACATTGATCCTTTCACTGGAGCTGTAAATGTTTCGAGAACACTAGATGTATCTGAAAACAGAGAATACAGCATCATTGTTGAAGCTTCAGATGGTCTATGGAAAGCAGCGGTAAGTACGAAAATACAATGCATATAAACAGATACAAAAAATTATACTACTTTTACTGGAACATGTTTCTGAATTGATGGAAATAAATCTTGAAATAACTGAATTTGCTGTGATTTTCGTTGTATAAATGGACCCTTGACATTGTATACCCCAATTGGAAACTAAAGTACCGTGAACATGTTACTTTTAGTCAGCTTTAATGTCACGTCGAAAATTACCGTGTATGTATTTCAATTGATAGCAATAAATCAGTAACGACGGAACTTACCATGATATCCGTTGTATTAATTGACCTTTATTGACCTTTATTTTGACACATTGCTCGTATAGTACTAAAATATATCTTTTTCTAGACTACTTTGAAATTGTTTATCCGGGAAGCCGAGGAAAGGGATCCTCTCTTCGATCAGCAACATTTCCGATTCGCCATTGCAGAAAATATGGCCGGTGCTTTCGTGGGTCACGTAGAACTCAAGGAACGTATGCATCGTAGCAACAGTCAAATGCAGTACAACATAGTCAACAATGATGTTAAAGCTCTCTTCAACATCACTAAGGTGAGTATAACCGTCCAGTTGCATGTGCTGATTGAATTTCCACAGTCACCATGATCTAACACCAATAGCGTAGCGTAACATTGATACCTTTAGGACGTCAAGATTGCAAAGAAAGCAAAAAATGCCGTTGTTTTTTCCCGTAGACAATAAAGACAAAACACTTTTAGCTCTCAGTTAAGATAGATGGTTAGGTGAGTGGATTATTGGGGACGCTCCTGGATCAATCCCAAAGGGAAATATCCGAGGACAACACCTCATGATTTTGCACCACGGTCGGATGACGAGTACGAGGTTAACACTTGATTTGGCACCCAACTCTCCAAACGTCCACACCACGCCAACGTGAGGACATTTGAGGCCACGACAGATTTAACGTGCATTATCTTTCCCGTACACGACGGTCTTTGGTTGGATCGAGTTTCGACCTGGCAACTGTTCGATTCCTTTTTGGGTGTATTTTTCTCTTCTGTGCCAGTAAAACTTTCATTGTGTGTGTTTATCCATTATTTGACGTTTTGTGTTTGGTGCAGATTGGCCAAATATGGCCCTATCGCCCTAAAACTCAATGCAACCCACCAACAACCTTACTCGATTTCCCGATGTTTCTGTACATGAATAGCAAAAGTCAGACGCGTCTGAACAAAAGACAAACATTAGGAAACTTCATTCATTGGAATATGAATCCTAGCCTATTTTTATAACCTAAAGACTTATCGAAATTCTTCACTGTGTATCACAGGGAGTGTATTTTTCACGATCCAAAAGTGCTCTGTTGACGACATTGAACTTACTGAGATTAGTAATGTTTTTGGCTAGTATTTTATAGTATAAGGACATTTCTGTCTGATTTACAAATTGAAACAAGAGTATTTTTGTATCAAATAGTTATGAAACGATGACAAAAAACCTTCATGGAAATAAAATTCAAGTGTTTGCATCTGAGGAAAATAAACTATAATTCCTTACAACATACCCGATTTCACAATGTTTTTTTAAGACTACAAAACCTGTATACAAATAGCAAAAATCACACACCATGAAAGCAAAGCATGGAAATCAGATTCGAAGTCTTGCAACAGGAAAATAAACTACAATTCCTTAAAAATTCCATACCGGGTTTCTGAATGCTCTTAAAAACTACGAATCATATGTACGAACAGCAAAAACTCACAGACACGTCTGAACATAAAATAGGATCCACGTCCAAATTTACAAATAAGCGATGACAGACTGATTCTTTCGTTTGACCTTGTCCACGGGTGGAGCAGTGAGTGTCTAGTTCTTGAAATCCTGTTTGTATTCACAATCGTTTCCTCCGGGGAGAATGGAGCGATTATAAATGCAGTGAAATCTTTGGCAGAATAGATGTGAGTTTGTAATCGAATTGAAAAATTTCATCCAAAAACGACCTCTCAATTTTTCTGATGTTGTGTCTATGAGAGCCTGTTTCTGTCAAGCTAACTGTAGGTGGCAGTATTGTTTTTGCGGCAGAATGTGCTTCCTGTGCATATTACTGACGTGACGTCACTTGGCTAGTTTTTAGAATACCATTTCAGCAGGTCGCTAATAAAAATTTCAAAAAGTGAACTCTGAATTGCTAGATATCATCGGTTAACACGTGAAACACACTACAATGGGTGATCAAATTATTAGACCTAACAGAGCAAAAAAGAGACGTTTTCTGAGTTTTGAATAAAAATGGATAGTGGCTGTATGACAGGCTGTGAAACCAACATTGCTGCCAACTATTTATTTAAAAGTTATTTTAACATGAGTGTGTCATAAAAATAATTCAATGTAACCAGGATTTATTTTAATAACGTTGAAATGTAAAATTGTTGATTTATAACAGTGGCTCTATAATGATATGATCAAAAAGTTCTGAGGAATAATGAAGGGAAACATTCTGTTTCCTGAGCTTTACTCATTAAGTGTGTTTCACAAAAAGAATCCGAACCTTCAAGCAAAGAGAAAATGACCTAGTCCGAAAATTTTGGCTTGTTATGTTTTACTTGTAGGCTACAATATAATAGTTGATTGGTCAATGCCAATTTGATTAACACCATACGTCGCCAGAACAGCGGTAAACTACATTTTGAGGTAACTCAGACGTGTATGCTAGAGTATTTGGGTAACATGAAGTAAAAGGTTTCCGTCTGATTTGCTTGTTGCATTGCAAAATCCATCTCATCTGAAGAATACTGAGAGTATTATGTTACGAAATGCTTAAGCGTTTGGTTTGTGTGCCGACCTGGTAGCCGAGTGGTTACCTCTCTGGCCCTCGGTTCAACTGGTTCTGATTGGAATACTAGTCTGATGATGGATGTTCGTAGTGGTTCAAAATCTACTTCAACCCGTCATTAGCAAATCTGACCAGATCTTGATGGACGAGATATCTTGTCATTAGAAAAACTGACCAGATCTTGATCTCACCATCATAAACAAATCGACAGAAACTGGATGACGAGTTATCTCGTTATCAACAAAATTTATCAGACCTTGATGGAGGAGATATCTCGTCGAAACCACTGAGCCGTGGGACTCAGTCTATTTTGCCCTCGTATAGGAAAAAATGACAGTAAAACGACAAACTAAACAAACGTTAGGTTATACTTCAAGCAGAGTCCGTGTGCGCCAATTCAGCCTATGATTAATTCGTTGAATGTTCCAGTGCTTAACCCTCCAAATGGTTTTAACGAGATATCTCGTCCATTAAGATCTGATCATTTTTGATAATGACGAGATATCTCGTCACTAATATATTTCTGATTTTTGTTATAATGACGAGATCAAGATCTGGTCAATTTTTTCTAATGACGAGATACCTCGTCCATCAAAATCTGGTCAGTTAACTTAACGTAACAATCACCAGTTAGGTTAAATAAATGTACTAAAACGAACTTTCTTTGTATTAATTGAATCTCGTTTTTCTAATGCTTCCAAAATAAACATTCTGTGCGCGTGGACTGTCATGAAATAAAATTTAAAACAGGTTTATCAATTAAGCCTACTTATTACCCGAGAAACCCTTTTGTAGCTTTCACAGGAACAAGTAACATACCCCTCATAAACAATTTAAAAAGAAGACTTGAAATTTTATTTAGAAAAGCTAATTCTTTCTTTCATAACACCGCAAAACAAAGGAATCCTGATTATACAAAGGAAAAGCGGTCAAACTTTAAGGAGAATTTTCGAAGCCCAATTATTTACTCATCAATGACATTAAAACCAATTAAACCGCTTTTGTCGATACAAAAAAATATGGAATCTCCTTTTGTGTGTGTGTGTGTGTGTGTGGTTACCTAAGTTTAAAGTTTCGCTTCTAAAAAATCGCCTAATTAATGGCTTCCCAAGTTAATTTGCATACGAAAGAGACTCATTTGGGGAAATTTTAAAAGGGCGTTGGAAACGGTGCGATCATCAAATATTTACTCAGGTGCTCTGTTTCTTTGTAAATAAACCAACCCCTATTCACTACACATTTAATGATGTAATAGTCTTTCAATTTTCTTTTCTGTCGATTGCTTGAATATAAATATTGATAAAAAAAGTATAAACAAGATGTAACGTATAAAGAATATTTATTTAAATTTCTTTTATTACAAATTACTATATTTCATTGTTTTTAAAGAGCAAAATCGATCAGCATACAAGAGAAGTATTTTGAGGAATGAATTGAAAAAGCAGAATGCTTGCCCCATTGGCGACATTTTTGTTATTGCGCCAATCGAAATTCTCCGAAACGGTCCTCTGTCCTCATGAACCGAATACCTCCATCTATGAGTGAGTTTTTCTCTCACTGTAAATCATAAATATTAGAAGAAAAAATACTTCCGGTTCAGAACTAATTTGAAATATCGTCGTTTCTGCGTTGTTTGGCGGAATCCTTAATGATTATTTCTATAAGCACATGCTAAACAGTAAAACAAGCTACGAAACAAGAATTGCTTACACCACCTGCCTAAGTGCTTGCACCCTCTATATTTATCTTTACAGAAAAACTATCTTATGTTGTTGAAATTTGCTGGTGAATTACTAATTTGACATCGCTATCAAGGACACCTATTCTGGGAAATACGAAACCGGAACTACGTACACCCTCTAAAAATTAACGCCCTCAACATTTAGCTTCATAGAAATACCCTCTCATATTGGACTAGTTGACCGGTAGGTTGCCAATTTGGCAACGCTATAACGGATGAAAGATACTGCGGGATGGAGGAATATCTAATCTAATTTGAAGACATCTCCTGTTTTCTTACTTAAGAACAGATCGCCCGTTTGCTTCTACAATGACATAACTAAAAAAATCACGATATTTTTAATAGACGCATTCTAGGTTGGATTAACATACAAGTATATTGAAATTTGTGGTAACGTAAAATTTTCATCCGTTGGGAGTTTTAGAAATTCAACTATGTCCTCACAGTTGAAAAATCTAATGTGGAAATTTCTCTTTCTATCAGTACATCAAAAATGAAAATATATTTTAGCTATTTGATGTCGTAAATAAACGATATGCTTTGACAGAATGGTAGAAACTTAAAAATCTTCTTTCAGTTTTTATAGATTCTTGTATCACATGCCACTGATAAAGATTTTTTTTTTTAAAAAGTGAATGACATGTGTGTGTGTGTGTGTGTGTGTGTGTGTGTGTGTGTGTGTGGGTGGGTGTGTGTGTTTTCGAGTATTTGGGCTTTTCCTTACAAGAAATTAATTTTTCACACAGGAAGGAAAAATATTCACAAGAGTTGGACTTGACCGTGAAAAGAGGAGTCAGCACACTTTCACGGTCATGCTAGAGGAGAAAAAACCATCAACCAAAGTGGTAAGACATTCATATTTATTGGTGTAATGGAAACTACATATTAAATATACACTACATGGACAAAAGTATTTGGACCCTGCAGAAAATCGGCAAATATGCAAATACTGAGTTTACCGAACGGTATACTGGGAAGGGCATAGGTAAAATAAAAAGAAGCTCGTTTTGTATTAACTATTCATTCACTCTAGTGGATCTATTGCCGCGTGGACCTGAACTTACCGAGTTCCAACGCGGGCTAGTCATAGGATGTCATTTGTGTAATCTTTCTGTACAAGCTAGTGCATCCAAACTGGATATTCCAAAATCGAGTGTAGCGTATGTTATCAAGCGATGGAAGCAAGGCGGAGCAACAACAGAAAAAAACCGTCCAAGACGACCGCATAAATTGACAGAAAGTGGCAGAAGATGCTTGGTACGCCATGTCAAGAAGTCGCGTACTTCTGCCGCTGCGATCGCTATAGAGGTTGGAAATGCATCTGGGAGCTCCGTTAGTGTCAAAACTATCCGCAAAAGGAGGGCCTACCCGTTACCAAATAGAATAATAAAGCACTTTTTCTGAAAAACATGCAGTGTCCAAATACTTTTGTCCATATAATGTATGTAAACACAAGAAATTAAAAATTGGAGCTCGAATCCGGAAAATGTGATTTGAAATATTGAAGGAGTCACTTTTACTAATTAGTGACGACATTCTATTACTTCTACCATTATATCTACGATGTATTAGAGTGTGAATCTATGAGCGCTTTGAGTTATCGAGATAATAGAATTGTCTGTGATGTCAGAGGTTTGCAAACTGCGTCACGGCTCACAGAAGAGTCGTGGCCTTTTTCTAGTGGAGCCAGTGAAGTTTCACTTTACTCTGATAACCTCAGAGTTTCGCGAGGTGACAGTATAGTTGTTCTTTAAAAATGTCAAAGGAAAAATCATATATACTTTTCTGAGGATATTAAAAAATCTGCGAATGAATAAAACTATGAACTATTCTTCACTAGTTGAGATACCTGTAGGGATAGTACGAGATGGATACCGTCTGAGGCTCCAGCCTTCAAAAATTGAAGATGATCTGTGAAATTTGGATTGAATTTCGATTTTAGTGCGAAAATTACAAACAATTAAAAATATTATTTATTAAAAATTCAATGCAATATATTTTCCCACAAAACCGGAATTAAGTGAATACAATTATAGAATGACAGACAATTATAAAACTTAAGGATATGTAACCAATATAGCTTACATAATTAATATACCATACAACATGCATTTTAAAATTAAAAAAGCAATTAATTAAATTTAATTAATGTAACTTAATTTTGTTATACCTTTACATAAAATAATCAATTTTAGTGAAATGTAATTTATTTATATATATTTAATTCATTTATGTAAAATTTTAATAATGTGTAGTTTAATCAAATGCAAACGTAGTTGAATTTTGTGTTTAGGTAAAGGGAACAGTTATATATTCAAAAAAGTGAGGAGATATAGAGATTCACAATAGCACTAAAATAGTAGTGTGATCAACAATCACTAACAATGGTTGAATTAGTAATAATCATCCTTACTATGATAATGACCTTTTGGAAAATAAAGTTGGTGAATTACGAATAATAATGAGTATTTTTTGACGGTAGACTATTAATAATGACTGAAAAAGTGGTTATGGACACCAGCATTGACTATATTATATTTTCAGACGGTGTGTGAAGTGACGGTTGAGGTCCTAGACGTCAACGATGAAATTCCGACTTTCCAACATTCTTATCAGGGTTCCATCAGTGAAAATGCACCCTCTGGAACACCTGTGACAGTGGTAAGTTGAATTTATAGATAAAGAAGTTATTTGAGTAGCTTGATTACCTTCGGGATCTTGTGTCTAGGGACTGGAACTTCAACAATTACCCCAATGCGGAGGTTACTACCTTGTACCCATGAACATAATGCAGATGTCTTACATTTTCAGGGGGGGTAGAAAGTCGTATCGCCTGCGCCTGAAGCACTTATTCAGGCGCAGCTTGTCCCATAAAATTTACCAACCATGCCCCATAAAATTTAAAATCATATTCAATCTTTGAAATAGTTAATTGATTGGTTAAATATATTGATCGGTTTAGGTTAGTGTAACTGATCTGACCGTACGGTATACTAGGTGTTACTGTGGTGAACTCAGAAAGGAGCGCAATCTAGCCATAAATGGTTTATTACATAGATATGGTACAGAGTACTATTTGCAAACTAAGAACATCGCACCGTCCACTCCTAAACTAAGGTTTGGCGAAAAATTTTCGATTTTTCTCCAATAGCGCGAAACGTGTTCGGAGCGGGAAAGTGATCGTGAAAGTCAACCACTGACACCAAGGCGTTTCCGATACAACTGAATCTCACAGAGATGAAAGCAACTCGGTTCAAACGGAAATGGATAGTATTTTGCAATACTCAGGAAGTCACACACATATCTTTTTTCGTAAAGGAGAAATCTGTGTGTTAGGTATATGGTAAAGGTTAGTTATAACTGATAAGATTTACTAACGTTACCAGATTTTGTATCCTACTTCCAGGTCTTTTATTTCTTTCCTTCAGTTGTTTTCGAAGCGTCTGTATGATGTAAATGGAAGCAGTAGATTATAGTAGCTTGCACAAAAAGGCATTTAATTTTAAAGTAACGAGGTAAGTTTCTAATTTAGTTTAGCTAAGGACATTTTACATGAAATCCAATGACCCAAGTTATTTTAATAACTTTTGAGTGTCACAAGATTTCTAAATAGTATGCTACTTCTTTTTCCCTACAACACATTAAATGATTAAATAGCCGCTTCTATAAGTTGAAAGAATCCTAGCCCTCTGAGGTGTTCACAAGCGTATATCCATTCTGCAACTTGCAGTCCTTCCTGAATTAATTCTTACCAGTTTTAACCTTCTTGACATGTGGAATCTTTCCTACGATTCTTTTCAGCAAATCTGTGTGGTTAGTTAGTCATTATGTGTGTTGTGCGGGAAAGGCTTAGATTACGATTCACTACTAGACAATCTCGTAACACTCAGAGGGCTAGAGAGGATTCTATCGAGGAAGAAGTCTGAAACTGGTTAGAAGACATGCAGGGAAAACTGCAGATTACTTGGTGGAGTAATGCGTGATATAATAATGACCCTCACAGAGTTAAAGGAATCTTAAAATAATGAGCAACAAAGACAAATAGGTCATAAAAATTATTTTTTTAAAATTGAAATATAACAAATAGCGCTGTCGATAAAAGTTTTTGACAAACATTCTGAATGTTTTCAGATTATGTTATTCGTCAATCGGTACCTAGTTGTCAAATAATTCAACTACTAGACACGCCACACATTGGTCCAAGATCAGTTCTGCAACTTTAAATTGGCTGAAATATGCATGTGTACCACATGTTCCTGTACAGAAACGGAGTACACCTATGCATGTCGCTCCAGACTGAATATGTCAAAATGTGGTCAGGCTGAATATGTCAAAATGAAAGCATAAGCCCTTTTCTCGAAGTTGGAACGGGGCTTAAAGTGATTTACTAAACACGTGTAGTATTTAATGAAAACGGAATAGAAAAAGTTCCACCTGCTGACAAAGTTCAGTTCATACGAACCTGATGGTTATTGGCACGGCATCCCTCGGGACAAATTGTATTTTTTCAAGAGTCATTTAAGTGGCAGTTTCCAGATGATGGTCTTAGATGGTTTTGTTGCAAAAGAACAACTCCAAACGTTTTCTTGCGACCCAAAGGAAATTCTTCAAACGATTAGGAATTATTGGATAAAATGTATAACCTGAAACATCTGTCTACCCGTCCTTTGACTATGACGTATTCAGAGGGCTCGAAATACCCTCGAAATGTTCCTGATGTTACAAAAATAAATGAAGCAAGTTTCTTGATGTAAATCAAAGTTTTATTAAACCAAGGAAAATCGTAGACAGGACAAATTGTAACTAAAAATACTTAATTACATTAAAACCATGTGCTCATTTAGTATTCGGTTGCTAAAGCAAGCCAAGGAGTCCCTTTATGTGCTCGGTGACTGCCCGAATCAAAATAGATTGGACACGACAAGAAAAATATCGTCTACTCGCCTAGACATATTTACCTTCTAATGGAATAGACTGAGCATGTGTGCTCAATTTCATGTTATTTCTGCCGATTGCTTTATTTGAAGATCTGTCACGAGGTTGTGGGAAAAAGCGTAAATCCTAAGCTGATATAAATAATTTATTGATCAAAGTAATTATTCCGCCTGATTAACCTTCCTGGTGGTTGTCTCGACAGGGCATCTCGTTATTAGCAGAACTAGATGGACGAGATAACTCGTCAGTAGAAAAACCTGACCAGATTTGGAGTTTGTCATGATAAAAAAAATCGGCAATATCTTGATGGCGATATATTTCGTCATTCGCAAAATTGACCAGATTTTGATGGATGAGATATCTCATCGAAACCACATGAAGTGTTAAGAAAAATAACCAGTTTGCGCTTCGATAGCCAAGTGGGGGCCGTCGGGGCTCAGTGGGTATGCCCACTGCGCTAGCAACCTTCGAGTGGTAGGCGGTGCAGGTTCAATTCCTGACAGGTGTATTTCTCTTTTCTGTGTCAATAAAACTTTCATTGTATGTGTGTCTGTCTATTACTTGATGTTATATATCTTGTGTCTGGCGCAGCATGGCCAAATATGGCCCTTGCGCCATAAAAACCAACCAACCATCGATAGCCAAGTGGCCCAAGGCGATTCGTAAGCCCACATGACATACCCTTCTGAGATATTACGACAGCGACTCCGACCACATGCTTTGTCTAATTCATTAGAAGATCGATGCCTAAACTTGAGTGACCAATTAGAGGAAGGGCACACGTTGAGTCCTCCCTGAAACCTTTTAAATGAAGGGCTAGTGATAAGCCTCATAAATTTGTTTCCTAATGAAAAAATTAAAAGCAAACATTCAAGAAAACTAAAAGAATTTCTGGTTGTTTGAATGAGGGTCTAATACTTAAATTTTACGATAATATGACCTCATGAATAGTGGATAAATCATTATAATTCTGGAATTTTTTAATACTTGAAAATTTCTCTACTGAATAAATTGAAACAGTGGCTAAAAGAGAATAAGATAATATGAGAATTAATTGCGAATTGATGTTCATGTAAATAGGAAAATTAAAAAAAAAATCAATACAAAAATCAATTTCAAAAATTCAAATTTTGTTTTGTGTTGGCGAAATTGTTTGATGCACTTTTTCAGTAGCTGAAACTTGCGATGAAATTCTGGATTTGTTTTTCTTACGAACGATATTGTGTACAAATGAACAAGGTGAAGACTACTTCTTTAAACCGAACAGGAAAAACAATCAGATAAACACAGAAGTTTTTAATTGGTTTACTGAATCCCATGTTCATTTTATGAACACAAAAGTTTTGAATAGGTTTTACTGAATTTAATGCTAATTTTCAAGTAACGCTACCTTAACTTAACGTCACCCTGAAGGAGATAAAAAGCGAATTGAATATCATTCCTCGGAAGCTAAAGCTAAACATTCTAAAAAATGCATCTCAGAGCTTTATACGTTACACACTGTAAACATGTTTCAAAGCATTTCAAAAGAAAACCAACTACACAAGCTTAAAGGCAACAGTGAGTTCAATATCATGTTTCATCGGCTACTTTACCCCAAAGCAAATTCTCACCTACTTCCGTTTATTGTAGAAGAACAAATAGATTTTTATTCCTGTCGCACGGAAATCACTTCTGAAGGTTTGCAATTTCTTTTCCTTTATGGAATGTAATTTGAATACTGCTTACCTGTAACCCAAACTAAACAATCCTAGAATCGTAGAATTGATAAATAAAGTTGTCTACACAATTTTTATTTATATCGTCGTGTGATGCAACTTTCGGAGGTGTTTCAAAATGCGTTTCGCCTTAGTAAAAAACGTTTCGTTTGTCGTTTCAATCAATTCTGCAGTTTTGGGAAGTTGTCGAGTGGGTTTTATTAGAACAGTGGTGTAAGTATTCTCATTCAAGGTTTTCTCTTCTCTGTTTACTTTTTACCTGGGGAAAAGGCATTGTGTGATGTGTGATTAAATTGAATCTCCCCTACACGCAATTCAAATACTTATAAAATGAAGAATTTAAAATAAAAGAAAGGAGTATTCTATTTCTAAAGTTCTAAGAAACAGATTGGATAGCATGTTAGTTAAATTTCAGTAATAACTTTATTCCCTTTTTAGTATATCGTAGGCTTAGAACAAAAACTCATTAGCTCACAAAAAACCTAGAAATTTTACAGCACATCCGATTAAAAACTATTAGTTTTTAGGTTAAAAATAAAAATTATAAACATTTTAATAGTTGTATAATTTCTTTTAAACCAAATACAATATATGACAATCTATTTCTCATCATCATGGAAATAATCATTTGGTGTCAAAAATGTCTTTCCTAAATACACTCATGTCCAAAATTATCTTTACATGCATAAAATCACGGATTTCTCAGAAACTGAACTATAATTTTATGAATTTGTGTGAAATGATACATAATATCATAACACATAACTACAAAGGAAATAATTTAAGAGCACTGCATATGGTATAAAACTGTAGCATGAAACAATAAAAATGGCAATAATATGTGACAAGGAGAGTTCAGAAAAAAAGGAATAATTCAGAAAAAAATTAAGGCTTATGAATTTAATATGGAATGTGATCTCCCCTGACGTGTACACACATATCACAACGTGTTTTAATGCTGGCAATAATGTTGTTAACCACAGTTTGGGGAATTAAGTTCCATTCCTCCAGCAATGCGGTCTTCAGGGCATTTATATCTCTAGGAAGAGGATGTCTCCGTGCAACTGCTTTTCCAAAGCAGTCCCATAAGTTCTCTTTCGGGTTCAGATTAGGAGATTTTGCTGGCCACGGTACTCGCTCAATGGTTTCACTTTCAAGGATTTCGTCTACTAGGTCTGCTCGATGTGGACGAGCATTATCGTCCATAAATAAAAAGTTAGATCCATATGCACCTCTGAAAAGTCTTACATAAGGTTCTAAGACCTCATCCCGATATCTCTGGCCGGTCACATATCCGCTGTTGAAAACGTGTAGGGGCGTACGTCCATCGATCATTATTCCTCCCCATATCATCACACCTGCACTACCGAAACGGTCACGATCCATAATGTTCGAAGGAAGATTTCGAGTTCCTGATTCCCTCCAGACGTAAACACGTTTAGAATCAGATGTTAAACAAAACCTCGACTCATCAGTAAAGAGAACATGGGTCCATTGGTGCTCACTCCAGTTCTGATGTTCTTTGCACCAATTAAAACGATCCCTCTTTTGTTGTGAAGACAGTGAAACACATACCCTTGGCTTTCTGGCACAAAGGCCTTTTTCATTAAGCCTTCTGTATACAATTTGCCGTGATACAACAGTTCCAGTGGCGGCTGCAACCTCTGAACTTAACTGCCGAGCAGTAGATTTCCTGTTACAATGGGCAGTTATTGCCAGATATCGATCTTCAGAAGCAGTTGTTATTCGTTTACGACCTTGTCCAGGCCTCCTTACAACAATTCCAGAGTTCTGAAATTGTTTCCATAGCGTAGAGACTTTCTGTCTTGAAATATTCACACATCTCTCTGCTTCCATGATTGTCTGCCCTGCTTCTAAACGGCCGATAATTCGCCACTTCACAGATTCTTCCAAATGATAATTTGGAGCCATAACAAACCGTTTTGAGTCCTTACACACTGAAATCAAACGCTGTATTGCAGAAATTCACTCAGATATTCCCTTTGCGCAAAGCGGTTGATTCACCGTCGGATGACAACACCTTGATTTGGATATCAGAAGCCGTCTGTTCACTTTTGATTGGATAATACTAATTAGGCTTGTCTTTCACATATTCCCTGCAAAATTTTATTACATCGATTGGATATTTCACGGAATATCATTATTTTTGGGTATGTAAAGATAAATTTGGACATGAGTGTATATCAGTCAATGAGTTTCTGCTCTAAGCCGATAATATACATATATCACTAGCAGATCCACGAACAGCATCTGCACTAATTTTCTTAATTGCTTATATCAATTGATGGCAAAAATCGTTACTCCTATTTCATATCTTATTTCATTCTATTTATAATGAATACAGAATTTGTATAAATAATGGATTCTCTATACCTCCAAATGAAATAATCCAAAAATATGTAACAGCGGTTCGTTTACATTTCTGGTGTCAATTCCTTTTTTCCAATTAAATTCATGGCAAAAATCACTCTTCAGTCATGTTACCAAAATTAGATTCTAAGCGTCTACTTCGATTTTATACCATTCCCCTTGTTAAAAGGTAATTCGAGACATTTATGAAGCTAAACCTGTTTTCGCTTTTGTTTTCTGTGCTTACTTCTAGCATCCAGATTTCTTATTGCTTTCTGAAATAACATTTCTGAAAAATTTAATTAAGCAACGAGCTCTTTCGTGTAGGTTTAGCAATATTATGTAGTTCCGTATTTCAAATCAAGCATATTTGAACCATATAGGAAATATAAAAATAGAGTGCGCAATGGTAACTTTTTTATGTACCCAGGATCATGTGACAAAAACTAAGAGAGTAACGTTACCCTTAGACTACTTTGAGCTCCGGTGGAAACGATCATTCATCTGATTGGTTCACGGGACGGGAGAAGACGCCCATACATTAATTCATCATATGATTAGTCCACACTAGATAGTAGTAGATTGGCGATTTCACCATTTTTGACGCCAGTCTAGAAATGCGAAGTCACACATCTACCCTGTCATAAGATGTTATATCGCCAAAGATGTCAAATCGGCCAACCAAGTCAATTTTTCATAGAGCTTGACTACTATTCGACATGTTGGACACACTTTTTGAAGCTCCTCTCAATAGCAATGCTGCCAACTATATATTACGTCTATGATTTAAATTAAGAGCCAGAAAATGACGAATGATTCCAGTAGCTGTTGATTTCATATTGTTCGTATCCGTTTGTTGTCATTCGCCAATACACAAATAGCGATAATATATATGCTAAGTACGTTAGTGAAACAGATGATTACAGGTTTAAGAATAAATCACACGTTTATTAATTTACTGTTGCTTTCTTCCCTTGTAAAGGAGCCACCCATATCTGCAGTGGATAACGACAGCGGTAACAACTCCATGGTACGATATTCCTTAAGTGGAGCAGGAAGTGAACTTTTCAAGATACTCGAGAGTGGACAGGTGATTTTCAGCTCTCCAGACCCCATCCTCACTTTGGACAGAGAACGCAAAGAAAGATACGACCTCCAGGTAAGTGTGGATTTTGATGTATATCTTGAGTTTCCACATAAGCTATCCCATAAATATGTGGCGAACTTAGCTACCACAGCAAAAATTAACTTTCGATACAATAGTATATATAGCAGTGTAACCCAACTCTACCATGGAGACTCTATCATCCAACTCTACCACTTTTAGTAGACAAAAATTGCACTGTTTTACACGAGCTTGCCAAAAATATATTTATGTATTCCTGCAAATTTGGTTGGATCAAGAGAAAAGCAAGAAAGGTTTGTAATATTAACACGATAATTTTATTATTTAACCTCCTTGTATTTGTCTCGTGATTAGCAAAACTGATCACATCTTGATGAGAGAGATATCTCGTCATCATAAAAAATACATTTACAATATCTTGATGATGAGACATATCGTTATTGGTCAGATTTTGATGGTCTGATTTTGACGGACAAGATATCTCTTCGAAACCACTTGGAGGATTAATGTTTATGATAGGGAGCGAATTAAGGTAGATTATGAAAGACAAGGATAGATTTTTTTTCTCTGGATCAGTTCTCATGATAGATATATAATATACATATTTTGGTGTCAGTCTGTTTTTGGTTGAAGCTACAGAGTACTGTAAATAAATCAGATTTTGAATTACTATCCCCTGCATTTTAGTAGCACTAATTTTTATGGTCTAATAGTAAATTTAAATCTTTTGGAGATGCAATTGAAGGAAAGAACTTGTCATACAGGCAGTGGATCAGACAATGGATGGCAATGGAAAGGCAGAATCACACAATGGGAGTGATTTTCCTGTTGACCAAAAGCACAAAAATGTTTACTGCAATTGTTAAATCCGAGCAGATAACTGGGAAATGGTCCACGACCCTTCACCAATTGAACCAGATGCTTCTCGAAAATCTTTACTCAGGATGAATTACGTGGTGTAATATCTCACATTCTTGTATGAGAGTGAGTCAATCATCCGCAATGGATTTGTGTTGGTGTTTCTGTTGGCGGTATTGTTTTCGTGTGCATTGCTAGGCGATATTTATGCCTTACCGTTATTGCAGAGGCTTGAACTTGCTATGTCAGCTCCATTCGCTACCGTGACGTTAACCATGAACACTCCGATTTCCGTTTGCACCAATATTCGCAACCCGTTTTTTTTCTGTGGTCTGAAAGTGTATCAAGGCTGAAATCCATCGAAGTCTTAGCACAACAGAGGAACAGTCTTTTGTCGCAGCAGAGTGACTAGGAATGGATTGGAGAGCTCAAAAAAATTGTCACGCAAGTGTAACGCATGAAGAAGACAGACGACAGTTTGCTACCACAACTGACGGTGATAGCAATTTTTAGTGTGCGTAACATGGTTCTGATATACAGACGATTGACTATTGCTGATGAAGTGGCAAATATGAGTAATTTACCTCAGACCAAGAAACAAAAGAAACAATGCACACGTAGCTCTCTGCTCATCTGAAAATCCCTTTTGAATTCACATAAAAGCTTGTGCAACGTGCTTTGATAAGCAGGGAGATTGGTGAAAAATGGTGGTAATAAGCTCATTATTTTTATTCAAATACTGATTATACAGCATTGCACCATTTATTGACACAGCCCATACCTATATCAGATCAGGTGTTGACCTCGTCGTCTGACCGTGGTTCAAAATTACTAGGTGTTGTCCTCAGATAGCTCCCGCGGAATTAATCCCGAACCGTCACCAATAGCCCGTTATGTTACTCCAGTGGGACGTAAATTCAACTTCCAACCAATCCCGTATCTATATCACACACTAAATAAAGTATTATTTCTTTCTCAGGTGACAGCCATGGACATGGGTAATCTCAGCTCCTCTACCTATCTGACCGTCTCAATCGCTGACGAAAACGACAACGCTCCCGTTTTCCAGCACGGTCCACTCAGGGTCATGCTACCGGAGACCGCAAGACCTGGGTCCAAAATAGCCGAGGTCAACGCTCTGGACGCGGACGCCAAAGGACCGAACTCTAAGGTGGAGTACATCATAACAGCCGGTGACAAAGGAGATGTCAGGATTGATAGAGCTACTGGTTAGTTGATGCTTCTGTAGATGCATGTTATTTCACTGGTGTATGTTGCTCAGAAATTTTAAACATCTGTTTATTGGTGAGATGCTGGACGGATTTGGAGTGATTGGAGAACCTGACCCGAAGGCCCTCAATCTCCAGAGAAGATCGTTGATTGTAGCTGAACAGAATATTTGTAAATTTGTCAGAGCCTTTTATAGGTTTTGCTGAGACTTGGGAGAAAAGGTGTGGGGTTGAGGCTCAATCAGAAGGGGGACTTACTTCCTTCTCGATGGGTGGAGCTTCTGGATGAGATGCAAGAGACAGATTTCGAATAGTTTTTGTGAAACTACTAGCAGCTAGAGCAGTGAACTTAGCATAATGATCTGGCAAAAGTGCAGAGGAACAATAATTTTTAATCTCCCATTTGTATAGTCCGTAAATGGCGACTTGGCATTTGGGCCAAGTGCTTTTTAACTAGTCTATTAGTTAAATTAGTGGTCATATTTAACATAAATAATGCACAATTGGCGTCTTTAGAACGTATTCTGACTCTGAGTTTATCGTTCGGTACCAAAAGGGAGAGGAATATAATCTTGACAGAAAATACATATTACTTGGAAGGAACGGCATACTACTTGACAGAAAAACATTATTTGGCGCAGTTCGGCCCAATCTGAACCTTGTACCAGAATAAAACCAACCACAATTAGGTGTGGAACATGCTATAGACCATTTCCGGCGGGTTGGCATTTGAGTCGTGGCAAGTGGTTTGGAAGAGTTTATTCGTAAGAATTAGGAGGCATGTTAAACTTAATGCGTTCCATGTTTGGCGTCTTTAATGGGGTTTCTGGCTACGAGTTTATCGTTTGGTGCAGGAAGCAACAACAGTGATTATGAGTTGAGGAAACAAAAATAAGATTTGGCGATCGCCGCACATGGTTTTGCATGGCAGTCCTTCTCCTGGTAGCGATCTAATTACCTTTCTAGAAGTGGATTTCCCCAAATCATCTACATTCACACCAGAGCCACACACAAGACAGTATTATTTGTATAAGAGGTTTTCAGTATAAACATAAACGAACTTCTGATGAAAAGATGTCTATAAAAATGATTCTGGTTAAGAATTTCCTTTCTTGTATAACGATAGATAATTATTTACTATATTATACGGATTTATCTTAAAATTTGATTTTTCGCCGCTTTGTCGATAAATAAAATCATCACATTTATTATGGTTGGTGTGAAGGGTGCGCTGCCTACACCCTTAACAACAACAAAATCTAGGTCAATCTGAATTAATCTGAATCCACTAAAAACTGATTTACGTGTGTTTGGGTTCATTGAAACAGAACTTTCCGGATTGAGGCAGTGTGGGTTTTAAGACCAACAAGCTATTTCTAATAGAAGCGGCTGTCCCAAATCTTTGTTAATCAGTTTCTACTGGATTTAGATTGATTCGGATTGACCCGTATTCTGTTGGTGTGCAGCTGTCCTTACAACTCGCAGGCTTCTAGTGCAGTGGGCAATCCCACTGTGCCACGGCGCCCCCTTATTGTCTGTGTTTATGGAAATTGATTGTGATCCCGGAAATGTTCTTGTGAGAGAAATGTCACAAAGACTGCAGTTGTTCCACCATTCAAGTAACGTCTTATTCACATCCAAAACAAAATAATTGCATTTAATAACTTACATTATTTATGATTATAACGGACTTTATGAAGTGATTAACTTTTGATTGTTCTAATTGCAATGTCGCCAAGAGAAAATAAAGCATAATACTGTACACACAAACTAGAATGTAAATACGAAAATTAACAATCACTAGAATTAAACATAAATTGGAGTCACGAATGCTTAATTGCTTTTCCTAGAAGTAAAGTTTCACCGCCGTATAATTCTTTTCTAAATATCAATAAATAAGACCGATAATCTGAGACCTTTCATTCCCTAATGGAATTTCATTTTAATTTATTTCCAAACCGAATTTGTGACCATTGCTTGTTTTCTATTGACTTTGAATGTAGTTTCATTACGAAGGATGTATAGAGGAAATACGATAGTATTTTCAAATTCCAGATATAATTGAGTTTCCCGACACTGATTCGTATATTAAAACTCTTGAAAATTTATTAGCTTTGAAGATAATTGGAAAGTAAAAATGAAAATCAGTTTTAATTATGAAACTTGTCAGTTCACTTTAAAGAATTACCTTTTACAATGAGAATATACTTATATTTTTCTGGAAGCCAATTTTGAGATATTTTTTATTATAATTAGTTATGTGTGGATTTACTCCATTTTACTATAACGTTACAATGATACCAATGAGAATGAATGTTTGGTTTAACTATCTTTTATGCTGGCGAATTATACCGAATACAACTCGCGCTTACTAGTTTTTATTTATTTATATGTTTCGTTAGCGTAACTATAATATAATTTTATTAAAAGACTTTTTCTTAAAATTTTTCATTTGATGATTAAACGCAGTAAATATTTCGTCTATTTTTTGCAAACTTTTATGTCTCAGTACAAAATTCTGTCTTTACAATTGAGCAATAAATACACTTAACAAGAGAAATTAATTTGATTTATACGTAAACAAATATTATGTGAAATAAATTTTGGGCAATACATGGCAATTTAATGATCATGAAACCTATAAATGTTTGCTAATTTATCAAAATCTTTTGCAACTTTTTATGGGATAACTTCCGAATAACTTTTTTAATACTTTTGGATCAAATTTTACATATACAAACTTTTTAGTAGAAACCAAACAGTCTGCGAGTTTCATAACACAAAGTGTTTGTTTGCGAAAACTGCACAAGTTTGTGTTGAAAGTCCACTGTCTCGTTAAAACTCTTTGAGAAAACAGTTAAAATTTCAGTTTTCAAACTGCAGTTATAAAATTTCGAAAAACTATTAAATCCAAAATGATGAGAATGCATCTAACAGTTTTGATCAATGGCAGGATTTGCCAGTTCCTCATTTATGTTATCCTTATTTAGTTTCATTATTGAACTAATTCAATCTCAAACCGTGTCCTCAGGTGAGATATACGTGGTCAGCACTCTGAGACCTGGTACGGTGTACCTCCTGAACGTATCCGCTGCTGACGGTAAGGGCTTGGCAGCTTCTACAGTGGTCAACATCACAGTAGTGGACGTGAACGACCACAAGCCGACATTCTCCAGAGTCGAATACAGCTTCAAGGTAAAGGAGGGCAACTACAGCCACTCCAAGATGCCCCTCGGAATCTTGAAAGCGGTCGACGAAGACACAGGGAACAATGGAATGATCGAATATTCTCTGGTCACTACGACGTTCGAACAAAGTGAGTTGATGAATAATTACAGCTGTTTCTTTAAATTCTAATGAATTAATTTTACAATTACCTTGAAATGGTTTTTATCACATTATGTTCATCATCCAATGGATTCGCTTTGGGTTTATATAGTGGACAGACACTACTCAAAGCCTTTACAGGTATCTTTTGTTAGGATAGAGTGCCCCTTCGTGTAATACGTGTGACTCTTTGTATCGTTCAGCATATCATCGCTTGCAAGTGAAACATACTTTGGGATATATATAAATAATAAAAATACAAGCATGCAAAACATTATAAAGCTAAAGTGCTAAAAAATGCAAAGTAAAAAGCCAAAAAAAACGGGGTACAAACGTAGTTAAACAGAGGCCAAAAGTCAGAACTGTCCATGCATTGCCTATTTTGCCTTTCTACTTTAGTTTATTATGGTGTTTGAGAGTGGGTGGGCTATTTTTTGTGAACTGCTACCCACACGCAGAAAACGCCACTTTGTATTGTCTGGAAGTCATTAGGCTCCTCCCTGATGACTTCCTGATCTACTAGCACCGCTTTATTTTTTGAAATTTTCTTGGTATTCTTAAATTAATATTTTTAAATTTCAATTTGGTTTGAATTATTGAATTATATATATCAACTAAGTCATTTTTTCTTTGCTCGAAGGAGATAATTCAATTACTCTTTGAGAAACGCACAAAAAATGGAAACATTTATTTAGTTCCTAGGAAAATTTTCTCCCTGATAAAATAAGAAAAATATTTTTTCCATCCGCTATAAAGTTTAAAAAAGGGATTAAATTTTCGTTGGCTTTTTTGGTGAACTTTCAAAAAAGTCGCCGAAATGTTCAAAACTAGGAGCTTTTGAGTCGATTTTGTTTAAAAAGATACCCTAGTCGCCAAGGTTGAAAAATAATAGCAAAAAGTCGCCTGTGGCAGCCCTTGTGATGAACACCATCAAAAATATTACGTGAACTGAACTTAATTTATTTTATATGGCTGAATACATCTTTCTTATATTTATTTGTTCTTACTTATATTTATTGTTAACTTTCCCACTTCCTTTATGATAACCATAAGTCGTTAAGAGTCCATTGTCAATTACGAAGGGAATAAATAAGTTTCCGTTTCTGTGGAAATTATTCATGATACTTTTTAAATCTGTTTAATGTGGGCACCCATGTATTAAATTAAACCCCCTGATAGTTAAATAAAGATGAAATATGAATATTTCTCTCTCAATTCTATTAAGATCAAGTATTTTCAAGCGTAATAAAAAAACTTCTCAGCAAAGTTATCATAAGTCGATAATATCTTTAACCACTTACACAGTTTTGTCTTAAAAATGTTTTATTAAGATTGTGACACTGTCTGAAGTGAGCTCTCAGATTTATCTACTAATTCCAACTTATTAATAATTAATGATTTAATTCTTTAAGTATGTTCAAATAATTTGCTAATACTACTTTTCATTACACGATTTGCGGTAGAAAAAAGTCAGGGCTTTTGATAAAACAGACTCAGTTGATAAAAGGCATTAAGCCGTTGAAAGGAATGTTATAATAAAAAAAGCATTATGCTGATTAAAATAGGAATTAACCGTCCGCCATGGATCATGATAAATATCCCATTAAAGGGATAATAAAAAATGTTATAGAAAGCTTTTTTGTGACGGTTGAACAACAAAGAACAAAGTAGAATTAGCTTTAAAGTGATGGCCCTAAATTTTCTTCATTGAGATTGAAAACAAAAACATTTCTAAAATAATTAAAAATTATACCTTTCATACACGCTTGCTGGTATTAAGGATCGAACGAAAAAATAATCTCCCGTTTTCTATAACCTAAAAAATGTTCCTTGCGCGCTTTTCTGGTTAATTACGCTTCTAGCGACATCTAGTGGCAAAAAAAGGATTTTTTTTTATCCCTGAAAGAAAAAATAGAAAACAAATGAACAGGAAAATGGAAGAAAGAGCCAAGTATTGCTTAGTCGTCCGAAAGAATACCACACGAAAAAAAAAAGAATACTGTCTGCTTTTGTCAAATATCCCACAGTTTGGTGGGGAAAAATCCACTTTAGGAATTAAATACGTTTTATTTAACGGTCCATTTATGAAGTAGCTTTAAGATTAATAAATCGTCATTGGACGAAATAGATAGCTACTAGATTTTTTTCTAGTTTTAAGGCTTGTTTTATTTTAATAGCGTTAGTGACTTTTTTAAAGAAATAACTCAAGTGGTTAAAGTAACGGATGCATTTGATAGTCTTTTAACTGTTAACATTTCTTTGCTTGTTTCATGATGTAAGGATAACTAAACTTGTAAAAGAAGATAATTTATTCGCTATAATAAGTTATTTCTTTAACAGAAATTAATGATGATATATTTCTCATATGGTCGAGTGGAACGGAACCTCTTAGATATTGTCCGTTTAATTTATGTAATCGAAAAAATAGCTACTTAACTAACCATGTGCTTGAAAAGATCGAAGTGAAAGTACTTACGTAAAATTAAATTAATTATTTTTTTAACCTGTTAATGGATTTACATTTTCTTGTTATGGTTACGTTTTATGGATGTAATATCACCAATTAACCCCTGCAGACTTTTTTATCTTAAAGCTACGAGCATTTTACCGAAAACGTAACAAACTATCAATAAACTAGTGGTAGCATCTATCATATTCCGCCACTGTTGAATTCTAGAGGGGGAGTAGTGGTAAACTTGGCCACTATAACAAAACAATTTAACTTACAATTTAGTAGTGCAAATAGCTGTGACACAAATCTCAACCACATGAATTACTTTTGGATTGAATGAAGTTATACTGTGCAAAAAATATGAAATACATACACATGGCTAATACTGGCTACTAAAAAGCGACTTTTGCTACTCTTTTTCAACCTTGGCGATTAGGGGTATTATTTGAAGAAAAAAGTCTCAAAAGCTCCTATTTCCAATACTTTGGCTATTTTTAATACTTTGGCTATTTTTCGAAAATTTTAGCGACTTTTTTGAAAATTCACCTCAACGAAAAGTTAGTCTCTTTTTTAACTAATAGAGGACGGAATAAAGTATTTTTCGGACTGTGCTTTTGGGAGAAAATTTTCCAAGCAACGCCAATTTCGAAGCTTTAGCGCCAAGCCATGGCAACCATGGAAAAAACCCCATCGGAATCTGTCGTTAATAGATTGTTATGAAAATCTTATTAAGAAAATATTTAATTATATATTTAATTTTAAAATTTAAATTTCTTCGCGAGATCTTCACACCACGAACGAAATAACCACTGCGAAACACACATTTACATCATAGTATTAACCGCTGTGGAACGAATTTCAACTTTTAAGTACTTTTTGTACATTGAACTTGTGCTGTCCGAACATAGTCGACTAGAAGAGTATCAGATACTTACATGCTCAGCATGTAAAACTGTTAACTCCAAATGACAACTTTGAAAAATTAACTTACAAAAAAGAGTAGAATAGCTGTGCAGCGAACCTCAACCATAAAGTACTTTTTGCTAAATTTACTGTCTTGACACGCTGTGCTAGATTGGTGACTGGTGGACGTGATTTAGTGTAAGGATTTCTAAACGGCAATATTCTAAAAGCATTGAAATGCTCATCATTAAAACTAATTTAATTTTCTTTGCTTAGAATTCCCTTTCACGGTGGATAGCAAAACGGGAGAATTGTTTGCTCAAGGCATAATTGACAGAGAATCCAAGAGTTTGTTCAAATATCAAGTGCTCGTAAGTATACAATTCATTCTCAAAGTGCGATTATATATGTCAAGTTCAGTCAGTTTACCGCATTAATAATTATTTTATAGGCTACTGACTTTGGAGAGCCCCAACTGAATTCTACTGCTGATGTTATCATCGAAGTCATCGACGTAAACGATGAACCACCACGATTCTATACAGATCCCTACTTGGCTCATGTGCAAGAAAATCTAGATCCAGGACAAAAGGTATGAGAAATTATTTTTTATTGCTTTCTTTTTCATAAACTTTTTATTTATGTAATTTTCTTACTGAACGCATATTCACTATTATTAACAGTTATTTAGAATTAATAACACACGAACAGGCGGAGTTTGCCAAATTAAATTCGTATGAAATAAATTATTTAAAAAAGAGAGAATTATATAGATAATTAATCAGGTTATATCATGTTAAAACGTTTATGAATACCAGATTCTCTGTTTAACATATATGTAGTTTCCCACACTTTATCTTTTAACTTAATTATTTCTGAATGACTTGAACTTTGATCATTTTTCTACAATACTAAAGTAATATTTTTAAGTAAACAATAAGTAACAGCAAAATGTATGCTCATAACTCATACCGTATTTAATCAAAAAAATGCATGATAAAGCGAGTGCGAGGAGAAAACTTGCTTATTAGGAGTAAAAAGACACAAATTATACATTGAATTTTTTTTAAATTACATAAATCTACAAGTTAAACACAAAGTAAATCTTTTCAAGTAACCCTAAATTTGGTGTATGATTGAAAACGTATTTAAATTTAGTGTTCGCTCCCATTCTACCATTCCGATTTCGATACATTCAAATTTTTTACACCAATTTAGATTAGGATAACTACTTTGAACAAGTGATCTTTGAGCTCCTAATTATAAAGAAACAGATTGAAATTTTCTCTAATGTTCGTAGACCAAAAATAAATCCGGGAACAAGTAAGAAAGAGGGGATACAGCCGAAGGAGTGCGATATAACGAGGGTTTATTGTATCAGAATTAGTATTTATTGTATCATAATTCATTATTTCGTTTCAGGTCACCCAAATTACAGCGTATGATTCAGATTCCGGAAATAATGGACTGGTTTTCTACAAATTGGGTGTCGGACATAACAACAAATTTTACATCGACAGCAAAGGTGTGCAATGCGTACTTTTTCTATCAAATTACGTTTTGCATGTAAACTCTGACTCAATCGTTGTTAAAATTATGAAAAACTAATTGCCGATACATATCAATTTTTAATAGCGTTCACATTGCACTGTGCAATTATGTAAGTAAAATAAGTAGAGTATTGATACTCTAAGTGGATAACACAAATTGAAAATAGATGCTAACTTATCACCATTAAGATAAAACACATAAAAATATTCAAAGAATTGTCCATAGTCATAAGACAAACCACTACAGAATATGAGAACTGATATTGTGTTCCAGCAGCCATTAAGCTATTACATGACTTTTTAAAGAGTTGTCATGAAATGCCTACAAAATTTACTAAGAATGCAAAACTATAGTGAAGAAAGCACAACATTCTAAAAAATAAACTGTACATGAATTCATATGAAAGTCTACTTAAAAATATAATTACCAATTTTTGGTAAGTATATTTAACCAATTTTTTTCTCGGCTCTTTAGATGGAACTGTTTGGACTCTATCTACCCTTGACTATGAAAAGCAGGCCTTTTACAATATGACTGTGATAGCTTATGATCAAGGAGCACCGAGCCTGAGTTCGACAGCCAAACTTTGGGTGACAGTCGCCGATACCAATGATGCTGTACCGGAATTTTCCAAAGCTGTTTACACTTTGGAAGTCGCCGAAAGTCGCCAACCTGGTGATACTGTCTTCAAGCTAGATGCCGGGAAAGGAGACTTCAAATACGCATTACTAAGTGAGTCGAAGAACTTTTTATGTAAACTAGAGGCTCTACCCCTTACTAATCACTACCAATAGTCAAACCACGAAACAATCTAGATTCACATTATTCGACGAATATTTTGTTAAATAAAAGTAAGGAATAAAATAAATTTAAGGAATATTAATTAACAAGCATAGAAAGAAATCAATAAATTATACTAATGAATTTCAAGGTACTGACCACGTACCAAGTAGTATGACCCAATCTCAGTATAAACCTATGTAAGTAAAAGTCATTGCGACATTATATATTTCTTAATAAATAGCAGATAACTTTTTCAAATTTTCCGATCAGCGAAATTGTTAATTTAAGTTAATGGTTATCTACACATAAAATCTATAAAAATACTAAAACTAAAGAGTATTTTTCAGAATAAAGTCAAGTTTACCCAGTAGGTGCGAGATCCCAAATCCACGTTTCTGGGAAGTGCTTACGCACACGTGGTTTCGAGCCTCGTCCATTTTCGTGGTTGTAGGTCATCGTATCTACAGCATTCAACTCATCATCCAGACTTTCTGCCATGGAATTGTACGATCTGTACATAACTGAAAGTTTCCACAAATTAATATTTTTGGTCAAAGCTTTATTTAATTTCACAAAAACTAAACTAGTATACAGGTACTCCTCACTTAAGGTTGGTTACTGGTTGAGGCATCAGTGACTAATTTCAATGGGAAAAAATAGGCAACTCTCGTCACCAGTGGTCCAATCTGCCATGGCCACTCTTGAGCAGTAGGCGTGACAATGTTCTGGATGACAACTACCTTGCTGCCCACTTACACAGGATCCACAATAGTTTCATAAAACATCAAAACAATCATGTTATTTCCGAAGTGCTTACTAAATTAATTTTTTCCTTTCTCTCCGTTTACCTTCCAAAACTTTCCTCTTGCGATTAATTTGCTAATCGGTTATACCTTTGTTCGGTATAACTAATACTTGATAGTCAAGGTTATTTATAATACATAACAAATTGGAATACTGAATGTTAAAAAGCTACCAAACATAATTTTAAATGTAACGCGCGTGTGAATATCCTTTACTTAACCCTCCACTTGGTTTCGACGATATATCTCGTCCATCAAAATCTCACCATTTTTGATAATGACGAGATGTTTCGTCATCACGATATTGCCGATTGTTTGATGATGACGAGATCAAGATCTGGTCAGTTTTTTCTAATGACGAGATATCTTGTCAATCAAGACCTGGTGAGTTTTTATCTAATGACAAGATACCTCATCGAGGTCAGCCACCAGGAAGGTTAATAAAATATTTAAAAACAATAATCAGAAAATTCGAAAAATAATTTTATTTGTCTTACAGACGGTGATGAGGTGGACGCTTTCGACGTAGACACTGGAAGCGGTGACATACGTTTGGTCAAGGCACTCGACAGCGTACAGCAGAGCCACTATCGATTGCTCGTCGAAGCTTCAGTGGACAGCGACCCTCCCAAGTCGGACACTGCAGAAGTGAGTACCACACCAGACAATAAACGATTGGACATGCGCATGCGTACTCCGTTTCTGTACAGAAAACATGTCGCTACGCATGCGCATTTCAGCCTATTTAATGGGCCTATTAATTCTGCTGGTCAGGTTTCTTGAGACTACACCAGCAGGTACATTTAAGCTTATAGTGTATATTGAATTTCCTATTGCTTTTAGGTAAACATAATTGTTGGAACTGGCCACGGTGTGCGACTGTTCCCCAGCCGTTTATATGAAGTTACAGTTTTCGAAAACCGTCTTGCCCCTCTGGTCGTCTTGGATCTGAATGCCACGGATGAAATTGCCCATAAACCGGTGCTTT
Source organism: Meta bourneti (assembly GCA_933210815.1). NCBI lineage: Eukaryota > Metazoa > Arthropoda > Arachnida > Araneae > Tetragnathidae > Meta > Meta bourneti. The sequence goes on from OW119928.1 coordinate 71,543,265, forward strand.
ATAGCATTGTTGGACATGATTACAACGGTAAGTTTTGCTAGTTTGTTGCCTACACTAGAAATTATCACTAGGTCGGTATTCAAGAGATAAGGTCACAGCGAAAACAAAAGTAGAGTGAGCAATGGTAACCTTTTTATGTCACCAGGATAATGTGACCAAACTTAGTCGTAAATTGACCCTCAGACTACAGAGTGAAAACGAATATTCATCATCTGATTGATCCGCGCGACATGTGATAGACTTTGGCGATTTCACCATTTTTGTTGTCACTCTATAGAATGCGAATTCTCGCATATATACTGTTATAAGATGTTATGCACCTGATCTACATTTCTGAAGTCTTACGATAGTCACTGTCTTTAATCACTGTTTGAGAAATCCTACAATAAAGAGAAGAAATTTCATGAAGAGGATAAGTTTCTCTATTCCCATTCCGTCTATTTCATTGGAAGATCGATGAATTGACTCCTGTGATATACCTTAAAATTTAGAAAGGAAAATAAGACGAACACTATAAACTAGAAAATAACAAGTTTTACCGAGTCAAAGTTAACTTTCAGAATTAAACTCCATTTATTCAATCGTAGTAGGAAGTGTTTTAAAATAAAGCATAGAACTGATTCCCACGTTTGGAGAAACTGCATAAAATCCCTCTTCTGTCTTTAATCACTGTTTGAGAAATCCTACAATAAAGAGAGATAAATTTAATGACGCGGATAAGTTTCTCTTTCCATACCATAAGAATTCTTACGCCCATTTTAAAATTTAAATGAAAGTTCTACGTGTTTTGAAGCTCAGTCAACATCAAAGACCTTACCTCCTCACAGATAAATTATAACGAGTGATTACATAGGGTTTGAAATAAAAGAAATTCAATTTCCTTTACTCGTGGAAGAATCTGAGATTTCATTTACTAACTGAACCTGTTCGTCGATGTGTGTTAAAGTTTCTTAGAAAGGTCTTTTTTTCCGTGTATTTTTCTTTGACTTTAGTAAAACTTCGTTACAGAACTATTGATAGAATTTTTTTGTTTTATGTTCCGAATTCGTTGAAGGTGCTCTTTTTTAAAATGAACAGAAGAGAACAGAAGTGATTTCAATTTCAATATTGAGTTAATTTTAAAATGTATCCTCTCTACGCGAAAGTTTGTAAGAATGGGTAGGGAGGTAGTGAAAATTAAAAAACAGAGAATGGAATAGCGTTTTATTTTATAGAGTGAGATTCGCATAAATGGATTTTTAAAGTGTTTCAGCTGATTTCCTATCAACAATCTTAAAGAATGAAAGAAACAGGTCAGTTGTACATGAAAACGCTATTTTTCATGTACAACTGACGATTCCAATACTGAATGCAATTGTAGTAGTATTAGACAATGCTTTACTATGAATTCCTTTTAGCATTATATGAAGTAGTTATAATTCCAAAATTATAATGGTTTATCCCCTATTCGAGATTATGTTAATTCTCTTGATAACTTTGCTTTAATTTTTTCATCACAGAACATATTTCTGTGGCCTATCAACGGTTACTCGCAACCTTTCATATTATTTATGTGTAACATTTATGTTTCCCTTTTCGACACAAATGTTTATGCAATCATAATAAAAATTATACCAATTCCAAGATCTTTCGACAGAAATTTATCTAATGCAATCGAAATTTAAAAAACGTAATTGATTAAAAATTAATTAGTTTTTAAGTTAAGACCTCATATATGTCATTTGTGTAATATCACATTAATGTCTCCTTTTTCACCATCATTCATTAGTGCGTCAAATAAGGTAAAAAGGATAATGAGTTGAGATAACATCGTTGAAAGATAACATATTTAAACTCGAGTTTTCTCAAGTTGTTTATTTTGGTCTTGATGATGGCTGTTTTAGACCACAGAAATAACTGCAAGGTTTACCATTATTTGTCACTTATAAAGCTTTTACACTATTGACAACTAATAACATTTTTTATGTCCTTTGGCTGGAGTGATTTTCTTTAGCGTATTGGGGGACTGCCAAGACGTCAGAATTCGAAAACTTCGATAGCCGGTATCTTCATTAAGATATTTTTTATATCGAAAAAATTACCAGATATGTTCATCTGAGGTGGACTTCGAAACTTTTTCGTTATCAGAATTTGCTCCGAGGAAATTCGATTTTAGTAGGCCCACCCTAGTACCCAACTGCTAGACATTTATGCAAGGCGTCGTAGTGTTGTGGGTCTGGTTCCTTGATGTGGAGATGAGTTGTGATGGGCTGGTGGTAATATAGTGGTTCAGATCTGGGCTTCCGAGCCGCAGATGCAGAGGTCGCTGCAATGAATATTCATTTGAAATAACTATTTCAGAAACCAGCCGTGGCCCGTATAGTATGTGTGAGCTCTAGCGTGATGAGACGCTTCACACAGACATTGGGGAAAAACCGAGAGTGATAAAATATATAGGACTTCATCAGTCAAAGTATCATTCTCTACCTCCCAAATAAAAAACCGTACATTCCTTAACTGGGACATAAGTATACTTTTTCCCATTCATCCCAATAGACACGTCGCAATGCATAAAGATTACATCCCAGCCTAACCCGAAGCATTCTAACCCGAACAAAATATTGACGGAAACGAAATTGAAGCATGTGGAACAACCTCTCTCCCACGGCAGGGATTTTTTCCCTTAGCGTACATATTTTATTCCTTTTTATTCTGAGCTTATTTCTTTTTTTTCTTCTAAGGTCTGTTCGTGATGGAAGCGGATACAGGTCGCCTGACCGTCACGGCCAGCCTGGACAGGGAAAAAAGGGACAGATATTCCTTGAAAGTGCGAGCTGAGAATGTTGGACGACACAGATTCGGCAGAGAGATAAGCAGATCTGGTGAGTGCGTTTTCTTTTATGTTCATCACATAGGACTGTGTTGTTGGGGAAGGTTTTATTTTTTACATGGTGTTAAAAATTGTAGATAAGTGAATGTAACCAATGTATACTTTTATTCCTCTGAGCATTGCGAGATTTCCGTGTAGTGTTTTGAAGCTTTTAACGTATCATATTTAATGACTAACCACATATACAAGGCTTACAAGTGAAACATCCTGTCAAAAAATAATTCTTAGAAAATAAAGGGAATAAAATTCTACTCACTAGCTAAATTCCCTAAATGTGTTTCTCAAGACTCCACCATTCTAAAGATCACTACATTCTAGTCTAGAAAAGCTAAAAAAAACTCGGTCTTGAGAATTTTGACTTAGTATGTTTCACTTCCAAGCCGACAATGCATAGACTGAAAGAATCTTCTATTGTTGAAGAAGGTCAAAACGGGTTTAAAGTCATCCAGGAAAGACTGTGGTAAGCAGAGCGGATATATACTAGCGCGCCACTCAGAGAGATAAACTTTATTACAATCAAAGAAAAACAGCTATAAATATGATTATTGAAAATACGACAAAAACATAAGAAATACACTATCCCAATATTTGAATTGGGATCAGCCATGAGAATTTGAATAAAAAATTATGTAGAGTTTGCTTGCCTAATTAATTCTGTCAACAAGTATTGCTGCAGCATAGGTTTAGATTTGAATATAGATTTGATATTGTACTGATCAAGTGACTTCATTTAGATGGATTAGGTGGGCTGTTATTCCAACAGCAGTTAAAGTAACAGAGATATTACAAAATGACAACTCAGCAGCTGCTTGCAAAACAAGTAAAGTTATCAATGAATGATGTTTTTAGCAAAGCAGTGCGGCCATTTAAATTGAATTAAATTTAAATTTAAAGTATTGAAACATAAAAAGGTTTAATAAAAATAGTGTTACTAGAGTTTAAAATCGCCCTTGATGGTTAATTTAAATTGTTCATAACTGTTAAAATTAATCGTCAATGCCAATTTCTAACAGTTAATAAAATCGTTAAAACTTTGTTTTGTAACTGTTTGTGTCAGTTCCTAACTGATAACAAAACTGTTAATAACTTTTATCGCAAACTTGCAATAACTGTTAATGCTGTTATCGTAAAATAAGTTTTCTTAACTCTAATAAAATGTGTTGCAATTGATTGTTTAAAGGTCTAAACCGATACTTTAATACAAAATTCTTTTCGTGCCCAACAATATTGTTATTTTTAGCAGTTTGATAAATTGTCGTCGTACAATCTGAGAACACCAGCTTTTTCGTAACATCTTCTGAACAGCCAATGGGACGATTATTGGATGAATCTGCACATCTTCTGTAAGCACAATTCGAAAGGAACAGCGTTTTGCATTAGGTTTCAGAAGAAATGTACTTCCGAGCACATTCAAAAGCAATCAATAAAATAGAATTGGAAAATGTTTTAAGCAGAACTGTATTGTGAATGAAATTGTTTGAAAGCAAAAGTTGCATTAAATGCGCCATAAACTTAGCTTTGATAACCAAGTAGTCCATGCATGAGTTTGCAAAACTGTTAAGTGTTCACCGTTGAATGATTGTTACTCAGTTCCATCCAGTAAACAATCCTATTTATATGCATCTTATTGAGTTCTCTCGTGTGTTGTTCCGTTAAGAGTAACGTAATTCTCCCAAACTGTTCATTACTTTTTAACTTTACGTAACGTTGCAAAAATTAAATGTTCCAGTTAATTTAAGGAGGCTGCCATGCCTGAGTTTGCCTTCTGCTCTACAAACTTATTAGGCGGTGTAGGTTCGATTTCTTACTGGATGCATTTCCCTCTTCTGTATCAATAAAACTTTCCTTATGTGAAAGTTCATTTACTTAGCATTGTTTGGCACAGCTTGGCGACAACTTTTAATTAGGAAATCCTTAAGAATTAACATATCCTTAAGGACACATTTGATTATACTTGTTTTATTTATTAACCCTCCAAGTGGTTTCGACGAGATATCTCCTCCATCACAATCTGCTCAGTTTTGCGAATGACGAAATACCTCCTCGAGACAACCAGCATGAGGGTACCTCTTGCTGGTTGTCTCTCTCTTCACCCTTCGGCCTCTTCACTCTTCGGCACTACATGGGGTGAGATGACAGCAATTTACGAAGAAGCACTCACTGGGTGAACTGAAATTACACTTAACGGGGACAATCACCAACATCCATGCGATTAGAAACCGATATTAGTTTCAGGGACCAACTGGGTGGTAGACATACGCCATCACCACTATTGCAGTTAGGTGGTAGGCATATTTTATTGTATAGAGTATTATACTTTGCCCTCCAAGTAGTTTTGAAGGGATATCTCCATCAAGATCTGAACGATTGTATAGAGTATTATACTTTGCCCTCCAAGTAGTTTTGAAGGGATATCTCCATCAAGTTCTGAACGATTTAAAAAATGACGAGATATCTCACCATCAAGATATTGCTCATGACGAGATAAAGATCCGGTCATATTTTTTCTAATGACGAGATATTTCGTCCAACGAGATCTGGTCAGTTTTGCCCATGACAAGACACCTCGTTGAGGCATCCACCAGGAGGGTCAATCCTCCTGATGGTTGTTTCCACCACGTATCTTGTCATCAGCAAATATGACCAGATCTTGTTAGATTAAATATCTCGTCATTAGAAGAAAACATAATCACAACCATTAGAAGAAAACTGACTAGATCTGGATCTCGTCATCATTAAAGAATAGGTAATATCCAGATGACGAGACATCTCGTCATCAGTAAAATTGGTCAGATCTTGATGGACGAGATATCTTGCCGAAACCACTTATAAGGTTAAAGGTATGCTTGTATTTAAGTATTATTAAAAATACTAATTTACTAAGTTAGTTTATGAGAACAAGAGTAAAAATTAAGTATGGCATACGTTTTTTTTTTTACATATTTACTATCAAAAGGTTTCGTAAAACCTCATGTTTTGGCCTCTACAATTTAATAGAAATGAAAACTAACGTCAATTAAAGAATATTTTGGCATAGTAAGGCAACATGACAAATACAAAAGCATATATTATTTTATATGAACATTGATGATATTCAACTGGCAAATTTTTAAAAATTTTCTATTCAACAAAATAATTCTTTTCGGCTTCCAATGTAACGCGGTTTGTGAAAATAGTTGCAACGAAATGTCATCTTTCAAATAAATTCATTTAATTTGATTCTGATCTTTAATCCTCATCCTTTGTTTTCATCTATAGTTGTAAATCATTTTCCTCTACTTGATATAAGTGGGAAGACTGGAATGATCAGAAATTCAAATTAATTAAAATATGAGAGGAATATGTTAGAAATTTTTTTTTTGTCTTCAGTGACATAAGATCGAGGTTGGCTTTCTTTATGAGTTGAAGCTATTCTTATGCAATTTAAGTACATGTGAAGTATTATTTGTCTGTAGTAGTCAGTTTAATATAATCCTTTATAGTTCTGTCTTGTAATAGGGCTGCGATGTAAATAAAATAGATTATTTGAATGAAGATAGCATGTACTCGTATTTCGTCCAAACATAAATGGCAAAAACTATGAAAATGTCAAAACGGTGTAAAAACATTATTTTTTGTGCACTTAAATTATATTTGTAGTTTTAATGAAAGAAAAAAGGGATTCGTCTGATCACTTTTTCAATTAACATTTAATGAATTCAACCCGAAGAATGCCGGTAATTCTGCTATTGCAAAATGAAGTAATGTGTTAGTTACCATCAAAACGTTTTTCTGAAACGTAGTCTCAGGTTAGAGAAAAATGAATTTGCATTATACTGGATAGAAATTACTTTAAAACTTATTGGGAGAAGCGTGACTCAGTAACCAAAACCTAAAGTTCCTACGAAAATCCCGAATCTACGGGATCAATTCCGAAAAGAAAGATCCGGGAACAGCACTGTGTAATTTTGAACCATGGTCTGATGGCGCGGTCAACACCCTAGCAGGCACCGCATTCCTCAAACATCCACACCACGCCAACGTGAGGACATTTGAGGCCACGACAGATTTAACGTGTACCAGCTCTTGTACACGGCGGTCTTTGTTTGAATCGAGTTTCGAACTCGAAATCTTCCTGTTGCTACTCCGCTACTCTTCTAACCGGAGTACCGTGGCCCCGGAGCATGCTTGAAATGCTATTAGACGTTGAATTCCAGCCCACACAACCAAACCAAGGATACGAGCAAAATCGCCACCGGAAACTAACAGTGGGCAAACATACTGAGCTTCGTTTTCATGACGAATATTTTTCACTTACTTTTTAAAATTTTACTTACTAAATAATCTTTGGATAGATTACGGCCCTTGTAAAATTTCCACTCTCCTGACTCTACCACTTGACACACTTCCAAATCGCTTTTTGAACATAGCATCAGCGTTCTCTACCTCTGTGCATGCCCCGCATACCGGAAAGAGTTGCCACCCCCCAAAGTTAGCATTCCTCATCTGCCTTTTCCCGTTTCTTGGATATAGAATTCTCCGGAACTCTATTCCTTCTTTTCATCGCATCACAAACATAGCCGCCTCTCGTGCCACAAAGCGTCGGAATTCCTTTTCATTATCACTCCTCAACGCTCGCCTTTGAAGTTGCAAAAATGGCAGCGGAAAGCGAAACGGTTCTGCTGCATAAATAAGCGATAAAAAAGCACGCTTCTGAAATATGATATGAGCCGGTGGAGATATGCCCTGGTGGAGAGACGAGAGATTGGAATCCATTACAATAGCTTCTGGGAAGAGGATCAGGATAATTAGCCATTTTGAAAGGCGACGTGTGTGTTTAGCTTTTGTTCTTTAAAAATGTGTTCTGAATTGCTTAGATCACTTTTGGAGTGGGTGAGGTGTTTGGGGGAATGACGGGAGAGGTATTGTGTTTCGAAACATGAAAGCATCATAAAAGGCTTGTTTCTATAATAGAGTACCGTAGTTTTGATTTGAGAAATGATAATTTGTGTCCTCGTTTGGCAAAAGAAAACAGTGTAGAGGGGAAACTAAACACTAATTAGTGTTCTGGAACTTAGGCAATCTGTCTAAATAATATACGTTACTTGCATTTCTTAATCCATTAATTTGGACGTCTTCATTTTGTATGAATGGTTTTTCCAAGATGATTAGGATTTTTATATGTAAACATCAACCTTCCCAAGAAACCACCGAAAACATTTACTTCCCAAAAAAATTGTCTCTTACAGTTCTTTTTTTAATATTCTAATAAAAATGAAGAATAAAATATTAAATTCATAGTCCTACGGGGCACATCTTCTTTAGGACTTCTACGGACTTCACAGACCAGAGGTATTCTAGTGATCTTTTCCCCTGGGGTTTACGGTCTTCAGTAAGCACAGGGGTCGCGCTCTTAGGGTACTCAAGCAATCTTCTGCTTTCATCCACTACTCTGTTCCCCAATCCCTTTTTTTCAGTTCAGGTGTGGCCTCGTCATCTGACCGTGGTTTAAAATTACGTGTTGTTGTCGAGTTTGATCCCGGACCGTCGTCAATATTCCATTGTGTTGCTCCAGTGCGACGTTAATTAAACACTTCCTAATTACCTACCCTCTCTTTTTCCCTTTCATGGTATTTTTTACCTTGTCGTGTTTGGCACAGCTTGGCCAAATATGGACCTTGCGCGCATGAAACGCCAAAACAATCAACTAATCATAGTATCTTTTATCAAAGATACCCATGAATTAAACGAAAAACTATAGATGAATAAATTATGGAAATAAACATATATCAGAAAATGTAAGAACTTGATGCGTTTTGTAAAATTGGAAGCATACCGAGGCCCTATTTTCACCCTTATTTTGTCTGACGACGTGTAAGTCCTTGCCCAGCACACCACTCAAGAATGGCCTGTCCATTAACTAATTAATTTTGTCCATAAATTTCCATACTGGGAAATAATTACCAGTTTAAGAAATAAAAATTGCAGGTGTGGTATCAGATTTCCTAGTCTGCTCTTGCAAACAAATCGATCAAAGAAATGTGTATCGCATGACTTTATAAATCTTAGTATATGAATAATTTTAACCTCTTTATGGGGTCTAGATATCAACAAATCAGAAAGTTGATATAGCATAATTATATAGCTATAAAATAACTAATTCGCAAATTTTACTCAATACATGCCGATACTTTACATCGATGTTGTGTTTCAATTGTTTCTATAATATATAAATATGTAAGATGTAAATTTCGTGGTTTATATCTGTACTTTGAATACGGTTTAATTTTGTGTTTCCTCTATTAAATAAAAAAGTTTTGAAACATCCGAAACACAGAGGTCGTAACAAAACCCTCTTGGTTGTTGTCTTGACGAGGTATCTGGTCATTAGCAAAACTGACCAGATATTGATGGACGAGATATGGCGTCATTAGAAGAAGACTGACCTTCGATATCGTCATAATGAAAAACTGAAACGATCTCGTCATCATCCAAAAATCAGCAATATCTTGCTGACGAGATATCTCGTCATTTGCAAAATTGGTCAGATGTTAATGGATGAGAGATATCTCATGAAAACCACTTGAATGTTTAAGGTAATCTCATTTCCTTTCGCTCTTATGATTGACAGTTTCAACCTTCCTGGCGGTTGTCTCAACAAGGTAGTCAGTAAAACTCATCAGATCTTGACGAACTAGATATCTCATTGGAAAAAACTGACCAGATCTTGTTCTCGTCATCTTCAAAAATTCGCAATGATTGATGACGAGATATCTCGTCGAAACAATTTAGAGGGTTAAGTTGCTAGGCCCTGAGATATTAGTTGCCTGTGTGCAAACCTCAACAAGTCTCCACCTCTCCTGAAAAACATTTTATTTTCTGAAAGAACTTCCTTCATAAAGCACGCATTCAGAAAAAAAAATTCTGATGACCCAGTCTTGTTTCTCAGGGGTTTCCTAAATGCCGTAAATTACGTGGCGTTGTCTTCGGATTTGATCCCGGACCGTCGCTAATAGCCCGTTGTGTTGCTCCAGTTCGACGTTAATTAAAACACCTACCTACCTCATGAGTTTTCGACTTTTCAGATATTGACGAATTCAGACGTATATTTCACCTCTAAAGCACGAAATTTTTATTTTCTCCGTTATAACTAGCTACAGTATGTGTTTTTGATAGCTTTTTAATTCCAAAATCGTTTTGAGAAGGATTCGAGCCTCTTAGGCACTCATCCGAACGCACCCTTACCCTGTATGAGTGCTTTTTGAATATTCTAATGCAAATTAACTCCCCTGGTGGTTGTCTCAAAGAGGTGTCTCGTCATTAGCAAAACTGACCATATCTTGATGGAAGAGATATCTCGTCATTTGAAGAAAACTGACCAGATCTTGATCTTGTCATCATAAAAACAATCGGTAATATCTTGATGATGAGATATCTCCTCATTAGCAGAATTGGTCAAATCTTGATGGACGTGATATCTCGTCTATACCACGTGGAGAGTTAACAAACTGCAGATTCTTCCGTATCTTATTACAATCTCAAAAATAAGCTACAAAGAACGAATTAGTTTAAATTTAACGATATCGTAAAACGTATACCAGGATATGTTTATTTAATAATGGAGAAACGCTGCACCTGTCTTTCGGCTGCCTCTATATTTTCCCGACTTCGGGCTAGTGCAAGCTCAGCACACCACTCAGGAATGCCGTGTGTTTGATGGTATAAATAACGCTACTCAAAAATGATTTTTCTATTTTAAGTTTAGAGTTTATTTTCGTTGTTAAGGGTAGACAACATAGTATTTGAAAATCATGTCTACGGACCGAACATAATATTAATCTTTTATTTGTAGCAGAAAAAGTGGTTTCAGATACAGGATGGACATACCGCTCTACTTCGGGAAACGATTTCTTCGAAGAAACTTGGCCTGAAGGTCTTGCGGAAATCGAATCCATATGGGGACATTTCTCAGAACCGATTTTCAATAATATTCTTACTTTCTTTTCCAGGGCCAATTCGATCGACCGAAAGCTACCACCTGGCGTTCGACGAGGCTCTTGTGGTGATCGAAGTAGGGGATGAAAACGACAACGCCCCCATTTTCGAAATTCAAGGTCGTCCCATCGTTGCTGCGGTACCACTCGAAGCTTCCTTTGGGTACCAAGTTCTACGGATAACGGTATGTTGGATCGAAACCTGTTACTTACTAATGTATCAAATGTTTATTATAAGTCTATTGTAATTTGAATGAAACGTATGAAAGTATAATCTTACGGTGCTGGATCAATTTTTAAATTGTATTCATGAGTTTAATAGTAAAATCTTTTTCCACGAGAAGAAAATTTTTAAAATATTTACTACATGGAAAATAAAACAAAGCCAAATCTCCAAACTCGAAAAGCAAGTAACTCAAATATTGATATCTCACATAGTTTAAGAGGGCCTTTTTCACTTCCGGAAAGATAGTGAAATTTCTTAAAAAATACATCTCAATTCTAGAAATAGGTAAAGTAATAAGCTGTTTTCTTAAAAGGTTAGGAAGGATCTCTTCAACGGTAGGAAGGATCCAAGTTGACTGAAAGCTAAATAAGATTTTTTGAAGTATTTAACTGATTTAATTTAAAGAAATAATTTGAAGTTATTAATTTTAATCATAGAAATATTTTTAAACGTTAAATTGAATACTTAGTTCTTCTGAATATTTAAAACATATCCTTGATCCAAACGTACCAGTATGATTGCCATTTAAATTAAGAGAAATATGAAAAATTGAAAAGACTACGAATTTGCTACACTCGATAGTTATGTTCAGTTTTGCGAAAATATTTCAGGATCTATAAGTTGTTTTTCCTACTTAAAACAGCTTCAAAACTTTTAAGTAAATATATCAAACTCGTATTTATATGAGCTGTACCAAGAATCATCTGTTTCGAGAGTCATCGTTTAAAACTGAAACTCTAAATCTGTTTCATGTTTATATTTTTTTTTATTTCTAAATTTAAAAAAATGTATCTAAGATTCTAAATTTTACCATGTTTAGAATTACTTCTAAATTTGTACGATTTTAGAACTTTTCGATTTCTAAATTTAAAATTCTAAATAAACCATGCTTAGGATTTCTTTTAAATTTTAACGATTTAGAATTATATTTAAATATCTACTATTTTAGAATTATTTTAAATTTGTACATGTTTAGAATTCTTTATAAATTTGTACGATTTCGAATTATTTTTAAATCCCCTGTACCATTTTAAAACTATTTTAAATTTGTAGATGTTTATTATCCAATTCTAAATATATGCCATTTTAAAATTATTTCTAAATTTGTACCATTTTAGAAATCTTTCTAAATTTCTACCATGTTTGAATTTTTTTCCAAATTCGTACCATGTTTACAGCAAATTGGAGTTCGACTGAGGAATAAATTCTAGTTATGGGTACTATCTTTTAGCGTGATAACTAACACAATGTATATCTAATTCGTTTATATAACTACAGAAGATAGAAATGTAATTATAACTAGTATCTCAGAAAACAGTAATAAGCTGGCAAGACAAAATTAAACAACTTCCAAACAATCTTCGCCTGAAAAAGACCTTGCTTTCAGAACTAAGTTATCTGTATCCGAAGCGCACCATATTTAAAACGAAATTCCCTTCTTCTCACCAAGCGTGTTAATCACATCACTTTCAACGCCTTCAGCATAACCTTTCGCCATAAGTGGCAAAATCTCAGAAAACGTCGCTTGTTATAAAATAATAAGATCCGTTAACACTTTGCTAATCAAATAAAAGCCCGTCTATTGAGGCTGCCGCTCCACTGAAGACTGCGAGAGAAAATTAAAGTAGATTCCCGGGAATCTGTTCCCATTCCCCTTAACTTAGGCATGTCCCGAGGGAAATTCGCCAGGTTTTACCCATTGTGTTCCCTACTGGCAGCTTCCGACACTCGAAGATAAGTTGCTTTGCAGCGAATCAGCGATTAAAATGCAAATTTCCTAATCGCCTTTGTGTTATCCCTTTCGATGAACGAGGTGACGCCGCCTGCTTACGAGTTTATCTTGAACCCAATTATGCAACAATTGGTAGAAGCGATTGTCCAACACAACTAAAGTGTAATCTCTGCAAGTTTATAAGTATTCTTTGTATAGTTAAGTATGTATTCCTAACCTAACCCCCTATTAGTATAATTATATATGCATTAATCCAGTGTTTCCTAACCTTTATTTACTTCCACACACATTGACAGCGACTAAAGTGTAATCTTGTAATCTTTTCAAATTTAAATGCATGATAAGTATAATTATGGCAGCATTAAGGTGTACGTATACACTACTAGAAGATTTTATTTAAATTCTGACTTTAAAAATCCAATTTTTCCAATAAGTCATTGACATGTTTAAAATCATTTCAGTGACATAAACTCAGATTAAACTGATTATTAATTACCTAATTTAAGTGTAATAAGCTAATTAGCATGTCTTTTTGAAGAGTGATATCTCAAATTCTTATTTGCTCAGACAGACAATTCCTGTTGGAAATTATTCCGAATATTATTCTTCATGTTTTGACTCTCAATCTAAATACTAGAAGGAACAGGTTATTTCTACAATTGTTTTCACCGAGGAAGTCTAAAATATCACGATTTTTTCTGGAATTTTGACATTTAAAAATCAGCAAAAATTTCATTTCTTTACTAATAACTGATTAAGGTCCGGAACATCCACCGTATTATATAGATTGTATTGATACAAAAATAATTATAATAGATCAATTCATTGCTGAGTTACTGTTTGAACAAAGCATCGTATTGCAAAAACACAGTTCTTCAGAAAGTGAGTTTAAAGTTTTGGAAACATGTTTGCACTGGTGAGGACCTAAAGAAAAACCCTTGTAAGTAGAAAAGTATTCCCAATATCTGCAAGATCTTGGTATCGTTTAAAAGCTAAGAAATTAGGAAATATTTTGAAGCAATGAAAACACAATCGATATTCTGGTCAATTTTCGTGATTTCTAGCGTATAATCCAGTAATCCAGTTTCTCAATCTTTCTTTAATGGCGTGCCAATTGGAAGCGACTAAAGTGTAATCTTTCGGGTTTGTGTGTATTATTAATATAGTTAGTATATATTAATCCAATATTTTCCAACTTCTCTTCACATCTGTCTCCATTTGGATAACGAGTAAAGTGTAATCTTTACCATTTTATTATTATTATTATAGTTAGTATAATTAATCCGGTGTTTCTTAACCTCTCTTTACTTATGCATTGACAGCAATTAGAATGCAATTTTTACCAGTTTATTATTAGTACAGATAGTATGATTAATTCGGTGTTTCCCAAATTTTCTTCACTTCTGTACCCATTGTGACAACGACTAAAGTGTAATCTTTACAAGTTTATGATTAATATATTTAGTATGCATTAAATGGGCGTTTTCCAACATCTCCACTTATTCTTGACAGCGACTGAAGTGTAATCTTGGCCAGTTTATTATTAATATAGTTAGTATGATTAATCTGGTATGTCTCAATCTCTCTTTATTTCCGTACCTTTTGATGTCAACTAAAGTGTAATCTTTGCAAGTTTATTATTTTCCCAACCTCTCTACTTACGTATTGACAACGGCAAAAGAGTAATTTTATATGTGCTACTAGTATAGTTAGTATATTAATACAATGTTTCTTAATTGAAGAAAACACTGTTAAAACTAAATGTGAAAAAATTTTTAAATGGGGGTTCTAAATTAGGCATTAAATTTTTCCCTTCTGCATTGTTTTGAAAATGATTCGAAAATGCGAAAATTCTTTTTACTATTTTAAAATATGACCATCGTAAATTTTTAAGCAAAAAAATTCAATGGAAAGAAATAAACTTATATCAACAAAAATCAAAATTTGATTAAAAACTTGCGAAATCTCTAAAATACGCACAAAATCCAGATTGAATATCACCGTTCTCTTTTATAACCTTTTCCTTATCGACAATACTAAAGTTAGCGTGCAAATGCGAAACCTAGTGATCCAGCAAAATCCATTGCAATCCATCATGCGCATTCACGGCCCATAAACTCATGCTACATTTTTCATGTTCTCTAACGTTCAGATCTGCTATTTCTGAGAAAATCGGTTTGAAACTTGATCTGATTCATCTGGACGGCAAATCAATCATTCGGGACACCCGATGCAAAAAATATGGCAGTTGAATAAGGTATAATTTGGTCGTAATATCATTTATCAGTGGGAATACGTAATCTGCACTTAAAACAGTATGGACAAGCGTAATGTTAGAATATAATCAGAGAAAATTTTTAAGAACTGTAGGGGTAGCAGTTTATGATTGAATTATGAATTCACCTGTAAAAAGTTTGTTATTTTAGAATATTTACAGTTCGTGATGGTAGGGCAGATTCGAATTTCATTTCGTCTGGTCCAAATCTTAATTTACATTACAGAACTCTTTAGACGACGGCGAAGACTAACTCTGGCAATAGTAATTACGGTTTATTTCATTAGAAAACTAAAGTATTGAGTTACATGACCTTTCAAATAATCTGGTATTATTCATACCTATATTTCCCAAATGTGCGTCACAGGAATCGAATTTATTTGTTTATTGCCAAATGGCAACTACGGATATAAACAGTTTAAAATCAACCGTTTCGAGATTCATTTGCCAATTTCGCCGCTTGGTTCAGATTTGCTTGATTTGAGCTATGGAACTGCAAAATATTGCTTCTTCTTCTGGTACAGATGCATTTAGCACCTCGTCTGGTGGCAACACTCTTGGCGCACTTTTTTATGTTGCCAAGGAAAGAAATCTTAGAAAAAATCTTTTTTTTTTAATCTTTATAAATAAAACATCTTTATAAATCTTTCCACTTGCCGAGGTTTCATAAAACGGGAATAACCCTAATAAAGATGGGGTACCTTCACCTGCTATAAATCGCCACTAAAGGTGCGCCAAAAAACGCGCCAAGCAAAACGCTCAGTGGATATACCCACTGAGCCACGACGACCCCCAAATATTGATCAAATTGCCCACCATTCTGTTGAAATTTTTCAGTAGTCTGATTACAGAAAAGAAGGGGAAAACTGTATCTTATAAGAGTGAATCAGTGTAGAAAAGACTATATGAGCGAGAATAGGTTTCAAATTGCCGAATTGCTCTTGGACAAGAGAATGGGAGGAAAGTGAAGTAGACGTTCAGAATCTAATTGTGGTAACACGACTGCGGTGTGCTTCCTGCCATGTATTTCATTTTGAAATAAGAGTTAACACCAGTGAAAGTAAACGAAATACTGTTACATATTTTTGGATAATTTTATTTTATTTCATTTAGAAGAATAAAATCGATTTATGTGAATACGGATGCCATATTGATTATAAATGGTTTGAAATAAGATATGAAATGTGGGTAGATGGGTAGGTAATTAAAGTCGCACAGGAACAACACAAAGGACTATAGGCGACAGTCCGGGATCAATCCCGAAGGGAAAGATTGAGGACACCTCGTAATTTTGAACCACTGTCAGATGATTAGGTCAACACCTGAACTGGCACTCCAAACTTCCACACCTCGCCAACGTGAGGACATCTGATGCCCCAACAGCTTTAACATGCACCAGCCCCCGCGTACACGACGATCTTTGACTGGACCGAATTTCCAACTTGCACCCCTTCGGTTGTTAATTCGTTACTCTTCCAACTAGGTCCCCTATGAAATATCGGTAACGACACTCGATCAATTGATGTAAGCAATTAAGAATGTTTGGTGAATATGCTGTGCGCGGGTCTGTTGGTTTAAAATATTGCTGAAAACTGAATTCCATTAATGTCAAATAGCATCCATTAACCCTTCAGTTAGCCCAGTATCTGTCAGATACCTCTTATTAATTAATATTAAGCAGGAATTGATAGACAGTCACTTGTTATATGCGGTTGAAACTTCAACTACGTGACTAACTTCAGGAGCTATTTGCACCGCCTCGTTTAGGACAAGTTTTTAATTTTAGCACTGTTGTCTAACAGATAGGTCGATGTATTTGCATAAGTTTTTATTATTTTTTGTTTGAAGTTTATTATATATTCTTTCAAAACAATATTTTTGCGCGTAATGCGCTTACTTTCAAGATAATTTAAAATGAAATTAATTGTTCTTTCGTTCTGTTTTTCTTCCGTAAGTTTCACAATTGTTATCACTAACATTATAACTCGTAGAGATTGATTAAATTATTATTGAACTAGAGATCCACCTCTTTGTATTGGCGAGTATATTTTGTTTCTATTTCAATTCAACGTTGATCTGAGTATTCTATTGAGATGAAAAGCGCTATTTACTCAGAGATACACTACGCCTAATCGTGTCACATTTCGACCGTGCCTGACAGTTGGTTGGTTTATTTGAGTTTTATGGAGCTAGGTCCCGGGCCAAACCAAGACCAAATAAAAATTAGTAAATACATAAGAATTTCGAAACAGGCACACACACACACACACACACACACACACACACACACACACACACACACACACACACACACACACACACACACACACACACACACACACACACACACACACACACACACACACACACACACACACACACACACACACACACACACACACACACACACACACACACACACACACACACACACACACACACACACACACACACACACACACACACACACACACACACACACACACACACACACACACACACACACACACACACACACACACACACACACACACACACACACACACACACACACACACACACACACACACACACACACACACACACACACACACACACACACACACACACACACACACACACACACACACACACACACACACACACACACACACACACACACACACACACACACACACACACACACACACACACACACACACACACACACACACACACACACACACACACACACACACACACACACACACACACACACACACACACACACACACACACACACACACACACACACACACACACACACACACACACACACACACACACACACACACACACACACACACACACACACACACACACACACACACACACACACACACACACACACACACACACACACACACACACACACACACACACACACACACACACACACACACACACACACACACACACACACACACACACACACACACACACACACACACACACACACACACACACACACACACACACACACACACACACACACACACAGCCAATCCAACAATAAAAAGAACAACATGAAAATAAAAACAAATCAAAACACTTTTAATTAAGAACAGTAAATGTTAGATTAAAATGTGTATCAAACATAAAATATAGTAAAATGGTAGTATAAAACATGTTTTTGGAAGTTTTAGCTGATTGTGAGAATGATGGAAATGTTAAAAGATTCAAAAACATTTGAAATATCGACGGATGTAAAGATGGTGTAAATGTCGAAAGATGGAAAAGTGATGAAAACGTTAAAAGACGAATAGTGATGCAATGAAAGATAAAAACAATAAATACAATTAAAAAAGAATGCTATATAATTTTTTTAAAGATTTGAATGAAGTTCCCTACAATCAAATCTTGCAAGTTGAAATTGAAGTGGTTATGATTATTTTGGCGATGACTATTTAAAACTGGACAACCGCCTGAACAAGTATAAAATACAAGCGTTTCACAACAGCGCCTGATGTAGAATTAAGAATAGATATTCGATTTCATTCGATTAGATCTGGTATGCAAAGTGTCCGTCGTTACAGTGGTCCCGCAGCAGGTTAAAATGCTATACGCTCCCCTCTATATGCGTCCAATTATTGCCGAGGGAAATTCGAGCTTCATCAGGATTCAAGTTCCGGATCCAAGCAGATTAACAACTGGCATTTGTTCCAGCCCTTCAGCCCTGTCGGTAACCAGCTAGTTAGTTGTGTATTTGATTTGTCATTCGTAGGTTTCAGGCGGAATTAAGCACATAATTGAGAAGTTTACCTGAAACTCCCGATGCGATAAGTAAATGGCTTCTGATTTCAGGTATCAGAGGAATGTAATGCAATACCTTGTTGCGCATGTGTCAATTGAGTCGCAGAGATGGTCTATTAGATAGGGATAATGCGTAAATATTCTCGATTGGAAGCTAAATATAAAGGTACATATTGAATCAAAATTGATTGGGATTGATTACAACTTCGATTTTATTTCCTATTTACATCAGCATTTTCACTAAAAGCAATTTGAGTGTTCAGAAGAGGTAAAATCAAGTGACTAAACACAACATACATTATATACAGCTGTGACAGCCATGTTAATATATATCTTTTATATAATTTATTTTCATTAAACTTTTTGAAATGTCTCGTAAAAGGCCAGTTATAGTATGAATAATGTTGGTAGCTTTCTTGAATCCAAATATGAATCTAGTTTGACAATTTGTTCGACGACACACGTTAAATTTATGCTTTTTATTTCATATAATTCCATTATACTTTCTGGAATAAGTCTCTTAAAAGGACAGTTATTGTATGAATAATGATAGTAGCTTTTTCGGAAATTGAATTTGAATATGAATCTAGTGTGACGCCACGTTGAATATCTCGTTCGCTTTTTAAATTGCTTTATACTTTCTGAAATGGCTCCTTAAAGGACAGTTTTAACATGAATAATGTTGATAACTTTCTTAGAAACTATCCAAGTATGAATCTAATTTGACACTTTGTTTAACACTGTATCCAAATATGAATCTAATTTGACACGTTAAATTTATGACATTTATTTAATATAATTTCATTATACTTTCTGAAATATGCATCCTAAAAGGACAGTTATAATATGAAGAATGTTGGTAGCTTTCTTGGAAACTGAATTGAAGTATGAATATGATTTGACATTTTTGAAGTTTAATATTTCTAAACCACTTGAAATTTAATTGTGTGTATAGATCGAAACAGTATTTAAAAAAAATAATCGCATTTTTCTGATACATTAGGTTTTGGCCTTTTAGACAATTAAGAACAATCTTAAATGCAAAATCCTTCGTTTTTGAAAGTAAGAATTAAAGTGAAAAACATCGCCACTTGAACTAAATTATTACGTGTGTTTTCATGTCATCTGTTTATGTGCAAAGTTAAATTAAGTGAGCTTAAAAGTAAAAGGTTTAATTATTTAAACCCTTTTGAGGGGTTTACACGTATATCCTCTCTACAACCTATTCTTCCCCGCATGACTTCTGACCAATTTTGACCAATGGAATCTTTCCTAGGATTTTTTCCACCAATAAATATGGAAAGGAAAAGAAAATAACTCTTTAATATCCTTACTAAATTCATTTGTTTTTTAAGAAAATGTGTTGAATTTTCAGCTGGAAAGTGTACTTGAATACTTTATAAAAATATCATTTGCTATGCATTCTATAAACAAATATTTCAGAATTTAGATTGTATAAAATAGCTTTAATCCATACCATTTAGCCTTATATATCATACAACTGCTTAGACCTTTTTTGGATGTGACATTTGAAAACTTGGAAGTTACTTTACGTCACATAATGCTTACGTAAAAGGAAACCGCTTTCAAAAATAAGCATTCATGGGTTAAGTATATGCCAAGTGGAGCATCAGTAAACTCTTTATGGAAATAAAAACAACGTACTTGAACGGAAAAGTTGCACTGTGTCGTGTTTGCATAGTTTTCTTTTTCGTTTCCTTAGCTCTAGAGCAGTTCTTGCACTTCCTATATTCAGTAGAGCGTTTCAGGCCTAAGAAGACAGCGCGTTTCTCAGACGTGAGCTGAGTAATCAATTTCCTGCTTTTTCCAACTTAGAGAGCTAGAGATATGTGTTTCGAGACTATACTTCATGTTTTTGGTTTCATATCATAGTAGACCAAAGAACTGTAGACATAAAACGTCAAACAAACCGTCCAATTTTTCGTGTGTTCTATAGAGTTTAAGATCAAATAATTTAAAAATAAAAAGGTATCAATATGTTTTTGTATGATAATCCACCTTCAAAAATTCACGTCTACCTTACAGACTTTATACTATAAAATTGTTAATAGTAATTGTGTATGTACAAGTCTGTCATAGGCGATTAATTTTCAACCTTGGCGACTTCGGGTATCTTTTTAATCAAAATCGTCTCAAAAGCAACAAATTGAAAAAAAGGTTGCGACATCTTTTGAAAATTCACCTAAGGTCAACAAAATTTTAGTCGTTTTGTTTAACTAATAGCGGTAGGAAAAATATATTTCGTGTTCTTTTTCGAGAAAATTTTCCGAGGAACGCCAATTTTGAAGTCTTGGCGGCAAGCCATGGCATCCATGAAAGAAAAACATCATAATCTGTGGTTGCTAGATTGTTGTGAAAACTTAAGAAAATATTTAGTTTTTGAATTTTAAAATATAAATTTCTTGGCAAGATCTTCATCATTTGTTCCATACTTTATTAACACAGCTTGTGTTTTATTTGATTCATTTCCAATCCGAGCAACTAAAATTGCTACTAAAACAGGGTTTAAAAGACTTCTATACAACTGTTTCTACTATTCCAAAAGTGCTTTGGATATGATAGCCCTGTTTTCATAAAATGCAACATCAGAGTAGTGGGAGACAGTAAATTATTTTTAAAATGTAGTTCATGGAAGGATATTTTAAAATATAACTAAAAAAAGGATAATATTTTAAATTGTAACTTTCATAAGTGAATAATATTCCATGCAACCCCATTTGCCGAGTGGCTAAAGACGTTGCTCTTAGAAACTGGTAGACTGAAGTTCTTGGTACGAGTTCGAATCTCGTTGAACGTGCGTATGCTTTATTCATTTATTTTATATTTACGAGCTTTTTATTTATTGCTAAAAGAGAGCTAAATAGACTGAAGCAAAATAGGAGATATTTGTAATAAACATGTTTCAATATTTTGTCTTGCAGGCCAAGGATTTGGATGTTGGCTACAACAGTGCGATTCGCTACGAAATCATTCGCAAACCCGAGGATGCTTCCACCAAATTCCACATCGATCCAGTGTCCGGTATTGTCCGATCCATGGTCACCTTTGCCCTGGACGGTGGACGAATCTACGGTTTCGATGTCAAGGCCACCGACCGAGAGGGCAGTGAGAACGGGCACACTGCCGTGACCAATGTTTTTGTGAGTATACACCACACAAATCCGTAGAAGACTGTTTCGCTGTAGACTGTTCAAGAGAAATTATAATTATCTTGGAAATGAGAGATATTACTAATCTGCAATTAAAGTAAATCGGAGAAAGAAATATCTCGCATAGAACTACAGCGTATTCCCGTTGTAACGAAATATGGAATCCTGCACTATTTCATTGTAAAGGGATTTTCATTGTAGTATAAATGTTAATAAATACATTATTACACAACTATCCACATTAAGTAACATGCAAAACATTTCTAATTTTGATGAAAAAATTGTAAATTAAAGAAAAATTGAGAATCCGAAAAATCGATGACTAACTTTTATTTATGATACTGCAGAATAACCGTGACTTTTATTTAGACAAGAGAATCCTCAGCTGAAGAAAACGAAATTGTAGTGAAAAAAATTGCTTTTCGAAGAAATTTTTGTTATAAAAGCATTATCAACAAAATTTACTTTGTTTTTCGAAATTCGTGCACTACGTCTAAATACTATTATATGAAAGGATTGTTGTTAATTTCTTAAAAACGGTGTTTTCGTTGCATAAGTATTCGCTGTAACGAGAACTTACAAAAATACTTCTGAACAACACTTGGTATAGATCATGTTCCGTACTGGCATACTAGCATAATTTTTTGATCGAAAAATTTTAGTATAATGCTTTCCGTGTTAATTTTGTGTAAACATATGAACTATTTTTATCCATTAAGAGAAAATTTATCTATATTACAAAACTTGCTTTTGGAAAACGTGAGATATCAGTTTTCAAATATGATGAATGTTGTTAATTTTAGGTCAATTTGATATTTTTACGAGTTCTAATCAACCAAAATAAGCATTACTTCAATCAAAATTAAATTTCAAACCCACCATTTGTATTTTTATTTTGAATGATTGCTTGAATGTTTATTTTTTAGGAACAAATCTATTACCTAAAGGCTCTTTCTCTGCTTTCTTTTATAAACATTACAGAAAGACTATTTAATAATTCGATATATCAGGAACTTATACCTAGTCCTAATTAAAACCGTTCTGTTTTGTTAATGAAATTCCATATAAGTAATAAATGTTGTTTTTAATTAAGGGATCTTCATCATAATTATATGCATTTAATTATGTTTCAGGTATATGTGTTACCAGAAACTAAGCTGGTTCTATTCGTCGCTGGTAGAACACCACTTGCTATTGAACAACATGTTGATAAGATTTTAAGGTAACGTTTTTACTGAATATTAGAATTACCTATATTTAACTATGTGTAAGCAATCAGTTGGTCTTGGGGAAAAATATAAAAATCATCCTCTTAGGGATTCTTTCGCCAATTTTGCTCCTTTGTTTAAATATGCTTGATTTGAGGTATGGAGCTGCATAATATTGCTAAAACTATACGGATGAGTTCGCAGCTCTTAATGAAATTCTTAGGCAGCCAAATTACAGAAGGTAATGAGAAATTTGGAGGTTGTAAATCAACGCATAGAGAGAAGAAAAAGATGCGAGCGAACGCAAAAATAGGTTTAGACAAAAAAAAAAACCCGAATCGACTTTGAATAAGTGAATGGGATGCAATAGACTTATCAGATTGTGTTAGAACCATTGAGGTATGTGCATGCACTGCAATCTCAATTCGAATTGACATTAAGAAGTACACGAAATACTGTTTTATATTACTGATTTTTTTTGTTATAATTCTTATGACAAACTAATTATCGTTTCATATAACTGATTAATTTCATTTGGAGGTATGAAATGTGTACATATATTGAGGCTCATATACATTATAAATAGATTTAACAATCCAAGTAGTTTCGACGAGATATCTCGTTCATCAAGATATTACCAAGTTTGCTAATGACGAGATACCTCGTCATCAAGAATGCCGATTAAATTCTGAATGATGAAGATACTGCCGATTTTTGATGATGACGTGATCTAGATCATATCAGTTTTTATAATGACGATATATCTCGTCCATCAATATCTGGTCAGTTTTGCTAATGACGAGATAATTTGTCGAGACAACCACCAGGAGGGTTAAATAAGGTATGAATGAGTAACGAACCTGCCATCTTAAGTGCAGATGTAAGCACAAGTCTACTTCTTCAGTGGATTTCATTGAATTATGTATTGTTATTTCACTGAAATAATTCATATAAAGTATGGTTAAGCACATAATTCTTTATTTAATGGGTAATGAATTATACTTGTTTATTTAACTTAAAAGTAGGTTGTTGAAGTAAGGTTGTACGGAATTATTTTAAATATGCATTGATAACGAAGTCGGTAGTTTTAAGTATGGCATTATTGTTGATTATTTCAGTTACCTCAGTAATCTGACAGGATATGACGTAAAAATGGCCAAATTAGAACCTCATCACGATGGAGAATACGAAGACAGGGAAAGGTAAGAATTGTTTGTAAATAATCTACATAAATCATCATTGAAAGATTAACTATTTTTTAAGGAATTGTGAATGGATTTACATAATTTTTCTGAATGGTGTTTAATGTCTGAAAATATATTTCTATGCGAACACGTTGATAATATTTATTTTACAATTTTTATATTTAATAAAATTATTTGTAGTAAAATTAAATGTTTTTTTACTTTAAAAACTAAAAGTCTGATATTTTTCTTTCTGTAGCACCGATCTCTTCTTATACGCTGTTCATAGAGATACAAATGACATCGTGGATACAGAAGTCTTGCTTAAGTAAGTAATTTGAAGTGCAAACTCATCGAAGCTATTGACAGATAAAAAATTATAAATATATACTTCATGGCTAAAAGTTTTAATTTAAATGTTCTGAATTTTATATCTTGTACAGATCATATGTTTTCACTCCAGTCTTTCGAAAGAGCATAGTGTATAGTTTAATTTAGAAATTAAGGGGGACAGTAGACTCGAAATCGATCGAAAAATCAATTTTTTAATTTTAGACTTATAAATTAATTGATATCAAACTCTATGGATAGCAAAAAGTATTTTTCAATTCCGATAATTTTTGTCAGAGTTACAAATACAACATAAAATACATAGTAGATAAGCATAGCAAGGCCCAAAAAAGCACGTTTTTCTACGATTGAAAATTTTTGACTTTCTTCTGATTTCAAAATATTCTCTGCTCATCAAGTTTTAATTGGTTGTTTTTAACAATCTTTGTAATCTGTTGAAATATCCAAGTACAAATGACAAATTCATCATGCTTCCAAATTGTGAAATTTCGGTTTACAATGTTGCTTAACCTAACTTTTTATTTCAAATTTTATGTGTTTCAGTGCAATTTTTTTTCTTTGCACTTGAGTCATATTCTTAATAAATGGAGTTAATTTGCTTTATATGGATACAAACTGCAATGCGAATTAAAATTTTGACAATACATGGAATATTGATGCGCAAGCGACCTATAAAGTTTTACTATTTTATCAAAAAATTTAATGTAACTTTAATGTAATAACTTCTGCACAACTTAATATCTTTGGATCAAACTTTATATATAGGCTTTTTAGTGAAAAATAACTGTATGTACAAATTTTATAACAATAGGATAATAACTACAAAGGTTTGTTTTGAAAGTCCACTATCTCCATAATTTTTGTTGGTTCATTATACCAAGTCTATTTTAACTATACAATACGTTTTTATGTATTTTTACAGCTCACTTGAACAAAGATCTGAGCTTATTGTTTCTAACCTGGACAACTTCAATATTGTCCGAATCCAAGGAGTTTCAGTACAGGAAAAGATCAGCCAAATGGGAACAACAGAAATCGCCATCATTGCCTTAAGTAGCGTTATTTTCCTGGGTGCAGTTTTAGGAATAGCTCTGCTGTGTTCATCTTGCAAGAAAAGGTAATTAGTACTTACTTAATCTTTAAAATTTCGGTTTAATGATTAACCCTCCGAGCGGTTTCAACGAGATTTCGCTTCCATCAGGATCTGACGAATTTTGCTAGTAACGAGACATCTCGTCATCAAAATATTGCCGATTTTTTGGATGCTGAGAGATCAGAATCTGGTCACTTTTCTTCTAGTGACGAGATATCTCGTCCATCAAGATCTGTCCAGTTTTGCTAATGACGAGATACCTCGTCCAGATAACCAGCACGAGGGTTAAAAATGACATTTTATTAAAAATTGTGATTCTAATTTTTTTTTAAATAAACTTTAAATAAATTTGACAAAGAGGAAAATAAAATTTATTTCAAAGGATTAATTTTGACACCATATTTGTAAATGTGTAATACAAATCCAAGACTACGTTGACTGGTCGACGTTTAGGTCAACATTGGTTCACACTTTACTCACTTAAGTTGTAGTATTATTTGCAGTTTAACTACAATGTAGTTATAATAAAACTGCACTGTAATTGAAGGGCTCTGGGCAGATAGCGATAAGCAGCAGAATGAAAATTCTGTAATGAAAATATGTATTAAAAACAAAATATTCAAAAGGATAAAAAAAATTCTGATTGTTTGAATAAGTGTGTATGCTTGAAAGTTTAAAATAAGATAATCTCTTAAATAGTGTGTGTGTGTGTGTGTGTGTGTGTGTGTGTGTGTGTGTGTGTGTGTGTGTGTGTGTGTGGATCAGCCATTAAAAATTTTCCATTTTTTTAAATTTGAAAATCTCTCTACTGAAAAATTTGAAATGTGGCTTATCATTAGAGTGCTCAAATCACCTCAATTGCAGCTCATGATGAGTACATATATTATGTGTATTCATCATGGGATTTAAAAATTGAAGGCATGATGAATACACATTGTGTGTGTATTCCCTCACTATTGGATTCAATTTCTAAAATTTGAAAAGTTTTTTTTTAATTTCTTTACATTTGAGTATCGTCAGTTTATTCTTAGGCATTTCAACCTTGCAAAAATACCTTCGAGATCTAGTGCTTTCTAAAAGTAAAGAAATATCGATATATATCGATACTTTTCACGGAAAGCTCAAAACATTTGAGCAGCTCTATTTCCACTAGTTTTATTGTCCGTAAACTATTACTCGATATAGATTTAGTCAAATAATTGTACTCAAATAAAAAGTACTATTGTCGAAACCGTAGTTTCCCAAACTATTTTAACTCAATGCCTCCATTCCAAAGGAACTTTAATTCGGTGCTCCTTCTGGAAAACTATTTCAACAAATATTAAATTGTAAGTGTTGCTGTACCCATAATTTTTGTATTTCACCAAAATATTTATGTTGATGTATGTGAAAGTTTAGAATTTCAAAAATCTAGTTTGGAAATTAATCAACTTGGAACTGAAATTATACAGCTATTTAGTAAACTATAAAGTAACAAAACATTTAGTGCACATAAACACTATGCTGCCCAATATTATTAGAAATTTATATCAATAAAAGCATTCAAATTAATTATTGATAAGAAGGATGAGCGCCTTGTGTGTGCTACCAATTCGCCTACATTATATTTTATTTTTATCAGTAGCATCTTAAACCTCCACAGTCAACTGTTTGCAGGCGTTTCCTCTTTTTAGTTAACCCTTCACGTGATTTCGTCCAGATATCTCGTCCATGAAGATCCTACAAATTACGTTAATGACGAGATACCTAGTCCATCAAAAAAAATCTAGTTAATTTTACTAATAAGATACCTCGTTTGATACAAGTAGGAAAAACAATTGTCACTCGTCCAGAACTGGTGATAGTTTTAAACAGGATTTTGTATCAGAAGCTGCCCACTACAGGACAGTTCTCAACACAGAGATAAACCACGAAAAGAGTCAATGGCAATTCATCACTGTAGTGAGTTTGTGTGATGAAGTGGGTAATTTAAAACATTTTTTGGCGACAATTTATTTAGCGTCTTATTATTGCCCACTCAACTATCCTCAACTCCCCTTGTTTCCACTAGGTCTAACGTTAACCCCAATCTTCAACACCCAAGGGGCAGTAGCAAAGTTTAATAATAGTAGTATTTGGTAGAAAAATGTGTTTTTCAATTTCATTCAGATGAAATTTTACACCGTGCCAGTTTTTACAACCCTATCACTCTTCATATTATTCCGTGCATTAATATTACCTTGCGACTGTTGGTAGAATGGTGCTTCAACATAATATCCCTCGTAAGCTGGAGCATTTGATGCAAACTATTCGATGATGCTGGAGTTGATAAATGACCCTCATATCGATTACTTGAATGCGTTACGAGCGTGCAAAGGGTTTGAGTAATTTGTATTAGCTTATAGGACGAGGTACTAGTACCGTTTAAGGCGATTAAAACGGGATTTCCACGGGGTCTGCCAAGTTGTGATCTTGGGGACGGGCTCTTGTCCCCATGCATGATCGAAAAGGAAGGTTTTATTTGATCGTAAGCGATTTAAGCAATAGATAACTTGTGAGTGCATTAACCCTCCAAGTGGTTTCGCATAATATCTCGTCCATCAAGATCAGACCAAGTTTTTTAATGACAAGATACCTCGTCAACAAGATATTACCGATTTTTTTTATGATGACGAGATGAAGAT
This sequence comes from Meta bourneti, assembly GCA_933210815.1. Taxonomy (NCBI): domain Eukaryota; kingdom Metazoa; phylum Arthropoda; class Arachnida; order Araneae; family Tetragnathidae; genus Meta; species Meta bourneti. The sequence goes on from OW119928.1 coordinate 71,571,801, forward strand.
TGGTCAATTTTCTTCTTATGATGAGATATCAGGTCCATCAAGATCTGGTTAGTTTAACTTGCAACGAGATACCTCGTCGAGACAACTACCTGGAGGATGGAATAGAATCTTTCCAAGGGATTCTATTATAAGGAAATGAGCAATAGAATCTTTTCAGATCATTATAATATAGGGAAAGGACAAATAGAAACTTTTCAAAGAATTCTACTTTACAGAATGGACCAATAGAATCGTCTTAAAGAAAGATTATATTCTATGGGTAATCAATCAATATAATTTTTCCAAAGGTTGAGAGAATCCGTGGATTCTTTAGAAAGATGTATTAGTCATTAAGTGTGTTGTGGAGTAAAAGTAACACTACACACTACTCTGAAATTTCGCGACGCTCAGAGGGTTAAAATACTGGTCTGAGTAAAACACTGAAATTTCAAACCACTAGGAAAAGTTAGTGAAAAAAACGTTATGAGGCAGTTGTCAGTTGTCAAAATCGATAATTATCGCTATTTAAATATACCGTTTTCAAACCCTTCTTTTAAACAACCTTAAAAAATTCAAATTCACGCTAACATATACAGATGTGGAACAGACCCGTTTCTTGTATAAAACTAGAAATGGGCCATTAGCCAATCTGCGCGTTAAACGTAAAGCAAAATTTTAACTTATGTATTTTTAAAACAGTTTTAGTTCAGTAATTAGCCAATTACTGCATCAGCATAGCTCCTTTGGATTTCTTGTTTCAGAAACGGTTTCAGACATACACTCAAAAGTTGAAAGTTTATCAAATTAGAGAGAGAAATAGGAGTTAACCTCCCATTCAGATATAATTTTCAAATACAATTTTTTCAGTTTTGTATAATTTCGAAATTTAAATATTGATATCTTTTGTCGTATCACCGTTAATGCAATACAAATTCTATTTTTGTATTCTTGCATTTTAAAATACGTTACATACGCAAACCAAGTTCGAGAATATTCGGACTCGTAGTTAGATATTCACAAATTCATCGATTATTCTTAATGTTTAGATTCTTCCATATCATCCATCAAAGAACGAATGCATATTTCAGGTAGCGTAAAGATAACATTCATGGCTTGCCCAAACCAACTCTATTTTACACCCTCCAGTAGGTTCTGATCTAACCAAATACTTATCAAACCAACTATAAAGTTACGCTACCATAACGTGCGTTCGTGGGAATGGTTTATCAGAAATGTTTATAATTTAATAATTTTTGTAATATAGTTTATTCTTAGTAAAAATGTAGAATGTAGTAATAAATTAAATTTTTTATAATGGTAATATAATAATTTCTCTCTCTCTATATATATATATAATATTGTAATTTGTTTAAAAGACAATATCATAATGTTTATAATTTCTATTTTGTGGCTTAAAAACTAAGTATTAGCTTTAAAGTAAACAATAGAAACAATTATACAGTAAAAATTATCGATATCAGTTAATGCGTTTCTGCTGTAAACCGACGATCTCATTAATAATAGGAATTCAATAATACCGTTAGCAGAGGAAAAGTAATATCATTAATAATAGGAATGTAATAATACTATTAACAATAGGAATGCACCAAGACCTTTAATAATAGGAATGAGATAATACCTTTAATGATAGGTTTGCAGTAAGACCTTTCACAATAGCAATGACATAATACATTTAGTAATGCGGATGTAATAATGCCTCTACGACACTCCAGATCCAATAGATCCAGATAACGTTAGATTTAATGTAATTTATTAATTAAAGTCTCAATTTTAGTAAGACTAACTATTACTAGTCATCTCTAAATTCTAAACGTTTTCTAATTCCAAATAACGACAAAGCCATCTTGTGTTAAATTACAGGAATTTAATTTGACTGACAATTATTAAATGAAGCTATTAGTCATTTTACTCGAAACTGACATTTTCCAAATGATATTAGTTAAAATATGCGTAATAAGATCACGTTTCCATCTGTTATCCAATAACATTTTGGGAAACATTTGACTATTTGTTTTCGTGTTTGATGTCTTATTTAAGACAATGACTGTCTTCAGGAGAATCACGGTTAGTAGAAAGTTATGTTATCCTTCACCATAAGGAATAGAGCTTAGTGTTAAAATTAATTTAATTAGGAGATATTTTATTCTGAAAAGGTATTCTATTCATCCTTTGATTTCCAATATTATATCTGTTTTCACCGCGAGGAAAATTCTAGTACGAATAGATTCATCAACGCTGTCATCGATTGATATGTTTGGAGTCTAGTTAATAGATTAATCGTAATTGCATTTCATTGAAAATAATTTGTTTTCTTGTTTTCATTGACACATTTTATGGCTTAGCTCTTCGTTATTTTCTCAAATATCAGGCGAAATACAATTTGGTTTGTAGCAATTACTTTCTGGGTGACAACGAGTAACATCTGAGCCAATAAATTATCACGGGGAAATCCTAGTCAACGGTACGGCTTTTGTGTGATTTCAATTTTTGTAATCTAGCCAATGCCAAAAGGTAATGATTAGGAATGTTGATAAGACGCGAACTTTGGTAACCGCACCAGTAACTAGGATAAAGCGAATTATGTCAGACCCACAAATCCTAAGTAGCTCATCTGTGCAATTTCAGGGGCATATTTAGTATTCTTAAAGTGGTTATCTTGTATGTAAATCTCCATTGTTTGTCATTGCAGTTCAGTGCATTTTCATTAAAAACATGCATACTTCATTAGGTGTTTAGAAACTGAGCTTTTAAAGTTCCGTATAAAATAATTTGTGAAATCGTAATTAACGGTGCGGCTTTGGCGTGATTTCAATTTTTGTAGCCAAGACAATACCAAATGAGAATATTTAGGCACCAAAAGTCAACTTGACGAAAACGACATAACAGCAACTGGACCGAGCCAAAGTATTTTCATATTTCATGGTTTATAGAAAAAACTTGATTTTTTTGGGGATATTTTCATGTGTAGAACATTTGAGCCCCTTAGTTATGTCCAAACAAATTTTACTTCTGAAAAATTTCAGAGTTCAGAGTATATTTAATTTTAAGCGTATAATCACACACAGGACTTTTCTTGATGTGATTGTAACATAATTGTAATATTTTGTAAAATATTCACGGTTATATAAAAAGCGTTCTGAAGTTAATCTCGAAAATTTCAATATTTGTAACTATGATTTCTGTTGTTGAAGAATTGTAGCATTGCTCTTGAAGACATTTAAACCTTTTGAAATGAAATTTTCATGTGTTGACAGAATTCCAGAATTTTTTATACCTTTAAGTCGGGATGAATCTAAATCCATATAAAGAAATGTTCTTTTATTTTGTAAAGAATATATATTTTTTCAAATAAATACTCTTTTTTGAATGTAGAACCGAATTTTTTAAAGTTCCTTAAAGAATTCCCTGCAACCAAATACATATATGTATTTAATATATTTTATCCCATTCTTTCATATTTTAGTAAACATTTTTATGAATCTTAGAAACTTATAATCTGTTTTTGATAAAATAGGTACTAAACGTTAAAAAATGTAAGTATTTTATCGCTTTCGTTATGATTAATTGCAATTAATTCTTAAAGAAAGGAAAAATTCACTTTTTGAAAACGATTTTAATCATTAACTGTTCATTTTAATTGCTTTTTATTCGAAAAGTTGTATTATATGTATGCTAAATCAAAAATTTCGGTTTTGTATATTACTAATTAAGCGATTCTATTAATTTCGTTATAACATAAAGAAATGTTTTTATGTCTGAAGTTTAAAAACACATTACTTCTGATAACTAATTGAATAAAAATTATATTTTCCCGCTTATTTCCTGTAATCTTACTTTCTGTCGATAATGAGTATTTTAATTCGTAAACTTCCCCTAGGGCAGTCTTGTGTTCCTTCTTTTCTGATTTATGTCAATTGAAATTCGGAAATAATTGCTTTTCGATTATGCCTTAAAAATATATAACATCTAAAAAATGAATTTCCATTGAAATTAAACTCATTTATACTCTTACATTGGATTAGAAGACTTAAATTCCTTTCTGAAATATGAATCAATTGCTTGGAATGTAATTTCACCCCTGTTCTTTGAAAAAAGCCTAATGCATAATTTAATGGGAATCGATTTAATTTACTAATAAAGGGAAATTATGCAATACAATTATCGCTGAAATACGTATCAAAGAAATTTTATTACTATATTTTATTATTATCTCCAAAATAATTATATGGAACATATTAAGTCTGTAAAATATTTTTTATAAAAGGCTATACTTCATCCTATTTTCAATCCTAGAGGTGAATTGCTTCTTAATTTAAATTTAGCTTCATATCGTATTATTTGATCGCTTTGAAATATAAAGGAATTTTCCGTCGCTACATTGAAAATAGATTCAAACATTCTTTAAGAATTCTCAGAAAACCTTCGATAATAAAAATACTGTTTTTCCAACGGAATCTGATGCCTAGTCAATACCGAAATTTAAATTTAGAAAATACTTTTCAGAGAAGAGATGATTAGGAATGGGTTGTTTTTTAAATATTTTCTTTTAAATAGGTGCGTATTAAGTACTGCGTAATGATCTGTGTGGCAAGATTTAATAAAACATCTGAAAATAAAAACTAATGCATTTATTGCCCAAAACGAATTTACTTTAACAAAAGCGTGTTTTAAAAGATGCCATATTCCATTTTTTCCCCAATGCAAATTCGTATTTTCGTTTGTTCCAATCAAAAGCATGTTTGGAATTTATTCATCGCGCTTTTGGAACTGATTGGAAGTTGGTATCCGTAAAATCTTCCTTTCAAAATTCCATCTTTTTCGTTTTCTATAAATGGAGAAATGTCCAAACTCGTTCTTTTTTCTGAAATATGTGTTCAATGATCTATGCATAGCTAAGAAAACTATCCTTTCAAATGTACCACTCGTCATGTTCATGTATGTGTCTATTTTCAGGTATGGATTTATCCATGTAGTAAAAAAAACGAGTTTTTGAAGTAAATTGAATAAAAATATCCTTAAATAAAGTTCTTTCTTAAAGGTAATTTAAATTAATCAATTAATCTAAATTGAAGGGTATTATATTTCATCATCATGTATGTTTGCTTGCGTTCTTAGTAATTAAATGAATTTTAATATTATTGCTATTTGTGTTATATCAAATGGCTATGTTGAAATTTAAGATAGTATTTTTTCTTTCAAATGGTTGATTTACTTTTATAACGATACCTAATTACTTATTTTTTTCACATGGTGCATTCCTAAGGATATTCATAGATTTTGTACGTTGGTTGCATTTATCCAGAAATAAGTTTTACAGATATTTTGAATGATATCATATAGTATATACGTTTAATAAGATACTCGTATCTGAAAAATATTAGTAACTTTTCATTTAATTGAATAATTAAGTTAAAATTAAATTAAATGTAATCTCATCATTTAATGTATGCCTTTTAAGGTATTGTGATACTTGTATATTTACCGATACACATGTTACATAGAGTAATTACATTCATTAAAATGATGTACTTCCTTTTAAATCTTGCTATCTAAATAGTACACCTGTAGCAAAAGATGACGTTAAACGACAATTCATACTAAACTATAATCGTATATTTTTAAACCCTGTAAAATTTACAAAGATGTTAAAATATTTTAAAGAAATTCGAAAATGTTTCAGTCTTATATTATTTGTTAGTTTCAAGAACATGCTTTGCAAAAATAAAATTCCAGTGTAGTCTTCTAAATCACTTCTGTTGCCCTAAAATACTCGGCTGTTGTTGATAGGTACTGACTCTTAAAAGCACAAAGCTGAAGGCCATATAAAAGTTTAGATACATGGAAAAGTTATCTATCCTTTGATAAATATTCGATAGTTTTATTAAAAGTACCCTCGGGCACCACATGAGGCTTACAACTACAAACATGAAAGAGGATAGTGTGATATTAATGGATTTGAAAAATGAAATTATATAATATGATAGCAAAGCTTAATTCATAACCATACATTTTAAAACCAAAGATATATGAAATTGTAAACGCAAACTGAAAGATAAATTATGAGAAATTCACAGATATTATTATACAATGCGCGCAAAAGGTAAAACCAGTAAGTTACATAACTATGCGAAAAAACGTCGAAAAGTATTTATTTTAATTAACGTATTTGCAGTAATGCAAAAGCGATTTGCAAAAATTAATTAGTTTGGATTGCCAATTTATCTCTTGATATATATAATTTCTCTTTGAAATATCACGGGGACGGCTGTAGCCCATTTGGAAGAGCAAAGGATTAGCAACCGGAGGGTTGCGAGTTCGAAACTCGGTCCATCCAAAGACCGTCGTGTACACGGGGCTGGTACATCTGTCCTGGTTTTAAGTGTCCTCACGTTTGCGTGGTGTGGAAGTTTGGAGAGTGGGTTGCCAGCTCAGTTGTTGTTTTCATGGTTCTGACCGTGGTACAAAATTACGAGACGTCCTTGATCTTTCCCTTCGGGATTGATCCCAGACCAACCAATTAATAATAGCTCCAGTGCGACGTTAATTAACTTTGCAAAATCGCCTTAAAGCATACGGCAGAAAGAATTTCAATTAACGTCCTTTCAATTAGCATAAATTTGGTGGAGATATCTTTTCCTTGCATATTATGTTGCACATCTACACGTATGTGTTCAATATTTTATGTTCTAAACTAACGTGGATTACAATCTGGAATTCCAGGAAAGTTCGAAGGAGGCACACGTCATGGGAGCAGCAGAGACTGTACAACATCAAGAATCCTCTGATGGGAAAAAGCCTGGGAAATCCATACGGTAGTAGAAGCACACCAAACGGTACAGTGGACAACATAAAAGCAGCTTACGCAAACGGAGACCTCTCAGTGTAAGTACTGATTTTCGTCCGGAAATTGATCGTAGACCACTCGAGATTAGACCGTAGCAAGCACACTTGTAACGATGCTTTGCTATTCAAGAGGGCAGTGTCTCCAAGTTCATTTTCGTGATATAAGACAAACGGAAGGTAGTTTTAGTTCTGTTAGAAAAGTTTCGATATTCATTAAATAAACTAAAGACGATACAAAATTACGAAGAACGCGAATCAACACTTTTTTGTACTCGGTCTCCAATTTTTCCAAATTCTAAAACTAATTCTTTATCGCATCGACCTTAAAATGAAATAGACGGAGCATAGCATATGCCAGCAGCTTCATGTTATTTCTTCCAGTTGCTTGATTTGAAGATCTGTCACGTGGTTGTGGGTAAAAACATGGATCCTAAATTATTGATTGGTTTTAATCTATCGTGATCAAAAACACTAGCCTGCCCTTCCATAGACAATCGGTTAAGTCGATTTGTGATATACCCTTCAGAGATCTTACGACAGCGACACCGCCCACATGATCCGTCTATTTCATTTTAAGGTCGATGCTTTATCGCATTACACATCATAGTTACAGTTTGCATGTGCATAATTCAAAATACATTCACTAACATCATAGTTAGCGCGTGCTGAATAAATAAAATATCAACACACAGTAACATTAACAAGTACGCTGGTAGCAGTTGCGCCATAAAAATAAAATTTGCGGAGAACTTGCACGCTTTCACAAAGCGTCATTTCTTACGTGAATTTAGGTAATTCATACCTACAATGCACATTATTTCTTACGTCGATAAATGGAGTTAAATTAGAAAGGTAGAATCAATAAAAGTAGTGGTGAATTTGAGGTACGGTGAGAACCACCTGTTCTAGAGTTCTGCGTGACCTGTAGCCATTAGAAAAGAATTAGTAATTATATTCAAAGTTCTCAGCACTTAGTAAAAGCAGATCTTGGACAAACGTTTACAGAATATTGAATTCTGAAACTAAGTTTAACATGTAGAATGCTCCTACCAATTCTGTGTATATAATTAGTTTTCTTGGTCTCTTGATTATTGTGCCTTTCCTTTCTGCACGATATAGCTAATTTCAGTATTATTATACGTTCCAAACATTCAGTCTGTTCAACAGTTTTATGATTGATTCAGAGTATCTAGTAATTTCAGATTTTTAATCTCATTTTAGATCTAAATTAATTTTTCATGACATTGACACAGTATTATTAAATTTGTAAGGCCTTTGTTTTCGTTGGGTTATTCAAACAACTGAATTAAATTAGTCTGTAGACTATAAAACTTCATGTCACATTAACTTGCTGACACGGAAAAAAGAAGGTAGAAAGTCTCACGATTACAATTTCTTTTATTGTACACCAGATTTCAGCCCGTTCACCATAAGTCTATATTTAGAAGCCCAATAGGGCCACGGTAGCTTGGTTGGAAGAGTAACGGATCAGCAAATGGAGTGTTGCGAGTTCGAATCCAACCAAAGACAGTAGTCGTGTACAAAGGGGGCTTGGTACACGTTAAATCTGCCGTGGCCTCAAATGTCCTCACTTTGGTGTGGTGTGGAAGATTGGTGAGTGGGTGCCAGCTCAGGTATGACCTCGTCATCTGACCGTGATTTAAAATTACGTGTTGTTGTCTTCACAGATCTTTCCTTTCGGGTTTGATCACGGATTGTCCCCAATAGCCCGTCGTGTTTCTCCCAGTGCGACGTTAATTCAAATACCTTCCCTTGGAAGCCCAATATAGGCTTGAAACGGAAGTAAAACATTTATTTCTATCAGCAGTATGTATAACAGTATTATTCACTGCGTCGTCAGTAATGTAAGAGCAACTATTGAGGTGATTTCCTGTCTCGTCTTAAAAGCTTTACGGAGGGAAAGTTCGTGAGATTGACAAGCCAATTCGGTTGAGGTGATTTTGCAGGTAGCCGTCTGTGTCCAGTAAAAACAAGAAAATACGAACTCCTACAGCTCTCGGTAGATCTTGTGGTAACTGAGACCTTAACAAGTTACACTCTTTCTCTTCAGTTATAACATTGTAAATATTTAGTTTGATTTTGTATTCAGATTCTTTTTCCTGTATGGTATTCAATGGGAGGACATGGCATAAATGGACTGAATCAAAGCAGCATAAATGGACTGCTCTGATTTACTGGTTTGGGTTCATCCATTATGTACATCAAGAGCAAGTGGTAGAGAGGGCTTGGTTATAGGGGATGCCATATTTGTCATAATTATCGCTCAAATTCTAAATTCGGCTCCAGGGATTGAACAAGTTTCGTGCAAAGTGTATAAATGCTGGCTATGAACGAATCCTGCTAAGACACGTCTTTCTCTTTTGACAGGCCTGACTATAACGACAGCCTAGGCGACAACCACTCCATGAAAAGGAACAACAGGAGGTCTCGCCAACAGATGCCACCAGATGGCGCATCCTCGCTCAACCCGTCCAATGCCAGTCCAAAGTTCGAAAAGTACAATAAAAACGACAGTCAGTGGTATGATATGAGGGACGGAGCGGACTCCATGTAGGTAGTGGTCGGACCTCTATTTTTATGCTTCATTTCTTTAAAATGTCTAACATTCTTGTTTATAAAAATTTCAGTTTCTTTATCATATATCTATTAACTTAAGGAATGTGTATAACCTTTCAAACAATGTCGTGCTGAGATTTGGTTAGGGTGCGAGCTAAAATGGTACATGTTTCATTTGGGAGGGGATTATAGAATTATTTTGTAGCCACACATACAATAAAGAATGGCTCATGAAAAATGAAAACTAGAATTTTGAAACGGTAAAATGCTGACTAAAACTGTTCACAAGAGGCTAAATGTATCAGGACATTAGAGACAGTATTCACATTCGAGTTTCAGCAAGGTTATGAACTAAGAAATTATAGAGTGTATATTTAAGGTATTTAAAAAAAATGACAAATTTTTTGTAAATTTCATAATTTGTTCATAAAATTTCTTGACCTAGACATTTTTAAAAACTGACTAAAGGGGAAAATATAGGGGTTTCTATCTCCTGTGACTCTTTCCCCCTACATGGTTTTGCCTTAAAATATTTGCCATGAAGTGAAAAGGATTATACTTACATTACAATATATAGAATTAGGTTGGGTTATACAGCGCAAGGGCCATAACTGGTCAAGCTGTGCCAAGCACTACACAGTCAATTTTTTTCTTCAATTATCTGATTAATATTGATTTAAATGCCATGAATTAGTCTAGATTTTCATACTTGTGTAATCATGAAGCCATGTTATTCTAGCTAATCAATCCCGTTCGCTATAAAAGCTCTATAAATCGGAACACAGATGGAGCTAATGTTTTGATAATTTGGCGTAACTTGGCATGTTAATCAAATGTAATTTCTCTCGAATGTGTCGATTATAGCAAAAATTAACGCCAAACATCGCAAAAATGGCTATAAATTAAATTAGTACCGAAGTATTGTTTCTTCTCCGGTAGCTTGTACTATACGAGTGAACATCACTCGTTTTTCGTTGAATATTTATGTTATGAAATGTTTGTCTAATACTGAATATATTCAGTAAATATGTTTCTCTGTCCTTTTATAGAGCCTCAGGATTCTCTGGAGCTTCCAGATTCACAAGTTGGTCATCCCGACGAAACAACAATCCAGTCACAGAACTATAATAAATTACTGATTGTGAAACTCAAGTCAAAATCGGCGATCAACGTGCAAAGACTGAAAGTGAATTGTGTGACCAGAAGGATGAACTTTTACTGTTGAATAAGAGCTTTGGATCCAACCATGTGTTCAAAGTGAAAGAGAATGCCTTAAACGAAATGGAAGAACTTTTTATTTTCGAGTCTTCTACTCTTTTAGTGGGGGGATTGTTTCGTCACAATCAGTCTTTTCGCAACCAATGTGTGGATGTGTCAATTGGATATTCCGAACATTTAAAAGAACATGTCTACTATGAAGAAGCTTATTGCACGAAATAAGAGTTTATTTCTAGTTTGAGAACCGACTAACCCTTTATAAATATAAAAGGCTTTTCACTATTAAATTGCTCACTAATACACGAAAATGACTTGTTTCGCTGATGATGCTATGATTGAAATCGTTGCATTTAGTGTGAAAGATGGAATATTATTATTCTGTATCTTTGCTTTTTCCTATATGGATGATATTTCGAAATATGTCTAATCACTGTCTTTATTATTTAACAAATACTGAACATTCCATTTTTGAAATTTGAGTTATCTTTTTTTGGTTGTCTGAATACTTTCGGTTCTGTCAGTATCTTAAAATAATTCTAAAAATCTCTATCATCTTTCTTTCACCAAAAAACGTCTTAAGTTCTAAATTTTATAACACGAGGTGTTAAAATAATCGTTAGGAAATTTGTACAATGCAGGTGTGAAAAGTTATTATTTAACACTTTTCACTAATTGTCTTTAATTTTAACTTTACTGAAGTCGATTCCAATGAAGAAATGGATGCGTAATATTTTCCTCTCACCTTTAACTTTATATTTAGTTTTGAATATTATATCTTAGATTGAACGCAATGCTTTGAATGCTGTGCGAATGATTATTGATTATAATTATTTTATTTTTGTTGAATTTTATACCTCCTTATTTTCATTAATTTTTACAATATCTTCGAGGCATTTACAATTTAATCTTCTTAACACTCGGAGCATAACGTCGAATGGAAGCTACAAGTATGTACGTACTCTTTTAGTTGAAGTTTTTATACTTTTATTTATTGTACTTAGTGGCCAATACTCTTAATGTTTTTATGCCGTTTTTACCCTTTTTTACTCTTTTACATGAAAAGTAACGATTCTTTTATTTATTTCCCAAATGCTCAGCTAATACAAGATTCTTTGAGACGAATATATATATATATATATATATATATATATATATATATATATATATATAAGACGTTAAACAGATTTTGCGATTGTTATCAGACCATAACTAAGGGTAAAGATTTAGGATTTTGTAAAAATTGAATCGTAGTGTACAGTCATTTCTCAGTATGGATGATGTAGCTTTATCTTGCATTTTTGTTTAAATACAAAAAGGTGTACAATATATATTTAAATACTGCAGATTGAATGAACCTAATGTCTGACAAAGATCTTTGTAAATATGTTTCTTAGACTAATTGAAATAAAAGATTTATTAAAAGATGCCCTCTTTTCCCCTTTTCTCTCTATTTTCTGTGTTATTTTCATATCCATAGAGTGATAAAGAAGATCTGTCTATAGGTAGACTCCAATTTATGTTAACCCTCCAAGTGGTTTCGACGAGATATCTTGTCATCAAGAATGTCTATTGAATTCCTAATGATAAAGATATTGCCGTCTTTTGATGATGAGGAGGCTAAGATCAGGTAGCTTTTTGCTTTTTACAAGATAGCTAAACAACCACCAGGAGGGTTAAAATGTCTTCTCATTAATCATAAAACAATGTAACTGTTGAAAGCTGCTAGGTAATGTAAAATAATGAGCATTTTTGTGATTAAGGTAACCTTGTTCACTATACTTAAAGCACATTTTATTGCAGTATTCACAAGAACATGGTTGGTTGAGTGGTTTGGGTTTTATTACTAAAGATCGAAAAATGGATCATCTGCGTCAAACGCGCGACAAAGTGGCAGAATAAGATTCAATAAAATATGTATAAAATTTAGCAGATTAACCACCAGAGCAATATTAAAGGCATGATAAAACATATAAGTAGAAATCATGAAAACAGGATAAAAACTTAAAAGTATGAAGAGGGTTAATACATTAAAAACATCTCAACATAAAAATTAAAATGTAGACTTTAAAATGCATTGATGTAATAATGATTTAAAATGGATGAAATAATCTGATTTAAATGACATAAAATGTGTATGATTCAAGTTATTCACAAGAAAAACTAATGAGAAACTAGATATCTAAGTATTAAGATGTAAGTATTGTTCAATGTATACGTGAACTCATTCTAATTATTTAAAATAATACTGTAAATGAGTACCTATGAGACAAATATCAGGTTTTCTCTGTTCTAATAGTGTCATCAGTGAACGTTACTTTATTTTACTGAAACTCAACTGAAGAACACTCGAAATGAAATAAAACGTAACGAATGTGTTGAATATTGCAAATGTTCACAAAATTCGAAAAACAACCTCAGAGTTTTCGGTTGAAAATAAACAAAGGAGAAACATACAAAAAACAATTGTAGCTCATAAAAAGTTTTCAATTATATTTTAATTGTGCACTAATCAACCAAATACTCTTTCTTTTCATTAACATTTCTTTGATTTCATTTGATAAGGGTTTTCTAAGTTGATAAATGTTTCATTACGTCTTCTTAATTATTAATTCTTATTACAAAATGCCATTTGCCTTCATACTTCGCTTACATGTGTCAGGAATTGCAGTTCTCCTTCCAGTTTAAATCCATTGATAACTTATCCCTCAGTTTGAATCAATAAATTCATGAGTTCCCTCTCAATTTGGATCATTAAATTGGTACGGTCTTATAGAACAGCCGTCCCATAAGAAGTTGTAAGTTCCGGTCTAAGTAGCCCTCTCGTTACAAGAGGGTGGGGTAGTTTTAATTAATTTCGCGCTGGAACAACACAACGGGCTATTGGCGTCGGGCTAAGATCAATCCCAAAGGAAAGAACCAAGGACAACACCTCGTCATTTTGAACCACGGTCAGATGACGAGGTCAACACCTGGTCTGGCACCCCACTCTCCAAATTTCCACACGTTATCGTGAAGACATTTGAGGCTATGATAGGTTTAACGAGTATCAGTTCCCACATAGATGACGGTCTTTGGTTGAATCGACTGACAACCCTCCGGTTGCTAATCCGATACTCTTCCAAAAGAGCTACCTTGACCCCCATGTTGCAAGAAGCGACGGTAGAGCGACAAACCCATGAAAACCTTGAAACTTCCTCATTCAGAAAGGAATTACTCGACCTATCAAAAATATCTTATTTCCATTACTAATTTCCATAATCGTCCCCAGTAACCCGTTTGTGTTGCTTTAGTGCAACATAAATTCAACTACCTATCCACAAGTTTGAAGGGTTCGAGCTTTGGATCTCGATTCAAAAAGCTCTGAGTTCTAATCCAGGTATGGTCATAGATGTTTGTTGTCGTTCCGTATCCCTCTAAGCCCGTGGGTTTCGTACAATTTAGCCCTCGCGTATCAAAAAACAAATTTCATATTTACAGGGGAAGATTGCTCACCCTAAAATTTAATCAGAACTAGTTACTTTAATCAGAGTTAGTTGGGGGTTGAGTTTAATGGCGCAAGGGCCATATTTGGTCATGCTACGCCAAACACAAGACATAGAACGTCAAGTAATGGGCATGCACACACAAGGAAAGTTTCACTGACAAATAAAAGAGCAATAGATACAGGGTAATTTACAGGAATCGACCTGTGACCTACAACAATAGACTTGAAATATAAGTAGATTGAGCATTCCTATTGAGAATAGCTTCAACAAGTGTGAACATGTCGACTAGTAGTCAAATGACTGCTCTGTGAAAAATTGATTTAGTTAGCCGATTTGGCATCTGAAAGCCTCAATTGACCATAAAACATCTCATGGGAGGACAAGTATGTTTCTATTAGATTTGGTGAGCATTTCTATAAGGTGGTGACAAAGCTGGTAAAATCGCCAGTCTACTACTAATTCTCGTGGACCAATGAGATGGTAAATCAATGTTTGGGCTTTTTCTCTCGTTAACTAGACCAATCAGAAGATGAACGTTCGTTTTCATCCGACAGACGAATTGGTTCTTGAATTTCTTCGCGCTTCATTTCAACGTCAGTGTGTACGTAAACAGAGCAGAAGGTATTGGGGATCAGAAATTCCAAGGTTAATACATGAATGACCTCTTAATTTCCGTAGAGCAACTGTTTGGCGTGGAGGCATTGAACCATTGTTTTCGAGGATGCTTATGAAAATGTGATTACTGTAAGTTATCAACAATATTGTGCGATGTTGCAAAATGTATTTCTGTTTGAAATTGATCGACAAATAGGATTACAAAACATGCGATTTCAACAAGATAAAGAAACTTGTCGCAAGCTCGCGCAACCATGAGAACTCTAAAGGACGCATTTCCTGCCCGAATAATATCAAGATCTGGTGATGTCGTTTGGCCCACTGGTTCTCCTGATCTGACCGCTTTCGCCGGATTTCACTTATAATCCTTCTTAAAGGAATTTGTCTACCCTAACAAGCCAATAACGATTAAACAGCTCCAAGAAAACATTCGGGAAGAAATTGAAATCGCCCCAGAAATATGCTCTAACGCAAAGGAAAATGTGGTCTTAAAGCCCATACTTCCATTACGACCAGAGACGGGCATTCAGCCGTCAGATTCCATGGATGACGTCATTACTTGAGTAAAAAAAATGTTTGATAAAATGTTTTATTCAAAAGTTATTCCTTTAAAAGTATAGAACCCTTACGTAAAAAACACCTTGTAGCTCTGAATTCGTGTTCTTTACCCCTTCTCACACTTATTTCAAAAGTGAAACATCAAGACGTATTTCTCACTTAACGCGGATGTAATAATATTGCTATAGAAACAATATCTTACAAATTGGAAAAACTTATAAGAAAATTGTCCTACATTATTGATCTGGGTGAGAAGCAATCCTCCTGACCGTCGAACTATCTGAAGCTTACGATCCTTCTAAAAGCTCCGCTTTAGAACAAGAGTTTTCCAGAATTTTAAAAATTCTATATTTGAACAAACTAAAATAACTTACAGATGCACAAGAAAAACACAACACACAATCAATATAGGAGAATTCTTTTTCTTCCCCCAGCGCTCGTATATGGTAGGCCTGCATATCCGATGTCTCAGGCCCTGTGCACACATCCGATTTTTAAACGTACGGTGCCGTTGCGGCACAGTAAGTGCGGTCTATAAATGTGTGTGCAACTAGCCTAAGTGCGGTCAGAGATACAGGAGATCAGATAGTGTAGTGCACACGACGTACGTCCACCTTGCGTGCAATTTGTGCCGTAGTTCACCACGTCGCCGCACGGTAGCCGCCCACGCTCCTCCAGTCTTTAAGTACATTGTTCACTGTTGAGCGGTGCACACATCCGTTTTTTTTTAATGCGGAGTATTATTTTATATAAATTATTAATATTATTATAGTAATGGCGGTGAATTTTGATGATTTGGATATAGGATAGTTTATTGGCGAAGTAAAAAGGTATCATGTGTGAAATATGGAATAATCGCTGCAGAAAACTATCATGACCGAACAAAGAAAAGAGGAGCGTGGGTTGATGTTCGTTGGGTGTTTTGTTTCCACTGGAGGTATGGAGAGTCTCGTCCAGGTATTTTGAGATATAATCTTGTCAGTGATTTTTCCCGCAAGCTCGTCAAATGATCGAACACTCATTCGGAAGTAATTAAAAAACTTATCTGGGGTTTCTCGTAAATCCACAAAAGATGTGGATAAAATCTACCTCTTGTAAGTTTTAAATCAATAAATGAATGTATCCAGTAACGTCTATTTCATTTCAAAAAATATTTTTGTACACTAAGTAAGCGAAACAAACACGTTTCCTTCGATAGACATCCATCGCAACTGGCGGCCAAATGAGTATAGGCGTCATTTCACGGTTGTGTGTGAATGTGCATAGTTGGCTACGGCGACGTAGCGGCAAAGCAGCGGCGCCATACGTTTAAAAATCGGATGTGTGCACAGGGTCTTAGGCTCACATTCGCGATATCTGCCTAGAAGAAAAGAAAATTGCTCTAAAATATAAAAAAGGCTCGAAAATGGAAAATAGCGATAACATTAAAAAAGCCTGAACTTAGTTACTAATAATTATAAAAAAGAAAAATGTATTACACAACGGTGAATCACAGTTCCTAAGTGCTTATTTGTCGTGTGGTAGATATTTCATGTCACTACTAAATTGCTTTATAGCAATTACTTGAGAGATGCTCGTAAATAAGGACTCGGAAATTGATGTTGGTCACTAATATCTGCCATATAAACATAATCACCACTGAATGCTTTAGAAAAGATAAAAGCATCTTTTTACTCCATCATACGAAAAACAGTACAAATCTCTCTCGGAAAAAGCTTTTTAGTTTGCGAATAAAAAGAAATACGCGAAGAAATCTGCTGTTTCAATCACTTTGTTTCGTGCTTTAGGAATCAATCTGGAAGCAGTAATGGATTCAGATGTACCAGTGAGGAAAATATTTCCTTATGATTTGTGGATATGGTTCCTTGCATAAATTTGAAACTTTCACTAATGGTGTCTTATATCTGTCATACAAATATTCCGTTCACTATGCAAGGAGGTTGAATACATATTTCCTCTCGATATAATATGATTTTAAGAATTCGTTATCAAAAATATTTATGCGGGAACTTCATCTTTCGCCATTTCTTGCTTTCCATGTATCATTTTTTATTTTAACATAACAAAAATGACTAAGAAAGTTGATGTAATATTTTGAGCGATTCATTTTGTAGGTTTTATTCTGGATTGAGAATGGCTATAATCTCCAATATGAGAGGCACTTTTCCGTGAAGCTCAATGTAAATGGCGCTAGCATTCCTACGGCGAAAGTTATTTCTTGCGCGTTTTCCGAACGCGACGTCACTTGGCTTATATTTCGAATACGATTTCAGCACTTCGAAAATAAAAATTCCAAAGAATGAATTCCGAATTCATATATGATAGTTGATTGATCAACGCTCCTCACATTAAATGCCAAGCGTCGCCTCATCTGTGAGGATCTTTCTCCAATAAAATTTCCAAAGAATGAAGTCTATTACTACATTTTAAACTTCCAAGTGGTTTTGACTATATATCTTGTCCATCAAGATCTGATTAATTTTACTAACGACGGGATATCACGTCATCAATATATTACCGAATTTTTATGATGACGAGATCAAGATCTTGACAATTTTCTTCTAGTGACAAGATATCTTGTCCATCAAGATCTAGTCAGTTTTCCTAAGGACGAGATACCTCTTCGAGGCAAGCATCAGGAGGGTTAATGTTATAAGGCATTAACCCCAAAAAGCTTTCCTCAAATTATATAAGAACTCTTAATTAAATTCCGCAGCAACAAACATTAAATGGGATTTTCTTATGTACTTAGAGTTTAGTAACCCCCATACCAGGTCATTTGTGCCAGAGGGCGTAAAACCTTCACTTTCCGTCTGGTTTGTTTGTTAGCATTGATGATGTCTTCCACATGCATGACACGGATATTATTCCGGAAAGTAGTTTCATACTTCCATAAAGAAATCACCCCAAATTTTCAAAAGGAAGTAATTCATTTGTCAATAAATCAAACAATTTTTAACATTCTAAATTATAGAGAAATACTATGTGAAATACCAATGTACCGACCAGTTGGCAACACCTTGGGACATCAGGTAATTTCATTTCTGCCTCTAAACTGGCGTCTCCAGGTAATCGTTTATTGTTTCCAACAATCAATGTTACTGCGCATGGTCCAAGGTGTAGACAAATTCCTCTCAATTGTGTCTCCATTTGATGATTGACTAGTATATGCTAGTAATAATTTTGCGATTAATGCCAATTCTCTTATTCTTATTTATGCTCAAATATACTCTTTTCTTTTAAATTTTAATATTACGTTTAACAATTTTTTAAAAATAAATCTAACAGACCCTTACATAGCTTCTGAGCTAAACTTTCTAACTTTCTTATATCTATTGATAGCAATGTCATTATTTATTCCAATCCATTTACAATAAATACAGCATTCATATTCACTTACATGTTTTTCATACCCTTAAATAAAACAAAACTCTGCAAAAATGTGTAACAACATTTTGTTTACTTGAAATGGTGTTAATTCTTATTTCCAATAAAATGCACGGTAAAACCCTCCCCCCGTATCAGTCATGTGTTGCCACATTTAGATTCTGAATCTCTTCAATTTCATCCCATTCCTTTATTCAACTTTGGGATTGGTCCCGAATCGTCACCAATAGCCCGTTGTGTTGCTTCAGTGTGACGTTAATTAAAATACCTACCTATTGGCGACAATCACGAAGGGAAAGATCCAAAGACATCGCCTCGTAATTTTGAACCACGGTCAGATAACGATCGAAGTTATGAAAGGGATTTGCGGTGTTAACAAACTAGGCTAAAGACGGGGGTTTTACTTCCTATTACCAAAATGCTCTCGCATGATCGAGGCCACCTTAAAATGTTGTTTATCATCGTTTTCGCGACGTATGGCGTTTTATCTAATTTGAATTGACCAATTAGCCATCCTATATCAATTCGGAATTCTTTTTTTGGAATTTCTAGTGGCAACGGGTTGATATTGCATTCCAAAAACAAGTCAAGTGATCTAACGTTCGGAACACGTACAGAAACACTTATCGCCAGAGAAAAACTACTAGCTTGACAGAAAAGTATCATACTTTGAATTTTATTTCAATCTTGACATTTGAAGGATCGTTATCAGTGAAACATAAACCATACGGTCTGCGAAGATTTTACTTTGGTCCAAACGCTCTCGCATGATACATAGCTGGGGTGCCTTAAAATATAGTTTATCGAAGTTTTGGCATTTGATGTAATTGGTATGGACGAATCAACTATCATGCAACAATTCGGAATTTATTCTTTGTAATTTTTAGTGGGTACTTGATGAAAACCATTTGGAAAACGAGTCAAGTAACGCCACATTCAAAGTACGTTCAGTAAACGCGGATCGCAGCAGAAACACAACTGATACTTGTATTTATCTTTACAGAAAAGGCATCTCATAAACACTTAACCATCCTGGGGGTTGTCTTGAGAAAGTATCTCGTCATTATCAAAAGTAACCAGATCTTAATGGACAAAATACATAGTGTATATTGTCCTTAGAAAAAAACTGATCAGGTCTTGATCTCGTCATCATCAAAAATCGGTAATATCTTGATGACAATATATTGTAATTTGCAAAATGCGAAAACTTTTATAGCGTAACCACTTGGAGGGTTAATATAAATGAAAATATTTTCTCAACTAAGGGTTCCAAAGTTAACCAAGTTAAACGGTAGCATTCGTTTGGAATCAACCACAAAAATTTTAAAATTACGTTGCATAAAAATCATTCTTGGTTACACCAGGTTCCTATCCGTTATCAATGAAAATGTTATATTTTAAAATTTATTTATTTCTATGAATGTTTTGAATTTAAATTAAATCTAAGTCGATTGAAAATATTTAGCAAATAGTATCTCCTGTAACACTGGAGATTTTCGCGATAGATGATATGGGATCCACTCAATTCTAGCGAATCCGTAAGAACCCATCTCAACAACGATCCAGCAATCCCTTCGTTAAACTAATTAAGCATCTGACGTTTCCTCCCAAACGCGATTATGACTTCAATCTAGATATAGGTTCCCTACGTAATAATGTAAGACAGTTTCTGGACTCGTGAGTATTAATTTTTGTTTCCGTAATGGATGGGTAATGGTTGACGTGAAATTATTATGGCGACAAGAGATTAGCTTTCGGGTGACCTTTTAGTGAGTGAATAATCAGTTTGAACTTTCGATAATAGCATATTGATTGCGGAATAGGTAGGCTTATCTGTGCAACTCGGAACAATGTGGTGCGATGTTTGATCACATTAGAAAATTTGCATTAATCGTGAGTTTGGCCCTAAGCAGAGATGTGGGTTAATGTTACGTGATAACAGATATGGGATCAAAGTGGCTAAGTTGGTATATTTTCTATTTTGCCGTTTGGGAACCAATTTGGAAATTTATTTTGGATGGTAGGTTGGTAGTTAATTAACGTTGCTCTGGAGAAATATAGCGGGATATTGGTCAAGTTCGGGATAAATTCCGAAGGGAAAGGTCAAGGACAACTCCTTTAATTTTGAACCACGGTCAGATTACGAGAACATGAGATGGAACCCCAAACTTCCACACCACTCCAACGTGACGACCTTTGAGGCCACAACGGATTTTACGCGCATCAGTCCCGTGTGCAAGACGGTCTTTGGCTGGACAGAGTTTCGAACTCGCAAACCTCCGGTTGCTAATCCGTTGCTCTTCCAACTGGGATACCACGGCCCTAAAAAAAGTAAGAGACAAGAGATAGAGATTGGCACAGTACACGCCTGGTAGTTTAATTTTCAAAAAGCTAAAACAGTTGGAAAAGAATTACATCCATAAGTCATTGAAAACCTGCTGAAGTTGGTGTATTGTATAACGTTGGCTGTCCGTACTTTGAGCAGAGATATACCCTCAAGAAAATACAATGGCACGAAAAACTTCACAAATTTTAAAAGTTTGATGTAGTTGCCATAAAATAATCTGAAGACATCAGTAGCTAGAGCGAATAAAGAATCGGAATGGAACCAAATTTGTTGAGACTTTGGAAGACATGGGGAGATGTATTGCGAAAAAAAGATTTTACTACCAAAGGTCGCCAATAGGGGCAATTTGGCGTTGTTAGTGTCGAAAGTAGTCGAATATTTCCATTGAACAGACAAAATGGATTATGCAAAACTTCGACTGCGTAAGCAACACTCACGCCACTTGCCCCAGCTCGATATGTGGCATGTTGAAATAAAAAAAATTAGCAATCGACACACAAATTAATATAGATTCAACTCACAGGAAACAATATTTTATTCACCAGTATAAGGTTCCCCTTGATAACATAGACCGATTTCAATGTGCTGACCTTACTCTGCTTTGATTTTCTGAGTAGGACCGCGGTAGCCCGGTTGGTAGAGTAACGGATTAGCAACCGGAGGGTTGCCAGTTTGACACCAACCAAAGACCGTCATGTACAAAGGGGACTGGTGCCCGTTAAATATGCCGTGGCCTCAAATGTTCTTACGTTGACCTAGTATGGAAATTTGGAGAGTGAGTTGCCAGCTCAGGTGTGACCTCGTCATCTGACCATGATTCAAAATTACGTGGTATTGTCCTCGATCTTTCCCTTTGGGTTTGATCCTAGATCGTTGCCAATTGCCCGTTGTGTTGCTCCAGTGCGACGTTAATTAATTACCTTACCTACCTTGACTTTCTATGCTAGTCGACTCATTACGCTCAGTTGTAAGACATACCGCACACCAGATGCAATTTGTTGTACACAAGATCAGCGCATTGAAATTGGTCTATGTGGTCTGGTTAATAAAATATTGGTTACTGTGAGTTGAAGCTTTGTATTAATTTGTGTGTCTATTACCATTTTTTTTAATTGCAACACTCCACATATCCAGTTGGAACTAGAGGCGTTGTTGCTTACGCAGTCTAAAATTTGCATAATCCATTTTATCTGCGTTTAATGGAAATGCTCGACTGTTTCCGACTCCAACTCCAAAAATCTCCATCAGCGTCTTCAAAAACCTCAATACCAAATTTGGTTTGGCAAAAAATAAACCAAATTTGGTTCTATTCTATTTAGCCATAGATACCTCCAAGCGTTAAAGTTATTTTATGGCCACACCCTATATATTGAGGGTGATCAATAATTACCTAGTTATATTTGTGTTTCTAAAAGCATCATTGTCTTTTAGATTGCATTTCAAGCAGAGGTTTCTATTTTATCTTTACTATCCAGATACGATGTTGCTAGGTCGATTGACTGATTTGCACCGTGACATCCACCGTGCTCTTTCTATTTGAACCAGAGTACAAAATGCATCAGTAAACCTGTTTTTTGCATTCTAAAGGCGTGTCATAGACCAAAATTCATCAAAGCGTTGAGCACAATACGGGAACACTGTTTTGAAATCGAAACGGACGCCCACTAAGATTTGCATCAAAAGTAAACTTTTGTGTCATGTTTCCTTGATTCAGCCGATGGCTGAATCAAGAATGAATCAAGGCTGAATGAAGAAGCCCAGTATTGTTTCCAACATGCTGGGCTTCTCGAGTCAATGGCTACCACACAACTGATAAAAAGCAATTTAGAATATTCTGCAAATCAGTAATCTATGAAACAAGTGCATAACAGTATTATTTGATAACCATAAATAGATATTTGACGAATTTTTCAAAAATTTAATTTCTTCTCAATAACTCATAATGTTTCTTTACTTTCCGAATATTTTTAAATCCGAAAGCCGTGAATTAATTGATGGCATAAACTCAGAAAATGGCGACCATAAACTCAATTTTTTTCACTGGCCACTTGAGCTACGAATAAATGCGAAATCAATTTAGTTTCCATATTTGCTATTTCCATGCAAGGAAATAATCCCCTTGAAGAAGAGTAATAAATCATAAATCAATTCCACAGCATCAAGTTATTTCAAATGCAAATTCATTTTGAATCTTGAGAAATATGGATTCCGTGTTATAACGCATACAGAGCATTTTTTCCTATAATCGAATTATCTAAGATCACCGTGAAATGCTAGGTTTAGCACTTTCAGAGTATTTATCTTATTTGATCGAGATTCTAAAGACGACTTCTTTGTCTTGAAATAAGTTTTCTAAACGGATGTGCGATAAATTTCACACATTCACTAAAATAAATTTATCTCCTAAGATTAAGAATGCCTTAAACATATTAAATGGGTTTATATCGATGATTTAAAACTTAGAGTTAAGAAATTCGAAAAGTAATCTAAATAATTTATGCATTTCGATGTTCGTAAAACGTATTCGCTTTTTAGAGAAATTTTACTATTTGATTTATCAGGGAAAGTTAATTGAGCTAGAATATGTGTTTATAATATTTATTAGTGTACGTCAGCTTACAAATAAACACACTAAGTCAAAGTTTTCGTGATAATGCGTTTTTTAGTTTTTCTTGATTAAAATGAAATCTTTATAGCCTGGTGAGAGAAGTCCATTAAATTAATTTTTCTTTGGATGAAGGTTATGTTTTTTCTTGAGAAACGCACTTAGTGAGAATAGAATTTTTCCCCTTCGTTTGCTCAGAATTGCTTTTTGGCTTAGTGTGTCTCATTTGTAAACCAACTATATATGGTTTCGGTGTGTCGCTCGTCACTTGTTTTGCTACACAAGATTTAATTAGACAGCTTAAAGTGGATTCTGAACAACTACGAACATACATGGGATTTCAACATAGAGCTTATTGAATCGAAGGTCAAGTGGAAACGGAAAAAAATTCATCAGCCCTATGGATAAGGACGTGTCGTATTTAACCGAATCATTGTTCTTGTGATTAAGACAGAACAAAGCTGATTTATTAACGAAATATCACATAAAAGTATAGCGTAACAGATTTATGACAAAATATAGAGGTTGGCAGTTTTGGAATTTTATGGGGTAAGGGCCATATTTTTTGGGGCCAAGCTGAGGCAACGTCAAGTAAGAAATGCCATGAAAGGGAAAAAGAGTGATCGTGGAAAAGAGGTGGGATAAAAGTGAAAAAAATCGCTTAGGTGTATCAGGAGCGTGAACACCGGTTCGCGTTCCTGATATACCTAAGCGATATATCTTTTCCCATGGGGTTTACTAAAGACAGTAAACCCCATGGGAAAACATCACTAGAATACCTCGGATTCGTGAACCCCGTACTGAAGGAGGCGTGCTCTATGGCCATAATATGGAGAACATGAATAACGAATAGCGGACTCGAAACATACTTCTAGGAGATGAATGCAGTGGGATTGAATTTGTAATGAATCTGTCTGGGATTAGATTTGGGATTTCGTTGCATACATTACCTTCGATTACAAATGATAGCAATCGATTTGTATCAAAATTCAAATACAACCAAAACGATCACTAACATTTATTCCTAAATTTTCAGTTATGTGCTCACTTACATGATTAACGGGAGAAATAATTTTTTAAAACTTTTATAGAGAAACAAAAGGGTTAACGATTCAATCTTTTCAAGTGTATTTTTAATTTCTTATTGTATTTTAAGTATTTTTATAGGCTGCATTTCTGCTTTATTAATCGCTCTTACTGGTATAGTGATCAAAGAGTATTTCTGCCACCTAAAAAGTTCCTGGTTCGAATCCATGTTTGTAAGCTGATGGATGTTGGTGATTGATCCTATTAAGAGAAACGACGGTTTACCCACTTGGTGATCCTTCACAAAAATATTAATATAGAATTCAATGCTTCTGGAATCGTCCATTTCTTAATAACATTCTCATAAAGATCCGGAGCGCTTTAGAAACAATGATTTTTTAGATCATTGCAATCTTCAGAATTAAAAAATAAATATTATTATTATTTGTATAAAAGCATACTTTTTATACATTCGCTGACTTGTTCGAACGTATTGATTAACAATTTAATTAATTTATTAACAAGGGTCGTTATCGATATCCGATTAAAGCATCTTTTCAAGTCAACATGTTGGTAAAAACTTCTATAAAAGAAATAAACTATAAAAAAATCTGCTTCTTGAAATTTAGTATCAAAACAGACTAAGTAAAATTAGACTTCAGACCATAAACATTGATTATGAATTGTAGTTTTTAAGTTCCAAGATAAAACTAATATCATTAAATATTTCATTGAATATTCTACTTTAACCTTTAAACTCTCTCTCTTAACAAGATTTATTATTTTAATAAGAGTATCGCAGTATTTCTTTATGACCAATCCACACCAAATTTGGTACACTTATTCTTTGGAACCCTGTGGTTAACGTAGGCTACATATTAACCCCCGTTCTATTTGTCTTGGGTGTGCAGAGGGGTGTAACATCTCGTCATCCTGGACAGAGCACTTGCTAGGGGGCGCTCTCTTCCGGTCTGGCTGTGCAGATGACGTCAGAGTTAACATCTACAAGAGTCGCCTCTCAAGATGACCTTGGAAGTTTTTTTAGTATCTTAGAGTATGATGCAATCGCAGATGGATGCGGTTGCGCTGAAAACCGGTTAGTATCATATCATTTAAGTATCCTGTCTGAAAATTCTTAAACTGTGGCTTTATTATTGGAATGTAAATTTTTATGATAATATAAGATCATTTTTATAGAAAGTTGTTGTTTTTTATCGTCGATAGGGTACAGGGGACTAAAGACAGTTCGAAATCCTCATAGGAATAACATTGCGTATTTATACGATCAATGTCAGACCAATTCACACTAAATTTGGTACATTCATCCTGTAGAATTCCTCGGGACAAATAGGCTATATATTACCCCGTTCGATTTGTCTGGGTCTGCAGGGGGGGGGGCTAAAAATATTTCGAAATCTTTATAGGAATAATATTGAGCAATATTACGATGAATTATAAACAATTCAACCCGAGCAACGCTGGGTAATTCAGATAATATTGGGATAATCCCTTAACATCATCAAACTTTTCAAATTAATAAAGTTAATTCGTTCCATTGGTTAATTTTTGAGAGTTACCTCTGCTCAAAATAACAACCAACGTTATATAACGTCTAATTCAGCAATCTGAATTAGGAAATAAAGAATATAGTAATAATGAATTAATTAGCAGCAATGGTTGGAATAGCACCTTATGCATGTTTTCAATGATTTATGGTTCTAACCCTTTTCCACTGTTTTAGCTTTTTAAAAATCAAACTAGCAGACTCACGCATCATAACTTCTCCGCTAGATTTTTAATCTATTGATGACAATATCCCGTTACTAACATTTTATACCTCACTTAAATTCATTTTTCATATATATAAGCATAGATATACAAATTTCATTCTTCCAAATCAAGTCAAATTAATCAAAAATATAAAGCAGCATTTCGTGCCACTGCTGTTAATTCGTATTTCCAATAAAATGCGAGGTAAAAGAAAACGTACCTCAATCATAGAGCCACCATTTTTTCTGAGCGTCCTCTTCAATTGCGGAGCCTCAGTAGCGCAGTTAGTAGAGTCGTGGACTAGCAACCAGAGGGTTGCGAGTTGAAAACTCGATCACCTCTTCATCTGACCGTGATTCAAAATTACGAGGTGTTGACCTCGGATCTTCGGGACTGGTCGCGGACCGGCACCAAGAGTGACACGTGAATTTAACTACATACCTATCAATCCTAAAACGGACAGCAGTTTTTCACGATGGTTTTCGACAATGAATCGCATGGTACCATGCTATATATTTTGCGGTATTGCGCGTAATAACGTATGGTCGATTCTGACCGATGTACAATGAGGTTTTTCAGTATAAACATAAACAAACTGCCGGAAAAAAAATTCTTCCTATTTTGAAAAAAAAAAAATTATTTATCGTCGTTTTGGTGATATTTGGCTTTTCTTTTTAATATGAGAGGAATTTTCAATGCATACAAATAAACAACACGGAAAGTGAAGAGTTTATTTCCTCAACATAAATGCTCTCGTATGATAAATAACGGGTTTACCTTTCATGTATTTTTCGCCATATTAGCTATGTTTAGTGTTTAATCTAACTGACGTTAAACAATTAACCAATCATGTATCAATTCAGAATTCATTCTTTTGAATTTTTGGCGAAATGCTGAAATCGTATTCGAAAATAGATCAAGTTAAATCACGTTTGGAATACATATAGGAAACACGCTTCGCCGCAGAAACATTACCGTTAACCTACAGTTAGCTGGACAGAAAAAGATTCTCGAAAGCAGTGTGCTGAACGACTATCATGCCATATGACACTACAAGTTACGAAAGAGATTACTGAAACACTGGCGCCCTCTGTGTTTAGCTATACAGAAAACTCTCACATACATACAGCAAAATCGAAGATATACGTTGGCAGCTACTTATATTTTATTTTACACTCAATAATTTTCCACTCAAAGTTCCTTTCTATGAATACATTCATGGAATATATCTTGCTGAGAAGCGATTCTTCGCGAAAACCTATTTATTTCTAATATATCTTCCATTCCAAAAATAAAATTGGATGCAACAATAATGAATTTTCCGAAAGAAACGAATCGTTTTGGTTCGGATTTTATGACAACTGTTTTCGAATGAATAACGAGGAGTAAAAATCAATTATTCAGAAAGAACTGTTATTATTTTTATAATGGATTGCTATTTTATACTGATGCCTTCGGCTTTTTGATGGATTGCAGTTCCTTCGCACAGTTTGCCGTTAGTAAATCGATATGCCTTTTCAATTTTTGGAAGTTAGCTAAATGGGTCAGCGGAATTATTTAATGTGACATCGAAACTGTAAGTCTACTCTGTAATCAATGTTAAACTCAATAATGCGATTGACTAAATTAGTTACGATTCATCGAAGAGTTCCGGAACACCCCTAAAGTGCTTATATACAATTATGATTTCTATTTTGGGATCTAAACACTTGTTATGAAGCAGTTTCGCAGTTGCTGTGTACCTAAACATAAAATCAGTCAGTCTAGCTTCAATAAAGAGGAAAACAAGTGAATCGAGCGATTAATAAACATGAAAACAGGTGAATCGAGTGACTAATAAACATGAAAACAAGTGAAGCTAGTGACTAATAAAGGTGAAAACAAATGAAGCTGCTACGTTTACAGCTGAATCGAGATTTAAATTTCATTCAAACGCAAATTGGTATAGTATGCGTTGATTAAACAAATTTAACTGAAATCGAAATTATTTGTATATTATCGAATGGTAACAGCGGATATAACCAATTTTTTATCAACCGTTAGGGAATTTATTCGCCAATTTTTCTCCGCTTTGTTGATTTGAGCTACTGGGTGCATAATATTAGGAGCAATTGCACAACACAGAGGAGCTCGCCACTTTAGTTATGGTGTTCAACAGTAATTATAGAAAGCAATGAGAAATCTAGATCAGCGCAGAAAAGAAAATATGAGCAAAAATGGATTTAGCGTCAAAACTGCTGTATCGCCTTTGAACAAAGTTATTTCAATTAACGTCCCACTAGAACAACACAACGGGCTATTGGTGACTGTCCGGGGTCAATCCTAAAGCGAAAGATCCGAGGACAATATCACATAATTTTGAATCACGGTCAGATGACGAAATCGACTATAACAACACCTGAGCTGGCACCCCACTCTCCATACTTCAACACCACGGCAACGAGAGGGAATTTGAGACCACGACAGATTTACCGTGCAACAGCACCCGTGTACACGACGGTCTTTGGCTGGACCCTCCGGTTGCAAATCCGTTGCTCTTACAACTGGGCTACCGTTGCCCCTGTATTTCAAGGAAAGTAGATAACTTAATGTGTAACAGACTTTTTTAAAACATTCCTATTGCTTTTGAATTCATTCGTTCCATCATTTCACAAACTTTTTATGTCCCCAGAAAAAGGTTGTGGTCTCAGCAAAGATCTACGGGCATGCAACGCTCTCAGTTCAGGCTCCAAGATGAAACACTAATTTGCTACTTCAGCAACACTAGTCACTCATATGTGTAACAGACGTATATCACAAATCTCTGTTCTTAGTTGTAGACTATCCATCTGGTTTCTTCATGCAGTAACACTTATGCAACCACTTCTGAACTTTTCAATCTCTTCGTACTCATTAATATGAGGTACCACACTGTACCCATACAGTTATGGCAGTCTTCGATGGATTTCACCCCCTGACAGTGTGGTTTCAAGACACCCCACTTTTAAGATATCCTCAAACCACAAAAACTTATATCACTGAACACCGGTCTTTGATGCAAACAGAAAGTGGACCGGCTACGGCTATAGTTAAAAACTCGGCATCGACAATGGAACTACTGATCTAGCAACTTCAGACCTGGACAACAGCTATAAGATAACAATGCAAATGAAAACGGAAATAAGTGGCAATAAAAACACAGATTCTCAATCTCGAATGGTTGTTTTACGTTAGCGATAACATCGGGGTCTCTATTGCCGATGGCATGTTGAACGGCCCGCTAGCATGTGAAACGTTTTATTCTTTAACCCTTCAATCCCTCGTCGTCAATAACGATCTGACCAATTTTGCTAATGACGAGATGTATCGTCATCAGGATATTGACGATTTCAAGATCAGATCAGTTTTCTTTTACTGATTAAATAACTCGTACACCAAGATCTGGCCAGTTTTGTTAATGACGAGATATCTCGTCGAGACAACAACCTGGAGGGTTAATGGGCAGTCTGTTTTCAGTTTGCCTTTTCGGAAGAGTCATTCATCAATTATATTTTGGTGTTGATAGTTGTAGTAATTTAGTGGTGATGGTTTGCTCAAAATAAAGCAGCACCATTGGAGCCAATGCTGCAGTATTGGATTCAATGCTGCAACGTACCATGGCAACATCATTAAGCAAATATTTAAGCACGTTTCACGCTGCTGTCGTTTTCTGCGTGAAACCAAATATAAAGTCACCCGGGCCCGTTCTATTTCTTCCCATTCAAAATTTAATTTCTGTTCTAAAGATATCTTTTCTTGAAAAAAGTCTGAATGTCAAATCATCTGAATTTTATTTACCTTTATTCACAGTTACATTTAAATAAATTATGCTTTCTTTTACCTGGGATGTTTATTGCACAGTGGATAACACATTTGGAATAACATCGAGTAATTGATTTCTGCTGAGCAGCATTTGAGTAAGGGTTCTTCCGAAAGCCAGAGCCGGAACCGCCAAAGGTGGTGACTCTAAAGTAGTATACACTATACGTACTTCACATACTATACAAACTATACTATTCGTGCGCACTAAGCACTATAATGCAGGTCCTGTGAGATAACAGATGACTCCGGGGCAAATCATTTGTAAGAAGGTTGCAAACTTTCCACGGGAAATCTCTAAAATACGTAAAATAATGTATGATTACCACATGTGTTTGTTTTGCTAACTTCTAATCGCTGCCGTCCGTCACTTAACCCAGAAATCACGCTAAGGAAACCAATTATGGGAACGCTTGATTATATTTAACCTGCTCCCTAATCTAAGGAATCGAGACTCGTTCAGAGCCACGTGACTCCAATGACAATTCACTAGAGCTGGACGTTAGCGAAGCACGGCAAAAAATAAATGACATCACATTAGTTCCTTGAAAGCATTCTGTCCGAACCCGACCATGAAACTAATTCCATTCGGAATTAAATCCGAGCTGATCTTCTGTCTCCAATCTCATTCGCTGAGTGAGCTGTCAGGTTGTAATGCGATAAGTATTTACAAATTATTTTTTTGTGATGCGTTACGTTTCATTTCATCAGTCTAAATAGGTTATTTGTCTTTTCAATGAGCTTCAGTTGCTTCGATTTCTCCACACGACAGAATCCGTTCCAACCTAATTCCAAATGATTGATTGATCAGTGTTCAACACCAAGACTAGAACTGGCAGACTGAAGCATCTTATTGAAATTCTTTTACCATAATTTATTTAGACTTCAGAGACGCTTCTTTTATTTTTGGCATTCAAGCGTTTGCAAGGGCGATTGTATGCCCTTATCCATTTTCAAACCAAATCTGTCTTTAGTAAATCAAATCTAAAATATCGAGAGATATATCCTTGGTTTATCGTGTGATAAAGATTCTAATTAAATCTCCTGGTGGTTGTCTCGACGAGGTATTTCGTCATTAGCATCTCGGCATTAATTATATTAGGTCAAAACTGATCAGATCTCGATGGACGAGATATCTCGTCATTAGAAGAAAACTGACTAGAACTTGATCTCGTCATCATAAAAAAATCAGCAATATCTTGATGACGATATATCTCATAGTTAGAAAAATTGATCAGATCTTGATGGACGAGATATCTCGTTGAAACCACCTGAAAGGTTAATCTTTAATTCGATACTTTTGTGAATGAAAATATTGAAAACAAATCGACACCCTCTGTTTAATGGATTCTATTAATCCGTAAGTGCATTTATTTCAATTCTGTAATTAATATTCGTTAAGTATATTTTTGGAATAACGAATAAGGTAATAATTTCTACAATATGGGCATTCCAGAGTCAAGTATGAGACAACCATACACAGATTTTAGTCCTAAAAATGCTGTACCTTTTATTATTCCTTAATAATCATAAACTTTTTCTGAGCTTAAACTATATCCCATTCAAGAAAGCCTACCCCAAATATTTGGGCATGTCTGTCATTTCTTTCTACCCAAAACTAGGTAATATCAAGCCATTATGAATGAGACATATCAATGTGAGCAGGGACATCTTCACATTAGCTATTTTGGTAGAAAATATGAGGTATACCCAAAAATTTTAGATAAGCTTCCTTGAAGGTGAGATAGTTTAAGTTAAAAAAGTTTTAATGAATAAAGAATAACGAAAGATACGCCTGTCGTGGCTCACACAAAAACACAAAAATTAGGGGACTAGTTTTTTTATTTCTCAAACATTGTTTCTAAATTTCTGTTATACATAAGTAAACAGAGAGTGGCTTCTGGAAAGGAACTCTGGGGATATCTACTATGGCCGTCTGTAGATCAGAAAGTAAATGGCAATTTGACAACGTTCTTGGCGCTTGTCAAGCATATGAAAAATTACACCAATAAAAGAGTAGCGCCAACATCTGCCATGGAGATAATGGCGACCAGGAACTGACCCTTTAACGATTTTTCGCGTACTAATGACTGTTGCAATAACTTCCTTAAATCTCCAAGTGGTTTCGACGAGATATCTCCTCCATCAAGATCTGATCAATTTTGCTAATGACGAGTTACCTCGTCACTACGCCAATTTTTTTATGTCGAGATCGGAATCTGGTCAGATTTTTCTAATGACGAGATATTTCGTCCATCAAAATATCTGCTCAGTTTTGCTGATTACGTGATACCTTATCGAGACAACCATTAGGAGGGTTAGGAGACTGCATATACAAATAGTATTTAAATATTTAATTATTGTTAACATTTTAAACGTTATTTTTATGTTGCATGCTTTATTAATAAACAGAAACTCGAGAATCATATTTACAATCTTTATAGTCCACTCAATACAAATTCTAAATCTAGCCATCTGCCAAAAAAGGCGTGGCCATAGCGTTTGTCTTCCACCCAGTAGGTCCCGGTTCGAAACTCGGTTTGAAATCGCATGGATGTGGTGTTTGTCCACTTCAAGAGTAGCGGCGACTTACCCATTGGGTTCCCCTCCACAAATTGCCGTCAGTTCGTCCCTTGTAGTGTCGAAGAGGTCAGTAGTAGGGCATAAGAAACCAAAAAATCTAGCATGCATATATTGGAGTTTCTTTCCATAACGTATGACAATCTACATTAACCCTTCAAGTGATTTCATTGAGATACGTAGTCCATCAAGATTAGACCAATTTTGCTAATGACAAGGTAACTCGTCACCACGATATTATTACATTTTTATGATTACGAGATCAAGATCTAATCAGTTTTCTCCTGATGGCGAGATATCTAGTCCATAAAGATCTGGTCAATGTTTGCTAAAGATAAGATAGCTCATTGAGACAACCACCAGGATGGTTAATAAATAGCTCATTCAACGATTCCGCTTAGACTTTTAACCAGCCCTCAAGACTAAACATGAAAGTCACACCCGTGCTGAAAATACAATCTAACAAGAAACTCAGTCTTCCGCAAAATGAGTTAATTTTGCCACTTTCGACATCAACGTGTCCTTTACTCATAGGTATGAGGACATTCAAACACACTTCACAATCCTGTGTAGGTCTGAAATAATCTTGATCACTAATTGGATAGAAACGTTAACACTGAAATCCTTTATTCTTCTCCATTTAGGAAGCCGTAGATAACGAATAAGATTGAGTGAAGGGTTCAGACGTGCGAATGCGAAGGAAGATCGGAAAGTACTTTCGGTTCAAGAACTTCAAATTACTTCATGAAAATTAATGAATTCGGGGAAAAGACTTTCCCACATTATTTGTTAGAGTGCGATACGACTATTTTGGGAGGAATAGTGGTAAACTGAATGTTGTGTTTCAGTGGTGCTCGAAATTCTTCAGTCAATCTGGTTCAACAGCAGAAATGCTTCAGTAATCTGGTTATAGAAGACAAAGTAAAATTTGGAAGATAGAAATCAGAGCGGAAAAAAAGAAAATGTGAGCAGACGTGGAAAAAAGATTCAGCAGTAACTAATCGCCCTTCAACAAGTGAATGAGATGCAATTGAAGTGAACGTTTTGCTATTCACTGTATTAAAAATAAGAAATAACTCCAATATGCTGCTTATATTTTTGATTAGTTTCATATCATTTGGAGGTATAAACCAATGTGCCTATCGATGACTGTGCTCGTTTTAAATAGATTTAAATAAAGTCAAACTCTTGCATAACGACATTACCATCAATAAATGTAAGCAATTAAGAAACTTAAACGCAGATTCTATGAACAGGTCTCCTTGTTTTTACGTTTTCAGCTTTGTATAAATGCCTACTTTAATTTTAAGCAAAAACTTCCTTTATTGCAGATGAATTTTAATCAAACTCTAATTACAATGTAATGGTAAATGATAGTATTGTAATATAAAAGTCAGTGACTCTCTCTTGTGTGAAATAAGAAAAAGCCCTTTCGAATAAAACGATTCCCCTTATACACGAAGAAAGCATGGAATGAGTTGGTTGGTTTGTGCTCTATTGTCAAATTTTGCAACATGAGAGCTAAATAGACCAGAATCTACGGTTTAAAGTGGATCGCAAAACAACTAGGAACAACTATGTCTTGATCGGGATTTAAACCCGAAGCCTCTTGAACGCTAATCACAGGCCAAAACAGGAGATAGAAAACCCACTGGTATGTGTACTACACTTATCCATATAATACTAACGCTTTATGGCTAAGTAGTTGTAATTCTCATAATCACATGGAGGTTTCGACTGGTTCAAAGAATAACAAGACAGGTAAGAAATAAACAGGATAAGCTGGCTAGTCTACCAGGGTAGCGTCTTTAATCAAAAATAAAAGTCTTAACCCTCCTAGTAACCACTAGGAGGGCTAAGACTTTTATTTTTGATTATTAAAGACGCTACCCTGGTAGACTAGCCAGCTTATTCTGTTTATTAAATGTTTGATGAATTTTTATTATTAAAGGTTCTTTATATTATATTCTTTCTTTATATTATATATATTTTGACGACATATCTCGTCAATAAAGATTTGACCAATTTTCCCAATCGTCATCAGGATATTGCCGATTTTTTGATGATGACGATATTAAGATCTGGTCAGTTTTTCTAAGGACGAGATATTATCAAGTTATGGTGGTCAGTTTTTTCTAACGACGAGATATTATCAAGTTATTGTCAGTTTTGCTAATGACGATATACCCCGTCGAGACAACCACCTGGAGTGTTACAATGAACATGGAAATTATTATACCCGATCGTCCTTGATGTCCTCTAAAGATGTTTAATTTGCAGCCATTTCGCTTTCCATGACTGAAAGAAAAAGCGAATTTGTTTTGATCTACTTCCAGAGTCACACGAATACTTTTCATACTTAAACCAATGACACTACAGCTTTAATACATCTGTTTGCGTCTGTAACATTAAATTCTGTTGTTTGATTCACAAAATCTTTTCAGATCTGTCAAACACATCCTTTATTTGACAGTTCTCCCGTTCACTTTAGGCTCACTAATTGAAATGTCGAACTTCCCCATCTGTTATTCGCCACACAATACCCATATACTTGATAAGGCTAAAGACAAGACGTCTCCAATATTTGCTTTAGGTGTTGGTCTTGCTCAAGAGTTCAACCGTGCTTAAACCGTAAGTACGGACCGATGTCGAAATGACTCTGCTCTATTCATTGGCCGTAAGGATTTTATTCCCTTTCTGAAAACAAATCCTCAGTTTCATGAACATTCTGGC
This sequence comes from Meta bourneti, assembly GCA_933210815.1. NCBI lineage: Eukaryota > Metazoa > Arthropoda > Arachnida > Araneae > Tetragnathidae > Meta > Meta bourneti. The sequence goes on from OW119928.1 coordinate 71,607,382, forward strand.
AACGTGAAAATGTCGCAAATTTCACATGGCCATTTATATTTGAATGCCCAGTGGGTAGGCATGCTTGAAGGCTGTAAATGACCTAAAAAATTTACAATTTTTCCTTTCCATAAAAACGTGTGAAAGTAGACTATTTTTCAGCCCATTACCCTTTCTCTCCGTCCTAAGTTGCTACATCAAATTAAAAATAATTTTTCATTAATTTAGGAAACTTGTCACCACATGCAGACAGCCCGGAAATCTACAACCCCAAAATTTACAAAATATATTTTTCTCATCTCAAAGAAAATGGCTGATTCACATCATTTATCGATTCTATCCAGCCGTACTATAAGGTTTTATCCTCCCATATGTTTTTATCCTTTTCACAACAAATTAGTATACATTAGTTTAGAAACCTAATGTAAAGAATTCACTATACAGTTTGGAAAACTAAAGAATGGAAATCACTGTACATTAGTTTGGAAAACTAATGTATGAAATTCATAAAATATAAGTTTATAAAACTAATGCATAATATATTAGTTCAGAAAACTAATATTTTAACTAATGTTCGAATTGGTTTCGAAAACTAATGCATAGAATTCACTTCATATTAGTTTTCTAAACCAATGTTTAGAATTCACTATACACTAGCTTAGAAAACTAATGTAGAGAGATCACGATAAATTAGTTTTCTAAACTAATAAATAGAAATCACGATAAATTAGTTTTCTGAACTAATAAATAGAAATCACTATATATTAGATTATAAAACTAATGTATAGAATTCACTATAGTGATACGTTAGTTATAAAACAAATGTGTAGAATTCACTATAGTGATACGTTAGTTAGAAAACTAATGTATAGAATTCATTATAGTGATACGTTAGTTAGAAAACTAATGTATAGAATTCACTATAGTGATAGGTTAGTTAGAAAACTAATGTATAGGGATACATTAGTTTCGAAAACTAATGGGTAGTTTCACATTAGTTTTAAAAGCTAATGTATAGTGATACATTAGCCTTTGGACTACGGGAAGTACAACAGTCCTACCGTGAGATTTTTCCTTCGTAGAGCGGCTCGGTGCAGATGCGATTTTATCCCCCTTTGAAGTGACCGCTGACATTGATCACCATTTGCGAGCTGTCAGCGACTGGCCCTAAAGAGGGACGGTCCTTTTGTTCGAAGCCCTGCCCTGTCGACTCTTCTGTGAAAGCTGGGAAATACAGAAAGTCGCGCCGGTGATATCTCTAGTATGCCAAACATTATGAAAGGAAAGCGCGCTAGGTGGTCAATCGTAAAAGTCATTCATGACTCTCTCACAAGTTCTGTAGGAGAAAGAAAGTCGAGAGAAATCCGCAGCTCTTAGACACGAATAACGAAATTTGTGCGTAGTATCCTAAAGGTTAGTTTGAAAACAAATATATAATCTTTGAGAGTTCACAACTCATCATGAAAAGGCAATCATGGAAATATACTCCAATAAAGCTTTTATATTTGTAAAAAAAAATAGATCTTTGGGCGTATAGTTTAAAAACCTATATTTTTTGTAAGTTTCCTACTTTGGCATCAGTCATTCATTAGACTAAATATAAAACACTTCCTATATTATTGAAAAGTTACTTCATTGATCATTTATCTAAGTGATAAGTCTCATTTCAAATGCATTTTATAATTTTAAGGGATTGAAGGGATTGCATTTTTAAAATGATTCTCCGTTAAAAACCTTAGAGGAGCTTAAAGAGGGATCTGGCTGTATTTGTAAATTTGAAGAACTTAGAGGTAAAATGTTCTGGAATCCTGGTGTAGTAGATTTTTTCCATGTATCAAATACATATCATATGCGAACACTTTTTTTCTTAGCATAAAATACATATTAACTTATGCATTTAAATACATATTATAAATATGTATAATCAATGCTATGTTGAACGAAAGTATAGGAAAATTATTCATCGTGCGGCGTTTATCTGGATATTTATTTCTATACAGCATTGATAAAAAAATTACACTTTTGTTCCTATAAAAATATTGGCTGATATATACTGTTGTGCTCGTTTAAAATGATTCACTACAGAATAGAAAATTACGTTTTAAAAAGGAAAAGATAACAGCGAAAAGTAGTTTTCTCTTAAACGAATCTAAACTTACTTTTCTGACACGTCTGCTTCTGGAATACGATTTTTTCTCTTTATTAAGCTTACAGCAAAGCCATTAATTTCTTTTTGGTTAATTGTACAATGGCTTTAGTACGTAATCTAATTAGGAGGAGGGCATTTCGAAATTGCTGAACATTTGTATCACTAACATGATTACATGCAAAAAAGCATCTAAACCGATCGTTGGCTAACGACGTTAGGGGGAATAATTTGCAGATGCTTTAGGAAGATATTGGAGGCAGAATATTACATATCTCGTAAAAACAGACTCCTGTTCCAAACATAATAGATTCAATGATTACTTCAAAATTAGTTTGAACTAATATATCAGAAATATTGCTATTAAAAAATGCACAATCTATTCAATACTAATTCTCATAATGAAAGTATTTTAATTGGAGCCCTTTGAAAGAATTAGTGAGCCCATATAGAAATATTTATAAAATATTATATTATAGCTGATGTATAGAAATATCTAAACGAGGTCAAACTTAGCTTGGCCATATAGAATACCATCAAATTGGTAAAATGTCTCAGGATCACAAATGTGCAGCTCTGATTTGCTGGTTTAGATATGGCCTTTATATAATCACGAAAGGAACACACGAATTCCCTACAACTGTCTCTCCTGCCTACCAGTCCAAAATGAGCTACATTCTCAACCCCCCGAGTGGTTTTGACGAGATACCTCGTCCATCAAGATTTGGCCAATTTTGCCATTGATGAGGTATCTCGACCATCAAGATCTGATCAGTTTTGCTAATGATGAGATACCTCGTCGAGACAAAACTGACCTAGAGGAATGGAAATTGTAGGAAAAACATTGGCCCTTGTCCAAAACTGGTGACAGTTTGAAACAGGATGTTGCATCAGAGGTTTGCAACTGCAGTGCAATTTTTGACGCATAGTTAAACCACAAGGAGTGTTAACGATTCATTCGTTAGAAATAAGAGGCGACGGGAAATATCGAGAAAATTGTGCACCAAGACGATATTTTTTTCTAATAAAGTTATTTAGTTCATAAATGGTAAAAAACAGTGGGTAGGCACAGTCCCCACTGTTCCGTCAGGTTTGATTCGTGAATACTTGGGCAATGCTTACTACTCTATGGCGACCGTATGGATGATGGGGAGGATGTGATAGTTAAAGTACGAGACAAACGTCATGGTGTCGATGTTGATGTTCCTGACAAAGGTAAGGTTAATAGTGGTGTTTCTAAGCGTGGTGGCAGCTCGTTAGATGGTCCAGCGATGTCGCCGCGTACGCGCGCCTGCTCCTTGTGTCTTTCGTAAGCTCTAGATCTCTCCGCACTTACCATAGATTTAACTTCTTGGTATCATTTTGTTCATCTTGAACTGCTCTTTCAACCTGTTTACGTTTCATATACCGCAATTGAAATTTAGTATGATATTTTGGCTTCAAAGTGAAATCTTCGACAAATCGTCACTTTCCACTGCACACAATTTTCACACAAATGGTTTAAACTGTCCACTAGTCAAATGGAATTGCAGAACTCGCCTTTCTCTTCAACACTCACCCCTACCCGTCGATTAGAACTGAAGTTACAGCGGTAAACAGGCCAGCGTATGCCCGAAATATGACTCATTTCCCCCACCACGCTGTACAAAGGTCAGATGGGGAGTGGATTAGTGGTCAACCTGGTCGACGCGGCCCATCTTCCTCTACACAATGGTAGGTCATTTATCGCCATAGGCTGATTTTCCCCAGGAGTTATGGGGCTTTGAGATATCAGCACTTTTCGTGACGCGCAAGTTTCTGCCGATGACCTTATCGATTTTAAAGACGTATTCACGTAAAAAAAATTAAATACAAAGAAAAATTTGCTTTTCAAAGAAGGTAATTTTGTGTAATGATTAACAGACAAATATTCGTTGTAACATCGTAGAATTGATACGATAGATTGCAGACAACATGACCATATTCCAAAATATATCTCATCAAGGCTGGTTGGTATTTCTTCCACTCACCAAAGTATTAAGAAACAAATAAGTACCGTCGTATCACTTTTCATCTTGTGCCAGGAGACGGATGGTTATTTATTTCTCTTCATGCCGTCCAGTAGGAGGCGCAAGTTTGTAGTCTATTTGGTAGGATAGGTGATCTCAGCAATCTCATATAACCTCTCACAGTCTCTTAACCCTCCTGGTGATTGTCAAAGACGGAGTTCCTCATCGTTAGGAAAACTAACTAGATCTTGTAATTAATAAGAAAACTGACCAGATCTTGATCTCGTCTTCATAAACAAATCGGCGATATCTCGATGGCGAGAAATCTTGTACAATTGGTCAGATCTTGATGGACGTGATATCTCGTCAAAGCCACTTAGAGCGTTAAATGATCGGCTTTCTTAATTGCATTGGAGTCAGAGCTGACAGGATGCATTGCCTTTTATTCCGATTGCATTTTGATGTTCCTGTAAATAGTCGGGATATGTCATTATGTTGATTAAAATTTGATTCACCAGTATTTGCTTCTAATATCTTCCAACAGTTTTTGTCTGGTGTTCGCTCTTCACAAAAATGAATTGCATCAATCCACAAGTAGTTTCGACGAGACCAAGGTCGGGTGAGTTTTCTTCAAATGACAAGAGCCGCCGAGATCTTGATGGGCAAGATATTTCGTCCATCAAGATCTGGTCAGTTTTACTAATGACGAGATTCCACGTCGAGCCAACCACCAGAAGGGTTAAAATCGTATCATTAAAGTTATGCACTTTCTTTTCAAAAACCCAACATTTTTATGACTTTCAAATTGTAATTCGTAAACAAGGAATGAATATAATACTTCAGAAGATACTAACAATTTTATTAAGTTGACGTTAAAAGAAAAAAAATTCCACCCTCAAAGTAAAATCGATTTACCTGGTTCAACTTCTTTTCCTCGAATTCATTAATTTTCATGATTCCAAAGTAGTTTGAAGTCCTAGAAGCGGAAGCTGACTCCAGCATTACCTTACTCACTTCTGTTGTACTTCGTTGAACTGACTCCAACCCTCGTTTTCAATTTTCTAAATTGAGAAGGAACCCAAGGTTGAATTTCTTGTGTTAGGCTTTCTGTATAATTAGCCAGTAAAACCTTTAAGACTTGCGTCCTGTTCTCCAACGCTTAATGAAATTATCTACCGGATGAAAAGAAAAGGCTAGTAGGAGCTGAAATAGCAAAATTAGGTAATTCGATAGACAAAGAATTGTTATAAAGCAGCAATTTCATCAGAGATTTCTGTCTATGAATGTATCTCGAATTGATTGTTCTTATCGAATGCACCGGGTGTTTGTGCGTACGTGGAGGATAATTCTCGTTTGCGCGAATATTAAATAATTATCGTTTGCGAGAGGTCATTGATATCTTGACTCGCGAAGAATTAAGAATCGTTTGCAGTTTTTCTTTTTCTTTTTATTCTTTCGAAGCCAATTGTGTGCAAACATTTGAATATATGTACGTATATCTGTAGAATTTGTGTTCTTGTTATCATTAGAACTGTTCGTATTAACAGTTTTTCGAGAAGCTGTACTTCGATCTATATGCGTTAGCCAGTAAGCATCTGAGTGAACGGGGTTCTCATACACGACAAATTTGAGGTCTGTCCTTATCAGTCTCAATATACCTAGAATATTTATACCCCTTATACAGTTTTAATATACATAGAATATTTATAGCCCCTACAGTCTTAATATACTTAGATTATTTATAACCCTTTTCAATCTTAATGTACCGAATATTTATACATCTTATCAGGCTTAGTCTAGCCTAGGATTTTTGTATACTTCATTCTTAATACATTTAGAATATTATGTACCTAGATTCTTCATACTTATCAGTCTTAATATACATAGATTCTCTATACTTATCAGACTTAATTTCTCCCTGAAATTGTTAAACGTATTAGCATCAAATAATTAGTATACCTTTATAATGTATACGGCTGAATTGTATGTCGAGCGGATAAACAATTATGTACAGCGAATCATTTTAATCACAGTGTCAGAAATACCGCTGACCCTAAAAGGCTGAATCTCTCTCTGTATATAGAATAATATAATAAATGTATTATTATATAATATATAAATATACTTAGTTCCCAAAAGAGCATTCATTCTCCACCCAACGGATTTCTTCATTGTAGAAGAACTCAACGCAAGAGAGGAGAGGACGTAGGTTTTCGAGTACGAAATGAAGTGCACAAGGAAATCACTTAATTCTCCGGAAATCCCAGCTGCTCCAACACTTGAATCTCACGAATAAAGCTGCCGAGGTTTTCCTTGCAAAGAATTCGTCCGACATAAAATATTCACATAATACGTAGATGGGGAGCACAGAAGAAAATTTCATAAACAAATCTTTCTATGAATAAAATAAGTAAATTGTAAACATGCTCCTTCACAATATGGTACATTTAATTTTAAGTAGAATATTACATCCTTGATATTGTGTTCCTGCCTAGTTAGCTCTCGTGTAGCAAAAAAATGTCAGTAGAGTGACCAACCAAACGAAAACTTAATATTACTCAGCTTTTAGTTGCACGAAATATATCAAATGTAGACCAATATGTAATTACGACTACCAAACAATCAAAGTAGCTATCTCGGAAATGCCGCTGCCTCTACAATGAGGTTGAATCGGTACATAACATAAAATAATAAATATAGTGATAGAGATATACAGTCTCTTCTGATATATGTATAAGAAACGATGCTAAAAGTAACCCCGTAAAATATAATTTTCACTATAGATGTCCCTTATTGTTGCAGAATAACTCCATTTTTCTTCTATTTTTACCTTCTAGACTTAATATTGCTACAGCCATATGGTTTCCAATGCATCTTTTCATTACTTTCACCTTTTGAACTTACCCTCCTAGCTAACCATGTCTTGACAGTATGGCTTACTCAAGTCGTTTATTTCTTCTTCCTTTTCCAATTACCTCGGAATTCCACCGCAACACAAGATGAACGTGTGACTTTAATAGAAACTCGGCCTTTTCTACCAATAAAGTTTCTTAATAGATCCCTTTATCCAATAATCTTCATCTAAATCCTAAAACACCTAGCAAATTGAAATTTAACTATGCATTCTTTCACGAGCCCCTTAGAAGAATAAGCTCATATCCGTCCCACCCCCTTATAGGACAGGTATAACCTCCATAAAACCATATGTTTAACACCATACTCACCATCGTGTTTAATGAAGTTTGTTCTTGTTGGAATTTTTCTGTGACTCAACGTTAAACTCATACACTTTAGCCGCAATGGATACCTGGAGCGTCTACCTATCCGTCTTCTGACACACCTGGGACTGATGTAATTTTTTATGACATTACAATTTAACCCTCCTGGTGGTTGTCCCGAGAAGATAATTCTTCATTAGCAAAACTGTCTTCAAAATAAGAAAACGACAGTATCTTGATAACGAGATATCTCGTCGAAACCACTTGGAGGGTTAATGCAAACCAATATATCCACCATACACCACTCTTGCCACACCTGTGATTGCGATTCAAGTTTTTATGACGTTATCATTTAACCATCCTGATGGTCATCCCGACGAGGTATCTCGTTTTTAACAAAATTGATCAGATCTTGATGGACGAGATATTTCGTGAAAACCATTTGGAGGGTAAATGCAACTTAATACATCCAGCCTACACCACTCCTGCTATGCTTGTGACTTTGATTTCAGTTTTTATGGTATTACCATTTAATCCTTTTGGTGGACGAGAAACCTTGTCATTAGAAATAAAATTGGTCAGTTTATGATCTCTTCATCATAAAAAAGTCGGCCTTATTTTTATGATGAGATAATTCGGCATTAGTAAAGTTGTTCAGATTTTGATGGACGAGATATCTCGTCGAAACCACTTGGAGATCTAATGTAAATCAATATATAATATGCGAATTTAAAATTTAAGAACTCGGCAAAAATATGACATTTTGTTAAAACTTAAGCAAAAGATTAAATCATCAGCTCTGCAAAAACGCATCATCTGACAAAAACAAGTTTTACACAGTAAGACTATTAGTTTTTAGATAAAAAATAAAATTACAAGCATTTTGATAGTACTATATCACCAGATTATTATCTGACAGTATATTTCTCATCATCATGGATACTCAGAATTTTTATCTCCAAAAAATGAATTTCTTCTCATAGCTGATGATATGCAGATGTTAAATTTCTTCTCGATTAGCACACAAAAACATGAAAATAATTTTAATATAGTGAAAGAAATGTTACATCATAATTTTATGAATCTTTTTAATTATGATTTTATTACTTTGTAGGTGTATGTTAAATAAAATTGAAATGTTAACTATTTTCGCACTAGTGAAATATTCAACGTAAATTCAGTGGAGTCTAATTAAGCAATTAATGGGAAAGAACAATTTAGCAAACTCAGCCTCATTACCGCTCACATAATCATTTTTATTTCGTTTGACCCTTGTAACTTCATTATACAACATGATTACACAGAACAAATTTTACAAAACACCCGCCCGAGCTTTTGTTTCATCCAATTAATGTTATATCGTATTCGGAAAGCTGCGTAGAATTCTGCCACAGGAGAGTTAACAAGGTCGGACAAAACAGCTCTACGCTTCGTTAAATCAAAGTTCGCTGCTAAAATAACCCCTGCGATCTAATAAGCGTGATCTCAACATCTGAAAATTAACTAATTATTAGTGCAGTTTGTTGTTGTATGTTACAGAACAGAATCAAAACGGTTCCGCGTTCTCAAAATTCCATGATTAAATAAGGTCCTTGAGCCATAAAACCCACCAACCAATCGATGATTAAATAAACTCACTGAGTTCTTTAAAAGGCTTGACAAGTATGTTACGATAATTGGTGCACAATAAAAATATTTTTTAAAAACACTTAAAAATTGTTCAACATAGCGAGTTAACAGATAAACGCTGATATGTATGTTTTGCTGATATGTCCTTTTTGATATAAGACCCTTTTTGAATATCTTGATAAATGTACTTCGAGATACGAATCATTCGATTTACGCGTCATAAAATCAATGCTTTTTGCGAGACTTGTTTTAGATCTACGATTTCTAGAAATATATTTTATATGTTTTTTTAAACGGTTTCTTATGTAATCAGATATCTCATCAAATGTGAACTAGAAGCATAAAACAAATTGGTGTTATTTTTTCTCTTTTAATTTAAAACATAATCTCAGAAATTCCAAAATATTTCTGGATTTGGCAAGATTTGTAGATAGGTAAAAAGCAAGATGAAAACCTGAGAGAACAGATACATTTATATAGCTTTATACTTATTTTGCAGTCTATTATTTCTTTTCCTCACATTTTATTTTTATAACTCCATAGGCGAAAGCCCTTTAAATATTAGTTTGTATTGGGATCTAAGAGGCGTAGAAACAACCACATTCATTAAATTATTACCGTTTTATAAGTTGATAGAGTATGAACTCTTAAAGGAATCAGAGGTTGGAGTGGAAAGTGTATCGTGAACGAGACAATAAATTTTGGAGAGATTACTGAGCATTAAAATGTCCATGGTAGATTTTAAAGACTCGAAGCAGTGTTCAATACAATATATTAACAATAGAACTACTATCATTACTTTAAAATGTGATGGGAAGTTCGAAATAAGTTTTGAAAAACTTCTAACAGAAACGTTTGTTCTTTTTTAATTGTTCTTCTATGGAGTTAAGTACGTATTTCACCATATTCATATACATGATTGAAAGAAGCTTTTGCAATGTGGCAGTACGAATAAAGTTTTGCATTTTTTTTTGGAATAATTCATATTATGATAGGCTTTTTGCTGTCAAACTAAGTATATGTAGCGGTAATGTTTTTACGGCGGTACGTACTTCCTATATTTATTGCGGATGTGACGTCGAATCGTTTTTAGAATACCATTTTAGCACGTTGCCAGTAAAAGTTCCAAGGAAAGAATTCCAAATTGATCAATGACAGTTAATTGGTCACTATCAATTACATTTGACTCCAAACTCCATAAACTATATTTTAGAGTAACCTCGATATGTATCATACGAGAGCATTTGGGTCACAGGAAGTAAAATTTCTGCTTTCCTTCTGGGTTGTTAACAATGAAAATCCCCGTCATACAAGTAAATAAATTTTGTGTCGTTTTTTTAATTGTTCTTCAATCGAGTGAAATATTCTACACAACACTTTCCATTATATCATCCATTAAAATTAAATTTCCAATATCTCGAGCTCCATACAATCACCGCAACATTTTCATGCGTATGAGTACGTATAGTGTGCTGAGGAAGCGATTCACTTTTAGGGTTCTTATAAACATGTCTAATTGGTTAATTGGACTAAATTGGCTGGGTGTATAGTCAATTTTGTTACTGATAATTTTGTAAATTTGACATTTAAAACCTATTTTTAAGAATGTTATAGTTAATATGGATTTGGTTTTAGCGTAATTGTTTGCAAATGTGTACTGAACTATTCCTATAAAAATAAATTCAAATGATTATTTATTGCATTTTTGAGCTTTTACAGAAATCTCTTCATGGTGTGTACTCAATTTTGTATCATCATTCGTCGATCTGTATAATGTATCATTTTCAACATTGTTAAATCATTATTTTTTATATCATAAACTGAATTGATCAATCTCAGTCGATATTTGATTTAATTGAGAATATTCCATTAGTTTTTGTAATGGTTTAGAATAGTTTTTTGAAAGGGTTTTTGTATAGCTGCAGATAAATTGATGTTGGATTTTGTGAAAACTTAAAGTATATTTCTCATTTTAAACATTCGAAAGAATCTTGAACACAGGGTAGATGAATTTCTGTTCCTGATTGTTGTGATGGTAATAGTTATTTACGGAATTCACAACTCTATTTCAAGCTTAAAAAATGATATTTTGCAATTACTACAACAGCAAACTATCGTCGTATTCCATCTTAAAATAATAACTCAACGGAATTAAAAAGTTTCCAGAAACTATAAACACAATTATTTCTGAGACCGTGTTAACGATAATGGTAATGTATCCTAATGCATTTTAGGTTCTTTAATTATTAATTTCCAAGCAATCAGTTCTTTGTAAACTTATTTTTATGATTTATTACTTTTCCAATTTCCCATTTCGTGCGATCATTTTTTCCTGATTAATTACTTCAAGCTTCGGTGCTCCAATGTTTCAAATCATTCGCATAAATGCAATTAGAAAGATAAATGTATTTTTTACCCAACAAGAAAGCTGCTGTATTCATTGATGTGAATTCCCCTTTTATTGACTCTGTTTGCCAAATACAATTGCAAATAATCAGTTTCTGTTGGAGCAAAAGATCGAATTCTCAATAACATTTATTCATAAATAGCAAGTTTTCAATACACAGCTTTCGAATTTTTAAGCTTCGTATTCGATACACAACAAATGAAAGTGAATATGTGTAGTCGGTACCACTCCAAAACCACGAATTTTCAATTCTTTCTAGCAAAACAAATTCCAAGTTTCAGTGACATAGGAAAAGTTGATTTACAATTTAGAATCTTTAGGCAACGAATAGGATTTCGTCCCTTTGGCTTTGTATAAAACATCGAATAAAAATTTGCTGTACAAGTGAATTGCATGCTATTTTGTCTCAAGAGCTTGCGGAAACAAAACTTGTAGCGTTGATACCTGCATGTTTTTTCAAATATCGAATTGGAACGTGATATTTACACTTGAATGTGCGAATGTATCATAATGGTAGGCAGTTGAATTAACATCACATTGGAGCAACACAACGGACTGTTGAGATATCCCGGAAGGAAAAGATCCGAGGGCAATAAATACCTCGGAGAGAAAAGATACGAGAGCAATATCTCGGAAGGAAAAGATACGAGGGTAATTCTGAACCACGGTCAGATGACGAGGTCGGCCTCAACAGCTCCGGTAGTTTCACTTTTCTTTCGAACCTGATTGCCAGTCTGCCGTATGTGCTTTTTAGGATACGTGAATTTGGACTCCTAATTATATCAGTTATGGTAAACTCTTTACTTTTTGATTTTTCTTACTTACTATTCCTCAAGTGTCGTCATCTGATCATTGTTCAAAATTAAGAAGGTATTGTCCTTGGATCTTTCCATTCGGGCTTGATCCCTAACCATCGTGTTGCTCCAGTGCGACGTAAATTCAACAAACGACTAATAACTCCAAGTAGTTGGCGACGTAAATTCAACAAACGACTAATAACTCCAAGTAGTTGACGTTACTTATTATTAACTTTTCTGTATTCAAAATTTTTTTATCAATAAACTTTCTTATTAATCATGAAGTGGAGTTGGCTGAAATTCAGTAGGTATTCCGTAATTGATACTTCTATTCCGTTCCGTTTAGGAGGTGTTGGATCTGCTGGAACTTCAGTCGATAAAAGAGAATTGGACGTAATATTCAATAAAATAAAGTAAAACCAGTAACGCATTTAAATTTAAAATATGTATTCAACAGTTTTAAAATAAGTACAAAATTTTAATCAGCTTCATTTATTCTGGGATACATTTGTAGTGTTTCAAGAACTATATTTTGTGGTAGTAGGATTCAATTTGAAGTGTGAACACGTATGATCAAGATAATTTGACCTCAAGTATTGGACATAGATTTTAAAAGAGTAGTTGCGAAATGTTTTAAGATACAAACTTAAACTTTATGGTGCATGACTTCGCGAATTTGACAAAGAAAATAAAACTGACAAGCTTCAAGAAATTATAAAATTGTTTCTTTTTTCTTATATGGATCAATCATAAGATGAAGTCTTTTATGATTCTCTATTTGAAAGAAACTAAAAATCCTTCTTTCATCTTTCTCCATATTATATAAGGGTAAAATAAATCATCCATTTATAAAATGATATATTGGTTTTGAAAGCTACGTATTTAAACAAATGAATAAGAAAAGTCAGACAAAAGTTTTTTCACTCGAATGCTTTTATTTACATGTTATTTCACAATTTTTATTTTCACTAATTACCTGTCAGCAGTTTTATTAAGATTTATGTGCAGTTTTTGTCTTAATATATTTATTTCATAATAATTTTTGTAATTCTGTGGACAAACACTAGGACAAATTAAAAATTGCTTAAATATTTGTAATTTTGAAAACAATGTGTCTACGCGATTTGAGTTTAAGAGTCTTATAATGTCAGACATTTTGAAATGAAAAAAAATTAAACTTTCAGGATTAAATGTAAAGTTATCTTTTAATTCGATTCAGTGAAAAATACCCTTTGTTTTACTATATTACTTGTCTCCCATAAGAATTATATACTGATTTTAATTGAAATATATATACTAGTTACGAAAATCTTCAACATTCCTTTAAGAAAGTATACCATAATAGCAAATAAATATTTTATTTGTTGTTATTTAATTTGTTTCAGAAAATTCATAATTTGATTTCTGCCTCAAATTTCTATTCCTACATCTATATTATAAACATACCTTTTAATATCATAGCACTAGTGCGTGATAGTTACATACAACACAGTATAACGTAGAAGTACAGCTTAGAACACAAATATGTGGTATCTGTTTATTAATTATATTTTGCGCTTAACGTTTGAATAAACTGAAAAATATGCGCAAGGAATTATTTAAAATTGGATAGTTTGCAAACTTTCAGTTTGCATTCCATTCAAAAGTCGGCTTTGTGCTACTTTCAAAAGATGCTTCAATTCCAAAGGCTCATGTGGAAAGTCAAACTAACAATTTTTATTATATTAAGATTCTTGATGACCTGCATGTCTATAAGGACATAAATTGAACTTTCCTGATGTTAGTTTATTTCAAATCTCTATTGCTATCAATAGCAAGTGCGCTATCAAATACTTCAAATAAAGTTAAAGGGTCTGTATTGGAAAACTTGATTCAAAGTTTTGGTCAAAATTGCAACGAAAGCTATCAAACTTCATTTCTAATTAATTTCAGATATTTTTACTGAAGCGTAAACGATGGAACTGTAGAGATCATAGTTAGAAACAGCGCATTTAGGTTCTAAAGTATAACTACATACAATTAGATGCAAATAGACGAGATGCATTAGAATCTATAGTGTTATAATTTATAAATTAAGAGGAAATTATATGAATGTATCATACTGAAGTTTTTAATGAAGGAAACATATAAAAATTGTTTCTAATAGTTGTTTTTAACAATTAAATTGTGTATTTCTTATTTCATCACATTTAAAATAAGTATTTTTTATTTTATATATAATTATGTATTTATTTATTTTGTTTATCACATTTCAATTATGTATTTTTAATTTCGCTTATTATTATACATTTACAGTTTGTGTAAGAACATATGTTATAGGCCTATGTATTTTCAGAAACGACTTTAGAACACACAGTCTAAAAATAAAATACGAGTTATTAAAACTACACTGCTGGCCACCGTAAATGCAACACCCTGAAGGAAGCATGCAAATAATATGAAATTTACAACATGCATTAGCGGAGGTGAGATATGCAAATGATTAGAATTTCAGCGCAGACGCACATCACGCGCGCCTGTGGAGCCACTTCAAAGCGTTATTTAAGGCTTGCAGATTTCGACGATTTCAAGTACGGCAATTGTGTTTTTCTTGTGGTTTTTTCAAAAAAACGATCAATTATGCCTCGTAGAAAACAGCGATCATCTTTTGATCAAGTATCCGAGTTCGACAGAGGAAGGATAGTGGCCTACCGAGATTGTGGATTATCTTACAGGGAAATAGATAGTCGTGTTGGACGAAACCAAACAACTGTAATGCGGATATGTGATCGTTGGATGTAGGAGGGTACGACGGACCGACGTGTTCGATCGCATCCACCTCAGTGCACCACTTCACGTGATGACAGGCATATTGTGCGTATGGCAGTGACGGATCGCTCAGCCACATCACGAACCATAGCACAGCACATTCAGTCTGTACCGCATCATCCAGTGTCTGCGCGTACCATTCGACGCCGTTTACAGCAGAGTGGTCTGTCCGCAAGATGTCCATTGCTTCGTCTACCCTTGACGCAGAACCACAGACGTTTCCGCCGCCAATGGTGCGATGAAAGAAGGATGTGGACGGCAGAATGGAATGAAATTGTCTTTACTGACGAGTCACGCTTCTGTCTGCAACACCACGATGGTCGGATTCGAGTCTGGAGACACCGTGGAGAGAGGATGCTGAACAGCTGCGTTATGCACCGCCACACTGGTCCTGCACCGGGTATTATGGTATGGGGCGGTATTGGATATCACTCTCGCACTCCTCTAGTACGCATTGCCGGTACTTTAAACAGCCAGCGCTACATCACCGAGGTGTTGGAACCAGTTGTCCTTCCTTACCTTCAGGGCTTGCCCACAGCCATATTTCAACAGGATAATGCGCGACCACACGTGGCACGCATTGTCCAAGGGTTCTTCGTCAATCGCCAGATTGAATTGCTTCCCTGGCCAGCTCGCTCTCCGGATCTTTCGCCGATAGAAAACATGTGGTCCATGGTTGCTCAACGATTGACCCAGAATACATCCCCAGCTGCCACACCATATCAACTTTGGCAACGTGTGGAAGCTGCTTGGTCTGCTGTACCCCAAGAACACATCCAAAGTCTCTTTGAATCAATGCCGAGGCGTGTGGCAGCGGTGATCTCCAACAATGGCGGCTACTCTGGCTACTGATTTTGGCAGGAACCACACTTCACAGAAGTCTATAAATTTAATCATTTGATACTTGGTCAACATGTTATCTACAAAATAAATTTTGTTGTGATATCTCTTGTCTTTCTTGGTGTTGCAATTTGGGTGGCCAGCAGTGTAAATTAATATACTAAAACTTTACTAAAACAATTTTCTGTGTATTTTATAGTATTGTCGTATTTAAAACATATACGTTATTATTTATATCTCCTGAACTCAAAAGTAATGAATTGATATGATAAAATAATGAATTGAGATTATGATCCTAGTTACTATGCTCATAATTTACAAAATTTTTCTATCAAAATGTAATATAGTATAAAAGTTATTCAAACGTTCTGAGGATTCATGCTTTATCACTATTCTATCTTATTTAATGGCAAACTAATAAATCAAATTTAACTATAACTCTACAAATAATTTATAGCTAAATTCATCATAAGAGATAATTTCTGTCAAGCTAAATGTAGATGGGCGTAATTTTTGATGCGGAACACATGTTTGAAGTACATATGTAACGCCACTTGGCTTGATTTTTTAAATATAATTTCATCATGTCGACAATAAAAATTCCAAAGAATAAATTGCGAATTGATATATGATAGCTGATTATTCCACTCGAATTAGATTAAACACTAAGCATAGCTAAAATGGCGATAAACTACATTTTAAGGTAATCCCGACATGTATCATTTGAGAGAATCTTCGCATTCCGTTTAGCATTCCGTCTAGTTTATAATGAAAATTCCTCTCACACCTAAAAGTATAAAATTCAATAATTATTTGAATTCTCGGAGAAACGTAGATAATCATACAATTGAAATACCTAGAACTGAATTGCATCGAAATTTAAAAAGAAAATCACTCAAATAAACCAGGCGATTTCAAAAAAGGAATTACATCAGTATACTGTGAAGTGTTTCAAAAAACATTTAAAAAGGTTTTCACTCTAATGAACAAGTTTTTCAAAATATGCACTAATAAAACAGCATGCAAAGGCATGAATAAATTTAATTTAAAAATATATTCGTATTTTTACTACTAAGAAGATTATTTTTCATCTTGCATCTTATAAAAAGCATGGATCCTTTTGAATCCTGAGCTGCTTTTGAGTCAAGATTTTTAGATTTAAAGACTGATGTGAAAACAGACACAAAAACAAAACGAGGTGCTAAATATTTTACATGTGAGTGGCTTTACTATTTCAATAAACAGTGTTGAATGTCGTAGTTACTGTATACTTACGGAATACATAAATTGGATACAATTTAATATCTCTTAAGGCTTACAACTGTAACATGAATCCTGCCATTTTATAGAGAACCAAATGTAACTTTTTCGGGAATGATATGTTGCTCTGATATAAAAACAAGAGTTAATGAGACTCGAGAGAAATATTTGTTATACCTGAAAAATGAAAGAGCAGTAAAATCTGTGTGACATGAATAAGGAGCAATAAAATACAGCAGAAAACAGTCAATTTATTAAACTTAAATATTACAGGTGAAATAAATTTAATGAATTGCTTAAATTGTCCAATTTTTGTTACGGACATTTTATAAACAGGAACAGTTTTAAGGAAAATATATTTCATTTTAGGTCACCACTTACACAGCAACTTTCATTTAGATACATAACTATAGGACAGATACTTTAGATGCATAACTTGAATATTCCCACTTGTGATGTGTTCGTTTTCGTTTAAGTACCTTATAAATTAATGTCTTTCAACATGACTATTACCATCGAAATAACTGGAGACTATCTACTCAATAGCTGTATTTTCAAATTTTAAAGGTGTTAAAATTTAATCTTGATACGATATATTAATACATTCTATCTAAATCTTTCTAATGTAAAATGTGTTTCCTCTTGTTATCCAAATATATTTTCAGTGTAATATCGTATATTTTATTTGCGACATATTACTTATCATACATCCGGTGCTAACGAAATCGATTACTTTTCTAATTAACCAATTGTTCAATAGTTGTTACTCTTGTTTTCAAATTATTATGACAGTTGCACACTTATACTTATGTTAAATAGTTTTCCTTTGTAATTGCCAATTGTTTTATACAACTTTTCCAATTAGCTAATTGTTCAATAACACTTTTCTAATTAACCAATCGTTTATCATTTATCATTCATTTGCTTGCAAATTAGTAATTGTTTCACAATTATACTTAAGTTAAATAGTATTGTTATCTAATTTCCAATTGTGTGTTCAATACAACTTTTATAATTTGTCAGCTATTCCATACAACTTTTTTAATTTCTAGAACTCCCAGCAGTAAATTAATTCACTTCAAATCACCTCCTTCAGTAGTCATTGTGAAATTCCAGTCTCGTAATAATCCTGGGCCGTTGTAGCCTGGTTGGTAGAGCAACGGATTAGCAACCGGAGGGTCGCGAGTTCGAAACTAATCCAGTTAAAGACAGTCGTGAACGTGGGGGCTGGTGTATGTTAAATCTGCCATGGCCTCACATTTCATCACGTTTGTGTGATATGGAAGTTTGGAGAGTGGGGTGACAGCTCAGGTGCTAACTTCGTCATCCAACAGTAATTCAAAATTACGAGGTGTTGTCCTCGGATCTTTCCCTTCGGAATCGATCCTGTACCATTGCCAATAGCCTGTTGCGACACTAATTCAACTACTTACCTAATAATTCTATCTAACCATAATAAACAAGTTTGTCTTAAATGGATACATAGTCACTGGGGTATCACTGGCAATGAGATGACTGATCTACTAGCCAAAAATGAGGCATATATTTCTCAGACATCAAATTCTGAGATCCCCTATCATACTATCCAATCAATAATTAAGGAAACTTTCAGGAATAACCAGTCGAAAGAAATTTTGGAGAGGAATTCCATGAAAAGATGATGGAACAGCATGTCAAACCTTCCTGATTGTCCAAGGTGGAGAGCTGAATATAAATTCCTTTTAGCTACTGATCACGATTGCCTTGTTAAACACCTGGATAGCATATCTTTACTGAACAGTCGTTTTTGCATGGCCTGCGATCTTTAAGAGGACATGGATCGTGTATGCCTTCCTCGATATTCTGCGCTCTCTACAACTTAGAGATACTGGAAAGTGAGGGATCGAATTGGGTGCATAGAATTTTTCTTCTGTTTTCATTTGTATTTATTGGTTTTTCATAATGATCAATCACCATTAAAAATAAAAAATACATTAATAATTTTCCAATTGTTCCATAATTTTTTTTATTGAACAAAAGCAAACTCCCCGTGCACCACAGAAGTACAACATGGGGCTTACAGAAGTAAGTTGATTTAACAAAGAAACAGTGGAAAACAATTTAACTAAAATTACAAGACTTTATGAACTTGACAAATGAGTAGAAAAGCAGATTAAATTTTACAAAAACATTGAGTTTTACTGGCCATGTTTTACCTAATTTTTTCAAATCATTTTTCAGGCACATTCTTGAAGTTTTAAATCCAGGACAACTAAAAAGCAAATGCTCTACATCTTGTGGCTGCTTTTTAAAACACTCGCACAAATCATTAGTCCGAATCATTGTTCCATAATTATCACTCCTTTTCACAAGTTATTGTGATTGTTACACACTGATACTTTACAGAAATGTTAAGAAGTATAGCAACTGACTAATAGATTTACAAAGAAGGCTCAGTAAGAGGCATAATAACGAAATATGTTGGATATATATGATCTCATCCCATATTGAATAAATTGCTGAGGTATCTCTAACCAGAAAAATCAGCTGAAAACTACCATAATGGCTATTCTAGTACTTCTATTTCTAACTATTCCTGGTGATTTCAGCCCATAGCTGTAGCATGACACGTAATCAAATATGAACGAATATCTTCATCATTCCTATCATTCTGGGAAAGAGTCACGAAATCCATTTATCTTGTTCAAACTACAAAAAAAAAGATAGTAATGACCTTACAGACCGATCACGGAAAAATGTGGGAAAAATAGAGTTCCTTTTTTTCGGAGCTCATGAAGATGTCGAGACATTTCTGGCAATGTTTTTTCCAACCGTACTGTGATGTTAGGCAGGTATACACCGTTGAGTAGTTCGCAAAGAAAACAGAGTTAGAGCAGCTGACGCATTAAATCTTGATGAGAATGTTTTAAAACAAAATAAAAAATGAAATAATTAACCTGATCGATTAATTTATTTGGTTAGATACATAATCAGCAAAAAGTATTGTAAGTAATATTTGAATTACTTCATTTAGCATTTGGACTACTCCATTTAGTATTTGGATTACTAAATTTTGTATTTGGATTACTATATTTAGCATTTGGATTACTACATTTAGCATTCGGATTATTTACGAAACGGTTTAATACATTGAGTAATATATTTGGGCAAAAAATGGGTTTTGTTTTGGTTTCTCACGCAACTGTCATTTATTGCTACATAAGGTTCACTGGAACGTATGGTTTAAAGTAGATTGCGAACCACTGGGAATAGCAGAGCTCAGGTTGAGATTCAAGCTCAGGATCTATTGAATCTAGAGCCAAAGCACTATTCATTCTTCTAACTGTCCGGAGAATAGTAGGGAGCTGACAAAATTAGTTTTATAGAAATCTAAAAGATAGTTTTTTATTCCGGATTTCATTCAAATTTATTTTCGCAACCTTTTTGCCTTAAGTTATCTCATTTATTCTACTTTCGTTTTACTTTTGCAACGCATTTCGCTATATTTTACAAATGATTTCACTTTTAAAGTATTGAGAAAATAGACAATCATTAGATAAGAGTAGCTCATCCGCAGCCCATTTCTGGAGGTCCTGCCATAAGAATGAAATTCATGAATATCTCATTGTTAGTTGAGTGGAAATGGATTTTGTCCGGGATTTCAATTTTCGACTTCTTTTTAAATATACGAAATTCATTTTGTTCCGGTGTCATTGATGAGTTTCTTCGTCGAACATAGTTTACAACTTATTCGAGGAAAGCGAGTGCATGAATTCTTGTCTTAATTTACAATTCATAGTCCTACAGCCAAACTTATTTTTCATTGTTGTTGAATCTTATAAAGGAATGAAATAATTTTACATTTGAAAAAATATTGATTTTTAAGAAGGTAAAGTGGCCGTCGGCTGCTACTACAGTAGGTCGAGCGTTAACACTAGCCATACGGACGGGACCCATCTGGAGTAAGCGCTGTTTACCACCCTAACAAATCAAATGAATATGTTGCTATTTTTTATTTTTAACCCTGCAAGCGTTTCGACGAGATATCTTGGCCATCTAAATCTGATGAGTTTCCCTAATGCCCAGATACCTCATCGAAGACGAAACTACCATAATTCTAAGGGGAATGAAAATTCATGTAGAGTTGGTTGGTTTTGGGGTTTTATGGCGCAGGGGCCACATTTGTCCATACTGTGCCACACCACGTCAAGTAATAGACCTACACACACAAAGACAGCTTTACTGACCTACTGAGCCATGACTCCCCCAAAATCCAACTAGGAAATACAAATTGTCCCTTGCCCAGAACTGGTGAGGCTGGCCACTACAGGGCAGTTTTCAACGCCAAGATAAAGCACCAAGAGAGTTAGTTATTTGGTCTAAACTTAGTGATTTTAATCACTTTGGCCTGCCTAGAACTAAAGGTATGGAACAATAGTGATAAGAGAGGGGCCAGAGGTATCCCAATGGTATTTTCCAATGACATCGCGAAATTCTTCCCGTTTGGTGGTAGTAATCACCTTTCAATGATATTCATAGTGGTTTTACGATGTTTCCCTCCTTTGAAACATGTTTACAAACGTTACTTTCACCTCCCCAAGTAGTGAACTATTGAAAAGTAGATTTCACTCTCCACTATGCTGTGAATACTGTATTTTGGTGACATATTGTCGGCTGGCCTTTAATTATTGTTTTCCCACACGTTCGGAATGTCTGGAGTCTTACTGATATTGAATAGGACTACATGGCCAGCTACTGCTCTGATAAAGAATAAAGATGGCTCGAAGATGCGGTCTCAATGCCGAAGATATTTTGAAAAAATTATAAAGATTTGAGGACATAGATTCGGGAAATAGAACATAAGTAGGTAGTCGAATTTAAGTCCCACTGGAGCAACACGACTGCTATTGGTGACAATCCTTGATCAATCTCAATGGTAAAGATCCAAAGACAACACCTCGAAATTTTTAACTACGTTCAGATGATGATGTCAACATCTCAACTTGCTTCCCACTCATCACATTTCCACACCACATCAACGTGAGACCATTTGAGGCCATGATAGATTTAACGTGCAGTAGCTCTCTCGTACACGACGGTCTTTGATTGGATCGGGTTTTGAACTCGCAACCGTCCTATTACTAATCCACCACTCTTCTAACAGGACTTACACGGTCCCTGCAAAGATTAGATGAAATAGGTTCGGGAAATAGTAGGTAAGTAGGTAGTTGAATTTACGTCGCACTGGAGCAACAGAACGTGCTATCGGCGACGGTCCGGAATCAATCCTGGAGGGAAAGATCTGATTGCAGCACCTTGTAATTTTGAGCAACAGTCGGAGGACGATTTTATCACATGAGCTGGGCACCCAACTCTGCAAACTTCCACATCACGTCAATGTGAAGACATTTGATGCCACGACAGATTTAACGTACGCGACAGATTTAACGCCCCAGCGTACGCGATGGTCTTTGGTTGGATCGAGTATCGAACTAGCAACCCTCCTGTTTCTAATAAGCTACTCTACCAACAGGACTTCGGAAAAGTCGCGAAATAGTGGAAGTAGTAATTCTGAAAAAGAATATTTTCCGTCTAATGAAGATAGGAAAAGCAGCAGTTCTAACATTGAAGCCAAAACTTGATCTCAGCCTCTTTCACCTAAGGATAATCCACAGACGTTTGCAGACTGAGTAGACTAATCGCAGACATAAGAGCGAAAGTTTCGGTCGAAGATACGAAAATAACTAGACCAAATTCGGCGTCGAGAATGTAGACCAGACGGTACGCATGAATACTATCCAATCTGGAACTCGCAGGCCGATGAATGTATATTTTCAGTATCTTAAGATGTCTCCAGCAACTACTTGTATTTTACATAAAGAAGTTACCGTGAAGAGAAACTTGCAAAGGAAATTTCATCCTCCAGCTTTGTGAAGAACTTCGTACTCCATATGTGGCATATAGAATTGGTAATGCAGATAATACAAAGGTTTTGGCGCAGACATGTAAAAAAGATAATAAGAAAATATCAAAATGCGGAGAGCGAGAATTTCACAAAGGAAACCACACAAAAGATAGCTGTTCAAAAAGTTGTAGGCGTAAAATGAGTATAGAGAAGGAAGCGAGATGTACTGATAGCTTCAACGAATTTACACACTAAAATGAAACAAGTTAGTGTGATATAAATTTTCAATCTCAAAAATCTATTTTTTCTTTACCTAAAACAATTTATGGAGTTTAATCTAGCGCTCTATAGGACCGTGGCAACCCGGTTGGAAGAGTAACGGATTAGCAAAAGGAGGGTCGCGAGTTCAAATCCAAACAAAGGCCGTCGTGTACAAAGGGGGCATAGGTACATGTTAAATCTGTCGTGGCTTCCAATGCCCTCACGTTGTCGTGGTGTGAAAGTTTGGAGAGTGGGTGCCAACTCAGGTGTTGTCTCGTCTTCTGACAGTGATTCAAAATTAGGTGGTGTTGTCCTCGGATCTTTCCCTTTGGGGGATGATCCCAGACCGTCACTAATAGCCCGTTGTATTGCTTCAGTGTGAGTTAATTAAGATACCTAACTAGTTCGGAAAGAACGGTGCCACATCCTTACTGTCCGTGTAAATAGCGTATTGTATATATGTACATAAATAAATGGTTTAGGCAAGATTGCATCCCTCTGTTTCATCACAGTAATATCTAGTGTACTTCTCGACATATCTGTTACACTATAACAGATTAGCCATAGTAAATGTAACACAGATGCTTTTCATCTACTGCTAAAGCCAAATAATAGTATGTTTCAGCCACGTAAAAAAATAAAACATCTCAACTTCTCTATTAAGCTATTTAAATCAACGTCAGCAAGTAATTTACCATGATAGTAATTTAACTTTTTTGACCAATAAGAAACAGTCTTTGAAAAAAGAGAAGAGGTATTAAAAGAGCATTATGTAGATGCCAGCTTTGTTTAAATAAATCCACAAATAAAAGAAATAACGCTCTTGATAAGAATTGAAAAATAGTTTTTTCGTACCATTATCTTACTCGTGTTTGATGCCGAAATACACTTTGCCTAAAAAAGTTACAAAGCTTTTAATCCTAATGGAATAATCTAAAAAAAGATTCAACCGAATTAGATACTAGGAATTTCAGAATGTTTGTATCGATAATGCGATTATTTTCAAAACGATACCTCCCTTTCTATAGTTTGGTAAAGCTATTAGAGAATGATTCAATATTTTCCCTAGAGCGAATTTTGAAATGTAGCTTTCGACTTTGCAAATAACGCCTATTGCATGCATCTTTCATTTCGAATTCTAAATAATTGGAGAATACGATATTTCCCAAATAATTTTAGAATCGTGGTACACCTGTTGGTAGAGTAGAGGATTACCAACTGGAGAGTTTCTAATTCGAAACTAGATCCAACCAAAGACTGTCCCGTACGTGGGGGCTGGTGCATGGTAAATTGATCGTGGCCTCAAATGTCCTCACGTTGGCGTGGTGTGGGAAATTGGAGAGTGGGATGCCAGATTAGGTGTCGACCTCTTGATTTGACAGTGGTTCAAAATTACGAGGTGTTGTCCTCCTCATCTGACAGTGGTTTCAAATTAAGGGGGGTTGTCCTTGAATCTTTTCCTTCCGGATAGATCGTAGACCGTCGCCAATAGCCCCCGTTGTGTTGCTCCAGTGTGACGTAAATTCAACTCCTACCTGTCTACCCAATAATTTTATGAGATGGATTTTCAGTGTAAGCAAACAAACCAGCGGAAGACGAGGTGAGGTTTTAATTCCTGTTATCCGATGCTCTCGTTCCGTAGAAAGAACACTTACCTTAAAATGTAGCTAAGTGGCATCACCTTTGGTACACACGTTGCACCACATTAACACTAGCGCAATCTACGTTTAGATTTATAGAAAACTTCTAGTGGTCACTTTTATTTCAGCCGGCCGAATGGTTAAAGTGCGTTCGTTTAGCACAGGTTGACAGTAGCGGCAGCTAGCTTGTTCCGTATACGATGATATGAAAACCATACGAGCATAAAATGTATCAATAATGGAAATAAACTAACCGACTTTAGCATTCAAGCAATAATTACTCTAAGAATGGCAACCCTGATAACCATCTTTCTCTCTTCCACTGTGCCCACGCACCGACCTTCTAATAAAATAGAGCATGTGGGTGGAGTAGCTATCGGAAGGTCTCAGAAGCTAAGTCACGTGGCCTCATGAATTCACTGGGGTCGACTGGCTATCGAAGTCCAGGATGGTTTTTTAGCGACGCTGAATAAGCACTTTGGCCAATCAATAATTTTTCCTACAGAATTCATGCTTTTCCCAGAATCATGTGACAGTTCTTTAATCCGAGCGACCAGAAGAAGTTGCCCGAAGCTATACGCACACAATTTGTCTATGACATTAGAAGGTCAATGTGTGCTCTTGCACGTGACATATATGTATAATGGTTGAATTTAAATCAGCAAATCAGGGCAGCTGATTTATGCATGTGAGACTTCCTTATCTCTCTGTATATTCAAGTTAGGTTGACTTCCAGAATACTGCAGTAGACGTGTTGTATCACATGTTGAAACATGGGAAGATATAAATAAATGGATCAAAAATGAGATGGAAAAATGATGTGATATATTCTTCTTTTAGTAATAATATCAGGAACGTGGAGTCAATTCGACTCCTTTAGCAAGAGCCGTGCTGGAAATTTTCACCATATAGCACCATAGAGGTAATATGAAAGTAGACTGTAACCTTTTAATGTGCCCAGGATCATGCGACCAAAACTAGTAGTAACGTGACCCTTAGACTTCTTTTGGCTGTAGGGTGGAAACGAACATTCATCATCTGATTGGTCTATAGGACGGGAGAAGACGCCCATCCATTAATTAATCATCTGATTGTTCCGCGCCACATCATAGAAGTAGACTTTGGCGATTTCTCCTTTTTTTGTAGCTACTGTTTAGAAATGCACATTTACACACCTGTACATTTGATGTTATATCGCCAAACGAGGTGATAAAATGCCAAATCGGTCAACCGAGTCAATTTTAAACAGAGCAGTCCCGTGACTACTCATCGGAAATATTGTGATCCTACTTTTAGAAGCTCCTCTCAATAAATAGAAAGGTTCAATTTACTTATATTTCACGTCTAGCACAGCCGAATTAGTTTTCTAGTAGTTTTCAAGCTTGAGCCTTTAAAATACATAAGATGATTAATGATTGTATTAAAATACATAAAATGATTAATGGTTGTATTAAAATACATAAGACGATTGAACGGAATGATTTGTATTTAAAATATTGATAAACAATTATTAAATAAATTAATTTTCAAGAGAAGCTTTAATATTACTTATTGTCTACACAGATATTTGTCTTCTGTATTATTTTAATAACATTTATCGAATTTTTTCACTGCTAAATTCGTTCTCATCAAATTCTGAACGTAATTGCATATTTGTTTTCACTCAATCATTCTCCTTTGTTTATTACCTATACGCTAAGTTATATTTGATTAAAAACTTCGGTGTAATTTTGTCACTTTGTCAATATTTTCGTCATATTTGAGCCTAAAGCTTGTCATCCATAATTACTGTTGCTTTAACAACCTTGAGTCAAGCGTGAAAGTTTGAACTTTACCATTTTACGGCTTCATTTTCCAACATACACGCTTCAAAGGCTGCTACTTTTTTAACACTATGCTTTTAAGAAGTTTTGTTATCAATATATTATTCATATTAAGAACCCCACTTCCAGTAACATAGAAAGTTATAACAACCTAAAATATACTTCAAAGCTTCACTTGCAAAGTCCCTAAGTCTCTTAGATTAATGTGCTTTTGTATTACAATTTTTAGTAGAATAGATCCTTCAGAGTAGTTATATATGCTTAGTAGAGTACTTGAGTAATCTCAAGCCTACTTAAGCCGAGTAATAAGACCTAAGCAAAGTAATGATTGCTAATGTCTTTATTTTAAGAGCTTAATATTCGCGATATAAATATAGCCCTCTATAGAGAGTACATTAGCAATCTTTTGTCAGGTCTTATTAAAAGAACAACACAACTTTGATAAGTAGTGTAGTAGGGGGAAGGTAAAATGAGGCCCCTTTAACAGTGGGTGATGAACGACTTCTTCCAAGACGTGTTACAACAAATTTGTGTCTTTTCAATGCCAAACAGGTAGGCTAGAATCATATTTATTTAAAAAAATAGCATGGTATTCTTATTGCTTCCGTAAATTATATTATAAACAATTCTGAATTTTTATACTATTCTGGATTTCTATACCCTCAGGGACCCATCTACTTTAGGTGTGTACGGGCTTCATGGACCCGGGGTACTCTAGTGATCTTTTCTTTGCTTATGGGGCTTGCTGTCTTAAGTAAACACGTTTTAGTACTACAACCAAGCGATCTTTTTCTGCTTTCATCCCACTACAATGTTCCCCAATCCCTCTTTTTTCCGTTCACGGCATTTTTTACTTAACGTTGTCTTGTGTTTGGCGCAGCTTGGCCAAATACGGCTCTTGCGCCATGAAACCTCAAAACAACCAACCAATAACCAATAAATTTTACTTTCTTTAAGTAAGCACGCATCACAACCCCGAGGTGCCTGGTGATCTGTCCTCCCATTCGGTTTACCCTCGCCTACCTTTCTATTTGTTTTGCTTTTTGTCCTCCATCATTCATAGCTTCACGCTGCTTGTCGTGTTTGGCGAAGCTTGGCCAGATACGGCCCTTGCACCATGAAACCTCAAAACAACCAACCAATAACCAAACCCCTCAGGGGTTTTACTTTCTTTAAGTAAGCACGCATCACAACCCCGAGGTACCTGGCGATCTGTTCTCCCATTCGGTTCACCCTCGCCTACCTTTCTATTTGTTTTGCTTTTTTGTCCTCCATCATTCATAGTTTCACGCTGCTTGTCGTGTTTGGCGAAGCTTGGCCAAATATGGCCCTTGCATCATAAAACCCAAAACAACCAAACATCTCGATTTCTATGGCTCACCACGGAAATAATTAGCCTGTTTCCCACAAATTGTTAAGGGTATGATATCAGTCGCTTACTCGTGGAGAACTCTGTTCTCGCTGAACAACTGACTTGTTGCCATGTGCAGCACGATTTCGTCTTCAGCGACAAGTACAAGTCACTGCTCTCTTTCAAACCGTCTTTTTCTAAGCCTGGCCATGCCACAGTTAAGAACTTTATTTTGAAATGATGATGGTTTAACTTCTGACAAGTTTACTGAACTAAAATGTACTGTTTTTAATTATATCAACCAGAGCTATGGGGGACGTAGCTTATTTACGTGTTCTTACTGGAAACGATTACCTGCAAACTTATACGGAATTTTCTCATCAGACTTTCCAAATTGCCCGCTGTGTAGCCTTTCAGACATGACAAGAACCCACCTCAATAGTTTCCCTATTCTTATTGACGTCAGCTAAACGAGAGATATTTTGTTTCTGTTTGTATGTTTTGGAATTCTTAATTTTCTTTAAATGTAACTCTGTCAGCAGTTTAGATTTTGCATTCTGAAATAGCGTTTGCTAAGTTCTCTAGGAAACTTATCAGCAATATTGGTTCTAAGGTGTTTTCACCTAAACACACAAAAAAGATGTGTTCTTAATAGAGAACTAATTTGAAAGTGTTATGCTATAAATCAAAAGCGTTGAATGTGACAAGCATTATTCATACTTCTTTTGTTGCGTCATGGAAGGTTAAATAAAATAACATTAAGATCAATTATATTACGCTGTTATTACTTATTATTACTTATTTTTTATTTCGCTTAATAATAATACTGCAACATACTCTGTAAGTAAATCCGATTATTTTTCATGGACCGCAGTAGCCCATTTGGAAGAACAACGGATTAGCAACCGGAGGGTTGTGAGTTTGTAAATCGGTTCAGTCGAAGACCGTATTGTACACGGGAGCTGGTGCATGTTAAATCTTTCATAGTCAGATGCCCTCACGTTGACGTGGTGTGGAAGTTTGGTACCAGTTCAGGTGTTGTTATTGTCATCTGAATGTGGTTCAAAATTATGAGGTGCTGTCCTTGGTTCTTTCCCTTCGGGATTGATCCCTGACAGTCGCCAATAGCCCATTGTGTTGTGCCTTTGCGACGTTAATTAACTGCCTACCTATATACCGATTATTTCATCTTTTTCTCTATTGACTATTATTCCCACTGGGGAAATAAAAAAACTGATGAAGAAAAATAGTGATTCGAAACTAGCTTCACTAATTGAGCTTCACTAAGAATGACTGACAGATAGACTTGCGGTTGAACAAAAATCGTGGATGAGAATTGGTGAGAGCAAAATTTACGAATACAATAATACGAAGAGTCCCATGAATGTTATCTGAATTTAATTAAGGCTTTTATCCAACATTTAAATTTAAAAAATAATACTTTCTCAAAATATAATTACACTCATAATTTCAGCTATATAATTTCGTATCAGTTAAAGCATCGTGAAATAAATAAGAATCTATTCTTGGAGAATAAAAATTTCTTGGAACTTAAGATTATTCTTGTCAAATACAAGTATTTTCCTTCAATACAGTAAGAAAACTATCAATGAATTGTGGAATGCTATTAAGATAGAAGAAGTCTAAAGTTCTATTAGATGAGAAATACAGTGAGTCTGGTTTTCTCTGTTGATGAAAACCAAAAGAAAATAAATTGCAAAAGTTGTTCCTTCGGTTGTGAAATGAATAATCGTTCCTGGAAATTGTTAGGGATGTTTTTCTTCTCAATTAGATAATTTAAATTCGTCAAACATAGGCATTTATTTACCAAATGAAACTCCTACTTCACAAAAAATATTCAAATGAAATAATACTAAGCTATAAATTACAGGTTTATTCGGTAATCTCTCAGTTTGTTTTAAAAAGTTCCTGAATGATATCAAACCTCTAACTTTCATTCATTCAAACTTATTTCTATTCTTTGACACTTATGAAGCATCATAAATAAGTTCACCTGTACAGCAGCGGAAAAAAACGAACCACCCCTCTTAATTCGAGAATTCTAACAGTAATGCAAATTCAAAGATGGCGTTCGACAGGAACTAACGTCTTTTATAAATTCAAATGCATAAAATTTGCGTAAGGGGCCGTCTTCATATTACATTATCCAATAATAATTTCCAATAGAAACCCCTATTTTGACACACACTTTCGAATCTATATCATGATTTAACTTCAGATATCAAATTTCATGTCATTAGGTAAGTTATGAGTACAGAAAGATTGGAGCTCCTAATGTTAAATCAGTTTCTCAGAATTTTATGGATATCTTCCTGAATAATATTTATATAGCGCTTTTATTTTACACCATGTTACTGTTGAAGAATTCAAGCAACATCCACCTAATATTTTATTTTAAAAATAGTTTTTAGTATGCACTAATAATTATTAAATTAATGTTTGAAAAAATTATGAATTGGAAACTTATATTTTGATGGGAATCGATTCAGAAGGATTTCTA
The DNA here is from genome assembly GCA_933210815.1 of Meta bourneti. Taxonomy (NCBI): domain Eukaryota; kingdom Metazoa; phylum Arthropoda; class Arachnida; order Araneae; family Tetragnathidae; genus Meta; species Meta bourneti. Next base: position 71,637,934 of record OW119928.1, read on the forward strand.
ATATGACCATGCAAAATTTCAGTTCATTCCAATGGTTAATTTTTGCGCTACATTAAATTTCCTTCATTATGACGATTTTAGGGGGCAACCAAAAGTTTAGAAAACATCTGAGGAATGCTTAAATTTTTGAAAAATGGTTGGCAATTTCATTTATGTAATCTAAAATACATTGCATTTTACCAGTTATGTGTCGTATATATACTCTACTAATCAATGATCAATTGAAGGGCTCACTATTCACTTTAGGGATGATTGAAAAATCAGTTCGATTAATATTAAATAATTGTAGATAAGCTTTTTGGTTGCATACATTTTGTATTGGAATTTTTGTATTTGCTAACGATTATGCCTAGAATGAAAAATTCTTTTAAGGTTCTTTGTAAACTTCTTTCAGTCAAGCATCAAATGAACAGTTCCTGAATAACTGCAATTAATCTCAATCTCCGAATAGCGCTTTTCGATGTGGAGATGATCCCTGAAATTATCAATAACTTTAACATTGAATATCTCCGGATATAAAGAAGGTAAAGTTATGAAATTTCATATTTAGACTAATTTAACGATGCACTATCTGATTATGGCATGAAAACATGGTTCTTCCATTGAAAATTTTGTTGTTTGTGCAAAATTTTATATAAAGACTGCACCTAATGCAATTGTTTTGCATTTGAATTTGTAGAGGACGTTATTCTCTATTGAATGATATTTTTGAATTTGCTCTATTATGAATTGTGCTAGAAATAAAGGGAGTTGTTCGTTTTTTCCGCGACTCAACATGTATATATAAAGTAATTTAATTAACTTTTATGTCATAACATTCTCGCTATTGGTGTTTCTCATGCCATATTGAATGTGTTGTCCGAATGCTAACATATTTGATGTAATTGAATAATGTTTGCTGTAAAGGTAAGACACGTGAATATTTGTTTCCTCAGGAATGGAGTTGGAATTTAGTTTATTAGTTTCTAATCTACTTTCATTTTCGTTACTACATTTTACGCTACTTAGATCTAGACAGAATCATTAACCAACTCTAGAAAATTCGATACATATTCATTTGATGAGATTTAATATGATACGAAGTTAGTTACAATACGTTCTAAAATAATAAACCCTTTTCGCTACAGCATTTTATACTACTTAGATCTATCAAAAGAATCATTAACCTACTCTAGAAAATTTATACATAATAATTCATTTAAAGAAAGTCACCTTTTCGTTATTACATTTTATGCGACTTATATCTATATACTGAGTCACTAACCTACTCTAGAAAATTCGATACAGAATTAATTTTGAGATTTAATACGATATGAATTTAGTTACAATATGCTCATGAGATTGGTCCATTATAACGTTTACATTAATATACTAATGCCCCTTAGACGTAAACAGTGAATCACTAACCGACTCTAGGAAATTCGATACAGAATAGATTTGATGTGATTTCGTACGATACAAATTTAATTACAATTTGTTACATAAGGCTCTAGTACATTATAACATTTCGTTAGTAGATTTTACGATAAATAGATCTTTTAACCATCTCAAGAAAATTCGATACAGAATTCATTTGATGAGATAAAGAACGATACGAATTTAGTTAGGTAGGTAGTTAATTAACGCGTCGCACTGGAGCAGCACAACTGGCTATTGGCGACGGTCGGGGATCAATTCCGAAGGGAAAGATCCAAGGACGGCACCTCGTAATTTTGAACCACGGTCAGATGACGAGAACACATGAGCTGCACCCCACTCTCCAAACTTCCACACCATGCCAACGTGAAGACATTTAAGGCCATGACAGATTTAATGTGCACTAGACCCCGTGTACACGACTGTCTGACTGGGCCGAGTTTCGAACTCGCAAACCTCCGGTTGCCAATCCATTGCTCTTCCAACTAAGCTACTGCGGCCCACTAATTTAATTAAGAAATGTTTTGTTCTTATATTTTATAGTACTTAGATCTGTTATCAGAATCACTAACCAACTCTAGAAAATTCGTTTTATGATGTTTAAAAAGATACGAATTTAGTTACAATATGCTCATGTGGTTTTAATCCATAACACCATCTTTGTTGTTTTACTCTTTACCTAAATCTCTTAACAAAATCACTAACCAACTCTTGAAAATTTGGTACGATACGATATGATACGAATTCAGTTGCGATATGTTCATGAGTTTAGTAATATACTTTTATGCTCATAAGGTTTCTATTATTTAATTCTTTTCCTCAAGGTGCACAATATTTTAGTCATGATCTTTGACGGCACTTGAAATCTGTTAAACGGAATCGCTTATCAATTTAAGAATACTTAATATAATATTTATTCTATATGAATACAATTACTACACACTTATTACTTTCAAATTCATCATGGCGTTTTCGTAATTTCTACTTAGATAGTTTATGAACCGTTAACGGAATCACAAACAAGTACTAGAAATCTCTATATTAAAGCCGTTGAAGTCAATACGGCACAAATACAATTACTTGCAATGTACCATAACTCTTTGCTTGAATCCTTTACTGAAATCGTGCAAACAGAATCTTTAATAATTCTAGAGAATTTGAACTTACTTACAGAGAAGGTTTTGAATAATTTACCCTCAACAAAACAATCTACCTTTAAAAGCAGAAGTTTGAATGCAATATTCAAAGGAATCGAATAATACTTTTATTATAGAACCTGAGAAATACCGTTAAGCTTTTAGGTATAAGTTTTATTGTTTCCTCTGATCCCAATCTCAAGAAACTATTGCTTTAGCTCCTTAAAATTATAGAACTTTGAGAAAATCATGATTAAATAGGAATACATTTAAAAAAACTGAATGTATTTAAGATATATAATACAAATAATGTAACTATCAGTGAAACCATAGATTGCAGAAAATTATTCACGAAAAAGTATAACCTCAAAAATCTGTTTCAAGAACAGAAAATAATTCTAAAAATTCACACTTAATCTTAGACATTTCTGAGGTATATTTTATCTTTATGAATGTAAAGAGATATAGAGTATTTCATTAAATATTCAAAACACGTTGTAATAAACATGTATTCCTTTTAGTGTGGAGAATGCATATTCTAACTCTCACACACACAGATGCTGAAAATAAAAAGAATGAAATTGTAATAATGGCTAAGAAAAGTGCTGCATTTTTATAAATGAATGCTTTTACGATTATCTTAAAAGCTTTGAATGTATTTCTTCCTCCATTTCTTTTTGCATCTATAAAATTTTTTCAGTTTACGAACTTCTTAGATTTTATGTTATGCAATTCCGGACACTTTTATGTAGCGAAAAATCGAACAATATTGTAGAAGTTATCTTAGTCATAAAATAGGAAGGAAATGGTTGAAGTTTAGAGAGCTGTTAGCTAATGTTGATACAGTCAAGAGGGAAGTAAAAACTGAATAACGACTATTTAAATCAAGTTCGTTTCAAATAGTTCTACTACTCTTACGAAAAAGTACAAAGTTATCTTAAAATAAATAACTTTGTCTTAGGTTACTAGAAGTGGTGCAGTGATAACTTTGTTTAGGTTTATTTATGACTACATTCTTGTACCTAATACATGCAAATAGCCAACCTGAGTCATTTAGAAATCAATTGTACTTTAAACATATTATGAATAAAGTAATTGTAGTTACTTATGGTTTTGTTAAGGTATCCGAACACGTTGAAAATGTCATTTTTGACCAAAAATCCCAAAAAAAAGGTTTTGATCTCATTTGATAGAGCATTTATTTGACTTTCCAAAATATATTTGATTTTGTCTCTAAGTTAATTAGTTGCAGAGGATATTAAGATTTTAATCAAGGCTGGAAAACCGGAAGTAGGTAAGGAAAACACCGGAAATGGCCGTGAAAAGACCAAAAAGCTGTCAAAATTTAAATTTAAAACTTACTTTTTTTTTGCAAATATAATTTTAGAAAGGTTTCTCAAATGTTTAAATAGTTTCTCTTTGACTGTTTATTTAAATTAAAAACATAACAATTAACATTTCAAATGCATTTTTCTCTAAATTAATTTTTATGCGTTATTTCCTCACTTCAAATGTTAGAACACAAAAAGTTATTGATGGATTCACGTAAAACTTTGAGAACTTGTTCTTTATAATGTTGTCTAGGGAATGAACTAAAAGAATTATGCTGAGTCGAAAAGTTTTAAATTATGGCCATTTATTTAAGAAATATGACTAAAATTATCAAAAATCTTGTATTCATTTTTTGACCGCTTGTCAAATTTTTGTTTATTTAAATATCCTTTTGATTCTAGTTCATTCCCTAGAAAAATGCATGTAGTTTATTTTGGTTTATCATTTTTCAAATTGGTTGAATATATTTTCATGTAGAACATTTGATGTTTTTGACAAATTTCTTTAAAATTTCATACATAATTATCATTTTTACAAAATCATTAATATATATTTTAAATATTTATAGCCCAATGCTATTGTTTAATAACACTAAATATAAAAATATCATTAAAATGTTACTATAACACATTTAAAAATAAGGATCTCGAACGTGTTCGGATACCTTAAAATCGAAATAATAAGGTATTATGTACAACAAATAAATTTTATCATATAAGTTTTACGAATCACTGAGTAATACTAAATTATTTTTTCAATAATTAAAAACTTATGAATTGACTTTCCTACTTTTATAATTTGTTTGATTTGAAGTGTTTTCTAATTATTACTTAATAGTACAATTGATCCTAACCCTTCTGGTAGTTGTCTTGAAGAGGCATCGTATCATTAACAAAACTGACCAGATCTTGATAGACGAGATATGTTGTCTTTTGAAGAAAGCTAACCAGATCTTGAACTCATCATCAAAAAGTTATATACATTACTATTTGTGAAAATTGCAATCACCACTCGCACGGGGCGTAATGCCACAAGTGATGCGTGTGTGGAAGAGATGGACAAAGGAGAACCGGACAAGTCGAAACCCCGGCTGTGGGCCACGCAATATGACGCCACCATGGGATGACCGACACCTCATCCGCATGGAGGCGACGGACCGCACAGCGTCATCTCGTGCGTTGGCACAACATTGGAGCATGTCTACAGGTATGTCATTGTCTGCCCCCACAGTTCGTCGGCGTCTGCTGCACCATGGGCTACGTGCAAGGACTCCCCTGCGCAGGATTCCCTTGACTCTGAACCACCGGCACCTCCGGCTACAATGGGTTCACCAACACAGCAATGGCGAGCCGATTGGCAACAAGTCATCTTCACAGATGAATTCTGCTACAATCTGGATTATAACGATGGACGCTTACTCGTCAGACGCTACAGAGGTGCCACTACTTGTACAGACTCCCATCGCTGCGAGTGCCGGCTGCACAAGATATTGATTTTCGACATTATTTTTGTTTTATTGCTCTGCAAATTTGATCGTTCATTTAAACCACTATAAGTAATACGTGGAATAAATTTCATTTATTTCTAATGATTCTTTCAGTGTTGCAATTTTCACAAACAGTAGTGTATATCTTTATGACGGGATATCTCGTCATTAGTAAAATCAGCCAAACCTTGTTGGAGGAGATATCTTGTCGAAACCACTTGGAAGATAATATTGTAATAATATAATATTTGATTTTGTCACGCAACGTAATGAGTGTACTTACAAAGAAATAATTAATTGCAGAAACTACTTTCTCGTTATCTTTGGTAATAATTATATAGCCCTAAATGGTCATTTACTCATCATAACAGATTGAGTAAATAAAGGATAAAATGTTTTCACTTCTATGACCTATACAAAAATCCAAGAATCTTCAAAAAAAAATTTCTATAGAAAATTGTCGCTTTTTTTTTCAATACAAAAATAACTACTATCAAACCGTCATCTACGGGACATCTCAATAGGACCAGGAATGTCCTATAAGCGACGACTTGATATTTGCTCTTTTATAAAGAAAAAATGGCAAATAACTCAAATCTTTGGTATTAGTTTTCTTGAAGGGAAGACAAGTTAAAAAAGATTTTCGATTAACAAAGAATAAGGATACTGTCATTTTCAAGACTAAAATCTGTGATTGTTCCAAACGTGGCAGCTGAATGCCTGTAAGGCATAAAAGGATATTGGAGGACCCAGGTTAATTGACGAAACTACTTTCATGTTATCTTTGGTAATTACTCGGACTAAATGGTCATTTACACAACATAATAAAACGAGTCAAAAAAGGATAGAATGTCTTAATCATTTCCATCACCAATACAAAAGTCTCGGAGCCTTTCTTCTAAGAATTATATAAAAAGGTACTCTCTTCCTTCAAAGAGAACACGCAAAGGGTGGAGATGAAAAGAACCGTTTTTCGGATCTAACACCATTAAGCAAAATGGCAAGAGATTTCTTGCAGCATTCTTTTCTCTCATTATCCCCCATTTAGGTAATTAAAATGCAATGAACTGCGTTCAATCAGAAATACTTCTGTTTAGTTTGCTTCGACGGAATGGAAATACGTAGTTTGTCCATAAATTCTAAGAGCTCATTTAAAATAAAATTACTCATTTTCTATGTCAGAAAGACATACACTATCCCTCAACGAAAGTTTCTTTAACAAAAAATGAGCTATACTTATTGCTGATTGTCATATTTGGCGTAATTGTATCTTAAATGCTGGATACGGTTACAGTATTCTAATTATTTACAGCTTTTGTGCAAGTACGGGGACTAACTTTCTACTACTATGTCGGGCGAGCCAATCAGATGATGAACCAATGAATGGGTGTCTTCTCCTGTCCCGAGGACCAATCAAATCCCAGTCAATCATAATGTTTTTATGACCCTTCCTGTATTCTAGCAGACACAGTGAAGTTAGTGAGACACATATTTAACAGTTGAACAGTCTGTGAACATTGACAGCAACAGTGAAACTGTTGCAGACCCTTGAATAGCAGCTGCACTTACGTTTCTTTATTGCTAATATATATGGATAGCAATACCGTTACTGAAATATTTATATATCGGTAATCGATGCTATCTTTAAGCCGTTCCTAGAACCGTAAGGCAAATAATCTCTTTGTAACGAATCCCGTAGTATATGAAAAATGGTGACGTATGAATTATTCGGATTCTCTCTAGGGTAAAAATTTCCTATCTCTCGATGCCTTTGTTGTATGGTAGCGTGCCTTTGGGCCAGACTCGCTTTTAAAAGTGTATTTTAGATCCTGCTCTGAAGACGAGGAGAAAGCTAAAATCTGCTTCGATGGGAAACTAAACCATACAAAGGAAAAATTCAAAGTATATTTAAGATATTCTTATTATATTTTTGAATTCTTAGCTTTCAGAGTTCTGGTGTTTAAAGTCATAGTAAACACCCATATAGTAAGTTGTCTGAAATATTTTAAGCGTTTTCTGATTATGTGTTAAAAGTACAAGTACAAACAAGAAAATATGCTTTATTGTATTATTATTATCGATCATGAAAGTGAAATTAAATAATGTTAAGTATCAAGTATATGATTACAATACCCTGTCACATAGTTGTTCTCAACTATGGCGAGTACCATATTCTGTGCTGTGTCTTATACGATTCTAATTATGCATCCCGATTAAACAGATTAACATTTTAATTGCAATACATCAAAATACGGTCCAAAGCTATTAAACATCTTGTTTGGTTGATTTAAAAACAATTAATTTCTATTTCTTACAATTTTTCGTGTTTATTTTGCAACAAATCACAAATTTTTTTCTAGTCAGCCGTATAGTATTTGGGGAACTTAGCCACTAATGCAAAATAAACTTACAATGCAGTAGTATATATAGCAATATAAGCTATCTTCACCATGAAGTACGTTGTGCGAGATTAAGTTGCACTGTATTACTCACCAGGCTAAATTGGTGATTCGCATATGAATATGCACACTCACACTTTCAAAAACAAGTCTGATGGCCCTTGTAGAAATTTTCACAACTTTTATGAATAGCCTACGGTGAGCAGTTGTTTAGCCAATCTGATGCCAATCACTTGCAACATCTTTGAAACCCAGTTATGTCAGACTGCTTCTATTCACATCACGTCTTCACCTTTCATTGCCACTCAGCCTTATCCTTAACACGGTACCTCACACACCTCTATTGTTGTTAAAGGCAAGACAGGACACCACATGTTTACAAGAATCCATTATATACCCCACTTAATACAGCTCCCACTCAATTTGCAATCTATCAACAAGTGGTAGTATCTATGGAATTCAACCACTACGAAATTTTGGAGAATGAGCATTGAAGGAAACTTAGTCACCTCTACAGAAATTAACTTACAATATATAGTATATATAGCAGTGTAACATATTTCCACCATGAACAGCTTGGCTAATTATGGCCCTTGAGCCATAAACCCAAAACAACCAACTACCGTGAAGAACTTTTGTGTAGACAGAGTTGTTCTGTCCTTCACAAGCCTTGCTAAAGTCTTATTTGTCAGGAACGACTCATGAAGTATTAAAGTGTTTTATGCACGAGATGGTCAATGGTAAAATCGAGGCGGATTAAAGGAGAGTGGTACTGACTATCATGACTTGGGAGTGGATTCTCGAGCTGGATCTGGTAATGGTAATCAGATGAGGGGTCGAAGCACAGGACGGTCTTCACTTTGTTTCAGGCATCAGAGGAACACGCTCTTATAACGTCCACCACCTGCACTAGATAAGATACCTTTTCCAGAATAAGAAATTCCAATTGACTTCTTTTCGAAATTCTTCCCAGAGTCAACCCCCAGTGTACCTTTAGTGCTTTGACCGAAGTCAACAAGTCCACTCAACCCACAGTCAATCGTTCTGGGGGTTTTGACTCTTCCCGTTTGTCTAGTTCGTCAAGTTGGCACCATTGTGTGATAATGCATATTAATATTTTATATTGATTACATTACATTGAAAAACAACACTACGCTGCTTACACTATGTTGAAAAATTACGCAAGTTGAAAACTACACTACGTTGATTACACTGTTGAAAACTACACTACATTTATGACACTACGATGAAGAACTAAACATCTACACAGGTTCTTTGAAAAACCGAAATAATCAATTTATTGGAGTTTAATACAAATAAAGACGTTAATAAGAGGATACTTCTTTAATAAGAGAAATACAAAACTTAATAAGGGAATAATGTTTGAACAAGGGAACATATTCTTTTGTACTTGAAGGAAAACACGTCTTCAATGAAATAACTTATAAGATCTCAGCTTACAGTTCATCTAGTTTTAATTTTATTCGTATCTCGATCACCGGAGATACCCTATATGCATTTCTTAGAATTCTTTTTTGTGTATTTTGTTATCCCCATCACATGAGTATCAAAGTTTGTTAGTTTGCTTCTTTCTAGGTCAATCAATGTAAAAAAGACACGAACATCTGCTACCAACGCTGGACAAAGAAGAAAACTGTGCTTTAACGTCAGTTTACGGAATCGGATTTTTCTCTTTGTAAAAGACAAGTGAAACTGCCCCTTATTCTTGACTAAGATCATTTAAGTATCAATAAAAGTGATATACGCCTATGAGAAGCTTAGAATACAAGTAGAGTAAGTCATAATGGAACCACATTTTCCAGAATGTTTATTAGCCCTCTTGGTGGTTTATTTTTGCATCGAAGAGGGTCCTATAGTGTCCAGAATCTGGTGCGGAAACCTGTTCCAAACTGTCACCAGTTCTGGGTAAGGGACAATTTGTTTTTTCTACTTGATCTTCATTCCCTTTGAAGTAATAGGGCAGTTTTATCTCGATAAAATACCTCATCCTCACCAAAAATTGACCAGATCGTGTACGAAATATCTCGTCAAAGCACTTGGTGGGTTAATGCTTTAGAAACAGAAAATGTAATGTGCTTACCCTATGAGGGTTAAGGACGCATTATTTCATGATGCAAACTGCAGTTTTTCTAACATGGCTTCTAACCAGTTGTAGGAGACTTCTTGACCAGTAAAATCATCCTTTCTAGGTATATAAAGGTAGAAAACCAACTCTTAACCACCCAAATGGTCTCGACGAGATATCTCGTCCATAAAGATCCGATAAATTTTCCAATGACGAAATATCTCGCCCATCAAGATCTGTAACTTTGCTAATGACGAGATATCTCTTCGAGTCAAAGCTGCCCTATTACTCCATGGGGAAGAAACTCCAAATTGGGAAAGCAAATTGTCCCTTGACAGAACTGGTGATAATTTGGAACAGGTTTTTGCATGAGATTAGACAGTACAGGGCGTTTTTTAAATATAAGCCAACCGGAGGGCTAACAAAGAAGGCTCTATGAGCCAAAGAACACAGATAAAATAATTTAAATTTAATAGATCTATGTACAATTATATATGTATTTAATCTGAATATTGTGAGCTTCCAGTACCTTCAAAACATTAGACCGAACGCATCGGTCCTTAAAATCCCATTTAGTTCTTACCCTCCTCAGAAAATGTAAACAGAACATTGTAAATGACGCAAGATTATTTCACGAGAGGGGTCACTGCACTGCAGCGCCACAATCAACATGCAATTTACAACACAAGGATTCCTTCAACCAATAAATGTGACTATTTAATCATTATCTGTGTAATAGGATGAAAGCAGTTGTTTTCGATTTGAAAATCTCGTGAGGTTCAGAGGGTTAAAATAATTAAATTTTACATCGATTTGCACTTCACTTTATACAGATAAACAGACAACTATGATTGTTAGATTATCGTAGGTTCGACTGTATAACTTAACAGTCATTCACCTAATTACATAATGACTGAAAACGTATAATTACTTGTTACTCAATTGAAAATTTACTTGTCCGTATATAAACTTTTCATAGACTTTTAACCCTCTGAGCATCAAGAGATTTCTGAGTAGTGTAGTATTGCTTTTACTCTACAACACATTTGGTCACTATATAGCCACGACTATCGGTTCAACGAATTCTAGGAAGGATTGAATTGGTCAAGAACAGCCATTCAGGGAAAGTTTAAAACTGGTTGGAAGCCATTCAGGGAAAGCTGCAGGTTTCATGGCAGAACAATGTGTGTATGACCTCAGAGAGTTAAAGTAGGGAAAGTCATTGAAAATTTGGTTCCCATCCTATTTCGACCAACATCCAATGCTCTCGAAACAATTTGACCGTCCAACTCCTCCTTGATTGATAGGGCACTCCTTCACCACCTAGATATCCCCACACAATTCCCACTTCTATCATCAACGCATTCTATCCCCTTTTAGGACTCCCTAATGTCCGATTCTGTAATGACCGCTCAAAGGAATACGGCGCCATTCCTTTAATATACCCTTAACGGAGAATGCAGGGGTAACTGAACTATCGTGGAAGGTATGCATTACGAAGCGTTAAATGATAAGAGTGATTTGTATCGCTAGTTAATCGTAATTGGAATCCGTCATGGTCGTTAAGCTGAATTGGTTAACGGTGAATTAAATCTTCTGATTGGTTGTCATCAACTTCATCATCAAAGATTGGCAATTAAACTTATGGACAAAATTTTGTGAATAAATCGCTGACATAACTGTTTCATAAATGAAACATTCAGTTAATTAGTGTAGTAGAACACATTTTGTAATAAAATCCAGTTTTTATGTCGAAATATGCTTTTGGTTCCATTAAATTTCCCATTAAAACTTTAAAACTATACGAAGGTCATTATGGGAGAGATTAACTTTCTATTGCAAAATTCTGAATGACTGAATTTATTTTTGAAGGAATTAATAATAAAATTTCAAAATGAGAATAATGTTTTAATATATGACTAATCATTTGAATTATTTTAGTTAAGTTAAACTAATATTATGATTTTAACGGAAGAAATAGACTTGATATCGATTGCTCTTTTAAAAGCCCTAATGGAATATGCTTAAAAAATGCAGATAAAGTTCTCTAAATTCTATGAAAACATTTTTTTGTGCATTCTACGTATGTATTTATACTTAGAGGCATTTTCTGTCAAGCTAAATGTAGATGGCTGTAGGTATCGTAGTACCAAAGTAACCTTTTGAGATGGCAAGTAGGTATCTGAATTTACGTCCCACTGGAACAACATAATGGGCTATTGGCGATGGTCCGTGATTAATACGGAATGGAAAGACCCGAGGACAGCACCTCATAATTTTGAACCACGGTCAGATGACGATGTCAATATCTCAGCTGGAATTCCACACTTCAAATTTCCACACCATGCCAAAGTGAGGAAAATTGAGGCCACGGTTGATTTAATGTGTGGCAGCCCCCACGTACACGACAGTCGACAGTCTTTTATTGGATCGAATATCAAACTTGCAACCCTCCGGTTCCTAATCCGCGACCCTACCAATTGGGCACAGTTTCTTAAGCGGAAAGACTAACTGTACATATTTTGCAAGGAATGAATTCTTAATATATATATATATATATATATATAAAACTTCACCAAAACAGCGATTTACTACATTTTAAGGTTTTAATAATATGAATTATGCGAGAACCATTTGGATAACAGGAAGTAAAATTTCTCTCTACAGTCTGATTCGTTTACACTAGACATCCCTTAATAGTTAGAATGTTCTATTATATATAAAAAGTATTATGTATAATAGAAGTTACATAGAGTATACCTATTTCTTATTTGTGTTAGATATTAATTCTTTACGCCTCATTCATGTTTCTACGAAAGAATACATTATTTATGCTAGGAGAAAGAAGAAAACATCTTAATCGTTATTAATAAACATAAAAATCAAAAGTTGTCTGTACGATACTACTTGACCATGCAAACACCAATTGATGGATTGATTCGAAATTTTGCACGTAGCCAATGGATAGAAACATGAGTTTCGTCATCTTCCCCAAGAGAAACTCAAAAAATTGTGTAACGTCACTGTAATGGAAAAATACTAGTGAAAACCAAGCCAAAAAGCTAAAGCACATAACATATTTGACAAATAAATACTATCATATGCCCAAATAAGTGTAATTTAAAGCTTGAATACTGTTCCGAAATAGTTGTCACATATGTCAGAAAGATGAAAAAGTATTTAATGGTTAATGATAAGGTTTATTTTTCAAACTGGTTATACATCAAACATTGACACAATATTTGACTTTTAATATAGCTATAGGATTATGTGGCAGAGGCGTGCAATATGTTAAAGTTAAAGATCCCTCCCAATTCCTTTTATTCACAGTTATATGCGTTGTTCTTCGCCCTTTAACTTGTCACGCTATGGTGACAGATTACAATTCACCTTACTTTGAAGGTGATTTCACGTTTCAGTTTTTCTTTCTTAACCCTCCTGGTAGTCGTTTCGACGAAGTATCTCGTCATTAGCAAAAACGACCAGATCCTGATGGATGAAATATCTCGTTAATAGATGAAAACAGCAGACATTGATGGACGAGATATTTCGTCATTAAAAGAAAACGGGCCACATCTTGATCTCGTCATCATTAAAATACCTGCCATGTCTTGATGAGATATCTCGTAAATAGTAAAATTGGTCAGATCTTGATGGACGAGATATCTCGTCGAACAAAATACGTTGATTCAGGCAATGATAAGCATTTTGAGACAAAATGGCAGGCGACAGAATTCATCAATTATCCGAAAAGACGACGAGATAATAGTTTGCTCGAACAACTTGAATAGCATATTCACTATCGTTACATAGATTTTATCTCTTTGGAAAGGTCAATAATGAGATTTTCAAAGGTATTCGAGCTGCTTTCGCGTTGTCATCTGATATCCTAGAAAATCAATACCCTTAGAGGATTGAAGTAAGTTTCCTTATCCCGTTTACAAACGCTGTCCTCATTGGTACAAATTAAGTAATAATTGAAGTAAAATTATTAGTATTCGAAACACAAATTCAAATAAAATAAAAATATAATTTATTTTGGGATAGAGTCGGTATTTTTTACATTTGGGATTGGGTTATGGCTTTTTTTGAACTAGCGTGCCTGTACAAACTTTGTGATACATGATTTGATTGGTTGTTTGAAGGATATTTGGGTCGAATTATAGCACTTCTCAAGTGCTGAAACTTACTGCCAACTTGTACCTTTTTTATTTTTCGATATTTGTAAGAAGACATTTTACAAATGGAAAATTTTCAACGTTTCTTAACTTGCCACATAGATTTCTCAGAAACTATAAAAGCAATATAAGACAAAATCTTTTTCTAGAAACTCAATTTCCTACCGAACAATTTGTTTTGTATTTACATCTGTCTTTTATAGCTTAGAAAATATTTCTCTAAAATGTTTAGAGTTCCAACAAAAATGTCTGTCTTTTTGAAGAATATGTACAAAATGTTGAAGTATCTGAATCACTTTTGTATACAATTTCTAATAAAGTAAATTCAAACTTTCTACACTTTTGTCACTTATACGCGATGATACAAGCATTTATGTATCATCGCGCTAGACACAATATTGCAACACTATATTTTCACCTAAGTATCTGGAACATAGACCTTTATTTGCTTCATAAGCATTTAGACTACACTGCTAATGCCATCTCATATCTTAGATTTAATTTGAATTATATTAAATGCAATGGTTTCTGTACCGTTATAAAATGTGCAGAACTTCACGAATAAAAATTGTAAATTGTATAAATATTGTACTTTACGAAATACAATCTACACTACTGTTTGTAAAAATTACAACACTATAGAAGAATCATCAGAAATAAATTAAATTTATTCCACATTTTTCTTATAGTAGTTTAAATAAACGATCAAATTTACAGAGCAATAAAAAAAAATAATGCCGAAAATCAATATCTCGTGCAGCCGCCACGCGCAGCGATGAGAGCCTGTACACGTCGGGGCATCGAATCATACAGATTCTGAATGTCATGCTGAGGAATGACATTCCAGATGGCCTTTATGATGCCCTATCCTTTGGCATCCTATCTGATGCCAAAGTTCAGCAGTACTCTCTGCCCGACGAGCGGTACGAACGAATCGCCGTCTGATGTAATCCCAGACATGCTCAATGGGCGGCATATCCGGGGAACGTGCAGGCCATGGAAGAAGCGGAACCTGTAGTTCACTGAAGAAGGCTTGTACATTCCGAGCAACATGTAGACTGGAATTGTCTTGCTGAAATACAGCTCCGGGAATGCGTTGCAGGAGGGGTAGGACCTCGGGCTCCACTACTTCCCTGATGTATAGCCCGCTGTTCAGGGTCCCCACAATTTGGAGTAAGCGGGATAGCCCATGATATCCAATAGCGCCCCAGACCATAACGCCAGGCGTTCGTCCTGTATGACGCTGAATAAGACATTCCGGGAGAAGGCGTTCACCTCTGTAGCGTCTGACGAGTACGCGTCCATCGTTATAGTCCAGATTATAGCGGGACATCTGAGAAGACTACTTGTTGCCAATCGGCATGCCATTGGCTGTGTTGGTGAGCCCATTGTAGCCGGAGGCGTCGGTGGTTTAGTGTAAATGGAATCCTGCGCAGGGGAATCCCATGGTGTAGCGGCGTTGCTTGTAGCCCAGGGCGCAGCAGACTTCGACGAACCATGGGGGCAGACAATGACACACCTGTAGACGTGCTCCGATGCTGTGCCAACGCACGAGAGGACGCTGTACGGTCGGTCATCGCCATGCGGATGAGGTGTCTGTCATACCATGGTGATGTCTTATTGCGTGGCACACTGCAGGGGTTTCGACTTGTCCGGTTCTCCTAGGTCCATCTCTTCCACACACGCATCACTGTTGTGGGATTACGCCCCGTGCGAGTGGTGATTTCAAGATACGAAAGTCCACCCTCACGGATGCCGATCATGCGGCCCCGTTCGAACTCCGTTATTTGCTCGTATGGCAGTCTGCGTTTTTGGCGAGGCATATTGACTTCTAATCAATCATTTACAGCAGTCGAACGACTATACACACATTTTAAAGGACCTGTACAGTGCTTTTTATACACGGCTCACTTGGAAGTTAAGAGGGTGTTTCTCGGCCCACATATGCGTGATCGCTTTGTAATTCGAATCATTTGCATATCCTAACCTGTTTTGCATTTCCTGCAAGTTTCGTTTAATTTGCATGATTCTTTTATGGTGTTTGAATTTTCACAAACAGTAGTGTACTTAAAGTAATAAATAAAAATATCACCGATCATTTATTAACTTTCCAAGTGGTTTCGATGAGATATCTTGTCCATCCGAATCTGACCAATTTTACTAATTACGAGATATCTCGCCCATCCAGATCTGGCTAATTTTGCTACTGACGAGATATCTCGTCATCAAGGTATTGCCGATTATTTTATGATGATGAAATCAAGATTTGTTCAATTTTCTTCTATTGGCGAGATATCTCGTCCATCAAGATCTGGTCAGTTTTGCTTTTGACGAGATACTTCGTTGAGACAACTAAAAGGAGGATTAAAAGTAAGAATAATAAAATGCTATTTGATATGAAATATTCATTGCATTATACGATGGTTTCAATGCAGAAAGGAAATCCATGTTTTATTTGTATTAAATTGGAATCCTAAACAAAATACGTTGATTCAGGCAATGATAATCATTTTGAGACAAAATGGCATGCGACAGAATACATCAATTATCCGAAAAGACGACGAGATAATAGTTTGCTCGAACAACTTGACTAGCATAATCACTATCGTTACATAGACTTTTGTCTCTTTGTAAAGATCAATAATGAGATCTTCAAAGGTATTCGAGCTGCTTGAGTTGTCATCTGATATCCTAGAAAATCAATATCCCTCAATGGATCAATGGAATTTGATGTTTACTTTCTCTATTTTATTGAGTGAGTGATGTGTGATGGTATGTCTATTGGCGTTACGATTTCTTCAAACATTAATCAGTGATGTAATTTCGGTTCTGAAGATAGTTATTACTTACTGCTAAGGTTGATATTTGAGGAATGATATGTGCTAATATTGTACACATGAATTTTTATATGGGCTTCTGTTCTGAATACATTCATTACTTACTATTAAGGTTTACTTCTGATGGATATAGATGTGGTAATGTTGCACAAATTAATTTTATACTGATTTCTGTTGTGAAGGTATTTATCACTTCCTATTTAGATTGATGCTTGATGGATGTAGAGGTGTTTCTGTTGCATACATGAATTTTTATGATATTACTTCCTGTTCTGAATAGATCCATTATTTTCTGCTGAGGTTGATTTCTGATGGGTATACAGGTGTTAAAGTTGCCTTTTATTAATTTCTGAGCATCTTAATGATGTTTCTCTCTGTTTGAAGATATCCATTACTCACATTAAGGTTGATTTTTGATGAATGCAGAGGTGTTAAGGTTGCACTAATTAATTTCTGCACACGTTAATTTTTTTCATGTTACTTTCTGTTCTGAAGATATACATTATTAACTATTGAGGTTCATTTTTGATGGGTGTAGAAGTGTTAAAATTGCATTAATTAATTTATGCTATTTTAACTTTTAATTTCTGTTCTGAAGATATTATTGAAGAGGTGTTAACATTGCACACTTTAAATTATTTTAACTCGTAGTTATGTAACATCTTTTTACTTCAAAACTTCCTTAAACTTCATTGACGTTCAAAGTTGTCGAATGCTCTCTTTTATCTGGATTTAATTCATGAATTATTAAAAATTTTACAAACATCGATGTTCGACTTAAACTTTAAGGCAAAACACTTTTTTAATAAGTTCAAAAGATTCGTTTAAAATAAACATCTGAATGGTGTGGTTAGAATTAAAGAATTTATTCATTGGTCATTTTTCTATACAAGTATTTCCTATACTTGAAAGGGAAAGCTTTCGAACAGACCATTAGATCTTGGAAGTTACAAATCATGTTAGATGTGATTTAAAGCATGTATTAAAAGATCATCACAAGCAGAGTTTAAATGCCGTCATATGTGTATCCAAATGATCAAAGTTCTGCCTGATTTTCAAAATATTCTTAAATCGATACCCATTTCGAATTATTGTCTACTGGGTAATATGCAAGTAAATGTATGCGGAAGTTTAAAAATTGGGCAAACTGTCGTTTTCAATGAACTCAATATTATTCCACTTATGAAGATTTCAAAACTTTCCAGCTTGTGATAGGTAAAGCAAGAATAATCATATTATGTTCAGACATGTATATTTGCCTTGCATTAATTAGAAGTTTCTCGTACGCCATACATAGTCTCAAAATTTAGGCAAAATAACTAAAAAATATTTTTGCTCGGTTCAGTTGAGCAAAAAGGAGACGATATATGAGGAAAATGTTAATTTAGTCATTGATAATTTACATAGTAATTAGTAATTGGGAAGATTCTTTTATGGCTGATATTTTACTTGCATTTATTTTCCATCTATTAATCTTTCAGGCAGTCTAATTTTTATTTTTAATTTTTCGAGGTAATTTATTACTATTTTTTAGTAAAATGCCTCTTCATACGTTAAATAATAAATTCTCCTCTAAATGAAGTAGGGGTTGAATTTTTCATTTCATCGTAAGAATTAACATATTTACGCAATGAAACATTGAAATTTATTGCTTCTTAAAAGGTCCCCTTGAAAGTTTAAGAATATTTTCTTAGTAAAGTTAATAATACAGCATAAGGTTTTGTGTTAAAATTAAGTATCATTAATTGCAAATTAAGTGGAGTAAACTCTTCACTATCTCTAAGCTACTCAGATAGGTAAGTTTCATGTACGTAATTTAGTTTGGATCTAAGGTTATTTATTTGTTGTATGGATATTAGACAAAGGCTGATTGGAAAGAGGAAAAAAATTAATAAGGGCTATTCGAAACTATACTGCCTTTATTACAGCACGAGTTTCACATTTCTTCCGTCAAGTGTTGCCCCTCGACCTCATTGCCACCTATAGAACACTAATAACATATGCATTTAAAAAACATTTGTATGGTATAAACGCGTTGTTGAACTTTTTTTTTTGCAATACCCAAATTCTTGAAATTTCGAACTGAAACAATTTGACAAAAATGAACTTTAAAATAAGAATTATTCGATAAATAATTTTATTTAGTGGTGAATTCTTTTCTAAATATTAAATGTTGGAAGATCATCCACTGTTTAATTATAACAATTCAGTCAGGTTTTGATGGCAACGTTTTATTGACTATAGATCGTTTTCGTTTGAAGAAAATAAATAAAACAATCTGTTCTTTCAATAACCGATAATATTCCGTTTTCAGAATTGATGAACTTATTTTACTGCAAAATAAAAATTGTAGTGCTTTTAACAAACTTTTATTGTGTGTGCCTTCATACGGATTTTACTTCTTTTCTTACAGTTTTCATACAGATTTTAATTTCTTTCCTTACGATGTCCACATGAGTTTAATTTTTGACAGTGCGATTCAGTTAACGGTTTTCTGAAAGCAAAAGGGATGTTTTCATGCAACGTTTTTAAAGTTATGATTAATTATGTTGTTAATGGCAAGTAAAGTCGTATTTTAAAATTTATATAATGCTGTTAACTCGTACGGTCGTTTTCGCATTTTTTGGTACACAGTTGTGTTTGTAAAATCTGGAACAATGAAAGGAACGTCAGAACCTCTACTGCAGAGAATGCAATTCAATTATACTTATGAAATAAATCTATAAACCATTCATTCGAAAGACTGCTTATGTTGAAGCAGTGTGTTACTATTTGTAATAGTTCTGTTGTTTGTTGCGTATAGGTGTGTAACATACTTTGATCTGAATAAAAGCAGTGACAAATGAAGAATTCTGATAGATTTTTAAATAGTTATACCCATTTTAATCGAAACATTATCAATTACCATGGATTTCTTCTACAAATTATGTTAGGCAAAGCACACACACAATATATTTATACGAAAACAAATTGCCTTTTGAAAAAGTTAGGAAATTCTAAAGTTGTTCTTAGAAAATGCGATAAAAAATAAACATTTCATAAGTTTTCTTAAGAATTATTGCTTTATTAATTAAATTATGAATCGTCAGTTAAGCAAGCAAAACTTTATTATTATCTTTAGTAATTGCTATTCTAAGTTCCATGAGTTTTATTTGGATAATATTTTTTTATAAGTTTATCATCGTGTGTTTCATATAGCACTACAAGAAAAGTAAAAGCAAGTGGTAATATACAGCTCGAAAGAGTCATACAGTCATATACCTTCGATATATCGCTCTTCTAGGGTAGCAAGAAATAAGACCGAGGGCATAGAAAAATTAGGTTATTTGGGAAAAACAAGCTCAGGTTATATATTCCTTTACGCATTTTTTATTTAACCCTTCAAGTGGTTTCAATGAGATATCTCGATTATAAAAATGTGACAAATTTTGCTAATGACGAAATATCTCGTTCATCAAGATCTGGTCAGTTTTCCGAATGATGAGATACCATGTCGAGACAACCACCAGGAAGGTTAAAAATAAAAGTTCGATAAATATAACTTAGCGTCCTGTTTTAAGGGTAATTAAAAATTAGAAAACTGATGAATCTTTTAAAAACAATAAAAATATTTTTAAAAATGCATTGTCACTTAAAAAAGGGCCATTTAAGCTATAAAATGTGCTGTGTGTACAAGAGATTATAAATGAGCAAGGTTTGCTTTTAAAGCATGTTTTAATTATTATATTTATAATAAGCGCATTTAATTTTTTAAACAGGGTGGTCAGAATCGACCACACAATAACCATACCAGTAGAATCCAGATGGTAGAGTCATGAATTAGTTACCGGAGGGTTGCAAGTTACAAACTTGATCCAGCCAAAGACCGTCGTGCACATGGGGGCTGCTGCACGCTAAATCGTCGTGAGGCATCAAATGTCCTCAAGTTAGCCTGGCAAGGAAGTTTGCAGAATAGATTGCCAGATCAGGTGTTAACCTCAACTAACGGGGTTCAAAATTACGACATGTTATGTTCGGATCCCACCTTTCGGGATTGATCACAGATAGACATCAATAGCCCGTTATTTTGCATCAGAGTGATATAAATCCAATTACCTACCTACGTCGCACTGGAGCAACACAACGGGCATTTGGCTACGCTCCGCGATCAGTCCCGAAGAGAAAGAACCGAGGACAACACTTTATACCTCGCCCAGATGACGAGAACAACACCCTACTCTCCAAACTTCACCACTCCAACGTGAGAACATTTGAAGCCACGACAGATTTAATGCCCCACTCATACGACTGTGGTTGGATCTAGTTCCAAATACGCTACTGTACTACTACTAATACGCTACTGTTCCCACCAGGCTACCGCAGCCCTCGAATATCTTAGGAATGTGTGCTTAGCCAAATATAGTCAAATAAATTCCAATCAACCATCACCTGAATGCTACGACTAATCGAAGAGTTGACGCTTTTTTGCTTCAGTTTTTGACAAGGAATCGCTTACTACGGTTTTTGAAGAGTCGATTCTAACAGCCTAGTTGATATTTTAGTTTTAAAAGGACAATGAATCACGTTTGGGCCTGATAGGTAAATTTTTCTGCTTAGTAAGTGATGTAATTTTGCAGAACCTAATCTCATTAGTAAAATATACATTATTTTGAAAATCAAAGGTAAACAATTTTTGCAATGCATTTATTTACCGTAGAGAGAAAAACGTAAAATATGCGAAGCACACTATAACTCTATGATAGTAAGAGTGAATATGTAATAGAATATTAAATTACGAAAATTATCATATATTTGCATTGATTTGATAACGCAAATAACTGTAGTTTAGAGAAATAATTAATATCTGCATGACATCCCTAAAACTGCAGTAGCGTTGGCTAAGTTAAGTATTAAAGAAACATTTTATGGGTAAAATTACCTTTTTATTTCTTTCAATTTAATAACTATTCAGTAGTGTGTTAGCAAACAACAGAGAAATAAATTTTAGATGTATGATAAATATTTTTAACTTAGAAGGGCAACCTACTGAGAAAAAGGGTAATGCATTTAATGTCAGCAAATTGCTCAAGGGTTGTTGGAACACCAGATTTGTATAAACCAGATTTGTATATCACAAGATTTGTATAAATTATTCATAGAGAAAATAATTTTAGACGCTGTTTAATCTTTTAATAAAAGGATTTATTTGTATTTACCTGTTACATGTGATACACTTAACCCTTCTGGTGGTTACATGAGGTATCTCATTATTCTAAAAACTGACCTGATCTTTATGAACGAGATATCTCGTCCATCAAGATCTCGTCAACTTTCGTCATTGGATGAAGTCTAACCAGATCTTGATCATATTATCATAAAAAAATCGGCAATATCTTGATGACGAGTTATCTCGTCATCAAGATATTGCCGACGAGATCAAGATATTTTTCTGATGAAGAGATATCTCGTCATCAGAAAAATGTATCAGATCTTGATGTACGAGATATATATCGTCGAGACTAGTTCGAGGGTTACATAAGGTTTCCATCCATCCCACATAAAAACATTTTTCTCGAATCCTTTATGGGTTCAACCCACTCTCCCCCAAATGTTAAATAATAGGTGTTAAAAGTTTATTTTATTTCAAAAGATTAGTTTGAATTCAATGAAAATAACCATGTTCAATAAAATTTAAACCGATTATAGGCTTCATAACAAAAGAACCTGGAACAATTTATTATCAAACATTATGATGTAAGAAAACAGCAGAAAGCATCCATTATTTTTAGGCAATATATTTTTCTAAAGCCCTTATATCTTCTTAATCACAAGCGCGATTCAATTTTCTATCGGATGTAATTTATTATCTATGATAAAAACCTATTCCACGAAAGAAGAAAACTTCATACAGGCTTTTATCGATTAACCATTTTAAGATATTCATAGAATTTATGAAAGTAAGAAATTCGGCATTCTGAAGCAATAAATCATGAATTCCAATCAGTGTATTTACATCGATATTTGTTTTGTTTTTGATGATTTAAATCCTTGAATGAAATTCTGCATAACTCCATACCAGTATTCACATCAAATGGAAAGTTGAAGATAACCAGGAGAATAAAATCATGAAATCAATTTAAATTTTTTTGTTTTTTAGCCTTCAAGCTTTGGAAATGATGTATTACTTTTCTTTGTAGCTGTTTGGAAAGTATATTTTTAAAAAGTATAGAAATCAGCGTAGAAATGAAAATATGAGCTATAATAGCTTTAGAGTAAAAAAATGTCGATTGCTTAAAAAGTTGAAGTTCCCCTTCATAATCTAATTGGGGGCCGTTGTGGCTCAGTGGGTATGCCCACTGCACTAGTAACCTGCTAGTTGTAGGTGGCGCCGTTTCGTTTCCAATCAGGTGCCTGAATCTCCCTGGATGTATTTCTCTCTTCTGTGTCAGTAAAACTTTCATTGTATGTATGTACATATCCCCCAAACCAAGCAACCATAATCTAATCATGGAAACATGAGAGGTATTTTTGCCATGCATTTTATTGATAATAAGACTAATCAGAACTTAAGTGTAGATGCTATGTTAAGGTTTTCTAGTAACTGAACACCTTCCCGTAATGAACCTTTCTGCTCTTACGAAAAACTTAATACTAATTACACTAGTTTAAATGATTAATCACGGGAATTGGCTCTTTCGAAAATTAACTGTTCAAAACGAGAGAAACTATATTTTATTTTATAAATAAATTAATTAGGTTTATTTTACATTAGAATGAGAAAATTTAATTATGCACACTGGCTGCATTATAATTAAAAATTTAAATTCCTTTCACCAATGCGCCCATTATGTGGTTGAAATTTAAATTAATACTGCATGGCATTTAATATATTTAATACAGAATTGTAGTTATGCAATTATATCTCTATTTCGGAACATAATGATTCCGGAGTATTGTATGTTGGAGTGAGTATATTAATAGTGTATTGTTATAATATACAGTAATATTTAATTTTATATCAAACCTATTTTAAACACACTTTGCTGTCCCATAATTAAAGCATTTTTAATTGATAACAATTGTTAAATAATAGTAGTAAGAAGGAAAATAAACGTGAAAGAAATTTTTCTCAAAAACTGATTTTGAGCTGAAAATTACATTTATTTATTTAATAAAATATGTTATGTACTCAAATAATTCGAGATTTATATTAGATTACAAGGTTAGAAAAACCATAAATATTTTATAAGTCAAGTTGACTAAACAAAGGTTTGGCTAAAAATAAACTAGGTGTTGAACCATAAAATATTAACTAGATCAAAATTCAGTAACAGTTCCAACTCCAATTTTACAATATATGTTGAGCATTCATAGGTCCCTTAATATGTATATTTTTCAAAATTTTTAAAATGTAAATTTTTTAGAAATCCAAGGTCAAAAAATCAATAGCTTGACTGAAACCTTTTCCAAAAATCAAGCTACTTAAATAGCCAATAGTTAAATGCAAATTTTCACTTTCTGTTGTTTTTAAACAAATCAAACGATTGTTTCTGAAACTCGTAAGTTTGGTTTACTACCAAACGTATACCTTCTCATAAATTTTTGTCGAAATTGGAGGTATGAACATAAAGTGTGTTGAATTGACATGGAATTACCCTGTAGTTAAAAAACGATAATTAGTTTTTTTGTTGTATTCGGTAATTAATCATATGGCTTTATTTTAGATTATATCTATTTATTTTACTATGTCTCCATTAATATAAAGTAACAACTTGAGACAAAAAGTAATAACAAACTTAAGACCATGATACGCTTAAAATTACAGATTTGAGCTAGTTTTTTCGATAGTAAGTTTATGAGAAGGTCATAAAAAGAAAACACTTCGAATAGGCATGTAAAGCCAAAAAGATTAAATACCCCCTCCCAGGTTTATTTTCAAGAGATATGAAAATACAAATTCAATTATTAATATAGTATCGTTTATAGCACTTAGTATTTAATAATTACCGTACACTCTAACTTCTAAGTGGGCAAATGTTAAATGAACTACATAAAAAGCCAAAAAAAGTAAGTTTGTAAAGCCAAAAAGATTAAATACCCCTTCTCTTGGATTATTCCCTGAAATATGAAAATACGAATTGAATGAACAATACAGTTTCAGTTATAACACTTATTAGTATTTAATAATTACCTATACACTCTAACTTTTAAGTGGGCAAATCTTAAATGAAATGCAAAGAAATTCAACAAGAAAAGTAAGTTTGTTAAGCCAAAAAGATTAAATATCCCTTCTGGTTTATTTCAGTGAGATATGAAAATAAATATACAGTTTCGGTTATAATACTTATTAGTATTTAATAATTAACGTACACTAACGTTTAAGTGAAGCAAATGTTAAATGAACTGTAATTAGTACAAGTGATAAAGCATTCGTTTCACTAAATTACTCGATTATTACCAGTTTGACTCAAATTATATTAGCTTATGAAAAGAATTAATCATTTTCGTAATAAAAAATAATTTCTTGATTGTGTATTAATTTTTCGCATCTCGTGTGAAAGACAGTGCATCTTAGTAAGGGTAGATCTCGATCCCTCTCAGTTACCCAATCAAAAAATTATGTTTGTACTACTTAAACCCTCCAAGTGGTTATGACGAGATATATCTTCAATCAAGATCTGACCAATTTTCCTAATGTCGAGATATATTGTCCATCAAGATCTGCTCAGTTTTGCTAAAGTTGAGATGCTTCGTCGAGAAAACCGTCAGTAGTTAAGTTTCAGGGTCGTGCAAGAATGTGTGTTTGACCATGTAAATGATCGTGAAACAGGTAGGCACGTCTGTCCAGTCGATTACAGACGATGAAGTTGTAAATTGCCGACTCTTTCTATTTGAGACATACCAAAACAAAATTTCTCGTGGATTCTGGTATAACCATTAGCTGTTTCTCTAAGTGATAAACTTCAAGTAAAATTTCGGGGACCTCATTTTACTTGCAGAAAAAGGATTTGAAATAAAGACTTAAGACACTGTCGATTTTGGTCTGCGTCGCAAATTTTCATGGAATCTTATTGCTGATATTACAACTCCTATTTTAGGAGCTGACTTTTTTAAAACGGTTAGGCCTTTTGGTCGGCATCAATAATCGATGTATAATTGATACGTTCTCCTGGTTGCATTCTGGGACCCCTTAACGCACAACGTCCTTAAATGGTAACTCCATATCAGAATGTTGCGTATTCATATCACGTCCAGGTCACCAATCAGGAAGACAGTGATACTTTGTCAACCCTAAAAGTACTTCCTGATGGAATTGGGTTGCACTGCTATAATTATTTTCGTGATGGCTAATTTTACCACAAATTTACCGGTTTATTTAAATAAAGGTTAGGTAGTAAAATGACTGGCATGAATTATTTTGATCAACTCACATAAATTACGTACTATCTGTAAAATTTCGTCTTTGTTCGTAGCTTCGTCAGGCAGACGATTTCTTTTCCTTCACCATAATACCTCTTTTCTGAATAAGTTTCCAATAAGGTCCTATTAATAGCCAGTGTCATTATTGGAAATTTGTGAGAACACACATCTGTCATCCTTTTAAATTTGACACTTCGCTTCATAGTTTGTGGTATGAATTAGAACTGCACATAAAAATATGAATGATGATACATTGAAACCTTAATTCAAGCGTAGCAAAGTCAAACTAAGGACATTCTTAAAGTGAGAACAAGTCCACGCTTCCGTTCAGGTAATGTGGTTAGATTAATTAAATTAAGTATGTTAATATAATTTAATTATTTTGTATTTAATTTATAAATTTCTTTTGTATTTAATATTTCATAACACAATTTCTTGAGATTGATAGCATAGGTTGCTTTAGAATGGTTAAAACACTATTAAAAAAAGCTTAGAAAATTAGTAAAATTCTCTAGATACTTAAGTGAAAATTACATTTTATGGTAAATGAGAAATAGATGAATTTCTTTCACTTATTTAGCTTTTTCAATGCAGTTGCGAAATCTCCTGTTATGAAATTCTATTGTTATGTTAATATGTGACGCATCTTTTTCCCAAAAGAGATGCATTTATACTTAGTTCATATCAATACTTCTACAATAGTTGATATTGCCTAACTATAAATGTATAATTGGTACTCTAAGTACAATTGGAAGTCAATTGTGTATGATTCAAAAAATGACTAGTAAAGGAGATAAAAACGAAATGATTAATCTGGTCTATAGCTACAATGGTGTTAAAAATTAAAAGAATTTTCACTTTTGGGCGATTACCTCCAGAACTACTGGACATATTTTAATGAAATTAGTTTTGTACATAGGTTGAAATAATGCACAAAATAACTATGCAACATTTATGGTACACATTCATGATCGTGTGTAAGAATCATCAGCGCACGAAGGTATAAAACAGAGGTTACAATATTGACACAAAGGATGAGTTAATAGGGTGTATGGTCCCCTCTTACAGTTATACAGCTCTCACAACGTGAATTCATATTTGAAATGAGGCAGTTTATGAGTCCCTGTTTCAGTCGGTCCCACTCTTCCAGCAACGTTGTTTTCAGGTCTGGATTGTTCTGGGAGGGGGAAGGGGAGTAGCAATTGCCCTCCCAAGAGCGTCCCAGATATGCTCTATAGAGTTTAGGTCTGGATATATGGCTGCCCAATCCATCCGGAGAATATCCTCCCTTTCCAGATATTTGTAGACCAGATGAGCCCTATGTGGACGAGCGCTTTTATCCATAAAAATGAAATAGGGGCTGACTGCACCACTGAAAAGGCCAACATAGAGCTCCAAGATCTCATTACTATTCTCGCAGCAGTCACAGAGCCTCTGTCAAAGACATGGAGGTCTGTGCGCCCATCCAACATGATGCCTGCCCAGACCATCAAACCTCCGCTGCCATAGTGGTCTCTTTCTCAAATGTTGGAAGACAGGTAGCGGGTCCCTGGTTCTCTCCAGATGAACGTACGTCAAGAATCAGTGGTTAGGCTGAACCGGGACTCATCAGTGAATAGAACGGTCCCCCACTAATCCCTGGTCCAATGTCAATGTTCTCTGCACCATGCTAAACGGGTTCTCCTGTGCGCAGAAGTGAGAGGGACGCAAACAGCAGGTTTTCCTGCAAACAGACCTCTCTCATGCAGCCTTCTGGAAACAGTAATCCTTGAAACTTGGTTTCCTGTGGCCGCATGAAGGTCACGAGAAAGCTGAGAAGCTGTTGCACTCTTGTTACGATTCGCTGTAATGGGCGAATATCGATCTTCATTGGCCATCGTGGCTCTTAGACGACTCTGTCCAGGATTTCTCTCCACGGATCCGGTATCCTTAAACTGTTTCTATAAGTTGAACACGACGCTGGGCGTTACTTTCAAGTCTCTAGCAATCTGCACTTGAGACTACCCTGCTTCCTGTCTCCCGACGATTCGCCACCTCATTCCATCATCCAAACGTTGGTAGCTACTCATTTTAACTGTTTTCCTTTTGAATATAACTGAACATTGCAAAAAAAGACCACAAAATTCGCCGAGTTGTGCCAGTGAACGAAGCGCGGAAATTGTCACGTGGACTTAGAAAGTCTGTTCCTCTAAATGCACTACCCACAAGTATGTATTCGACACTAAAGATTTGCATCTTTGTTTGGAAGCTTTAGTTTTACCTTTCGTTCAGTACTTTTCGGAAAATTCGACAAAATAATCAAATTCTCTTAATTTTGAACACCAGTGTATTTTGCTGACGTGATTATGGTATATTTTGAAACACGTGCCATAATCGGGATGAAAATAAACTGAAGGAGAAACCTGAGTTTTGAATGTTATCTAACAAATTTTTCTCTTAATGATGGTGAATATTTTGTTCTATCAAAACAGCTATTGATTATTTTTTTACTTATTTTTTGAAGATTTCACATAATTAACTACTAGTTTGGCTGAGGTTAATTTAGATGGTTTAAAAGTTTGGTTAATGGTTTTTTAGTTTAAAAGAATAGCCAAACTACTAGTTTGGCTATTATTTTATAATCATTTTACTTTAATTCTAAAATGATTATAAAAGATGCAGAGTTTTGATTTTGTGGTTTTGTGTTGATGAAACGATCCCACATCGCTAATATCATTAACCATCATCAATCAATTGTAATAATCATAGTTCCCGACCACTTAGTATGTCATCTTAAATGTTGAACTGATTAGTTAATGGAGTTCAATCAGGCCAACTTACTGTGTTTTATTTCAACTAATTACCTCATAATTGATTTGTTCAAACGATCAGTAAATATTGAAGTTTAGAATAGTTTCGTAGATAATTAGTCCATGGAATTTCTCATTTTAAAATTAAATCTACTGTTTCAGCTCAGAGAAGAGAGTAAATATTTGAATACTGTTCTCAAATTAGATGTTATAAACATTGAAATTGCATATTTAATTTATATAAACTTATTGAAGACTTTAGTCGTTCAGGCAATGAGTTTATCTCCATTTAATGCATTCGTGGCATTTCTCTGTAAAGTAAACTTATACTTTCTTTCTTAATTTTAGCATCACAAGAACTATTCACAAACGTTGAAGAAAATAATTTAATGTTTTCTTTCCGAATTTTAGTATCACAAAAAACTATGCATAGTCATTAAAAAATAGTTTAATACTTTTTAATTGTAGTATTACAAGAAACAATGCATAATCTTTAAAGAAAATAATTTAATACTTACTTTTTGAATTTTAGTATCACAGGAAACTGCATAATCATTAAAAATAATTTAATCCTTTTTTAAATTTTAGTATCACACGAAAGTATGCAAAAATGTTAAAAATTAATTTAATACTTACTTTTTCAATTATAGTATCACAAGAAACTATGCATAATCGTTAAAGAAAATAATTTAATACTTTCTTTTAGAATTTTAATACCACAAGAAACTATGCATAAACGTTAGTCTCTGTGTTTAAGACATACATAATTAAATTCAAAAATTTCCGGTAGATAGTTTGTTTACTTATTTTGATGAATTTTCTATCAGGTAAGAAACTAATTAACGTCTCACTGGAGCAACATTATGGGCTATTGGCGAAGGGCCAGGATCAATCTAGAATGGAAAGATCCAAGGACAAAGCCTTGTAATTTGGAATCATTGTCATATGACGACATCAATACCTGACCTTGCATCCCTTTCTCCAAACTTCTACACCACGCCAACGTGAGGATATTTGAGACGACGACTGATTTTATGTGCACCAGCCCCCGTGTACATGACTGTCTTAGGCTGGACCCTGTTTCGAACTCGCAACCCTCTGGTTGCTAATCCGTTGCTCTTCCAACTGGGCTACCACGGCAATGAATTTACTTTTAGAATTGTTTTTACTTCAACATTTTCCCTTAAATCGTCTAGTTTCCTTTATTGTTTGGTATTATCCTAAGTAAAAATCATTCTGTATGTAAGTAGTGTAACTAATTAACGTGAGCGTCATGTTAGTTTGAGTTCCAAGGTTCCATCATGTTAATGAAACGAAATTTTAAGGTTCCATCTTCAGAATTTTTGAAAAAGCTTAAGCGAGAGGGCGTAGTATAGCAGGAGAATAACTTTTATCTCCCCCTGCAGTTTTATGATTGATTGACACTTCAAAATACCAAGTAGCTATTGTTGATTGAATAAATTATGATCTCATATCACAGGATGAAAACTTTGAAGGAAACTGTTTTATCTTTGCTGAATGAAAGAAGATATTTTCTCTGCTGGACTTCTAAAAGAAATCAAGTCTTTGAACAGCATCTCAGACAAGGCAGAATAGCTTAATATAACCTTCGTTTTTTAAAAGCATCTACCAAATTAATTACTCAAGAAACTTTTTTTAGAAAATATGTAAATGTAAATGTTAGTTTTGATGATTAACAAATGTTTCGTAAGTTTTCATTATCTCTATTCGTATTTATCAAAAGTGAGAGATTTCTGAATTTAAATTTTGAATGTCTGGAAGTTTTCGATAACTTGCATGATAAATTTCTTTATTGTGTCTTAACCTTGTTCAAAAAATGTGATTTAATTTTGAAAAACTGAAAGCTAATAAAGTGAATGTATTTAAAGTAACAGCTTTCCCAGACCTTGCCTTATACATATGCATATACAGGGTGGGTCTAAATTGTTTTAACAAAATAAGAAGGGTGATAGTACCCATCCAGACGAGCAATAATTACCATGGAACATAGGGTCGCATTCCACTCTGAGAGGCAGAAAAGAGTAAAATTAGAATTTCAACATGAACTTACAACAGTGTTGGGAAAGCGAATGAACGATACCAAAAGTTGCACAATCTGATTTATTGATCAGAGAAAAACTCACAGCAAGTGCTCAAAGTGGCGGCCACGCGTGTCGTTGCACAGTTCACACCGGCGAAGGAATGACTGGTGCACCCTCTCGAAGATTCCTGGTGTTGTCTTCATTTTGTCTGCGGCAACACCGATTATCGCTACGAGATCTTCAGGCGAGTCCACAGGCGTCTGGTACACTAAATATTTCATGTGCCCCCAGAAGAAAAAGTCCAGTGGGTTGAGGTTCGGTGAGCGAGGAGGCCAAGCCACAGGTCCGCCATGTCCGATCCATCTTGCTTAGGAGATATGCTACGTAGGCAGGTACAAAACGACGTCAGAGGCGATGACTTGTTCATGCTCAACGCGTTTCGACTTTACTCTTTTCTGCCTCTCAGTGGAATGCGACCCTATGTTCCATGGTAGTTATTGCTCGTCTGGATGGGTACTATCACCCCTCTTATTTTGTAGAAACAATTTAGACTCACCCTGTATAAGGCAAGGATAAGATATATATATATACATATGCATAAAAGCATATATATATATATATATATATATATGCATATATACGTATACATATATAATCCCAGGTGTATATATATACATACCAGGATTTTCTTATTTCAATTCTGCTTATTGTGATCTAAAGGTTCTTATCCTTTTAGGGAAACGAACTTGAAACTAAAGAGAAAAACTGGTTCAAAATGTGTTTGCTAGATGGAACCCCAAAGACATTTTTTATAAATATCCGGAATATTCGAGACTATTGGAAACTTAAACTCTGTCTATTCATTCTGTAGATCTTTGATGTGAAGTACAGGGAATATGTTATGACGAATACCTTTGCCTTAGGAAGGTCGGGTGGCAATTGGATTTTTGAAGGTTTGCATTTGGTTGATAGATTTTTGAAGTGCAGCAACTGGGACGAGTAAAAGAGATAGAAGTAGTGGATAAAATAAAAACCAGGCAAGAACACTGGTGATATGAAAACTCCTGAAATTTGCCTTTCCAAAAAGCGCATGAACCCTGTTTAAACATTCATATTTTAAAATTTACTGGAAGAGAATAAATAACTGAGTGACGCCCATTTTCAAATACTTGAAAACTTCTGAAGTTCGCCTTTCCAAAAAGTGAGTAAGCCCTTTTTCAGCATTCATACTTTGAAATCTGCTGGAGGAGGTTAAATAACGAAAAGCGACCAATATTTTCTATTACTTGAAAACTGTAATTTGCCTTTCCACAAAGTGTATGAACCCTTTTTAACCATCCATATTTTAAAATCTACTGAACGAGAATGTATAACGAAGCAATAACCATTTTCGTCCTCCAAAACTTCTGAAGTTTGCCTTTCCAAAAAGTGTATCAATCTTGTTTAAACTTTCGTATTTTAAAATCTGCTGGAAGGAATAACAAAACAAGAACCATTTTCAAATACTTGAAAACTTCTGAAATTTGCCTTTCCAAAAAGTGTGTAAACCCTGTTTAAACATTCCTATTTTAAAACATCTCGGGACGAGAATGAATAGCGAAGCAACAAGGGGATAATAAGTAATGAAGCATTTTCAAACCCTTAAACAACCTCTGAAATTTGTCTTTCCGAAACATGTATCAATCATGTTTAAACATTCGTATTTAAAACTTACCAGAATAAATACTATAACAACCATTTTCAAATCATCGAAAACTTCTGAAATTTACCTTTCCAAAACGTGTATCAATCATCTTTAAACATTCTTTTAAAATCTTTTGGATGAGAATAAATTTCAAAACAATAATCATCTTCAAATCCTTAAAAACTTCTGTTGACTTTTTCGAAAAGCGTATGAATCTTGTTTAAACATTCATATTTTAAAATAGTGTACGAAAATGTATAACGGAGCTATGCCCCTTTTCAAATCCTTGAAACTTCTGAAATTTGCCTTTCCAAAACGTGTATCAATCATGTTTAAACATTCTTTTAAAATCTTCTGAATGAGAATAAATTTCAAAACAATAATCATCTTCAAATCCTTAAAAACTTCTGTTGACTTTTTCGAAAAGCGTATGAATCTTGTTTAACCATTCATATTTTAAAATAGTGTACGAAAATGCATAACGGAGATATGCCCCTTTTCAAATCCTTGAAACTTCTGAAATTTGCCTTTCCAAAAAGCTTATAAGCCCTGTTCATGTTGTAACTTTACTGGACGAGAATGAATAACGAAACAACCATTTTGAAATTCGTCTATTCAACTACAACATAGAGCGCCCCTTAATTGTTTGGAGAGTCGCTAATTAAGCGGTAGGGATTAACTTTATTAAGCATGAAGGGATTCAAATAGCAGCTAGCTTGGAGGTCACGGAAGTGATTACCTGGATCAAGGGCATTCCGACCTTGCGCACGGGAATATCCGTTGAGTTAATTAACACACTGTTGTATCACGTACCTCAACGTAAATAATAGGGAGTTCCAAATATACGGGCATTAGGGGAGGCTTAGGATTTGTGCAGTCTAAGTGATCCCTTTCCCAACGTTAAGCCCTACGGAATGACGTAAATTTCTTAAATAAGTTTCATGACATGGCCAAATATAGAAGTTGTTTGCGCTCGCAAGGTCAAGTAATTTTTGTTAACTTGACTCGTGGAGAATTAAGGTCAGTCTTCGTTTTAATTCATTTTATTCTTTAGGCCCCAGTTGTGGCAACAGTTAAAAAACATCTTCAGAACTTTTTTTGCCAGTTAGAATTTTTCAATTAACTTTACGTCTACCTCTTTGCTGTAATCTATATATTAATACGTGAAGAAAGACTTTGTACCCCTTTTTAAGCACATTGCGCGCACGGAGGAGTATGAGATTTGGCATAATTTGCCACCACATAAATTAGTATTGAAAGTTAATTGCATCGTTTTGCTGATCAGAAACTTAAATACAAAGGAAGCATTAGTCAATGGAACAAGAATGCGCATCAAATTTATGCATCGTAATACTATTGATTGCGAAGTTTTAATTGGAACCGTACGCAATAAGAGAATTTTGATTCCACGTATAAATTTAACATATTCCGGAACTATTTTACCATTTAACTTTCAAAGAACTCAATTTCTAATTATACCTGCATTTGCGATGGCAATAAATAAGTATCTAGGACAAATATTCGAAAAAATTGGAATTTTATTGAGGCAGCCAGTTTTTACACATGGTCAATTGTACGTCGCAGCAAGTAGAGTTCGATCATTCGATGGTTTGAGATTTTATATTTCAGAATATAACGGTCAAGGGCATTTAGCAAACGATGAAAGAGTTTTTACAAAAAACATCGTCTACACAGAAGTTTTGAATCATTAAATTTATTGTCGAACTATTTCAAGTTCAATGG
This sequence comes from Meta bourneti, assembly GCA_933210815.1. Classification (NCBI taxonomy): domain Eukaryota; kingdom Metazoa; phylum Arthropoda; class Arachnida; order Araneae; family Tetragnathidae; genus Meta; species Meta bourneti. The sequence goes on from OW119928.1 coordinate 71,672,461, forward strand.
ACAACATTTATTTTTTTAACCACCCGGTTTTTTTTGTTTCAATAAAAAATATATAAAAAAATACGAAGCACGTATTCCTTACTTCATTTTTTGGATTTATTTTTTATTTAAATTTTATATAATTTGAAAAAGATAGGCAAATTAACTGTGTAGCCTTGGCGAAACCTGTGGCCAGTATAGCAATAAAAAACCCCAAGAAAATGTCAAACAACCCGTTATTGTTTTTTAAATATGGCTTAACCAAGCTATACCGCATTTTTCCTATGACGTATTTGTACATGCTCGCAGCTTACGTAATAGAACAAAATTCAGAAAAAATATATGCAATGAATATAGAGGTATACTCTTTGACAAAAGAACCTTATTAACGTTCAAACTTAAAAATTAAATGAATTATGGTCGAATTTCGACCACTGGGCGACCACTAGTACTGATTATTTCTTCAGATTTTAGAGCTACGTTTTAGAGCTACGATTTTAGAGATTATTTCATTATTTTAGAGCTACGGCCTCTGTTAGTGTATATAGATTTTGTAAATAAATACGTTTGTAATGGAAGAAACTCGAGTAGCTCTATTAAATTGCACAAGTTTACTTTATTGATACTGTTTGTCTTATATCTGGCACAGCTTGGCCAAATATGGCCCTTGTGTCATAAAACCCAGCTAACCAGTTCCACGGTAGCCCAGTTGGTAGAGTCGTGGATTAGTCGCTGGTCACGAGTTTGATTCTCGATTCAACCAAAGTCATATGCGCTGGTTCACGTTACGAAATGGCGTTACCTTCAAATGACCACAAGTTGGTGTAGTGTGGAAGTTTGGAGAGTGGGTGCCAGCTCAATTATTGATCTCATCATCTTACCTTGGTTCAAAATTACGAAGTGTTGTCCTCGGACTTTCCCTTCGGGATTTATCTCGGACTATCACCAATAGCCTGTTGTGTTGCTGCAGTGCTACGTTAAATCAACTCCCTATCTGCTTAAGTTCACTAAGACAATTCAAAACACAAAAACACACCAAATGCATTCACGTACACTAACAAATAAAAGCACTTCCCGGTACAAGTTTACGGTTTGATACTTTAAGTTCCGCAGATGAAGTAGAAACTGATTTCCTTTTAATTCCAAATTTCGAAATATAACGGAGGTTTATAGCCCCTCTGCCGGCATCAGGCCAGTCGTGCACCTGCTACAGGTTTACAATGTTCAGTTCCTTCATGATAAATTTTAATTATTTAGTTGATAAGATTAAATTCCATTTATTTTTATCAACTGTTTATGTTTTATGTTAACCTGTGAATGCACACTTGATAGAGATTTTCACAGGTATAATGCATGCATTTCGGCCATAGTATCCATACTTGGCTATGATCAAGTGCCACTGATATTTTGGACTTAGCAGGTGTAAGAAGATATCTGTATTGGATGGAACTTAAAATTGACAAATGTATTGTCTTAGGTCATGTGTCATTGATTATTGCTGTTGAATTGATTATTGCATTGAACACGTGCTGTGTTCTTGCATAAACTAAGGCTTTTAATACTTTCAACATATTTATTGCATTTAGTCAACCTATTTACTACATTTCCATATATTAATGCCTTAAAAACTGAAATAAAAAACTTTTTGATGATTTTTAAGACTTGGAAAATCTCAAGGTGAGTCGACACCGATATAAATACCATTTTCCAAATACGCAGAAGGGCCGCGGTAGCCCAGTTGGAAGAGTAACGGACTAGCAACAGGAGGGTTGCGAGTTTTAATCCAACCAAAGACCGTCGTGTAGAAAGGGGGCTGGTGCACGTTAAATCCATCGTGGCATCAAATGTCCTCACGTTGGAGTGGTGTGGAAGTTTGAAGAGTGGGATGCTAGCTCAGGTGTTGCCTCGTCATCTGACCGTGGTTCAAAATTACGTGGTGTTGTCCTTGGTACTTTCCCTTTGGGATTGATCCCGGGCCATCATCAATAGCCAGTTGTGTTGCTCCAGTGTGACGTTAATTAAAATAACTACCTACTTACCAAATAAGTACAATGGTTTGTATGAGGCAATTTTTCTGTAAAGTTAAATAAGAAGGCGCTAGAGTTTTAGTTGAAATCAATAATTCCAGTTTTTTTCTGGAAAATGGCTTAACTTGGCACTTTACTAGAATGCAATTTCAGTGTATGTCGTTAATAGAATTTATCATAAATTTATTAAGACTTTGAATTTGTCCTTTGGAAACATTCTCAATGCATGTATTGTTTTAAGTGAACACGGGCATCTTAGCCCCGAGGTAAACTAGTGATCTGTCCTCTCCTTCGCTTTACCCTCGCCTGCCCTTCTACTTTTTGCTTCTTTTCCTCCCTCGTTAATTATTTGATGTCTGTCTGGTATTTGGCACAACTTGGCCAAAATGGCTCTTGCGCCATAAATGAATATCAACCAAAGAACCAATACATTTGTTGTAAATAGTTGCTCGATGAGGTCTGGTTCTAATTGCTCGGCACAAATAATTTAGTATCGAAAGATACTAAAGCCATATATCACCAAAACAGCGACCAATATAATTTTCTAAACTATATAAATTTTTTCTTCCGGTAGACTGTTTATGTTTACACTAAAAAACTCTTTCATTATGTAATCTACGTATTACGCACTATTAATGCATGGAAGAATATTACTATTGTGTCAAGTAGTGATTGGAAATATTTGGATTACAAGTTAAATTTCAATTAATTAACTAATTTCATTCAATTAATCAAGAAGTTAGACGTTTGGATATCAATTAGTTTATCGTTAGAGTTCAAAGAGTTTTGTAGTTGTAATATTCTCGATGGCATTATTTGTAACTTAGAGAATAGATCTTATGTCAATCAACAAATCGTACCCACCCCAAGATATAATATTGTATTATTGTCAACTTCAAGCTACATGATATCCAAACATATTGATTAATCGAGAACAATTTTGGTTACAAGAAAGAAAACTGTGTACTTTAATAACAAAATTTTTTCCAATAACGAATAACTAAACTAACATGCCCTCGATTATTTCAGTTAAGCTCAATTGTTATAGGTTACAGCAGGTACAAAAAGCAGAACCCGCGAATTTTATGTCAAACCTCCTTACCTCATTTTTTCAGTTTGAAAAACAACAACGTCATGTTTGGTTTACTATGAAACTAAATCGCATTTGCCGCCACTACAGTATCAACTGAACAAGATAAAATTCCTTACTCCCCGTGAATGTTTTCTAGTCACGAAAAATCTCATTGATGGGTGTACTTTCTTCTACTTTAAGGAAACAAAAGCCACTCGATATTTTATATCAAATCTGAGAGAGGGTCATGTTTTTCTCCTGGAAAATAACTCCAGAAACGGGGCTAAATCACATGAATGGGAAACTGTTTACCCATTTTATAAATTACGTTTGGAATGTTCAAGGAAGCAAATGGTCTGGCATGACTAGTGCCAGTTTTGGAATAGAAGACACCTTGGTTGGGGTAAGTACTTTCTATCACGCTTTGTGGAAGACGAGTTAAGATTATAATGGTGCTTACTGCTTGGTTTGATTCGAAGATCAGATTAAGCGTTATAAAACTTTGTTCTTGAAACTTGACTCTTAGAGAATGCTTAAAACTCGAGTGAAACATATACTTTCGCTACTTTATGGATTAATGGTGGTGAATATTAACATGGCATTAAAATAAGTTTAAAAATATTTATTTAATTCCAATGCAGCAGACCATTACAGAAACAAATACCTCCGCCAAAAGTACATACAAATAAAAATAAGAATTAAAACATGAAATACATCAAAAGTGAATGTAACAAAAAAGAATACAAAAAGCTGGGGAAGCTGCCAGTAACATTAATCTATCCTTAATAAATATCCGAATGCATGTTTATTAAGGATAGATTAATGATATAAGAGTAATGGGTTGTTTCGGTTAGAGCTGCACAGGTTAGTAAGTTTGCTGCATCCATTAGTGCACCATCCATACAAAGAGCGAACTATAGCAATACCAAGCTTATGCATATGGGAAGTAAGGCAATCATGGTTTGCGGTAATTCTGCCACTGCTACTTTTGGATAACCGGGGAGAGAAAGGATTGACTTTCCAAGTATCCTTAAGTGCGATTTTATGTTCAATATGCACTCCATGACGTATCAAAAGAGCCACATTATATAGTAAGTTAGATCCCCTTAGAAATCTAGAGTCTGCCAATTTATCTGCCATCTTGTTACTTGAAATACCGCAATGGGCCGAGATTCACTGGAAGACAACAGTTTTTTTGTACGTTCCGCAAGTCTTTACTAAATATCTACAGTCCACGATCCTTTGACTTTAAAAATATCCTAAGGCATGTTTATTAAAGATAGATTAAAGATATAATAGTAATGATAGGGGTGGATCGTTTATTTCAGGAGGTGTAACGTAATTCACGTTCCTTAAGTTATTTAAAGAGGACATTGATTAGGAAATGTGTTTTTAAATACAATATAAACACCGTGTTTAAAAATCTCGCTGACATACATAATGAAGTTTTTATCAAATTTTAAATTACACATGTAGTCGAACCTCCTGATACCGATGGTTCGATGGTTCCACACAAATTTATTTATAAAAACTTCATTATACCTAGCAAAGTTTTCATTTACAGATATTGTGTTTAGAATACTTAAAAGTGTAATTAATTCATTTAATATTTAAATAATTAAAGGAATATGTGTGTGAATACAGAGTTACATCTACAGAAAAACAACCCAATTATCATTATTAGTGCACGTTGATGGTAGAGAAAATTAAAAGAAACCATCCCACAGAAAATTGCATTTTTTATAACTTTATATATATAAAATGTACTTTGAGAGTCATCTTCATATAGAGTTGCTCACAAGCGTCCTAATCTCCAATAGCAGCGCTGTGTTTTGAGGTTAAATTGCGAATCTGTATTAATTTCAGATCCAGTCTATCTACAGCCGTCTCCGTAAGTTAAGTTTTGTGATCCACCTGTTAAATTAGTTTCCCAGATATTCATAAAAATAGTCAGCCCTAACTGCAGTAAAAAATTATATAAATAAACGTATGATTATTTTGTAAATAATTCAAAGTTGAATCTTATATAATGATTCGGACAAGAAACTTAAGTATGATGCAAGAAGTCATTTAATTTTCTTATTTTTGTAAACGATAGAAAACTTTAAAATATCTTTCTTCGTCGTAAATAAACAGTTGTCATCATAAAGTCTGAAAAATGGCATTTGCCAAATTTAGCAATACTTGTCAGTTGTACAACCTTGTTGAGCAGAGTATAAATTGATAATATTATATTATAGGTATTTTAGTATAAGAGAGTTTTTCAATGTCAGCGAAGAAAATGCTAAGTAATGCATCCGTTAATGAACTAATTTGATTTACTACAATTTCTTTTCTATATAGTTAAAATAGAGGGTGTTAGTGTTTTTGTAGCAGAATGTATTCCCTGTTTCTTTTAAAAGTGCCGTAACTTGGTAAGTTACTCGATCAATTTCAACATGTCTTATAGAACTAATCCTAAAACGAATTTTTTAAAGTTTCCTTTTCTATCTAACCGAAAACATTCCAATACATGTGTTTCATATCTGTTCTATGTAGTCTAATTGTTTCACACGAACAATTTATCAGAGGGAATTAATGTCAATATAATGCCCATGTGATAGCATTGGGGTAACAGAAAGTAATATCCATTTGGTTCGTTTGTTTACAATGAAAATCTTTGACATCAAGTTAATGAATAGTTGTCATTATTGAGGCTGAAAACGCAAAACGAATCGACATCTTTTCCCAAATTCAGCAATAAATATGAACAGTTGATGAATCTTTTTGAAAAAGGTTGAAAAGTTTTTCGAAGGATAAGCATCATATGGCAATTATTACAAACGAATGTGAAGGGTAACGCATTAGCACATAACAAATCAGATTGGTTGAGTTTTTACAGCGCAAGAACCATATATGGCCAAGCTGCCCCTAAGCACAAGGCAGACAACGTCAAGTAATGGACATGCTCGCACGACGAAAGTTTTACTGAAACAGAAGAGCCAAATACATCCAGGAAGCAATTGAACCTGCGCCGCCCACAACTTGCACGTAACAAATCAGGAAACATTTTACTGAGATCATATCTGCAAATGCCTGACACTTAACCTAACGAAATATCACCGATGTACCTATGATCCTCAAACATGCATCGTCGCAATCACCTGCCGAAACTGTGTCTATTAACCCCAAAACAACTGCAATTTCCATCACCATCTCCACATAGCAGAACGATGTCATTAGTTTGCTGCCAGATATCAGAAAATATAGGACATTTTCGTTCATTAATACTCGAAATAATTATTAGGGAATCCGGGGAAACGTTTCTGAGTTTTCGAACTTTTAATTACGTGATCCGGTGCAAAATCCGAGAGTCTAAAACCCTAATTTGCGGGTGGAAAAAGTCGTGGCGAAAATGCGATACGGTTACCGTTGACTTCGTATGTGGTAGTGGAGGAAAATTATGATAAAAGTCATTCGATATCTGATTAAGTTCCATGTTGATTGCTCTCGATAATCCAATCTATGACGTTGGAAAGGAAAAATGGCTGAGGATATGTGTCTTCAATTTTCAATCGGCATGCTCGAAATGAACATTAATTTCAATTGGATTATATCTCTAAGAGGTTTAGATTAACGTAATTCTCATGGTAATATGTATTCCAATGTAGGTTAAGAGAATTTTCGAAGGTATGTATACCTGGATGATTATTATTTTATTATAATTGGCTTCTAATATACGATTCCATTATCACCTTTTAATGCATATGTAATTTAATGACGATTGCTATCACTATTATTCTTATTTGTTGTTAGAATTAGAAAAATACTCAAATAACAAACTTATTGCATTTGTAACATTTTTTATACTTAAAATTTAATTCTCATAGAGGATTTCTAACCAGTATTGAGATAATAATGAATCTATAAAAGCCTTATTATAGTAATGTGCAAAATGATACAATTTTCGCACATGTACGTTAGTAGTTCAATTATAAATAACTAACGACTAACTTTTAAAATTGTGTAAAATGTGTCAAATTGTCTCTAAATTATTTTAAATTGTTTATAATTTGGTCCTTTTTCATGTATTTCATTGTCATTTGCTAATCTACTAATAATATCAATGTTTATGAAGTGTACACTAACGAAATTTCTACCAAATACCGTTTGCTATACATCAGTAAATAACTAAACTTAGTAAAATCCTTTCGATTCCCGAATATTTTGTCCTTAGAACTAATAAATTGCAATTTTGTAATCGTAGAAATTTGTGTGCAATTATGTGATTTTTTTTCCAGTATTTCCAATTTCAGTAGTTTGTTTATATTTAAATGGAAACAAACTTTATCGCAGAATATACAATTCGCATTTTAATCATTTCAGAAATAGTCAAGATTTATTCAAGGTACCCGAAAATGTTATTTTTTGATAATTCTTCAAAATAAATTTTAAAAACAATATTTTCTTGTTATTTATTTTATCTTTTTTATCACACGTAGATAATTCTAAATATTTTTCAAACATGTGATAAAATAATATATTTTCTTGCATTGCATTAAATTATGATTCATGATCACTAACAGTTTGCATTGTATTAAATTAATCCTAGAGCCTTACACAAAAGTACTTGCTAATCTATTTTGCCTTTACGGATGCATTCATCCTTTTTTTGTTTCTTCGTTTAGATTTATATCTTTAAAGTGACAAGAAACAAATGTTAAGATTGTTTTGTCTTTTAATTCTATCTCTTCTCCATGATCAGTGTGGTGTAAAATAAATGTCTTACGTTTTACTGTCAATCTTTGGTAAATCGTAAATAGACTACGTTAAATAACAGATAAAGTATTTCGAATGCACTTAAAACTAAACTTCTTTTGAAAAGAGACAAAATAATAAAATCATTTTAATATTATTTTATTATTTTAATCATTAAAATAATAATCACCAACCCCCGAAGATTGTTAAACAATCTTCATTAATTAGAGCACGAGTAATAGTTAAGTACTAGTACACATTGGCTCTAAACACTTTTTTCGTTGCCATAGTAAATAATTCAAAAGCTTTCGGTGAACCCTAACTATGCAATGTCTCTGGATTGCAAATCTGTAGTGTACGATATTCCACAAGGATTACCATTATTGCCATTTCGCGATAGTAATTATTGCAAATTGGCGATGTAACCATATTCTTGAGTTTAAATTTCTATTTGTTAATTGATAATGCTTTCGTTCATTATGAATATAATACTGCCTGTACAACTTAAATTAATTTTCAAAATTCAAATTTGAAAATATTCATGACATTTATTTCGGTATAAAATCCAGCGAAAATTTATTTTTGGATTTTTAGTTTCAGCGCGTGTATTAATTCGACGCTTGATCTACTCGTTGCCAACAAGGAATACAAATTAGGCCTTTTTTGTGCCACATAAAAGAAATATGTGTATGGGAATTAACTGATTTTGATTCTAAAAATATTGTTATCCCTTGATGTTCTATTTTTATTTCCAACGGCAGACTTTACAAGGAATAAAATAGAAATACAAAGCAGTAATTGCTAAAGTAAAAAAGTCATTATCTAATCTCGTTTGATGTAGTCAATGTATTCTTACTCTGGTTGGTTCGCGATAATGACGCACATGTGGTAGAAAACATAATAGACAAAAAGACAATAGTTAGAATTACTTTTCAAATATAAAGGCTGAGAGAGGAAAAGGAATGAGAATAGTTTCAACTATCGAACAGAAATATACTATTTTGATTCATAAAATACATTTCATAGCATATTTTCATTTTAACTACTTAACCCTCTTGTTGGTTGTCTACGAGATTGTCTTTAGTCATTAGCAAAACTCACCAGACCTTGATGGACAAGATATCTCGTTATTAGAAAACTTACAAGATATTGATCTCGTCATTATCAAAACATCGGCAATAACTTGATAACGAGATATCTCGTCATCAGCAAAATCGGTCAAGGCTTGATTGGCGAGATGTCTCGTCGAAAACACTTGGAGGGTTGAAACAGTAGAACTTAGTGGGGTTATTAATTCTGTCGAATAGGACTAACTAAATTTGTACAGTGCGTTATAAATTCCATTATAAATAAATTTAAAGGATAATCTAAAAATTACACTGAAACATTGGGAAAATGGTAACTTTTAAATGCAACTTTATGTATTTTGTAAAATAATATATGTATTAAATTTACCCTGGAAAACATTAAAAACGTCTTGCTATATAATATTTAAAAAGAGTGTACAAATTAGGAAAGCATTGGAAAATTGTGGTATTTTAATTGCAGTAAAGATTTATTTTATAAAAGTAACGCAGCAACATTTTCACTGCAAATAGAAACTTTTATTTTAAAAAATAGCGATAGTTAAAATTATCTACAATTTGTTCTGCTTTGACAATTTGATTACTCGAATTTTTTAAAAATTATATCTGTCTCATCTTCAATCTTTATTGGTATCCTTATTTATTGTTATTCACATACAGTAATCTTTATTTCTTAAGTTATTCATATATATGAATCCATTCACATGACAAGGGAAAGCACACAAAAATAGCATAACACAATATACAGTAAAACATATCAGACAAAATATATATTAATGTAAAATTCAATCAAAGTAAAACTAATTTTTTAAAAATCAATCATAAAAATTTTCAAGTCTTCGGAACTTTCAAACAAGTGCCCACACTGGGTGATGAACAATTCACGATCTTCATGATTGATTTTTTAAGTAACGAGATTCATTTCTCTTGAGATTCTTTAAAATGGTTTTTAAGTTGCATTATTATTGTTTTATTACTATCATCAGTTTCTGTTCTTATTGCTATTAGGATTGTTATTTTTATTTTGGTTATTAGTGTAGATAGATGATGTGTTGGTGAGCATGAGAGAGCGGGCTATCTCGCCAAAAAGGGAACCAAGATTCCCCCAAATCCCTGTCTTTTCACTCTTTGGAACTTTGGATAAAAGAGTTGTTAAAACACTGTCTAAAAGAAAGGATTGTCAAAGCTGCCAAAGATAAATCTTGGAAATACTGTCTTTCCTCCATTGACATCGTGCCACTCTCCAAGGCAAGCTGTTGAGTTTTGTTTCCTGACTGGGCATGATTGTCTGTGTGCACACTTATTTTATTGTAATATTGTTCACTCTTCTGACTATATTTTATGTAACGTATATAACATAGTGCCTCAACACATAGACGCTGCACTGCACTTAATTTTAATAATAGAGTACAAAAGTATTGGGAAGCAAGACAGCGAGTAACATTGAAGTGCCTGGAATTGGTTTCATTCAGTTAATAGTGTTCTTAATGATATGAGTAATAACAATGATTTAATAATAATAATATTACAACGATAATATTATTAAATAGCAAAATTACAAATTATATTAGTTTTAAAATAATAATAATGGTAGTTAAAAAATAAAAATAAAAATAGTAGAATTATAATAAATACAAATTATATAAAATAATAATAGTAGAGAGATTAAAATAATAATAGTAAACTAATTATTAAAAGGATATTAAAAAAATAATAATTCTTATTAAAATAAAAAATAAAAATTATGTGTTCAATAATAATTAATATTAATTTAAAACCAAAATAAACCATACTCATAATTTAAAAAGCTACAATACTGTATAAAAATTACAATTTTTAAGACTTGAGACGCCTTGAAAAGCAAATCGGAAATAACTTTTGTTTAAAATTGACGGTCTACGTTAGAAAGTTATAAACTATTCCCCGTAGCATCAAATAAATACCACGTCGAGCTAATACATAAAATAAACCGAAGACGGTTAAAGTTTCATGGAAGCGGAAAGGAAGGACCCGAGAAAAATTATTTTTCAGTTCAATGCCACGAATCAATATTGTTTCTTTTAATGGAAATCAATTTTATCTTCCCTCTTGCCACGAATGTGTCATGGTTGAAGGGATCCCTGAAAATTTGACTTACAAACTTGATGCATCGAAACGACGGATTTTAATAAGTTGGATCTTCTTTTACTTGAATATCGAAAGTTTTGTATAAATGTATTAGTGCTAGATTAAGTTTTCAAACTGAAATTACAGAGTTATGAAATTAATGTCTGTTGCATATTTTACTCTCGTATAAAAAATATCTTTTAGGAACAGCAGTAATATAATTTTTCGTATGCCCCACATTTTGTCTTTGTATTCCCATACTTTGCAAACGAATTTCAGATAGTTATGTTAACTGAAACCAAAAATATATTATGTGTAATTTCAAAGAATAGTTAGACTGCAATTTTTTGTTAAACTTCATACTTTTAATTAAGTTGAAAAAAAAATACTGTGCATGTTCTTTTGTTTTCCGAGTTTGACAATCAATTTACTGTATCTTTTTGTGGCATAAATAACCATATTACATATGAAAATATTTGAAAATAAGTTTAACGTTAACTCAAATGGAAGTTGGTAATGATGTCATTTATATATTATAACTATTTTATGCAATTTATTTACTTGTTCCAAACAGACACCGAAAGATGTTTTAGAATAATGGGGTGCGAGATGTTCTAGTGTTTAATATGGTAAAAAGTTTGTGTATTTTATATCGCAGATTTAATTTGCTAGCGAAGAATGTGATACTCGATTTAATCGCTACCAAAGAACAAATACAAATTATACTCTTTTTCTACTCCTCGTAGGAAAAATCCATATGAGAGAGACTTCCGGTGTAAAAAAATAAACCAGACTGTTTGGGAATATTTTAATTCTGCTGTCCAAATTCTCTCGCATAATATATATCGGGGTTACCTTAAAATATAGTTTTTCGTCGTTTTGGTAAAGCTTGGTGTATAATCTAATTGTTGTTAAAATTTAAAGATCGTGACATGACGTGTGTAGATCGAACCCCCTTGTGCAAGCTCCCACATTCTTCTTCGCTCCACTAAAAGAATTTGATTGTACGATAGTCGCAGCTAATCTTGCAGATATTCCTTTTATACTAATCGTAAACGGAAGTATTGCCTCGTTTTTAAAGGGAATGTTACTTTAATAAGATATTTTGTCTCCCCTAATCAACTGTTTTAATTTTACAGACATTAAAAATGGGATGAAATCTTTTTTCCAACAGAGAAACCTAAAATTGTTTTTCTGTGTTCACTTGAGTTCGAATTTTGTTAATTTAGAAAGTATAAAATTTTACTTCGCTAAAAAGTTTCGTATTTTCAAAGTTATGCTAAGTCCGAAACACAGCTGTTCATCCTACAGTTAATAATTGTGAAATGTTATAATTGTTAGGCAATGACATGGTAATGAATTTTTAGTTTTAAATAAATTAAATTTTTTTTTAAATACTACTGTTCAAGATTTTGTCTAACTTTCTCTCTGGTTGTGTCACCTCAACTCATTCTTAGGATTTGCAAAGCTTTTAACTTTTAAAACCGAAGTTTACAAAGAAATGGAAAGCAAAATTTAAAATGTGTTTACATATTTCACTGTGAAAGATGGAGTTTCAAAAATCGGGTGTCTTGCTCTCAGCACAAGTTGAATAGGGTTCTCATTTAAGTCAGCTATTACGATTTTGAAGACATCTCGGAAACAAGCATACCACAATAAAACTAATGCGTTGAAAAGCGAAAGTGATTTTTTGACTTAGACTTATTATGTTTCAAACGAGTTTAGGAAAATTATATAATAATTAACCTATTTTTTAAAACTACTTTTTACTTTCCAAGTGCTTATCCCGGTATGCGTTTTATAAGGATTTATAATATTTTAAAGGGTAACTCCGTGTGTTGCATAACGTGATTCAAAATTACGTGGTGGTGTCTTCGAATCTTTTCCCTCGGGATGGATCACGGACCGTCGCCAATGGCCCGTCGTGTTGCTCCAGTGCGACGTGTTAATTACCTACCTACCCTATCGCATAAAGCTATACTTAGAAGACTTCCAACTGATTATCGGGTCCTGGATTTTGTTGATCTAAAAATCACATTAAAATCCAAAAAAATTAATACTTTCGTTTGCGAATTTGTTTTGTCCTAGGCACCTGTTTGGAAAACCATGCTTGAAATGGTTCAGATTCGGGACATTCTTAGCTACCATTGAGGACCAGGGAGAATTTAAACTTTTAGATTTACAAGAATTTTTTTAATTTACAGATATATTCTAATTTTCTTTACTTAATTACTGATAGTTTGGCGTAGTTTGGACAGACTTGCCCCTTGCGCCATAAAAAAATCAATCAACCGATTAACAATTTGAAGACTTCAAATTATTTTATCTTTCGTTTTCTTCTTGTCAAAACGCCTGAGACGATGTTACACCAACGACATAGCAACAACACGTTTGGGATTCATTTTCCATACAACTTGAGATAAGTAGTCACGAGTTTTTAACAAACGACCGTATTTACAACACAGAAAAAACCACCGTAGTGTGTGCAAGCACGTAATAAAATAAACACACGATAAAATATCTTTCGATATTTTTCCGAACGATCGAAAATCAATGTATGTACAACTAGTCATACGATGCCACAGCGGCACCGCACGTTTAAAAATCGGATGTGTACATTGACATGACAGAAAATGACTCGCATATGAGAGCGATTTTCGGAATAAACAAAGAAATCATATTGTAGGAGAATTTACTTCTGGGTTACCTTAAAATGTAATTTATCACCGTTTTGGGGACATTTGGTGTTTAAATAAGGTTGAGAATCTAACTTAGGAATTCATTCTTCCGATTTTCTCTCGGCGACGTGCTGAAATTACACTTGAAAAACAAGCCCAGGGAAGTCAAGCCCGGAATACAAACGGAAGCACATACCACCTCAAATACAATACGGTCACCTACATTTAGCTTGACTGAAAAGGTTTCTCACCATACTTGACTGCACGAATCAAATTTATTTTCAACATATGAATTTGAAAATATCCACAGCATCTGTTTTCTTTTAAATTCGATGAAGAAAATTTACACATTTCTGTCGGGATTTGATTCGCGAGCGAACCACGTGAGTATCGATCTAGTCGTTGCCATACATCAACAAAAACAGATCAAGTCTTTTTAAGCGAGCGCCGTGTAGGTAGGTAGCTGAATTTACGTCGCACAGGAGCAACACAACGGGCTATTGGCGATGGTCCGGGATCAATCTCGAAGGGAATGACTCGATTATAGAGGAGATATAAAAGATAGCAAGCAATGGTAACCTTTTTATGTGCCCCGGATCGAGTGACCAAAACTAGTAGTAACGTGACTTATAGATTACTTTCGTCTGCAGGGTGGAAACGAAAATTCCTCATCTGATTGGCCCGAGAGATGGCAATTCATTGATCCATCACGCGATTGGTCCGAGACATAAAAGTAAACTTTGGGATTTCACTATTTTGTCACCGCTGTTTAGAAATTCGCATTCACACATATACCCTGTCATAAGATGTTATATTGCCAAACGTGGCGATAAGATGCGAAATCGACCAACCAAGGCAATGTTTCACATAGCAGTTACTTGACTACCAGTCGACATAACATGTTGCTCACACCTTTTGAAGCTCCTCCCAATAGCTGTGCTCAGTCTGCTTATGTTCGACGTCTATAGATTAGGGAACAAGGGCTAGTAATTTTGAGTCGTGGTCACATGACGAGTCAACACTTGAGCTGATATACCACTCTCCAAACTTCCACACCACTCGCCCTACGTAGGAGAAATCTATATATAGATTCACCAAATTCTCTGGCGGTTTGTCGTGTGGTTTTATAAGACATTTAATTATTCTTTGGATAGGCTTACAAGACAATAGCCCTAGCTCTTTTTGTCCGCTACATTATTAGTTAATAAACTGCTCACGCACCGTGAACCCTGTGATTACTCACCGGAAAGAAAAGTATTAGTGGTTTCTGACAGAGTAAAAAGTCCTTCCACCGACTCCGTTGACGAAAGAATTAGGAAAGACTTTTAATGGCTGGAAAAATATAAAACTGTGTGAAAAGTGTCACGGAGGTTGTGTCCCATATTGGATTTGTGAAAGCTGTTACTTTTCTCTCGTGTGACAAAGTTTTATTGGTACCGAAATGGATGGGGTTGGTGATAGTGCTTTTGTAATAAAGGTGTATAACACTGATATGTTGGTAATCGCTCAGTGTCAAGTATATTTTATACAAATGGTTATTACTATATTTTTTCTGAGTACTGAGATTTAGTTTTGGGGAAGTTATGAAAATATACGATTGATTGATTTGATCATTTTAATATAATCTAGTGTAACATAATATGATGCTTAGTTGTGTGTTCTTGGAAAAAGTGGGAACAGGGTTTTTTACTTTTAGCAATCCACATGGGGGAAATTAAGCAGTATGTTGAAACCAGATATCTTATTAATACAGTACATTAAAATGAAATTATACCTAAGTATTACAGGGTCCTCTCGTGGCTCAGTGGTTTTTCTTACTGCTCTATCAATCTACGAGATGTAGACGGCTCAGGATCAATTCGTGTCAGATTTGATTCCTCCCTTTCTCTCTTCTGTGCAGCAAAACTTTCGTTGTGTGCATATCCATTATTTTACATTGTATGTCGTGTTTGGAACAGGTTGGCCAAATATTTTTTACATGATATATTTATATATATGACCTTTGTGCCATAAAATCCAAACCAATCAACCATAAGTATTACGAAATACGCAAATCACTCCGAAATCAAGTAATAAAGAATTAAATTACATCTTTTGAGCAAAAGAGTGTATTTCAACTGCAGTGAATTTATTGTTTTGTTATTGGAGTATTTTAAATTAAAATAATTTTATATCTTTTCATGAAACTTCACTGAAATATTCATTGTTACACAGCACTATTTATGTTTTTAAAAATAAAGTTAGTGTTTGAGGAATATGTGATTTGACTGTAATTTTATTTAGATGAAAAATGGAGTTAGTTTCAAAGTATCAAAATTACTCTGTTATGTTTAAAGTAACTCTACCAGGTTGTTTTAAAAAAAAATTCAAAATTTATGTATTAAACACCCACTTACCCAAGACTATTATTGAAGAAAATGGCAACTATGATAATGCAGGGGCGAATCAAGAAACCACAAAAATGCATATGTAATGAACTCTAACATATGTGTAGAATGTTAGGAAGATTAGAGTTTTTCTAAACAAATGTGATGGGAGGAAATTTATAAATTGCGAATTGGGCTCCATGAAATTTGTACCTTTTATGGATACAAATGTAATTACTGTAGAAGTAACGTAAGAGAGAGAAAAGGATTTTATGGACTGAAACTTTAATATTAATTCATCATTTCATTCATATTTTTATACATTTATTCATAGTATGAGTGCACTATATTACCTCGAACTTTAATGTGGAGTAAAGTAAAAATAAAAACCTGTGCGCAATGACTTTTTTCACAAATATCACTTACAAATTTCGATGATAAAATAATGTACTTTTGTATTACAGAAAATAGTTTTAGGATATGTTGCTTCTTGAATTCACAAAAGTCGATTTACTGGAAAGTGTGCAATCTCTAGCTCATTAATCTGTGCATTTTGTAAACAAGATTGATAATTAGTTGTGTCTTCTGAACATTAAATTACCAACTAATTTCCTCAATTTTATATAAATGAATCATCATTATTCATTGTTAAGTTTTTCTGTTACGGTAATCTGAAAACAATCTAAGGATGAATGATGAAAAAGTTTAAAGTGTTACTATACAACTTTTGTTATAGCATAAAAGCTACCCTTTAACTCTTCATAATTGTTGGCCTTGGAGTTGCAAACAAGAGAAAAGAGAGATAATTATCTCTTCTAACATATAAAAATGTGTTAAAAGAGAATACAGGAAGTGTGAAGAATAACACAAATGATGCCCATAATCGCAACATATTATCTCTAAATATAAAAGAAGAAACAGAAAACATGTCTATAGCGAAGACATAACCATTGCTACTTTGCAATCTCATATATATGAGTGAAGATAAAATTTTATTCTTGACCTATGAAACTAAGAAATTAAAGATAAAATTGAAATTTTATTTCTCTTGCTGTTTAGAATAATTATCAAAATGCATTCAAGCAAATTTTACTGTATACCAAGTATGTCAGTCACCACAGCTGCTATTTTTGACAAAAAAACTTATTCGTGATTCAAAAAGTACAGAAACTGAAAGGTAATAAATAAGTTAAAAAATTCCATCACTCTTTCTTTTCAGTCAATTCAAATCTCAGCAATCAGAAAATGTCAAATCCCCGCCATAAAAACACAAATGTAAAACAAACACATTTTGCTTTTGAAATGCATTCGTCAATTCGCAAAATAAATACGAAGGCTCTTTTTTACACTGCAATCAAAAATAAACATTGATGAATCCACTGTCACAGCATCAGCACTTTTTATTTTCGTGTTTCTAATTCAGACGATAAAACATTAATAAAACATTATTCTTTAGTTATTTTTAGCAAAATATAAAAATCGTTCGCTTTATTTCGATAACGTTATTTATATGGAAAATTCTTTTTTTGGGGCGTAAAATATGTGTAAAGAATTAAAACTCCCGGTACATAAAGATATTATAAAAGATAATATTTAAATAAGCTTGAAGTAAACGTTTGTGCCCTGCATTTGATAGTTTTTATTTGCTATTTATTCATTGTAAACGCTGTTATTTGTAGAAAGCATCTATTCGTTCCATATTTCTTTTTAGCAGATCATAAGAAATCATGACGAATTTATCTAACTTACATATCGTCGGCTTAGAGCAGAAACTCATTAACTGACAGAAAAGTTAAGTTTGAGCACAGCCGGGGATTAAAGACTAAGTATTAATTTTAGAGTAAAAAAATTATAAACATTTTGATAGTGGCGTATTGTCTTTCAATCCGAATGGCAGTATGACAATTTATTTCTAAAAATAATGAAAGTAATCATTTAGAGGCACAAAAATTCCTTTAATTAAAAATGTCAGTTAATGAGTTTCTGCTCTAAGCTGACAATATATCTTTAACAATTTCGAATATGAAACGTATCTTATTTGTATGCAGGACTCAATGCTTATCATTACACATGGTGTTTATGAGAGGAAATTTTAACGTAAAATATCAATCCAGACTATCTGAGAAGATTTTACTTCCACTGTCCAGATGCTCTCGCATGATACACATCGGGTTACCTTAAAATGCAGTGTATCGCCCTTTAGGAAACCGTTTGGCGTTTAATCGTATTGGAGTTGACCAATCATCAGATATCAATTAGGAATTTATTCTTTGGAATTTTTATTAACGAATTGCTGAAATCGAATGCGAAAAACAAACCAAGTGACGACCCATCCGGAATACGTACAGGGCGCGGCAGAAACACTACCGCCATCTATATTTAGTTTGGCAGAAAATGCCTTTCATATTTGTATTGAATTCTATTTGTCTTAGTAAAAATTCAATGGTTTAGATATTTTAACTATAATAAAGTTTACAAAATAAATTTCGAGACAGTTACGTTGTGTTGAAATACTGTAGGACATGCTTATTTAGGAGGTTGATGCATTTTAGATTAAAATATTTAATTACGAACAATTTATTAGATGCTTTATAGTCACTAAGATTTTTATTACTACTGGCAATTCTTTGAAATAATTAAAAATCGAAAATTATGTGTTTCATATTAGAATTAGGTTGTTTGGGAAATCTTTTATTAATTTAAGAGTATTTGCACTAAACAAAAATATGTTCGAAATAGGTATTTCTGCAAATGGCCATGGCTTTATCTGATTAATGTAAATACAAAAAAAGAACACCACTGCTCAAATATACCATGAAACATTCTCAGAGGAACAGAACAGAATTCCTTTCCACAAGACAAGTTTTAATTTTTTTGAATTCCAGCTTTGAGAAGAATTCCTTGTTTAAAAAATGGTGCTCTAAGAATGTCCTATTTGCATCCAGATTATAACTAATTTAAGGAGCACATATCTTCGTGTTCGTTTTCAAAATAATAATGATGTATTAATTCAACTTCTTCCATGCTGCTTAAACGGACAACAGAAAAGTGTTTGAATTCGGATTGACACAGATTATCTTATGCAATATTTCGTTGGAGATGTATGACGAAGACCGATTAAATGCTACAAAAAGGATTCCGGATACCGATTGAAATATCTCCCAATGAAACATTTCACGTGAAATATGATAGAAATGAACATTTTCATAAGATTTTCATATTTAACGTATTAAAAAAATCCGTAAAGTATCCTTCTAAACCCGATTTTGCACTAATTATATTCCGATTGTATGCCAATTTATTTTATTGGAACGACATTCTAATGCTAAATGTTGTCTGAAACTGTCTAGATAAGTGCAGGGAACATCTCACATTTTTAACTTGGGAAGTTTGAACCGAAAAAGTGAATATACCATAGAGGTTTTTTTTTCAATTTCACGTTCGGTACGATTCTAATGTAAATATACACAAGTGAGGTTTTATATTTCTTAAACGTATCGTTCTATACCCGATTTTGCACCAGCTATATTCTAATTGCATGTTCATTTATTTTCTCTTGAACTATAGCCTAACGTTAAATGAAGTCATAAACTGTCCTGTTAAGTGCAGGGAACATCTCACATTTCTAACTCCAGGAAGTTTGAACTGAAAAACTGAAGCTGTATCAGAGTGATTTCTTAAAAAGTATTTCACGTTCAATCTGATATAAACCCACATGTACAAAAGTGTGGTTTTTATATTTCTAAAACATATACGTAAATTGTCCTACAAATTTCTACCAGCTATATTTGATTACACGGTCATTTATTTTCTTGCAACAACATCCAAAAGCTAAACGTCCAGGTAAGTGCAGGGAACATCTCACATTTTTAACTTGGGAAGTTTGAACTGGAAAACTAAAGCTGTATCAGAGTGGGTTTTTCAAAATATATCTTACGTTCAATCTGATACAAATGCAAATATACACTAGTAAATATACATGCAAATATATACGTTTACGAAATATAATGATTTTCATATTTCTTAAACGTATCCATAAATTTCCCTACTCTTAAAGTCTACCAGCGATATTTAAATTATATTGTCAGCTATTTTCTTGCAACGACATCCAAACTTTAAATGTAGTATAATCCTATGTCCAGGTAAGTCCGGGGAACATCTCATTTTTTAACTATGGAAGTATGAACTGGAAAACTAAAGTTATATCAGAGTAGTTTTTCAAAACTATTTTACGTTCGATATGATACGAATGAAAATACACACAACCTGGTCTTTCTTATTTAACATATTAAAGGAATCCTAAAGTGTCCTCCTAAATCAAATTTTCCACCTGTGGTATTTCAATTATATGCTCATTTATATACTTGCAACAGCATCCAATGACTAAATATAGACTATACCTCTGCCTAGTTAATTGCAGGAAAAATCTCAAATTTTTAACCTTTTGAAGTTCGAACTGGAAAAATAAAGCAGCTTCAGAGTGTTTTTTAATATTTCACGTTCGATAGGATACAAGTGAAAGCATACCCAACTGAGGTTTTCATATTTAAGGTATTAAACAAATCCTAAGGTGTTCTCCTAAACCAAACTTTCCACCTGCGATATTCCAATTATGTGCTCATTTATTTTCTTGCAATGACAGCCAATCGCTAAATATAGTCTAAACCTCTGCATGGAACATCCCGAATTTTCGCTAAAATGCTTAGCGCGAAATTAATTTCAATGCAGCTCCCTAATTTCGGAACACGCGAAAGAATACGAAGCGATAGTGAACAACAGCGTTATTTGAATAGTTTTCCATGAGCTCGAGTGCTAATTAGGGCCGTAGCCAAGTCAGAGATAATGAAAATTCTTTCCCTCTGCTGCGAAAGAAATGCAATATTTATTTCGCATCTCAACTTTCTGCGCTTCTTTCTCTAGGACATTACTCTAGGACGTGAACGACGTACTTCAAATGATTATGAAATTGGAGATGGCCTAGTACGATTGGGAAATGGATTTGAAATATAGTTTTAGAAGGATTTATTCAGAGTATTTCCTTTTGAATAATAGGAAAGAGTTGCAAAATTCAACCCTGAATGGAAGTACTTGAATAACTGCTTAAATATATTCTTTTTACCAAAACTAAAATTTAAAATGGGTATATTCTTCAGTTATCAACCCATATTTAGTAAAATATGAACCGTAAACTGACATTAGAAATGTTTATATTTCAAGTAATGAGATAAAGGTATGTATATACGAGGTGAAATTTCATTATGAGTATTAAATCCTTTGAGGTCCATATTTTTATTTACCCCAAAAACTATTCTTGTTCAAGAAATCCGGTTGTTTTTTATTTAGATTAACATAAATATGCATTAAAATTGTATTTGATTTTTTAATAAAAACTTTTAATGTCATTTGAAAAAATGATATGTTTGTTTCATTATTATCCTATTTAAAAACTCATATCCTAAACAAACATCAAAATATAGTAGTTGTTTTGCATGCAAAAGTAGGATTTGTACGACAATAGAAATTTGTCATGTTTTTATTTCATATCTGTCAGTCAAAACAGTTAATCACGAGAATACGTCTTACCAACTATTGATCAAAATAAAAACAATATTAGTGAATAATCAGGAACTGTCTTTTGAATGGTTCCAAATATAATCCCAAGGATGCAATGATTGATTTTTATTCATTAATGACAGCCATTGTTCCATTTGAAAATGTTGGATCAAAAGGTTAAATGATTATTTCAATTACCTTGATTTAAAAAACCAAACTACCCAACTCTACCAACTGCTTTGGTTGTTTTGGTTTTCTAAATCAAAGTAATTGAAGTAATCATTTAACCTTTTGAGATCCAACATTTCCAAATGGAACAATGCTGTCATTAATGAATAAAAATCAATCATTGCATCCTTGTAACTTCCTATTTATCTACAGACACATTCAAAATTTAATTTTATCTGATCATAAAAACTTAAATAACATATATACAAGCTCAAAACATTCTGTCAAAGGCACATGATGGTCACGTACCTCTGAACAAACCCTTTTGTACCTTTGAACACAATACCATTTCAATTTTTTATACAACATAAATGATAAATACCACCAGAAGCATGTTTTATTCGAATTCTTCTTTTATTCATATTTCAATAGAGATAGCAAAAACAGTAATTAGGGTACAATAATAGAACAAAATGATGTTTTAATCTATCATTAAACATTATATTTGTTGTTGTAAAAGTTAAGTGTGATCTTTGTTTCTTTGATGTGCCATATTTAAACATTGTTTGAAGCTTTAAAACTATATAGTCCTTCATCACATCATATACTTCCTTACTATAATAAATACATTTTTGGATAGTCTAAAACGCTCTAATAACATAATTTGAAATTCAGCAAGTTTACGTTCCATGTTTTTGAAGTGCATCCAGTTTTACATTGTAAATCAAGCATGCTTCACGGTTTATACCCGTCTACTTGTAGAAGCAGGTACAGCTCCTACAGCAGCACTCAGCAGCTGCACCAATCGGGTCTCTGTTTGCCGGTTTTACTACTTGGAATTTTTTAAATAAGGCGTTAACAAGTTTTTCGATTGAAGAACTATTTGAAAATGATAGCCCCTTTTTCCATAATCCTTTGAATACTGTTCAGAGGTACACATTATGTCCATCATGTACCTTTGAACACTATTCAAAAGTACTTGATGGACCTCGAACCTGTATTCATTGGTACAAGAGGTATCACATTTTAAAATTGTTAGGTAATACAACGTATTGTGTCGATTCTGTCCACCTTGATAATGAAAATAGACACTGGACATTTAATTCAGCAAGTTATTTTCACTTCAGTGCTTAGTTGTACCTTTCTAAATATATTTAACTAACTTAATATTAAGTCTCCGTGGTTTCCAGATAATTCTTCCCTCATGATCTGACCAATTTTGATAATGACCAGATATCTCGTTATCAAGATATTGCCGATTTTTTTTATGATGACGAGATCAAGAGCTGGTCAGTTTTGTCCTAATGATGAGGTATCTCATCCATCAAGATCTGGTGAGTTATTTTAATAAAGAAATAACTCGCCTAGACAAACATCATAATGGTAAAAAGATAATAGTCGAACCTCAAAAATAAACTGTTACATCCTAAATTTCCAGAGTGAGAATACTAAAAAAATCTGTTGATTCGAAAAATGTTTAGCAAAATCAAAAGTATATATTCACTAAAGTAAATTAAGTAAAAAGATAAAAATAAGTATTTAAGTAAATAAAAGAATTGTAATAGTGACGATGTTACTTTTAAAGATAAGATACTTTTTACATGGAATCAAGTAAAATGACAAATATTCCAATTTTCAAAACATTTACAATCGTAAAAAGCCGAAAACGGCTGATTTATGTATATTTGTAATGAAGTAAAATGAACCACTTAATGACATTCATAGAACGTGAAATTTCAATAGACAAGTAATTTACCAAATAGTAATATAATGTGTATATTTTAAAGATCACCTTTAAACCTAGAGTGTATAGGACTTATTTTTAATCTAATTTATCATTTATTCGTACTTATTAAGAAAAAAGTTATAAAAGTTCTTATACTTTTTCAAGTGCATTACATTTTAATTGTACTAATAACATGAACTACATGATGAATCTACTGAAAATTGTAGTTAACACTAAGTTTGAAATTATGTAATTGAATTAAATCAACACTAGTAACATTTTTTAACTGCTTAAATATTACTTTAATCGACTGAATTATGAGAGGGTTGACTTAATAATTGAGGATTCGGTAACGAGAAGTTAACAAATTGGACTAATAAGGAAAACTAAAACTGTGCCGCCATTCTCCAAAAACTTAAACTTAACAAGTAAGAGCGAATAAATTGAAGCAAGTATAAAATAAAAGTAATGAAACTCACGAGAAATTAAACATACAACGACATTCAAAGTAAAAGAAATTTTGAACTATTTTACACTCTTTTATGAATATTTTAATATTTCTTTGTCGTTGAGGACAAAATGATTTCGACCCATTTTCGTGTCTCAAAGTTTCTAATAGATGTTATCGGATTTTAATAAATTTTCTCCGTTATTCGTCTCTTGAATGTTTCAGAGTGAAAGTGGTGTTTTAAAAATATATGTACTTTAAGTTATACATCAAGATAATGCTTGGGAATTTTTGTGAAGCTGAAAACCGTTAATGATTTTGCAATCTATAACATAACGTTCAGAAGATATGAAAATGACGCTTTTTAATTCTTTATGATACAATTACAAAAAGTTAAGTAGCGTTTTTAAAATTTTACACCTTCATCTATGTAAAAATAAATGCTTGGAATTTTGGTGAAATTAAAAGTATGTTAATAATTTTGCAATCTGTAACATAACATTTAGCAGTTATGGGATAAACACTTTAATTCTTTGTGATACAATTACTTAAAGCGAAAATGGTGTGTTTAAACATTTTAATGATTTTGCAATCGATACTATAATATTCAGAAGATATGAAAATGACACTTTTTAAATTCTTTGTGATATAACTACTAAAAGTAAAGTTGTATTTTTCAAATTTTTGCACCTTCATTTACATACTATATAAAGTAATACAATGACGCTTCGATTCTTTGTGATACAATTACTTAAAGCGGAAGAAGTTAGTTAAATCATTTTGCACCTTGAGATACATTTAGAATTCTTCTAATTTTGGAAACTAAAGTATCAATAATTTTTAAATAAATATAATATCAGTAGATATGACTATGACAATTTTTTTATGTTCCATAACACAATTACTTAAAATAAAAGGGCTAAAATATGTTCAGTTACATTAAAAAGTAGACTTTGGATTTTGATGAAACTTAAAGAATTATTAATAACTATGCAACATAACTAACACCAGTAGAACAATGATCGCATCGGATTTTAAAAAATTTATTTTATCTTAGCTTAGTGGAAAATAGATGTTGACGTATGTTGTTAGAGGAAGACCTTGATTTGTTGTCCCAATAAATATGGAAACTTTGAGAGAATGGGTTTCAGTGCATAATACTAATTCACATTAAAATTATTTACAGGTGGTTATCAAAATAATGGAAACACCTGTGAATAAAAGTGACATTTAAGAATGAACTTCGTAAGCATTAAAATATAATCCTAGCTACAAGTTTTTTAATATAAAAAGTACTATATATCATGGTAGTATGAGGTAGCTTTAGTGAAGTTGTATACGTCATGGATTTTTGTCAAAAGCGTAAAATGTCAGACCTCACAGACTTTCAAAGAGGCCAAATTGTAGGAGCCCGACTAGTTGGAGCAACTGTGACTGAAACATCCCAGCTTTTAGGCGTTTCTAGAGGTACGGTGTCTAAAGTCATGACAGCGTACACACAGCGTGGCAAGACAAGCTAGGCAAAGCAAAATAGTGGACGGAAGGAGAAGCTGAGTGAAAGAGACCGACGGGTATTGAAGCGGATTGTAATGTCTAAAAAGAAAACAACTGCAGCCAAAGTGACCGCAGAGCTCCATCTGCATCTGGATTCTCCAGTGTCAATAATTACAGTTAGGAGGCACCTTCATAAACAGAACATTTACGGCAGAGTAGCAATTCCCAAGCCACTTGTCACAGATGTTAATGACAAACGTGGTCTACAGTGGTGCCACAACCACAAAACCTTGTCGATTGATAAGTGGAAGACAGTTATATGGTCAGACGAATCATCTTTCACACTTTTCCCCACAACAGGACGGGTGCACGTTTGGAGGACACCTGCACAAGCGTATGATCGTGATTGTCTCCTTCCAACTGTCAAGCATGGAGGTGGATCTGTCATGGCATGGGCAGCCATGTCGTGGTTTTCTGCTGGCCCAGTCGTAACCCTGAAAGGAAGGACCACTGGGGAGAAGTTTAGATAAGTTTTAGCTGACCAGGTCCATCCTATGATGCAAACTTTTTTTACTGCAAGAGATGGAATTTTCCAGGATGATAATGCTCCTATTCATGCAGCGGGACTGGTCCAATCATGGTTTGATGAACACGAGGATGAACTGAAACATCTACCTTGGCCAGCACAGTCCCCCGACCTCAATATAATCGAACCTTTATGGTCTATTTTAGAGCGTTCAATCCGGAATCGATATCCTCCACCGGCATCTCTCCCGGAACTTTTACAATATCTCCATGAAGAATGGTACAATATTCCTCTAAACACTATTCAGCACTTGTATGATTCGATTCCCAGGGGAATCCAAGCTGTATTACATGCCAAAGGCGGTCCTACGCCATAGGATTCCTTATAAATCCAGTGTGTTTCCATTATTTTGATAACACCCTGTAGTTATTAGTATTTACATTTTAAAAACGTTAATTATTTTCCATGCATCTTCAAACTTCTGAAATCCTAAATTATCTGCCTTAGGGCATATTACTTGCGGTATTCTTAACCTGTATTCTTAACCGTATATGAAAAACCTAGTAATAGTTTTTTAATCAGTTCTACGTCACATTTTTAACGAAAGTAAATCCATTCATTGCATTAGAAAGAGTAGATAATTGAAAACAAAAACCGATTTCTAGCTTTTTGCTCGAATGGTATACTGAAAGTCCTTACAATGACTCTTGATTTTAAGGACCTATTTAACATGTATCGTAATGAAAAGTCTAGACGATGCACTTCAAACTTAGTTTTCTGAATTCAAGTAGTCTGACCTTTCCTTTTAGTTAATCCGAATTGAAACTATTTAAAAAATATACCTCAGTTTTTGTTTTTATTAATTACATTAGTGAATGAATTGATCATTAATATTATTACGTTCCTTTTTAAAAGGCAAATATGGTAGTTAATTGACTGCTAAAAAATTAACCTCCACTTACTAGTTTTTTGGGTATACGTAATGATTAACAAACGTAACTTTTGAAATTGAAAATTTGAAGAATGCTTTTAAGTCATGATAAAATTCACAAACTTCGAAATATGACCTATAAAGATTGAAACATGCGAAAAATGGCTATTCAACAGCTATTTAGGTGGGACGAAACGTCCATCATAAGTATATCTCATTAAAACGTTCGTCAGTATATCTCATTAAAACGTGTTATTTTAGACATAGCGCATTTTACGCTTTCAGCCTTTCGCATTTTTTTTATCGAATTTTAAAATCTTCTAGTGACTTTTAATTATTTTGCTTAATAAGCACTTAGCCGAATTTTTTTCGAGTAACTCAATTTAGAAACATTGTATCGCTAAATTTACCAAGTGCTTCATCGGTTTATTTTCGACACCAATCACATTTTCTGGTTTAAATACTTCAGTACAGCAAAAAAGGACCATAGAATAGCTGTTACAAAGTGCAGCTTTGTAACAGCTATTCTGGAGTGGAGTGGTAACAAAGCTGTTGCAATAGACATAAAACTAGACAAATGTCACACAACAAACAGCTAATTTATTAAATACACTATCTACCAATAAGTATTTGGACACCGGTGAATAAAGAAAAACAAAATTTATTCATATTCAATAGTTGGTAGAGCCTCCACGAGAGGCAATTACAGCCTCAACCCTTCGGGGCATGCTTTCCACAAGTCCTTGTAGTCCACATTCCGACAATCACCGCTCACCTTCCACTTCTGAATCACATAGGCCACTGTCGATTTTGGGTAATTCAGCTCGCTAGATATGTCCCTTAAGGATCGGCCATTTCTGTGATACCCGATGATTACACCTTTCTCCAAATCAGATAACTCTGCACTTCGTGGCATCTTGCATGAGACTAATGCCAATGTTGTTTCCTACACGATATTTAACGGCGGAGGGCGTGACGTATATCAGGACAGTAAGATATCGTCATTTGCATGGGTGTCCAAATACTTATTGGTAGATAGTGTACAAATACAAATTGAATAATACAAATACGACGCGCTTTATCATAATTAGGGCAAGCTCGGTTGCTGTTAATACACAAGATCACGTGATTGCACGTGAATTTATTACAATAGTAAGCCCAGCAGATTTAACATAAATCAAAACCGAGAGCCACGAAGCTTCTTGAAAACTGAAATCCTCTCTTGAGAAAATGACTCCTCTTACTAAAACACCCCTCTTACTACAATCTATAAACGCAAAAAACAAATTCAAAAATAGAATCAATCAACAGTTACACATTCTTCCTATTAAAATGAAAAATAAAGATAAAAATAAATATTAATTATTTAGCAAAATAAAGTAACAAATTCTATCCACTAAAATAGACTATAAATAAGAAAGGGCAATTCCCTTTCGAACACAACATTCTGTCGATTGGAGATTAAGACCCCTTCGGGACCATGAGCTCTAATAATACCAATTAACCCTCCTGGTGGTTGTCATGAACGAGGTACCTTGCCATTAGCAAAACTGATCAGATCTATATGGACGAAATATCTCGTCATTAGAAAAACTGACTAGATCTTGATCTCATATACAAAAATCAACAGTAAATTGATGAAGAGATATCTCGTCATTAGCGAAATTCGCCAAATTTTGATGGACGAGATATCTCGTCATTAGCAAAACTGACCAGATCTTTGTAACGAGATAGCTAGTCATTAACAAAATTGGTCAGACCTTGATGGGCGAGATATCTCGTCGAAACCACTTAGAGGGCTAATAAGCGTTTACTTTGTGGACATTTGATCCCTAGAAAAAGGTGTATCTAATTTTCATCATCCTATTTTCATCTTGGGTCATTTTTTAGCTTTTAGATTTTAACTACCAGTTTGAATAGTTTTTTTATCTTTTACGAGGGGTGATCAAAAAGTAAGGTTACAAGGTCGATATTCCTGGAGATTCGTCTGTTATACAGAAATTAGTTGTGTGCGGTAATTCTAATACATGCGGTCGCTAACTGTGGAGAGTTTCACCTACCCGCGACCTACAGCGCTAGTTGAAGGTTAACAGAAATGGCGACTCGTTTTGGAAAACTGGTCTCGCCAAGAAATCCGGTCAGTTATTCGATTTTTGTGGGCGAAACATGTAAGCGCGGCTGAAATTCACCGGCAGCTGGTAGAGGTTTACGGAGAGACTGTAATGTCTCGTCAGCATGTCGCAGAATGGTGTCGAAAGTTTGCGGCCGGTAGAGAAAAGGTCACCGACGAGGATCGCAGTGGCCGACCCAGCACGGCAACAACAGATTTGAACACAGCTCGCGTGGAGGAGCTGATTCAGGACAACAGGAGGATCACGATACGCCATATGACGGAGGAATTGGGAATGTCGTTCGGAAGCGTTCGTCACATTGTTCACGATATTCTGCAGTACCGGAAAGTTTGTGCCCGATGGGTTCCACGACAGCTGTCCGATCAACACAAGGAGAAGCGCATGGGGGCAAGTCTGCAACTTTTGCAACGGTTCTCCACGGAAGGAAACAGTTTTCTTCACCGTATTGTCGCGGGAGACGAAACATGGATCCACCACTATACCCCCAGCACTAAGCGGTCGTCAATGGAGTGGAAACACACCTCCTCTCCAAAGACAAAAAGTTTAAGGTGATGCCATCTGCGGGAAGGTGATGACCACAGTTTTCTGGGACAGCGCGGGTGTCTTACTCGTGGAGTTTTTGGAAAGAGGGCACACAGTGACCGCTGACCGATACTGCGAGACCTTGACACAATTGCGCGAGGCAATTAGGAGGACACGGCCAGGACTTCTCACCGAGGGCGTCATCTTCCTTCACGACAACGCGCGACATCATACAGCCCAGAGGACCACTACGCTGTTGAAGAAATTTCGCTGGGACATCATCGACCACCCTTCCTACAGCCCGGAACTCGCTCCAAGCGACTTCCATCTCTTTCCTCACTTTAAGGAGAACCTAGGGGACCGACGATTCGCTTCAGACGAGGAGGTGAAACACTTCGCCACAACGTGGCTGAACACGCAAGGATAGGATTTTTACCAGGAGGGAATATTCAAACTCATCCCACGAAGCGACAAGTGCCTAAACCGATATGGAGACTATGTCGAAAAATAACCTAATGTATGTACTATCAGTTGGCTATATTGGTTTTATGAAATAAAATGTACACCTTTCATTGCAGGCTTTGTAACCTTACTTTTTGATCACCCCTCGTACTGTGCATTACATTCACACTAAACAACTTAAAAAAGTCATGCGCTAATGCAGATGGTTATGGTCGCTTATATACTTGCAGAGTGCGATTTTCAGTAGAGAACCGCTGACAGAGATTATGTAAGGCGTGATTTTTTTCTAAAGAAAAATCACAATCACAAGCTTTGAAGACTGTAAGAACCTTAAATTTCACCATATTCTCTTTGCTTAGCTCCTTATGCGAATAATCTTTAAAGACTATTATTTTACATCAATTTCAGTCATATTAGCTTCTTTCAATTTTAATATGGAAATAATTTTAAACCTTGCGTAATTAGGCACACTGAATCTGTAAGATCACAGTGATAAAATGAATAACTCGTCTTACAGGTTAACTAAATATTCTTTCTACTGAACAATCTTATCATGTGAGACAGAGTTTCAAACGTATATTGCCAGCGTTTGTCTAATAATTCCCATTTAATCTCGTTAAGTCCTTCGTACTAATGGTTAGCTATTACAGTAACAATTTATTAGTGAAGTACTAGAGCTCAAGGGGCATCTTGGAATTTAATAGTGCAATAAGTGAAGAATGTGAGTTCATTCTGTGTACGCTTTTGCATTAGATCGTGTGTCATATTTAGGAGTGCATTACGGACATTCTCTTTATCTTTATATTTCGACTTTATAGAATTTACAGCTTTATGAAGTGGCGTACGCTCCAAATTCTACATCTCCGCGCCGAATCTACATCTGAGTGTTTGTTAGTGGCTTATAACTGAGGCACGCATGTTCTAAGGACTAAAAATGAAATTAAGGAGAAAATATAAAATTTTCGTGAAAAAAATTATTTCTTTTCGGCAAAAAAAGAAAATTTGCCGTTAATGGAAATAAAAAAAAGTACTTGACGGAAACGTGGTACCATTATTCGTAAAAACACTTCATTTTTTATTTTAAAATTTTGTTTTCTGTTTTCTTTAAAGAAAACAGAATAGTTCCATTCCTTCATGCAGAACTAGAAAGAAAGCGAAGATTAAATTCAACTTGAATAAATGTATGCATAAGTTATAACCTCGAGAATTCTCAGTTGACATAGAATAAGTTTAAAACGCTTTTTGTGTCGATGAAAATAACTTTGCTCGGATAAGCACGAGCGGAAGGCTCTTTAATACATCGCGACGGAATACACTTGTTCTTCCTAAAATCAAATGCCTGGGGCTGGAAGAATTGCGCAAAGAAAAATGACACAAGACATTCACGAGTATGGTTTCCGAACTTGAGAAGCAATAATAAGCAGATTCGGGTTTCCGTTATGCAGCATCGCTTCACATATGAGTTTGAATAAATGGGATCTTTGAACTTTTAAAGATGTCATTTTGAAATGATGTCAGGAATATAGTTTCTAACAAGGATTCTCAAATGGCGTTTATATTCGACAAATTTATGAACGGTAACAAGTATGAATTAAGTTAACATTTTCGTTTCTGTGCAGATTCAAAGGACCCTAAACAAAATGAAAAATAGTATGAATAAGATATTCCTTAAATCAGTCAGAGTAGTGACTAAAGTAAAATATTTTTTACACTGAAGTCTGTATTTTACGGCCACATATCGTTGACCTAGAGCAGAAACTCATCAACTGATATTTTTCAATGACACTAAATGCTTATTTTTATAATGGGAAATACATTTTCATATTGTAGTCATATATTCATATATTGTAATCTCCTCAAAAAAATATAAAATGCTGTCAAAATCCTTATAATTTACACTTTTTTTACCTAAAAGTTATTCTTTAAACAGATGAACAGTAAAATATTCCTTTTGTCAGGGACCACGGTGTAGCCCGGTTGGAAGAGTAACAGATTAACAACTGGAGAGTTGCTTGTTGGAATCCAACCAAAGACTGTCTTGTACAAATGGGGCTGGTGCACGTTAAACCTGTCGTGGCCTCAAATGTCCTCACGTTGGCGGGGTGTGGAAGTTTGGTGAGTGGGGTGCCAGCTCAGGTGTGACCTCGTCATCTGACCGTCGGTCAAAATTGCGTGGTGTTGTCCTTGAATTGTTCCCTTCGGGATTGATCCCGGACCGTCACCGATAGTCGTTGCGTTTCTCCAGTGTGACGTTAATTAACTACCTACCTACCTATTTCTTTTGTCAGTTAATATGTTTCTTCTAAGAAGTCGACGATATAAACATTTTCTATTCAGTAACTGATCAAACTGAAATAATATTGCCACCTGCGGAACTGTGGTAACGATAAATAATTGAAAGAAAACAAGTGGTTCCAAGTTCTTTTAGACATTGATGGCAGACCATATTTTCTGTACTTGTTTTTATTAAATTTTTGTATTTTCTTTTGTACTTTCCGTAATGATATTATAGAACTTTAAAGAAGCATCTCGTAACAAGTCCTAAAACATAAAACACTGTTTATTATTCTATATAACATTGGTTATTATTTATTTATCATTCCGCAACTTCTATTGTGCTTTGTCATGTTTCTTTTTTTAAATAAACCTTTAAATTCCATCCTGGGAATTTTCAATTATTTCTTCGCGACAGTGTACCATGACCATATTCAAAAAACTCAAACCAAACAAATTGAGAAACGAAATTGTATCCAGAATATTGAAAATATATATGAAAAAGTATGAAGTCAAACTTAAAGTTCACGTTTATTTAAGATATTTATCCATATGTTTTAGTGTTATGTGTGTAAGATTATATTTCTGACTCCTTTTCAAGTGAAATGTCTCATTTAAAAAGAGATAACAGAAAACTAAGCGATATGTATTTTTCCATTGCGTACACTGAAAACCCAGCAAAATTTGTACAGACCAGCTCATAATTTGTACAGACGAGCCTGCAACAAACAGCTCAAACAGCATCGGAATTCAATGATGGACCCTCAACAAATATCAGCACAGATAATGGAAGGTTTTATGAGCCAACGCCCAACATGAGTTCCCTTGATGAATGCTAATTCCACACACAGCTAAAGCACCTCGCCTGGACTCAGGAACACTTCCCCTGGACACTTGATGACTGGAAACAAGTAGCCTGATCTCAGGGATCGTGTTTCCAATTGTTTCGGGCAGATGGAAGGATCCTTGTGTGGAGTCCCGAATCCCTTCCCATGAAGCCACATATCCCGCATGACAGCAGGGGATTGTATACCCTTGTGGTGAGACTTCTCAATGCTATTGGGTTTGCTTACCTGGCATTCAGTGACAGCCCTGGTATGTCTACAAACATCTCTAACAAGGTGAACGCTATGTGTGAATCTTTTCTTTACCCACCTGTTCATGTCCTGCGTTCATTTTGATGGGTTTGGCCTCTTCCGACAGGACAATGCGCCGCCACACAAGTCAGACACGCCGCATTAGGGTTAGAGGAACACTCATCTGAGTTTGGGATCTTGCCACACCCACCTCAGTCAACAGATCTCAATTCTATCGAAAACAAGTGGGATGCCATGCAACACTCTAAGGAACACAGAAATCTTACACCTCAGAATACAATAGAATTGTGGACAGCTTTGAAGGAAGTATGGTGTTCAATGCCTACAGATTACTTCCGCAAGAGACCACGCCTTGTCATATTTCTGCAGTTCTACACTCCTGTGTGAGGTTTACCAAGCATTACACAGGTGTACCACTTTTTCAGACACTTCAGAGTATTATGCAAATTCACGTTAGGTAGATAGTTGAATTAAACGTAGCATTGTAGCATATATACAACGGACTGTCGACGACTGTCCGGGATCAATTCCGTAGGGAAAGATCGAGGACACCACCTCGTCATTTTGAACCACGGTTTGATGACGAGGTCGCACCTGAGCTGGCACCCAAATCTCCAAACTTCCACACCAAGCCAATGTGAGTACATTTGAAGCCACGAGCCCCCACGTACACGATGGTGTTTGGTTGGATTGAGTTTCGAACTCGGAACTTTCCGGTTGCTAATCCGCTATTCTTGGAGCAGGGCTACCGCGGTCCCCGTAAGTACACGAAACAAAAATGAAGCTTCAAAGACATCTAAGGTAAAGCAAGATAACTAGATCATCCTTTTATCTCATTGTTAAAATAAGATTAAATCTTGATTCGTTTAGAATTAGATTATTATTTATTTAAGTATGCATTCCAAAAGGAGTTGTGTCACCAGATAATTTATTCAAGGAATGAACGCTATACTTTTAGCTTAGTTCTTTGTTAAACTTAGCACTTCCCTTGGTGCCTCGGGGAAAAGCAGACTCCTCGTTCTCACCAATTAATACTTAAAGGATGAGACTATTCATATAAGCTAACTAGGATTGGAAAAAACCTTGAAACTCTGAGGGTAAATTCTGAAATGAATGTATTCTTAGAAATTATCTACAGATTAAATGTATTTAAGTTAATTCGTAGATCAATGCTATTAAGAAACCTTTTATCGAAGGCTAATTTTGGAAAGGTAATTCCCAGATCCCTTCGCTGGGTTCTTCAAGAAATCTTTTGATCTGCTTAAATTATGCTATTTTAGTTTTAAATGTAATCAGATGTCTCAGAACTGAAAAGTGTTCGCGCTTATCCTGTAATTTGATCATTTCTGAAGTGTACTCGGAATACATTATTCCGGTTCGTAGATATTCTGATAAAATAAAAAGTAATGCATTTTGTAAATATTAAATTTAAAAGAAATAGTATCATTTGGTTAGAAATAACGTGCGTTAACATTTTTGTCGGGATTACCCAAACTAAAAAACCGCTCACACTTGTTTCCTTTTTTGTGTGGTTTGGTTGATTTGGTTTTATGGCGAAATGGGGGAGCCTTATTTGGCCATGCTGGGCCAAACACAAGTGACAACATCACGTAAACATTTTGCGTGGAAACGTTACATTTTTTGTACTGCTTATGAGGAAATCATCGTTAACAAAGAAGTTGGAACTTTGAATCCTGTTATTTGTATTGTATGCCCTCGTTGCAGTCCAAGGCCTGGGTATTTTGCAGTTGAGACATGTAGTTTTGAACGAGTTTATTTAAATTCAGGGACAGGTGGAAACGTAAGCAAATCGCTTCCCCGATTGGTGTCTTCAGCGCACATTGTGGTACTGTTTATCATTCGGTGCCGAAAGTGACAATGATAACGAGGGAAGCAGTGTAACGTCCATAGTAAAATCTTGTGGTCAGAGGTCAACAACTGCACCACTGATCACCAGTCGTAAATCTCGAACTATCGGGAAGATCTCTTTCCCGACCAGATGGGTTTTAAGTTGTGAGCGATGGTCCCCTATTAATTAATCCTCCTGGTGGTTTATTTTCACGAAAACTTCCCTGTAGTGGCCAGCCTCTGAGACAAAAACCTGCACCAAACTGTCACCAGTTCTGGGCAAGGGACAATTTGTTTTCCAACTTGGATCTTCATTTTCCCTTGTAATAATAGGACATGTTTGTCTCTAATAGATATCTCGTCTTTGGCAAAATCCAGACCAGAAATTCGTTGACCTCTCGTTGGAGCAGCATTATGAATACCACAAGTTCTCTTTAATAACATACTTCAAACAGTGATTCATAATGAGGCACATATCCACACAGAACTATTTATTTATGATAGTTGATGACGATGAGCTAAATGAACATAGGATTAAGTTTATGATGTGACATTCATTATTACATAATTAAATATTGGCATAGAAATATATTAAGTACTGAGACATTGTCAAGCATATCGGGAGAGCTCATGATCTTTCCACGACTTAAGACAGCATAGGTGAGCTGGATTTGGCGATGTATTATACTTAAGCGAACTCAAAACATCTCACATTAGCAATTATTAGGTAAGGGTTTTATGTATACAGTACTAGAGAATAATTTGTCTTTTTTCAAACCGGACCACGTACTACTTCGAATCAAAGACTTTCTAATGAACTAGACGGAGAATTGGGCATATTGGCTATGGAAGCGCAGACTAGTGTTTTTAATTACGCTCGTCAATTTATCCTAGATTATTCTCCTTTATTCGTGCTTTCTTCCAATACCTTGAGAACACCAAATTGAGTAATTGAATAAAATTGAATAAATGCAATGAAACTGCTCGCACATGCTCTGTTTATATTATTACCAGGGAGATTCTTCAAATATCTTAATGTGGACCACATTCAGTAAGTTTAGGATCTTACTTAGTCCAATCCTCCACGTTGTTGGGACGAGATATATCGTTCATCAAGATCTGACCAATTTTGCTAACGAAGAGATATCTCGTCAACAAGATCCAGTCAGCTTTGCTAATGACGAGATACCTCTTCGAGACAACCACAGTAGGGCTAAGATATCCAGCAACGCATTCTCACTTTGTATATAACCTGATTCCTTGTGATTAAGGAGAGTTGTCGATTACATCACAGTGGAAGACATTGAGAAAGGTCTTGGCTGTCAAATAACGTATGCGAAGTTTGTGGATGTTTCTGAAGAATAGGTTGGGTCCCCCTTGGCGCATTTCCAAAATGTCATCAGCTCTTCGCGAGTTATTCACTCGTCAAACCATTAATGAAGATGAAGACTGCGGGAGTCTGTAGCAGATTGTCTGCTCATTTATAAAAATTATTGTTAAATCAAATCACTGCTACACAAAACAGATAATTGATTATAGAATATGAATTTTCACTACTCTTGCAGCTTATTGCCAAGAATTATTTGGGTAATCTTTCACTCATACACCAATCAATTACACTTTTATTTCATTTACTCTTTAAATCACAATAGCAGAATCAAAAATCAGCAACTATGCTACAAAAACCGACACAAAGAAATTCTACAAATTTTAAAAAGATACAATGCGCTTAAAAATTTTCAATCTTCTCTTGGCAGTTGTAAAATGTGCTCATGTGCTGTTTTGCAACTGAGCTGGATTTCTTTTGTCGAGAAGCTGTGATATACTTATTAACCACGTACGTTAGGAAGTGGTGAAAACATCTTTAAAGGGTATGGAAGTTATATTCTTTTAGTTAATCTTGAGTGATCGTTTCGAATGCAATTCCTTAACAAGTTATCTATAAGTGCAATGACATTAATGTTCAGTTCCCGATTTTATGGCAAGGGTTATCGAAGATCGTCATGAGCTGTACTGAAGTTATTCAATCATCTAAATGATCTTCCACAAATGTTTATTGAGTACTCGTAAAGAAGATGGAGCATTATAGTTCGTCGATGCTTGGTTTTGCTCATTAATACTCTTTAACGGACTTTTGCAAACTTTTTGTCCACGGCTCACTCAACTCAAACAACAAATTGCATTTAATGAAATATTTATTAATTGCATTTTAATTAAATGCATCCATTTAATTAACAATCACTGTAGAATGGTAACTACCACCTATGAACAAAAAGATAAACAAAACCAATTATTGAAAGCCAGTAATGGAATTAAGTATAATTTGTCTACTTTATGACCTAAATTGAAAAGGAAATCCCTCTGTGAGCCCAAGTGGTATTTAATTTTCCACAGGGACGCCTCATCTATACCGACAGTGATCTCAATATACAATATTACTTTTATAATCAAACACAGATTTTTATAAAATAATCTCAGCAAAAAACTATTTATGATTTTTCCTTGTTTTTTATATCCTTTTGAAACACCTAATATTATCTTGTGGAGCACACTGATTTTAAGAGAGCAATCAAACATCCGCTGCTCCCTTGAGAGTCGAGACGAAAATCCTCTGTGAAAATTGCTGCAAATAGCATAAGATAGTTCGTAGATGTCCTTTCACTAGCCTAAGGATTACTTATGCATGAGAAAGTGGGATGACACGTGTTTGGCATGCTAATTCAAAATTGCTTTAAATTTTGACAAGCGATCCTTCCACAGCTTTACACGAGAGCAATTTGGAATTTACGGCGAAAGGTTCTTTTAACTGAGCTATTGTCAGATTTTCTTGTAGGCGACATTTGTTCTTTTTCATCGACCTTCTAGTGAAATCGACAGAGCATGTGGATGGAGTATTTGTCGCAAGATCTCAGAAGGGAAAATAACGTGGGATTACGAATCGCGTGGACTGATTGGCTATCGAAGAGAATGCTGTTTTTAATCATGCTGAATAATAACTTTAACCCATCCATAATTTGTCCCACATTAGGATTCATACTTTTCCCCACAGCCACGAGACAGATCTTTAAATCAAGTGATCGGCCGAAATAACATCAAGCTGCCTCGCACATGCTTCGTCTATTTCATTAGAAGGTCTATGTGTTTCTTTCCTTCTGACGTCAACAAGGAAAGATTGTGTTTTGACGTGACACAATCTTTCCTTCTAACGTCAACAAGGAAAGATTGTGTTTTGACGTGACACACGAAAGTATAACGTAAAGTTGTTCACTTGAAATACAGTTTCCACAAAGTCAACTCTTAACACGTTAAGTTTCCGTCCGTGTATTTTATTCATAGTCATGCCACACTTGAAGCTTTACCACTACTTGGACTCGTTTCGAATTAAATATCAAATCTGTAAGGATCACAAGGATTCTTAGAATTAAAACGTTTCTTCATCCCGCAGACAGTTAAAATAGTAGCTTCAATTAACGTTTTTATTTGCAATCGCGTTCAACTGCATGTTTGGCGTTCTTAGATTACGAAATGATATACAGTGTGTGTTTTATGTAAAGGCACCATCTGTTTTGGAATAACTTTAATGAAAAATTCTTACATATTAATTAATGACAACTAACCGTTTCTGGTTGATTTGGAAATACGGACTCTTTCGAGAAGAGATTTGTTCAATTTCTTCTAGCTTCGTTTCACCATCAGTGGATACATAAACAAACAGAACAGCCGTTATTGGGCATAAGAAAATCCAAGGTAAATAAATGAACGACCTCTGCATCCTCTTAAAGCAACTGCTCCTAGTGTAATTTGGAGTGGAGACATTAATGCCCCTTTTTTCCGAGGATATAATGAAAATGTGGCTCCTGTCATTTGTGCGAAGTTGCAAAATTTCTTTCTGTCTGAAGTTGTTCGATGAAAGGTTTACAGCACATGTGGGTTCAATAAGATGAAGCAGCATGTCATACAACTCGTGCAACAATGCTAATTCTTAAGGATGCGTTTCTTGACAGAATAAAGTCAAATCGGATGTCAGATCTTGATGTACAAGGTATCTTGTCGAAACCACTTGGAGGGTTAAAGGAACTAGTATACACTAACAAGCAGACAATGATTCAACAACTTAAGCAAAACATTCGGGTAAAATTGACCATATCACCCCAAAAATGGGCTCAAAAGTAATTGAAAATTGGTCGAAAAAGCCTACATTTCCAAAGCCACTAGATGTGGTCTTGGCCAAAGTCTCGTATTCCATGAATAAAGTAATAGGAAATTTTATGGATGGAAAGGTCGTTTATGAATCGATCTTAGAGTTTCTTATCCCAATAACGGTTGCTTTGCTTGTTTGTATACCCAATGAAGCGCGAAGAAATAGAACAAATCACTTGGTT
The DNA here is from genome assembly GCA_933210815.1 of Meta bourneti. Classification (NCBI taxonomy): domain Eukaryota; kingdom Metazoa; phylum Arthropoda; class Arachnida; order Araneae; family Tetragnathidae; genus Meta; species Meta bourneti. The sequence goes on from OW119928.1 coordinate 71,712,074, forward strand.
TGAAGAGCCCCTATTTCACAGCGCGACCAGAGGCGGTTAATTATTATTAACCGTGTGGATTAATACGTAAAAATGTTCATTTCAAAGTTATTCCGAAACTAAATGGTCCATGACAAACATCCTGTACTGGATCCTATTCAGAATCAGTTTCTGTGGCGGCATGTTGGAAGGATGCGAATATTTATAAATTCTATTCGGTAATGATCACCTCTTCACTCTCCACTACTTTGTTCACTGAGTAATAACCTTCAGTCTAGGCATTGAATTTGGAGAGCACCAAGTCGTTAACTTTCCCAACTTGTTCATTTGTCAACGATAACATTGCTCTTTGTTAAAGTCATAAAAGCGACTTGTTTGAAAGGTCATGAATTTCAAGACAAATATTACTAATCAATTGTAGAATTTTACTTACTGAAACACATAAATCACGGTTGTGGTTGACTTTTCCTTCATTCACAGATAATTCTCCATTCTAGACTTTAACTCTCGGTTTTGCTTTAAATTCGGTCGGATAGTTTTGCTCCAGTGCGATGTAAATTCAACTACCTACCCGACTTTAAGTAACGCATCAGCAAAATGACTTTTATCTTACGAAAATGAGAGTACTTTCATGTTAGCTTTGAGTGACAATTTTATTACATCAATCTAAATGTAAGATCATTTAAAAAAGATTTCACATCGTGTTAGCTCTTGTTCCTCTCTTCGCAACAGGTAACATTTGACGAAAATCTCCGGAGAATAAAACTGTGCACCCATGGGTACGTTCATTAGAACACACCTTGTACTGTATAGGTTTTAATTGAAGTTTTGTCCTACATTGTAGCCTCATGCTAAACTATAAATGAACAATTTTGGTTTATGTTATGAATGAATTTAGTTATGTTACTTTGTTTTGAATTTTCACATTATCTTCTATCATCATTAAAAACTTGCAGAAGTTTAAATGTCGCAAAAGTTCGTTTTACCGTAAAGCATCTTGCAAATGGATATAATTTTCCGTTTCTATTCTGATTCCATTAATGTCTGATTATTTTGGATGTAGGCTAAACGTTTCGATTATATTTTAGAATACTGATCTATCAAATACAGGTTCAGTAGCATTCCAAATTTGAGCATTGCATTAAAATTTTCTAGCCTTGTCATTATTCAATAAGCATTAATTCATACCTGACATTGTTTCACGTAGCGGTACTCCAGTGATTGCGACAATTTGAGAAATAGTTATTGAATAACCGTTTTTGTGTATATACAGTCGCGGAAAAAAAACCTTTATTTCGAGCACTATTCATAGTAGAGCAAATTCAAAGATATCATTCAATAGGGAATAACGTCCTCTACAAATTAAAATGCAAAAAATTGCATTAGGGGCCATCTTAATATCAAATTTTGCATAAATAACAAAATTTCCTATAGAAACACCCTGTTTTGAGGCCTCAATCAGAATCGGCATAGTTAAATTAGTCTAAATATGAAATTTCATTATTATACAATCTTTATATCTGGAGATATCCAATGTTAAATTTGCAGTCAATTTCAGGGATCATCTCCACATTGAAAATCGCTATTCGTAGATCGCGTAATCGATGTAACTCAAAAATTAACGATTGGAATGAGTTGAAATTTTGCATGGTTATATTAGAAGTCCTGAATCGATTCCCATCAAGATGCAGTAAGGCTCCAATTCATAATTTTTTCAAACATTAATTTAATAATTATTATTGCATACTAAAAATTATTTATCAAATAAAGTATTAGATGGATTGTGTTTGGATTATTTAATAGTAACATGGTACAAAATATCAGCGCTATACAAATATTATTTAGGAAGATATTCCGAAAAGTCTAAGAATCTGATTTAACATTGGGAGCTCTAATCTTTCTGTACTCATAACTTGGAAACGGTATGACATGAAATTTGGTATCTGAAGTTAAATTTTGATATAGATTCGAAATTGTGTGTCGAAATAGGGGGTTTCCATTGGAAATTATGAAGTTGGTGCTCAGTTTAATATGAAGACGGCCCCTTATGCAAATTTTATGCATTTGAATTTACAGAACATCTTTGAATTTTCTTTACTTTTAAAATTACTCGAATGAGGAGGGGTGTTTCGTTTTTTCCCCGCGACTGTATATAATATTAAATATTGTAAACCATGGATGGATATCCTATGAATACCCGATCTCGATTATGTAATACTACATCTCTTCTATGAAGTTGTTGTCCAAGTACTTCACTTGCAGAAGGGCCTCTATATTGATTATAATGTTCACTGACAGACTTTATCAAAGAGGATAACAATATTGATGTCCGTACGTTTGGTGAGATACTATCAATCAGTTTTAAAGATTATTATGGCAGTGTTCACTTTCTATGTGGATTATGTCTGTCTCGATCCAAAGAGAGACGATTAGTACGTTAAAAAGACGACTGTCTTTTTCTCTTTGTAAAGTCATCATTTTTTCTGTCATTTGATAATCGAGATAGATTTTCTTTCTTTGCCAGTTTCATTATTACGGGATAAACGAATTATTTTTGTCCGATGTACTACCGTCTATATTCACTTTCCTTCCCGATAGTGGTTACACAATTTTAACAATATCTTTAAACAAGCTTCACTGAAAAGAGACAGGCTTCAAAGTTCCGTAGAAAAATTATTTTTTGGTGGATTCTTTTCAATTTTATTACTTTTTGTGTGGGTGTTATTAATAAAAAAGAAATCACTTTAATGCTTCTATCATTTGAACTGTCATGTTTATTAACAAAATTATACGAACCATTTGTAGCCTAGTGTTGTTTTGGGGTCCGCAAGATATTCCAAAAACTAATTACTATACAATAACGAAAGTTTTCACACTTATATAGAACCCATTACCTATAAAACTATCTATAACTATAATGATAGGTTCACAATTATTTATTTGATTTATTTATTTAGAAATGTTTAAATCTGATCTCACTGATGTACAGATCAGAATATTATTGAAAATAAAACCCAGAAAATATTTAGATAAGTTTTAAGAATATTTTCTTTGCCATTTTTCCTTCGACTTACTTCACTAAAATCGTCACTTCTCGGCTCCCTTTTGTCACAAATTCATGTTTGATACACTTAACCTTTTTCGATATATGTTTTATCGAATGGTGAAAATTGCATCAAAATCCTTTCAGTGGTTCTTGAGATAAGTCCGAAGAAACGGACGCCTGGACTTTATTTTACATGAGTGGATATAAGTCAAATATAATTTATTGTGAAATATAAATAATATTTCTTTTAGTTTTGATCTCAAGTCATAGCTTTGACTACCTTTAAATCGGGGATAACATACTAATTATGAGCTATACTAGTGCCTTTGAAAGATACAAAATGATATTAAAACTAGAAAGCCGGAAGGTGCTGTTTGGCAGCCTATAGCTACCTTACCAATGAATTGAATATGATGCTATTTTATTACTTTTAATTATTTGGTCCACCCTTATTGTGTATTTAATTATTTTTCCCTAGCTGGCCACAGAACCGAGATATAGAACCATAGTACTATAAAGATGGGAGAAGCCAGATCTGGTCCCTATAGTATTTCGCAAAGAAACTACGAAATTCTTCCCGGTTGGAGACGATGAAGAAATGACAATCAAAGTAGTTGTACATTATTTTCTTTTGTTTACATTCACTCTGTTTACAAACATTATGTTCCTCTCTCCAGCTGTGGTGATCGGCAATGAACACTGTTTCAGCCGTAGTCTGTTGGCTGACTAGTAATTATATCTCTAAACGTTTGGAATGTATGACAACTTACCCACTGATACATTGAATATGCCAGTTTGATATAAATTTTCAATTTAAATTTTAATCCATCATGTCTTTCCTAATATAATCTAATTTTGTCCAGCAATCTTTAACGATCGAAGAACGTGGAGACACTATGGTCCCCTCCGTCCTTCTAGTCACTTTCACGTCTAGTGATAATCTCTTGATTTCAATCTTGTTCGTACTGCACTCGAATTCCGAATTGAAATAAGGTATGAAATCGGCATTTCAAATCTCAGCTCCATTGGGGAAGTCGTGCTCAATTTCCACCTCCTGAAATTCTCACTGGAGAATTCAAGGAATTTAATCTAAAGGAACCGTTTTCACGCTTACATTTATGAAATGGTAATCGATCATATAGCTGTTGTTTGATTTTTCTTAAATAAATTATTATTTATGAGGATTTGGGAGCGTAGCCTTTCACAGTTATCTAACTCTCTAAGTTAAATTACCATCTGTAAGCAAATGAATTTTTAAACTTTTTGAATACAATCGTCAAAAGATTTTGGAAGATCAAAATTGTTTTTCCAATCGATTTCAGTTCTTCGCAAATAAAAATTCTTAAGAATAAAATTTGAATTTATATATGATAGGAGGAGGTCTACCCCAATTAGGTTACATGATTTTACATACCAATTAGGTTCAGGTTTGTTTGTTCATACTGAAATTCTCTCATATAAGAAGCTCTCAATAACCAACAATCGAAAATAGGCAAGCTTGGGGATACTTCTTTCTTTTCTAGCAGTGCGGTTTTAATAACCGGAGACTGAACCCGTAAACTTTCATTTTTTTGCTCTTTTTAAAGTTTGATAGATTTTTCGGGGAGGTTGAAGAACTTTTTGGAGAATTTTTTTTTTGCACTTTTTTAATAGAAAGTAAAATTTTATTTGCAATATGCTGTCAAATTCTATATTCCAAACCAGGATTGGCAGAGGTCAAAGGAACATTCAATTGTAACTAATGATGGTAACTTTGTCAAAAGAGTTTATTGCCATTTAGTTTTAGAGAAAGAAATAAACTTTGTCTGTTTTTGAAGGATTGAACAGTGTATTCTTGGTTTTCTTTTATTCTAATGGATTTTGAAGCTCGTTTTATAAAGAAAATGTGAAATATCAGTTTATAAATTGTCAGGTTGAATTTCTTTAGCTTATAATTTTGAAAAGTTTGTCATGCAAAGTATCACAGGAATATTTTTAATTTAAAGGACACTTTTATAGGGAATTTTTCGTCTTTTTTAAGGATTATTTAAGAATTCATGAGCATTTCTCATCTATTTAAGGATATATTTTCAGTTTACAACGGCATTTCTTAGAAATGTTAGATTATCAAAACGCGTTACATTTAATTAAAAGCGAAATTAACTCATCTATCAATCATCTACTCGTAAATATTTAGCATGTGCAATACTAACTGGATAAAGTTTTATGGCTAAATAGTCGTTTTTGTCTTGATTCAAAATAAACTGTTTGAAATAAAAAATGGAAATAAATAACAAAGCCTATCTTGTTTTATAAATTTGTTCTATTTTGAATGTTAGCGAGATGGTTCAGATAAAAGTTAAATTTTCTGTTTTTACTAATTCTGCTTACTACCATGTAACCCATTATAAAAGCATCATGGATTGGTTCAAGTAAGCATAATTTTTTGTGTTATTATTTCATACCCTTCCTGTGATTAAACTTTAGTAGCTAGGCATGTTTAATTTGTTTCCCTTTTCACTTTTGCTATTTTGTTTATTTTCAAACGACATGTTTCGTGGGTATTTAATCTTGGATTCAAATTATCTCAAGTTACCTTAGCTTCATAAAGCTGTCAGACCAAATGATTAATTACCATCTTTTGTTCACTTTGTATCATTTAACAGTTGCAGGAAAATAAGTTTTACTTTTCGGTTATAAATTACGTTCATTTCCAAGCTGCTTACAATGAAGTAAATTAATGAGGTTTAACTCCATATTACGGAGACAAACATCGTTTCTCATGTCCTATATAAATTGCGTCGCATTTCCGAAGTATATCCGAATCTCGTTTTTCATTTGAGCATCAATAGGACGGAAAGTAATAAAAAAAGATATTCTTTCGTACTTTACAAAGTGTTGGAGTTAAGGATATCACACTTTCTAGGGAAAAGTGATTCAACTTAAACTGAAGACTTCTTCCAATACAATTCAATTTAACTCTAAAAAACCACAGAAATAGAATCAGAACGAATTCGACACACTTTTAACTGTGCGCTCAATATAGTCTTGCTTTGGCGAGTTAGCACTTGAGTCACATGGCTTTTAATGGGCTTACTAGTTAGGCGAACGCTAATTATGCGATTTCACTATTGAAGTCTTTAGGTTTCTGGTCCAGAGAGTGTCTGTCTCATCTAGTCTCTCATTGCCGATTTTTTTTTATGATGACGAGATCAAGATGTGATCAGTTTTCTTCTAATGATATCTCGTCCATCAAGATCTGATCCGTTTTGCAAATGGCGATATAGCTCGTCAAGACAACCACAAAGAGGGTTAAATATCATGTTCTTGAAAGGGTCTATACTCATTAGGGGGCAGGTTGAACGCAAACAATGCGATTTTACTATTAGAGTGCTTTCTGATGCCGAGAGTGTTTGTCGGATGAAGAGATATTTCATCAAGATATTGCCGATTTTTTAGCAATTAATTCTCCAAATAGTTTTGACGAGTGATCTCGTCCATCCAGATATGACCAATTTTTCTAATGGTGGGATATCTCAATATATTGTCGACTTTTTTGATGATGACGATATCAAGAGCTGGTCAATCTATCTAATGACGAGATGTCTCGCTCATCAAGATTTGGTCACTTTTGCTAATGACAAGATACTTCAACAAGACCAGAAGGGTTAAATCTCTTGTTCTTTAATGAATCTACTTGTTAGGTAGGCTGAATGCAAATAATGCGATTTGACGACATCTTGAACGTAGTTTCTGATTTCAAGATTTGGTCACTTTTGCTAATGGCAAGATACTTCATCAAGACCAGAAGGGTTAAGTCTCTTGTTCTTGAATGAATCTACTTGTTAGGTAGGCTGAATGCAAATAATGCGATTTGACGACATCTTGAACGTAGTTTCTGATTTCAAGAGTGTCTATCGGATCTGGTCGGGTTCTGGTAAGTTGGTATATGAATCTCATGTTCTTGAAGAGTATACTCTTCAGGGGGCAAGTTTAACCTAAACAATTCGATTTTATTATTGGCGTCTTTTCTGACTCCGAGAGTATCTGTCGCATGTAACTTGGCTCTAGCGAGTTGTCACTTGAGCAGCACGGGGAAACCCTTTCTCAGTCTGAGTTTCCTGGAATCCCCGTTCCTTTTCGCACTCACACAGCAAAACCACAGTGCCAACGCAGGCCCCAGATGCAACGTAATCAAATTGAGGATTTCACACATAGCCTGATTGGACCACCGGCATCGGCAATCTCAGCTGGCCTCGAACTCGACAAATTGGATGCTGAAATGTTCTCATTGCAAGATCTATTCTCGATCGGAGAGTCTTGCTTACCTTGCACCTGTAATTTCCTGTTATAACTACTCAACGGCACCAAAGTTCTGGATTGTCCTTTCTAAAAATCGGACCTTTCTTTCCTTCCTTTTGACCTTTTCTTTATTGAGAATAAATAAAAACGATTTAACTCCTCACTTATCGATCAATTCGTTCAACGATCTAGTCGTAAGAACGGAACTCTCTTTAAGTGAGAAGTGTCTGTATTATAATTTGATATGTTTCATTCCACGTGGGAAACCGCACAGAAAAAAATCATTTTCGACCCGACCACCTCCGATTTTTCTAAAACTCGGCTAATTTGTTTCCCAGCCTATATAAGAAATTCTGTAAATTTTTAGCTTCCAACTTGCAATAATTTTATGTATATTATTTCTAATTTTCAAAAATTGGGCAATTTTTCTTGGTTTTAGACTCACTAAATATCCCTGTACCTCTAGACCTAATTTCCCAATCATATTGTGTGAGAGCTTATTTTGTAGAAAATATACAACCTTTCTAATGACGTATCATATGACCTTTTAAATGACCATTTCAATTTCAAGGTAATTCAATTTGACCTACAATTACAAAAAGTGTATTATATATTTTTTTCTTAAAATATATGTTAAAAGTGTACCATTTATCTTTGCTTTCTGAAAGTTTCATAGTGGGACACGCATGGGTTCATAGTTAAAAAATATTCGAAGGAAATAGAAGTAATCACTTCCCATAAACATTTGCATCTTTTGACCTGCATGTTGTGAGGATTCATTGATGGACCCCTCAATTAACCCTCCTAAGGCAAACTCGCCGACAGAGTCGTAAAAAAAACCGGACAATGCGTTTCCATCTCTCTGGCACCAGACGGTCGGGACTTGGATCAAAGACTGACAAAAGAGAATTCGTTCCGAAAAGCGCCCAGGTGTTTAGGAGTGCACCTGCCAGGTGATTAAGTCCACCTGCTAGGTAATCAAGCTCACCTGCGCTAAGTAGCTGATCCCATTTTACGTCAGACAGTCGCACCGAATCAGCAACCTCAAAAGCGAACAAATTAAAAGCGAACCAATTAAAGGCAAGAACCAATCAAGAGCGAACCAATAAAAAAAACACCAGCGAACTAAGGCTGCGAGGTTTCAAAAGGAAAAGAGGGTGTCGAATCGAGAGTTCTTGCCGGTGTTCTCGATCGAGAGGCTTGACTCAGCGACCCTTTGAGCGGTCACTCCTTAGGGAGAAAAGCATTGTTAAAAGACGGTTCTCTCACCCCGAGAGTACGAGTTCTTGTAGTCTGGCGTAGGCTGCCCAACTCGAGTCTTGCTTGTGTTCTCGTTCGAGCGGCTTGGCTCAGCGACCCTTTGAGCGGTCAACCTCATTAGGGAGCCTCTCAGTGTGCCACGTTGGTCATGTGCACACTGAGAGGAACATTTGATTTCTTATATAGGAGTATTTCATAATTTCCTGTATAAACTTTAAGGAAAGTTAGGGCATTAAAACGTATTCACATATTGATATCTGTCCACAAGGGTCTCCCGAATGTACTAGAGGGCACACTAAGGTTAAAACATACATGGGTAGCAAGTACTATGTGAAGACAGGAACTATAGGAACAACATTTTTACTAGCTCTAATTTTACAGTTTGACAGTAATTGCAAACTTACACTTTCACAGTAGGTGCTCAAAGTTGTTACCATCAACAACAATGCACGTCTGAAAGGTCACACATGAATTTCTGATTAAATTGGTCAACTGTCACGTGGACGAATACCGTCTTCTAGCAAAACCAGATGGAGCTTAAGGACAGACATCCCTATGTGAATACGATTTAATTTTGTGTTCTCTACTTACCCTTAAAGTGTGTACTGAAAGTTTTGAAATACCCTGTGTAATGCATGAATATGTAAAGGGTAATTGAAATAATTTCATTCCAATTTGCAAATGCACATTTATTTTTCAATAATACCCAATGCTGTGTTACAAACAGTTCAATCACAAATTTGCAATTCACAATAGTGCAGGTGAATACCAAGAAATCTGCAGAAAAGTGTTGTTACACCAAATATTGTATTTTAAAGGATTAAAAGTGGCAGTTAATTTAAATACATGGAACATACATATTCTTCGAAAAATGTGGTTTCATGGATTCACGAAATTGAATGTCTGATATTGTTTTCTTTCGAAACTTAGATACGAATAGATACAAATCCTGAATGAAAAATACTGTCTCTATGCCAGCATAGTTATAGGGTAAGGTGGGGCAAGTGCAAACCCAAATTTTCTAAGTTCATATCGAACCATTACTACTCTATTCCAGTTTGTTATATATTTCGCATTTTTACCATCCACTCCCAGACCATTTACGCTTACAATTTTATTTGTTTAAATTCCCCCCCCCCATTGATTTAATTAAAAAACAAAATTTTCAAATATAATTTCTTGATGGCGTACTTATCCCACATGATTGGGCTATTGCATACTGCTCGCACCGTGCGTATCTCCGAGGCATATGTTGGCGCCAATTTTAAATTGAAGTGTTTTTTCATGTGCTTGGCGACTGCCAAGAACATTGCCAACTTGTCAATTTGTGTCTGATATCGCCACGCGATAGTACATATCACCAGCATTTCTTTCCAGGAACCACTCTCAGTGTACTTAAGATAGTATAGAAATTTAGAATCAGTGTTTTTCAAATAAGAGTCAGTTGAAGTCCGTTAATTTTTGTGAGAGCCACGACACACACCGTGAACTGTTTTCTTGTTTACAAGTAGGACAAGAGCCTATTGTATGACAACAGAATATCATCGTATTTATATCCTATGTTTCTCGCCGTGCGTATCTCCGAGATAGTTCTTGGCGTCACTCTATAATTAGAATAACTTTTCGTCAACTTTAAAGAGTCAGGAAATATGCCAACTTGTCATTTATGTCTGATCTCTTAAAGCGATATTAGAATCCGCCAGCGTTCCTTTTCAGAAACCACCCTTTGTCCATTGACCTTCCAATGACATAGACAAAGCATGTGGTTGCAGTCACTGTCGTTCGATCACAGAAGGGTAAGTCACGTGGGCTTAAGAACGCCTTGGGTTGATCGGCTATCGCGCAGACAGTGTCTTTAAGACAGATCTTCAAACCGAATGACAGAAAGCAGTAGCATGAAGCTGGGAGCACATACTCCATCTATTTCATTAGAAGGTCAATCTCAAAGATAGTACAATAAATCTTTGTTTACTTAGTGTACTACAGTAATTCTCTGTATACCTAGGGTAGCAATTTAGAATCAATTTCAACAAATATAGTAACAGTACACTTAGGTTTGCATTTATGTATGAACCACAGCATCCTTCTTTGGTCTGCGCAGCTTTACGGCCGAATTTCGAAGCGCTCTAGTGGTGAAACTAATTCAAAAGACTCCTTCTAGCATTAAAATGGATGGCAGCACATACTTTAATCCCAGACATATATTCTATTCACTGGACGCACGTACCCCATCAAACCATCCTGCCCTACCTCACCCTGTTCTACTCTAATGTTCCCTTGTGAACTGGAAGAATATAAAATTTCAAAGCAACCATTCATTTTATAACAATTCATAAAAAAAGTTGCGTTAAAATGAAACTTAGTTTTGAACACACTCACTAGTAGAAAATCTATTTAACCTGCAAGTACAGACGTGGATTCGTACCACGTGCTCCTAGACTGCATATAATTTCTATCCACGTCTGCATATAACTATTTCTGTTATATTCAGACGGGGAATCGAAATGATTCAATTCGCGTATGATCTGTTTTGCTTTTTGTTAATTCCATTTAAAGTTTCTTTTGGATACTTGAGATTTCTATGGAAATCATTTTGATTCCAAAAAAGGACGAAAAAGTTTGAAAAGTTGTAACCCAAAATCATTTATTGAACACCTGCATTAGATATGATGTTTCGAGTTATGATAGTATTCATATTTTAAACAAACACATGTGCGATACTCTTTACTTGGATACGTACCATCCGGCTCGGGGGTTGCTTCTGCTTTAAAAGTAGCAAATGGAACGACAATGCAAAAAAATAAAACAGAATCGAAACGGTGCAATATTTTTTCAGTCGCAGTTTCAGTTGCCGTCAGTATTCTTCCTTTAAAGCAATAAGAATTGTAAAAACTTGACTGAGTTATAAAGACATATTCACTCTTGAATGTCAGACAGAATACAGTCTGTGGGGTTCTCCCGCCAGACAAAGAAGAATGTTGGCCGGAAATAACCATTAGATCCCGATAGCCATGGGTGGGGGTGTCCTTGAGACTGTCATCCGGGTCTTTTGAAGAAGTGGAGAGAAAGGAAACTCGCGGAGAATGGACAGAGAGAAGGAAGACCGTAATGGGAGTCCTTCGGTGTTGTGGCCAAAAGACTTGGAAATGTTAGTTTTTGATCGAAATGTTAATGGTATATATCGTAATTACGTTAACTGGATTCTGGTTTCCAACAAATGTCTTAATAAGTCCATTGAAGCATCATTCTTAACCCTATAAGTGGTTTCAACGAGATATCTCATCCATCAAGATCTGACCAATTTTTATTTTTTATCTCATCAAGGTATAACGATTTTTTATAATGGCGAGATGATATCTGGTCAGTTTTCCCCTAATAACGAAGTATCCCGTCTATAAAGATTTGGTCAATTTTGCAAATGACGTGATTCCGTCAATGCAACCACCAGGAGGGTTAATTAGTAATGAGAGGAAAGAATAGATTTTATACTGTAAATCGATCAATTTACAGGTACTGAAGAGATGATTCCAATAAAGGATGCTAGTAATGTGATAACTACAGCCAATTAACAGCATGAACTCAATTTGACACCCGTCTGTACTTACAGGTTAAGCGTCCAGTCAAATGAATAATACAGCATCAAATACATGGAAACATATCTTAAGTGAAACTTGTTTAATAAGTATTTCAACCCAAATCCAACTAACATACAGATGTCTTCCCCTTTAAACCCTCATATTTATTAATATAATGTACGATGCATACAGAAAGCAATAAGACATCTTTATAGAAAGTACACAGACTGCATTTCTTATTTTGAGCTTTACTGTACTGTGTGTGTCTGTACTTGAGAATTAATCTCAATTGAAACTTTACAATTAACATTCGACACAAATTCCTCTAGCTTGTAGACGTACGTCTTCCACTTCAAACCAATAATTTTAAGCAAATGTGCAATACATTCAAAAGTAGTAACACATTATCATGGATAGTACAGAGTACGAATATGTTTTTAACTCCACATGACATTGGACTTCAGGAATGATCTCAATTATGAAATAGAGATTCCATCATAAATCCATCTAGATTGCAGACGTCCTCCACTTTAAGCCCATAGCCTAACCTAATTCCTTAATTCAAAAGTAGTAACACTATCTCATAGATAGTGCACGACTCTTAGTTTTTGAATTTTACAGTAAATTTCCTGGACTTGGAGAATAAATCTCAATTGTGAAACATACAATCAACATCCATACTAGCATGCAGATGTCTTCCATGTAGGGCCCACAAATTTTAAGTTGACTGTGTTATGCAGAAACCAGGAACGCATCTTTATAGAAACTACACTGCGTCGATCTCTTGCATTTGAACTTTGCAGGACACTGGATTTGAGAATTCAATTCAATTGAAGTTTTTGCAGCAAACCTTCCAACCAAATTCCCACTAACATGCAGATGTCCACCACTTCCAGCCACTTGTTTTGAATCAAACGTACACACAAAAAGAAATAACAAGAGCATTTTTATAAAAAGTACACATCACGGTTTTGAACTTCACAACAAACCGTTAGACTTGAGAGGAATTGACATATTCAGTCTGCGTGTCGAAACGAGACTTGAACGTGCTCCTCAAGACTGTGCTTTTAGTGCCCTTGTGAGTGGTCTCATAGCGGAGATTCCCGCAGCAGGATCTGCTTTTGAGGATGGCCTTGAAGCCCTTGCGGAACTTCTTGTTGCAGAAGGTGTAGAGGATGGGGTTGATGCAACTGTTGGAGGCCCCCAGCCACTGGGCCACGGGGACCAAGAACGCTAGAGCACGTTCTGTGATGCTGTTTTCTTCCACGGTCATGCCGACTTTGACCATCGTGAAGAGGATGTAGAGGGGCAACCAGGACAGGACGAACAGGACGACGACTATGACCATCATCTTCACAACCTGTAACAAGAAAGATCGCATCAGAAAAACGAATAGTAAGCAAGCATTTAAGTACAGTAACCCCTCGATATTTCGTACTTTGTGGGAAACAAGAATAAAGTGCGATATAGCACGGAGTTATAGAGTTAAGCGATCTGAGGAGAGCACGATATATCGAGAATCGTGAGAAATTTGATTGTTAGAAATGAAAAAGATAAACTATGCATTAAAAAGCGTACTTTTATTTAAAATTATGTAAACTATCATTTAACTGTCCTGGTGGTCCTTATCTCGACGAGATATCTCGTCATTAGAAAAACTGACCAGATCTTGATCTGATAAAAAAAATCGGCAATATATTGGATTACGAGATATCTCGTCATTAGAAAAACTGACCAGATCTTGATCTGATAAAAATAGGCAATATCTTGGATTACGAGATATCTCATCGTTAGCAAAATTGATCAGATAGATCTTGATGGACCAGAAAGCTTGTTGAAATCACTTCGAGGATTAAACAGAAAATCGATGGGAAAATCTTTAAAAATAATACTACGAATGGAAGAATATTTTTGAAAACTAAATTATTTCTCATACATAGTCTTGAGACACATGAATCTTTCTTGCCAAAGCAGTTGAGGATAACTGTTTAATACAATGACCCTTTGAACTCCAGATTCTACGAAAACATAGACATTTCTTCTGTTGTTCAGAAACCGTAGACCTTGGAAGATTCCTGGAGACAGGAAGAGTGAGATAGCCTAATCATATATTGAGGCACTATATAACGAGAAGTTACTGAATTTGATTAAAAGTTAGAAGAGCTAATAATAGTTAGGGGAATGAAAGTAGAAAAGATTAAGTAGATCAAATTTTGTAATGTTTCTGGAAACTTCATTTAAAAATCTTATGTCCTTAGTCTCATTAAGCTTTTTACTTCTAAATACAGTTTACGTCACCTAACTCTCATATGACAACAAACAGGCCATAAAAACACATAAAATTCAATTTAGTTAACGATTAACATATTACTTCACTTTCATTCGGACCCCTCAATTATCACATTCTGTTGGGGTTATGACACTGCAAATTAGCAAGAGGGAAATATACTATTTGCCAACAAGAAACTTCAGAACAGTATCTTTTGGGAAATTCCTCCCATCCATAATTGGTAAGACAGAAAACATCCTGGGGGTGCCCTCAAATTTGAATGTGAGGAGGTCAGCAGACTGCTATCTCTAGACTGGTCAGTGGACATTTGAGGGACATTAAATTTGATCATGGTATTAAGGTTTCTCCGACCTCAAGCCTCTCCTGGTCACCCTTTGCTTGTCTGAAACTGCACAGGGGCAACATACAACAACATTTTAATCCTATGCTTGTTTTGAACTCACGGACTTGGTCCACCTTGTCTAGATCAAGTGTATAAAAAACACAATATGCGTGTAGTATGCATCTGCATTCCCGGGTACACGGATACTGAAGCCTAAACGGATTCATAAATACATGTACATCTGTGTCAATTCCCACATAGTGCACATATTCCCCAGGAACTCCCAAACTTCCTAGTATCACCCTCAAACAAACTAAACACATTGTGGATGTACCTGAGATGATTTGAGTCGGACTGCTTTACGAATGGTTTTTCCAAGGTCATCCTAGAATAATCTCACAAAGGTCCCTCCTAATATGTAATTACTAGGAAAGACCTATAGAAATTGCTTCTAGAGATTTCTGTTAAAATTATAAAATACTTTTAATTTTAATTTTAATATGATTATTCATATTAAACACAATAATAATAATTTAATCAATTTTAGTCAATTTTAATTATTCATATTTACACGCAATATTTTCAAAATAAAGTAATTTAACCTCTTTCTAACAAAAGGATTTTGTGGAGATAATGGAGATACCATACAATTTTATAACGTAGTTTGCTTTGATTACCAACCGTAGACCATCATGTGTTCATCTAATTGTTATTTTTTAGGAAGTTTATTGTTTAGTACGGTACATACACACACACACACACAATATCAAATTTGTCATTCAATAGTGATCTTTAGTTATAACATAAATGTTACTACTAATTGCAAACATTTTACTAAGAACAAGGGTCAATTTATAAAAATAACCTCCCATGGGGTTTGGAGAAACAAGAGGTTGAAAACACCTATGTAGTAATGCATACTAATTAAACAGACAGGGCAACAACATACAATGGGGGAAATAATCAGTCCAATACCTTCAATACTCTTTGCATACATTTATCAACCAAGTAATATACAATTACTTCACTTGATTCGCTCTCCTATAATTTAATCTGTTTGGTATGAACCCAATCAACTGTTAACTATTGCGGGAAACTATTCCAAAGGAAGCAAATGGATGTTACCGACTAATAAAGGGAAAGACTAGAACACATCGTCAATTTAGACTCATGCCAGCATTACCACTCACAAATGTCCTGTATTAATTTCTCGGAAACCGTAATATGGACTGGATTGTTATTATGTTGGAGGGCTGATTGTTGACATAGAATAGGTCTTTCGATAGTAATGTATAAATCGATAGTTAGCGAAAATACCTTACGTATGAGGATGCCATTCTTTTCCATCTGCAGACCTTACAATACGCTTGTATGTAAGTTGAACTTCTATTACCTTTATTTACTTATTTACAAACACTTAAAAATTAGAAACTTAGTCCTCTGGGTAACAACAGAACATCCAACAATAGTCCCAGGAGGAACTAAGACAAGAGGTTAAAACATTAAATAACATTTCTAAAAATGCGAAGATCACAGGTAAAAATGTATCAAAATTTGAAGGGAAGGCTTTATATTTTCAGCTCAAAAGTAACACTAAGTCAGAAAAATAGTTCTGAGAAAATGAAGTGAAAAAATTGTACTCACTATCTAAACTTACTAAGTGTGTTTCTCAAGAACAAATCTAACCTTTAATTTAAAGAAAAATTACACAGTGGACCTCACCAGTCTAAAGATCATCATAGTATTCTGGTGGTGAAGAAGCTACACTTAAATCTCGAAAATTTTGACGGTGTGTTTCACCTGTAGGCATACCTTTATACTATATACCTTTTAAGGAAATGTATAAGATGGTAGGTAAATATTTTAACTAATGTCGCACTAGAGCAACACAGAGGGCTATTGACGACTGTCCGAGATCAAACCCGAAGGGAAAGATCCGTGGACCACACCACGTAATCTTGAACCACGATCAAATAACGAGGTCACACTTAAGCTGGCACCCCAATCTCCAAACTTCCCCACCACGCCAACGTGAGGACATTTGAAGCCACGACAGATTTAACGTGCACAAGCCCCCTGTGTACACGACGGTCTTTGGTTGGATTTGAACTCGACACCCTCCGGTTGCTAATCCGTTACTCTTCCAACCGGGCTACCGCGGTCCCTAATATATAAGGAGTTGTGACCTTTAGGTATTCAGATTGAGCAACCATGAACAGCCAAAAACATACCTTCAATTTTGACCTCTGCATGACCACATCTGCATTAGTGCCCTTCGTTTCGCCGGGTATGCTTCTTCTCCAGACTTTGATCCATATCCCGACGTAACACATGGAGATAACACACAGCGGAAGCAGGTAGCACAGACCTAAGTTAGCCAGTAAGAAGTACAATTTCTCAGACTCTTCGTGAGGCCAGCGCTCGACGCAGAAGTGTATTTCCGATCCGGCTATCTCCACTGAATCCAACTGGAAGTAAAGGGCCCACGGCATAGTGATGAGCAGAGAGAAAACCCAGATGATGGCTATGATCTTCCTGGCAAGGCTGGTTGTCATCTGGCATTTCAGAGGATAGCATATCGCCACGAATCTGGAAGAATTGGAATTTTAAAAGTAAAGTAATGCAACATGAAATGTTATTACAGTCATATTATGATATTGTGAGTACACCATTGATTGTTTAGGGTGGCCTGGCTGGAATATAGTTGATGAGTAGTTAATTAACGACACAACGGGGCATTGGAGACGGTCCGGGATCAATACTTAACAGAAAGACTCAAGTGAAAGGCATCGTAATTTTGAACCACGGTCAGATGACGAAGTCAACACCTGATCTGGCATCCCACTGTCCAAATTTCAACACCACACCAACGTGAGGACATTTGAGACCCCGACAGATTTAACGTGCACCAGCCCCCGTGGACACAACAGTCTTTTACTGGATCGAGTTTCGAACTCGCAAACCTCCGGTTGCTGATCCATTGTCTTCCAACTGAGCTAGTTAGAAGAGTACCGGATTAGCAACCGGTGGGTTATGGGTTCAAAACTCGATCCAACCAAAGGCCGTTATGTATGAAGGGAATGGTGATTAATGGTGCATGTTAAATCCATCGGGGCCTCAAATGTACTCACTTTGGCATGGGATTGGAGAGTGGGGTGCAAGCTCAGGTGTTGATCTTGTCATTTGATCGTGGTTCAAAATTATGAGTTGTTGTCTTTGGATCTTTCACTTCGGACCGTCGCCAATAGTCCGTTGTGTTGTTCCAGTGCGATGCTAATTCAACTTGCATAGAGGTGTTTGAAAATTAAATTATTTTGCTAAGAACACATCTTAAGTCCACTCGGTGGATAGAACAGTGCCTTGTCAATACCTCGAAAAACGGATTCCATGTCTAGTGACCAATTTGTTAAGATGGCAAATCATCAAAGTAGATTAAAGCCTTCCGTATATGAGTACATTTTACCCCTGGGCCTTATTCCACAAAAGAGATCTTAAGCCCATGAGCATTTTACTGCATCTTTATAGCACGAGATCATATTCATTAAATTATATGATAGGATGACAAGTGAATGTCGTTAACTAAATCGAGACCATTGGGGCTTGTGGATTTCCCATTCGCTAGTACGGATTTTGTTTTGAACTTTTCAGGCACAACTAACCATTGGGATAGTTTAAAGTTACACATTAACCACAACTTCTTTTGGACATTTTTATACCAGCAATTCGATACTTCCTTCCAAGAAGATTGTAGCGTTCCCTGTGGGCATTACACTTCATTCATTCTTGATGTTCCAATTCTCAGAAAAGAGAAATTCCTCTCTATTCTTACATTGTTAAATATCCAATTTATTAGAGTACTTACTGTTGAATAATAAATTTTCTAAGAGTAAATGCAAGCACTTCTTTATTTTAGTACCATTAAAATACCATAAGATTATGTTTATAAAGTACCATATATTTTAGTACCATAAGATATGTGTTGGTTAAAGTTTCTCATTATCTTTTCAATATTGCACAAAAATAAACCCTTAAATCTAAAATCCTAAAAGTTTAGCTATATCGCACAAAATGGATCTAAAAGACTTGCAGCCCATCTGTCTTATTGGAATTCTGGGAAGTCTTTGGTTTCCTCTGGACGGAAGCCGTTGTCGAGGATGAAACAATTTCCTTTCTTGTCCAGTCCACTGTCGGGCAAATATTTTATTAAAGGCTGTAGGCTATGCCGGCCACTACATATTCGATTGCATTTACACAAACCAATACCACCTGGTAAGGTCAACCGACAATTTAAAATAGATATGGATTAAAGGGATTAAAAAGGTTTATTAAAATGCATCGAGGTATGTGTTCGGCTCGCCTCCCACATCGCAGAATTGCATATTTTTTAATAAATGTTGTCTAAACAACTGAAATACTATTTCATTGTAGTGGGAGATTTGGCTGCCTTTGTAATTATTGTAGGGTGATGTTCAATGTAAACGAGTTACTGTACAAAGTGAATGAAGTTGTTTCTTATTATTTCCCCTTTACGCAAATTATGTGTGCTGTATGTCCTCTCTTGGCTTTGTAAAGTTTCGTGTTTTCGCATCTACTACGAAACGAGGTAATAGTCACCCAGGTCGGCCCTTGAACGAAATTTAAACCCCATACGGTAATTTGTGTGCCTGGTTTATGAATGAACGAATTAGTACTTAATCCTCCAAGTGGTTTACACTGAATATCTCTTCCATCAAGATCTGCCCAATTTCGCCAATGACCAGATAGATATCTCGCCCATCAAGATATTGCCGATTTTTTTTATGATGACGCGATGAAGATTTGAATTGTTATCTCCTAATAACGAGATATCTCGACCATCAAGATCTGGTCAGTTTTGGTAATGACAAGATACTTCGTCGGGTCAATAGTCAAGAGGGTCTATTGGGAATTAAAGTAGGTAGTTAATTTACATCGCACTGGAGCAACACGAAGAGCTTTTGATGACGGTCCGGGATCAGTCTCAGAGCAAAAGATCCGTAGACAACACCTCGTAATTTTGAACTACGGTCAGATGACGAGGTTAGCATCTGAGCTGGCACCCTATTCTCTAAACTTCCACACCCCGTCAAACTAAGTAAGAGACAAATTATCTTATTCTATCTATCTTATTCTTCCATCGTCATGGAGTGGGTGAAGCTTACACTTGCTGAAGAGACGGGGCACTTGCTGTAGCAGTATGATCTTGCCCATAAGAATGGCCATTCCCTACATGGAAAACAGTCTCTAGCTTTGGAATCAGAGTTTATCTTCTTGATATCTCAATTGGACTGGTCCTTCCATCGTCATTGAGTGGGTGATGCTGAAATGGATCCTTGCTGAAAAGGCGGGGCACTTGTAGCAGTATGATCTTGTCCATAAAAATGATAGTTCCTATCGTGGAAAACAGTCTCCAGGTTTGTAATCATAGTTTATTTTTTCCTTGATATCACACTTGGACTGGTCCCTACCCCTGGAATTCCATTTCAACTTGCGAGACCATACAGGTAGTAAAATACCGTCAGCACAGCTCTCGTGGTGTCGGTTCACTCAAGCACGATCACCACGACACGGTGTAGATATCATGGTGGAATTATGAAATACATGACAGGGAAAAGATTTACCCTGACTGTCACAACTGTCAGGGTAACAGCATAGCTAGTCCGGACCACATACTGCAGTGTGTCATGGAAGAGTATTTATACTCATAATAATCTGAGACTTCTTTTGAATAGTTTTCGTAGGAACGGCATCATGGAACTGATGTAATTTCGATCCCAGGATTTAAAATATATGATTCTTCCTCTTGTTTTTAATTTCGGTATTGCTTTGTTTGTATTGTCTACTTTTACTGATTTATTTGTTTTGTCTATTCGCATTATTTTTGTACTTTGTGTTTGAACTTTTTGGGTCCAAGTATAAATAGGCCTGGATCTGACAAGGATTCTGTAAAAAAGTTTGAAAAGGAAAAATATTTTACAGAACTGCTAGTTAGGTGCTTTAGCAAATATTTTTAATTTGGATGGACATTACCCAACCACATTTTCCGGTTAGAGCGAAATCATCCTCAAAAAAGCTCGAAATTTTACTTTTTTTCGGGTTCCTTACCAAGAAACTCCATATTAAAACTTAATATCAGGATAATATTTAGAATATACAAGATGTTTCAATATTTTCTGTACAAATTTTAAGGATAGGTAGAGAACACAAAATTAAACCATGTTCACATGGGGATGCGTAATATATGTCCACAAGCAACACCTGAATTTGCTAGGGTGTATCAAACACCGGAAGATGGTTGGTTTGTACTGCAAACCATGTGTCTAAGTTCTCAGGAGTGCATTATTGTTGGAGGTCACAACTTTGATCAACTATTGTGTAACGTTTGAGTTTAAAGTTTACAGCAACTGTCAAACTGTAAAATTAGGCTAGTAAAATTCTATACCATACTTTCTGTCACCTATTTCCTGTTCACATACTTCAGGATCTTAGTGTGCCTTCTAACACATCCGAGTGGTCTTGTGAACATAAATTTTTGTGTACCCTATCTCCCCTCAATTTTGTTCAGTAGTTTTAAACAACTTATATCATAATCATCCAAACAGATCATCAGCAGTGTAGAGGCCTTCCTTTATGGTTAACTAGTCAGGACATTTAAGTTTAACATTTTTACATTTACTGAATAGTTTTAAAATATCCAGTCTCCATGAACTGTGATTAAAATTCACGTCAGTGTTCCAAGATACGAATACCTAAAGTACTTATACTTCACTTTTTGAATTTCGAGTTTATAAGCCTATAAAACCGTGGTGCTGAGCACACACAATTGTAAGACAAACAAAATATATTCTACTAAGCTTAAAACTCAATTTTGTTTTTATTAAAGTCCATTTTATACAAAAAGGCATCAGTACGGAAGGCAATAAAAAACTAGTAAAAACCCTTTACCCGTTATTTTGAAAGTAGTAAACATTTATATGGTGAAACGTTTCTTTAAAATTTACTTCGTCTACCATAGTTAGAAAATAGCCTTTTGAAACTTATATACTTTTCTATAAGAATGCTGATACCACACATGAGTAAATTTACAGTCTATTCTTATGGAATTACCATCCCCTTCGAATAAAATTTTATAATTTTCTAGAGACTGGGCACTGTCATAGATTCAATAATTAATAGTTAAATAATTATTCATAGTAAAAAGGAAAAGCCCACATTTTTAATTTATCGTTTTTTACTGTCCTAAATTTGCTGAGTAATCATGAATAAATAAACATTCAGCATTATTCTTAGGGAAGTTAAAAGTTGCGTGACTAGACTAATGGAAAAACTGAACATTTGATTTTTTATGGATGAAAAAGTTTTTCTATGAGGATTTAAAAAGTAAATTTATGTCACCGAAATTCACAATTCATAGGGATAAATAAATCCATGCAGCGCCTTTGAGAAAATTTAGAGAATAATTTTGAATAAAAAATGAAATACATACGAAAAAAGAGGGGTTCTTTCCAACGAAATTATTCTTTAGTCTTCAAATCCACTTGAAATTTATGGACAATAACACACACACAAAAATCTCGATTGCTATTTTTCTATAATCTAATTCTTACTACATTATAAATATTTTTATACTTTTATTGTTTAATATAATTTTAGTAATTTAAACTCTTCTTAAACTTAATATCGTATTTTTAAAGTATTCGAGGGACCATTTGATTCTTGACAAGATACTGTTATAGTAATACTTTCATTTTTCAAGATTGATCACCTTGTCAAAGAAATTCCTCTATATTAACACGTAGTCTCGTGTCATTTTTCGACAAAATAATTACTAAACAAACTTTTTTAAATCCGCTCATTCACATCGCGAACTAATAAAAATTGTTTTTAGTGCAATAAATATTTTCATGAAGGTTTTCGGGTACTATTTTCTTCATCTGAAGTAGAAAATGAAAAATAGAAGCACTTTGTTCTAAAGTTTATACACACACACACACACACACATAATCTGACAGAAAAAATAAAATATAAGAATACTCTATACTTTGATAATATAGTTATGGAAATTATTCTTTGGCTGGTACAAGCTCTCTTAGAAAAAACCGTTCCATCTTATTCTAGAAAAATGTAAGAAAATCTCCCAGTATAATCAAAAATTGATACCAAATTTCATGACATTCGATCCAGCCGTTTCGGAATTATAAGTATCGAAAGTTTGGAGCTCCTAATGTTAAATCAGTTTCCCAGACTTCTATTGATATCTATCGAAATAATATCGTTGATACTTTGTATCATGTTACTATTGAAGAATTCAAACAAAATATATGATGATTTATTATTTAGATACTTTTAATCTTTCAATATTAATCATTAAATTAATATTTGAAAAAAATATTAATAGGAACCTTGATGCATTTTGATGGAAATAGATTCAGAGGGGAATTTTAGTATGACCATTCTACGGCTCTTTCCTCTGGATAGTTTTTCGCTATACTTAAATTTTCACCACTAAGGTGATTTTATGGTAATACAAAAGTTTGAAAAACTTATGACAAACCTGAGAAATGTGTAAATTCTTAGAAATTTTGTGGTAAGATTATTTATGTTCTTTTCCGGAAATTGCCTTCTACTAGTCAAGTGTGATATAGTTGAACGCTCTAATACTCAGTGATCAGTCTTATCATCATCTATCTTATTTCTAGAGATAGGGTAAACTGTGATTTTACGATAGATCGGTTAACTGTTGTTGCTAACTTGCGATAACAGTTTTTATTTACTAATAATATTAAGAGCTTCGTTAACAGTCAATTACTAAAACTAAGTTAGTGAATACGTTTAGCAATTATTATCAACTGTGAAAAACTGATGTCGGTGAGATTAAAGAGTTAATGTTGCTTATCATTCTTTTCGAATCTTTAATTAATTTTACTAACTTAAAATTTTTGTAAAAGTTGATAACTAACAACTTGTAATATATATGTTCTTTTAACTGATATATGATTAACAGCGCATCTTTAATCGAAAATATTCAGTTATCAAAAAACTGGGATACCAGTGAAACAATTAGTGTCTCTCTCTGAAGTTAGTTACTTTAATTAATTTCCTTTATTAAAAATGTATTAATTTCCTTCCAGATCTCTTTTATTTAAAAATAATGGTATGTATTAATTTCCTTTGTTACAAATTTATTCCTTTATTAGTATTTTTTATTACAGATGGGTGTTATTCGGATAGCAATTAAAATAACAGTGATATTGCAAATTAACAGTTAGGAACTATTGTCGAAAACATTAATTTTCTATTTTCGATAAATATTAAAATGTAACTTTAAAACAACTGAAAAGAAAACAAAAATTGTCCGAGTAAAAATATTGAAATTCAGTAAAAAATTAGTGATACTGTAAGCAATTACTAACTGTCAACGAAGCTGTTGGTAACTGTTGGGATTTATAAAATTTTCATTTGTCCCTTCCTAAAAAACAGGATAGTACTTTTGTTTAGTTCTTTTTTATTTGCGAAACCATATAATCAAGCCTTCAAAACTTTCGCTGTCATGTAGTATGACAAGAGGTTGATTTATGCACTAGTTCATCACAATTGGACATTGCATAAAGTTCTGTTCTCTTCACGATTGAGAGCTATGTACAATCATAAAAACGCTGTGGTTTGATGGTACAGGTCAAAGGGTCATAATTTGACCACCGGTATACTCGAAGTATCCATAGCAGTGGAAGACTATGTGTATCGGTGTGGAATTGTATGCATATTCAAGGCATTGGAATTCTGCACTAGATTCCTGGGAGATAGAATGCGGCTACCTACTGCGATACGTTGGGGCACGTAATGATACTTGATGTCATGGAAATCCACATTAGACACACACATTTCTCTTCCAGTAGGTATTTAACTATTATTAATATTAATAATTTCCACTACGAGTAGGAATATTTTTTTTCTATTGCGTCAAGCATGCGTAGTTGCATTGAAGGAATGAATCCAAATGTAAAAAAGAGAGGTCTTCAAAACTTAACTTTAAACCATTTCTGCAAGGAAGCAAGTTAAACAGATTTCTTTTATGTTGAAATAATGGTACGTATTAATTTCCTTTATTACAAACTAGCAGAATTTCCCGGCAATGCTCAGGTTGAATTTGTTAAATGTTGATTCTATTTCATAGAAAAATGCAAGCATCATTTAAGTGTACAGAAAATATTTTTTAACATCGTTTTAACTTTTTCATAGCTTCTTCAATTTATCCAGACGCAAATATGCATACATAATATATCCATCCATATAATCCATTTCATATTCATCACATTCTTACTGTAAGACAAAATACAAAAGCTTTTTCTGAGATGACTTCAGAAGTCGGGTTTTGAGTTTTGGAGTGATTACGAATGCTAATTAAGTTCATTTTCAGTAAAAATGAGGAACTTTCAGTGTATAGTTTTGCACTCAGTTTTCCAATCAATATTTATTATTTGTGGAACTTTTGCACCATGGATTCGATGTTTTCGAATTATATTATCATTGTGAGAGGATGGCGAATTAAACTGTTACGGCATTCGTGGTTAATTTATTTTGAAGCACACATCTTTAACTTCAAATTTCTATTCAGGAATAACGGAGCTTGTTTTTAAAACAAATGGCATCAGTATAGACAAAGCTAACTCAATCGATTACACATTTTTATAAAATCACTGGTTTCAATGAAAGTTTCAAAGGTACCTAAGTTGTATACGAACAGTTTCAACTTCAAGTAAGCAACCTCGACCTTCTGTCACTTAGACAAAAAATTTCTATTTTTCAACAGTCCTAATTTACATACTTCCTTACTATGATATTATTCCAAGATCAGCAAAGTCTTATTTAAAATTCGCTTTTCCTCCAACAGAAAAATTTAGTTTTAAATTGAATCCTTTAGGTACTTTTTTCAATCGAGACACTCAGTTCCTATATTGAAAGCAAGTACCTATTTAGAATGATAGATGTAGTTACTTGACTATGGAGTACAGCTTTCAAAAATACTCATGAAACATGAAAAGCAAATGTAAATTAAATTGATTTTAATCGTCTTGTAATAAAAATATGTCAAAATTTAGAAATATCTTTGAACTACAACGTATGGCTACCAGTTTTAATTTAACGTAACATATCTTATTTTAGAATAACTTTTTTTAACTTTACCAGTCATTTTAAAATAAGAAGTTATACACCTTACTTAAAAAGGTTTCCATTTATTTTTATGATACAGAATTCTACAAACTATAACGTATTTAACCAAAGACTTAAGGAAAGTTCGAATATACATATACAACCAAGAAATTGCCCATGTCTAGTGGTATTTGGCAGAAAATAAAATAATTAATTACATTTTAACTCCTAAATATATCTGTAATATGGAAAGTAATGGGACATATAAATACAAACAGAAACGAAATTCTAGTCATTGAAAAATGTAGAATTCTGAAAAACAAAAGATCTGAGGAAGCTTGTCGGATTTTGAAGTCATGAGAATATTCTGATATAGAGAAATTCGAAAAAGACGATTGAAAAATATTGCTAGACAATAATGAATTATTTACAAAAAGAACACAAATTTACAAAACTTTGAAATGCTCAAATATGACCGCAGCATTTCTGTCTTAACTCAAATGCACAAACGCGGAATTATAAATCTAATTTATAAAATAAAACATTAATTCTGGCTTTGCCAGATACCGAATTGCAAAATTACACTTTTATGATCAATGAGGTTTTTTGTTTTGGCTTTTCGTGTTGTATAAAATTAAGTATTTTAAATATTCATTTTTCCTCATTCAATTATTCCTAAATTATTTATATTGTGGAAAGAAATAAAAATCAGTTCAAACATAATTAGAATTTTAAGTTGTTTAAATATAACGTTTCGGAAAAAATTGTTTTTCGAGCAATACTGGTAGAACAATTTTATTAGAAAATTTGATTTTCGATCAATACTGGTAAAATAAACTTAGTTGCGTACCGCAATTGTTTTATGCTCAATGTTTTTCCTAAGGAAATTTTGAATTGATTTAGCCCCTCTGCACACCTAGGTTAAAGAGAACGGGGTTAATATGTAGCTTACGTTACTCGCCTGGTTCCAAAGTATAAGTGTACCAAATTTGGTGTGGATTGGTCAAACGGTGTAGATTTGTATAGAGAACATACAGATAGACAGACGCCAACTCTGCTTTATATGTATAGATTTATTCCTTATTATTTCTTATTACAGATGGGCTGTTATTCCAATAGCAGTTGAAATAACAGCGTTGTTGTAAATTAACAGTTGGCAACTATTATCGAAAATATAAATTTGTATTTTCGATAAATATTAAAAAGTAACTTTAAAACAACTGAATAGAAAACAAAAATTGTCCGTATAAAAATATTGAAATTCAGTAAAAAATTACTACTAATTTAAGCAATTACTAACTGTTAACGAAGCTGTTGTTAACTGTTGGGATTTATAAAATTTTCATTTTCCCCTTTCTACAAAACAGGATAGTTACTTTTGTTTGGTTCTTCTTTTATTTGCGAAACCATGTAATCATGCCTTCATAATACAGTTTTTTCCCACTCAACTCGTTTCAGGGTCCAAATTTACTTGCTCAAAGATCTTGTAACATTGTGACATGCATGAAATATGCAAATATCAACATCTTGTTCATTTTAACTAAATTCTATTATTATATATAGAACGATATAATTTGATTCATCCCTCATGACGCTGCTTGTCATCATCTTGAAAATTTCTAAAATCTTGAAAATCATCTCATCATCTTGAAAATTTTTAAAAAGTTGTGGTGGATAAATTAATAAAAATTAGAAAATTAATTATTTAATTCGCCCAAATGTCGATTACATTTTTTTTCTTTTCAGATAAAATTATTTTCTTCCGAATAGCGCCTAACAGCAGAACCGTTCCCAAAAACGCGACTGAGAGTTTGAGAATTATCCTTCTTGTCTCTAATTAAGTAAAGAGGTTTGGAAGTCGTGTTGTGTGTGAAATACTATTAGCCACCACTAATTTTTGGAATTTCCTATTCTAGAAAGAACTTCTATTAGAGGACAGGCTACTTGAGACCCGAGGCATACTAAAAATGAACTTAGTCGACTGCCGTAGTAAAAATTGCAGTTGTTTCAGAATTGTT
Organism: Meta bourneti; assembly: GCA_933210815.1. Taxonomy (NCBI): domain Eukaryota; kingdom Metazoa; phylum Arthropoda; class Arachnida; order Araneae; family Tetragnathidae; genus Meta; species Meta bourneti. Next base: position 71,740,014 of record OW119928.1, read on the forward strand.
AACCTAGTTCAATTACACATGCTTTTATCCTTTTCAAAATTCAAATGCAGTATTTGAAGGACAATCGTATATCGACGATAACCTCTTGAACTCCATGCCTGCAGACTCCATGTATTCCATGCCATGCCTTCAAGAGATTATTAATGATGGAAATTACACTTCGCATTAATTGTTTGTAAACGTAATTTTATTCTGTAGTGGTACTTTAAATAACTGCTGTATTTAGTTCAATTTCTCACTAAACTCCAGCAATTTTAAATGCATGACGTCATTTTTTATATTGCAGTATATATTGCTGTTCTCTCCCATTGTGATTAAAGAAATTTTGCAATAATTGAAGAATTTTAGTTTAGATAACATTTCGATTAAAAAGAGTTTAGATAACATTACAATTTACGCGTGAAGAAGTCAGACAACCATCCTCTACCATAACTGACGACACCAGCGATTTATAATGCACGTTACTTGGTTCTGTTACACAGGTGAATGACTATCGTTGATGAAGTGGAAAATTAGTCACTCACCACGGACGATGAACTGGAAGAAGCTGCGCATACTTTGCTCTCTACTCATCCAAAAATACTGTCTTTGTGGCCATAAAAAGGCTTGTGCCAAGATGGAGCAAGAAAAGCAAAGGGATTCTGTTGAAAACTGCAAGCTGTCTATTTTCACTGAAGTAAAATCTAAAACTGCATTGAGGATAATTACTTGCTCACCCTCACGAACCTCGTATTCTGAGTTTACAAGGAAAGTGCAATAAGTCCAAAAATGAAAAATATCAGTGTTCATTATCTTAATAAGTTTAAAATTTCTTGTGTATGGTCTATAGGAGAAACACGTTAATATTTTAACTCTTAATCTTTAGAATAAAACTTATAACAATAAATATTTGGTCCATATTAGATAAAATATTGTAAGACCAACGAACATTTCATTTTAACTAACTACATTTGGGTATAATGCTTTCACAAGTAAACACTTGAATTTATTTGAGAGGGTTTTATTACTTTAATAACCTTTATTATAATTACTTTAATCTAGAAGTAAAACGATTTTGTCTTGACTAAATATTTCTATTGCCAATACAAATTTTGAAACCCTTAAATAGTATAGTAAAGCTCTGTTGTGTATTACGCATTTGACTTAAACCATTATTTAACTAACCAAAGGTTCATTTGTATGCAAATAGCGAATCCAAAGGAACGCATACGGATGAAGATCCAGTCCTATTCTACATCCGGCAAAGAAAGACAACAGATCAATGATTCGAAATTGGCATCTGTGCTTTCTACCACGACCTTTATTTCAGAAAAGCATAACAGATAAGGAACATTTATTTCTTTTATAGGATTCTTCGGTTTCATTAATAAATACAGATGCGTTTTGTAATTAAACTTCCTTCGTGATCTGTTTAACGATTTAAAAAGGTTTTATTAGATGGAGCAAGCAAAAAAAGTACATTTCCTTTCGTAGCTTTATGTTAAAATGAAGTGCGTAAATAAACGAGTATGAAATTGCGTTACTTCTAATTTTTAATTAGGTAATTCTTTAAACATAATTTATGAATTGTAATACTGATTGTGAAGCTTTTGATTTTATGTACGAAAATGCTTCATTCTAAATTAACCCTCCTGGTGATGTTGCTCGCAGAGATATCTCATCATTATCAAAATTGACCAGATCTTGATGGATGAGATGTTTCGTCATCAGAAGAAAACTTACCAGATCTTGATCTCGTCATCATAAAACAATAGGTAATATTTTGATGGCGATACATCTCGTCATTAGCAAAATGGATCATATCTTGACGGACGAGATATATCGTCGAAACCACATGGAGGGTTAAGTTTCGCTTAAGTTAGCCCTGAGAAGTGAGTTTCTTACTTCTCTAAGCAGAAGATTCTATGTCCGGAAACCACTTGCTGGTACCAGATCCAGAACAGAAACCACCTGCGGTAACGTCACGGACAGAATAATACGGAAGACTTCAAACCAGCTAATGTCAAACATGAATTTAAATTTTATGTAAATTTCTAACTGACTTCAATTTTTACTCTAGAATAATTTTTTACTGTATAAAGCGCTTGACGGCTGTCTTTGCTATTATATGGCATAAAGCTTTTTATGACAGTTTAATAAATGTGTATTTATATATATATATATATATATATATATATAATTCAAAATTACAAACCAAAACAAAGAGAAATCCAAAAATTTTAAAATCAAGAAATTTAAGAAAATTTTGAAAAAAAATGATGGAAGTGTTGGTGGATCAGGGCGTCATCAGGGAGGAGCCTCACCCAGTCAACACAATATGGTGTTTTCTGCGTGTGAGCAGCTTTTGGTGTTCTGCTGCTCACACGCAGAAAACACCATATTGTATAAAACACCATAAATATATATATATATATATATATATATATTTAAAATCTTCTAATTCTTGCTTCTCTCTATTCAAAGCTCCTACATGATAATATTTAACATTCCAAGTGGTTTCTATGAGGTATTTCGTTCATCAAGATCTGATCGATTTTCCAAATGACGAGATACCTCGTCATCAAGATATTGCTGATTTTTTATGAGGACGAGATCAAGATCAGGTCATATTTCCTCTAATGACGAGATATCTCGTCCATCAAGATCTGTTAGTTTTGCTAATGACGAGATATCTCGTCGAAACAACCACCAGTAGGGTTAATAATTATTCCAAATGAAAGCATAAGAGTAATATTTCTCATTTGCATCATCGTTGATGTAATTACAAATTTGTATTGTAGCAAGTCAACGTACCACCAGATGGCGTTGTGACTTTTACCCGGGACTGTTCCGCCATTACTGCTCAGTAGCGAGTCAGCCATGAAAGTGCTAGGTTGTATACTTCGAGCACCTAATGTTTTCTTCTAATTTCTATTTGTTTCTTCAGTGTTTTAAATAAATTTTTGTGTAAGTGTTTTTCCCCTCGTGCTCTTTTGGGTCTTGTTGGAACAATGCCGACACAAAACTGGCGCCCAACGTTCTCGAACTGAATTTCAAGGCTGGCTCGTAAACTCGTTCTCTTAGGAAGCCTCATCCAAGGTGTATCCTGTTGAATACAGGTGGAAATCCCTTCAACGGATCATCATTATGCTCGTATCCCCGAGTGGTGATGAAGAATGAGACAAGTGTATTTTAATTTTGTTTAAAATTATTCTTGTCTAAGTACTTTCGATTTGGCCAACACGTTGATAATAATTTTAAAATAGGCTAGTTTGCTTATAATTAAATTGTCGTTGTTATTTCATCCCATCATTTAAAAAAAACAGTTGGTAGTTGCGTCATTGTGCAATTATAAGCCACCAGTGTGATTATTATTTAATTAGTATTTAAAATCTCTTACACCAATTGCGGTATAACACTAGCTTGATAGAAAGATCTATTAAAACAACTTGAATAAATTTAATTGTTTTATCTTGATTTCGGTTTGTCCAATTCAACGCCACTGTGTTTAGAATATTCATTAATGTTGTTGAAATTTATTGGATTTTATCTGGCAGATAATTTGTAAGTTTGAAAATTTAACTGGACACCTCAAATGCAACTACATCTTTGACCACCAAAGACATTGAATTAGCCATATTAACCAGCGACTGTAAAGGTCTGAAATAGTTTTTGGCATAATATAAAACATAGGAATCTATTTAAATTCCAGCAATACGATACAGAATATATTTGTTTAACCATAGTCCCCAGTTTGAAGAAGTACTGCCTTCTAAGATAAAACAATCGAGATTTCTGTCTTTCTCTTAAGTGTTAAATCGTCAGAAAATTTTCATTATTCAGGAAATTCGGATAAATATTTTTGATAATTTTTTAAGTTTAAAAATTGAACTTGATATGTCAAATGCACCTACACCTTTAACCATCAAATACATTTAATTAAACGTCTTAGACAATATCTGAAAAACTTTGAAATAGTTTTTGGGGCAAACAATACTAAATCAAAACCAAAGTATAAATACTACTATAAATTTCAGTAAATAGGATACAGAATATATTTGTTGATCCGTGATTCCAAGTTTGAAGGCTTACGTATCCAGAAACAAGTCGAGTTTCTTGTCTCTTTGGTAACCGAATCGTAAGGTAGTTGTCAGATAATTTTTATTGGGTAATTTAGATAAAAAATATATGATAGTTTTTAAGTTTAAAAGTTTAACTTCCTATCTCATATGCAATTATATATTTCACTACCAAAAACATGGAATTAAACAGTAATTAAAAACGACTGAGAACATATGAAATATAGTTTTGGCAAACAATACTAAATGAAAATCAAAGCGTAGGTACTTCTTTAAATTTTAGCAAATGCGATGCAAAATATATTTGTTGATCCGTGGTTCCTAGTTAGAAGACTTACTGTATCCAAAGAAAAAATAATCGAGTTCTGTGTCTCTTTTATGGTATCCCAAAGATGTGGTCCAGTGTGACATGAATGGTCAACAAATATGAACAGCTTTCTCTTGTGTCTTTCCGGATCTAATGGTCATTTGTTACTGGAGCGAATGGAGGGATCGGAATGAGATGGAGTGACTTCCAGAGGAGATTGTATTATTTATTTATGTCCTTAGAGTAGGTATCAAATACTCGGTAACGAAAACGTATGTGGTTTGATTTCCCCGAAAAGTAACAGTATAAGGAGATTGTTTTGGGAAAGTGTGGTTCTGGTTAAGAGAACACCGGAGTTACTTTAAAACTAACATGAAATAATAAAAATAAAAATACTGAATTAAAAAGCGATTGTAAACGACTGCGAAGCTTTGAAATAGTTTTTGGCAAACAATTCAAACTCAAAAGCATAGGTACTTCTATAAATTTCAGCAAATACTATACACAATATATTTGTTGAACCGTAGTTCCCGGTTTGAAGACTTACTCTGTCCAATGCAAAGATAATCGAATTCTGTATCTCTTTTATGGTATCCCAAACATGTGATCCAATGCGAACAGATCTCTCTTGTGCCTTCTGGATCTAATGGTTATTTGTTACGGGAGTGAATGGAAGGATTGGAGTGAGGTGAAATGGCTTCGAGAGGATCGTATTATTTATGTTCTTAGAGTAGGTATCAGATACTCAGTAACGAAAACATATGTGGTTTGATTTCCTTGAAAAGTAACAGTCTAAGGCGATAAGATAGAGATTCGTTTAGAAGCCACGGTTCTGTTATGGAGAACTTTCTGAAACTAGTAGAAATGTTTTGAAAGAATATCTATCGCGCGCGCGCGCGCGCGAAAGGTTTTTACTATACAGTTGTAGCATGTTTGGTGTAAAGCTATCTTGAAAATGTATTCCGCCTAAATACCCTACATTTAATTAAAAATTAAATACATTTAAAGTAGAATATGATTACCTTAAAATTATTATTTAAATTTAGTTATCAATTTTGGTCTGGAAAAATCTAATTTTCTTTGTATTGATATAAAATACACTGAAGTGCCACAAAAAATGGTACATATGGGCCAATGCAAAATATACAGCAACACCGCCTATGCATGTTACACATCATTGGTTGCGTTTGTCAGTGTTTATATAAAGCGATAGATATCTGCAGTGGCATCTAGAGCTCTTTCCGCAGTTATCACGATTAAGCAATTTTCAATTCGGTTTGATTGTTGGAGCTAGTGAGATAGGTCATAGCATTTTGGAGGAAGAGAAGTTTACATTTTCACGTATTATCATTTCAAGGGTGTACCTTAACTAAGAGAATTCTGGAAAACCTATAACTTACCGTGTGGCCGTAAAAAGATTTTGGGTAAATTTGACCAGCGTTGGCTGGCAAGAATGGTTTCACATGATGCGCTACCTCAAATAACATCGTAATTCAATGTTGGTCCCTTGACGAATATCAGTGAGAGGACTGTCTATCGTTCCCTTAAAGATATGGTCATTGGAAGTCGGTGCCCAACTCGAGTACCCTTGATGAACTCGGCACAATTATGTGCATCATGTGGGCTCGGCTACACTGCCACTCGACACTTGGTGACTGGAAACGAGTAGCCTGTTATAACGAGTCGCGATTTTAACTATTTCTGGCAGATGAAAAGATCCATGTGTTCAGAAAACCCCATGATACTAACAATCCCGCATGTCAACAGGGGATTGTACAGGCTGGTGGTGGCTCCGTAATGGCATGGGGTTTGCTTAGCTGGTATTCAGTAGGACCCATAGTACGTCTACAACATCTCTGACAGGTGACTGACAGAGATGGCCACTTGTTGAAAGACTGTGCGCACTTTCTAGCAAGTTACACTCCTTCATGTTCTGTGTTCATTCTGATGAGTTTAGCCTCTTCTAACAGGATAATACTTCGCCACACAAATCTATACACGCCAAATTATGGTTAGAGGAACAATCATCTGAGTTTGGGTATTGCAATTTCCACCTCTGTTACCAGATCTCAACGGTACGTAGTACATCGGGGATGCCATGCAACCCACTGTGGAACACAGAAATCCTACACATCGGAATACAACAGAATTGTGGACCTGCTCTACAGGAAGTATGTTCTGAATAGTTATGCAAGCTCGTGTAGTCCATGCCCCGTCGTATTTCTGCAGTTCTTCACTCTCGTTGGAGGCCTACCAAGTGTTAGACCGGCAGGCCAGTTTACTTTTTGGCACATCAGTGTTCAATTGGGATGTCTGTGTTACCGTTGTATTTGTGAATGCCGAAAGTGGTTTGTCTCATTTGAAATTAAAAGAAATAAGCTTCAGGTTAATTTAGACCTCAAGCACTTCAAATGTATGGATCGAAATATTTTATTTGTGCAGTTATACAATATACCGACAGCTCATTCTAAAGTCACGAATCTACGAATTCGTCGTTTCTAGAAAGAACTGAACGGTTTGACGCTCTATGAGAAAAAAGTGTATTATGATGGAAATTTAGGTATTAATTAAGACTGCTTTGATTACGAATTAGAACTTTTAATTTTGGCTCAGCATAAAAACATCCAATAACAGTCTAGGAAAGGCATTTAGATGAAAATAAACAAAACTACGGATTCGTGATTTTCGCATGTTGCTTGTGACTTGTTAAAATAAAAACTGACAATATCTAGTACTTAACATTCAATGATAAATTATAAACCAATTAAATTACATTTAAATACATTTGGCCACTGTTGATGCAATAGGTGGGATGTTAAAAACGTCAATTTGAATCAAAACATACAAAATCATGGATTCCTTATTTTGGCTTATTTCCAACAATTTGCAAAAATAAAATCGGACTATTTCTTCTACTTTATATTCAATAGTATACTATTAACCATATATGAAAGTAATCCCATGCAGTTTCCTTCTTAGCATCGCATGTGGAAAAGTTTTAGACGGAAAGATCACCATAAATATCTCTTTCCTCGTCATTTTATAAAAAAGTAGGAGCGTGTTTTGATATTTCGCTTTTCTTACATACAACATATGCAGAACGATGTATAAAATTTACATAAAATTGTAAATTATACCACGTTCGTAATATTAATATTGTTTTAATGAAATAATACTGATTCCTTTGACAGTCAAAATTTTCCCCCAAGTGTTTGCTTTCTAAAATTCCTTCGTCTTCGTGAGAAAACGATTTAAAATATCTTTCTTAAATACTATGTTGAGAAATGAAAGCTGTCGCTTTAGTAAGCTCAGCTTTAAATTGCTTTTGTACTTTTATTTCTTCATCATAAAAAGTTTGAAACATTTTTACCGAAAGCGAAATGGAAATGCAGTTCCAGATCTAGTTTAATCTAAGATGAGGAATTTGTTTAACTATAAAGGGCGTGGTGACCCATTTTTACAGAAACTCTACTGTTAAAGAATTCAAATTTCGAGTATGTATTAGATTTTTGATAAAATATCATTGTTGCTTTCGAATAAGTTAATGGAAACACTAATATCCGACTAAAAATTTTGTTTCTAATTAAAGTTGGATTCTTCAACGTTACAATTTTTGTGAAAGTGAGTCAGGATTTAAAATTATGTGTTCTGATTATTTTCTACAATATTAATCCTGATACAATATTAATACAAGAAAATCACAAACGGTTGCATGTGTCATTTTACTATGTTTTGAATATTGATCCTATTTTGAATTTAACATTATATATTCACATTTCATATTTTGCTGGTTTAGAAGCATATTTCTTAGTATTCTGAAAAATATTTTCAGAAGCAAAGTGTTGGTATACTTGTTATAATTAATATTTTAGGTATTGCTTATACATTTCATTGATTGCTATTTTTTCTGCAGATCTTTAAAATTTGTTGCTTAACTAGATTAATAAGTGCGTTAAAGCGATCTTTCAATCATTATCATAATCATTATTTCATTCATTTGAAGATCTGTCACGTGGTTGTGGGAAAAAGCATGAATCCTAAATTATCGATTGGTTCAAGTGATTATCCAACGTGTTCAAAATCACTAGTCTCCTCTTTAATAGCCAATTGGCTAAGTCGATTCCAAAGCCCAAGTGATTTGCCTTCAGATATCTTTCGATGCTCCGTCTATTTCTTAGAAGATCGATGAACTGGATATTATATTTATCAAGCACATGCAAACTATAATACTAGTAAATATACATATTTTGAATTATGCACGTGCAAACTGTAACCACGATATGGATCATATAAACCAGATAATAACACAACACGGGGTCTTGCAGTATCCAAAATGAAATCAGTATGTAATAAAAAGGCTGCACTATCAGTGTGGAGAAATTTAGAGTACTGTACCATCATCCATTGCAGCCTTTGTTCTGATTTGTCGCTAAACAGTCATCTTTTCTGCATGATGCACCTTTTTGGAACAATCAGAAAAAAAATCCCAAAATTACAGATATGCCGATGAATGACCTCATATACCATAAAGAAACCGTACCAGCCATAGGGATATAATAAACCGCTATTCACACAATGACTCCTCATCTATCCACTCCAACTGTGGCTCAATACAAATTTAATTTTTGAAAGAAAGTTGCAGAAAATAATGTACAAATATTTCTAGCACCGCCTTGAAAAGGTCGTGTTAAAAATAAAATACTGTTTTAGACCCTTCTTAAATTATTACCAATGTTTTTCTGGTGGGACAGGGGCTTCATAATCTTTTGTGGTTCTGTCAATTAGACTAACTCCTTAACCCTCCAAGTGTGTCGATGAGATATCTCGTTCAAGATCTGGTCAATTTTGCTAAGGACGAGATATCTTGTAGAGACAAAATTCCCTTATTACTCCAAGGGGAATAAAATCCAAGTAGAAAAACAAATTGTCCCATGACCAGAACTACTGACAGTTTGGAACAGGTTTTTGCATCAGATGCTGGCCACCACAGGGCATTTATCGACGAGAAAATAAACCACCAGGAGGGTTAATGGAAGCATCTTCACAAGCATGGCTGTTTTACATTGCGTCGTCTGTTGGGAAATGGTCTCTCGACATTGGAGAAGGAAAAGTAAGAAAAAATATTAAGTTGGAATATCACTCTAATTGAGAAGGGGATTTGCTTTCGCACCAAACTAATTGCTTTTTTCACATGTAGAGTTCCTCTAATCGTGGGATGGCTCTTGGCTTTTCTCTGATTCTGATTGATTTTCCGGCGCTTAATAGCTTGGAAAGAAGCCATGTAATTAAGTGGCGCAAAATAAAACACTTCTGTAAACAAAACAATTAGCTGGAAGTGGAATCTCATCCATGCGGGATTTATTCTTTTTAATGTATTCGCGGTTTTATTTATATCTTTAACTGACAACGTGGTAGATCAGAAATGAATTTATGATACAAGTTCACATATGTGGCGCCATTTCCTTTTTTCCAAATCCGTTTGAAATTTATTTCCAAAACTTGTAATATTCCATTCCATGTGATGACCTAGATTAAAGAATAGTACCATGTATATTCGTGATTGTAGACTAAAATAGATACCCAGTGCCTGGGTATATCTAGGCTACCCTGACTCCAGGTATCTTATATATGGAGGCCTGGTCCTCCAGGTTGGGTTTGGGTGTGTGGCGAAAACTTAGATACCACTGCAAAAATTAACTTACGATACAATAGTATATATAGTAGTGTAACCCAAATCTCCCATTTAGTATTTTTTGATAGATAAAAGTTGCACTGTTTCACACGAGCTTGCTAAAAGTGTTAGAGTGAGGCTAACAACTATTGTCGGAGATTGTGTGGTCCCCGAATAGACTCCTGTTTCACTTGGACTCTAGTCACTTTTCTGGTGATCAGATTATATCAGGTTGCGTTAAAATAGTTGTAAATAAGCAATTCCATGATCGTCTTTTTATTTTACAATAACTCGCTCTTCCCCAATTCATTTTCCGTTTTTAATGTGAATACGTCTTTAAATAATTATAAATTCGGTCAGGTATAGATGTCTCTACGAAACGTCTAGCGACCAAAAATATGGCAAGCTCTATCGGCTTATATCTCGTAAACTATAAATAATAATCTACAGATATAGATGTTCCTGAATAAAGGATTTGATAAAGGATATAATTTGAATAAAGGAAAGGATGTATGCATCCAAAATGGTGGGAGGTGGTGTTGCGCTGTAAGGAGAGAGGGGTAGCGCTTGCGGCGTGAATACTGAAAATAGCTATGTTTGAGCAGATTAACTTTGGATTGTGAAGAGATAGAACGCTGAAATTGGTGTCATTTGTAGAAAATAACAGGACCTATATTATTTAGTAATACTAACCTATAAAATAAAACTTGTTCAATTATAAGCTGACAAGCATTTTCATAACTTCGAAAATTTTTAAATGAAATAGGGACAGAAATATAAGAAACGTATATCATTGGAAAGAAAAATTCAAAAGGAATCAGAGAAATCCAAATTTATTTATACCGAACGATGCAGATTGCATAGAGGGAGTAAGAAAGGAAGATACGTTAACGTTTGCGCGAGTATCTTGAGTCAGCCGCCACCTGAACCGATGGATATTGCCTTGGAATGTGATAACTTTGAAAGATTCCATCAGGAAAACTGTACCTAATACGATTCCAAGTACTAATCATCACTACATCAAGCTTACCGGTGATTTTAATGTCGATGTTACTCAAAACAAATCGCTTATAGACCATATGCAATGTGAGTTCAACTTCAAATACACTTGTACATCGCCCACTACTTAGAGAAACACTTGTATAGAATGTAACCTTTGTTCTAAACCTCGATGTTTTTATTTTGCTATATGTATCTTGCTTCCCCTATCATCAGCCTTTGAATAAAATTAAACTGCACTTATAACCACTAAGACTTTATTCACTTACATCTTACACTTCCTCTAATAATACGAAGAAGGATCCGTGGCTTAATCGATTGGGGTTATGTCTCCCTCACACAACCCACCCCATTTCTGTTCCGTAACTTCAGTTAACTGCTCTACCCTTTTTAGAGTTGTCTTTAACCACGCGTGCTTCTTTTTTAATGTTCGTGTATCTATATATATAAAATAGGATGTATGTATGTATATATGTATATTTTCTATACAAATCTACACCGTTTGACCAATCAACACCAAATTTGGTACACTTATACTTTAGAACACTGCGGTCAGCATAGGCTAACTCTTAACCCCGTTCTATTGGCCCTAGGGGGTAAAAACTATTCGAAATCGCAATAGAAATAACACTGAGCATAGATTGATTGTTTTAGGCAGCTATGGTTGCTTTACCAGAGTTGATCGAAAAGCAATTTTTTCCGAAACAAATTAAATTACAATATTTATGTTTGAACTGACGTTTTAGTTCTACCCATGATGTAAATAAATTATAGATATTTTATTGAAGAAGAAAGAATATTTTAAAATATTTATTTTTGCAAGGAAATTCAAGGAAAGGTTTTCAGGAGTTCAAGGATTATTTTCAAGGAAAGTTGGTGTATATTTCGACCAACTTTAATTAAATAATTTATTGAATGCGTAATGATTTGTAGAATTCAGTTTCATAAGCTTTTTAGGTAAGGCGTGTAACTTATTTTAAAATGTCCGGAATAGATACATGTTAATCCTCCTTTGAAAGCAGTGATTTTCTTTCTTAAAATTCTGTAAAATCAACCTTCTGCTTTTTGAAAAAATTTTATCTATTCAGTTTAATTTGTCTACACCGATTACATTTATTTCTAACCCAAGCACCGTTATTCCAAAAAGCACAAACGAAAAACTCATTGTTCATAAAAGCCTAATTTTGCTACTCGGTATCTGGCAGCACCAGAATTAATGTTTACTTTTTTTATAAAACTTTGTAGAACTTTCAAAAAATTTGGGGAAACGGAAACTTCCTTGAACTCATTATGGAGAACATTCCAGCACCCACTCGATTCTTAACTGGTCGTATTTAAAGGAAGCTAACTAGGCAAGTCTTCCAGTTTATCATCTTTCAGCGAGTCTGGCAGTTTTATTTCGCTCTTTTAGTTGATTGTGTAAGTGTTTCCTACTTTATTTGACAGTGATAGTGTACATTTGGGATTTATATTTCTAAACTGATGTAAGTACTACATAATTTTAAATTTGTTTTTTTCGTTAATTTTAGCTTTTTATTGTATTCTATAATAGATTTCATTGCTCAGTGAGAGTGTGCCTTTTGCTTAATTTTTTAAATAAGTTTAATGGGGAATCAGAATTAATGCTTTTTTACACCAGAATAAAAGTTTATTTTTTAGTATGATTAAGAATTCTGTGTTTGAGTATTTTTATTGACAGCTTTTAAGTAAGGTATTAATATTTTTTTATTTGTGTTAAAAGTTTGATATTCCTACACTGATATAAGTACTTCACAATTTTAAATTTGTTTTACCATTCAGTTTATATTAGCTTTTTATTGTATTCTATAATAGATTTCATTACTCAGTGAGAGTGTGAGTTTTGCTTATTTTATGAAATAGCTTTTCTTTGTATTCTTTTACAGATTTCTTTGCTGTAGCAATGCCTCCAAGGAAGCGGAAGCTATCGGCCAAGTGCAGTCAACGGCTAAGATGATGAAAGATGAGTGTAGTCAAGAAACTTCCGAGGAGAGGAATAGAAGACTTGCGATTGCGAGAGAGAGCTACTACATCTAGAGCAACAGAGACGGCCAGCAGCTTCAGGCCCGACTACAGGATAAGAGAGATAGAGCCAAACGATCACGGACTGCGCACCATTTTAGCTTAGCATTGAAAGGATTTCACTACGATTCACATAAAGACTACTCGCTGCATGCAAGTGTTACCATGGAAATGGAAAGGGTTTGTAGTTACTGTCAAGCCAAAAAGTTTAAATCAGAGTCTACTGGCATTTTCTGCAAAAATGGAAAAGTTAAACTCTGCCAACTGGAACCATCACCACAAGAACTTTTGACTTATACATCAGGAGATTCGTCAGAGTCGAAGCATTTTCTCAGTAACATCAGAAAATACAACTCGTTTCAAATGACATCATTCGGCGCCACATCAGTTGTTGGACAGCCCGGATTTCCGTCGACATTCAAGGTGCAAGGGCAGATTTACCATAGAGCGGGATCGTTGCTTCCGCTGCCAGATCAACCACCAAAATTTCTAGAACTATATTTTATTCAAAATGAACAAATGGAAACTGATCAGAGGTGCGCCTACATCTCGGGAACAAGACGTCAGATTGTGTTTAACTTACAGAGGATGTTTCATGAGCACAATAATCTTATTAAAACGTTTGAAACAGCATTGGAACGTATGCCAACAGATTAATATAAAGTAGTCATAAGAGCAGACCGAAAACCAGCAGGCGAACACGAACGGCGCTTTAACTCTCTTCAAGCAGATGAAGTCGCGGTGATTATATCAGGCGATCAACGGGATATCGTTATTGAAAGACGAGGTGAATCATTGCAGCGCATTTCGGAAACACATCGATCTTATGATGCTCTGCAGTACCAAGTGATATTTCCCCATGATGAAGATGGATATTAATTTTATCTGAGGCAGATTAACCCAAGAACAGGTGAAACAACCAGCAAGAAAGTTTCAGCGATGGATTTCTATGCGTACAGATTAATGGTTCGAGATTCTGAGCAGAACCATGTATTGAACTGCAGGCAATTGTTTCATCGGTTCATCGTCGATATGTACGCAAAAGTCGAGAGTGAGCGTCTCCTTTACATTCGTCTAAACCAACGTAAACTGAAAGTTGATATATTCACCTGAGAGATGCTGTGTCAAATGACGGGAACGTTGAAAACCTCGGTGCCTTAGTCGTATTACCAGCTACATTTACAGGCAGTCCCAGACACATGCACGAATACACACAAGATGCTGTGACGTACGTGAGGACGTACGGGAGACCAGACTTATTTATCACCTTCACCTGCAATCCCACTTGGACGGACATCAAGGAGGTTTTTACCAATGGTCAATTACCCAGTGAGCGCCACTACTTGATTGCGAGAGTATTTAAATAGAAGCAGTTGAAACTGCACTTTGTGCATCTTTCGTTTTTTAGAATTCTGCATTTTTTCGTCGGAATTTCGTTTCTGTTTGTCTTTATGTCTTAATCTTTTACATATTGCAATATATTCAGAAATTAAATGTATATATTTGCGTCCGAAGTATATTCTAGAAGCTATGAAAAAGTTAAAACGTATTTTCCGTACAACTTAAATGATTGCATTTTTCTGTGAAAGAAATGTGATTATTCTAATTCACTTTTCAAGCAACATTTAACCATTTCAACCCGAGCAACGCCGGGTAATTCAGCTAGTTTTTTATAAAATGTTCACTTGGTTTTCATTCACCTTCATTCACAGTTGCCGCTAGTTCAAGGCACGCTTACCCGTGATCTCACCCATAAAAAACTCTTTGTTGCAAAATCTCATAAGAAACATTTTGGATTGAACTAGCAGAAACGTACTGGAAAACATTTTAAGTACATGATTTTTGGAACGTGAAATATTCCTTCTTTATACTGAGGCAAAACGTTTCAAATACCAACCAAACAGGTGGATAAATCCTAAATGGATTTACTAACTATTCAGGAGATTAGATGGACTGGAGAGAAGGTGACTGAACAAAAGAATCCAGGAATTTTTTATAGCTGCATGAAAAGAAACATATTTTTCAAACTGCATTCCTACTAAAAAACAGAGAATGTGATGTGCTGGGAGTATCATTCGAATACCAAAGGAGATTAGCACAAAAATATATTTCTGGTCAGGCCAATTCGAGTTAGGCCTAGAGGAAGACCAGAGTTTAAATTGATTGATTGTGTAGGGCAAGAACATTGGCATTTGCAAAACAGAACTGTAGAACTATTGCCAATACCACGTCAAGATGGAACAGAATCAGAAAGAAAGTCAAGACCCATGCCACGCTGTTGAGACAATGAAGAAAGAAGACTTGCAAAAGTTTATAAAGCGTTTTGTTCCAAAACATGCAAGGAAAAGTCGGAGGATATATAATCAAAAATAATTTATTGAAGACCTATTGCATTAGACACTGTATAATATTATGAAATCATGATAAGTTCCATATTTTAAAATAAAAGGCGACAGCAATGCGAAATTAATAATAAAATTCTATGTAGTACATTATGTCTTCAGTTTACGACAGTTCCAAAGACATGGAGTCAATTTGAATCCTCCAAGGACGATGTAAATTTTAAAAACAAATGACAAAGCATTATACACATGTGTTCACTTTTCATCTTTGTCAGTATACTAATCAAAGGCCTACTAAAAGGAACTGATCATAACCCCGACCGACCGTAGTGCAAACACATTATAGGCTTATTTATGAAGATCGATCCACAACGCATCTTTTTTCCCTATCACTTGTAAATTACGCATCAGAATTTATAAGAGTCGATTTTCTTTCTAAAATCACGAGGTTTGCCAATTCAAAGGTGAAGCAAAGAAGCAATATCCCTGCTATTAAGTTTGTTTATGGGCTATTCAAAACTACATCAAATGACATTAAACGTCCATTCAACTGGAAGCTTATAACGAGATAAAAGGAAACTTCTTCCAGCAAAAATTAGTAAAAGGTATCGCTTCAAAAACATATAGCAAATAAATGCAGTTCAAAACTGGTAAAATCCTTTTAAAACTTTAAAGCACTTTATAAATCTCCTAAAAAGACTTAATGGCAGCCTAAATCAAAGATATTAGTTTAGCTAACGCCCTTGCTGACTAAATTACTATGCTTAGTTTTCAAACTCCATTAGGATAAATCTTTTCTTCCGTTCCTTAATTATCCCTTTGAGAAGAAATGATTTCTAAAAAATTGCTTTTTAAGGTGGTTGGGGTTTTGCTCAGATGTGGATGGGTGCGTGACATTATGGCATTGTATTTTTGACACGTGATTATTTCGTTTCTTCGCGTGGATTATTGTCGCATTTTCCTTTAACCCTCTGACTATTTCACACGCACATATCCTTTCTGCAAACAGCAATCTTTTCTCCATGACTTTTAACAATTTTGATATCCTTGTTTGACAGAATATTTCCTAGGATTCTTTCAACCAATAGATGTGGTTATATCATCATTGTGGGGTAAAAGCAATATTACACTACCCAGAAATCTCGTGAACCTCAGATGGTTAAAAATAAGTATGTGAAGGGGGCTAAAAGCAACTCGAAATCTCTATAGGAATAATATCGAGTAATATTACGATCAATTACAACCAATGCAACTCTGGGTAATTCTGCTAGTCCATCATTAGATCGAAATCTAGTTCACGTTTAATTAGTTTATACAATTATTAAGACAATTTTAATTATAATGAGGTAATTAAGGATTTTCATGTTTCCATTGTTAGAATTGTATCTGCTAATTTAAACTTATCCGATTTCTTTACAAAACACATCTGCGTTTTTAATACACAATTTTAAAACCATAATACAGCTCATAACATATTTATTCTCTTAGAATACCCTAAACATTTCCTTATTAAATATACGCTGATTTAAATGCGAATTCTATTCACAGTGGAATTTTGGCTTCAGTTTGAACAAAGAAAACAAAGCCTCCCGATGTAGGACAACTCAATTACTTGTGTATAGATCTTTACTTTTCTTATTAACCAATCCACCCCTATCCTACACGTACGTAGAACTACAAGAGTATAAATCACATTTATTTTTATTTCCTATGTATCTTAATCTAGAGGAACAGAAATTGAAAGCTCTAGAACTAAGTTCTCGTAAACCTCACCGAGCGAATAAGACTTAATCTAGGGTTATCTATCACTTTGTAAACAAGACCCGGGGGATACCATGCTTTTCCAACCAGACACTTATTGGTTACTTTTATCTTTGCTTGTTTTTGGTTTTGAAATTGTTGAATTCTCAGACTAAGCGGTGATGTTTTTTCTGTTTCAGTCCATGGGAAGAAAATCAGAAGATCCTGGTTTTTGTTTGTTTGTTCTTAAGGAGTTTTATAAGTTCTTAAGGATTTGAGGAAAAATATTTCGTGTCTCACATGCATTAGCTTATTTCTTAAATCAAATACAGAGGAAACTTAAAAATCATGAGCAAATATATTTTCATTTTCAAGCTTATTTAAGCATTAGATTGTCTCTGAATTGATGTAATTGTGTTAAAAACGAATATATGTGATTTTAAGTTTCGCGTTTAGTTTAAGAACCCAATGCTATCAGTTCTGTATAACAATTATCCACTACGTAATATGTACTTCTCACTCTACTGCTCAAACTTTTATCTTTGAAATAGAAATTAAATCGCTACAATAGGACCTAAATAAGTGAACATTTAAATTAGAGGTTTAAAATGAATTGAAAAATAAAAGTATTGATAATTTTTATCAAGTAAAAATTAATTGGAAGAAGTAAATTGAAAGTGGGGTAAAATATAGTTAAAATGAGCTTTATTATTCGCACACTCATATTCTTACTATCTTTTTAAGGTGATCCAAAAATACCCTTGCAATATTACATTAACCTTCTAAGTGGTTTCGAAGAGATATCTTGCCCATCAACATCTGAATTATTTTGCTAATGACGAGTTTTCTAGTCACATCAAGATGTTGCTTATTTTTTGATGATTTCGAAATCAAAATCTGGTCAGTTTTCTTCAAGTTACAAGAAATCTCGTCCATCAAGATCTGCTAATGGCTCTGCAAATGACGAGATACCTCATCGAGAAAAACACCAGGAGGATTAAAATTTGAAGTAAAATGTTAAATCAGTGTGTTCGTCCAAAAATCTACGTGTTTTTTTTTCAAAATTACGAATTTTTACTAATTTATAAATTCTATGGCTCAATCATAAAACTTGCACTCGTTTTGAAAGCATTGATTACTTTATGTGTACTATATAACACGTTTATGTAAATGGCGATAGTTGGATTTGGGCAAATTTTAAAATTATCTACTTTGTAAATAAGGTAAAGTAGCATCTGTGGTATAAGTTTCTAAATGGTTCATATCTATTGATATATGTGTCGTTACTCACATTAAATGTTATTTAAAAACATTGATAGTTAATATAAGCATCAATATGCACATTTATAGCCCCAAATGAAATAAAATTAATCACAAATAGAAAGCATTATTTTGTGTATTTCTTACTTGCGATAATTCTTATTTATAATTCAATACACGGCAAAAGGTGCCCACCTCAGCCATTTACTATAATTAACTTCTAAACGTCGACTGCAATTGCATCGCATTTACTTGTTACAAGGCGATTCGGTACTTGTGAACATATTTTCGCGTTAGATCAGATTTTACTTCTGCCCGGGTTTTTTCTTCTAGATTTTTCATTGCCTTCTGCAATCATTATGCTAAGGAATTTCATCAGATTGGTGAAATCTTTTGTGTAATTTCAGCTATATTATGCGACCTCACGGCTCAAATCGGGAAAATTTAAATTAAGCTTGAATGAATCCCGTAGAGGTTCATTTTATATTTTTGTATGCATGTGAAAATAATGTCTATTTCTATATTCCGTTCATTAGTGAAATATCTAGTAACTTTCTCACAAGTCCTCATATACCCAAGGAAAGATTGCAACCCAAAATCTAGTCCTAACCCGTAACTATAACCAATTCAGCCAACTTAACCCTCCAAGTGGTCTCGACTAGATATCTTGTCCGTCAAGATCTAATCAGTTTTGTTTGACGATATATCACGTCGAGACAAAACTGTCCTTTTACTCCAAAAGAATGAAAATCCAAGTAGGAAACACAAATTGTCCCTAGCCCAGACCAGGAGACAATTTGAAACAGGTTTTTGCATCAGAGCAGTTTTCTACGCTAATATAAACCACCAGAAGAGTTAAAGGTTACAAAATTTGAGCAATAATAGAAGGAAAAAGTTCTGATTTCTTTTTTCACAACCCCTAGATTCTCTCTCAGAAGTTGGCAACGGAAATTCCCTTTCTTCAAAATTGGATTACACTGAACCTTGTCTTGAACGAAGTTGACATAAGTTACTTTTGAAAGGTTTAACTTTAGAATCTGTGAATCATTGCTTGAAGTGTTGCAATTCGAAAGCATTATCCAATTGAAAAAATATTTTTGTTGAAAAATGGTAGTAAATGCAAGATGTGACAAACGAAAATTCCTCCAGAAAAATAAAATATATCTTTAAACTCACACAATGCTCTCCGGAATTCAAAAGGATTCAATTGTGTTAAGAGATAAAAAAGGGGTCCAAAATACAAATAACACAAAGGTAAGTGAGTCCCTAGTGGTTATAAAGCAGGAAAATATAAATTTTATTCAATTTTTATAAAAAATTAAATATATATTATATTCAATTCTTATAAAAAGTTATAACGCGCTATACTTCTTTTGATATGAAAATTGCAGGGCTGCCACAGTCAAAGCAGTTGTAAAATAGTAGCACTAGTAGCATGAATTTTTAAAAATAGTAGAAAAAGTCACTCTTAAACCCTACTTCAGTTGCTCAGATACAAAATTAATCGTCTAAAACACAAAATGTCCTAATTGAGTATGAAATACAGACGTTGAAGATCTCTTTAAAAATTTTAAATTGCAAAATTAAAAGGCTAAGTATTTTAACAAGGTTTTCATGACAATTTCATGACAATCATTATTGACACTGCTAGGCGCAAAAACTTCAAAAATTTTCTCCCAAAAGAAAAATCCGAAAAATATCTTTTTTGCCCGCTATTAGCTTAAAACAGAATTAAACTTTCGTTGACCTTTGATGAATTTTCCAAAAAATGTTGCCAAAATTTAGAAAAAAGGAGCTTTTGAGAGGACTTTGATTAAAAAGATGCCCCTAGTCGCCAAGATTGAAAAATAGTAGCAAAAAGTCGCCATTTAGTCGTCTATGGCAGCCCTAAAATTGGACTTGATACCTATCGATATTATTGAAAAGTTTCCTCCATCTAGGTTAATAACATCATCAAAAAGGAATGGAACATAAAATGGCAAAATTACTGAAACATTAGTGAAAAAGAAGAAATACTCAAAACCTCATCCCATAAATTTACGCAAAATATAGCTACACAGATTTTTACATAAACCAAACAATCCAATCACATGGGGCATTTGGAACAAGATATAATTCACAACCTTGTGGAGAAACACATGGGAATAGTTGACCACAATATATTTTTGCAAATTATGGAGACGCATTAGGATAAGAGACTGAAAATTGAATAGATACAACTATTTGGGGACTAATCAAAAACAAAAATAATAGAGAACACGTCAAACTAATTTTCATGACTGTTTTCAGATTGTTTTTGGAAACAGCAGAAAGGTCTTCAAATTTTGTGTGTTTCCTCTCATTTCTTGACTAACAAGTTTTTTAAATTGAAAAAAAAATTGTATTTGGATGGAACAGGGATTTTTAATTCTTTTAACGTGAGAATTTAAATAGAAAACATCACTTTATTTTGTGTTTCTTAGATCAGAAATATAATCTACATTCTTAAGCGTCTTCTCAAACACTAGAACACCGGCGTCTTCATCAATCATTAGATAAGAAATATTATCTTCCCCACTTACGTGTTGGTCAATATCATTAGAAAGGATAAAGGATATGAGGCTTTTAGAGATTAGAACGGAAGGCTCCTCATGGAGTAATTGTGTTCACTGTGTTCCTTAAGCTAATTGTGCTGAGTAGTTGAGTTTCCTTAAATGGATTACCAAGATTGGAAGGTGTTGCAATTATGTACGTTGAAACGACAGTTGGGGTCCAGGTTGCCATACTTAAAGAAGGAGAAAGTAACGAAATTTTGCTTTTACAAAATGCCCAAACGATTTTTCAGTATTTTATGGAAAAAAGTAATCAATTTTTGTGCGATTTTCGGTGTATGATCAAACCATCGTAACACGAATTTTACTCTTCAGGTTTAATACAAAAACTAATTTGATTTATTGTCACTTGGTGATGTTTGACGTTAACTTTCTCTGACGCTTAATTATTCGTGGGGAACAATTACAGTCAGACTTCTAGGAGAAGCAATTTGCAACACTGGATTTAGCCACGCTTTTAGTTTAAAAACTAACACCACAAAATTCTAAATATATGGTAGGCAAGTATTTTAATTAACGTCGCACTGGCGCAACGCAACGGGCTATTGGCGACGGTCCGGGATCAAACACGAAGGGAAAGATCCGAAGACTCCACCACGTAATTTTGAACCACGATCATTTAACGAGGTCACACTTGAGCTGGCACTCCACTCTCCAAGCTTCCACACCACTCCAAAGTGAGGATATTTGAGGCCACGATGGATTTAATGTGCACCAGCCCCTATGTACACGACGATCTGTGGTTGGATTTGAACTAGCAACTTTCCGGTTGCTAATCCGTTACTCTTTCAACCGGGCTACTGCGGCCCTCTAAATATATGATCACTTCTATAATCGACGTGCTGAAAAGTATTTTCGAAAAACAAGCAGTGACATCACTTCCAGGGCAAAGTAGGAAGACCACAAAAAAGCAGCGACCTTTATATTAAGCCTAACAGAAAACCCTATCTTTACACAAAATAAGAGTGTCATGAAATTAGTGTATCGATAACAATTGAAAAAATATATCTTTCATAATGACAGGACGCGAAATACAACATTTTTATGCAGTACACCTTTAACCCTCCAAGTGGTTTCGACGAGATACCTAGTTCAACAAGATCTGACCAATTTTGGTAGTGACGAGATATATCGTCATCAAGATATCGTCAATTTCTTAATGATGGCGAGATTAAGATCTGGTAAGTTTATCTCTAATGACGAAATACCTCATCCATCAAGATCTGATCAGTTTTCGTCGGAACAAATATGAATGGATGAGATACCTCATCCATCAATATTTGGTCAATTTTTCTAATGACGCGATACCTCGTCGAGACAACCACTTGGAGGGTTAAGAAGTTCATTATGGTGATACAAAAATGATGCTACATAGTATATCACTTTTCACACCAAATTGCTCCCAAGCCCCCAATGCAAACTTTCGGAACCCAACTAAGTAAAACGTAGCCTAAAGGAATGCTTTTGGCCCAATCTGGAAACACTGGTTATGGAATTTGAGAAAATGCTTTAAGGTATACAAAATTATTCCGGGTTCCAAACATATGGCTGATTTCTGATCTAATTATAATATTGATTCTAATAAATATAATTTGATGTTTGGTATATGTGATTTATTGCATCCGAAAAGTAAAATAGTTTAAACATTATTCATCACCAAACTATTCTATATCTAAAGAAGTCATTTATTTAGATTAAATTCGTGTAATTTAGATTAAATTTCTTTTAATTTCGCATGAGAGTTTTCCGTAAAATTGAATGCAGATAATGCTAGTGTTTTGATAATCTCTTTCGTAATTTGTGGAACCATTTTGCATGTTCTCGAATGCAATGTGAGACTATCGCTTATATTAAAAAATAACGTCAAACATCGTCGAAACAGCGACAAATCAAATTATTTTCCCAAAAGAAAGTATTTTTCTTCTCTGGTTGTTTTTTATGTTTACACCGAAAATCCTCTATAGTTCAAATGCATTGACTTTTTAAAATAAGTACATAAAATAGTTCATAAATTAATTTCTTTTGTTACTTTCGATCTACCAAAAGCAGTAGATGATTAAAAGACAAGCTTAATAGATCTCGTCGTATTTCGTATGTTTTTAAATAGATATTTTTGTTGGAAAGTGTAAACAAATAATCGGGTTTCAGAATTACATTTGCACATTGTGTGTCTTATAACATAAAAAAAACGTTTAATGTCCATTGAAATACGGAAGTTGAAGTCATTGTTCTTACCTGTCTATCGATATAGCTACCAATGTGTTGATAGAAGCGCTCACAGATACTCCTTGAAGATAGGATACACTTTTGCACATGAATAGTCCTAATACCCAAGCTGAAAGAAAAAGCAAATTTGACACATAAGAAACATAATTTGCTTATATGATATTAGGTAATAGGGTAACTTATAAAGTTATACTTCATTCTTTTGCATAATATGCTTAATAATGTGTTGATTAAGTACAAATGACGTTTTTTATTGAACGCAATGTAATATAAATATATTTTTATTTGCATTAGTGGGTGATAATTATAATCGACTGACTGAATTCAAACAGAGCAACTATCAACTGAAGGATAAGTCTGTGGACACGTGTGGGTTGTGTCGAAGGATA
This sequence comes from Meta bourneti, assembly GCA_933210815.1. Classification (NCBI taxonomy): domain Eukaryota; kingdom Metazoa; phylum Arthropoda; class Arachnida; order Araneae; family Tetragnathidae; genus Meta; species Meta bourneti. The sequence continues at coordinate 71,763,637 of OW119928.1, forward strand.
TGTTCGGTCTTTCACTTTTCGTATCTCTCATAGACGTGCAATATAACTGGACTGAGAATTGCTATAGAGAAAAGCTGCTAAAAGTGGGACCAACCTGTCGACTAGTAGCCAAATGACCGTTTTGAAAAAAATGGCTTCCATTGCTCAAATCAAACATATTTAAACTAAGCGGCAAAAGTAGTGAATGATTAGCGTATCGATAGATTTTACATTGTTTTCCGTTGTTGTCATTCGGCAATAAGCAAATAACTTCAATTTCTGTGTCACGTGCGTTAGTGAAATATTCATATAAATGAGAAAGGAAGTTTGTAATTCGTATTTTAAAATATTAAAATTGTGTCTCAAGTATTACATTCATAACAAACGAAAGTACAGGCAACTAGCAAAAGAATCATTAGAGAAAAGCTGAGAGAGATAAGGAGAAATCAGAAAAAGTTTAATTTCGAATGCACTTCCAAAACAACTGAATTGTGTTGGTGCTTTAATAAATTGGATTTAGCTGATCGGAAAATTTGAAGTTATTAAAAATTTATTTGCAATGCATCAAGGAATATAATGTCGAAACAGTTAGTAGATAGGAGGTTGTTGAAATTTGCTTATCTTTCGCACTGGAACACAACGACTCATTGTCGAGAGTCCGGGATCAATCCCTAAGACAAAAACCCGAGGACAACACCTCGTAATTCTGAACAACGGTCAGATTACGAGGTCCAACCATCTGATCTAACTCCCTAAATTAACAAAGGCAGTTAGTAGATAGGAGGTTGTTGAAATTTGCTTATCTTTCGCACTGGAGCAACACAACGAGTCATTGTCGAGAGTCCGGGATCAATCCCTAAGACAAAAACCCGAGGACAACACCTCGTAATTCTGAACAACGGTCAGATTACGAGGTCCAACCATCTGATCTAACTCCCTAAATTAACAAAGGCAAGTAGTTGAATTGAAGTCACTGCTATTAGGTATGTTGATTCTTTTAAATTCAAATATTATTTACTAGCAACGATAGCTCAGCGAAGTTTTAAATTACGATCCAACACGAGCACACATATTTTATTTTCGAAATTTAAGCAATGAATGAATCATACAAAATCCAACATTCCGGTTGCAGTCTATTGGCGGCTGGTTGGCGCCGTTTTACACCTACGCACGCCAAGTGCTCCAACCGTCACACTGGAGCAACAGAACGGGATATTGACGATGAACCGGTATCAATTCCGAAGGGAAAACTTTTTTAGGACACCTTGCAATTCTAAACCCAGGTTAGTTAGCACGGTCAACACCTGACTATGTCGCAATGATTTTTACCTTCATATATTTCTTCTGCAATGAGTCATTCTATTTTCTTGATATATTATCAATATCTTGGAATTTCGAATGTATAATCAAAAATGTTTTCTTACACTTATACTTAGAAAATGAGGTTTTTAACAAAAAAATTTCCAAATGTTTTAATTCTAGAGCCTGTTGCGAGCGAGCGAACCAATGCAGATTATTTAGCAATGATTTATTGAATTATTATGGCTCAAGGCAAGGAGGATTGCTTAGAAAATCTTTGGGTATTCTCTATCGGGAACGAGCAGAGGTGAAGCCCCTACTGTTACAAATGTCCAATTATCCCGATTTGTATAAAGTGGCAAACATGGCAGAAAATTTATATTTATTATGCCATGTAATTTTGGAGTATTCAAAAATCAATTTCCCATGTTTTCGGTCTTTTTTACTGAGAGAAATCATCTGTTTTATTTTCAAAATTATAACTATAAAAAGGGCGTGTGTATTTGTATTTTCAAGAGATTATTCCTCTACTCCCTCAAATCTTCAAAGGAATATGGTTTGAAGTACGGAAAAAATTATACTTTTTTCAAAAGCCGATGTGGTTTTTAAACATATTTGAGATCGCAAATATTTTATGCAATGAGAAATTACTATTGTCATTCTGAAGCTCAATCCTTCCGTTGTACATGAAAAACATTTTTATCGTTTTTATTTCTTCACCGTTAAGTGTAATTTTTACGCACAGTTAGAATTATGAACCCTTCAGAAAAAATATGTGTTGACATGAATGGCTAACAAAAACCATGTTGTTCAGTGAAAGAGCATCCCATCGTTATTATGATAGCCGAAGCGATAAAATGAGAGTTTTATCCCGTAAATCTTATCCGATGACTTACAAAATCTATCTTTTCTTTTTATGGGTCCTCTGGACCCGGTGTAGATTTTCTGAATCTATATTTTCTCCACTAGATTCTATACTTGATAAGGAATAGATTTGAAATGATACTGATGCTAGGACATATGAAATAATATTCTTTTATCATAGTGATTATGATAGAATAAGGGTATAAAAATGTCAACAAGTAGTAAATGGTGTGATGTATGATAGTGTCAACAAGGTAGTAATTGGTATGATGCATGATAATGGTCAATAACGAAAGTTAAATGATTAAGTACTAATATGTTTAGATTTTGTCATTATACATCTTATTGTGAAATTTACTATTCATACGTCTTATATTTTTCAAGTCTATATTTGTTGTTTTTGTCCTATTTGTTTCATAATATATCTCATGGCTACATTTAACGTCAAGCAACTTACACGATTTCATTCCGTTAACGTTAAAAAATTACGTTAACGTTAACGATGTCATTAACGTTAAAAAATACGTTAGTTAACTATTCTTAGATGTAACACCAGGATTTTAAAATTCGCAGTTAAAAACTGATCAAATTTTCTTAGTTCTTTCATAGTCCATCAGAAACAGTTATACAAAATTTCTCTTCTCTGATTGGTTAGTAGTTGCTTCTAAGTTCGTTATAATTAACCAATCAAAATAAGAATAACTTGAATCTACACGAAACTAGAATAATATCTTTTCTTTTAACTATCAAATAAAATAAGCCTGGTACAACCGCCTCTTCTTACCAGATTTAAAATACAAATCAAATCAGTTTATTTGGGATTAATCAAACACTTCTGTTCACAAAATGATTAGTAAAGCTAAACATAATAATTATGACACATGATTTCATATTAAATCTCAAGAAATAGGATAAAATCATTGGCATTTGCTCTGTAAAGCTAATAATTGAAAATAAAATTAAAGATGAATAAAGTAAATAAATAAATGCTGCTTGAAAGAGATAAAAAGTAACGAAATGAAAATACTTTCAATTTGAATGGAAAATGTTTCATAACCAATTGCTATCAAGCAAAATTGAAAGATAAATCAAATTAATTTATGCATTTGTTTTTAAAACATGATGCAGCGAGAAAGTTCAACGAGAAGTTGAGATTTTAAAAAATTATCTTTAAAAATGATCCCAGTTGATTTCTTTCAAATTTGCTATTAAATTATAATTAAATTAGTAGCAGCTTTTTATGCATACTTTTTTTAGATATTTTGATTTAGGATTTATCTTTCCAATCGTGTCTTATATTTCCTTTCGGTAAACATAATAAACTTTTTAACCTAGAAGCTATATTAATGAGTCGCATAAAGTTGAATAGAGGGATTATTTTAATTCTTAAACACTCCACTTGCAATGAACTCCATGTTCACACAAAGGAAATTAAATATCGTTCATTTTTCTTAATTCGATACTTCGAAGGATAATGTTACCTAAGAATCCAGATTGCTTAAAAAACTAATTAATTGCGGGTTTAAAGGGAAAAATTAGGGAAAATCACTTGGAAAGTTTTTAAAGAAATTAATGAGTGATATGCAGATGTTGGCGCAGCTGTAAAGAAAATGCACGTTGCCTTCCTGTTTTGATGTCAGCGGTTATGTAATTTTGAAAGTTCTGCAAAAAATTAGAACAAAGGAAATGAATCTTCATTGATTTCTAATGCGTGAGCATAACGAAAACACTTTTGTTTTACAGAAAAAATTATCTGAATTTCGAAAGGCTTTTAAGGTTCACAATTTATGCTAATGTTTGTGTAAGCCGTAATGGTTGTTATTTTTATAAAAGAAATATTTAAATCAGAACAATTTTCTTCATGCTGCTTGCTACCTCTTAATTATGATATAATTAAGGTTATTTTTATTTAATTATAATCTAGGAACAAACGTGGCAAAAACGTTTTCACGTAATCAGAAATAACTATGAAGGTATGTCAATGAAATATCTTTCTCAAGACATTGGAATTTTTATTTGTTTCTAGGAATGTAAGCAGATATTTAAGTTTTCATTTATTATATTAAACTATAATTATGAATTTTATAAGAAATAAAAAGAATTTTGCGTTGAAATGAAAAATATGAGTTAATAGGGAAATAATATAAAAAGAACTTAATTGATATTATAATGATAGAAGCGTTCATTATCACAAAAACATATAAACTTACGAAAAGTCTATATCAATATAATTAGTAAACTGTTGAGCTTCTTTAATGTATACATATATATATATATATATACATACATACATACAAGGCCATTAGTCTTTTAGTGTCGTTGCTCTGATGTTGGACCAATGAGTAGCTTTCCTAGAACTTTAAATAGCCGGTTGTGTTGCTCCAGCGTGACTTAAATCCAATTCCTATATTTACCAACCTACCTAAAATTTTAACTTATACAAATTAATTGAAATACTAGAGTCAAAACTATCCATTCTTTTCTCTCTCTCACTCTTCATTGACACAGTGTGTTTTGATGCTCGTCTTCACTTTCGCTTAAATCTTTGACGTGACTAGATGATTTCAATTTTCAATCTCAAGCTCAACTATGATTAGAGGCTTTTGCGTGATTTTTAGGCATGGTGTACAAGTGTCAAAATGCTTTGAGGAGATATGCAGTTTCTTTAATCCAATCTACACTGTTCACGTAGTTAGTCAAATTTCGTTTAACAGCTGCGTTCAACAACGGTCTGAATTTGGTGGGGACTTAGAAAATAAATTCCTTGACAGATAGTACTTTTTACGAAGATCGATGTTTGTCATCGAAAAAAGTTTCGAAGTTTTCTGACGTTCAAAAATTCCATCCTGATTTTCAAAATTGAATTTGTACAACCAAGATTAGAAAATATTTCAAGGTCTTAGAATATTGGTTGTAGTTGAATTGACGATGCATTGTTAAGTTTAGAAAAGGGTTTTAACAGAGCCTTTATACTATTGGCTCAATCTGTATAACATATTACATAAATGCATTATTCTCTCCTGTTTCAATAACATCTTCTCATAAGATGGGATGAATAGTTGCATCCTGCTTGTATCATTGTGCTTGTATTTTGGCTCACTTTAGTGGGTAATTAATTGAGTCATCTTTATTTTTTTAAATGTACATTTTAGCTTCAAAGACCTGTGTTATTAGAAAAAGCATCCTAACTTTTTTTTTGTGTGTGTGTGTCCCTTTAGTTTTGCTTAGAACGTAATGTACAGTAAAGAATGATTTGAAAGACTCCGGGTAATATATCTGTTACCGGTAATGTATGGAAATCAGGCATTGTATGAAATGCCTTGGCAATATATAGAATGTCTGGCGTTTTGGGGCAAAGTATGAAATATCTGAATTATTTTAATATTATATATACTTTTCCTAGGCCTTGTATGTAATACCTAGACATTGTATAGAATGACAAATGCCATTTAGGCAAAGTATTAAAAGATTGTTATTAAAGCCTCGCACTTTAGACAGTTCATCGTAGAATCTTCGTAGCATGTCAACATACCATGATTCCTTCACGGACACTACACCTTGCTCTTCCATTTTCATACAAGACAGTATGGGCTAGAGTCTTTTCTGCACAAATTCAAAGTAGCGTATTTCGTCACTTCCGAACAAAGACTGAAATGCAAATGGAGAATTTTCCGTATGAGGCGAGCGTCGAAAGTCACGTGTCTTGCAGTGTAACATTAGAAATGTCATTAGCAGGAGTATTTTATACTTTGCAGGTTTGTCTTTTGGTATTGCATAGAATGCCTAGAAATGTGTAAAATATTAATCGTTTCATACTTTGCTCAAAAACGCCAGGCATTCTATATATTGCCTAGGCATTCTATTTATTGCCTAGGCATTCTATATACTGCCTAGGCATTCCATATATTCCAAGGCATTCTATATATTGCCTAGGAATTATATAAATTGCCTAGGCATTCTATACAATGCCTGCTTCGCATACTTTGCGGTAACATATCGATAAGAAACAGCTATTGTCGGCTTACAAGTGAAACACTAAGTCAAAATGTTCAAGATGTTAATTTTTAACCTTTTCTAGACAAGACTAGTTATCTTTGAATGATGTAGTGTCTACTGAATCCTTTTTACTTCGCGTGAGGTTTAGATTTTTTCTTAAGAAACACACTTGAAAAGCATATAAAGAAATGCCTAAATGTACATTATTTATTTTATTTTATTAATAAGTTACTACATAACAATACTTAATCATAATAAAAGTACTTTCTCTGAATAATTGAAAAATTGATTTCAGGCAAAGTGGAATAAATAATTGGTAAAATGAAAGTTACAATTTTCACATTCATTGAAAATTATAATTTCCTCCTTCCTTTTCTCAGAACTAAGTTTTTGACAAAATGTGTTTCATCTGTAAGCAGACGATATGTTCCGTAGTGAAAAACGAATTTTTCTTTAGTTATTCAAGAGAATCCAAGTAATTTCTGATTGCTTGAATGAGTGCTTAATACTTAAGAGTTTAAATTAGGTATGTAGGTAGTTTGATTAACATCGCACTGGAGCAACAAAACGGGTTATTGAAAGTTTAAAGTAACGTGACATTTTGAATAGTGGATAAAACATTACAATTTTGGAATTTTTTAAAACTAGAAAATTGCTAGCCTGAAAATTTTGAAAAGCGACTTGTGTAGCCCGAAGCTCTTCATTTTAAGAGAACACAACTTGGTACTGATTTTATATTCCAATAACTGTGCTATTGGATAAAATATCTCAATTTATATTCTCTCTCAGCCCAGTTTTACTTAGAAATTCAAATAAGAACGCAAGCAATTAAGAGTTTAGTTATAAACAAAGATTGGTAGCCAAGCACAATAATTGTGCTTGGCTACCAATTTACACGCTCTTAATTTCAGTGAAAAGAGGGGGTGTTTCAAAGTTCTGCAAAAGTTTGATTTTTCAGTGGATTCTTTTCAAATTTAAAAATTTGATAGTATGGATTTTGTATTTAAGACGGAAAAAATATTAAAGCTTCTATCAATTAAACTTTAATGATTATGAACGAAAATATAAGAACCGATTTTGTCCAAGTGGGGGATATTTTAACATTTTGCGGTACACAAGTTGAACCTAACCTAAAACAACTAGTTATCCTACAGAAATGAAACTTCACAAACTTGTTATTTTACTCATTACCTATGAAATAAACTATTATAAAAATTCGGGCCTAAAAATTTGTGCTTTTGCAATAATATTTTGGCATCTACTACAATTTGAACATTTCTAAAGTCATAACTTCCATAATTGTGAATTGATTATTTCAATTTTAGTTCATTTAGTAGGTAATGGGGTTTTGAAATTTAGTCTGAAAAGTTTCGTCAGTTTAGTGTAATTAGCTTTTAAGATATCTTTCGGACCGCAAAACTATAAAAACAACCCTCTCCCCACTTGGGCAAAATCAATTCTTATATTTTTGTCCATAATCATAGCAGTTCAAACGATAGTAGTTTTAAGGTGATTTTCTCTTAAAATATGATATCCGTACTTATAAAAGTTTTAAATTTGAATAGAATCCAACGATAAATACATTTGTTACAGAACTTATGAACTTTTATCTGCTTTCACTGAAACTAGAAAGTTTAAAGGTCCTGTTCTTACCCCCTTAACAATGACACTTTATTTCAAATTTATGCCCCTAATGTAAGTACAAAACTAAACTAACTAATATTGAGCCATTATTCAATACTAGTTCAAATTATAATTTTGTATTCAATATTTAATAAACAAGTTATTTGGTAAGTTTAAATAAAATTGTTTTTATTACAAACGTTTTTTTGTATTACATTATTTTATTTTTAGAGAATTAATATAATATAGTAGGAAATACTAAGCAAGAACCATAACGGGAAAGGAAATACTATTTTTAGAAACTGTTACAACCAAAGTACAGAGCAGAGAACAAACAAGATCAGAAAAAGTTGAAAATCTCTGAAAAGTTCAAGAAAATGAAGGTTGCGAAACAATATTTTTTCAAAACTAAATAAAGTAAGGATACAAAAAAGACATTTTTTTCATGATTATTCTTCGAAAGAAAATATCCCTACGGATATGAAACCAATTGAAAAGGGTGAAAGAAAAATCCAAGTCCTGCAGTAAAAATTTATTCGTGGAAGAAAATGTTTTTATGAGACGTAAAGGAATTGCAAAAAAGTATTTTAAAATGCCAAAAACGGTTGAAAATTAATCGTGTATGTGCGGGATTAGCTTTGGTGAAATCGTAAACTGTTTCAATTTTCATTCAGATGTGGTAGTTTTATACTTGACAGATTCACAAAATGATGTTATTTTCGGCGGATGAATTTTCTACATACTCGATTGCCCAAAGAAACATAACATATTTTGTCCAAAAGACAACATTTTTGAAGGCACAATGTTGAATACATTAACCAGTGTTGGTCTAAGTTTAATTGACTAAAGATTGAAAACTAATGACAACAAAATAATCACTACTAATGAGTAACGGTTGATTAGTTGTAGTCCTTCCACATTAACTTTAGGTTTAGTTTTAATCAAGAAATTATGATTAACAATTATGATTGAAATCGTGCCTCCATTCAACGTTTTGAATCCTGTAAACAAATTGCCAAGTAATTGTAAAAGTATTGCCAGTGAGAAGTTTTGCAACAAAATACATACTCACCCACTCATTGAAGAGGAATATTTCAATTCAATGACAAAAAAGAATAACATTATGAAATTCTGTGTTTGACTGATTAGTAGCAATTAACACTCGATGTGGTTTCGACGAGATATCTCGCCCATCAAGATCTGATTAATTTTGCTAATGACGAGATATCTCGTTCTTCAAGATCCGACCAATTTTACTAATGACGAAATATTTCGTCATCAAAATATTGCCGATTCTTTTCACGATGACAGGATCACGGTTTGGTCAATTTTCTTCTAATGACTAGATACCTCGTCCATGAAGATCTGGTCAGTTTTGCTAATGACGAGTCCCCTCTTCGAAACATCCACCAGGAGGGTCATTTTTTGCTTCATTTATCGCGACTGCGTGAACCTCACAATTCAGTTTTAAATTTGAAAATTTATGTAACGAATATCAAATGAAACTAAATTGTTTCAGCTAGTTATATATGTAAAAAAGCTCATTTGTAATTTCGATTTTAAGTAACCGACTTCTGTTGGGTTAAAATTAAAATGTGTGTGACAATATTTTAGACGAATTCCATTATTTATACCCTGAGTTGGGCAAAGTTAAATCAGATTGATGATTGAAAACTAGTGACTAAAAATTAATCCCGTCTGATGAGCAATGATTGATTAGTTTTATTTCTTCCCTGTTAACTAATGTTTTATTTAACTTTAATTTTAATCAAGTAACCATGATTAAAAATAATGATTGAAATTGGGCTTCCATTAAACATTCTGAATCCAGTAAAATTATAGGATGTGCCTGTGCAAAGTTTCACAACAAAATACCTACTTACACGTTGAAGAGGAAAATAAAAATTAAATGGATAAAGGTCAACATGATGAAATTATTTGTTGATTATATTTTACAGCTTAAGAAAATTCATGTAACACAACAAAAAGAATCAAATTAAAAAAATTAATTGAATAAATGATCCAATATAAGTTGGTTAAACAGCTTGTTCCACAGTAATGAAATTCTTGAATCGATTTGCAATTCGAGAAAATCATGCAAATTGAGAGTAAACAATATCTTAAATAATTTTGTATACGTCTACTATAGGAATTTATTTAATGTATTCAAAATTAAAACTAAAGATTGATTGTTTAATGACTAATTAATTTAGTTATGACTATGACTAATTTTGCAATCGATTAACTTTAGTCATGGTTGAAATTTAATTTAACTAATCAATCGATTTAAAAAATTATTTAATTACATCCAAGACTGATGGTTGTTACTCAAAAATCTATGTGGAACATCTGCGAGACTGATCAATTTTCTGTTTTCTCATAATACAATTTTCTTCTGAGACTCCTTTTGAAGAATTACATTCACCGATTGTATGATGAAAATCTGGAGAAATGTTTCATACTTGGAAACGTCACCTTCACAACCAAAAATGTATCTTCAGACCCTTAAATCCTAGCTGAACGCCTGCTAATTATGCTCAGCGCAGAAAATACCTTGACTATGAACAATACGAAATTGAATGAAAAACAGATTGTATCAGAAGTAAAATATCACAATTCGAATCATTTACAAAAAACACAATGTCATTACAATGCAACTTTTTATCTTGAATTTATAAGGTGAAATTGGAGTATCGTAAGTACCTAGTGACATCAAGCATTACCATATGTATCTCCGAGTGATAAGTCACTTGGGTAAATTTGTGTGGCTGACAACTCCTAGCCTACTGCCCAGGGTTCGGATAATGGTTCAAGAACCACGACAAGGCGTGTTGGTTCACGTATGTCAACTCCTGTAACTGTCACTGAAATAAGACATAGATGCCTATGTATAAATTTCATCTAACCACTGTAAGCTGAAGCCTAAATCAGGCTATGGTAGGACGAATAGAGATGCTGTTCTATCCGTCCTCCCATTTAAAGTACACCAAGAGAGGTGAATGTAAGGTTGACCTCAAAGGCACCCACCCCATCAGTCTCATATGAACACAAGTGAAGAAATCTTGCCAGCCTGCGATTGGAGAACGAAGTCCAGAGTTTGCTTTTCACACCCTCTGAAAAGTCTCTCTTACGAATTCGTCGAGACGTATTCAAGAATTCCTCGTGACCTTCCCTATATCCGTAATAACTTCAGCTAGTCGGAGCACAGGGGCTGTCCTCCAACTAAGAAGCACCACACGTCAAAGGCATCAATATACAAAATCACTATTACGGGAAATAATGTTCAAAGCTGTGATGCTACAGGAAAATCTGTTTTACATTGAAGACTTAGGCAGTAATTTAGTCTATGTTATGTGTCAGTCCATTCCGAGCAGCTACGTTACGTAGATAATGTAGGCAATAATTTAGGTTGTTTAGATTTTGTGTCAATGCATATGGTGCACCTGCGTGGCATAAATAATGTAGGCAATAATAATTTAAGTTATTTAGATTATGTATCAGCACAATCGGTTCACCTGCTTTATATAGATAATGTAGGCATAATTTAGGTTATTTAAATTTTGTGTCAATGCATTTGGTGCAACAGCGTTTCATAGATAATGTAGGATGTTATAGTTTAGGTTATTTAGATTATGCGTCAGTGGATTTCATGCACCTTCGTTACATAGATAATGTAGGCTGTAATTTAGGTTATGCATCAGAATTTGGGAATTTGGCATGATATAATAGTCTAGAAAATTCATTTGGGTAAAAACAGACAAAAATGCAAATTCGGTCTTATGGCGTGGGCCGATTTTATAATTACGCAAGAAATTACTACTTATTAACGTATAGTTTAGCAACTACTAATCTGTAGTAGTAAGACTGCCAAAGAAACTAGAAAATAAAACTTAAATTATTTACAAAAAGCAAAGTAATTATAAAAAGATTATAATAAAAAAAAGATAACTCAACTTTTCACTTTTTATGTCTTCATTTGTGTCGCTACAGTTACGATACACATTGCAGCTTTCAGAAGAAAACCACTCTGTGGAAAACACTGCTGCTTAATTACCTTCGGTATTATATTCAACCTACTTTGCGTAAATTAATTTATAAATAATTCATGCCTGTGGTATGTGCTACTTTAGTATACTTAGTTGCGCAAAGTATCAAAAGTGAAATCATTAGGCACCATTTTATAAATAGGACATGGTTAGAGTCAAAGAAAACTCAATTAATAAAACGCTAACCAGTCGTGTTTTTCTGTAAAGAAAGGTCTTTAAAATCCCTTATGTTCTTCTATATCACGATACTTTGGAAACAAATTTGGTAGCCCTATTTAATTAGAAAGATGCATAGTACCACCTATTTTTATCGACATTTAAAAAGGCTTGAACACTATATACAGGTGGTTATCAAAATAATGGAAACACCTGTGAATAAAAGTGACATTTAAGAATGAACTTCGTAAGCATTAAAATATAATCCTAGCTATCAGTTTTTTTAATATAAAAAGTACTATATATCATGGTAGTATGAGGTATCTTTAGTGAAGTTGTATACGTCGTGGATTTTTGTCAAAAGCGTAAAATGTCAGACCTCACAGACTTTCAAAGAGGCCAAATTGTAGGAGCCCGACTAGTTGGAGCAACTGTGACTGAAACATCCCAGCTTTTAGGCGTTTCTAGAGGTACGGTGTCTAAAGTCATGATAGCGTACACACAGCGCGGCAAGACAAGCTCGGCAAAACAAAATAGTGGACGGAAGGAGAAGCTGAGTGAAAGAGACCGACGGGTATTGAAGCGGATTGTAATGTCTAAAAAGAAAACAACTGCAGCCAAAGTGACCGCAGAGCTCAATCAGCATGTGGATTCTCCAGTGTCAATAATTACAGTTAGGAGGCACCTTCATAAACAGAACCTTTACGGCAGAGTAGCAACTCCCAAGCCACTTATTACAGATGTTAATGCCAAACGTCGTCTACAGTGGTGCCACAACCACAAAACCTGGTCGATTGATAAATGGAAGACAGTTATATGGTCAGACGAATCATCTTTCACACTTTTCCCCACAACAGGATGGGTGCACGTTTGGAGGACACCTGCACAAGCGTATGATCGTGATTGTCTCCTTCCAACTGTCAAGCATGGAGGTGGATCTGTCATGGTATGGGCAGCCATGTCGTGGTTTTCTGCTAGCCCAATCGTAACCATGAAAGGAAGGATCACTGGGGAGAAGTATAGAGAAGTTTTAGCTGACCAGGTCCATCCTATGATGCAAACTTTGTTTCCTGCAGGAGATGGAATTTTCCGGGATGATAATGCTCCTATTCATGCACGGGACTGGTCCAATCATGGTTTGATGAACACGAGGATGAACTGAAACATCTACCTTGGCCAGCACAGTCCCCCGACCTCAATATAATCGAACCGTTATGGTCTATTTTAGAGCGTTCAATCCGGAATCGATATCCTCCACCGGCATCTCTCCCGGAACTTTTACAATATCTTCATGAAGAATGGTACAATATTCCTCTAAACACTATTCAGCACTTGTATGATTCGATTCCCAGTCGAATCCAAGCTGTATTACATGCCAAATGCGGTCCTACGCCATATTAGTAAAGGATTCCTTATAAATCCAGTGTGTTTCCATTATTTTGATAACACCCTGTATTTTTCAATAAGAATACAAAGAATTTAGACATGGCTGATGTAAAAACACAAATTCTATTTCGTATTTGATGTTATCTTACAATTAGAGGGGTAATGTTTTCATGAAGAAAACACAATATTTGGTCAAGCTGTGCCAAACGACAAGCAAATGGACAGACACACACACGAAAAGCTTTACCGACACAGAAGAGAGATATACACCCAGGTAGGTTGGTAGGTATTTAGTTAACTTCGCACTGGAGCAATACAATGGGCTATTGACGACGGTCATCCCCATAAGGGAAAGATCTGAGAAATACACCCAGAAGATTCGAACCTGCGTTACCTACAACTCCCAAGTATTTAGCGCAGTGGGGAAACCCACTGAGCCACCGCACCCCTTCTTACAATTAAATATGAGAACGAAATCAAGAAATCAATATTTAACTTTTAAAGTTACCGAAATTCTTATCAATCTTTCTCATCGATGTAAAATTTTAATATAGAATAATTTGAACTTTTCCTTTTTTTGTAAATCTTCTCAACTTTTCCCACCTTTATTTTAAAACAGTAACTAAATAATAACTTTAGAACTTGTTAAAAAGTCAATAGTTCTTTGGTTTTGCATATCTCGTGTATTATGGGGTGCTACATTTTTCCGTTTCAAATACTTATGCTGAGATATTTCATTGCAAATAAGAAAGGAAGGATTTGGAAATCATTTCGCCAAAACAATTTGTGAGTAATCGATTTTTAAAGGTAGTCTTACTACGCAAAACAAAAATAAAATAGTATTTTTTCAATATAAATGCAAAACATTCAAATACAGTCTTAAAATCCATCAGAAAAAGTAGAGATCTTAAGCAAATTGATGAATTTGAATTCGTATGAATGTGGCAAGAGTTATCTGTTTAGTCAAAAGTAGTGTCTCGCGAAGTTCCTTTACACAGTTTAAAAATGTATTCAAAATGAGTAGAGCATACAAAAACAAGTTTTTATATTTCATTAACTTAATTTAAGGTTTTCTGTTTCAAAATAATTTAATAGATGACACGATTGATTGAATTGCAATGCTAGTTGCGAGTGTTTACTTAAGCCTGGAAGGCAGAACAATGTCTAGAATAAAATAATTTCTTTATAACTTTTTGATTTTATTATTTTGACTTTTGTAACCAATTGTTCAAAATTTAGACTGATTATGAAAATATTTTAACAGTCATCATAAGTAAGAATAAAAAGCATTAACAATGACACCTTAAATAAATTATTACGTAATATAAAATAATCAAAGGGACTAGAAGATTTTTCGATTCTAAATCGATTATCACTAGTAAACCTGCGCATAATGATGAGCGTAAGTTTCTCTGTTGTTTATATCTATTGATGGCAGTGTCATTACTCACATTTCATACATAATTTCATTTGAATTAACGTCGCACTGGAGCAACGCAGCGAGTTATTGGCGACGGTCCGGGTTCAATCCCGAAGGGAAAGGCCCAACGACAACTCCTCGACATTTTGAACCACTGTCAGACGACAAGTCAATACCTGATATGGCACCCCACTCTCCAAATTTCCACACCACGCCAACGTGAGGTCATTTCAGGCCATGTCAGATTTAACGTTCACCAGTCCCCACGTTCTAAAGAGTCATTCCGTCAGTATTTGATTGAAAACTGGTGATATGAATCCCCCTAATAACCGTCTTAAACCAAATTAATTTCTATACATTAATTTTTCTATTTAGTACATAAATTCACTGAAATTATAACTTTTAGTGACGATGATTTATAAAAAACAAGGTAGGTAGGTAGTTAATTAACGTCTCACTGGAGCGGTAGTTAATTAACGTCTCAACGGGCTATTAGCGACGTTCCGGGATCCATCCCGAAAGGGAGAAATCTTAGGACAACATTACGTAACTTTGAACCACGGTCAGATGACGAGGTCAGCACCTGAAATGGCACTCTCCAAACTTCAACACCACGCCAAAGTGAGGACATTTGAGGCCACGATAGATTTATAGCGTGCACCAGCCCCTGTGTACACGACGGTCTTTGGTTGGATCGTGTTTCGAACTTGCAACCCCTCAGTTGCTAATCTGCTGCTCTTCCAACCGGGCTACCGCGGCCCTTCTCTCTGAATGAGTTGTCTAAAATTAGTAGTATGTATGTGAGGTGTAACGTGAACCCGCCCCCCGTGGTACACGAGGGAAACGCAAAGTATAGAGTCATAACAAATCATACTCAATAGACCGAGCATTAGGAAAAAAATTAGTCGAGACACAAAATCTATGAATAAGTTACTAATTTCATGAATTGTTAACGAACAAACGTTTGCATAATTAAATACCATATACCAGTACCCTGTTAAAAATCTTGAGTACCTGTTACTTTTAATGGGCATACCTTCACTGAATTTGGATATAACCATATTTCCTCACTTCAAGTAGCGATTACTTGTTTACTAGTGTTAAAACATATAATGTAGTTTGATAAATTCTAAAAGTTAGGATTAGAATAACTGACAGTTTTATGGTATTTTCATGATCGCGGAGAATAATTCTTTTAAATAATTCAAACTTTATTCTCATTAATACAAATTCTACAACCGGCAAACATATTTCCCTAATGGTACCACACCTTTTTTTTCTTTCCAAAATGATTTAGTCTGAAATTGGATTTTTCATCCTTTGTAGTTAAAAACCAATTATGCTATGCAATTATTAAAAACCAATTCATGTATTCAGCTACATTCTCCTTTTTAACAATAGCATTAATATTTGAACTGATACGGGGAGTGGGGAAGACGTTCTGTATATTAGCAATACTTAAAACCTATGCATACACAGATACGTTTTGAGACTTGTGTTCAAATTAATCAAGCATAAGTCTGTGAAACGTTGTAAGAATATACCATCATAATCTGTTTTCTTGGTGTTTCAAATTAAAATCTTTTGAAGGGGAATGGAATGAGGATAACTAATTATCTACACAAAGAAATTGAAAACGATTTTTGCAGACAAGGTTTACTCTTTATATTATCGTTTCATGAAGTTTTAGAAAAACTTGTTTATTCTATCGTTTATTGAGATTTGAATAAACAAGAGTTTTTTAAAAAAATGCAGAAATATCTAAGGGAGAACTACTGTAATATGCATAGAATGTTTAGAAGTCTTATTTAAAACACGTCTGCTCTAGTTACGTAAAATAATGCCTTTTTGTTAGGTAATTCAAAATGGCTTCTGAGGATATTAATCCACTACCGTAAGGTTGGTAGGTAGTGGAATGAACGTCGCACTGGGGCATCACAACGCGCTATTGGCGACGGTTAGGGATCAATCCAGTAGGGAAAGATCCGAGGACACCACCACGTAATTTTGAACAACTGTCAGTGACGAGTTAACTGAGACTTCATGCTGAGCTGGCATCCCACTCTCCACACTGCCCCAACATGATTACATTTGAAGCCACGACAGATTTAACGAGGGTCGTCTGTTGGATCGGGTTGGAACTCGCAACCCTGTGATGGCTAATCCGTTACTCTTCCAACAGGGCTACCAAGGCAAAAAAAGACTTCTGGAGAAAACTAATCTGTAATAATGATGCATTACCGTTATTATTGTGATGATGTACGATTATATGTGACAGATAATTTCATGAGAATATGTTCAGAAGCTACGTGATAATTTATAAGGAATTTTAGAGAATCATTCTACTACTTTTCATGAAGTTTCTTGGCGATTGAATAAGAAAGTTTTTAAATGCAGAAGTAGCTAAGTGAAAACTAATGTATCATACCATAGAATATTTTGAAGTTTAATTTAATACTAGCTTAGTTCAGTGTAAAGATAGTACTTTTTTCGGTAGTTCAAAAACGACTTCTAGAGAAAAGCGGATATGCGAAAATGGTGCATTAACAATATTTTACAGTAATGATCTTTATTCTTATGATGAAATGTAAAAGATAATTTCACAAGAAATTGTTCAGAAGCACCAATAAAATTTTGAAGGATTCTTAGAGAATCATTATATTTGTGAGATCGCCTTGGAGTGTCATGACAATCGAATAAACAAGTTGAAACATAAGTATAGGAATGGCTAAGAGAAAACTGTTACAAATGTGCATAGTTTTTAAAGTTATATTTAATACGCATCTATTTTAGATAAGTACAAACAATATTTTTTCGTTCGGTAACTTAAAATGACTTCTAGAGAAAACGAATATGCGATAATAGCGGATTACCAATATTATCGTGATGACCTTTCTTTTATTTTTATATTACACTCGTCTCCGGCCTCTCGACCAGCAGTCCAATAAAGATCTGAAGTGGTAAAATATCACTATAGAGAGTGTCTATGGTATTTGCAACTGTACTGTTGCAAATGCCATAGTTGAAACATAAGTATAGGAATGGCTAAGACAAAACTGGTCTAAATGTGAATAATTTTTAAAGTTATATTTAATACGCATCTATTCTAGTTAAGTACAAACAATATTTTTCGTTCGGTAACTTAAAATGACTTCTAGAGAAAACGAATATGCGATAATAGCGTATTACCAATATTATCGTGATGACCTTTCTTTTATTTTTATATTACACTCGTCTCCGGCCTCTCGACCAGCAGTCCAATAAAGATCTGAAGTGGTAACATATCCACTAAAGAGATTGTCTATGGTATTTGCAACTGTACTGTTGCAAATGCCATAGTTGAAACATAAGTATAGGAATGGCTAAGACAAAACTGTTCTAAATGTGAATAATTTTTAAAGTTATATTTAATACGCATCTATTCTAGTTAAGTACAAACAATATTTTTTCGTTCGGTAACTTAAAATGACTTCTAGAGAAAACGAATATGCGATAATAGCGGATTACCAATATTATCGTGATGACCTTTCTTTTATTTTTATATTACACTCGTCTCCGGCCTCTCGACCAGCAGTCCAATAAAGATCTGAAGTGGTAAAATATCCACTATAGAGATTGTCTATGGTATTTGCAACTGTACTGTTGCAAATGCCATAGTTGAAACATAAGTATAGGAATGGCTAAGACAAAACTGTTCTAAATGTGAATAATTTTTAAAGTTATATTTAATACGCATCTATTCTAGTTAAGTACAAACAATATTTTTTCGTTCGGTAACTTAAAATGACTTCTAGAGAAAACGAATATGCGATAATAGCGGATTACCAATATTATCGTGATGACCTTTCTTTTATTTTTATATTACACTCGTCTCCGGCCTCTCGACCAGCAGTCCAATAAAGATCTGAAGTGGTAAAATATTCACTATAGAGATTGTCTATGGTATTTGCAACTGTACTGTTGCAAATGCCATAGTTGAAACATAAGTATAGGAATGGCTAAGACAAAACTGTTCTAAATGTGAATAATTTTTAAAGTTATATTTAATACGCATCTATTCTAGTTAAGTACAAACAATATTTTTCGTTCGGTAACTTAAAATGACTTCTAGAGAAAACGAATATGCGATAATAGCGGATTACCAATATTATCGTGATGACCTTTCTTTTATTTTTATATTACACTCGTCTCCGGCCTCTCGACCAGCAGTCCAATAAAGATCTGAAGTGGTAAAATATCCACTATAGAGATTGTCTATGGTATTTGCAACTGTACTGTTGCAAATGCCATAGTTGAAACATAAGTATAGGAATGGCTAAGACAAAACTGTTCTAAATGTGAATAATTTTTAAAGTTATATTTAATACGCATCTATTCTAGTTAAGTACAAACAATATTTTTTCGTTCGGTAACTTAAAATGACTTCTAGAGAAAACGAATATGCGATAATAGCGGATTACCAATATTATCGTGATGACCTTTCTTTTATTTTTATATTACACTCGTCTCCGGCCTCTCGACCAGCAGTCCAATAAAGATCTGAAGTGGTAAAATATCCACTAAAGAGATTATCTATGGTATTTGCAACTGTACTGTTGCAAATGCCATAGTTGAAACATAAGTATAGGAATGGCTAAGACAAAACTGTTATAAATGTGAATAATTTTTAAAGTTATATTTAATACGCATCTATTCTAGTTAAGTACAAACAATATTTTTCGTTCGGTAACTTAAAATGACTTCTAGAGAAAACGAATATGCGATAATAGCGGATTACCAATATTATCGTGATGACCTTTCTTTTATTTTTATATTACACTCGTCTCCGGCCTCTCGACCAGCAGTCCAATAAAGATCTGAAGTGGTAAAATATCCACTAAAGAGATTGTCTATGGTATTTGCAACTGTACTGTTGCAAATGCCATAGTTGAAACATAAGTATAGGAATGGCTAAGACAAAACTGTTCTAAATGTGAATAATTTTTAAAGTTATATTTAATACGCATCTATTCTAGTTAAGTACAAACAATATTTTTTCGTTCGGTAACTTAAAATGACTTCTAGAGAAAACGAATATGCGATAATAGCGGATTACCAATATTATCGTGATGACCTTTCTTTTATTTTTATATTACACTCGTCTCCGGCCTCTCGACCAGCAGTCCAATAAAGATCTGAAGTGGTAAAATATCCACTAAAGAGATTGTCTATGGTATTTGCAACTGTACTGTTGCAAATGCCATAGTTGAAACATAAGTATAGGAATGGCTAAGACAAAACTGTTCTAAATGTGAATAATTTTTAAAGTTATATTTAATACGCATCTATTCTAGTTAAGTACAAACAATATTTTTTCGTTCGGTAACTTAAAATGACTTCTAGAGAAAACGAATATGCGATAATAGCGGATTACCAATATTATCGTGATGACCTTTCTTTTATTTTTATATTACACTCGTCTCCGGCCTCTCGACCAGCAGTCCAATAAAGATCTGAAGTGGTAAAATATCCACTATAGAGATTGTCTATGGTATTTGCAACTGTACTGTTGCAAATGCCATAGTTGAAACATAAGTATAGGAATGGCTAAGACAAAACTGTTCTAAATGTGAATAATTTTTAAAGTTATATTTAATACGCATCTATTCTAGTTAAGTACAAACAATATTTTTTCGTTCGGTAACTTAAAATGACTTCTAGAGAAAACGAATATGCGATAATAGCGGATTACCAATATTATCGTGATGACCTTTCTTTTATTTTTATATTACACTCGTCTCCGGCCTCTCGACCAGCAGTCCAATAAAGATCTGAAGTGGTAAAATATCCACTAAAGAGATTGTCTATGGTATTTGCAACTGTACTGTTGCAAATGCCATAGTTGAAACATAAGTATAGGAATGGCTAAGACAAAACTGTTATAAATGTGAATAATTTTTAAAGTTATATTTAATACGCATCTATTCTAGTTAAGTACAAACAATATTTTTTCGTTCGGTAACTTAAAATGACTTCTAGAGAAAACGAATATGCGATAATAGCGGATTACCAATATTATCGTGATGACCTTTCTTTTATTTTTATATTACACTCGTCTCCGGCCTCTCGACCAGCAGTCCAATAAAGATCTGAAGTGGTAAAATATCCACTAAAGAGATTGTCTATGGTATTTTCAACTGTACTGTTGCAAATGCCATAGTTGAAACATAAGTATAGGAATGGCTAAGACAAAACTGTTCTAAATGTGAATAATTTTTAAAGTTATATTTAATACGCATCTATTCTAGTTAAGTACAAACAATATTTTTTCGTTCGGTAACTTAAAATGACTTCTAGAGAAAACGAATATGCGATAATAGCGGATTACCAATATTATCGTGATGACCTTTCTTTTATTTTTATATTACACTCGTCTCCGGCCTCTCGACCAGCAGTCCAATAAAGATCTGAAGTGGTAAAATATCCACTAAAGAGATTGTCTATGGTATTTGCAACTGTACTGTTGCAAATGCCATAGTTGAAACATAAGTATAGGAATGGCTAAGACAAATCTGCTATAAATATGAATAATTTTTAAAGTTATATTTAATACGCATCTATTCTAGTTAAGTACAAACAATATTTTTTCGTTCGGTAACTTAAAATGACTTCTAGAGAAAACGAATATGCGATAATAGCGGATTACCAATATTATCGTGATGACCTTTCTTTTATTTTTATATTACACTCGTCTCCGGCCTCTCGACCAGCAGTCCAATAAAGATCTGAAGTGGTAAAATATCCACTAAAGAGGTTGTCTATGGTATTTTCAACTGTACTGTTGCAAATGCCATAGTTGAAACATAAGTATAGGAATGGCTAAGACAAAACTGTTCTAAATGTGAATAATTTTTAAAGTTATATTTAATACGCATCTATTCTAGTTAAGTACAAACGATATTTTTTCGTGCGGTAACTTAAAATGACTTCTAGAGAAAACGAATATGCGATAATAGCGGATTACCAATATTATCGTGATGACCTTTCTTTTATTTTTATATTACACTCGTCTCCGGCCTCTCGACCAGCAGTCCAATAAAGATCTGAAGTGGTAAAATATCCACTAAAGAGATTATCTATGGTATTTGCAACTGTACTGTTGCAAATGCCATAGTTGAAACATAAGTATAGGAATGGCTAAGACAAAACTGTTATAAATGTGAATAATTTTTAAAGTTATATTTAATACGCATCTATTCTAGTTAAGTACAAACAATATTTTTTCGTTCGGTAACTTAAAATGACTTCTAGAGAAAACGAATATGCGATAATAGCGGATTACCAATATTATCGTGATGACCTTTCTTTTATTTTTATATTACACTCGTCTCCGGCCTCTCGACCAGCAGTCCAATAAAGATCTGAAGTGGTAAAATATCCACTATAGAGATTGTCTATGGTATTTGCAACTGTACTGTTGCAAATGCCATAGTTGAAACATAAGTATAGGAATGGCTAAGACAAAACTGTTCTAAATGTGAATAATTTTTAAAGTTATATTTAATACGCATCTATTCTAGTTAAGTACAAACAATATTTTTTCGTTCGGTAACTTAAAATGACTTCTAGAGAAAACGAATATGCGATAATAGCGGATTACCAATATTATCGTGATGACCTTTCTTTTATTTTTATATTACACTCGTCTCCGGCCTCTCGACCAGCAGTCCAATAAAGATCTGAAGTGGTAAAATATCCACTAAAGAGATTGTCTATGGTATTTGCAACTGTACTGTTGCAAATGCCATAGTTGAAACATAAGTATAGGAATGGCTAAGACAAAACTGTTCTAAATGTGAATAATTTTTAAAGTTATATTTAATACGCATCTATTCTAGTTAAGTACAAACAATATTTTTTCGTTCGGTAACTTAAAATGACTTCTAGAGAAAACGAATATGCGATAATAGCGGATTACCAATATTATCGTGATGACCTTTCTTTTATTTTTATATTACACTCGTCTCCGGCCTCTCGACCAGCAGTCCAATAAAGATCTGAAGTGGTAAAATATCCACTAAAGAGATTGTCTATGGTATTTGCAACTGTACTGTTGCAAATGCCATAGTTGAAACATAAGTATAGGAATGGCTAAGACAAAACTGTTCTAAATGTGAATAATTTTTAAAGTTATATTTAATACGCATCTATTCTAGTTAAGTACAAACAATATTTTTTCGTTCGGTAACTTAAAATGACTTCTAGAGAAAACGAATATGCGATAATAGCGGATTACCAATATTATCGTGATGACCTTTCTTTTATTTTTATATTACACTCGTCTCCGGCCTCTCGACCAGCAGTCCAATAAAGATCTGAAGTGGTAAAATATCCACTATAGAGATTGTCTATGGTATTTGCAACTGTACTGTTGCAAATGCCATAGTTGAAACATAAGTATAGGAATGGCTAAGACAAAACTGTTCTAAATGTGAATAATTTTTAAAGTTATATTTAATACGCATCTATTCTAGTTAAGTACAAACAATATTTTTTCGTTCGGTAACTTAAAATGACTTCTAGAGAAAACGAATATGCGATAATAGCGGATTACCAATATTATCGTGATGACCTTTCTTTTATTTTTATATTACACTCGTCTCCGGCCTCTCGACCAGCAGTCCAATAAAGATCTGAAGTGGTAACATATCCACTAAAGAGATTGTCTATGGTATTTGCAACTGTACTGTTGCAAATGCCATAGTTGAAACATAAGTATAGGAATGGCTAAGACAAAACTGTTCTAAATGTGAATAATTTTTAAAGTTATATTTAATACGCATCTATTCTAGTTAAGTACAAACAATATTTTTTCGTTCGGTAACTTAAAATGACTTCTAGAGAAAACGAATATGCGATAATAGCGGATTACCAATATTATCGTGATGACCTTTCTTTTATTTTTATATTACACTCGTCTCCGGCCTCTCGACCAGCAGTCCAATAAAGATCTGAAGTGGTAAAATATCCACTAAAGAGATTGTCTATGGTATTTGCAACTGTACTGTTGCAAATGCCATAGTTGAAACATAAGTATAGGAATGGCTAAGACAAAACTGTTATAAATGTGAATAATTTTTAAAGTTATATTTAATACGCATCTATTCTAGTTAAGTACAAACAATATTTTTTCGTTCGGTAACTTAAAATGACTTCTAGAGAAAACGAATATGCGATAATAGCGGATTACCAATATTATCGTGATGACCTTTCTTTTATTTTTATATTACACTCGTCTCCGGCCTCTCGACCAGCAGTCCAATAAAGATCTGAAGTGGTAAAATATCCACTAAAGAGATTGTCTATGGTATTTGCAACTGTACTGTTGCAAATGCCATAGTTGAAACATAAGTATAGGAATGGCTAAGACAAATCTGCTATAAATATGAATAATTTTTAAAGTTATATTTAATACGCATCTATTCTAGTTAAGTACAAACAATATTTTTTCGTTCGGTAACTTAAAATGACTTCTAGAGAAAACGAATATGCGATAATAGCGGATTACCAATATTATCGTGATGACCTTTCTTTTATTTTTATATTACACTCGTCTCCGGCCTCTCGACCAGCAGTCCAATAAAGATCTGAAGTGGTAAAATATCCACTAAAGAGGTTGTCTATGGTATTTTCAACTGTACTGTTGCAAATGCCATAGTTGAAACATAAGTATAGGAATGGCTAAGACAAAACTGTTCTAAATGTGAATAATTTTTAAAGTTATATTTAATACGCATCTATTCTAGTTAAGTACAAACGATATTTTTTCGTGCGGTAACTTAAAATGACTTCTAGAGAAAACGAATATGCGATAATAGCGGATTACCAATATTATCGTGATGACCTTTCTTTTATTTTTATATTACACTCGTCTCCGGCCTCTCGACCAGCAGTCCAATAAAGATCTGAAGTGGTAAAATATCCACTAAAGAGATTATCTATGGTATTTGCAACTGTACTGTTGCAAATGCCATAGTTGAAACATAAGTATAGGAATGGCTAAGACAAAACTGTTATAAATGTGAATAATTTTTAAAGTTATATTTAATACGCATCTATTCTAGTTAAGTACAAACAATATTTTTTCGTTCGGTAACTTAAAATGACTTCTAGAGAAAACGAATATGCGATAATAGCGGATTACCAATATTATCGTGATGACCTTTCTTTTATTTTTATATTACACTTGTCTCCGGCCTCTCGACCAGCAGTCCAATAAAGATCTGAAGTGGTAAATTATCCACTAAAGAGATTGTCTATGGTATTTTCAACTGTACTGTTGCAAATGCCATAGTTGAAACATAAGTATAGGAATGGCTAAGACAAAACTGTTATAAATGTGAATAATTTTTAAAGTTATATTTAATACGCATCTATTCTAGTTAAGTACAAACAATATTTTTTCGTTCGGTAACTTAAAATGACTTCTAGAGAAAACGAATATGCGATAATAGCGGATTACCAATATTATCGTGATGACCTTTCTTTTATTTTTATATTACACTCGTCTCCGGCCTCTCGACCAGCAGTCCAATAAAGATCTGAAGTGGTAAAATATCCACTAAAGAGATTGTCTATGGTATTTTCAACTGTACTGTTGCAAATGCCATAGTTGAAACATAAGTATAGGAATGGCTAAGACAAAACTGTTCTAAATGTGAATAATTTTTAAAGTTATATTTAATACGCATCTATTCTAGTTAAGTACAAACAATATTTTTTCGTTCGGTAACTTAAAATGACTTCTAGAGAAAACGAATATGCGATAATAGCGGATTACCAATATTATCGTGATGACCTTTCTTTTATTTTTATATTACACTCGTCTCCGGCCTCTCGACCAGCAGTCCAATAAAGATCTGAAGTGGTAAAATATCCACTAAAGAGATTGTCTATGGTATTTGCAACTGTATTGTCATGAACTTAATGTCAGTCTTTGAAGTGGTCTTATGTCATCTCGTCTAGTTCACAAAGAGGACAGATTGCTGGTTTTGATACTCTAGTATGATGTATGTATCTCGTGATTTTTCTTTATTTTATTTCACGTAACATATAATATCATCTAGTGGAACACTATGGTTCTCAAGAAGAAAAACATTCGCGGATGTCTTCATGGAGGGAAACAGCTAGCTCCTTCGGGACACGTGATGCACAGTTTAAATATCTCTGAAGTACGTAAAGGTAGGTAAGAATTCCTCGCGCGCGCAATAAGTAGATACCGTCCAAATTAAGTAATAAGCCCCTATTAGAAAAAATTCAGCAATGAACTTATAAGAACAAAATTGAAAACGAAATCATGTGGGCATTTCACTTGTCCCTTCCCTAAAACACATCAATAAATTCGTTCGAAGCATGGATTGAAAATTAAAAATTTTGCTTCAAAAGTTTCGATCTCAAGGAGGGTTTGTCACACATACCCTATTGCTTACGTCACTTTTTACTGGTATAAGAAAAGGTTAATAAGTTAAAATGTTTGGCAAAAAATTGTTAATACGAAATATAAATGTTATTTATAACAAAAATTGTGTTCTGTTTTGTCAAAAGTTTGCTACCTTATCAAACTAAATCAAGTTCTTCGGCCTTCGGCACTTCATGGGGCGGACTGATGGTTCTTATTTAAGGAGAACCCAATGGGTAAACCGGCGTTACTCTTAACAGGCAATCATAAATATCCAGCTTACAAACCCGGATCGGAATACGGGACCTACTGAGTGGCAAACAAACGCTGTCACCACTGCACTGTACCAGTTAGGTGGTCCTACAATCTCTAGCTAAGGTAATCTGGAATATTATGGACACAAAAAATTTATTGAAGTGATCAACTTAGTTATGCTACAGTTGGTTATTGACTTGCACTAGTTTCTTTAACTTAATAGGCCGCACAAATTTTCAAAAGTCAGTCAAGGCTTTTAAACAATGGAAAATATTTTGCTATCCGCCAATTGGTACACAGTGTCTGAGTAGCATAGGTTTTCCTTAATACTTGCAAAAATTTAACACTATCTGCATATTTTCATAAAAAAGCTACGAAGAACAGAAATTTGCAGGGATAAGTTAAAAAAGTAAGCTTAGCTAGTCTAGAACAGTTTAGGTCTCTAGAACAAAACTTTTAGTTGGTAATACCAACCTAAGGTTTTGCTCTAAAGAGCAGATACATTATTAAGACAAATGCACGAATGTTTACAAAATAAAACTAATGAATACCTTATTCTTAATATTTAAGCAACCACTCCGTTACCATAAGACAGTGGTTCTTAACCTGGGGTGTGTGCACCCCTGGGGGTGCGAGAGAGCATTTCCAGGGGTGCGAGAGAAGTTTCGATAGACGACAGCGATTTAATAAAAGACGATCTTATTGAAATATAAGCCAATGCATGTATTCAAATGCAATTTGAAAAACTGGACTTGCAGAACAATTCTGGTGTACACAGGTTATAACTTTACATACAGCTGGCAAAAGCAGCATTGTAGAAACTTTTATCATTTGCCACCACCTACCTCCTTGGAATGGGATTTTCATCACTTTTACACATAAAAACAAAATCCAGAAATCGCTTAAATGCGAGTGAGACTTACGCGTGGCTCTTTCAAAAAAGGAGCCTCGCTTCAAAAGTGTGAATAAACAACATAGCCATTGAAAATTGAGATAGTACTTTGTATGTATATGTAAATGCATGTGTTTATTTTTCAATAAATAAATTATGCCATAAGAGAACATCCATTAAAGGACATGGCTGTCGCCTTTAGGTTTTCCATAGATCTTATTTCATTACCTGTTATTTAACAAATTTATCAACAATCGTAAGTTTCGTGTTTTCACTATATGTGATATTTAGTGCCAAAATTCTAAAAACGGCTCTTCTATTCTTAACTGTTTTAATTCTAACTTAACTGTTTTAAACTAATTCTAACTTTTACTGGTTTATTAACCCCATGAGGGGAGCACACGCATATCCGTTCGGCGAATATTAATCTTCCCTGCGTGACTGCTAAAATGTTTTGATCTGAACCAATAGAACCTTTCCTGATTCTATCTGTTATCCACTCATTGAGTCTTCCGCGTCAGGGAAAAAAGAGGTTAACTCAAAATGGCTACTATCAAAATCTTAATTTTAATATTTCTTTCGCACAAATATTCAGGAAGAAAAAGAAGCATGTCATGATACAAATAATCGAAATTTAGATTTGTAGATTTATCTAGTTTTAATCTTAAGCATATATTATATTTTAAATTGTAATGATGCCACTTGACTCCTTTGAACTCATAAAAATTCACACTTAACGCCTTTTGTCCTGACACAGAAAAATATGTTATGTAAAAGCAATACCTCACTTCTCAGAAATCTTGTGAAACTCAGAGGGATAAAACATGCCCATTATTTCTGCAAGAACTTTTGATAAGGTAGTACCATAACACGTTTCAATTTCGACTTTCCTAAAATAACAATTTTCAACTGAATTTAGATCTAAATTTAGAAGTCTATATCTTCAACACTGCAGACTTAATTCTGTTTTTAAATTAACTCATGCATAGTTTAATTTGCTTACGTTACTATCATATCTGGTTTTTCTATGCTTTAAAATTTATTTCAGCTTTAGGCCCTATTTTGTAAAAAGCTAAGGCGGAATGCTATTACCTTTTCCCAGGAAAATCCCTCCTAAATTTAAACAAAAATACTGCGTAAGAAGTGGCGTTATAATTCGATTATGATCAGAACATGGAAGGGGCTTTACAAGAACTTATTATTCCTTTCCGTCATGGGTTTCAATTTATTTTTATTCTTTGTGAAGAGATCAGCTCATATTTCAATTCTATTTCGATTATTTACTTGGACGAAGAGAAATTCAATTAAGTTCTTATGACAGAAAATGTTCCCAGAAAATACAATGAGGTACAATGATAACAAATAAAAATCCTTGTCCTAATACTTTAGAAAATGAATTATTTATAATTGCCCTTTGTCATTCTGAGAGACCTTCAATTTGTTTTAGAAAAATAGGTATTCCTAAAGTCTATTTCGCAATCCCTACAAGATTCTTCTGTTGACATTTAAACGACACTCTGCTAATATAAAATCCATATTATCTGTTATACTCTACCAGTAGTAATTCCGTTGTAAAGTAAATAGGGAAGAGACTTGTAAACCTACAATTCACTGCTTTTTTATTAGTGAGTGAAATAAGAACACAAACAAATAGTAATACAACGAACAAAGTAACATCCATCAAATGTCTCAAATACTTTGTTCACATAAAACTGCAAAGAAAAAAGAGTTTTATATGAAATTTCATTGTTACGATTGAAATAAAACACGAACATCCATTTTAAAGTCAGTGCTTGTCGGAATGATACATCTTTAAGGGAAAGATAAATGCCATTTACTTGTTAGTTTCCGGTTAATCCAGACGTTTTTAGTGTTACAATAAAGGATATTTGATTAAAAAAAGAAACGATGGAGCCAAAGTGAATTTGCCCTCCGTGGTGGTTTCGAAGAGATATCTCGTCCATCAAGATCTGTTCAGTTTTGCTAATGACGAGATATCTCGTCCTCACGTTATTGCCGATTTTTTATATGATGACGAGATCAAGATCTGGTAAGTATTTTTCTAATAAAGAGATATTTCGTGCATCAAGGTCTGGATAGTTTTGCTAATGTCGAGGTACCTCGTCGTGACAACAATCAGAAGGGTTAAATGTAGAACTACGTATTGTAAGATAAAAAGCGTTGTTTGCTAATGGCGAGATATCTCGTCCTCACGTTATTGCCGATTTTTTATATGACGAGATCAAGATCTGGTAAGTTTTTTTAATAAAGAGATATTTCGTGCATCAAGGTCTGGTTAGTTTTGCTAATGTCGAAATACCTCGTCGTGACAAAAATCAGAAGGGTTAAATGTAGAACTACGTATTGTAAGGTCCACAGAAAGGGCTTGGGGTTTAGAGTCAATATCACTGATCGTTCCTTTGCGGTGCCCTCTTTAATTAGCTGTCCCTCGGTGTCAACTGGAGGGACGAAAGAAGGAACAAGACTTCGAATTCTCAAATTGAGCAGTTTTTGGCACCAGGTCACCGACCGTTTGAGTTGATTCCTGTAACATCTTAATCCCTTTTTACAGCGCTCTCAGTCGAGGGACCCAAATTCTAAAATTTCATAGACCATGGTTTAAAACGGTACAGTTTTGATGTAAAGACTTTTTTGACGCGCTTTTAATGTCGCCAAGGTATAATTTCTTACAAAAAGTTGCCCTACCACCAGAAAAATCAAACTTGAAATTTCGCAAAAGAACAAACACCCTGGAACTTATTCACAACACTAAATACCGAAGGTATGGTAAAATAAAAATAAGATAATGATTTACATTAATTAATAAGAAACTCCAATAAAAGCAAGAAACGATACAATATCATGCGATTTCACTGTGTGGGGTGTTTAAAATATAAACTTAAAGTCTTTATTTTCTTCAAATTTACAGGA
Organism: Meta bourneti; assembly: GCA_933210815.1. Taxonomy (NCBI): domain Eukaryota; kingdom Metazoa; phylum Arthropoda; class Arachnida; order Araneae; family Tetragnathidae; genus Meta; species Meta bourneti. Next base: position 71,793,921 of record OW119928.1, read on the forward strand.
AACAGAAAATAATTTTAAAAAATTCAGGTTGACCAATGAAATCAAAGGACGTTATGATGTAAAAATTGGAAAAAATTAAAGGACCAATGAAATGAAAGGATGATTAAAAGGAAATTCAAAGAACTTCCCAAAATATTCAAGAACCGAAAAGGGCTGGAAATGAACATTTTAACTACATTAAATTGCCATTATCCTAATCAAGCGGGGTTGCCTTTGCCTGCCACAACTCGCTACAAAACTCACCCCCAAAAGCGTTGTTACGAAAATGTCTTTACATTGTGACAACAATCATTAAGCGAATTTTAAGCACGTTCGCACGCTGCTGTCATTAGACAGCTCTGCGCGAAACCAAGTATTAAGTCGCACGTGCGCGTACTATTTCTCCCCATTCAAAATTTAATTTCTGTTCTAAAGATTTTCTCTCGCGAAAGTCCACATGTCAAACCATTTGATTTTTATTCAATTATCAGTATTAATTGTTACATTTGAATAAATTACGTTTTCTTGTTTCTGAGATGCTTATTGCACAGTTACATGCTGAAATAACATCAGCTGGTAACACGCTGAAATAACATCGAATAATTGATTGCTGTTAGCCACCATTTGAGTTGAGGTTCTTCCAGAAGCCAGAACCGGCGCCACCAAAGGTGGATCCCCCGAAAACGAGTAAAGCACTATTACCTTTTTTTACAAGAACGGTCTAAAGCGGATTGAATCGTGGCCGCAAAGGTAAGTGTTTTGTTTCCTAGCATTGCTGCTTTTAAATGTTACCTGTTGACGAAGATGCAAAAGACACATCCAAGGTATCCTCTAAAATTCCTCCGTTTTGGAGAGATAGATCGGACCTATGGTTCAAACAACTCGATTGTCAATTTAAAATTGACAATATAAGCGTTGACTCAACAAAATTCAATTATGTTGTTCCTGCTCTTGATCAAATGGAATTGTGCCTAATATCTGATATTTTAGAAAATCCACCAGCTGAAAGATCGTACTCTGCTTTGAAAATTAGGTTGTCAAAGGTACATCAAAGCTGTACCTTTAGAACCTAAGTGTAAATAGCGTAAATTCCTCTGCTTAATGAATAATTATCTAAATTTTAATTTAGTCGTGTCCTTAGCAAACCTCTCGATCCAGCACATTACAGTATGCCCTGTATTGTGACTATTACAAACAACACACTTGCGTCATTACCATCTTATGACCCAAATGTCAAAAGCTCGCAGAAGACACACACATCCAGCTATTCTGCCACTCTATAAGTGATTAACCACCATGATCTAAAACAGTCTGCGATTCGATAGCCAATCGGCTAAGTTGATTTGTGACCTTACTACAGCGACTCCGCTATTTCATTAGAAGGTCGGTGAAACAGTTGGTATGAAGTCATCTTAAGGCTGGAAGTCCTACGCATGCTCCGCTCGCTCAGCCGTTAGCCATCTGTATTTTTATGTGACTAACATGTGTTGCATTTTCTATAGGAATTTTCAGTGTAAATAAAGAAACCATCGGTAGACGAGGATTTTACTTCTAATTACCCAATACGGAATGCGTGCAGGAAGCCAGTCTACAATAAAAACACTGCCAGTCGACATGTAGCTTACAGCAAAAGCCTCATACTCAATTAAGTTTCACCCCTATCTATTTATTATTCTACTAGTTATTACTTTGATATTAAAAACGCAAGATACGAACATGCTATCAATCGAAAATATCTTTTTATTATTTCTTGAACAAACAGATCTTTTGACGATCCCTTTTTCTTTTACGCATTTTTTTGAATGTTTAATCTCATCCAAACATCCCTGCAGGGCTGAAAAAAGCATGCCCTCATGTTTTTGTAAGTAGCCTTTTACCATCAGCAAAAGCAAAAGCATTACTTATCAATTCCAACTCGCTATTCTTACCTCGGGTTTTCGGAAAATAATCGAAATTTTTCTTTTAAAATTGTTTTTCTATTGAGGTCATATTTTCACTTTTATTTGAGGCAGCTTACGTCTGAATAAGAAGAAGGTATCTCCATCCATTACTGGCCTATATATATATTTAAAAAATAAAAGCCCTGGTAATTCAAGGTGTGCATACAATGTTGCGTAGAACAAGTTTCGAAACACAAACAACTGACTTTTGTATGTTTAAAATAAGTATTTTTCATTGCATAAAATGAAACTTGAGTAAAGTTCGGAAAGCTGGTTTTGGGAATAAGAATGAAAAAGTTTTCTGATTACGTCGAAGCTTTTTCGGATTTGTAAATGATTCTGTTTTACCGTCATAGTTTAGATGAAATTTTTAAGTCTAAAATCTTTTTACAATAGTGATTCAAAAACATATTCATAACGTAACCATTTTAATAGTTTAATGCCTATATCTCTAATGAGGATATAAACAATTTGAAGTAAATTAAGTAAACATGTTTAGATCATCTATAATAAAGGGAATTTTTAATTATTTTGAAGTCACGCAAAATATTTCCTGTTATTGTTAAATAAAAGAATTTATTAAAACAAAGAATTGATAAATCAAATAATTTGTTAAATCAAAGAATTTGTTAAATAAAGGAATTGGTTAAATCAAAGAAGTGATTAAACTAAGGAATATATGAAATCAAAGAATTTGTTACATCAAAGAAATATTAAATCAAAGAATTATTAAATTAAAGAATTATTAAATCAAAGACTTGTTAAATTCAAGAACTTGTTAGTCAAAGTATTTTTAAATCAATGAATTGTTAAACATTAAAGAATTATCATTCAAAGAATTGTTCAATCAAAGAATTGTGCAATCAAAGAATTGTTCAATCAAAGAATTGTTCAATCAAGGAATTGTTCAATCAAAGAATTGTTAGCAAATAATTGTTAAATCTACGAATCGTCTTCGAAAAGAATAAAATAAAAACAGTTTTGTTTCAGTAACTTTTGAAGTTTGTTGTTACCTCGGGAGCTTCATTTTTAATGAAAATCTGAAATTGAAAAATCATATTTTCATGGACTTGACAATATTTCAGCTCTTGAGAGTCTTGTTTACTTTCTTTGATAGCTGTCAAAATTGCTTATGTAACTTGTGTTTACCTAATATTCTTTAAGTTTGAAAAAATCACTTGAGACAGTTTTTGTTTCACTGGAGCAGTAGAAAGTTCCGGGAGTGATTTCCTTTCAAAAAATGAATGTTCTGTCATTTTTAGACACTTCTAATGTCCTCTTTGTAAACATTTTTGTTTTTTAAGTAAATATTTTGTTAACAAATGTTTGGGAGGGGAAAATTACACATGACCAATAAGATGCGTATCTTGATTGGCGCAAAATTTTCCCTTTCATTACTTAAGTACTTTTAAGTACTTAACCATCGATTTCAGCAACACTTCAAATGACATTCAACACTACCAATACAGGTTTTTTCGTAGAACCAAAATGGCTGATTCAGCTTCTCTCCAAAATACAGACGAGATAGGGACATGGCGACTCCTTATATTCCTTACTCCATGATTCGAGATGGCTCTCGTCACAATTGACTCGTACTTCGATGATCCATGATAAATAGTTGAATTGACAATGATCTATGCATATCACTTCCAACAACTATCTGAGGCTATGTGATAAAAGGGACTGTTTCCACTTCTAAAGTCTCAAACCATACGTTTCACCAACATCTAACTTGACATTCAACACTATCAATACAGGCTTTTTTGTAGAACCAAGATGACTGATTCGGCTCCCTCCGAAATACAGACGAGATAGGGACATGATGACTCGACTCCTTATGTTTCTTATTCCATAACTCCAAATGGATCTCATCACAATCAGCTCGCACTTCGATGACCCACGATGAACTGTTCAATTCAATGATATGCATATCACTCCCAATAACTGTCTGAAGCTGTGTGATAACAGTCACTGCTTCTACTCTTATCACTACTTTACTTCCGTTTCCGTTCGGATTCATTTCAACACTCTCGGTTTGCACCTGCACTCGGCTAATAAAGGCAACACAGGACAGTCAAATTATCGCAATAATACATTGTATAACTACACAGACGGAAGTGCGTGCAGCAGTGATCTCAATACACCTCACTCCCTCGCACGCAATTTGCATTCAGTCAACCAGCTGTAGTGATAGCATCTATCGAATTCAGTCACTACTAAATTCACGAGGGGGAGTACTGCGATGAATGCTGCCACCACTTCAAAAATTAATTTGCAATATTATTTGTCTATCTGTACTGTCTATCTGTGTCTGAGTTAAGTAGTCGCAACTCCAATTTTGTCCATCTATCTTTATACATATATATAAGTAGATATAATATGTGTGTCATCCCTTATACCGCCACCAGAGGTCACACCAAGCGGGAGGAGCAGAAACATGGACTTTTTTTCATTCTGAAATGAGTTGTGATTGGAGAAACTGATTAAGACGCTTCCAAAATAACTCAAAAAACCATGTGCCAGCATGTAAGCTGTGCCATGATTTCTATGTAACTTCTTCTGTATATAAATTTAATAGTTAATTGATTGTTGTGTTCGTCCTCATCTCCGTGTAATCCAGCTTGTGCAATCGTCAAATCTTTGTCACACCACACACTAGGCAACATACTATATACATATAAATAAACCGTCAATGTGAAAAATACTGACATAGTATATGGCGCCAATGAAATGTTTTAAATGTGTAACGATTTTAGGTAACGCATTAAATGTCTGTTATTTTAATATATTTTTTCTGTTACTAGGCATTGTATATAATACCTAGGCATTATACAGAACGGTAAGCAATACTTAAGCAAAATGTGGAAAGAAAGTTATGAAAAGACTTATTTAAAACACATGTATGAAAATGAAAGAAGAAATACCAAGTGAAGTACTGGACTTTCTTACTAAGAACAAGAGAAAAGAACTAGTGTTGACCTACTAGATGCAACATTATTGGCGGAAGACTTTTATTCTATTCCGGTTTGCTTTTGGCATTGCATGGAATGGCTAGGAAATGTGTGAAATATTAAGCGTTTTATACTTTAAGATCCCATTTACTGAATTTTATAAATTTCCTAGGCATTATATACAATGCCTAATTTCATACAATGACGGTGACATATACAGTTTGGTAGTTTGAAGCTGCACTGTCCTTGTACGGTTTCCCTACAAGCACCCAAACTAGCAAGTGATAGTTCATAATCGATAGAAGAAATATTATGCTTTCCTGGTGAAGACAACTCTGTCAAATAATTTTTACGTGTTTGTTCAATCATAAATAAACTTGACCCGTTTCAGGAAAATTTTGTGTCCCCACCCTTTTTGGAATTTTCTTAGCACGTATTTCCTTTTTCAGTTCATAAATGTCCCTAGCACAGTCAGCGGAAATCTCTTCGACTCTATATTTTACTAAGAATATTTTGCGTTCTGGTGGTATTGACTGCAAATGCAAATCTTTTAGATAATAGCACCTTTCAGGGAATTCATTACAAATTCCTTGAAAAAGCACACTTGAACTGATATTGGGTACATATAGGAAGTGACAAGCTGTGACTTAAGTCACCGTTTATTGCTGAAGCTGAGCACAATTTCTCTGCTACGTCAACCCCAGATTTTAGAGAAAGTTCCAATAAAAGGCATAACATACTTTGTGATGCTGGCTCTAGATTTGAAAGTCCGAGCCAGTAGCCGGTTTTTATGGGAAATAAATTTTACTCCACCTCGGAATTTATGACTTTATCGTTGAAGAACTCCTGGCTATAAAACACCATGGTAACGTTTAGTGGAGAATAAAACTTCATGAATTTATTGGACCACGCGAGAGTAACAGAAGGTTAAATAGCACTTACTTTAAAAGGCATTTATGAAATGTCATTAACTGCTCAATATTTGCTCCGTTTTATAATTTATTCGCAAATTCTGTTCCGAGACCCTAATGAAGACTTGAGAATTTCACACAGCAGGGGTACACAACTTAATGAATGCTGAGGGCTGGATAGTGAAGGAAGCGAGCCGCATGCATTAGTTTGAAGAGGGGACGGTGTTTAATCTGTGGAACTGCAATAGTAATTCATTTTAGGGGAAGTTACAGTATACAGAAAATGTGACAGGACAACAAAAGGAAATCAAGGAAAGGAGCAGTAGCACTTTTCAGACTCTGAACTTAAGTGGAATATGATTGGAAATTTAATCCTGACTAAATCTATAATGTGATTATTTATGCTATTTTGAAATTATTTTGGCCGTTTGATGTACAATGTCTGCTAAGCCATTCCAGAATATTACAGTAAATGTAAAATAAAAAAGCGTCATAATGGATGCTTATATATTTGTGGAATAAATGCATATAATGTTTGAAACTACACATCATTTTTGTACTTAAAGTTATATTACGTAAAAGTCAACCTTAAAACAAAATAATAGCCAATTGCTAAAACCACATTTTGCCTTGGAGCACACCTGGGGAGAATTGATATTCATATCTACAGGGAATGCATATTTGAAAACCTTCCGATTTCATAGCATGATAAGGATCACCTCCTAATCAACCCGGGTCTGGACTCTCTGAACAACAGGTCAGGAAGCCCTCAAAGATCTATTGAGATTCCAGAGAGAAAATTATGAGATGCCAATTCATATGTCATAAGAACGACATTCATTAACCCTCCTGGGGGTTGTCTCTATGTCGTCCTTAGCAAAACTTACCAGATCTTGATAGACGAGATAACTCGTTGAAACTACTTGGAGGGTTAAACATCAATGTAAAGCTACATTTGTTTCTATAAGAGTAATTATAGTCGGGGTGGTAGGATCGTTTGGCGCCAGGACCACTCTTGGCAGGCACTTGTAGTCGTGAGTTTGTTGGCAGGCTGTTGTAGAAATCTCGTTCTTTTCTCGTTCTTAAAATTATCCCTCAATTCATACTTATTTTGGTTCATAATTGAAGACGCTTGTTCATACACAAAAATTGGCTTCCAAAAATGTTTAACACTTTCTAGACAGTCGCTATCAAATTTTTAAGTTTACTCTCTTTCAGGATTTAGAATAAATTTGTTAAGCAAAATTCTTTTACTCTTCACTTACACGTCGCTGAACATTGAACATTGGAAATCATTTATCTGCAATTGCACGTCGGTACATACCTTGTCTGAGAAGCGTTGGACCCTAGTCCTTTTAGGAAAAGAAATTTAACATTCTCTCATACGTATAGTAAAGCCCTTCCTGTGTCTTAGAACACAACTTACGCCTCTTTCTTATTTCACCGACATTCTTATCTGCCTTTTAGAAAATTTATGGCTATTTTATTAACCCTACAAGAAGTTTCGAGATGTCTCGTCCATCAATCTGTGGACAATTTTGCTAATGACGAGATATCTCGACTATCAAGATCTGATCAGTTTTGTTAATGACGAGATACCTCGGCTGGACAAAACTACCCTATTACTCCAACGGGTATTAACCGCTTCCCTTACAAATTCTTTTGAAAAAAATTGCAAAAAATCATCACATTTTTTTATTTTATTATTAAATACAAGGAAACGAAACAAAACAAAATATGTAGGTTTTAAGTTGAATTTTTAATTTTTTACAGGTGTAAAAGCATTTAGTTTTAATATTAGTTTACTATCCCGAGTTATCTCGGGCAAATGAAGAAAAGTTAAATATTAGTCTTTGTATGATAGTTTTTGAAACAAGGGACAACACAAAGTGATACTTGACATTCTGTACACTGGTATCTGGTCTCTTTTCTTACTGGCTGACCTCTGGAATCTCTTTTACGGGAGCACAGAGTACACTGTCTCGTTGGATTTGATTTTTTTTCAGTAGCAGGAATAACATCTGGAAAATGCCTTGAGGTTAACCTGAGTGGTGAAGGACTAATGCTGGGTCTTCCTGATGTGGCAGAAAACTCGTCACGATGATTTTCTGAAATTAGTTTTTCAATCAGTTCCATTCTAAATTGTTTAGGTGATCGTGAACCTCCTGATTTACAGTACAAAATGTAGGAATTCCACAAGGCCAAATCCAATAAATGGAAGAAAATTTTCTTATAATATTTTTTCCCTCTTTTTCTGGGTGTAGAATAAGCAGCTAAATGCTGGTCGACTTTATCTACGCCACCCATTTTGTCATTGTAGTCAACTACACATTTAGGCCTGGACTTTGTCTCTCCCCGTTTATTTGTCACATCCTGCATTTCGATTGTATGTATTGTGGAAATTAGACTAACATCCTTCTTATCTTTCCATTTCATTACAGTTACTTTCCCTCTCTGATACCCAATAATTTCTCCTTTTTTTAATTTCTTTGTCTTTAGATCTCGAGGTAAATCTTTTCTATTCAATCGGAGTGTTCCACACACATCAGTCTTCCTTTTGACTAACGTATCAGCCAAACCTGGCGAGTTATAAAAATTGTCCATGGTAAGACAATATCCTTTGTCCAGCAGTGGTTTTGTAAGAGTCATCACAACTCGGGATGACATAGGAAGATCATCGAATGAATTATCGAAATTAGTTCCCATTCCACTGTATATAATGGCATTCCACACGTACCCACTCTTAGATTCGCACAGTAAGAAACTCTTTATTCCAAATCGCGCTCTCTTCAAAGGGATGTACTGCACCCACCCGAGTCTTCCTTTATAAAGAAGTAAACTTTCATCTATTGTTATATCTCGTTCAGGTATAATTGCACTCTGAAACTTCTCAAGTAAATGTTGCAGAATTGGCCATACCTTATTTAGTTTTGGACAAGGATGTGTACTTGCATCATATGCATCATTGTTGCTGAAGTGCAAGTTTTGCTTTATCTGACAAAATCGTCTGTATGACATTGTTTTTGCAAAAAATGGCGTATTCCACAACTGATTTTTACTCCAATAATCTTGCAGATCTGGTTTTTTTATAACACCTTGGAGAATAGTTATTCCCAAAAAAACTCTTATTTCATTTTGAGAAGTAGAACACCATGGTTTTGAATGCAATCTACGAGCACGCTCTTCCGCATATCGATTTGTTTCGGTTGTAATAATGTCAATCAATTCATTATCAAAATATTTATAGAAAAATTCCAAAACATTACGGATATCAATATTGAAATTCATACCTGCGTTGGCAGTAAAAGGAAAACGAGCAGGTGCAGGTGGCAACTTCGTTTTTTGAATTGCACACCATTGACGAGCTGCCGGCAAATCGTCCGAATCACGAACTATCGTCTTCAATAAGGCTACATACAGAAGAATCACTTCCACTATTTTCAATGTCCACCTCTTCATAATCACTATCTGAAAAATCATCGCTTCGCTATCTTGCATCATCGCCATTATTTTACTTTTTTTCAAAGCAACTATCCTTCTTTATACATTACTAATCCACAAGCCGACGTATACTATACAATAGGGAAAACACGTGAGCAGTCCCGCCAAAAGAGCCGCGAAACCAACAAAACTTGGCAAACTGCCAATCAAAGCTGAATATTTCCTTTCATTTCCTCCAGGCCGAGTAAAACCGTGATAAAACAAATCGTACTGACAAATTCTGCTTCGCCCGAGTTTTCTCGGGATAATAATTAACTGCAATATATACGAACCCGAGATAACTCGGGATAATCAGGCAAGCGGTTAAGATCCGAGTAGGAAAAACAAATTGTCTCTTGGCTTGGTGTAGGATACAGTACAGGATAGTTTTCAACGCGAAGATAAACCACCAGGAGGGTTAAACTGATTAAAATGAAAATTACTTTTAGATGTAAGATCTTCTTGATCTGTATGTTGTACACACCTGCCATATAATCTGTAAAGGTCAATGCCCTCTTTTGGAAAATGCAATTTCTTGAAAGGTAGAGAAAGAAACAATAATCTATCGTCCTGAAAGAGAATTCAACATTTAGATAGTTGAAAAAATAACCAAGGCCTTTGTTGAAAACATCTTGAAGAGGAAACCTCTAAAAAACAGTTCAATCAAAGAAACCACAAGAAAAAAGCAATTATAAAAAGGCACATCACAATTCTGAGTATCTAAAAATAGCATGTGGAAGCCCAGAAAATTCTTATTTACTATCAAAAATATCTATCGAAATCCTAAGGAATTAACTCAAAGCAAAGTTATATAAAACCCAAAACGCCGTTCACTTTCAAAAGGATGCAATAGATGACAACGGCAAAGACGAAAGGGCACAATTAAAATTCAAGTAAAGTATGAAAAATGTAAGCAAATTTAATTGATAAAACATATAAAAAGTGTGTTTCTGAGATACAAATATAGATTGTAACTTGTATAAATAAAAGATTTTCTGATTGAAGTATAATCATTACAATGTCACAATGTGTTAAAAGTAAGCTTATGAATTTTTATGAAAATAAATTTAATATTTATGCAATAATCCATTCATAAAAATATGGTTATGCTCGGAATTAGAAAGAATATAGCTTTTAAAAACCACTTTCAAGCGGATACTCGAATAATTTCAAATTCAATTTAAACTATCATAACTCCGCAGAAATATGAAATTCTGAAATGAGTGCCTGAAAAGCTTTAAAAGAAAACTCGAAGAATGGAATAAGAGTACACCAGTATTGTATCTGCTTTTCGACGGAGATTTTATTGCTCGAAACTCGGAAGTAGGAAATGTTTTTTCTTCCCACTAGATCAATAAAATTCGACTTTAAATTGATTTCGTCTTGTTCCGAGAAGATGGAGCTTTAAGGGAAAGGACTTCTTTGGCGCAGTAATGGGCGTATGTGACCAGGGTGAAATGGAATCCGTTTCGAATAGTATCAACAGATTAGATAGAGAAACAATACGCTTCGTTTTTAAATCAAACAAATTCATTTCTTTCAACCACTGGTGTGTAAAGTAACTCGTTTTCTTGAAAAGATGTGAAACTAAAACTTGAACGAAAGGTGGTTGGAAAGTTTTCGAATATTTTATGGTAGAAACTTAACTTTTGACACACTGTTGTGTGAGACAAGGAAGCAATTCCTTCACGTTTAGTAACTTTGGGTTGAACAGTTGTTACGAATTTCACATATATAAATACCTGATACTATGATGAGAGTCACATCTACGAAAATTAGCAAATAATACAGAAGTATATATAATATTGTAGCCTATCTCCACCATGAAGTACTTTTAAGTAGACAATGTTGTATTACTTAAAAACGTTCTAAATTTGTGACCGAAACGTGATTATGAACAAGTGCACTTTCAAAAACAAGCCTAATGGAAGTTCTGACAGGTACCAGGTAGAGCTCGCATCAATCGGCACGCATTTCAATGGATAGTCCATGGTGAACTATCCATCAATCAGTTTTGTGATATCTATTCCTATCATGTCTGCACTCTTCGTTGCCACACAGCTTTCTCACGGTATCTCACACTCAGTTGCTAAAGGCAACACAACGTATCTTCCATCGTATAACCAGGCATATGGAAGTACACCTGTGTGAATGCAATATGACATGCACGCTTTCAAACAAAGCAGATGACTTCCTCAGTGGATATGCACTTTGATGGGTGATCTATGATAAACAATTTGATTACCAATGCAATGCATGTCATTTCCAACAACTGTTTGAAGCTTTGTGATAACAGACATTGCTTCTACTCCTATCACAGCTTTACTACTCCCTTCCACTCAGCCTAATTTAAAAGCTGCCTATCTGCACTTATGCTTTGCTATTAAAGGCAACAGAATCCACTGTCGCAATGATCCATTGCGAGATCACGCATACGAATGTACAGTCGTGATCTCAATACACCTCTCACGCAATTGAAAATCTATCAACTAGTGGTAGCATCTATTGAAATCAATCACTGCTAAATTTTGGAGGAGGAGTATTGTGGGAAACTTAGTAATCACTACAAAAATGAACTTAGAATATAAAGGTATATATAGCAATGTAACTTAACTCCATCATTAAGTACTTTTTGGTAGAAAAAATTGCACTGCTTTTCGCACGTCTTGCTAAGTTAGTGATTGGTGGACGTGGTTATGAACACACGATCAAAAACAAGCCTGGTGCTTCCGATCACTTCCAGATGGCGCACACTTCAATGGATGATCCACGATGAACAGTTGAATTTCCAATACCAATGCATATCACTCCCTGCAAAGTTCTGAAGCTCTGGGATAACAGACACTGCTTGTACTCTTATCACAATTTCCCTATTTGTTGCTGCACAGTTTCACTTTAGAACTGTTGGCCTGCACTCACACTCGGCTGCTAAAGGCATCACAGTCGAACGATCGCATTAATAAATTGTACGACCGCGCATATATAACTATTCCCGTGATCAAAATAAAAATCAAATAGCAATCCCAAACTAGTAGTACCATCTCTCTAATCCACTATTATTAAATTCTTGAGGTTAACAGCCTAGCCACCACTACAAAAATTAACTTGCAATACAGTAGTATCTATAACAGTGTAGTCTATCTATACCATGAAGTACTGTTTGGTAGGAACAGTTCCACTGTCTTATACACGTCTTGTTAAAATTCTTAATGGCATTGAAATAACAGTATAATCACTTTATTCACCTGTTAGATGAATGATATTACTTCTAGCGTTTATAAATGGACTATTACTAGGGGCAACACATTTTGCTCACCTTCGCTTACCAGTCATCAAAGATTGCTAAGTAATCTTTATTGGATACGAATCATGCTCGTTTTGCTCCCTAACAGTAAAACGTATTACAACTATTTTATTACGCAAAAATTGTCAATTTATGAATATTATTGGTGAAATGCACAGACTCCTTGCCAAATTGGCGTCTAAAATATTAGTCGCCAATTAGTAAAATATTAGTCGCTATTTCATGCATCATATGTACGACGAGTTACCATATTCTAAAATTATCGCAAATTGTCGATAGTAATTATTGTTGATTGGTGATGGTTGTGTTCTTGAGTTTAATCATTTTATTTAATACGTGTGAAAGAAATTGATTAATTACACATCTACTACTTCAAAATACACTTGTAGACTGTAGGGCTTATGGTAGATGATATGACCATTACATCCAGAAATAGCATGATCCCTTTCTAGGAGGAACTTTGCCTTTAAACTTCTTTCTACATTCTCTTTACACCTATCACGTCTTTCTTTTAAGAGTCAATTAGCTTGTTGCTTGCTAATGAATGTGATAATGAATGATAATGAATGTGATACTTCACAGAGCAACTTAAATTCGTTCTTAAACACGAATTTGAAAGCACTCATTGATTTATTTCGATTTAAATCCAGTGGAAAAGTTTATTTTCCTTCTGAAGGTTTGATTCGCGAGCGGAATAGCATTATGCTTGATCTAATTGTTGCCAAACAGCAAATACACATGAGGTCTTTATTTTTATACCACGTTAGAGTTGCATGTGTTTAGGTTAGACACTTATAAACTCATCAAGTAACGTCAACCATATATGACCTAACTTTAGAGATACAGTAAGACTAGCAGGACAATAGAGTGGCTAGATAAAATTAGCTGGAGTACTATACATAGATTTCGTAGAATGAGTTTTTGAAAATGCTTTTAACATTCCAAATGACTTTGAAAAGATATCTAGTCCTTCAAGATCAAGTTTACTAATGACAAGATATTTCGCCATCAAGATATTGCCGATATTTTGATGAAGACGAGATCAAGATCTGGTCAGTCACAACCTCCAGAAGGGTTAGGTGATTAAAAGTGTTCATAGATATATGTAGCCATAATTTATCATTGCTTCTAAATTTAGAGTTAGAATTGGCATATCTTTCGTGGAAGAGGTTGAATGAAGAATATACAGCTAAGAAAATCAGCTAGTACGATGAGATTTATAATTTTATTGTGCAATTATAGTGCTATTTTTTAAAGAGAATTTGAGGAATATTTTGATTTACCACGATGGTGTACTAAATTAGAGTTTCTAAAATAGCAGGTGTCGAGTGGAGCTGCATATGGCTTTTCAAATACTTCATACCCTTGCTCGTCTTTTCTACAAAATTAATTAGTTTAATCGTGAGAATGTTTTTCAGGAAAAGTATACAACCTATTGTCCTAACTTTACAAAATGTCAAAAATATCAATAGAAATAATGAAACAAGCAAACGAGTTTATTAAAAATAGTTATGAAAAAGAAATGTTCAGTAAGTCATTTACCGACTTATAGTGTATACAATGCTTGTAACGTTTTATAAAACTGCCAATGTTTAACACACATAATTTGAAAATAAATAAGGTCTCATTAATCAATAGTTACCTTACTAAATTAATAGATGATACTAAATCCACAAGCTACCTGTGGATCATTTCTACAATACTCCTAACTAAAAATGAATGTAATAATAAATTATGAGAATGAACCTATGCTATACAAAATACTTTACGAAAGCTCATGATAAACTGCATATGCTCATGTTTAAAATATTCTTGACGAAATATTAAGTGTTGTTGTTTTGTAGTAAGAACATTCGAAACATCCACAACGTATAACATTTGTTAACACGGACTTTCTATTTTCCATTCAAATGTATCACAGTTTATATTCATACATTACGAAACACAGAAGAGCTTGAATAAAATAAATGGATCCCAGTAGTCATTACTAAGCGATAAATAAGCACAGTTAGATAAAAATAGCGAAGAACCAACTCAAGCTTATGATAAAACTGTTAACACAAACTTTCTATATTCCATTTAAATACATCACTAAGTTTATGTTCACTACATAACGAAACATAGAAGCACTTGAATAAAATAAATGGGTCTGCCTACTCATTACTAAGAGATAAATAAATACCGTTACATAAATAGCGAAGAACTAACATACCTCCAGGCATTTCAATTTACAGGCACTTCCAAACCCTTTTGGGTCCACTTTGCTTACACTTTCAGACCTCATGTGCCGAAGAAAAGGTTTTAGAAATATCCTCCAGAAGCTCGAAATATGTTGCAGAAAGCTCGCGTGGGAATGGGAAAAATAGGAGCCGTTGTTCCATAAAAGAGGGTTATAAAGTTCTTAAGAAATGCGATAAACGAATTTAAAAGCGGAGCGAAACTGTATGAAACACTCGGTTTAATCGAAAAGTGGAATTGTAGGATATTCGAAGTAAGGCAAAGGGAACGGTGGAGATATTTCATTGTGTAGTAGAAACAACGGAGAATTTTTTTATTAGATATTTCTGGGGGAAATGTTTCCTCAGTTTTTCGATATCGCAATCCTAAGGTTTCAGACATTAATATTGCCACGTGCAGACGATAAATAACTAAACGAGAAGGATCAAAAATGCCATTGGATTTTGATGGCGAGTGATATTTTTCGCAACTAGTTTTTTCTTTAGAGTTTGTATTTTTGATAATAGCATCGTAGAACTTTCTAGAAGCACCTTGAAACGAAACATAAATGTTGTTTTATAATATATAAAATAGTGGACAAACTATGTTCACTATTTTATATAATGATGAATATTGTTTATTTATCATTCCTTTCCACTTCTGCTATGCTTTGCTGTGTGTTTCTTTTTTCTCTTAATTTTTTCTATCGAATTTTTAATTATTTCTACGCGATATTATTGTGAAAAGTGAACTGTAGTGAAGGTATTGTAGATACTGAAAGGAAGTGTAAGGTACTGTAGTACTTGATTCGGATAATGAAGGTAATTTGGACCGAGGCTACACACACTTTGGATGATTAGACTCAGGTAATATGGACGTAGTAATAAAAAACAGCCTATACAAAATGCAGAACAATTTGCTGTAGTGCATGCTATTACTACTACTACTGAACGATTTACAAAGCAAAGATTAAGAATAAGCTATACAGTCAAATTTGAAGCTTCATTCAAAGCTTTAAAAATAAACTTGGCCTCAAATTCGGCTAAGGTACCATGGACACTTGGTTGATCGGAGCTCGGATAAAATCAAGGTTTTTAATGTGTGTGTGTTTTCGATTACTTTCAATTTAAAATTCATTAGAATACAATCAAAAATATTCTTGTTACCGTTGTTCTAATATTCAAAACCTTTTACCGTTGTTCTAATATTCAAAGCAGCCATTAGGAAACACAAACTTTCAATTCCCTGCGAAATGTTATACGTAGTAGCTCTTGTATAAACTAAATAGGTCTGTCTAGTCATTACTAAAAGTTGAAGAACGTCGTTACTAAATAGCGAAGAACTAACTTGCATCCAAACATTTCATGTTACAGGCACTTTGAAACCGTATATTGAGTCCACTTTGCTTACAATTTTGAGAAATTACTCCAGGACGACGAAAATGCTGAAATACCTTTCAGGAGATTGGGGGAATATACACATTCAAGCATTCAACAATCACTTTGGTTAATGGGTGAGTGTGTCTGGTTGGCGTCCTCATCGACGAATGGGGTGGTGTAATTGCTTGCAAAGTTACATTTTCCGGCAGTGGGGTCCCTCATCTAGCATATCCTCTTTAGTTCCTTCTGATTGCCTGCTTTAAGTCTGCGATTTAATGTCTTGTAATCTTACCTGGAACTTCTTGTGGTGTATAGACCCTGAACAACAAGTTTGGTTGGTTGGTTTGTTAGGGTTTCATGGCGCGAGGGCCATATTCGGCCATGCTGCGCCAGGCACAAGACATACAATATCAAGTAATAGACATACACACACAATAAAAGTTTTTACTGACACAGAAGAGAGAAATACACCCTGGGAGGAATGCACCTGACAGGAATTGAACCTGCGCCACCTACAACTCGAAGGTTGCTAGCGCAGGGGACATACCCACTGAGCCATGACGGCCCTCTGTACAACAGGGATACACAAACTTGTTAAGATCAAGGACCACAGATTCACTGTGACTTATGGAAAAAAACGCATGAAAGTCATCTATCATACATTATTTATATTTATTATTTATATTTATTATTTATATTTATTATTTATATTTATTATTTATATTTATTACTTATATTTTATGTTGTTACAAAAGAAGGTAATGAAAAGCAAATGAAGAATTTAATACAAGAGGCACTCTTCTGCATTTAAATTGTTTGTTTCTGTTACTGCAAGATGAATGCCCAGTGTATTGACAACGTTGAGTGAAACCACAAAAATCCAGCATCCATAAAGTCGACAAGTATAGAAATCTGGTTGTTTGGTTGGATCTAGTTTCAAACTGACAACCCTCCGGTTGCGAATCCGCGACTCTACCAACTGCCCTACCGCGGTCCCTTAAAAACAGATGAGAATTGTGTGTTTTAAACACTCAACTTTATAGGAAAGTGGAATTGCTGGATATGCTGCAACGCCATTCATAAAAATTCGTCTTACAGTGGCAGGAATGAGGGAAATGTTTCTCTTTATGATAGAAACAATGGCGTATTTCCTCTATTAGAGGGTTTCGGGAAAAGTTTTCGTGATTTATCATTCCTAACATTTTAAAACATTAATATTGAGGAACCCGAACAACGGGAAATGAAATTAATTTCCTTAAAAAGCTCATAAAAAATCTTAAATAGTTGTGGATAAGGAAAACTAGCATGCCATCATGGAAATTGTCAAGGGAAAGTATGTAAAAGATGGATATAAATTGTATTCAAATCACTAAAATTTTATATACCCTTGATGTTTCGGTTAGTATTTGGTAGCAGACTATTATGAACTTAATTGTCCAAAGAATTTTTGGATACTACTTGAGTCTACTCACCTTTTGTCATTTCTATTAAATTGAGTGTTACTTTTTCTACATAGAGTATTACAAATCGTCCCGTATATCGTCATTTCAGACGCTGACTTCACGGGAAAAACGTATTAGGGGAAAGTATGGTAACGACGCCCACCTAAGGGAAAATGAATGTGACACACATAATACAGAGGGTTTAGAAGTTATCAGGTTGAATTGTAAAAGGTAGAGGGGCCACAATTGACATTTTTGTTAAAGAATGTGTATCCGCAAATACCGCGCTTAGGTGGTAGAGGGTGCTATTTAGGTGAGTCGGTAATATCGTTTCTGTGACGTAATGCGTTATTCTCCGCTAGGATTTTCAACGACATCGGATTCGAAGCTCGTAAATATGTATCTGATGTATGGGGCTGCGAACGGAAACGTATGAGCTGCTCATAGGTTGTACAGTGGTCAGAATGCTGCTTCCGGATTCAAAGGTTCCTGTTTCGAATTCGGGGAAAGGTATGGATGTTTGTCTGTTCTGAATGAAAGTGTGTCCCCTCTATAAATGTTTATTTTGGGCCCCTCTACTATCCTTTACAATTTGACCGGATATACTCGAAACACCCTGTATATATAATAAAATGGTTTTAACTATTGCAATGTACATGTAGAACTATATGCAAATCTATGTAATGTAAATAAACATGAATAAACGTCTTTTTAAGTCATTAAAATAAAAAGATGCAAAAATACTATAATACATATTATATATAAAAAAAGTGTATAATTAAACTTAGTAGTAAGTAATGTTGCTAACCATTGACTAAAGTAACCAGGAAAATCATTTTTTCAGTATCTTCAATGAATACATTTACTCATCTGAAGTAAAGAGAAACTTACCATTTATAACAATTTCAAACCTCTGAGGGGTTCAAATGCATATGTCAGTTCTTCTCTTGCGTGACTTCTAAATAGTTTTGACTTTCTTAACTCTCCAAGTGGTTTCGATGAGATATATCGTCCATCAAGGTCTGGCGAATTTATACAAATGACGAGATATCTCGTCATCAAGATATTGACGACATTTTCATGATGACAAGACCACAAACTGGTCAATTTTCTCTTTATGACAAGATATCTCGTCCATCAAGATCTGGTCAGCTTTGCTAATGACGAGATATCTCGTCATCAAGATATTGACGACATTTTCATGATGACAAGATCACAATCTGGTCAATTTTCTCTTTATGGCAAGATATCTCGTCCATCAAGATCTGGTCAGCTTTGCTAATGACGAGATATCTCGTCATCAAGATATTGACGACATTTTCATGATGACAAGATCACAATCTGGTCAATTTTCTCTTTATGACAAAATATCTCGTTAATCAAGATCTGGTCAGCTTTGCTAATGATGAGATACCTCGTCGAGACAACCAACAGGAAGGTTAACCAAGAAGACGTTTCCTAGGATTCTTTCAACCCCTCAATAGATGTGGTAATTTAGTCATGGCGTGAGTAAAAATCTCATGAAGCGCAGAAGGTTAAAACTATGCTATGAAACTTACTTCACTGTTGCCTTCCCTACTAAATGCTATAGCATGGCCTAATAAGGCCCTTGCGTCATAAAACTCCGAAAACCAATCAACCTTCCATACTAAAACGTTACCTATCAAACATTCTTATATCCTCCATCAGTCAAATTGTAACACGCGAAACAACGTAAGAAGCCTTCTTGACAACCACAAATCCACTTGAGTTCAAATCTCTTCACGCTCCAACCTATTTCGATCAATTTTATACGGAGCAACTCAGAAATCTCGTGAAGTCGGAAGGTTAAAACTATGCTATTAAACTTACTTCGCTGCATCTTTTGTTCTAGAATGTTACCTATCAAACATTTCATATCCTCCATCAGTTATATTCCAACACGGAAAAAAACAAAATAAGCAGCCTTCTTGACAACCACAAATCCACTTGAGTTCAAATCTCTTTGCTCCCAACATATTTCGACCGATTTTATACGGAGCTAGGCTAGAAAATCTTACCACCCGACATTTATGCATCCCAATCTGAGAAGAGCCTTCTCTAGATTGGATCCATAATTCTATTCTCAAATAACTTTCAAGCCTCAGTCTTCCGGTGACAGTCGAGGGAAAAACCGAATCGAAATACGAATGTGATTTTCAAGTCGTTCTGTGAAAGCGAGATTTCTCTGTACGGCATGAGATTTGGGAAGCTTTATTTTTTTCTCCCGTTTTTAGACGCGTTTTCCAGAGACGTATTTTATTGAATTTCGGTTCTATTTTGACGTAGTAGGACTTGAAAAACGTTACTCATGTGCAAGCGTCACTGGAAGAGGGTGGTTGCAAGTTATCAAGCATGAGAGCTGTCATAAGGACAAGGTCTTGTATTCGAGAAGCCTTGAGGGTAAAATAAAAAGTGCAGCATGTATCTCATCTTAAAATGGAATTAAAGACAATGTCTTGGGGACTTGACGTGTTACATATTTGTTTAGTTGTTGATGTTTTCCAATCTTTTTAAGCATTCATTAGATTGATGCTATCAGTTATTGGAAAATTGCATTTTCTAAAAAATTTTCTGAAAAGGTTATTTCACTAAATTATGAAATCGGAGTCTAAGAAGTGTTGGATAAATATCTCAATCAGAAAATTACACACTGGAACGACCTTCTAGGATATACTAGGGGTGTTCAAATGAAAAGGTACGAAACGACACTGTGGGTATAATTGAAGTCTTTATTCAAAAGTAATCACCAGAGGACTGAGCACAACTATCCTACTGTTTCACGAGCCGAAGGATTCCCTGTTCCCAGAATTCCTGTGGCTGTGACAAGAGCCAGTCCTCCACTGTGTCCTTCAGTTCGTCGTCCGAGTTGAAGCGCTTCCCTTTGAGATGTTTTTAGCGGACAAAACAGATGGAAGTTGTAGGGCGATATGTCCGGGCTGCAGGGCGGATGCTCAAGCTGCTCCCTCTTGAACCTGGCCAGTACACTTTGTGTGACCCTGGATACGTGTGGACGCGCGTCATCGTGGAGCAGAATCACTCCCTCCGTGAGCAGCCCAGGCCGTTTGCTCTTGATGGACTTGCGTAGGCTACGGAGTGTCTCACCTACCGGTTTAACACCTTCCGCAATCAGAAATCTAATAACACCTCGCTGCTCCTCAATCGTCGAATTTTGCAATGTGAACGCCATGATGTCCTCACACGCACTGCCGCGTCAATTGGACGGAACACACAACTGCATGCTTCTCTTCTGCGTCATGTGCGGGCGCCCGCGCATGCGCACAACCACGCCGGTACTCGTGCATTGGCTTCCTTAGATGTCTCACTACGTTATCCCAAAGCGGCATATTCAAATTTCAACCGGTTTAGTTTTTACGACGTTTCGTACCTTTTCATCTGAACACTCCTCGTATTATATAAAGGTTGATGATTTGATTGTACTCACGCATTAAGCAAATCGATTTTCAGCAGTGCTTGGTAAAAGGATGAAAATTTATACACGTATCTATACCATAGATTTTCAATCTTTTTCATCCCATGGCACATATAAACTAATAATCAAAAATTATATTTTATTTTTGTCCGATCTGTCAACTGAAGATTACTTCATGGAGGAGATAGGTTGCGCTGCTGTACCTTACTTTAAAAGGTTTCCATTTATTTTTATGAAACAGAAGTCTACAAACTATAACGTATTTAACCAAAGACTTAAGGAAAGTTCTTCGAAATATACATATACAATCAAGAAATTACCCATGTCTAGTTACCACTAACATGGTAACTAGACATGACTCGCAAATAGCATAACAACGATACTTGACAAAAAAATAAACAATAAACTACATGAACCAACTTTGAATGGCGTATTTTTCGAAACATTCACTACATAAAATTCCTTGAAAAAATTCATATTTTAAAAGTTCAGTTTCGTTTGTTTCAATTGGAAAATTGTAAGGATAAGCTGTAAATGCATATAGTATATACTAGAAATAATTTTTAAAACTTTCCTACATTTAACCCTCCAAGTGGTTTCGACGATATATTTCGTCAATCAAGAACTGACCGACTTTGCTAATGACGAGATACCTCGTCATAAAGATATTTCCGATTTTATAATGATGATGTGATCAAAATCTGGTCAGTTTTTTATGACGAGATATCTCGTCCATCAAGATCTGATAGGTTTTGTTAATGTCGAGATACCTCATCGAAACAACCACTAGGAGAGTTAAATGTATAATTATGTATTGCAACGGTCGTTCGACTTAACCCTCCAAGTAATTTGGACGAGATATCTCGTCATGAAGATATTGCCGATTTTTTAATGATAATGAGATCAAGATCTGGTTAGCTTTCATCTAGAGACATCTAGAGACATATATTTCATTCCGAGATATCTCGTCTTTAAATCACTGATTAGTTTTCAAACTGACGAGATACCTCGTCGAAACAACCACCAAGAGGGTTTAAGTTCTCTAGGTGGCAGCAATGAAATGGGATCGGCAGTCAATGCTTTGTGGCAAAAAAAGGAAATGAATCTCGAGCTGTGCCAAGAAATTAACTTATTGGGTTAGCCCTAATAGAAGTTTTTCTTAATCCATTAGCCGTCATTTATTCAATAAAAGCAAATAACATAAAAGTCTAGAATTTCTAAGAAACGGATACAAAATCGGATGCCTCCTTGTTCAAAAATTGTTACAGGAAACTTCAGAAAGAAACGAAAATAAGGCTCAATTCAGAGAGGTAACGACTTTCTTTTCGTTACCGAACGGAAAAACACGCAACAGCTTGGAAATAAGATTTAGTAAACGAGTATGAGAAACTTTTTCGTTAAAGTGGTTTTCCTGGAAAAACAAAACGCCCTTGCTTCAGGTTACTGATTATTCCTGCTTCCTTTGTTGCAGTCACACATTATATAACTAAAATTTATTTTCCCGTTAAGAAAAAAAAATTATTACTTAATACCAAAATTTTTACACACGTAATATCTTTCTTTCGTACTAAACAATGTTCAAAAGCGTCAATTTGAGCCATTCCTTATTTCTGTGAAAAATTGAATTTATTACTACACCAAAAGCTATTTAATAAAATATGTAATGGAATTCCGTACATGTATATTACGAGACTACGACATCATATAAAAATTTACATAACCTTATTTCAAAATGAAGTATATTCAGAATCATAACATATTGTGGGTAATAGATACCCCTTTTCTGATCTCTAAAAAGGTGAATTTCTGCATTTGCATTATCAAATCAAGGATTATTTTCTAAGAATAGAGTGTTACAAGTTACTACAGGCATTCTCGTCTAGTTCATTTGGGATAAAAATTTCTTGAGAAAGTCTGATAAAGTGAGCACACACGCGACTATCTTGGAAAATATAATAGAAGTTATAATGATTATTTGTTTTTTGGAATGTTAGATAGCAGCCTTAAAAGAGGTCAGATATTGTTCTTGTAGTTTAACCTTTTTGGGTGTTTCGTTTTTCTTATTGCTGTCGTGTATTTAATTGCTTTTATTTTACTTTAAATAAACGTTGATTTGAACAACGATAGTTTTATTGAATTTAGAAATTGTAGTCCGCAAGTTCGACGGGACATAAAGAACAGACGTGAAATATAGGTAGACTGAGCATTGCTTTTGAGAGGAACTTCAAAAAGTGTGACAAACGCGTCAGCTAGTAATCATGTGACTGCCCTGTGAAAAATTGACTTGATTGACCGATTTGGCATCTTAACGTCTCGTTTGGCAATATAACATCTTATGACAGGGTATATGTGTGAATGCTATTCTATAGAGTGGTGACAAAAATGGTGAAATTACCCAACTCTGCGATATTGGGTGACCAATCAGATGATGAATAAATGGATGAGCGTTTTCTACCTTCCCGTGAACCAATCAGATGATGAATATTCGTTTACACCCGCAGACGAAAGTAGTCTATTACTAGATTTGGTCATGATCCTTCGGTACATAAAAAGGTTACCATTGCTCAACCTAATTCTACATTTCCTCTATTATAAGGAATGTTATTCGGAACATACCTTTTGAATACTTACGATGGATTATTTATACTAGTAGTCAACCGCAGAGCATCTAAAAACACCTTCTAGACAGGAATTTACATTAGATTGGTAAGAGTAGAAGAATATTCCATCTATCTTGTGTAAGATAGTTTTGGTTTTAATTAAAAGAGTAATGGAAACTAATCACTCCTGACTACAGTGTTGATTTTTTATTATGTTAGTAAAGCTTCCTTAAAACGATATTTGATGATTTTTTTAAATATTATAAAACAAGTTTTCATGATCTTGAGACAGTATACTATCATTTAAGTGGTTAAATACAATTAGATTCTTGTAAATCGTATAGGAAATGACAAATCATGCACCAAAATAAAACAGTAAGTAAAATAACAACCCATATTCCAATCACTCAATCATTTAAAATGGTTGGCTAGTTGTTTTGTGTTTTATGGCGCAAGGGTCATATCTGTCTAAACAGCGAATGAATTCCGAATTGAAAAGTTGATTGGTTAACTCCAATTGGATTAAAGGCCAAACGTTGCCAAAACAGCGAGAAGTGCATTTAAAAGTAGTTCTAATATGTATCATGCAAAAGCATGTGGAAAGCAGAAGTATTCGCTTTGATTTTGATTTGTTTGGTTACATACTGAAAATCCATCATAATTCATTTCGCATATGTCACATCCCTTTCTTGAAAGTACCACAATTAAAAAGATTTGAGAGTTGGAGTTATTGAGAATCACATTGATTGTTCTCATGGGTAAAACTGACTTGGGCCGTCGTGGCTCAGTGGGTATGCCCACTGCGCGGCGTTAGCAACCTGCAAGTTGTAGGAAGTGCAAGTTCGA
Source organism: Meta bourneti (assembly GCA_933210815.1). Taxonomy (NCBI): domain Eukaryota; kingdom Metazoa; phylum Arthropoda; class Arachnida; order Araneae; family Tetragnathidae; genus Meta; species Meta bourneti. The sequence goes on from OW119928.1 coordinate 71,818,421, forward strand.
CCTGGGTGTATTACTTCCTTATGTGTCAGTAAAAAACTTCTTTAGTGTGTTTATGGTCCATTACTTGATATTGTCTGTTATGTGTCTTGCGTAGCATGGCCAAATATGGCCCTTGCGCCATAAAGGCCCCAACCAACCAACCTGTTAAATTGCCTTAAATCAAAACGTAAACCTAACTCACAATTGTTCTATCAGTAATTTTTTATTTCCGGAACCCTTCTCCAGGAATGTGACATTTTCGAATTTCATTCACACTAAGGAAATTTCATTTGCATTAAGGAATTTCATTTGCATTAAGGGAATTTCATCTACGTTAATACATTAAGGAAACAAATGAATTAGATACGTTCGTGATACATTTCTTTCAAAGCAAACACATTTTTCTTGGAAATTTCATTCAGTGGCACGTGAAATAAGAAACAGCTTTAAATTAAAATTTTCCATTACAGTCAAAAGAAATGTAACTAACTGACATTTTTCAAAAAAATGGTAAGCTTGACTTAGCGTTTTATTAAAAGAAAATCGCTATTTTATATACTTTTTCAGGTATCCGACGTGTAACTTTGTCCGATAACTTTGACTTTCTGTCACTAAGGAAAAGAACATTTACTTTTTAAAAAGTCCTCGTGTTTGAATACTTTCACAACACTATCATTCTTAAGATAAGATCGGAAGATAATAATAAGATCGAAAGAAAGTTCATTTGAAATTTTGCTTCATTCCAACTTACATACAGGAAATTGCATCCTTATAGCTCTTTTTTCAACTCCGAGATTCAGTTTGAAAAGGAAAATCATAAACCTATTCAGAACGATACTGTATTTGCCTATTCTGTACAGCTTTCAATAAAAACAGATAAATGAATTTGAAACCTGAAAAAATGCAAGTTTTAGTGGTCCTAATTGTCTTGCAAAGGTTGATTGGTTTGGGGTTTCATGGCGCAAGGGCCATATTTGGCCAAGCTGCGCCAAACACAATACAGCAACGAGGGAGGAAAACAAAGCAGAAGGGTAAGCGAGGGTAAAACAGAAGACAGGGCAGATCCCTCAGGTATCTCGGGGTTGTTATGACCGTACACACTTAAAGAAGATGTTCCCCTGAGGGTTCTTGTAAAGGAAACCTATGTCAAAATTTAAAAAATCTTTGCTTACCTATAACGCGTATTATCAGTTTCCTTTAAAAAGGTTTGTGTTGGATATTTTGTTTCCTTTTAATTAAACGTGCAGGATTCTGCAACAACGTGTGTTGAACCAAGGACTTTTAATCCCCATAAATCTCGAGGGTATACCTTAGGAGGAATAGAGAAACGACTATATTTCGAATATCATCTCTATTTTAAAAAATTGAGATTGCTAAAGTTCCTTTAAGACCACCTCGTAGTTGATAAATGTTGTTCACATTCGTACGTCTGAATCCCAAATATCTATACTACATGTCCATCGTATTATATCCTTCAACCATGGCTGCATCCACCCAAACCGGAATACGTTTCAAAACCATCTGCCAATTCGGAGCCGCCAATTCCAATGGAAATTCTCAATACCGTTTTTGCTGGATTTAAATTCCAGTTTTATTTTATTTCGTGAGCTGTTTATAAGCTCATTTCTAAAATGACAGCAATTGATGTTTTGGTGAAGGCACACACACATGGAGACGTAATGGTCTGCTAATATGCAAATATTTGCAAAAATTTACTGCGCGATTTATTTCCTTCCAAAAATTCGTTTTAAATAGGGGCCGCTGGTCTTGTTAAATATCGGTAAATTACCAACGGACATTCTCAATGTCCGTTGGTAATTTACCAAAGGACATTCCCAGAACAGGTTAATTACCGACGACCTGAATTCTCTATATTAGTAAATTAATAACTGACATTCTCTGTACTGGTAAATTACCAACAGACATTCTTAATACCAGTCAATTACGGACATTAGAATTACCAACGGATAAACATTATCAATACCAGTTAAATTACAGAAAGACATTACACATAAGACCTAATGTTATACTAATATGCAAATATTTGTAAAAATCTACTGCGCAATTTATTTCCTTCCAAAAATTCGTTTTAAATAGAGGCCGACGAACCTACATTATCAATACCAGTAAATTACAGAACATTATAATTACCGACGAACCGGCATTCTCAGTACTGTTAAATCACCGATGAACATTACAATTACCAACGGACCGACATTCACACTATCGGTAAAATACAGACATTATCTAATTACCGACGGACCGACAATTACAATTACAGGTGGACATTATCAGTACCGGTAAATTACCAAAGGAAATTCTCTTTGCCGGCTTAAAGTTCTGGTTTTTTCTTGGAGCGCAATTGCTGTCGTGGTGAAAACAAAGACTCAATTTTTGTTAACATGTAAATATCTTCAAGCGAAATTAATTTCCTTCCAAAAATTCGTTTGAAATAGAGAAGCAATTAATTTTCCATTTCAACAGAAGATACCAAAAGGAGAATGACACCAGAGGTCCCTAAACTTCTTGAACCAAAAACTACGTTGAAATATTTAAAAGTATACCACTGGCTGGTAAAAGGCATTTGCAGCGACTGCCATCATATTAATGTACCCCTTAATTAGTGTCTGTCGCATCCCTGAGGCACCGGCTTGATCCCTAAGTGCAGCTCATTAATCGCGTTATATTCTGTCATGTTTCTTGGGCATCTTTAAAATGTTTGAGTCGATTACGGGCCCCTACGGTACATCCAATAGCTCGACTCTCTAGTTACGAACTGAGCATCGATCATCTAATGAAATAGACAGGGCATGTGGGAAGAGTTGCTGTAGTAAGATCAGAATAGTAAGTCACGTGGGCTTACGAATCTACGTGGGCCAATTGGCTATTGAAGCGCAGACTAGTGTTTTTATTCACTCTGGAACATCAATTTAATCAACAATGCGTCCCACATTAGGATTTATGCTTTTTCTCATAACCAAGATCGTCAAGTCAGGCGATGGACAGAAATAACATGAAGCTCAGCGCATATACTCCGTCTATTACATTAGAAGGTCGATAGAACTGAGGTGCCGACGTCAACACTATGAGATGTGGTTCAAGCGTGGTGACATATAAAGCGGCATTTGGTTACTCGATAACCAGCCAAATGTGTGAACAGTTTCGCGATATTGCTAGTTCGCTCACTCTTTCGACAGCAGCCATTTACGTCTTGTTTGATGCATTGTTTTCTTGTATTAAATCGCATATGCACAACATCTGTGTGTTTTCTTTGAGAGCAGTAGCTGTGAGAGTGGGTTGCACTTCCTGACGCTCAATTCTCAAGTTAAAACCGCTTGATGGTTTCGATTTACCCTCACAGTTTCACCTACAAGTTTCAAGTTCCCTTAGTCATTCTCGAGGTACCCACACACAGTTTCTTCTACAAGTTTCAAGTTACCTTAGTCATTCTCAAGTTACCCTCACAGTTCCACTTGCAAGTTTTAAGTTACGTTAGCATTCCCAAGTTACTCTCACAGTTTCCCCTACAAGTTTCAAGCTACCTTAATCATTCTCAAGTTACCTTCACAGTGAGGAGAAAGACGCAGTTCTACGTCAAAAATCGGTAAACCCTAATTTCGAGCTCACACATTGAGATAGAGAAAACGACTAAATCTCAAATATTATCTCAGTTCTTCAAACATTGATGTTGGTATGGTTCCTTTAAGATCACTTTGTTTACACTAAAATCATAGTCTATTGTATACACTAAAACCATACATCTCCCACAATAAGATTGGCACCCGGGAATTGAAAGTCAAGTCACATGGTTTTAAACGAATCCATTCGTTAAATTAGGGGACTGGTAGTGGTAACGTAAACAAATCGCTTCCACAATTGACGTCTTTAACCTGGATTCTGGTTCTAAGCTTAGCAAAAATTCGGTAACGAAAGCGACAGCAGTGATAACGGGTTAGCAAAGGAAAAACACGCCATTGATGCTTTTACATACAGCAGTTTTTCATAACAAGTTTCCACGTCTTTTTTAAAAATCGACTGACCCAAGATCCACGGTCGTCTAGTTAGAGCCTCACTATCCGCACTCGTACGTTTGAATCCCAAATACATATACCCGACGACTATCCTAACAACCTTCCACCTTGGGCTACGTTAACCCAAACTGGAATACATTTCAATCCCATCTGCCTACCTCTGCGTTTACTCGCAATATAAAATGGTCATCTGGAGTTGAGGAAGCAGGGGTATTTGATCGGACAGAAAATGCCCTTTTTCTTCCAGGTTGAAGAGCCGCATGCATAATTCATCAAGTGGCGTGTGTGTTTATTACATTATACCCCGGATGGAACGGGATCCTTCTTCTATTTTCATTATTTTCCTTCTCCCTTCTCGTTTAGTTTGAGAGCTTGCAAATGGTTAAAAAATGGCCTTATATATTCATAGAAATATCTCGGCCATTTTTTACCCACTAATGTACCATTAATGTTCGTTCGTTTCATATTTCTTTTTATTGTTGGATAAATTGAATACATTATTTGCAAGTTAGATTCGCGATAAATATAAATTTTTTTAATCATAATGATTAATAACTGTAATTTAGAGATGTGAACAGAGCTTTGAAAGCATTAACCCTTCTGGTGGTTGTCTTGACGAGGAATCTCGTCATTGACAAAAATAACCAGATCTTGATGGACGAGATATCTCGCCATAAGCAAAATTGGTCAGATCTTAACGGAGGAGATATCTCATCCAAACCATTTGTAAGGATAGTTAACGACGCGTTCTATAGTATATGACGTAACCCTTATTTCAAATCTATAAAAGTTTTATTATTCCAATTTTAAAATACATCAGTGCATTCTCAGATAATAATCCTGACTACAATCATCAAATTAAATTGAACCCACATGATTCAAGTATCATGTTACTATTTTAGTTTCATTTATCACTTACATAAAAACACATTACTAATGCTTTACATGCAAGCAAAAGGAACTAGAACCCATGTACGTAATTGCATTTCCTAAGACCGGATTTCGAAAATAATTCCTATAACGAATTAGAACATCAGCGTTATTCGGAAACTTTTCTCTTGCCGACATGTATTGGTCAGCAGTTTTATTGGTCAGACACTACTTCCCAAATAAAATTGCTTCTAATGAGTACTTAAACCGTCGTCAACAAAGGGTTTAGCGCTGCTGACAAAGGGTTGATCCTTTGCGGAAACAAGCGAGGCAAGCAGTTCCCCTAAGATCAAAAGTGAACGTCGATACTACCGTAAAATACCGCTTTTCTATTATAATAGCAATCAGACTTCCCTTTCTAATTCTATTGATTTATAATGAATAGAAATGGAAACAATTGAAGATCTTAGCTAATTGAAAGTGCAATGAGGTGGAAAAGTTTTAATGATGTAAACGTCAATAAAATGTTTGCTTACATTGTGTTTATTTGCTTTTATAAAACGAAGAATTACGAAACTGATTGCAAATTATAAGATTAGAACAGTGGTGTAAGGTAAAGTCAAAGGGCTTGGGGTGGTCTATTGAGCATGCGTAAGGGTGTCACATTTGTCAGGTGCGTGGAGAAAGTTGATTGGTTTGTCGCTCTACTATGATTTTGTGTACAATAAGGATACTTAAACCGCGACCAATGAAGGAAAATGGAACAACACACCTGTCCAAAAATTAAGGATAATCAAAACATTAAGGGTACATTATCTCGTGACAAGTACCTGAACCGAAATACCTCAAAAGACAAATGCATATTCTACAAGCTATGTGGAATAAAATAACAGCACTCACATGCCACGTGCTGTTAAAGTGAACTAAAGAAATTAAATAAATAATGCTTAGCGAAAATACTTTTAGTTTTAGTTACTGAAAAAACCTTTTTTGCTCTATTAAAAGCAACCTAGTAGGTAATGTGGTGAATTTTGACTAATGTAGTCCTCACAACGTTGCATACATGCTTTCCACAAGGCTGTCCAAAGGTTCCTGTGGAAAGGAACCATTCCATTTGCTCACTACAGCACGTTTTTGCTCTTGTGCGGTCCTTGGTGGAGTTGTGTAGTCTGCAATGCCATTTTAGGCAAGCATACTTTTTGTATTGAGATCAAGTGACTTTGCTTGATGTAAATTACGTATTATCCTTAATTTTTATCCTTCAAATATGCAAGCCAAGATTCATACCCAGTGCATGTTAAACTAACAGCTATATAAAGTGGAGAGAGAGAAGTAGATACCACGTTCTGAACACTCAAATATACTCGATATACCGGTAGCCATATTTAACCTGCACCAGCCCCCACGTACACGACGGTCTTTCGTTGGACCAAGTTTCGAACTCACTACCCTCCGGTTGCTAATCTATTACTCTTCCAATTGGGCAACTGTGGCCTTGCATTTTATGGATATGAAATTGCTGATCAAGAAACCCATATCCATTCAACATGCAATGCGCTCATTCCGATGTCATTTACTGACACAAATCGGTATCTTTGAAAACTTACACCCATGCAGAGGCACATCTTCTTTAGGTGTGTACTGGCATCACAACCCCGAGGAACCTGAGTGATCTATCCTCCTTTTCAATTTTACCCTCACCTACCCTTCTGCCTTTTTCTTCCCCAGTCATTGTGTGGTCTGTCTTGCGTTTGGCGCAGCTTGGCCAAATAGGGCCCTTGCGCCATAAAACCCGAAACCAACCAACATTAAAATAACATAAAAGGGACCAATTTTGATGGTTAGTATTATGTTCGGAGCAGCTTGGCAAAATATGGCCTCTGCGCCATAAAACGCCAAAAACAACCGACCATTCAGATTAAAAACATCTTCAGACAAAAATCAAACATTCAATGACAAGATCGCTAGGGCAATAATGAAAAGGGATGATGGACTCACAGCTTCATCCCAAAAGTTAACGGAGAATTTTACTATTTTATAACTCTAGAGATATTTATTAGGTTGGCTAGTCAAGCTCACTAAGTTGCCCTCTGTGTGGCCTGTCAGACATGACAGGTTCTCACGTCAATAATTTCCTTGATGCCACTGACGTTTCAGTGAGTAATACTGCTGATAGGGTTACACATTTTATTCCTATTTCTAGACTATTGGGCTGCCAAACAGACTTATAGCGAAAAGGCTATCTGGCTTACGGTAGGAAAAGATTTTTACATAAACGAAATAATCTCATCACATTTGAGACTTATCAAGCAACAAAATAGATCTTTGTCCTTGTGGAGAACACTTGTGGGAATAGTGAATCACAGAATATATTTTTGCAAATTATGGAACACACTGAATCACAGAATATATTTTTGAAAATAATGGAAACACGATAGGACAAAAGATTTCAAAAATTCAAGATACACCGTTCTTGGAACTGATCGAGAAAAAAAACAATATAGAACGAATCAAAAACTTTATACATGGAGCTAATGCAGATTGCTTTTTAAAATAATGGATAATTATGTACATTTTGTTTTTTCTCATTTCTTGTATTTGTACATATTTGGTAAATTCAATAAAAAATTGATGGGACAAGAATTTTAAAACTTGTCATAGATAACTTTTCACATTACAAATTCATGTATGATGGATTCAGATACAGATAAAAGTAGTCATATGTAAATTGGATAGAGACAAATACATAGATATACAGATTGATTCAAAACTCAACGTACAAACTTTTAGGGGAGGTAGAAAACACAAAAACAAAACAGAATCAAAAGGAATGTGTGACCGGAAACCCCAACCTAATCAGCTGGAGGATAAACGAAGATGCAGAAATGACAAGCCAATAATGGGTGGAAAAACTCTTTATTTAGCGAAACTTTACACTTGGATATTAAGTATACACGTTAATTTTCACAAGTGCTCAAAGTTCTTACCACAGTTATGCACGCTTGAGGGCGCTGTTATCCGCTGGAGAGCGCTGTTCGCCAGCGCTGTAGTTGGAATGCAGCATTAGTCATTTAAAGTTCCGATTGCGTACGGAGAGCATACAACAATTTACGAACGCTGAAATGGCGGACATGCACCTTGTGTATGGTGCAGTTGAAGGTAACGGAAGGGCTTCTGCACGGTTGTATGCCGAACGGTACCCAAACAGACGTGTACCCCATCACCAAATGTTTGGGAATTTGCACCGTAACCTGTGTGAATACGGGACATTCTGCAGCAGCAGGCATGATACAGGGTGGCCACAAACGACACGAACACCTGCCTTCGAAGAGGAGACATTGCGTCGAGTGGAAGAAGCTCCTGGTACAAGCACACGAACCATTCTCCGTGATATTGCAGCATCTCAATCCAGTGTGTGGCGCACTTTACACACGGATCATTTACATCCATATCATTTGCAACGGATCCAGTCATTGCAGCCTGAGGATTATCCTCGACGTGTGGAATTCGCGCGCTGGTACTTGGACAAATGAAACGTGGACCCGGCGTTTGCAACCTTCGTTCTGTTTACGGATGAAGCCAATTTCTCTCGTGAAGAGACCTTTAATCAACACAATGTTCATGTGTGGAGTGACGACAAACCACGAAGTATGTGCCCACATGCTGCCCAACAACGGTTCTCCGTGAATGTATGGGCGGGTATTATTGGTGATTACTTAATCGGGCCATACCTCTCACCACCCCGACTGGATGGCCGGAAATATCTGGAGGAGGTACTGCCGAAATTACTCGATATTGTTCCTGTGTCTGTTCGGCGTGCAATGTGGTTCCAGCACGATGAGGCTCCAGCTCATTTTCCCCGTGCCGTACGTGATTACTTGAACAGAACATTTGCGCCTCGATGGATTGGGCGTGGTGGACCCGTCTCATGGCCACCACGATCGCCCGATTTATCTAGCCTGGATTTCTTCTCGTGGAGGACCCTGAAAGCCATGGTCTACGAGACCACCGCTAACTCTGACACCGACCTCGTGGCAAGAATCTCCGTCACAGCTGCAAACGTCCGCGAAATGCCGGGTATTTTTGAAAGGGTCCGACAATCAATGCGCCACCGTTGTTAAGCGTGCATAACTGTCGATGGTAAGAACTTTGAGCACTTGTTGTGAAACTTAACGTGTACACGTACTGTCCTAGTGTAAAGTATCGCTAAATAGATTTTCCACCCATTATTGGCTTGTCATTTCTGCATCTTCGTTTATCCTCCAGCTGATCAGGTTGGGGTTTGCGGTCATACATTCCTGTGTGATTCTGTTTTGTTTTTGCGTTTTCAACCTCCCCTAAAAGTTTGTACGTTGAGTTTTGAATCACCCTATATGCGTACAATACATAGTGTTCTGACGCTAATTTTAATTTTAATGCGTTTTACTTCAAATTTCACTACGCTCTCAGCTTATGTATAGATCTGTTATCAAACGTAACAGTAAGATTATTATTTTAAACGTATTTATTTTAATGCGATTTATAAAGACCTTCTGCAAATATCAATTCAGAACCAGTACAGCAACGAAGATTGTCTTCTCATCGAAAATATATCCTCAAAAAGTATTGTTATTCTTGCTTTCATGTTTCTTGGTAAAAGGTCTTTAGATAGAATTTTATACTGAAATTTGAAGATATAGTGCTAGACTTAATCAGATATGTTGGGAAAAGTAAATGGAAAAATAGCTGATGTATGATTGAAGTTATTTAAACTAGAATAAACGTACGTGTATAATACATAAGAGATCTTTTACGAAAGTAATATATCCTGAGGCACGAATCTTATTTGTCTTCTATTTCAATTTGGGCTTACATTCGATGAAAAATTCAGTTTTTGGGTAGAATGTTATGAAAATTTCTTTACTTTATTGCATGCATAAATGTTTGAAAAAGTTATATAAGTACTTCATTTGTATCTAACCCTCTTTAAACTTCACTTACATAATATAAATGGGTTTAATTCAAAAACACAGTACCATCAACAATTGGCGATTGATTACCACCGCCAATGGCAATAATTATGTAATGTGATAACCCGTAATAAGCTTATACAAACAGCCATTTGGTAAAGAAAATTTTAGTAGCTAATTTGGCGAGGTACCTGTTCCGTGTTCTTGAATTACACCCAGAAATGTTTATTACTTGTTTGGAGCGAGTTAGTGAAGACAAAATCCTGACTGAATTCAATTGATGAGTTGAGATTTGGCCCTTTTTCTCAATCCAAATTATGTCATATTTTAAAAGAGTGAGTTTCTTATAATTACAATAAATTATAGTTCTTAAACATTTAGAACAATTATTTTCACTTTAAGTAAAGAATGAAAATGTTTCCTCGACAATGTTAATCTTCATTATAAGCGTATTATATGCCTATTTTGTCATTTCTCATAAGATTTGCTATTACGAATCCAATTGTATTTAGTCATTTTAATATGTTAGTATTTTGTTTCCAAATTACGAATTTTTTCATTGTTTAAAACTCTTTAATCATCAAAAACTGTTTTAACAAAGTTTTACTGGCACAATGTATACAAAATAACAGTACAGTTGATTTCTGTTACCCTTTCGTTTAAATGAAAAACTATATAAAAAGAGATAAAAATGTGCTCATAACGAACTGAACTAAATAGATACAAGTAATAGACCCTTCAGCACAGATGCTTCTGTGTGGATCGCCTAGTTAGTATAAATTGAACAAGTGCAAGTCTAATAAAGAATATCATCAATGCATATACGTACAACACATTTAAAAATTTATAAATAGTAAAAAATCATTACCTTCAAGTTTTTAGTATATATTTAACCTAAATTTTCTTTGTTTATCTGAACCGCTTAAGTTTCTTTCTGCCTGCTATATTATTAGAAGTCTGACTCTCAGATCCTTTGGCTCGGTATATCTAAATTTCAAAATGCGAATTGAAAAGAACACTTATTTAAATTAGGATATCATCTAGAACTCATATATCCAACTTAAAATAAGGAAGCTCCGTTATATTTTCAGCAAGCCAAGAAAGTATACACACCGTCTTGATTTTTCCCTTCACGAATTCACAACAGTGCATCATGAATAAGTCATTGAAGCCTGAAAATCCACCTAAATTCCAAAAACGCAATAGTTTCGTTTAATAATGCGAAACACTCCAATAAAATAAAAATATATATATTTTGGTGTATAAAGCTGAGATGAAAGATTTATGAGGTCTGTCGCTATATTTTATCTCTTCGAATATTTCCTTTCAGAAGTCCCCTCAACCACTTATTCTGTATGATTACTTCATTCAAGTTCTCATCTAAAAGTATAAACTATATGTCGATACTTTTATAAATTACAAATAAAGAATTTCATTAAAAATAGAAGCACTTCAATCTGCAGAAAGGGTTTTGATTAAACTACGAGGATTTATTTATAAGTAAGATATCCATCGTATAAAATAAATTTCGAACAAAATAAACTAATGAAAGTTGTATCAAAATAAAGCATATTTTTCTTTTAAACATTACAACTTTTCAACAGTCGCCATTTACTGCTACACACACTATAGTTTGTGAAACTGCAACACCATAAGGAAAGATGACAATGATTTGAAACTTAATCTTCTTTCTTATCCCATTTTTACATGGGCAGAACGCGTCTGCTATTGATCCTAAGATATGGGAATCATCTCTGTAGCAGTCCGACTTAGCCTCCCGTTCAAGACATACAATATCAATAGACACACGCCATAAAAGATTTTTACTGACACAGAAGGAGAGAGAAAAACCCCCATTGAGAAATGCACCTGACACGAATCATATCTGCGCCACCTACAACTCGAAGGTTGGTAGCCCAGTGGACATACCCACTGAGCCACGACAGCCCGTGAAACTTGGTATAGTAGCAGAGCAGAGTACAAAATGCAAATGAATAGAATAGCAGACTAATTGCGTATGCCTGAGGCCCAGTATTTTCCCTGAACATCCGAAGTTTCAATAGAGCTCTGTTCAGGAGCAACGCAATATTGAACTGTAAAAATTTCTCTAAGAATCACTATGCCGAGTCGGTGACAAAGGACGTATTATCAAAAATCATCCCGTCCCAAACTGACCCGTCAAAGTCCTCCTGTAGCCAGTGCCAATGACCCGTAGACACGCTACAAGCAGCCTGCAAGCAATCTCCCAGTAACCTCTTTGATTCGATGATACGACGTATAGCAGCTCTTATTGCAATTCATGGAAGCTTCACGACATACTTATTTTTCAGGTTATATTGTTGAATTTCTCTGAAAAGAATCTTTTATGTTAAGTCATACGAATAATAAATTATATTAAATGTGATTCTAATTGTATGACTGTTTCAAGTTGCAGCGATTTTCACAAACAGAAGTGCATTTTACCAAACGAGGTAATCACTTTTTTTTCATCCTGTTCATGTAGAAAGTTTACGGTTTGCTCTTTTAATCCAATTGAACAAACCAATTTCAACATCGGCATTGGATGAAAAGTGTTGACTTTTCGACATCCTTTGGATTTGAGGAACAGCCAGAAGGACGATGCCAAATCTGGCCTATAAGGATGGTGTGAAACAAGTGCGAATTCTGACCTGTCAATGTTAGTATCAACTGTAATGTCGTTATAAATTTCTTTAATACTTCTGTGAATTTCTAATACTGTGCAGCCTTTTACTGTCAGCAACTATTACTGATCGCTATTTGATGAGTAACTCCGATATCCTTTAAACGCTCTTGACTAACGAATGCTATGGCTCAAGAAAGTCAAACAGTTAACTGAAACTAAGCTCGTATGCACTACACAGTATCGGCTTTGTTTATGAGTAACATGAGATGAAAAATGTTCAAAATCTCTGCTCATTTGTCATGATTAATTTTTAGCCATTAGTTTTCAAGCATTAGTCGGATTGATATTTGTCCAACTCAGGGTATAAATAATCAAACGTATCTAATATATTGTCACACATGCATTTCAATTTTAACTCAACAGAACTCTGTTATTCGAGAGTCGAAATTACAAATGTGCTGTTTTACATACCTAACGAGCTGAAATAATTTAGTTTCATTTGGTATTCGTTATGGAAATTTTCAAATTTCAAACTGAATTGAGAGGTCTGCGCAATCAATAAAGGAAGCAAATATTAATTAGCTAGTTATCAGTAAACACGCAGAATTTCAAAACCCGGGAGTCGTTTGAATATCCCCTTTGATATGGCGAGTTTCTGAAGTTATCGATTCTAATCATTTCAAGATTAAAGTAAACGCCAGGAAGGGAAAATTTGATTGAACCCCGCAATGTCGGCTCTCAAGAAAATAAGCTTAAGCCTCAGAAATTTCGCTTTCTTTAATACCTTAAGAGTGAATAATGCTTTAGTTATTCTAGATTTTTTTCAAAAGTTAACAAGAATGAAAATTCCATTGGTTCTCAACTTGTTATCGGGATATATATTCAGGACGGAAGCTCCCAAAGCAATACTTAGGACGCCAAGAAAAGACTTCGAGTCAATATGTGCTCGGCACATTTAATTTCGACTTAGAATATGATCTTTTTTTCTCTAACAAGATGGCGTTCTCGAAGATCAGACTTTTTAATGTAATTTTATTAAAATATTTCTGGAATTTTCCCATCCTCCATATTTTATTAATTTGAATTTTACCATTTGAGAGAAAAAACTACAAAGTTTCAGTGATTTGTCAGTCATATTACACAATTAAAAAGCAGATATACATATTTAGGTACTTATTTTTCCATTAATTAATTAGCCCTCCTAGAGGTTGCCTAGACGAGGTACATTTCACTGACCAGATCTTGATGGACAAGATATCTCTTCATTATAAAAAACTGACCAGATCTTGATCTCAACCTCATTAAAAAATCAGCAAGATCTTGATGACGAGATATCTCATCAATAGCAAAATTGGTCAGATCTTGATGGGCGAGATATCTCTTCGAAACCACTTTGAGAGTTGAAATAAGGGTCAGCCATTAGTTTAGAACAGTGGTTCCCAAAGTGGTGTCCACGGACTCCAAGGGGGTCCACGGAAAACATGCAATATTTCACTAGCCAAAATAGAGAAATTCCATGAAGAAAATAAAATATTTCATTGCTTTCTACGATTCTTTTGTATTTTAAAATCTAAATTTTAGAATCTTAAGCAATTGGTAGGAGATTCCAGTATCTATTGGTTTGAAATAGACTTGAAATTAAGGATAACTTAATATTAAAATTATGAAACATTAAATCAAGCATTTTTAACTGCTAAAAAGCAGCTTTATTGTTCACGTTAACCCTCCTAGTGGTGGTTTCGACGAGGTATCTCCATTAGCAAAACTGATCAGATCTTGATAGACAAGATATCTCATCATTGGAAAATAAATCTGACCAGATCTTGATCCCGTTTTTCATCATCCAAATATCGGCAATATCTATAGATGACGAGAAATCTCTTCATTAGTGAAATTGGTCAGATCTTGATGGACGAGATGTCTCGCTTGAAGGTTGAAGATTAAAGTTTGTATTTTGATATTTATATTGCGATTTTACAAGTTAAGAGTAATTTGATTTTAATACCTTTTATTTCATAAATAAGAGTTTGTCTAATATTAGATAATTATTTATTTCATTTCAGTTTTTCTATAGGTTTCAGAACTTTAAATCGTTATCACTAATCTTTAGAGTGAAGTATTAATCTATTTATAATCTATTTAACAAATATCTAAATATTTTACTCCCGATATTGATGTGAAAAATAAAAATCTCTATGGTCTTATGGAAGTCTCATGTTCCCCATTTAATTTTTTTAATCTCAAGGAATCCTTGAAAATTTTTAATTTTCTAGGGAGTCCTTGGACTGTAAAGTTTGAGAACTATTGGTTTAGAATATGAATAAAACGTTTTAATTCACTAGTAAAATATATTATGTATCAAAATTATTTCAAAGTAGTATCAACGTTAGTTCTGCATCAAAATAGTGCTATTTCAATTATCTGTCAGTCATTACACAATCAGAAAGCAAATGTACACATTTTGCTTTAATTTATACCATAACCAAAATTGAAATTAATTAAACTTCAGTAATTAACCTTCCTGGTGGTTGTTTCGACGAGGTATACCGCAAAACCTCTGGTATCTTTCGAAGTATCTCTGGCAAAACTGGCCAGATCTTGATATCGTCATCATAAAAAAATCAGCAATATCTTGATGACGAGATATCTCGTTAAAACAACTAGGAGAGTTACCATTGCACAGGAATAAAAATTAAACAACTTCAGTAATTAATATTTGTGTATAAATAAAACATTTTGCTTAAATTATTAAGCTTGTATAGTATTGCATATAAATAAAACAGTTTGATTTAATTTTTAAACTTTATGAGTTTATATTGTATATGAATGAAAAACATTTCATTTAAATAATTAAATTTTAACAATCAATATTGTATACGAATAAAATATTTCGATTAAATAACTAAACTTCAGTAATTAATATTACATACGAATAAACATTAAAGAAAAATAAAATTTCAACAATTAATATTGTATTAAATTAATTAAACAATTAAAAGCATTTGATAAAATTATTAAACTTCAACAATTAATACTTAAATGAATAAAAAATTTGTTGATTATAACAGAATTATGCTACGTCGAGAATAAAATACAATGGTTTCTTAAGTAAATAAGTTTTCGCTATCACCTATCATGTTATATAAAATTAATTTTACGGATTACAATTCATCTTCAAGAAGTAAAGAAACAAATTGCTTGCGAATAAGTAGTATGAAGGGTAAACACTCAAGTGAAAACTGAGAAAAGTAGCTGTTATATTAATTACATAGAAACTATATTAATTATTCATAAATTTATACTTTGCCGCTAAAAATGCAATTCTTAAGTTCGCTTTACATTTTCACGATGAAACTAATTCTCCTTTTATAAAAGGAAATTAAGTCTGTTCAGCGCTTTCGGATACATAAAAAATACAATTTTTCCAGACACATTTTTGTAGATTCAGACACTTAAAATGCAAATGAGCAGCTTATCGACCCCTTTCCACTTTTTCACACATTACAAGAAAGTTCCCATTATCTAACTCTTTCCGCTTAGTCTTGTAACAGCAACAGAGAAAACTAAAAGTGAAAAGAACGACGTTACTCTAATTTTCATGAGCAAGTAATTGAGCTATGCATAATGGGAAGCCGTTAACGAAGTAAGTAGATGCACGCTTGAATTTCAGCCTATCGCTGTTGATAAATATTGCATATATTTCAGTTTTAATGCATATTTTAAAATTTCCAGGGCTTTCCGGTTAATAAAATCCATGTGGCTATCCCTATCAGATAAGCGTAGTTATTTGTCCGCTTCGTTAGTAAATCAGAATATTTCTTTCTCAACCGTGTTTTAGATCAGGATTTAGGTCAACGTATAAATTATATATTACCTGAAGTTCAAACAGAAATTTACAGAATTTAAGTCCTATAACCTTGGTAAAATCCATGTGGCTATCCCTATCAGATAAGCGTAGTTATTTGTCCGCTTCGTTAGTAAATCAGAATATTTCTTTCTCAACTGTGTTTTAGATCAGGATTTAGGTCAACATATAAATTATACATTACCTGAAGTTCAAACAGAAATTGACGTAATTTAAATCCTATAACCTCGCTTATTAAATCCTATAATTAATCTTTAAAATAAAGCAAAACTAAAAATCAATATTGAGAATTAGCGTCCGTTATTTACCGGTTATGAGAATGTTGGTAACTTCAAACCTAGTTCTAACTCCCCTTAATGTTTCCCTCGGCTTACCAAGATTAGGAACACTGTTTTAGATAACCACTCTACCCAATTTATCTACATCACCGATAAAGATTGCTCAGGAAGAGAGGCAAGCAAACCTTAATCAAATATGACTGGTATCTTCGCCTATTACGGTTTTGTTTCACGGTTTAGGCTTTTTTACGTCATAACAGCACACTAACGACAACATAAGTCTCTCAACTTCCTCCTTTCGACGCTAACCTCATTCTGTCATTGCACGTTGTCCTTTCATGTCAATCGAACCACTCAAGGTGCAACAAGTACATCAAGAGCAAGAGATTAAATCATTTTCGATACATTATTTACGGCAGATGGCCACATTAGGATATTGAAAGTGTTTCTCGTCTAATCGAAGAGGTTGCACATTATTCTATAATACGCTATTTTATACAAAATGTATACGTGACGACCAATGGGTCTAGTTTTCAGAGTGCTAGCTTCTGGATTGAAAGGTTCCAGGAATAAGGGGTACGCTATGGATGTTTGTCCGTCTGGAAAGAATCTGTGACCTCATTCTAACCCTCCAAGTGGTTTTACCGAGATATCTTGTCCATGAATATCTGACCAATTTTGCTAATTACATGTCTCGTCATCAAAATATTACTGATTTTTTACTGGGAGGAGATGAAGATCTGGTCAGATTCCTTCTAATGACGAAAGACGACGAGATCCTGATGGGCGATATATCTCGTCCATCAAGATCTGGTCAGTTTTGCTGATGAAGAGATACAGCATCGAGACAATCACCAGGAGCGTTTAAACGAGTTGTGCCTAGAATGTGTGGTATGAATGTGATGCATAACGTAAACCCATCCTAGTGATGTACTAGGGTAACGCAAAGTGGTTCACAAAACCGCCCCTTTGATGACATAATGAGCAATGTTCAATTGGCCGAGCAATAGAAAAAACATATGTACGTATATATAAAGAGCTCCGGCACCATATTGATAAGCCATTGAAATATATGTTGCGTAATGAAAAAAATTAAAAGTAAAATATTCAAGAGGATTGAAAGAATTTCTGGTTATTTGAATGAGTACTTAATACTTAAAAAGAAGACTAAAGAAGTGACTAAAAGATTAAAATAACATAAATTCTTGAATCTAAATGCATAAAGCATAGTCTGGCTATCTGTCTGTACTCTATTCAAATCTTCACCGCTTGACCAATCCATACCGAATTTGGTACACTCATTCTTTAGAATCCTGTGGGAAACTTAGGCTACATATTAACATCCGTTGGGGAAAGGATTTGTCTTGAATCTGCAGAGAAGATTAAGAACAATTCGAAATCCCCTTAGCAATAACATTGAGAATCATTATGATCACTTCTTCACCAATACACTTAAAATTTCGTACACTTATGCTTTAGAATCCTGTGAGAAATTACGCTATATATTAACCCCGTTCTATTTATTCAGTGTCTGACTATCTATCAATTACAACCAATTCAACCCGAGCAACACCGGATAATTCTGCTAGTATGTCATAGAGTAAAATGGCCCTCCTGAAAAACCTGGGTAGTGGCTAATCTTTAACACCCTTCATATATATTTCTATCCCGTACATGGCACAGAAAGAGACCTTATTTAACTCTCCTGGCTGTAGTAACGATGAGGGTTCACGTCATTAAGCAAAACACCAGATCTGGATGGACGGTATATCTCGTCATTTGAAAAAAGACTGGCCAGATCTTGACCTCGTTAACATAAAAAAGGCATTATTTTGCTGAAGAGAGATCTCGTCATTAGCAAAATTGATCAGATCTTGATGAACGAGATATCTCGTCAATACCACTTGAAAGGATTATTCCAGGATCAACGATAGATTAATAGAGATAAATATGCAGTAACCATGCTGAAGATGCCAATTATGGGAACTTATAGTTTAGGCAAACCTCCCCTTACTGAACGAAGAGACTCGTCAAAAAAACGAGGTGTAAATGCCAACTCACCAGAGCCAGGCTACACCACGACCAAAGAGACTGGTTATTAGAAATAAATATCTTGAAAATGTTCTAATAAACATTCGAAGAATCCCCTTAAAGAAGCTTAGAAATATAAATCCCTCCAGATATCGCGACCGATGCTGATCCCTCCTGACTCATAAATCGCCCCTATCTGTAATTCCCCTATATGTACTTTAAACTCACTAAGCTCAGATAGGACTTCTCTATCCATCTCCAGTTACCATCTTCTATCCATTGTGTATTTGATGGATGGGTGTCTTAATCCATATTCCCGTGAAGAGTCCTTTACTGAGTTATGCATCATCCATCTTTGGTAATTATTCAGAAAGGATTGCGATGGTAAGAGTGAGATATCGAAGGGATTTGGAGGAGTAATCTCTGAATGTGGAAATGTGAATAACCTGAAATTCGGAAGGACGTTTACTAAATTGTTGTTTTGTATTCGTATGAAATCAATTTGTGAAATGCGTATGTTGAAATTGATTTAAATTAGGACCGTTTTTGTAACCACAAAACGAAACAAGATAATTCGAATGTATTTGAGTATTTTTATACATTAGAAATTTGCCTTTACCTCGTAGGTTTTTCAGAAGATATGAATAAAATTCTGGGAACGTTAAGTGCTCCAAATTTTAAAACTCAGAATCCTGAAACAAATGACTTAGTGTTTAAGGTTAAGTTTATATACAGGGTGAGTCTAAATGATAAGTTTATATACAGGGTGAGTCTAACTCCAGACGAGCAATAATTACCATGGAACATAGGGTCGCTCTGAGAGGCAGAAAAGGGTAAAATTAGAATTTCAACATGAACTTACAACAGTGTTGGGAAAGCGAATGAACGATACCAAAAGCTGCACAATCTGGTTTATTGATCAGGGATAAACTCACAGCAAGTACTCAAATTGGCGGCCACGCGTGTCGTTGCATAGTTCACACCGGCGAAGGAATGACTGGCGCACCCTCTCGAAGATTCCTGGTGTTGTGTTAATTTTGTCTGCGGCAACACCGATTCTCGCTACGAGATCTTCAGCCGAGTTCACAGGCGTCTGGTTCACTAAAGATTTCATGTGCCCCCAGAAGAAGAAGTCCAGTGGTTTGAGGTCCGGTGAGCGAGGAGGCCAAGCCACAGGTCCGCCACGTCCGATCCATCGTGCGGGATATGTAGCATTCAAGAAGTGCCGGACTTACGTAGGCAGGTACAAACGACGTCAGAGGCGATGACTTGTTCATGCTCGACGCGCTTCGACTTTGCTCTTTTCTGCCTCTCAGAGTGGAATGCGACCCTATGTTCCATGGTAATTATTGCTCGTCTGGATGGGTACTATCACCCCTCTTATTTTGTAAAAACAATTTACTCACCCTGTATAGATTCGAAATTTGGCGTCAAAATTGTTTACTGTTATAGGAAATTATGAAGTTTGTACGCAATTTGAAATAAAGATGTATCTTTATGTAAATAACTTGCTTAGAAAACATTATTTCCTATTGAACGGTACCTTTGAATTTGCTCTTCTACACGAGAGGGGTGCTTGTTTTTTTCCCGGTTTTTATCTGTTTGACTGATATTAATTTAACGTTTTGTCTATTGCTTGGGTTCATAAAATACAATACGATTCCGAAAATGTGCTTAATAGAATTTCACCCAAAGTAGAGTTGTACCTCTTGAGTTTGAAAGCTACTGACATTTTCAATACCGGTAAATTGCCGGTATTGACAATGCCAGTAGTTTGGTATGTATTTTCTAGTAATTTGGTAATATGATCAGTAATTTGAAATTTCCAGTAAATCTCAATATAGGTAGATTACCGCTATTACCTGCACTTTTCTAACTCAAGAGATACAACTCTACTCTTGGTTAAATTCTGTTAAATGCATTTTCGGAATCTTATTACAGTATTGAGAATTCACGGGTTGTTCAACGATGATATCATAACAACTATAGTATTAACGGATTGAGATCAAACTACAGCTCAGTTCATTATGTATCCTTTTCTCACTTAAATCGAAATTCATCAGCTCAATTCATTTTTTTTTCAAGTTTTTTCAAGGTTGTAGCCTCATTCGTTTCCATTCTTGGAACTCTTTTTTTGTATAGATCTCAAAGTATTGTGTGAATTGCATAAATTAGCACCTACATAACAATGTTTTTTAAGGTGACATGCAGTCTGATATATTTCTTTTCCGGAATGCATAAATCTCAAAGCAAAAACTGAAATAATTTAACTCTGTAATAGTAATCTTTTTTCACATAAGTCATGGTTGGTTTGTTGGCTAAGGGCCATACATAATGAAATCGATGAAAAAGATACAGTACCTTTGTTACTTTTTGTTCAGATTGCATTTGTTTTCTGATGTTTATAGATCTCACCAAAAGAAATTGCTGTTTAAATCATATTCGTGCCTGCATTATGTTCATTGCTGACAGCATTTGCAGCTATTACCTGTCGTATCAATTAATCCCTAAAGTAGATAGGTAGTGTATTTACATCACACTGGAGCATGAAAACGGGGTATTGACGATATTAGGGATCGAGGAAAAGAAACGAGGATGATGCCTCGTAATTTTGAATCACGGTCAGATGACGAGGTCAACACCTGAGCTCGCATCCCACTGTCCAAACCAAATTTCCACACCACGCCAACGAGAGGACATTTGAGACCAAGACAGATTTAACGTGCACCAACCCTCACGAACACGACGGTCCACTAGATTGAATCTCGAACATTCAATCCTTCGGTTGCTAATCTGCGACTTCGAACTGGACTACCGCATCCTTGAAGTAGGATCATAAAATGGATAACCCCCTTGGAGTAGGACCATAAAAGCAAATAAAGCTAAATTAATAAGAACATTTCTTATTATTTCTTCTTTAATAATAAGAAATGTTCCCTCTACTCAATAATAATGATTGAATAGAGGGGATATAAGACTACACTATTAAATGCAGCGAACAAATTTAACTAAAGGTTAGTATAGTTAAATTTGTTTAATTTACCTCATTAACAAATTTAATTAAAAATATTGCAGATGTGGGTTACGACGTTTTCCCGAAACACCATCGATATGTACCTCTAAGCAAATAGCACTTTCACATATAAACGTGAATAAACTAAGGTAACTAATTTATATGTCCACTGGATTGAGATATTTTAGGCCTGGGCTGTGATTGACGTGTGAAAAGGCCACATCGCAACGAACTATCACGGAATCCCGAATGATCATTCGGGTCTCATTCTTCTAGCAGAAATGTTTCGTTGGATCGATTGATATAATCACGCCCTTCGGATAGGTGAAACATCCACTTATATACCAGAAGCATTGATGAATGAAAGAGACGGCTTAGTGTAGCAAAGATAACGAATTAGAGGACACTATGGAGGAAGTTATTCTGGAGAAGTACGGCCATTTGAAAGGTTGGATTAGTTCCCATAGTGTGTCTCCAACAAAGGAGCATGAATACTGGCCGGATTATAAATATTGGTGAAGAAAGCGGATCACGTGTATTACTAGTTTCAAGAAAAGAGAAGGTATTGAGTTATGAACGAATTGTCAGCAATAATTCATTTCAAGGGGAATTATTTATTAAACCTTTGAGGGGTTCATAACGCCGTGGTAGTCCAGTTGGAAGAACAACGGATTAGTAACCGGCGGGTAAGCGAGTTCGAAACTAGGTCCAGCCAAAGACGGTCTTGTAGACGGAAGCTGGTGCATGCTAAATCTTCCGTGGTCTGAAACGTCCTCACGTTGACGTGGTGTGGAAGTTTGGAGAGTGGATGCCATCTCAGGTGTTGACGTCGTCATCTAACCTTAATTCAAAATGGCGGGGCGTTGTCCTCGAATTTTTCCCTTCGGGAAAGATCCCGGACTATCGCCAATAGCCCATTGTGGTTCTCCAGTGTGACGTTAATTAAATACTTACCTACCAACAGTGGCGCATGAATACGGGTCGGATTATGAAACATTGGTAAAGATAACTTGTCATATACGTTAGTTTGAAGGAAGAAGGTTTAGAGTAAACAATAATTCCTTTCAAGGGGAATTATTTATTAACCCGATGACCGTTCCTACGCATAATTTTACCCGGTAACCTGCAATTTTCCCTGCATGACATTTAACCAATTCAATTGACCAATAGAATAATTTATTTAATTATAATACAGAGTGTCCTAAACGTTCCCGTACTCCAACTTTAAAAAAATCATTTGCCCGTGTTTTTTTTAATTATTGAATTTCATCATCTGCATATAATTTTATGGATTCTTTAATTTTTATCGTTTGGTTTTCTTCTCGCTCAAGTTGTGCGATAATAAAGTTCCATGTCATTTTGTTCTTCATTTCAAAATGAGTATAAATCATATAAAATATACAAAGAATTTTGGCGACACAAATATCCAGATGATGCAATGCCGAGTAAAGATACGCTATATCAACTCGTTCGGCGATTTCGTGAGACAGGTTCGGTGGAAGACAAACACAGGAGTAGAAGATCGAAAGTCGTTACACCGACTTTGTGCAAGAAACTCAACGAAGGATATTGCAATCTCCTCATCAATCCGTGAGGCGTTTGTCGCAACAAATGGGCACATCACGTGGATCGACACATAAGGCTTTAAGAGCTTTGCATTTTCGAACTTATCGTGTAAAAATGTTACAGGAGCTAAAGCCACCGGAAAATGAGAAGCGGCTTTATTATTTCCGATGGTTCAGGAGATTTATTCGCAACATCAACATTTTGGACAAAACATTTTTCTCCGATGAGTCATGGTTTCATTTAAGCGGTTATGTGAACGCGCAAAACTCCCGCATTTGAGCGACGACAAATCCATATTCATTAATGCAAAAACCTTTACATTCTCAAAAAATTGGCGTTTGGTGTGCCGTATCACGCAAAAGGATTGTTGGGCTTCTGTTTTTCCAGTCAACTGTTGATGGCACTGTATACAGAGAACTCATACAACAATTTGTTGCATTATTAGAAGTGAATGAACGAGATTCTTGGTTCCAACAAGACGGTGCAACCTGCCATACAAGTTATGAAACCATGGGCATGCTTCAAGATTTTTTTGTCGATCAACTCATCTCCAGAAATCTTTGACCACCGCGTTCCCCTGATCTGAGCATCCCTGACTTTTTTCTGTGGGGATATTTAAAGAACAAAGTTTATGAAGATAATCCCCAAACAATAGATAATTTAAAAATTGCCATTACTCAAAGGATACAAGAAGTCACTCCCAGCATCTTGAAATGCGTTTTTAAAAATTTGCGCAAACGACTTCAGCTTTGCCTCCAAGAAAGGGGCGGACATTTTGAACATTTATTATGAATGCGAGTACAAATTTTTTTCCTACGTTATGTTAAAAGTGCTTTTCACTATTAGCATAAAAATAATTGTTTTAAAGTTTGTTGTTTTTGTATAATAAATTCACGAATCGTCAGTACGGGAACTTTTAGGACACTCTATAGAATAATTCTAATTTAAGAAAATGAACAGTAAAATCTTTCCGGGGGATTCGGTACTAAGGAAACAAGCAATAGAATCTTTCCAATGTTTCTATTATAAGGAAACTAGGAATAAAATCTTTGGAAGGATTCTATTCTGAGGAAGGAGCAATAAATACAATTCCTTTGAATAGAAAGAATTCTAGTCTAAGTGAAGAGACAATAAATATTTCCAGAGTATTCTATTCTATGGAAAGGAGCAATACAAAATTTCAAACAGATTCTATTCAACATAATGGGTCAATGGAAACGTTCCAAATGTTTTTTTCTGAGGGTAAGACGAATCAAATCTTTGCAAATAATTATATTCTAAGCATAGAACCAATAGAATCTTTCTAAAGGTTGTGAGAATCCATGGGGATTCTGTCAACAAATAGATATAGTTATTTAGTCATTAAGTGTGTTCTATGAAACACGAAGTACTACACTGCAAGGAAATCTTGCTACTTTCAGAGGGTTAACGTTCTGTGTATAAAAAGATTTTCGAGTAGTGTATTACTCTTGGGTTATTGCATTCCAAATCAACAGACCAAAGGATCATTTTCAACCTGTGTGACCTTTTTCCGATTTCAATGAAATTTAGTATAAAAGTAGCCGCAAAAAGAAATGAAATTATGCCAATTATTAGATGCATATCTAAATTATTTTTCGAATTACAAATAATTCGAAACTTGAAAAATTTGGGTCATATTAGGTATAGAATTTCGTAAAATACCTTGTTCTACTTATGCTAAAAGCTGAAATTGGACTTATTTTAAAGCCCATATAACAAATTAAAAACAGATTAAAGTAAAAATATGTTTTCTAGTTTAGTCCAGTGTTAATCAATGCGAGATCATAGACGTGAAATAAAAGTAGACTGAGCATTGCAGCTGAGCGGAGCTTCAAAAAGTCGACTAGTAGTCACGTGACTGCTCTGCAAGAAAGTGACTTAGCCAATTTGGCATTTTATCGCCTCTCTTGGCGGTATAATATCTTATGACAGGGTAGATGTGTGAATACGCATTGCTATAGAGTGGCGTCAAACTTTTGAAATCGCTAGGCCTTCGAGGACCATACTCTTTGCACCTCTGAATCCACTGTTTCATTTGTGTTCTCACTAACGACGACGTTTCTAATTCACCAATTCAATATCTATTATTTATTAAAAATCAATGCAAGGTAGCAGTTAAGTATTCATATATACTCTACTTTATGAATGTTAAACGCGATAAAGACATGGAAGTAAAAGAGTTGGCGACGACAGAATCAACCAAACTCTCTTTGTACTATCAAACATCGTCAGAAAACGTTGCCAATGTAAATATTTCGCTGTTCATTCAATTACAAGTTATGTTATCCTGAGGGTTTATCCTCTTTCCATGTGATTCCTGTGAAAACAGTCGGTGTTTGAACAGGAACTTATAGGGAACTAAGATATAGGATTGACTATTCTTATAAAGTAGAATGATTAGTACTAATCACACACAACAATAACAGACTTCTAGACTACTGAATGCGGTGCTTACTAATTGTCTGAAAATTTTGGACACGATCCGAACAGTGCATGTTGGTTCAAGTCATCATCAACGAATAATCGCTTTGAATAATCCAATGTAACCATATAAATTTATGGAAATATATCGCAGCTAACTAAATAGCTTATAATGCCATTTTCTTGCCCGAAACGTGTTTGATACGTATTATTTAACCAACTCACTGTCATTATAATCAAATTTAGATAGTACTAATTTTTTCCTAGCATAATGCTACAATTCATTCTTCTGTAACCTAGAAAGCTTATTTCACAGAAATTACATGCAGGAATTTACGAAATTCCACAATCATCTTAATAGTTATAGATAATGGATACATTTAATGAGTGCATTTAATATTAAAAATGAGATAGAGAATATCACAATATCAGCCACAATAATGCTCTTAGACTTTGTGTCCTTATTAGAAAATGAAGGAATGGTTTTATAATCCATAAATGATATAACGAAATAGAAAAAGCTTAATCTGTAACAAACATAGCAATATTGATGGCAGATGATTGGTAGTTGAATTTACGTCGAACTGAAGCAACGCAATGGGCTATTGGCGACGACCCGGGATCGATCTGAGAGGGAAAATGCGATATAGCAATATTAAAGTGGATAATCTAAACGTATTTTCAAATATGGTCGAGAGAAAAATATTACGTAGTTTTTACAAAAATGTATCCATTTTGAAAAGATGGATTGTAGAGGACGTTTTGTCACCAAGTGAAAACTTGTTGTGTGTTTTAAAGGGTTGCCAAAACGAAAGCTATAAAACTAAGAATGTGTTTGGTACCAAATCGTCCGTTGAATAGAACGTAACCTAATATGCCGAATTCTTTCGTCGTCTGCATTATCCATCACACAACCTCTATTTTTGGTTTTAACTTTTAAAAACTTCCCTACCCAATCTTTTTACAAATTTTAATCTAAGACAGCCTCCAACAAAACACTGTTTACTAATACATGTCGATTCTTTTAGTAATCATAGAGACAAAACTTTGATCTGTCTTTTTAAAATATAACCACTCCCAAAAAATATTCCACATTACAATAAGTATTCTTGCACAGCTTTTGTTCGTTTCGTAATTTGCTTGTTATAAGATTCCCATTAAAATATTATTAACACTGTTTCTTTGTGCCCTTCCTACCTAAAGTAAACGAACATAAAACAATACCCGAAATATAAAAGTAGAGTGAGCAATGGTAACCTTTTATGTGCCCAGGATCATAAGATCAAAAGTAATAGCAACGTGATCTTTAGACTATTTAGTCTGACGGGTGGAAAGAACATTCATCATCTGATTGGTTCATGGGACAGGATAAGACGCCCATCTATTGATAACATCATCTGATTGGTCCGCGCGACATAGTTAGTAGACTTTGGCGATTTCACAGTTTTTGTCACCGCTCTAGAGAAATGCGCATTCACACATCTCCCCTGTCATAAGACGTTATATCTCAAAACGAGGCGATAAGAAGACAGATCGGCCAACAAAGTCAATTTTTCACAGAGCAGTCACTTGGCAACTAGTCGACATGTTGGTCACACTTTTTAAGCTCCTCTCAATAGCAGTGCTCAGTCTACTTATATTTCACGTTTATGCATAAAACATGTCCCTTTCATTTTTAACGATGAACGAAGGTAATGATAAACCAAAAACTTTCTAGTCCTGACGTGAAAGGGCCGTGGTAGCCCGGTTGGAAGAGTAACGGATTAGCAACCGGAGGAACCGGTATGAATCCAATCAAAGACCGTCGTGTACAAAAGGGGCTGGTGCACGCTGAATCTGTCGTGGCCTTAAATGTCCTCACGTTGGCGTGGTGTGGAAGTTTCGAGAGAGAGATGCCAGTTCAGGTGTGACCTCGTCATCTGACCATGGTTCAAAATTACGTGGTGTTGTCCTCGGATCTTTCCCTTCGGGTTTGATCCCGGACCGTTGCCAATAGCTCGTTGTGTTGCTCCAGTGCGACGTTAATTAAAATACCTATCTGACGTGAAATACACTCCTGATGTCTCTTCATGTGAAAGCCCAATTACAAATTGAAAGTGTGCAAACCAGCATGTTAGCAAACATATTTTAAAGCAAAATATGTTGCATTTACAAGACGTATCCATTCTTAATATAGGACACTCTTTCAATGAAGCGTTGCTTAACAGTGCATACCAATTCGTTTAGAAATCAGAAAATCAAAATCTTGATCTAAAATATTCCGCAAAATATGACATACTCGTAATTTGCTCGTTATTACGAGGCTACCATTAAAAAATTGACTCAAGATATTTCTCTGACCCATCCTAGCTAAAGTTAAAAGAACACAAAACGTGCCCCATTCACTTTTAACGATGAACGAAGGTAATGAGAAACCGAAAACTCTCTCCTGACGTGACATACACTCCTGATGTCTCTTCGTGTAAAAACCAATTACAAAGGGAAAGGAAAAACCTCCCGTGCCAAAAGAAAAGGAGAAAAATAAGTCGTCGTTAGCCTTCATTTCTTTGTTTGAGAAAGACCTGCGGCAAAGGACCTGAAATGGTAGCGCCTTCGTGGCTTCCAGGGGAAGAGATGGAAAGAGTGGGTGCATATGGACGCCATCAGAAAGGGCAAACGTGGAAGTCGATGACTTGATGGGGAGTTATGGTTCCTATTTCTGGCTGGCTTGAATCATTGGCAGATCAGCCGTGATATTGCATTGTTAAGTCAGTCTAATGCAATGCTAATCAAGACGGCGTGTACCTCCGATGATACCACGCCATCCCAAGGGTTACGCAAAAAATATTTAATTAAGCTGTCAATATTTTAATTTGGTATTTAAATCCTCTGAGCGTTACACGAAAGTTCCTAGTAGTGTAGTATTGTCTTTTCCCTCCACACGTAATGACTAAACAACCACTTGTATTGGTCTAAAGAATCCTAGGACTGATTCTATTGGTCAAGAAGGTCAAAACTGGTTAGTTCATGCAGGAAAGACTGCCAGGTTGGAGAATATTGTAAACCCCTCAGTCACATCAGAAAATACTTTCCGATAACGAAAGGAGGATCGAGATGCAAAAAAGGGTAGACAGAATTGTTCCCAGTGTACCACGCTGCCTCTCAAAATTGTTGGTCTTGTTGCTGAACGTTCTGGAAGAATTTACGCTTTTTACGGTACAAAAATTGCCGAGATATGGGTGGACATTCAATAATATGAACTGCTCCAATCATTCTCAATAGCGTAGCGTAACATTTGCAAATGAGAACGTCGAGATTGAATTTCATCAACTATAAACCATGCATTAATAAAAGGGTATGTTTCGATTTTTCCTCGCAGCTCTACATTTAGTCACTCAAAGTTATCATTTTCTTCAGAAGGAAATCTCTCATGCTATGATAGAAATGTCAGTACGTGGTTTTTTTCCCACAACTTTAAAGGATTCAGCATCAGACCGGAGGGATGTCATAAAGTTCTTACGGTAGAGTGGGAGAGAACGTCCAAGAACCATATCCAACGTTAACAATCCAAGTGGTTTCGACGAGATATCTCGCCCATCAAGATCTGAGCAAATTTGCTAATGACGAGATACCTCGTCATCAATATAGTGCCAATTTTTTGATGATGACATTTTAATTGCTGAAAACTTATTTATACTTTATCCAGGATATTTACTTCCTATGCAAAATCAGGCCTCTCTGTTCAAGTACAAAGATATTATCTGTACATTTTAAAGGAAAATAATCATTTATAAAATGTTTCTAAGAATTTGAAGGAAACAACAATTTAGGAATTATTTTTAAACAAATATTTTTGTACTTAGTATATTGCCTCACAAGTATGCAAAATGGCATCGTGTTTCAAAAGTGTATTCAATTAAAATGACAAAAAAGTGCAAATGAAATCATGATTCTCATTACATAATATCGATAAACCAAGGTAATCAAATAAATAGATATAAGTGTGGTAAATGAATGATATAAAAGACAAAAGTTCTGAATAGGCAAATTCTATTTGTTTTGTTGAATTTTAAGATATAAAAATTAATATAGTGATTTGAAATTATACTATTTAGAAAGTCTTTGCACGCAATTTTCTATAAATTCTATGGTAGGCACTAAATAAATAATCCACGTAAATAATGTATTCAATAATAATAATAGTCTTCAAACGAAAAAAATATGTTTTTCTTCTTGAACAGTTTCTGCTTGATTTTTTCGGAATAGTTTATTTCTTTTCAAAGTTTCCTTTTGATTTCTTGATTGAAGGGTTAAATTATCTGAATTGGACAAGGTCATCCAGCCACTGGTGATTCCATCATTGGCAAACTGAATATCTCTCTTTTTCGCCTCCTTCGTCAATAAATCTTAAACTAGGTTTGGATTGAATCTTTTTTTCTCATGTCACTCCTATTGAAACGATGTAGAGAAACTGTTGTTCATGATGTACGCCGGACCAGGTAGTTCACCTTTAGTGATTTCAAATCGTTTCTTTCTAGGTCTACATCCGAACACAGGTGCATGCTTTTCTGACTTAATATATTTCGCTGTCTTCTTATCTGGTTTCACAAAAGCATTTGGTGAATATCCACAAGTCAAAGTATTAATTTATCATATCCTTTGGAGGTATTCACAATATCAACACTTTCTATTGATTTTTTTTGAGGTATTCAGTGTATTTTTAAAGGCAAATTGTATGCTTCTACTTGTTCTTGGGGCGCTTCGATAATCTTATCATCGTCTTTTATTTCCACTGAAGTATTCGGAGGATAGTCCCAGATAAGAGAATTCCCATTTTCTTATTCTTTTCACAATCATATTCATCAACATTTCCATTACTTTCATTATCTCCACAATCATATCCATCAAGTTATTCATAATCATTTTCATTATTTCCATAATCAAATATTCACCAAATTTCCATTATCCTCCAATCATATACATCAAATTTTCCATCATGTCCATTATCTCCACAATCAATTTTTCCATTATCCCCACAATCACGTAAATCAAATAATCAATCATTTTCATTATCTCCACAATCAAATTCATCAAATTTTCCATTATCCCCACAATCATATCCATCCAACTTTCCATCATTTTCATTAACTTCCCAATCATATCAATCAACTTTTTCATAATTTTAGCCATTCCCACAATCATATCCATCAACTTTTCTGTCATTTTAATTATCACCACAATCATATTCATCAACTGATCCATCAATTTCATTATCACCACAATCAAATTCATAAACTTTTTCATCATTTTCACTATCCCCACAAACAAATTCATCAGCCTTTCCATTATCTCCGCAATCATATCCATCAACTTTTCCATCATTTTCATTATCTCCACAATCAAATTCATCAACTTTTCCATTATATCCACAATCATATCCATCAACTTTTCCATCATTTTCATTATCTCCACAATCAAATTGATCAACTTTTTCATTATCTCTATAATCATATCTATCAACTTTTCTATCATCTTCACTATCACCACAATCATATTTACCAATTTATCTAGCATTTTCATTATCACCACATAAATATTCATCAACTGATTCAACAAGTTCATTATCTCTAGAATCAAATTCAACGTCAGTTTCATTATTCCCACAATCATATCCATCAACTTTTCTTTCATTTTCATTATCCCCTCAACTGCATTCATGAACTTCGTCATTTTCATTTTCCTCACAATCTTAGCCATCAACTTTTCCAGGATTTTCATAATCGCAATCATATGCATCAATATTTCCATCATTTTCATCATCCCATAATCATAGTCATCAACGTTTCCATCATTTGCAAGTGCTTCGGTGGTTGGAGGTTTCAGTGCGTTGTTTTCGTTTACAACCTGAAGCGATCCGTTTCCATATTCATCACCGTCATTTTCTTTTAAGACACTTTTGATTTATCGTGGCATCGTTTTTACCACTCTTCTTCCTTTCTCCTTTTTTTCAATATTTTCGCTTTTAATCAAGCCGATATCCAACTTTTTTATCCTTATCACAGTCGATAGTCTAAACCAACATGAAATATACCATCAGCAGTACATTATAAGTTACATCGCCAATGATAATCAGTCCAAACTATCCCCAAATCCAAGGGGATGAAAACAACCACGCCACAACCGTTGTTTTATCCATATTTAAATCACGTCAAACGAGTTATAATATTTGCCGACTCAAGTAAAGTAAATCGATTGCTTGTGTGATCTCATTCTCAAAAACACGGTTGAAAAGACACTATTGTTGCAAGAATGAATATTGTTATTATTTATTACGTCTGTAATTTAATTACTAACAATGTAAGGCGTTAAACTTAAAGATATTTGAGAAACAATGCAGATCAACAATTGAAATTTAAATATATTATCAATACTCTTTCAAAGTAAAATCTAGATTCAAATTCACTGAATGTAAACATTTATTAAAATACTCTCTACATGAAATAAACTAAATATTAAAATAAAAAAGCACTTTAAGAATATAATTTGTAATGGTTTTGGAGCATTCAAATTAACGTTCGTAATTTTTGTAGTTTCCTTGCAAAAAGTTAAACTCATTGATTTCTCAATAGTCATGCCTTTTCATTGAATTTAAAGATAAAAAGTAATTCCATCAAATCACGGAAAAAGTGCCTTTGAAATGTCACCATCTTTTTTTCTGAATAGTCGTTAATAAAATCCTTCAGTCCTCTTCGTGGTTGTTTCTATGAGGTATCTCATCGCTGGAAAAACTAACCAGATCTTGATGCAAGAGATAATTCGATCTTAGGGTAAAAAATTGATCAGATCTTGATATGGTTATCATTAAAAATCGACAATATCCTGATGACGACAAAATTAGTCAGATCTTTATTGACGAGATATCTCGTCAAAGCCAAGTGGAGGGTTAAGCTTATTAAATTAATGGCGTAAACTTAGGGAAATTATTATTGATGGGTGGGGGCAAATGCTTCATATGTACAGGGTGTTTCGAAATTTCATGTACGAACTTCAAGACGAGATAGTGAATACAAAATGTAATCGATTTACCTTTTGATTATGTTTTCAAGTGCCACCTGGATTTGTTGGAGAACAGTTTGCAACAGCTCGGCACTTGACAAGTTTCGGTAGGTATATAGTTAATTAACATTGCACTGGGACAACACAAAGGGCTGCTGACGACGGTCCGGGATCAATCCCGAAGGGAAAGGTCCAAGGACAACTCGTAATTTTGAATCATATTCAGATGACGAGAACAACACTTGAGCTGGCACCCCACTCTCCGAACCCACGCCACTCTCCAAACTACCCACGCCAAGCCAACACGAGGAGGCCACGAGAGATTTAAAGTGCACACGACTTGTATATACAGCTCTCGTGTAAACGACGGTCCTTGGCTGGTCCAAGTTTCGAACTCGCAACCTCCAGTTGCTATTCCAACTGGGCTACCAGACATAATTACATTTGATCATTATCATTTCAGACGCTGAGTTTGTACGGGCAATATGGATAACTTCATGAATGCTGAGATGGTTGACATACACCTAGCATATAGGGCAGGTAACGGAAACAGATGAGCCTCTGTGAAATTGCATGATGAATAGTACTCGGATAGACATGGCTAAAATTACCAAATGTTTACAAGTTTGAGTCAGACTTTGTGTGAAACCTGAGCATTCCATAGGATGCAAAAAAACTTCTGCCCAATTGTAAAATTAGGGATACTAAAACATTTCTCACATACATGTTATCTTCCATTTCTGCACCTTAGGGTACTTATCCCTCTAATAGATCAGGGTGGCACTTGTTGACATAAGTATGTTCCCTGATAAGAACGGAGTGATTAAATTAGCAGATAATCTTGTTTACCACAGAAGAACTTAATACTATATGGATGCACTACATCATTTTGTAAGGGAAGCTCTTGAAATGGTAACATCGATTAAAGCTTAGTGTCAACTGATGTTTTAACTAAAGCGTTAACATTTGCTAAACATTACAAAGTCCTTGGTATCCAAAATGTTGAGTTTTTTAGGAACGGGTTTTGATATTGCGGGCGGGTGTTGGAATATATATGAACACTGTCTAGGTGCATGGATGTTGGTAATTGTCCCTGTTATGAGTAGCGGAGGCTCACCCAGTGATTGCCCCTTCACAAGCAGTCGCCTTTGTAATGCGGAAGGTTGAAGAAGTCAGCTATAGGGCAATTGAAATAAAACACCTATTAATGCCAAGGGATCGAGGCATTAAACAAACTTGTTAAACCCTTCTGTCTAATTCTGTCTAATGCAATCCAACACGCCGCTGAGAAACCATCTCAGAACAAAATGGTGTTTGATACATTTTATTTCGGAATGGTATACTTGAGACAAAAAATAACGCCTTTGATCAGTTTCATACACACACTGGAAAATGACTTAGAAACCTGGGATCAATATTTTATTGGACCTCATTTTGCAAGGATAGCAGCCTGTATGCGTTTAGGAATAGCTTCTACAAGTTCATTAATCATTTAAGTCCAGAGAATACCATACATTGGATACACAGACCTTAAGATCCTGTAAAGTGGGTTGCAGAGGAGATTGCTGTCGGATGTGCCTTTCCAACGTGTCCCAAACGTTCTCTATAGGATTAAGATCCGGGCTTTGGGGTGGCCAGGGAAGAAGTTGGCACTAAGATTGATGTTCCGTGAACAACTTTCGAACGTTGCATGCGCGATGCATGGTTGCATTATCGTCCATGAAAGATCCGTCACCTTCAGAGTAAAAATGTAACATTGCAGGATGCACTTGATCTGCCAGGGTGTTCAAATATTGCATATCTGACTGTCTACGTTCCTAAAACACCAGGGACATGAACATACACAGCATACATATACCGTCGATTTGATTGCATGTCACCCACATCATAGACGGATTTTGCATAACCACGCCCCTAAACAACATTTGAATAAATATTTACGGATTTCTAATTCATTGGCCAGCGTGTGTATGAAATCAATACACACAAAATTATTTCGTAATAGGAAAATATCTATAGATTAAAATTCTTCTGGTGGTTATCTGGATTATAATGAAATCAGTGACGATATTTAGCAAATCTCACTTATGTCAACATTGTATCCAAATTCTAAACAATTTCACATAATTAAATAGAATATAATGGGCTATAATAAACCTAATATAACTTACAAACAGGCTATAATAGCCTACGAGCTGGTTCTATAATCAATTTAGAGAAGGTCCCATAACAGGTATTAAATATACCCCAACGGAAACTATTCTATCCCACCACTAAATAATCTCATCCATTGAAGCAATCAAGGACCTCTTGGTGGTTGATTGCTCCATTATATCGGGGATTCATCGCAATGACTTTGAGATAGCTGCCATGTTGAGGAAACGTGTTAAGGCAATGATGCTTTAGGAAACGACCTAGCAGTATATGACCGAAAGCTACAAATTCCCTAACGCAAAAAGGAGTAGTTACGATAGTTGAGGGATTATAACGCATTGTGTTTTATTTCCATGAACTTTTATTTAGTTTATATTTAAGCTCTCTATTTACCTGTCCTAATGTCTGTCAAGCTAAATGTAATTGGCATTAGTGTTTTTGTCGTGGAAGGGGCTTCCCATAAGTATTCCCAAACGTGACGTCACTTGGCTTGTTTCTCGAATGCGATTTCAGTATGTCACTAATACAAATTCCAAAAAAATGAACTGGTAATTTATATATAATAGTAGCCAATTAGATTAAACACCAAACGTCGCCAAAAATGCGATGATCTACATCGTCACAAGATTTCCAAATGGAGTATAATATTCTCTTCCCTCAAAACACAAATAATAACTAAATAACTACATCTATTGGTTGAAAGAATCCTCTGAAAGAAACTATTGCTCCAGGAAGTCAAAACTGCTTAAAAGATATGCATTGATGACTAGGTAGTAGAGCGGATATTTGCGTATGAACCCCTCGAAGGGTTAAGTAAGATTAAAAAGTAAAAAGGAAAACACAGTATTTTCCAATTTAAGTAGTCAAAATTATAATTTTCAGATTTATATACCTATGAAATTACATTAACTATTTCGTCAATTTATAAATTTTCATTTCAATGCACGTTACCTTTTACAATATTCAAAAACTTTTATTGTATAGTTTTATGTATGTTAATCCAATTTTAATATATCTGTTGTTTTAAAGTAGACAATACAAACTTGGAAAGTCACTTTTTCGTAAATTCATAAGTTAAGTACAGGGTAATTCAAAATGAATCATCCAATTTCAAAATTCCATATTTTCAAAAATAAACGACACAGAATAAGTAATATATGAATACAAAGGAAAAATATTTAAGTTTTATATTGTGAAGAATAGATGACGCTCGTGTGTTCTTCGTGAAGCTATTTCACGAAAGCTGTTTTAGAAGCTTTTCAGCGGCTGAAGTGATAATGGCGTCAGTGGAGCAGAAAGTTTTTTATGTGCTGTCGTTTGCGCGATGTGGAAATGTAATTACCGTTCAGCGTGAATTTCGTAAAAAGTACCGAATTAATCCACCTACGGCTCAGAGTATTCGAAGGTGATATCATCAGTTTGAGAGCAATGGGTGTTACACATCTGGTCACCTAGGTCACCTGATATGACCCCATGCGATTTCTTCCTTTGGGGATTTGTAAAAGATAAAGTGTATGTGCCGCCATTACCCACAAATTTATGTGAACTTAAACAACGTATTTCTGCTGCTGTACAATCAATTACCACCGACACTTTAGGTTTGGTAGGAATTTACATACCGTCTTGACATTATACATGTAACTAAAGGAAGTTATATCGAACACTTGTAAAAAACTTCCATATTTTTCCTTTGTATTCATGTATTACTTATCATTCTGTGTCGTTTATTTATGAAAATATAGCATTTTGAAATCGAATGATTCCTTTTGAATAACCTTGTATTATGATGTCAGCGGTATGTGCATATTGTACATGGAATTATAATAGAAGAGCATTATTAATTTCCACAATGCTATGGACTCGTTTAAGTGGTTAATTATTAATATCCATAATGCTATGGACTCGTTTAAGAGAAAACTAAATATAATTTATGTTATTCTGTTTTCACATCTTTTATATTAGGTAGAGAATATAAATTTTCTACATATAAGACGTCCTTAACCAAACCTTACATAAAAAATTTTATTGCTTTCCTTATTTAACTAAAATACTTCTGAAATGATAAATTATCGTAGAAAAATGCAAACACCCACATCTTGCAGTGATTCTAAACGTATTTTATAATTCAAGGAACAGAAACTTCCATGTTTTTTTTACTTGTGCGATATTTTAAGTCTAACAAGACTCCTACGCATTAAATATTCAGTAACCACCATGCGTAAAATAATGCAGATTTAACTAAGATTGTAAAAATTTTCAAGTGCTAGTTAAAGTTTTGTAGGTAATATACACTTTAAAATTACTTTAGATATTTTCTTTTCGAAAAATACTGGATCTAATCTTAGTAAACTTATGAAAAATTGTTTAAAATTCAAACGAAAGATAAAATTTTTAAAATAAAATAAAATTTCCGAGAAAATATTCTGAGATATTTGTCAGGCAATAAATAAAAAAATAGTTTCAAATCTATGTATATGTTGCATTAAAATTGTAATATGTTCCTGAAATTTAAGAACTATTTAACATAATTTTATAAATGAAATCTTGTCAATGTCAAAAACCTAACTATATAATTTTAACTACTTGAAAGTTTCGAAAACTTTAACTTTTATTTATTTTTAAAATCACACTTATATTGATTTGTTATAAAAAGTGAAACATACATGAAAACGAAATTTTAGTGGTGATCCACATCTAGAAAATAAAATAAGGAAGGTTTACTAATGTGCTAAGCGTAGTTAAGTCGCATCATTATATTCATTAATCAAATATCAACTTAACAAAATTCAAATTTTCTTTCAATAACAAAAACTACACTGTACATAAATTTTAATTTTAAATCTTGCAATATATTATGTACATAACTTGTGATAGTTTATTAGTATTTACTATGAAATATACTTTTAGAAAATTAAAACAGATTTCAATTGCTAATACATTAAAGTAGACTAAAGAAATGTAAAACAAAAAATATTTCAACTTACTTTGTTACCATTTATATGAGCCAAATGCGGCGTATTCGTTACATCATAACCTTAAAAGACAGTCTGTAAAATCCAAAAAGACCCAACGTTTTTTATCAGGACAGCGTTTGGGCGTCAATAGAACTATTTCAAATCTTTTTCATTCCAAAGAACTGACATTTAATTTCTTTGAAGAAGTTTGATAGAAACTATTTTTATATTTTCTGACGATTATCAATGTCGTGGTCTGAACATTTTCTGTACAGTAAGGATAATTGTTTAAAACAAAAATGAAGAAAAGAAATTCCAATAAACAATTTTATCAACAGGGAGATTTTTCTCGGTATTTCTCGATTGTAGATTATCTATTTTGGAAATAATTCACTGCCTAAATCAGAACGCAGTTTGTCAGTTTCTGGACCTTGCGTCATTAAACCTAACCAACTATCGCAAATCTATATGGTACATTAAAATTATACAAAGTTTTGAAACATTAACTTTCACCATTCTTTATTTCAAGTTCTTGTGTGTGCGTGTACTCATCTGTCTTATATTTTCAGTACTTTACAGCGTATAGAATGGATGGTTGGTTGGTGCGGTTTTATGGCAAATTCGACCTTCCTGTACCACACATGACAGACAAATTCAAGTAACGGACATACACACACAAGGGAAGTTTAACCAAAGCATAAGAGAGAAAATACACCCAAGCAGCATAGACGTGAAATGTAAGTAGATAGAGCATTGCTATTGACAAGAGCTTCAAAAAGTGTGACCAACATGTACATACTAATCATCACGTGACACATACTAATAGTAATGTGACTGCTCTGTGAATAGTTGACTTGGTTGGCCGATTTGGCATCTGACCATCTCGTTTGTCGATGTAACATCTTATAACAGGGTAGATGTGTGAATATGTATTTCTAGAGTGGTGACAAAACTGGTGAAATCGCCAGACTGTATGTTGTGCACCTCTTAATCTACATTTGTGTTCTCATTAATGGTGATGTTACCGATTCACCAATTCAATATCGATTTTTTTTAAATCGATATAATGTAGCAGTTGAGTATTAATATAAACGCTACTCTACAAAAGTTAAATATGATTAAGACTCTTTTATAAGTAAAGTGGTTGACGACGATTAAATCAACTAAACTCTTTGTACTATCAAACATCATATGAAAACTTTAGCAATGTAAATGCATCGCTGTTTATTCAATTACAATTTATTTTAATCGAGTGACCACAAAAGTGATGAAATTGCCAACGTCTACAACTGCGTCGCGCTGATCAATTAGATGATGAATTAGTGGATGGGCGTCTTCTCCCGTCCTGTGGGCCAATCAGATGACGAATGTTCGTTTCCACTCGGCATAAGAAAGTAGTCTAATGGTCTCGTTACTACTAGTTTTGGTCACATGATCCTGGGATAATGAAAGGGTTACCATTACTCACTCTACTTTTATATCTCCTCTATGCCAGAGGAATCCAACCTGACAGGAATAGAATCTGTACCCCCTACAACTCAAAAGTTGCTAGAGCAGTAAACAAATCCACTGAGCCACGATCGCCCCTCGTATATATAGTGGAAGGCGTAGGAATATTTTTCCTGAAACTTATAATAGGAAATGCGTTCAACATTATGAATTATTTATAATAGAAGTCAGTAAAATGCATCGCAAACTGCAACCTTAAGAAAAGAGAGATCAAATTTAGGTAATGGGCATCCGTATGTTGATTTTTATAGAACAGTATACATATTGTACATTTGAGATGCCATATTCTCAACACAAATAAAAACTATTATAATATTTACAAACTAGGAAAATGCATTCAAACAATTTCGTAAAACGTATTTTAGTGTAATGCACAAAATATTTGTATTTCTTTCCCCAAGCGTCTTGCTTAAAATTCTTCAAAACGTCATTCAAAAATCCCGAATACGTTACACTAATTAACTTGAGCTTTGGTAAACACATTCTGGCATAATCTGATTTTTTCTTAAACAGACAAGACGTAATTTCATCCTCTTGGGAAATATGTAAATACTTTTAGAGAGTGCGTTATTTTTAGGCATTAAAAATGTATATTTGTAGGAAATATGGAAACATTGTCTTAATATTTATTTCATAGTAGCTTTTTGAGTTGGGTTAATACCAGATAGTTCAAAACTGTGAAAACTTCAAGAGTTGATAGGAGGGAACACAAAATTAATCCTCTGAGAAGTTCACAAGCAGATACACTACTCACCATCAAAAATGCAACACCACGAAGGTAGGTAGGTATCTTAATTAACGTCGCACTGGAACAACGAAATGGGCTATTGGTGACGGTCCGGGATCAATCCCAAAGGGAAAGATTCTAGGACAACACCACGTAATTTTGAACCACGGTCAGATGACGAGGCAACACCTGAGCTAAAACACCACGAAGAAAGCATGCACTAACCTTGAAAGTTGAACGATCTAGAAGGATATGAAAACGATTAGTACTAGTATCGCTACTATCGCAAACGATAGTATCTGACCATACTATATGCACATCATGTGTGCGAGTAATGCCTCTTGTAAGCAATATGAAAAGGGAAAACAGAAAGTAGGTTATATCTTTTGGAATTATGTTTTCTCGCTGTTCCTATGTACTATATTAAGCTTAGTTATGCCTCTTCGAAACAGCGCAGTCATACAAGCACGTTTCTGAGTTTGACAGAGGAAGAATTATGGTTTATCGAGAGAGAGACTGTAGATTATCCTTCCAGGAAATCGGTGCTCGCGTTGAATGAAATCCTGCCACAGTGTTGCAAATATGGAATAGGTGGGTGCAGGATAGAACTGACCTATGTCAATGATTGCACCAGCATCAGTCAAACCACCAAACGAGAGGAGAGACATCTTGTGCGTCTGGCCATTACGGATCATACTGCAACATCAAAAACCTTAGATCAGGAATTAAGGTGTGTTGCACAACCTGTGTCAGCACTTACAATTAGACGTCTTCTGCATCAATATTTTGAAGGAATCTATTGCATTGAGTATCTATGACTCTACTCCACAACCGTCTGAGGCTGTAAATGGTGCGTAAAACGCCGTACATGGACAGTCAAACGGCATGACATTGTCCCTTAAAACGAATCTATACTGTTTACTGCATCACGTTGGTCGCATCCAAGTCCTACTTGGAGACAGACTGCATGTCTCTTGCATCATGCATCGCCATACTGTCCATCGCCTGGTATTGGGCGCCACTGGATTCTACTTCCGCACCCACCTAGTATCCGAAATGAGAGTTAAAACGCCTTATATTTTTGATTAATTTTATTTCATTTGGAGGTGTGAGCTGTGCACACCATTGCTTATATTCTCTATAATTGGATTTAAATGATGCATCAAACGTGAGTAACGACACTGCCCCATCAATAGATATAAATAATTAAGAAGCTTTAGATTAGTTGCTATGCGCGGTTCTGCTAGTCAGAGCATTATTGTCTCAGCAATAATTGTCACTTCTCCATTCCCAAATAAGAACAAATCGTGATATCAAATCCATACCACAAATACTTTCGTAAACTCTCCTCGATAACACCAGTGATTTTATAATTTTTGAAATTATAAATTTCAGGAACACGATACCGGTCCCTCTCCAAATGGGCGATTAAAATTTTATCGCCAAATGGCTATTTGATAGACTGCCTTATCGGATGCTTTCAACCTGAGTGCAAGTGTAATTGCATGTAGCAAACCTCCAAAGGACTACCATATTTCAAATTTATCACCAATTGGCGATGATACCGTATTCTAGAGTCCAACCATTATATTCACTAAAATTATTTGAAATAAAATATTGTAAAGGCACAGCTCTCGATCGATATAAACCAGTAAGAAACTAGTTTAGACACTATGCAAGGGTCAGTTAGTATAAACAAATGCAAACTGTTATTCATAGGTGCTTATAAAAAGGAATATCATTATTGATACAGACATATTCTGAAAAGATTTTTCTCTTGAGTAACTAAGAAACTTTCAATTATCTCCAATGTCAAATAGTTTGACAGTGATTTGTTTCCGTCAAACCAATCCATCCCGTTCGCAAACAGCAAGGGGAAAGAACTCACATGTCCCGTGAGATCGAAATGCATTTAGAGACGTCTGATTGGTTTCGTGACATCCCCTTGACACAACTCTTCTCCCTACCCTTTTGTTCGATGAGACATCTTTCTCGTTTATTGATTGAGAGACACTGGAAGTGGCAGTGAGCAGGTGGATGTCTTAAGCATTATTTTTAAATTTCTGACACTAACAGATGTCTTATGTAAGATTTTTCTTCTTATGGTGTAGCAAATTTTTTAAATGTGATTTCTACTGTGTTCCTGAAATTGCCGAATTTATGACACTAGAATTGAAATTGATAACTTCTCACTAGTTCTCTGTTTGTTTAGAAATTTTCCCGTTTATTGATTGAGGGACACAAGAAGAGACAGTGAGTATGTTGATGTCTTAAGATTGAAATGTTTATTGAAAGATAAATCTATGTTATAATTAAATAATTTTCAGTGTTTTATACATCGTATCGAAAATATCTATCTCCATATGCTACTTTATTGATTTAATTCACCATTCTAGATAATTCAAGATACACGGAAGCTGTTCCGATGTTGTTCATATATCTTTGATACGTAAAACCATAAAGCCTATTTATTTATAAATAATAAATTTTATTGCAAGATGCAAATTGGGTTAGTTACTAGACATTTATTGCTTGCTATTTGCTCATTTGACCAATTGAAAAATACAAATAAATCTAATATAAAAATCAATTAATTCAATCTATCGGCCCTGTATATTATATAGAAAAACAAAATCTTTATTAAATTTGCACAGTAAGAATCTGGAAGAGACTAAATGCAAATATAATGCGTAGAAGCACAGAGTAACACTTAAATTATTTGTAGAAAAATTGAAAATATGAGGCGAAAAAACTGCATCAAGCAATTTTCAATCACATTAATCATGTTGAACTGACATATATGCTAAATAAATATGCTAAAAACTTACTCTACTTGCTTACTCTTTTATTAACTTGAGGACAATAAAAACGGTATTTTAGGAAAATATTATTAAGCTGAACTTTAATGGTTCTGATAACTAAATCAATGATTTCTCTGATTCAAATCAAAGTGTTTTAATTCTTATTTCTATTCCTTGACTCGTGATGCAAAACAATAACGGTAAAGTGCCGAACCATACCAAATGTAATCTTTGAAAGATGGATCATAAAATCAAACTCTAAACTCAGCGTTTCT
This sequence comes from Meta bourneti, assembly GCA_933210815.1. Classification (NCBI taxonomy): domain Eukaryota; kingdom Metazoa; phylum Arthropoda; class Arachnida; order Araneae; family Tetragnathidae; genus Meta; species Meta bourneti. The sequence continues at coordinate 71,861,544 of OW119928.1, forward strand.
GAATTAATTCTAACAAACAAAACAAAATTCAAAACTTCCTATGGAATGCTCAACTGAAACATCCAATACCACTCTTAGAATGTTCATAAATTCCTATAACCTCGATCACACTTCTAAATTTTGATTCATTCTTATAGATAATTCAAAAATACTGTAATCGATATCGGGTATGATTATTTTTACGAAAGTAATGATACAGACTAATGGTTTTCGATTATTCATTTCTAGCAGATTTTAATGTATTTTTCAGAACATCATATTTTTCAATCAATGTCAGTATTCAACAAACTAAATTGAAATTGATGCATAGTTTTTCAAGACGCATCCCATATAGCATACAAAATCCTGAATACTGCTCTCAGAAACTTACTTCCAAATTCATTTGAAGAAACACTGCTTTAATGTGTTACTCAAGCTCTTGTCTATAGGTTTGTATTTAATCCGTTATCAAAAAGTAGAACTGAGCTCATATCGTTGCTTCGTTTCCTTTTAAAGTATTTTAGTATATTTCTCTAGAAAAAAAATACCTCTAAAATCGTATCTACTAAAACTATGCAATGTCTTTCGATAGATGAACATTGAAAAGAAAACAAAGTAAAGATACTGCACACCAACGGGCAACATGAAATTGCCTTTACAAATCGTATTTGTTATTAAGTATACAAATATTTTCGATTGATAAAATGGGATGAAAGAAAAGCAATGGTCTTTTACACCACTGACTGGTTTCCACTGTACACCAAGGAATTGTCTTTTAAAATCGTATTTGTTTTAAAATATAGATATATTTTCGATTGATACCATGATATGGAATACAAAGTAATTGTCTTCCGCACCACTGACTTGTTGCCAATGGGGACACCAAGAAGCTACCTTTAAAAATCGCTTTAGTTATAAAATGTATAAATATCTTCAAATGTAATATGGAATAGAAAGCAAAGTAATTGTCTTCCACACCATTGACTGGTTTCCTGTGGACATCAAGAAATCGAATATCAAAATCGTATTTGTTTTAACATATACAAATATTTTCGATTGATAACATGGAATGGAAAACAAAAAGTAATGGTCTTACTTGTTGCCAATGAACACTAAGAAGTTGCCTTTAAAATATACATATCTATTATAAAATATCTTCGATTGATAATATAGAATAGAAAACAAAGTAATGGTCTTTTACACCATTGACTGGTTACTAGTAAACACCAAGAAATTATCTTTCAAAATTGTATTTGTTATGAAATATGCAAATGTTTTCGATTGATGACATGGAATGTAAATAACAGTTATAGCTTTTCACACCACTGATTGGTTGCTATTGATACCAAAATGTTGACTTGAAAAATCGCTTTTACTTTTGAAAAATATACAAATATTTTCGATTGATAATATGGAATGGAAATCAAAATCTTTTCACCACTAATGGATGGATACCAAAACCTAACTTTTCAAACTCAATTGTTATAAAATATAGAAATATTTACGATTGATGACATGGGATGGAAATCTAAGTTATTGTCTTTCACACTATTGATTGGTTTCCAATTGATTCCAAGAAGGTGCCTTTAAAAATAGTGATTGTTATAAATTATTTTCGGTTGATAATGTGGGATGTAAACAAAGTAATGATCTTTCACACCACTGACTTATTGCCAACGGACACTAAGAAATTGACATTTAAATCTTGTTATAAAATATTTTCGATTGATGACACGAGTAGGACGGTAATTAAAGTAATGGTCTTTCACTCCACTGATTGGTTGCTAATGGACACCAATAAATCTCTTTTAAAATGAAATCTGATCAAATCTACAAATAATTTAGATCGATGATATGGGACCAATGGGCTCAGAATCTAGATGTAGGAAGTCTCTACATTAGTTTCTTACCATTGAATATTCGAATTTATTAAATTTCAATAATTAAAGATTTTAGATTCTATAATTAGTGTGTACTGCAAAATGATCATAAAGTAGAAGAGAATGTTTGACAGAATCTCCTTGAAACGTGGATCGCAATACTGCAAAATTTATCGTACGAATTAACAATTATCTTTTTTGTCTTTCCCTTATTATGTCCTATATGAAACAAATTTAGTATTTTATAGCCTAGAACAAAAGATTAATCAGTCCTGGAGGGTATGATCTTTTTTAAAGGAAAATAAGGAATACGAATATTTGTTCACACCCACAAAAGAACCGATGAATTATTGTGTGGACTACTTAATTAAACAAAGATAATTTCTTACTGAATAAAAAACTTGCATTTCTTTAGTAACCGTAAAATTAATTATATGTTTCGTTGGTAAAGGTTTCATTTATTCAGTAGGGATATTAATATTTCCCCGACAAAATTATCCTCACTTTAGATAGCGGAATAAATATTTCTTTAAATTAAAATATCAATTAAATTCCAAATTAATTTTATGAGACATGAAATATTCAAGTCTTAGAAACATTTTCATTTTAATTTATAATTCCAAGGCTAACGTAAACATGCAACTCAAACTGTCCAAACAATTTCCATAACCTTTCTTCTTCCCTACTACGAAATATTCTAAATTTATTTCACAAACTATGGACGGAATGAATTTTAACGATATACATATATTTCAACATTTTTAAGATGCTTTATTGAAGTCTACATAATTCATATTTTCAAATTAAAATAATCATCAGTCTAGTATCCTGATACATTATTTGATTACTACGCACAAAAGGTTCTCTGAAAAATCAATTTAAACATTAGAGAAAGTAAAATGGAGGTTTCCGTGCTTCAAGCATTAACAAATTTTTAAAATATAGAATTAAAGATGTTAATAGAGCAGTTTTCTACCCTAATAATTATGGGCAGCTGTAACCCGGTTGGATGAGTAACGGATTAGAGGGGGCTGGTGTGCAAGGGGGCTGGTGCACGTTAAATCTGTCGTGTCCTCACGTTGGCGTGGTATGGAAGTTTAGAGAGGGAGGTGTCAGCTCAGATGGTATCTTCGTCATCTGACCTTAGTTCAAAATTCGAGGCTTTGTCCTCGGATCCTTCCCTTACGGTTTGATCCCTGATCTTTTCCAATAGCCAGTTCTGTTGCTGCAGTGCAACGTTAATGAAATACCTACCTACCTACCTAATAATTATGTTTCTTTCTTAATTCTTCAATATAGTCAGAAATTTCGTCAGTTGTTAAGCAAGTATTGCTTGAATTGTCTATATCCTGTATATATACACTATTCACAATACAGCCTTTAGACATTTGTAGGACACTTGGGTCCTTCTATAACATAATGGCAGGCTCTGAAAAAGTTCTTTTAAGGATCTTTTGCTGATATTAGCTGGAAAGATCAGAATATTCTATAAGTCGTTTGTATATTTATTTTTTGACTAACTGTAGGTAATAGTTGTGTTATGAAGCACACAACTGTAGTCCATCGAATATGTCCTTTAATAAATCGGTAATGGCCATAGTCGAGAAAATAGGTTTGCAATAGGTTAGGTACAATAGGTAACTGGCACTAACAGTTGGTTAAGTGAAAAAAGCATAGGGTACAAAGTGCGTTCCAGTACCATAACAAAATCCTTCAATCTATGCTCTGTCATTTAGTACTTAAACCGTTCACTAGATGTCTGTCGTATTTCAAATATCTGTATTTTCGCATCTGTATATCTGTATTTTTGTGTTCGGACCATAATTATGGCTTTGGACTATAATTGTGAGAAAAAAACGAAACCTAATGGTTACCTAAAATAACGATACCATTATGAGATAATTCTCTTCAATCTGTTGAAGATTCTGCTGCAAGATTAGAAAATGAATGAAAACCTCAGTGTTGAGCAAACTCTATCTTTTTCTTTCAAATATATCAAATATTAACTATCGAATTGTAAATTTTGAGTTTCTGCTTCTGATGGTACAATTTTTCTTAAATAAAAACAACAAGTAGCAACATTCATATTCGTTTCGCTGTCTGTTAAAGCAAACGCCTCTTGTCAAAGAAAATCGAGATCACTACACTCGTTCAAAACGTTCAGCAGTAGCGAAATACATGAAAACAGCAGTGGTGTCAAAGTTGTATCTGTTCTTTTGCGACATATCATACTTTAACTATCTTATTGTAAGTTTCAAGTACCTACTTCTGGAGGTTCAATTTTTGTTGAAGAAACATAACAAGTAGCAGCATTCCCATCCATTTCGCTGTCGAACAAATTGAACGCATCAAGAAGATCTACACCTTTAAACACGTTCAAAACGTTCTCCAGAAAACAGCAGTAGCTCACTATAAATCCCAGAAAACATCCCTTAGGAAAGTCATAATAAGAAAAGCCGCATAAATTTCAAGCTGCCTCAGATAGCATAAAGCAAAACGAGAAAAACTCTCAAAATATACATTTCTCACTTTTCAAACCGATATCTGGATAAAACCTTTCCTCCTCAAACCACGTTTTCGACCTCGTTTGATTTATTACTCCAAAAACAGTTTTGAATTCTCTTACGTTCTTTTTACCGAAAGTCGTTTATACCTCTCTCTTTCCACTAGGACATTATTCGCAAATGACGATAGAGCTATTCACACGCTTCTCTTCTTAATTTCTCCTGAAGTTCTCAGTGATAAGAAGATATTTGCCCAGGATATCCATGTTTTATTTATGAGGCGGTTAAAAAAGGGAAGATTTTTGTCAGGGAATGATAAAATATACATGTTAATCGGTTACTTAGAGGATAATACATTCATATGTGGGTAGTAACTATGCCTACACTGTCATAACTATAAGCTATCTTAAACTAGTAAATTCAAGTGAGGATTTTAATACGTTGAAAAAGAATTTCGATTCTCGGGAAATTCTTTCAGATATAAAATTTTTTGTATCATTTCTTATTTTATATAGATACTTTCCTGTTGTAAGAGGGTTTAATTCTAAATCTAAATGGGGGGCAAAGGATGCTAGTGCTTTGGTAATTTATTTCATAACTTGTGCTTAACTTATCATGTTACTCAAATGCACACACACACACACACACACACACACAATTTGAGCATCTACCTAAAAGATATTTTCTATAAAGCTAAATGTAGATAGCCCTAGCATTTATGTGTATAACATGCTTCTTGGGCTTATTCCGTATATAATGTAAGTACTCGAGTACAATGACAAATATACGTATACTATCATGGAAAAAATTATCTTTCGTACAATGACTAAATTGAATCCCGATTACAATGAGAAATAAATATTATCATTGAATATCAAAATACTTCCGAGTACAATGACTACAATGACAAATAAATATTATCGTTTTGTATAAATATTTTCCTCGAGTACAATGACTGAATTGAATTCCAAGTACAAGACAAATAAATATTATCATTGTGTATCAAAATTATCCCGAGTACAATGACATTATCGAAATTCTCCCTAGTACAATTACAAATATATATTATCATTATACGTCAAAGTTTTCTCTGTGCAATGACTAAAGTGAATCCCGAATGCAATGACAAATAAATATTATCATTGTGGGTCAAAATTCTTCCTAGAGCTATGACTGAATTGAATCTCGAGTACAATACAAATAAATATTATCATTGAATATCAAAATTCTCCCTAGCATAGCATAATGACTAAATTGAATTCCGAATACAATGACAAATGAAAATTATTGTGTATCGAAATTCTCCCTAGGCAACGACAAATAAATATTATCATCGAAAATCAAAGATCTCCTGAGAACGACTAAATTTAATCTCGAATACAAAGCAAATATTTATTATCATTTTATTTGAAAATTTCCCGGAGTACAATGATTTTATGAAGAAAATATTGAAATTGAAAGTACTAAATTTCTGTTATTTAGAGTCGATTGGCACTTATGCTAAATCATTAAAGTTGAACAAAGTAAAGAAGTAAAGAAAACGGGAATATATTCTTATTATATATTCCGATACTCAAAAGATACGGAATATTATACATCTTGTTAGTTTCAAAATCTCCGGAATAAAATCCAAATGTTGTTATTTTTCGAATTATTCTCCACTACTATGTTAAAAAGAGTCTCAAATTCAAATTATAAAGTTTACGCACAGGTTGTTTTTCTGCCCGAATAACCCTCAAATAGAATGTTACTAGACACTTGGATTTGCATAAAGTATGAATTCTAAGAAATCTTTTAACAGAGCAGATTCTATTTTAGTTAATGATTTCTCGGAAAGAAATGAATTGATCGTAAGTGGTGGTGTCTGCTTCAAACCATAAAAACAACTGCGAGTAAATTGGATTCAATTATTTACTCGTATAATGAGCTGTTTAGTAAACTTTTTCTGCAGAAAACATTGATTCGCAGATAATATAGGCTACCAAGATCAGTCTCATTAGCGCAATCTTTTACGAATTTCAAATGAACGAAAACTTGAACCCATTCAATTAGGCCTCCAAGTGGTTTCGACGAGATATCTCGACCATCATTTTGCTAATGACGAAATATCTCGTTCTTCAAGATCTGGTCAGTTTTCGTCAGTTACACCTCGTAATTTTGAACGGTCAGATGACGAGGTCAACACCTGAGCTGGCACCTCACTATATAAACTTCCACACTACTCCAACGTGTAATGAGAACATATGTCGGAAATGTTTACGGTATTAAGGATAATTTACCGGTATTGAGAATGTCCATCGGTAATTCATCGGTCTTTTGGGTAATTTACCGGAATTGAGAATGTCCGTCTGTAATTTACCGGTAACGAGAATATCAACAATTTGTAAACTTTATTGTAAAGGTATACCATATATTCATGTCGGTACTTTAGGGTTTACTATTTTTTCACTCGAGATCTGCTTATCCCATCTATACCGAACAGAATTCTCTTATATAGAAAGAAACTACGTTCTTCTCAACAAATATTTTGAGTAATATTGTTTAGTTAAAAGAAGAACAACGTTTCTGTAAGAGAAGATAAATTATCTACACCCTGGCACAAACTCACTTCCGGATTTCTTGTACTAGTCACATTTATCCGCTTCAAATGATGAATGGGGAAGCAAACAACTATTACGGTGTCAGAATTTTTTAAACTATATATTTTATGAATAAAACATCAACAGCTGTTTGGGAACAATATCGACTTAGAAACTTCTCAAGAGTCGGGTCGACACTTGGCATGTTTACTGCTTTTTGTAAGCATCGAACTATTCTTTATTGTAGCAATTTCACTTGATTATACAGCCTTTGCAAGTGAGTGTATATATTCTGAGCTCTGCTACTTCAATGGAAATAATTTTTACTTCTCCAACATGATGAATGTGAATGAAACAATATGCCAAAGGCAATCGAGAAGTTTGGAGAAAGGAATGGATTTTATATTTCCATTATTTAATATCAGTTCTAAGTCGATAATAGAAACTATCTCATATCAGTTTCAATATCATATAAAATCAGAAAATTACTTCTTTATAGAAGAATGAGTGTACTGTGCAATGGATTTTACTTCATCTGGTTCAATTAAGCAAATTAGTAGTTTATGCCTTATTTAAATTAATAATGGACTATTTTCAAAATTTTAAATACTATACACAAATGTTTATATTGTACAACTACAAATTAAATGTCTAAATATTTCTTTCAAACGAAAACGAATCCAGTATTCTCTTATTGGCGATCTTAATCACTGAGTTTGAAAATTACCAATCTCAATACTGGTAAATTACAGACGGAAAATCTCAATACCAGAAAATTACTGATTTTTAATTCTACTTTTTCCTGAGTGGGGTACAATGACTGCGTAATTATAGAACTTTAATCAAGTACTATCTCCGTACTACAATATTCAATTAAGATAGTTTCAGGTACGTATAAAGGAATGATGTGAAATGAGATTAGTACTTAATTTATAGTTGAAGCGCTTGGTTGAAAAACGGTTATATACATAGCCCTCATTTTACAAATGGAGCATAAAACTATCAATAATATTTCTGATGTCAAGGTTACATGAGCAAGTTTTGCGTGAACTCTAAAGGTCTTTGGAAATGGAAAAATTTGACAAAATCAAACGAATTATTTCATACAGAAATTTATTTAGAGCATTTTTCAAAAACCTCCAAAATATTTTAAGTTGCTCCATGTACTTAATGGAAGGTACAGTGATGCCGTCAACACCAAGAGAGCATCGGACTTTTAATGAAATAGACGGAACTTGTGCGCTCAGCTTCCTGCTATTTCTTCTGGTCGCTCGGTTTGAAGATCTGTCAAGTGGTTATGGGAAAGAGCATGAAGCCTAATGTTTGACAAATCATTGATTAGTTAAAGCGATTATTAAACGTGATTTAAAACACTAGTCTGTTCTTAGATAGCCAATCGACCCAAGTCATTCCTAAACTCACGTGATTTACTCTTATTAGATCTTACGACAGCGACTTCGCCTACATACTCTGTTTATTTCATTAGAGGGTCGGTATGTAAAAGCGACTGAGTTTATATGGCAAACCGTCTCTCTCTCTCTCTCTCCTTAGTCATGAAACATATTACTGTAAAGAAAATAATTAAAGGGCCAAATCACAAAAGGCGCGGTGTTTAGCGAGTTCGTAACTATAAACCGTAAACAAATACGAGTCCGGCTGACAGCGGGTATTTCTACATAGACCGTTGTTTTACACCCGAGCGAGCGATTTCAGGATATTAAACGAGGCCCACAACACCATCCAATGGTTTTCTGGGATTAACTTGCAACTATAGGAATCAATGTCTAAAATTACATAGATCATTATTCCAATAAAATATCATTTTCGGAAAATTTGAACATAGACTAATATTCGATCGGACGCTTCACTTGTTCCTACAGAAAAATACCCACAGCATAATGGTTGGCAAAATGGTTGACAGATATTACTCATTATTAAATGGTTGACAGATAGCTTTGAATTTTGACCTCATGCAAGTCGAGATAGTAAAATCAAAGGCTGTAAGGAATTTCATAATGCCACGTCTAAAGTACATTCGGGGCCACCGGGGCTCACTGGATTTATTCACTGCCATTGCAACATGCGAGTTGAAGGAGGAGTAAGTTCCATTCCTGTCTGGTTCGTTTTCTCTCTAGGTGTTTCTCTCTTTTGTGTCAGAAAAACTTTTTCCAGTACATTCGTTTACAATTTTACAAATTCATTTTAAAAGCGTTTATAAAACTTTTCTAGAACTGAACGTATATGAGAATTTTTTGTGGATATGGCACTTCTTTACTGATATTTTCTTTAACCTTCGACCTGACGAAAAAAATTGCTGTTCCGAGTATATTTCTGGTAGCAAAATGTTCCATACTGACGATATTAGCTGCTACTTCCGTCATATAAATTCATCCCTGTACCAAATAATTCTGAGATAAAAAAAAATCACATTAGTAAGAAAATCGGTATTGATGCTTTTATTGGTAACTCTCACCAATTTCCAAAAACGGTAAAAACCGGTTACTAATTACCGATTTTCAAATCATAATTACACGTAAAACGTTTTTGAACTTTCTCACAAGTACGCAGTAAGTATTTACAAGTTCGTTTGAGGCCCAAAATATGAAGGCATCATTGTACCCAGCCAAATCAATTGAAAAGATTCGCGCAATGTAGTGATGAAGCCACACACAGAAACATGTGCCGTAATGAAAACATTTAAAAAACAAAATATTCTAGAAGATTAAAGAATTTCTGATTATTTGAATAAGTGCTTAATACTTGAAAGTTTAATATAATATACCCTCTTCAATAGTGGATAAACCATTATAATTTTCAATTTTGTTTTTATTTTGAAAATTGTTTTGAAAAATTTGAACATGGTATATCAATTGTTATCCATAGCCCTTCAATCAAAGACATACCGTTTAACACAAACTCTGAAGCTTCATTAAACTCGAAACCAAAAGTCCAAATGTTTCTATCGAACCAAAAAACCAATACAATAGTCCCAGATTCATTAAAGAACTGCAACGCAATGTCAAAAAGAAAACTTCTATGCAAGGGAACAGAGCAGACAGAAGAACAAAGAACAAAAAATCGAAGTCATGCTGAGGGATTAGGCCTAACCACTTTTCAGAAGCCAAGATTTTTTCACAACTCACTGTAAGAATTCAATTTATGTAATCACGTCACTGGCAATGAGAAATTTTCATTCCCCTGTCAACATTCTCATTTTGAAGTAACTAATTATTCCAAGTCTGTGAGTTCAGATTTATGGGAATTTAAGAGAATAGTCTGGATTAGAAGACTCTGACACTAAATAGGATTTTCTGAGAACTCGTTAATATTCTCGGCTTGATGAAATTGCGAACGGTTTCGATGATGGAGCAAGTTTCTGGAAAAGAGTTTTCAAGGACATCGGCTCACATGTGTTAACTTTGTTTCAAACTCAGACTCCTTAAACTTTAAATGATCCTAAGCGAATTCTTATACTTTCGAAGACGCCAAAATAGTTTACAAATTCAGTGTTGTAAGCGAAAGGTTTTGTTGATTGAGGAAATGACCTAAAAAGAGTTTTTAAGTACACTGGTTCATATTTGTTAACTTTGTTTCAAACTGAGACAGACATTAATTTTCCAAGTGGTTTTGACGACATATCTCGTCCATCACGATCTTACCAATTGTGCTAATGCCAAGATATCTCGTCATCAAGATATTACCGATTTATTTTTTTATGATATCTGGTCAGTTTCTTCTGATAACGAGATATCTCGTTCATCAAGATCTGGTCAATAATTTTCTAATGACGAGATACCTCGTCAAGACAAACACCAGGAGAATCAAAATGATTTTAAAAGTTCTGATATTTTCGAAGACGAGATATCTGCCAAGTGTTATAATCGAAAGGTTTCGTTGATGGAGGAAGTGACTGGTAAAGGATTTTCAAGGACATCGGCTCACTTTTGTTAACTTTCTTTCAAACCGAAATTATGGACTTAATTTGGATTCTACCTTTGATGAGTGCTGTTTACAAGGCAGTAAATATTTTGGTAGATACTAGTTTTCCCTATAAACATTTTTGTTGTAGTTGGTTCCAAATGTCAACATAGAAAAAGACATCCACCCATATGGCATTCAGGTAAACTTTCATAATGCTTAGCATTTTAGAATTCTAAAGCTCAATTCAAGAAGCTATTTTTAAACTACAAGATTGCCGATAGGTGGAGTTAATGTGTTGTTTTCTTTTTACTATGTTCTAAAGATATTCTTTTTTGGTGGTAATAGACTTGACGACAACGATATCCTACTACCCATTGTAAATAATTCTTTTTCAGTTGACACTCGGAACGTCACGAGATTTCCAAGTAGTGTAGTGTTGGAACCCACAGCACTTATAATGGCTATTAACCATATCTATTGCTTCCAAGAATCCTACGAACGATTCTATTAGTCAAAATTGTTAAAACTGGTTAGAGTCATACGATTGTAAGTCAGAACAGATACTGCTTGCAATCTCCTCAGAGGCTTAACGAAGTGTAGAAGATGGTTGAGTTTTTATGGCGCAAGGATCATGTTTAATCACAGAATGTGGAAGAACGCACACAATGTTTTGACCGAAAGATTTTACATAATGCATATTTAGCTTCCACTATAGATCCAGAAAGAAAACAAATTTAGACTAGAATTATTGTATGAAAAATATAACAAAAATAAACAATTTAATAAATGATGAATAAACTTGATGTGCTCTGCTAAATTGCCAATAAAATTCCCTTGAACGGATATTCGCTCAGTCATCGATTTGTATACAAATTACACCTCAAGTTATTGTGATATTCTCATGGTACAACAATCCTCACAAAACATTGGCAATCACAGGTTATTGCGATTGAGTAGCACAATTCAAATTCAAAAATCGGTGCAAGCTTCCTAATGGTAGTTTAGGTAACACAATTTGTTATAATTGCCATTATGTACTTCTAAGTTTGCTTAAAAGGATTTTCTTCATTTATTTATTTTAAGAGAAAATATTTTGAAGTTAAATCGTTAATTAGAACTTTTGCGCTCGGATTACTGGATCTCAGATGAGGATATTGGGTTTGGTATCATGGGTAATTCAAATATTTTTCTAATGCCCGACAACTAACACCTTCGGCCATTGGCAATACAAGGGGCTAACTGACGGTTGTTTGCGAAGTAGCACTCAGTGGGTAAGCCACTGTCACTCATAACAGGAACAATCACCAACCATGCCTAAGAACCCCATTCAAACCCAGGACCTTCTGAATGGCAGACAAACGCAATGACCATTATACCAGTTAGGAAGCGCTCAAATAAATTTGTTTCAGCAGATCAAAAATAAAATAAATACACACTGCCAAAAAAAATATTTTACTATTTGAACCACCTTTAGCACGAATTACAGCACGTATTTATCGTGGGTGGTAAGGTTTTGTGGAGCATGGGCCATATTTTGTCAAGCTACGAAGAACACAAGACAAACAACGTTAAGTGAATGGACATACACATCCAAGAAAAGCTTTACTAACAGGAAGGAAAATACGCACAGGGACGTATTTGCCGTGGCACTATATCTATGAGTTTATGCAATGTCTCAACACTTATATATTTTTCAGGTGTACATTAAGTTTCTACAAGATCCTTTGCTGATGAGTAAGAGTAGAATTACTCCTTAGAATGCTTCTGTAGAAAACGAGACTCAGGTTGAGGTTAAGACTTAGGGATACCCAATTCAAGTGTGCGGATGATGGCTCTTGCTCCTTGAATCAATCTTTCACAGTTTCAGATTGATGAATCGTAGCATTGTCGTCTTGAAATATGCTATTATCTTCAGAGAAGAAAACCTCCATTGATGAATAAACTCAATCTTCAGTATGCTCAGATACGTAAATTAACTTACTTCATTTAAGTGTTGCATAATGGTACTGAGCCTTGTAGAAGATTTATAGATAGTTGGATTTACGTCACACTGGAGCAACACAATGGGCTATTGGCGATGGTCCGGGATCAATACCGAAGGGAAAGAGTAGAGGATATCGTCTCGTAATTTTGAACCACAGTCAGATGACGAGGTTAACACCTGAGGTGGCACCCAACTCTCCAAGCTTCTACACGCCAACGTGAGGGCACTTACTAACTTAATCATGAAAGATTTCTCTTTCAACTTGCTTTATTGGAAACTCTTGGGACACTCCAGGACAATCTGCTCCTTACTGATAATTATTTCTCCACATTTAAGCATTTTGTTTCTAGAATAACGTTTTCATAAAATACTTGTCACTGTTAGTTATTTATCCAACCTATACATGCAATACTTTTGTGGTGCATGTAGAAATAAAACTATTGAAAACGAGGGGATATTATATATTAGAGTCCACGACATATTTAACGAGCATCAGTCCCCACGCGATCTATAATCAGATCGAGTCTCGAACTCACAAATCTCCGGTTTCGAATCCGCGATTCTACCAACTGGACTACAGCAACCTGAGCCTTGTAGGAATCAGATATATAAAACCATCAAAACACAGCCATTAGTTATTCATATTTTATAGTGTTAGTGCATTTGACTAAGATAATAAAAGTCTGAATAAAAGATATGATCAAATTGTATTCTGAGCTCTTTCCTTTTTAATTTTAACAACAATAATGTCATGCATAATATCGGTTTCACGCTGAGATTCCCAGAATTAAGCTGTAATTTCAAACTAATAACAAACCATATGAATTTCTATGTTAATGATTAAACTAAATCTAATGAAAAGCATCAATAAAAATTTCCAAAAGTTAGTTAGCAATTCATTATTAAAGTTTTAAATTGTTAAGATAACAACGCTCGCTTAACTTCTAACTAATAGTAAATCATATGACTTTCTGGGTTAAAGAGTAAACTAAATCTATTGAAAAGCATCAATAAAAATTACCAAAAGTTAGTTAGCCATTATTAAAGTTTGTTAAGATAACAGTAACATTAAGTATAATGACTGTAATAACAGTAATATTAAGTATTGTTAAGATAACAACTTTCGTACGTACGTGGGGTAACTAACGGTCTGAGACTAAAGATCTCTATCCCTAGATAAAAAGAAAAAACTTTATTTCTCTTTTACTCTTCGAACTGAAATTAAAACATCCCCAACAATATCGTAGAAAAGTCTATTGATACAAAGAATGAACGCGTTCCTTTAATTACCGGTATCCACTGACTTATTTTGTCGAAAGGTATTTCAGCTTCGTAAGCAATTTTCTTCCAAAGAATACGGCCGACGCGGATACAAGGAAATCATTTATTGCAAATAGCAATACTTCGTCCCCATAGTTCTCCCCTGAACAAACCACCAGTCTTCAATTTCAATCATTCTTTATTTCGACAAGTAATGAACTTTTTAGTGACATGTATTGAAAGGAACAGGGAAGTTTCGCTGAGGAACAATTGGAGCATAATCGAATACAGATTCAATGAAGATGTTTTAAGTCGGCTGGAAATTTCCCTTTGGGTTGTAATGACTTTTTGAAATAAGAGCTGCAAATAAAATTTGCTCGGTCCTTAGATGCGGTGTGTGCTATCTAATTGTGTTTTGTAGTCCGGAAACGCCAGGGAACTGAATGCACTTAAAAGGATGCAAAAGTAACAATTCCTTTTAAGTTAGATAGTTTAACAATGAGATAGCTGAAGTATGTTATTGCAATGAGCGAGCGCTTGCAAAAAATTTCAACATTTTTATTTTTGTGGAATTTCAACGGTGTTTAAAAATTGAGGACACACATTCAGCATGAAGGATTACCACAATTCAATTGAAGTGCTAACAGATAAACAAATGGAAACCTTAAAAAAATTGGTTGTAAACAATGCAAAACAACGACCAATTAAGATATTCTTCATTAACCATTTCGATGGCTGGTTGGGTTTTATGGCGCAAGGGCCATTTTTAGCCATGCTACTCCAATCACAAGACAGTCAGCATCAAGTGGATGTACACACTCAAAGCAAATTTTACTGACAGAGGAGAGAGAAATACACCCAGAGGGAAATCGAACCTGGGATAGGGCACCACAATACCATTGTTATAGGGGGACAAAGATCTGAAGAAATAGCCAACTTCAAGTTATGTAGAAAAGAACAGACAGCATTTTCAAGACTCAGAACTGGCTACATCAAAGCAATGAAATATGTGGCAGAAAATAAGATTTACTGACTGTCACAAGTGTCAGGGTAGCAGCATAGGTAGGCCTGACCACGTACTGTTATTTTGTACTGTAGTATCTACGTACTGTAGTGTTTCGAGGTGTCATGGAAGGACATGATCGTAGACATTTTTTAGACAGTTTTCGCAGGCTTTAACTCTACATCAATTGAGTTGATAACTTATTTCATGTCATAGAAAGAAACTAAATTAACCCTGCGAGAGAATTAATTTAGTTTCTTTCACGCATATATCCGTTCTGCAATTTGCAGTCTTCCCCTGCATGATTTCTAACCAGTTTAAATATTTTTGAACAATAGGATTTTTCCTAAGATTCTTTCAATCATTCGTTGTGTTTAAGTCCTTATGTATGCTGTGGGGTAAAATAATTACTACACTACTCAGAAATCTTGTGAGGTTGAGAAGGGTTAGTACCACACTAAATGTAGCCATGGTTTATTAAATTCGTGAAGGTGGGTATTTAATTAACGTTGCACTGGAAAAACACAACGGGCTGTTGGTCCAGGATCAATCCCGAAATTAAATTCACGAAGTATATAAAAATTATATTTTCCCATTGCCTTTAAAATTGGCGTCGCCCA
Source organism: Meta bourneti (assembly GCA_933210815.1). Lineage (NCBI taxonomy): Eukaryota > Metazoa > Arthropoda > Arachnida > Araneae > Tetragnathidae > Meta > Meta bourneti. Next base: position 71,877,274 of record OW119928.1, read on the forward strand.
AACACAAAATGCCTCAAAAAATGGTAACTATATTACCGTTAATTCAGCAAGTTAGTTTTAATGAAGTAGTTAATGAATCCCTGACCCTTCTAATATATAAAAGTTCTTCCCAACTATCAATTAAGACTTCTATTCCTGCCGATTTCGATAAATTGCTTAGGAACTCAATTATGTAAGAAAAGTTTGCTTTTAGAAACATTTTCATTCCTAATCCGACGTTTTTTAGAATCTAAGGAATGGAAGTAGAAAAAAGATTATTTTTGCCTGATCCCAGCTTTCGATTTCAATCAAGGTAAATTGAAAAAAAATAGCTCGAAGGCTAAAAAATTCAATTCAAGCCTTTGATATTTCAATCTCAGTTTGAGAGCATTTGGGACCTTTCTTGTGAAGTGCGTTTTTGGAAAAATAAAGAGAAATAAATTTAGAACAAAAAAGATTCCATTCAACATTTAAGATACCTATGCATGGGAAGAATAACGGTGTAGGAACAATCGCACTTTTTGTTTCCGTATGCCTGCATAAAAACGATTCACCCATCCATATTTGATATATATATATAACCTATGAAAAATCAATAAAAGCTACCCCCTTTGTACCACTATACGTATCACATTTAACACTTGAATTTTGTTCCGAAATACTTGTCACATTTGTAAAAGATGGATAAGAAAAAGATTTAATCGTGAATTAAAAGGTTCATTTTTCTGATATGGTTAAATGTTACATATTAAGACAGATAAATAGGTAGGTAGTTAATTAACGTAGCACTGGAGCAACACAGCGGGCTATTCATATTAAGAGAATGTTCGGCTTTTAACCTTCTAAGTGTTTCGACAAGATACTTCGACCAAGATCTGGTCAATTTTGCTAAAGATGAGATATCTCGACGAGACAAAACTGCCCTATTATTCCAAGGAGAATGAAGATGCAAGTAGCAAATTGTCCTTTGCCAAGAATTGCTGACAGTTCGGTTTATGCACCAGAGTCTGGCCACTACAGGACAGTTTTTGACCTGAATATGAACCAAAAGAAGGATTAATACAATTTCAGGATTACAATATTATTTAAGTCTCAATTTATCTCAATATGCACAATTTTTGAGGCATTACTTCCTGTTATCATTACATTTTGCACATGTGTTTGCACTGTTAAGAAATGTTTTCTACAATGTAATTTCTTTTAAAACCGTTTCTTTTTTCGATTTTTGCCGGCCTGTTTACAATAAAAAATACGATCGAGTATTTTCTTATTTTTATTAGTTAGTTACTAGTTACTTATTTTTATTTAGTTATTATTTATTATTTGTTATTTATTATATTAGTATTTCTTATATCATTCTTAGGTTGCCTGATGCCAGCAGGATGCCTAGCAAATCCTCGTAGGTTCACTTTCAACTTGAAGGAAAATCTTTAACATTCGAAACAAAATGAGCAAATCTGGTATTTATTTTGGAACATATGGAGTATCGTTTAGAAGAAAGTAATGTTTGAAATCTGAAATTAATTATCATCCTACAATGTATTTTGTTGTTTTACACTTCCTGGAATCTAAAATTACGCCGTTCATTGTTTATCAATTTCTAAGAATTACGAGGACTTCATCAACTTTAACTTTTCACCTTGAGACAAAAATAATATTTCAATAATAAAAAACAGTTTATTTCAATTTCATTCACCAGTTTTAACTCCTAAAAGCTCAAAAACACTCACTTCTACAAAAATTCCCCAACTCAGAATCAGAAATGTTTTACCAGAAAAATTCACTTAATAATTCCATCCAAGGAATAGAATTAGCGAAGTATCAGTAAAAGTTATTTGGTGCTTAGCCCACTTTTATTTTCAACTGCTAGTTCTTCTAGCTTCTTTAAGTCGTGCAAATCGGTTTATTGCGTACGAAAATAGAAAATAAATGAATCTTAAAGTCGCGATAGTCAGAAAAAATTGGAAATAATTTTCTTTTTATCGCTAAAAAAGTTTTTTGTGTTGGTTACAAAAGTATTCAGTTGTATTCATATACGACTTGTGGGTGTTTTCTACGTCTTAATGAATACTAAAAGTCTGATTTTAAATTGCTCATTGAATTTTATTTCCAGTAGAATGTATGGATGAACAGATGCAAGTGCTTCGAAAAACCTTAAAGCATTGATTTTTAAATTAAGTTAGGATTTTATTAATATGTAGTTAATAAGTCTGAAATCTATTTATGTTTAAATAATCGAATTTTTATTCCTGTACAGTATTTTTAATTAGAGCATTTTAATGAAAAATGGTGCAGTGAACTAAAACATATTTTCTGCAAAAAGTGAATCTTTTTAAAATAATGGGGAAAACGATAGCTCAGTTGGTTGAGTCGCAGATTAGCCACCGGAGGGTTATGAGTTCGAAACTTTATCCAACCAAAAGACCATCGTGTGCGTGGGGACTGGTGCACGTTAAATATGTCGTGGTCTCAAATGTCCTCACGTTGGGGTGGTGTGGAAGTTTGGAGATTATAGTACCAGCTCTTGTATTGACTTGACCATCCCGCCGTGGTTATTAATTACCAAGTGCTGTCCTCGATCTTTCCCTTTGGGATGGATCCCGGACCGTCGCTAATAGTCAGTTGTGTTGCTCCACCGCTATGTGAATAAAAACTACCTACCTCTATGTACAGTAACCCCTCAATATATAACTCTTTATGGAGGTTGGTTGGTTTTAGGTTTTAGGCGCAAGGATCATATTTGACCAAGCTGTGTCAATACAAACACAAGACAACAACGACATAGGAAAAAAGCAGAAAGTAGAAGGGTAGGCGAGGGTAAAACAGAAGGTAGGTCGGATTTCTCAGGTACCTCTGTGTTGTGATACCCGTACACCCTAAAGATGTGTCCCTGCGGGCTGCGCTTTATGGAGGACAAGAAATAATCGCGATATATCGATGGGCGAGAAAAATTTGTTTAGAAATGAAAAAAGACCCAAATCGCACACACACATATATAGTATTTGTAAATATGTTTAGATTTAAATAAATTTAAAATTACATATTGATCAAAACATCGCTGTGAAACCTTATAAAAATATAGAAGAATAAATATAAAAGACTAATTATAGAAGAATAATTCTGCAAAAATAAATATTGGAGAATAAATATAGAAGAAAAATATAGAAGAATAATTTTGGAAGAATAAATACGGAAGAATAATTATGAAATAAGTTGTCATCCCACACTTTCGAAATATTTTCTACCAATTAAATTTTGGATATCTGCTTGAAACAGTTAATCTTTGAACTACCAAATCTAAAGAAACACTGATTGTAAATTTCCTGCTGTTCGCAAACCAAACATTCATCGAGTACAACTAAAACAGAGCGGTAATTCACGATGCATCTATGAACGATATAACTAGGTAACCACGTATGTACAGGGTGATTCTACGGTCATGGGACAAACTTTAGGGGGTGATAGAAAACAACGAAACAAACACTTTTCCCCATAGAATATATGGTCGCAAGTGCAGCGGTTGGCCGCTAGAGAGCGCAGTCAAACGTTTGTATAAAAGCCCATAGAATGTCTATTGGGTGAGTCTAAACTAATACGACAAACTTCAGGGGGTGTAGAACACAACGAAACAAACACCTTTCACCATAGAATGTCGCTAGAGAGAGCTTTCCATTTCGGCACAAAAACACGGTCCGATGCAAGTTGGAAAGGAGAAGAGGCATGAAATATGGAAACAACGCTTTAATGTCAAATAAACATCAATAACTGCTTGACAAAACGAAATAATACAATTAGATTTGCATAAATTAAAGATAAGTGCAAGGAACAACGGGTAAGAAAGAAATGACATGTACAAAACATGAGAAACTTTTCATATGGAAATGAAACATGTACAAACATCAGTCGCATCACCGACGTAACGCTTTTATACAAGCGTTTGACAGCGCTCTCTAGCGGCCAACCGCTGCACTTGCGACCATACATTCTATGGGGAAAAATGTTTGTTTCGTTGTGTTCTATCGCCCCTTGAAGTTTGTCCCATGACCGAAGAATCTAGTATTTTGGTATTTTGGTATTTTCAATTAACGTCACACTGGAGCAACACAACGGGCTATTGGTGACGGTCCGGGATCAATCCCAGAGGGAAAGATCCGAGGACAACACCACGTAATTTTGAACCACGGTCAGATGACGATGACCGAAGAATCACCCTGTATATAATTTACACATGTGGCACAGAAATCAACATTATTTCTATATTGACTCATGAAAAAACGTTGTAAGCAAATCAAATCAACCGCTTCGCAATTCATCGTCAATTTCTGTTTCATTCAAATAATTAAATTGCGTAAATTTCAGCTGTAGACAAAGCGTAAATTTTCAAGACAATACTGTAAAAACACAAAAGTTTTGGTTATAATCGTTATTTTATCCATGTATAATGCCTTCAACGCAGAATTATTTTTCGAACCTTACAATATTTAATTTTGGCAATTTTCACAAAGACGTATATAGCTAATATTCTTTGGTGTGATAGATGTATAAAAGGATTTTACTTTGTGAAGTACAGGGTCTATCCGGAAAGTATCCAGTCATGTAATATGAAACAAGCTATATTGTACCTTAGACATTTCACGCCTAGTGTTTTTCAAATTAAGCATCTTGGGACATCATACACTTCTTCCAGAGTCTCTTACACTATTTAAAGCAATCTGCAAAATCCATTGTTGGAATCACCATCAGCTACCTCGTCGTGTTTCCTTGAATCGCGTCGTCTGTCAAAAATCTCTTCCCTAGTAAAGGTGTTTTAAACTTTGGGAAAAGCCAGAGGTAGCAGGGCGCCAATTTTGGACTGTAAAATTGCTGTCAAGTGTGCGATTTGAAGTTTTGTCAAAAACACCTTTTAGGGAAGTGATGAACTGGGGTTTGCTTTGTCTTGATGAACCTTCCAATCACCAATTTCCCATAGCTTTGGCCGTTCCCTTAGTAATGCATCTCTCATCAGGCAAAAAACATTGAAATATGATTTGTTTGACCTGGAGGAGATACTTGTGATGGACATCACCTTCACAATCAAAACGTCCAGTGAACATAGTCTTGACGGTGATGGGACTTTGTCGCGCCTTCTTAGGACGGGAAGAACTAGTCGTCTTTCATTGGGCAGACTTCTTAACCATCTGAATAGTTTCTGCGGACGAATTTTTAAGTTTAAGGCAAAATTTGATGCAAATTCACTGCTCTAATCGCTCGGTCATAGTAAATGCGACTACCACACAGAAACATACACTCCCTCAAGGGCGTCTAGTACCCAACTGATTAGTCCAATGTGTTTGTAACTTTCCATGCATGTGCGTCAATGTCTTTTATTCTTGGCTGCCAAGTTAGATCAATGTCCTTTATTCTTGGTTGCCAAGTTACATCAATGCCATATAAACCGTTCTCGTTAACTCTCTTGGTGGTTGGTTGTCTTGACGAAGTATCTCGTCATTACCTACAACTTCTTTGACGAGATATCTCGTCATTAGAAGAAAACTGTCCATATCGTGATCTCGGCATCATAAAAGAATAGGCAACATCTTGATGACGAGATATCTCGTCATTAGCAAAATTGGTCAGATCTTGATGGAGAAAATATTTCGTCGAAATCACTTGGAGGGTTAAATTAGTAATGGCTGAATACTTTCCGGAGATACCTTGTACTTTAAAATAAAATGTTATGTGAGCAAATTCTTCCACTGAAACAAAACAGAAGTATTTCGGAACCAAGATCGGGATTCTCTCGTTGAAGACTTCACAACTTTCGTGTATTCTCATACTTTTTCCTTTATTCTGCTACGATTGTCTTCAATATCACACTTGAAGTAGCAATGTAAAACTACCTTTTCAACATGTCACATATTAGCAACTTCAAAGGAACAAAAGGCCGGCATTTAAAGGCTTTGCCAGAGAGCATTTAAAGGCATTGTCAGAGAGCATTATTCTCAGACTGAATGTCTAGACGATACTTTTAAACGATTGGTTAAAAGATGAAAAATGTAATGACTAGGACTTGTGCAAGTATTGGCCAGAGAATTTAAAATAGTGTCTTCAGAAATTGTAAGCTTATTGATAATACAACTATGAGATTATTATGAATATCTTAAAAAGAGATTTTAGAATTGGGTACAATAGCGTATAAATTCGATGTTCTAACGTATGAAACATGATCGTAGCTGACATGTAGTCCTTGTTTTCAGCAATTATCAATAATCTCAGTGTTGAATTGGCTAAGAGGATCGGTCCAGACAACGGAACCAATCTACAAGCCTCAAGTAGGACTTTTTAATATTAAACTTTCCTCCGAAACATAGACTCTAAAAAGTAGGACTAGAATTGTTCCCGAAAGGAAAAAAAATTAAAAACCGAATGGAAAAATGGATTCGGGGTACCGAGATCCCGTTCCCCTTCAACAAACACGCCATAGTGCGACTATTAATCAGCTGGTGCTGCATGTACCAGACTAACTCATTAAACTTCTCGCCATGTGCCTTAATACTATTCCTCGAAGTTTAAAGATCATAAGTGCATACGCATATCTAATTTTGTGTTTGAAAGGGAGAGCGCTAACGCAGTCCCACTACCAAAAATTATGCACTCCAAGCATCCACATATAGTGGATGTGGCGAACGTCAACCCACCGAAGTGCAGTGGTGAGTCTCGGCCCGGGGAAGCCTCCTTGTTGATCAAGGTATTCCCAGTGCCAGGTTAGTATGCATAACCTAGCAGAGTTCTAATTACTTATATGAGAAAAGTAATACTTTTTAGTGGTGGTTATATACGATTTGGTTTAACAATAGTAAAAACACGACTATCAGTCATCGTTTCTCAGGAAGAATGCAAGGAAACTGGTTTTTCAAAAAAATTATCCTCATTCCACAAACGAATTCGAAGCCAATGTCCCAACCTCATCAACAATACGACATAGTGCGTATTGTTGATGGGGCCATCTGTTAGTGCGAATGTTCACTAACAGATGGCGCTGCTTGTTACAGTAAATGGTTCTTTTTTACTCGATTTTCCTATCACTAGAGTACAGTATCACTCCAACGCTGGGATTAACCACAGAGTAAAAGCTATTTATTCTGTGGTTCAGGTAGACGTAAGCAACATCTCGATCAACTCAAAGATCCAAAATCATGCGATATACATATATATCCTTCGTTTTCTCCTGTCCAATACATGAGAAAAACCTTCCAGATTTTCCCCAATAAAAAATTGTTGATCGCGGAAACGCTAGCAATAAATTTTTGGACTTAGCCTTTTTCGGTATCTACAATAAGTACTTACAAAAGATGAAGTGTCAACCTAATCTGGGCCCTGTGCGTCTACCACGAAAACTCCCACCATGAAGGGCGATTGCTATAGGAACCAGGCTCATCGTATCTCAAGTTGAATGTGAGAACAGTAGTGAGCAGAAGAACAGTTCTTTTAGAAAGAATAGGAACAGCAAAGAACTGTTCACCTAAAAGAACAGTATTTCCCATCCCTAATTGCACTACATATTGCTTACTGCCCTTATTAGAGTTCTAGTGATTACATAAGAGAAGGAAATCTTCTGCGCGCGGAGGAACTATGGCGCCTAGCAGCGGAAAAGAGTAATTTATTACTTTTTCTTTATACTTAACTGCGAACGATATTCACAATTCTGATTAGTTTCCGGATATGAATATGTTGGCGGGTGGGAGGAAGGTAAACTTCCTTTTTTTAACAACCAACTGCAGGAACCCGAACAAGGAAAAATATCGTTCAGATCATAGAGGAGATATAAAAGTAGAGCGACTAATGGCAACCTTTTTATGTCCGCATGATCATGTGACCAAAACCAGTAGTCACGTGATCCCTAGACTCTTTTTCTCCAACGCGCATATACTAGTTTGCGCATTCCTTCTTTCATAGCAAATGCATTGAAAGTGAAAGCTAACATGGTTCTATCGTGCTGTGCATATGGATGTAATTAGAAATTTATCAAAGTTGGAAACATTACATTTCACAGGTGAGCGATTTACTTTCATTTTATATTTGTATTTTGTGTTTTTCAGTATTTGCTAGTATGATCAAAATAGATGTTCTAACTTAGGAATTCGTAATACAACCTGCGGACATTTCCCGTTCTATAAAAGAGATTTCGTAGATTTGCTATCAATATATATCTAAAATAATGTTTAAAATAAAACAACTGATGCTCGAATGTGTTTATTTTTTGTATTGTATTATCTATAAGGACTTAAAATATTAAAAATAATAAACCAAATTTTAAAAACTTGTGAAATCGTTCTTTTGTCTTGGCGATGATTTTTTTGGCGCCAACTAGGATCACTATATTCTTTCGTGTCTTACATAATGAAAATATTATGAATTGAAAACATGAACTTAAGTACATAATTTAAATTATTTCTTGCTGAACAAAATTGGTTTGTATGCACTCATCTTTGCAATTAAATAATAATAATGAATAAAATAAAAGATAAATTTTGAAACTTTTAAGAATTATAAATTAAATTAAATCGAATTGTTAAAAATAAGATTAAATCATTTCATAAACCGTATTATAAATGTAAACCACATTTATGAGCTATAGGGAACCTTTATGTTCATGTTTTAAAATATTTGTAAAATCTTTCATTATAATATTGTGCATTTGACAAAAGAGCTTTTCTTTCAAATAATTTCCCTTGAATTTATAACTTTCTCCTGGAATGGCGAAAAACAAATTGCCGTTCTCTTATGTGAAAAACAAAAATAGCGCATGAACGGAAATTGAAAAATTGTACCTGTTTTGACCTATTTTTATTCTTGTTAATGAAGCACGCAATATAGCAAATTGGAAAAGCAAACAATTAGAGAACGAAATTAAACTTTTTTTGTGTTAATTCCAAACAATCCGCGCTGCTGGAAAATTCCTTTTCTAAAAACATCTGCTTGACATCCTGATTTTTTTGCTTCGCATTTAAATAAACCTAGCATTGAAATGTAATTATTTTCCACTTTTCAGTCAGTTTTATCTTTCTTCCTTACATATTTTAATCTTGAGATAAATCATACTGAATTAGATTGTTTCCAACAATATTTGTGAGCATTTCAATGTTTATATCGTTCTTTAACTCGATAAAAAAACATGGTGGTGATAAAAACACATTCCACAGCGAAATGAAATCCTTCACTATTGTTTTCTACCTGAAAAAGGGACACTGATTTTTTTCTCTCTAAATAGAGTATTTTAAATAATTAAGTATATTTGTGAAAATTTATGTACACGAAACATGCTCCTCAATTGAGCAAAACATTTATCTTTCAAATTTTTTTAAAAGCGTTACATCTGTGATAACTTAAACTTTTAAGGTTCCATTCCTTGAAACAATAAAAATAATTTTGTATTTATGATTTTTAGAACTATAAGTAAAACAATTTATATTTACTCGTAATAAGAACTTGTAGAGATTTGTACCTGCGAAAAATTCATTTATTCAGTTCTTATGTTTTTTTAATCATTATTTTGTTCCATTTATTAGTTTTACTAAAGATGAAGAAAAAAGATGGCTAGTAAATGGCTACATGTTTCTATGAGTTTTATTCGGTGGATTTAAAATGTGATGATGTGATAATAAATTTTATAAGTTTACTGTTTCTTATTTATCTTTCGTATTTATAAAATATTGATTTCACACACACAATAATTAATACAAATTTAATATTAAAAATCCAGCACAAAACTTTTGCACACACCTAAAATTATAAAATTTGTCAAGAGTTATTTACTTGAACACTTTGATAAATTTAAAATCCATATATAGACACACAGGCGTAACTTTAGTTTTTGAACCAAAAATCTAAAATTGGGAAAAATAGCTAACAACTTTAAGTACATGGTTTAAAAAGTTACCTTCCATATTGCAAACATTAAATGTATAACTTTTCACGTTAATAATACTTCTATGCGTAATTGTCTTAAAATAAATTTGCGTTTACAAAAATATAAGCAATTATGTATCCATAATATAAATAAAAGCTTTCTGTGGTGACCCAGATTGTATATGGACTGTGGGCCGGGTAAACCTGTCCGGAGACCGTATCTGAACTGCGGTCCTGATTAAAATTTGGAGGGCCATATCTGGCTTCCGAGTCGGGTAAGCATATCCGACGGGGCTTTTTCGACTTGAGGGCCGGTTAAACCTGTCCAGAGGGCCATATCTGAACTCCGGGCCTGTAATCAATCTCTTCACTACAACGTATTTATCTTACACGTACGGATTTTTGTTGCATACGTGCTAGCTAAACTTGATCCCAATGCGAACTTAAGCTAATTATATAATAGTTCAAATTGCTAAAAAACATTAAAAAGTTACACAAATTCAATAAATATTCAGTAGTATACACATTCGCATCGTCTAACAATGTTAAAACGTAACTCAAATTCAAGAACTATTCAGTATTATACACATTCACATCGCTAACTTTTATAAGTAAATGTTATGTCGCCAAGAGAAGCGATAAAAAATCAAATCAATCAACTAAGCTGAATTTTCGCGTAGCAGTCACGTGACTACTAGCGACATGTTGCTCCCACTTTTTGAAGCTCTTCTCAATACGATACTCAGTCAACTTATATTTCATGTCTATGGTTCAGATACGAAGCCGAACTCATGTTATGATTCAAGCTTATTCGCTTTGTGCAAACGGAAGCAGAACTGATGTTTTGATTCAAGCTCATTCGCTGAGCCTAATCATAAAAGAATGTGCAAATGATTTTAACGAAATAAATTAAATTAAACTAATTGTGCGCTTCAACAGAATACTTCATTTCCATTCCTTTTTCAAATTGTATAATTTGTTCAAAAATGGAAGATGTACCTGATCACAGACTAAATACCTGACTGTGTGTGCATAAAAAAAATTCTAATCTTTTTTGTTCAAAAATCTTTTCAGACTAGAGATTAATAATCCTCTAAATAATAAATCGAAAGGGCTTGTTTTGGAATATTTTCGTATTTTTAAAAAGTATTCACTTAAAAAAGAATAAACTAAAATTGAAGAAACAAGCTCGCACATTAGTAACATTTTATAATTCACAAATGGCTTTCATAAATTAAAGTTCTTTTTAATTTCAGAAGACATTAAAAAATTACTAATTTAAAACATTTATGCTAAAAATATATAAAGAATACTTAATTAGAAATACAAAGCAAAAATACAAATGGCCTTTCAAATCGTAGAGAATGAAATATCCAAAGTAAATAAACAGCTAACGGATAGGGATGTACTTAAATCAAAATCTTTCTGCTTTATCGTATATCTGAAGCTTGTGCTACAGTAATCCTGCCCCATCTATTTCAGAATTAAAACAAACAAATCTGTTGATATTGTTTGAATAAACAACCCCAGCACTGTAGCATAAACTTAAAATGTACATACGAAATAAAAAAAACTCCAAAATAATAAATAAACGAACACCAAAACAGGAAACAAATCACCTAGTTCGGTTGTTATTTAAACGAAACTAAATCGGTTGCCAAGTTCGTGGTGCTGGACTCCCACCCAGGGCACCACTGTCTATGCAATTTCCCATGTTATTTATCTGACCATTGCTTCCTATTAGTGATGTGGGAGTATTTGAATACAAAAGTACTCATGTACTCGATACTTAAAAGCAATCGTTGTACTCGATTCTTTTCCAAAGTATTCGAATACCAAAGTACTCGGATCCAAGATATTCGAATGCAAGAGTATTCAGATACAAGTATTCGGTTACAAAAGTACTCGGATCCAAGGTATTCGGATACAAGAGTACCCATCCTAGGTATTCGGATGCCAAAAGTACTCATTGCATGGGGGTATCCATGGTTCTCGTTAGTGTTATGTTTCTTGTCTTGATTTTGCTTTTTCCAATTTTACATGTCCTGAAAATGCACGTGAAGTGTGAAAAAATTTCATCGATTAAGGAATTAGGTTTGAAATTTTCTGGAAGCAATTTCCCGAACAGGCAGGCTTAATTATCAGTAAATTATACAATGGTTTGCCTTTTATTTTTGAAAATCAATCTGGAAGCTTTAAAATCAAATCTTTCCTATACGAAAACTAAAATTTAAAAATCAAGATTTGTAAAATCAAGGTAAAGAATACTTGACACATATTTATAATTCAGAAAATATATGCGGAAAAGAAAATTCAGCAATTTGTACATGGGATTAATTTTTGTTGTGTTCTTCAAAATACAATTTGTCTAGTTCAAATAGATTAATAGTAGTTATACTTAAATCTTTTTAAAAAATTATACAAATAAATCGGAAAAGAAAAAAATTAAATATAATTCAGAAAAAAATTGAGTTTTGTGAAAAATAAATTACTTTTTTAATCACAGCTTGATCAGAATATTAAAAAAAAACAGAATAAATTTGATTGTCTTATCAAAAATTATCACTTGCGTTAAAACAACAATCTATCAAATCCCTCTTGTAGTGTATTCGAACCGTAAACTTATATATTACATATCCAGTGCTCTAACCACTATACTAAGAATGACATGTTAATAAGTTGTTATTTTTAAATAAGTACATATCGTAGTTCACTGATTCTTACTATCGATTAATTGTTTTTGTATATCTATTTGAATACTTACTCGATACTTAAAAGTACTCGAATACCAAGTATTCGATTCTCAAAAGTACTCGATTTTACACATCACTACTTCCTATGGCAGTGATCCCTCTGTATGCATAGCTGTTTACTTTGTGGGATTAACCATCTTGTGGTAATTGAGGGGTCACAGTACCTTTAAAACCTTAAAAAATCGATTTTCCAATTTTGATCTATTTAGATAGTTTGAAATGTTCAGGTAAAAAACCGCATGAAAAAATTCGCATTCGTTCGTTCGTAATGAGGATTTTTCGAACACACCTATTTTTATTTTCAGCTGTTCGTTTGTTTACGTTTCTTAGTTTTGGTTTGGAATTATGCTATTAATTTTTGGAATTATGCTATTTATTTGTTTCGAAAGTTTTAATAATATTTTTACTGTAACAAATATAAGCAGAATATGTACTACTCAACTTTTTCATTTCACAAATCTATTTGTTTACTTGAACGCACGTGAATGCTAAAAATAACTATTTCATTAATTGCATTTATCTCAGAATGGTAATTTTCAAGCTTGCGCGCACTATAACTCTGCAACTAATGAACGTAGACTCCTGAAATTTTGAATGAAAATAGATTATCAAAAGGGCTTCAAAATGAAGCCAAAATTTTACTCAAAAGCTAAAAATACATTAAAAAATTTTGATCTAGTATGAGCGAAAATTTGGAAAAAATTAATGAAGTGAAATATTTATTGTTTGTTATATTTATGTGTTACTTAACTACTATTTTTTGGTTCTAATTTAAAATAAAAGCATTGTGCGTGTTACTCATATCAGCCATTAGTTTTATAGAAAATGCACAGGATGATTCAGAATGTTGCGCACCAAGTCATGCTTGTAAAAAAGTAGGTTAAAAAATTACCTTATGTAAATTCTAGTAAAATATTATTTAATTTTTAAAAATCAAACGAATTTTTCTGCATTGTGTAGTATAAAGTATAAATAAACCCTGCAAAAAATGTCATTGTGAAACACATAAAACTTTTGGTGATACAGTTTACCGAAATTTACAATCTGATTTGTATGCTTAAAGGTACTGTGTCTCCTTATGGTGAGTCGTTCTACTTTTTAATCATAAGCTCCCGAAAGAGCTTCCAAAAATTGCCTCTGCCGACGATATCGCACGTTGACATGGCGAAGTATTGGAAAAAGTTTTCAACTAGCAATAGTCACTCCTCAGTAAAACCTCATTGGCTATGACACTGCCTCTGCGCACAGCTAACTACTGAAGGCATTGAAAACATCCTATCCAAATTTATTTAATAAAATTAGTGGTAAATACAGAAAAAATAAAGGCAAATTTGCATGCAGAAATAAGTCTAAGTATTTTGAGCATTTTCAGTTAAATTTACTGTAGACCGGCTTTATAGGATACTTCAGGAAATAATTGTCAGAGAAAGCCAAGTTTTATCCTTGACTGTTATTCAGTTTCGTGAACTTTGTTGCGCCCTCTACTAGTTGACACCAAACCTTTGCTGCTTTCACAGAGTAAAAGATAGAGGCTTGCTTCACTGAAGGTATGACTTACAGCGCCCTCGGTGCGTGTTCGATGTCCCTAAATGTGGGCAGAGTTTGACATATTCCACTCAGAGCAATATCCATTTTGTAATCGGCAGACTTCGTGAAGCGTCATCCCACTTTACAATTCTTTGCAGTATATTTTTTGACTACGTTTTTATTTAAACTATTCTTTCACAAACTTCAATAAAAATGACTACCAATAAATTTCATGCTGTGTTTGCAAAACAAAGGAAAGGCCGCTGTTCAAGTTTCCCGATTCCGTTGAAAGGAAAATTTTGCTTTAGTTTTTCATAAATTATACAATCACTGATGTGAATGAAATAGTGTGTCATTTCACTTTTTTCTCTTTATTCACCCAAGATTACTGATCTTTGTTAACTATCTTTTAAAGTGTTAATTTTTGCATTTGTTATTTAATTAAAATATATCGTAATTAAACTTACGAAAAATGTGGTATTCAGAATTCCATAGAACTGTGCTGTTTAATGCATTTTATTTTATGTTATTTGTTGGTGATTTTGTTATTTGCATATTGTTTTGTGTAATTAAAATTTATCTATTTCTGAGTTGTGGCCTATTTTCTATTTCTATAACATTTTTTATTAATTACCCTAATGAAACATTTCTGCAGAGTTCCAAAAATATTTCATTAAATATGGGCCATAAATTTCAGTTACTCTGTGATAAATGTATTAAAAAATTATGTATAAAAATCTTGTTTAGAACTGGCCACATAATTACATAGAATAATGATCCTTTATATCTAAATTCTTTGTAAATTACCAGGGTATGAAAAAATCATGATTTAAAAAAGTAAGATTTATTTGATTTAAATTATTTTTTACTTAAATCAAATGTTACATTATATATTTATAATATGAATATGAATAAAGTGTAGCGAATTTTTGTAGTTATTTTTACATAACTTAATCTGTTCAAGACTTGTTTTTGTCACTAATAGAAAATAAAATCTATTTTGTTAACATACTCACTTAATTATCAGATAGACAAATTAATTTTTACATTCCAAAATTCAATTCCATAAATACAAAATAGTTATGCTAGCAATGTAAAGAATTCCCAGGGATCAAGGCATAAAATTTCAAATTAAATAAAAATTAGCCAACATATTACACAAAACAAAATGAAAATATTAAAATTGCCAATTATACAGATTTATGTGCAAAATTTGAATGCAAGTGATACTGGAGAAAACTTTTTCATTGCGTTTAAGTGTATTTTTTTCATAAACAGACAACTTAACTTATTTTATGTATTTAATTCTGGACTTTGAATGGACTTAACATGCATCTTATTCCAATGCCAGATCATCATGCTTTAAATTTTATTTTAAAATTTGAAAGGTACATAAGATTCCAATTAAACAATTTTTTTCTTGTTAGGGTAAAGCTTTTGAACCTAGAAACTAGAGTTCTTTTTAATTTTATTATCCACATCTTCCAACTCATTGTCAAGAGAATAATGCTACACATGATGGTTATTGATGCTCTGAGTTAGAATAACAGATGTGTAAAACACAATCACGTAAAAGCTTTAAAAACTTATAAAGATAAGAACAAGATAAAACTGGTCTATAGCAATTTTGATTGAACAAAATGTTCACCATGGTAGTGATACTACCATTCACATTTTTACTTAATCCCTTTCAGGCCAGATGTAATGGTAGGGAAGCACCAGTATCATACATTTTAATGATAAAAGTGAGTTCAATCCTATTTATGTAGTTAGCAATTTATATGTGTTCATTTGTTGGCAGGCCCACCAAATGAAGCTTTGTACAGAGATTTGAAAGTGTATGCTGAGGAACCCTTTTTCCTTTTCACGGGAAGAAAGGTGTTCATCCTTTGGTAGAAGGTGTGGGATCCACCACACCTTCTTAAATCTGTTCGTAATAATTTAAAAAATCATGGGATCCTGTTCTTGGAACAAAAAAAAGGTCAAATCTACATGCCGTGCGATGTTTGCAACATGGAGGCACATCAGGCAACTCTTTGAGGTTGATTCTCAGCAAGTATGTAATATCTTTTATAGAATAAGCTCATGACATTTATGTCAAAGTGGTCTAACGTCAACCTGCTAATATCTGGTCTAATATCAACAACTCTCTGAGATGAATTATTAACCCGCTATACACACTAACTTTAATTTTTTACTGCAAGACTTCTAACCAATTTGAACAATCTTCACCAATTGAAAGTTTCATTGCAGTCTTTTACCCAAGTGACATTGGAATAATGGGAATCTTGTAATGTTCAGTGGGTAGACTCATGTAATTTTAATTGGTTGGGGCCAAAACACTAAATGTAAATACTTTATTTTTATACTTTAAAGATTACAAAGGGGCATCAGATTATGGTCTTGAATGGCCTGCATCTGAATTTTTGGCATACATGACAGAACTTAGCAATTGATTCTTCACATTTATAGATACATACTTTCATAGAATATTTGTAGTGAAGAACCTTGCTAAGAAATTGTGTGAAATCAACCTTTCATTTTTCTCGAGCCATCAAGAAAATAAAATGGCTGCACAGATGTATTTTGTGCCGGCATTTGTTCGTATGATGGTCAAATATGAAGTAAAAATATTAAATGCCAACACATTAGAAGAAAAGAATTCTAAAAAATTAAAAAATTTATCGCACATTTAATTTATGCACATTTGAATTTTTTATGTTTATGGCAGATCTAAGAAATCTTTCCAGTTACAGTTATTAGTACAGTTGCGACTGCCTCGAATTTCGGTGGAAAAAACTGCCAGACTAAATTGACCGGATCCCTGTAGTGTCTTAACAGTGCAACTTGCTCGATGGCATGGAATTCACACCCATTTGGTTCAGTGCTCTGAAGGCCTTTGTGGACTGTTCTGTGAAAATGCAATGACTCTCAATATGTGACGATCCACCTGTGGGTGGAACTTGGAATATAACTCAATGCTGCCATGCATGCCATGTAGTGAAACACAAGCAGTGCTCGCCAACGTCAGTGCTAACGTCATGTTCACCACGATGGAATCGTAATACTTAAGTAGCACCGAAGTCTTTAGCCACTCTTTTTACCCCTCACTTGTGTTCCTGCTTCCCTGTCAGGCTGGCAGCAGATGGACTGTTCTGTTCGTTTACAGGTTGTTTTGATTATTTTGAATGTACGCTGTCCTGTTCTGACCGACCTGACCTGCATTACTGGAACTGCTTTGTCAATAAATTGTGGTATTTTTGAAATAGTGTCTTCCTCTTTGCTGCACACCTATGCTATGCTGCACACCTTTGCTAGTCACAAATACTGGAAATTTGCTCTTGTTCTCTTCCTACAGCGAAGTGCCAGACGTTTTCAAGTTAGAGTTTATGTTCCATACTACCCACCTTCCTAATGGCCTGATTAGTTACAGATATGAATACTTCATTTCTGTTCCTTTTTCCAATTGTATAATTTGTTCAAAAAAGGATGATGTACCTGATCAGACTAAATACCTGATTATGTGTGAATAAAAAAATTTCTAATATACTTTTTCGTTTAAGTAATTTTTCAGACTATCAACAATGTAAATAAAATATCGAAAGGGCTTGTTTTGGAATATTTTCATATTTTAAAAAGCATTCACTTAAAAAAGAATCAACTGAAATTAAAGAAACAAGTTCTCACATCAGTAAGATTTTATAATTCTCAAATGGCTTTCATAAATTAAGGTTGTTTTAGTTCAGATGACATTAAAAAAAATTGCTAATTTGAAACATTTATACAAAAATATATAAAGAATACTTAGCTTTTAATAAGAAATACAAAGCAAAAGTGAAAATGGTCTTTCAAATCGTAGAGAATAAAACAACTAGAGTAAATACAGTTACGGATGGGGACGTAATTATCTGTCGACATCGTTTGAATAAACAACCCCACTCACTTAAGCCATCCCCATTGTAGCATAAACTTAAAATGTATATACGAAATAAACAAACACCAAAACAATAAATAAACAAATCACCTAGTTCGCTTGTTATGGAAACGAAGCTAAATCGGTTGCTATGGTCGTGGTGCTGGACTCCCACCGAGGGCGCCACCGTCTATGCGATTTCCCCTGTTATTTGTTATACCATTCTTCCTATGACAGTGATCCCTCTGTATGCGTAGCTATTTACTTTGTGGCTGCGCTGACGACTATGTTACATTACGAATGAATTATTACTCTTAGCTTCTAACCTTAACGAAACTGTTAGTTTCTAATTGTAAACGAAGATGTCAATATTAACCTTTTTTCCCAACCCAATTCAACTGCTTCTTTTTTTACCATTTCTAGCTGTTGCTGTTTACGAAAATCTTGATTTTAACAGTTATTTATAACTGTTACTGTTAGTTGCTACCTGTTGACGAAATATTGGATGAGGGTGGAGTTTTATTGAAGCATTTGGGCCGAAGGTCCTCTATCCCCAGGTCAACAGACTTCGGATTTGATAGACGCATACTTTTGTGGCAATGCTTTGGCCCACTTTTTGTAACGAGTAATGTCAACCCACCTTTAGTAGGACTATTCCCGCTTTTATGGCAACTTCGGCACGAAAGTTAAAATTTTCATTTCGAATATTCTAGAACGTACTTTTTATTTAATTGTACTCAGATTTCCTTGGAATTCTTTTCCGTTTCATGTAAATTTGAAGAATTAAAACGTTTAGTTTGATTTTAGTTACGGCCCAGTCAATCGCATCAGGTTGTATTGTTTCTTGCTATTTTCTATTTTTGAAAATTAATTATCGTTAACCAAGTTAGAAAAACATCGTTAAGAAAAACTATGTTTTTCTGTTTCCGTTAAGAGAAATTATGTTTTCTGTTTCCGTTAAGAAAAACTATATTTTTCTGTTTAAGAAAAACTATATTTTTCTGTTTCCGTTAAGAAAAACGTAAGCCATAACCCCTATGCACTTTGGTTTTGAAATGCGATTTTAAGTTCGCTGTGAGATATCAAATCTGTGAGGATTATCCTTATATTCTGCTGAGTTTAAGTTGGATGGTTTTTTGTTCACGCTGAACACATTCAGTAACCATTTAAAGTCATCAAGCATTTTCTCTTGAGCTGTCAGGAAATAATGTACAAACGAATCTCGAAGCTTATAGATGCACCTGACTAAATTTCTAGCTACACGTAATATTGTGCACCCCTTAATTGCTAGAAATTCGAAAATATCGATACATAATAAAATACAATAAAATACATTTTTTGTTCACGCTGAACACATTCAGTAACCATTTAAAGTCATCAAGCATTTTCTCTTGAGCTGTCAGGAAATAATGTTCACACGAATCTCTAAGCTTATAGATGCACCTGACTAAATTTCTAGCTGCACGTAATATTGTGTGCCCCTTAATTGCTAGAAATTCGAAAATATCGATACATAATAAAATACTCATATATAAAACTATGCTCCACCCAGTGGTTAGTTACTCCTGTCAGGTCTGGGGATATGCAGGTAAAGTTTTTGTTTCCTTTTTCGGTGTTTCAACTGTGAATGCTTGTATTGGATGTTGCTTATTTTCTGCTGAATATTACGTGGTCCTTTTTCATCTACATGATACAAACTCCACTCGTATGCATGTATAACACATACGGGTGGAGTTTGTAGATATTTATTCGAAAGTGAAAACGATTTAATTTAATATGTTGTTATACCTTGATTCCTCTAAACTTGGTATATCAAATTTTGAAACTTGGTGTAAAACTTTATCACCATGTACATTAAGGACTTTCAGAACAAACTTTTGCAGTTATGATCCGATTGTTATAAAATTTGTACAGACTATTTCTTTTCTACTAAACTATTTATGTAAAGAAATATTGATTTGTGCGGAATTTATTACTACACAACATTTATTTTATTACATTACAACACAATATGTTGTCAAAAGTTTTGAGAAATTAGCAAACAGTGATAGGTCCTATGCGCATTAATTTTCCATCATTGTCATTATTTAAATTTATGTAACAGTTTCTATATAAGTAAACCAAGTTAACCCCCAAGGCAAGTAAAATAAAAAACTTTTTGTCCTAAGCACCTAAAGGTTTTGCAAAAAGGCAAACGCTAAGCTATATTTAAAATCAAAATTTCAAACTAGGAAGCACGACGAATTTTTCATTTGCACTTACAACACATTATAAGGATTATCCAAAAAAAATATTTTAAGCAAATCAAGAAAATACTGATGTTCAGGGTAGTTTTCAAAGTCAGAAGAATTTCAGGAAAAGGGAGAGAAACGCGCTTTTGTAGAACTACCTTATGCTTATCTATTGTACGTCTTATGTTGTTAAATATATAACTCCATCAAAAATGATCGTAATTGAAAAACTCTTGCTATCTATCGAGTTTGATATTAATCGATTTTGAAGTTAAAAGGAAAAGAATCGATTTTTCGATCTATTCTGTCGATTTTGACTGACTTAAGAAAATTATGTAAAGAAAATAAATATCTCGTTAGTGTAGGTAACGATTAATACTAGAACGTCTGATACTCCCGTTACCGTTAAGCGTCTACCGATATCATTTCGACAGCAGTAAATAAATAGCGTAAAATAGTTATAATATCTAAATGGCATCGCTACTATCTTTCATCTTAGTTAACTTAAACTCATGACGGTCTCATTGACGTATGGCAGAATTGTAGAACATTACCTTCATATAAAATATTTCTAGCAGCAAATCAATCACCCCTATTGTACATTTTTCATTCTGTGCAATTCCGAATAGTATAAATTCAAATTATTCTTGGAATTGTCAGCATTATCTGGCTCCTTGTTCAGGTTCTGATTTATTTCCACCGAAATTGTTTTTATACGAATCTGATACTGATTTATTTCCACCTAAATTGTTTTTATACGAATCAAAATCTTAACATTCGAGCTCACCACCATCAGATTCATTTTCGGATAGTTCTCGGAACAGATTTGCAATTTCTTCAGGACCTTTTCTGCGAGTCGTCGTTTCGTGTACGATAAGATCAAACAATAGCCTGTGAGAAACGTTGTAAACAGGAATATAGTTACTAATAATGCACAAAATTAAATGAGAACCACGCGAATAAGACTAGCCCATTTCAGCCTTTGAAAGGGATGCTAATATATTCAAGGTGAAATAAATCAATAAAGAAGCACTATTAAATAAAGTGTTGTTAGATATCTGCCTGGTTTGCTATTTTATTGCTATTTTGGGACTAATGAATTTTTTATTTAAATTTTGAAATCTAAATACTTGGTGTAGAAAAGGCACCGAAAAGTCAAAAGCTGTCAAAATTCGACAAATATTCGAATGAGAGAAAGCGACAAATTAATGACACTAACGAACGTCCTAGTGTTAAGTATAAAAACTTCTCTAAATAATGACGTTTCTTGAAAATAGCAAAAAGAAAGAGTTCAATAGCGACTAAAACCCTTAAAATGAGTATGCAACTAACTTCCTAAAGTAGAAAAAGTACATTCGAATATGCTTTTTTCCAACTGATTATTCCTAAGTAATAAAAGCACCATAAAATCAGAAAAATTTAATCCAATTCCAATTCATCCGCTGTCACTCAGCGAAGTGCCATATAATTACATCGAAGTGCGTTTTCATATTCAAAATGAACTAGAAACGTATCTCCTACCCTGGAATATGCAATATCCAAAAGATATGAAGATAATCAAATAAATGAGCAGAAAATAAAGGCTGTAATGATATTTAAGGCAATACTCAAGAGAAAGATTTTCCCTATGACCCATTAGAAGAGAAGACTTTCGAATCCTAACGTTACAAAATGTGCTGCAAAAATAAGGCCATTTTTATTAATGTATGCTTTACCTGTATTATGAATCTGCATATTTATAAAAACGAATCTGGATGAAGACTTGCGTAATTCCCTAGAAGGTTTTTTAAAAGCACCACCAAGACGAATGGGGGAAAAGATAACTTGATAGAATGGTGAATGTTAACTTATTGATTTATCCCAAATATCTCGATATGTTTTTAAAATTTAGCTACGGACAGATTAATATGTATTGTTATAGCTGCACCACACAATTCTCATCACCCATAGTGAGTCTCTTGGTATGGAAAGATATGTTGTCGGGAAATCATGATTATGTCCTATTTGGTGGCCAAGTTATATTAATATACACATCTTAAAGAACAATTAGCCTGCGTTGTCTTTTTGAATTTTAGATTAAAAAACTGACGCTGACTTATTAAAAATAAGAATGTAAGATATTTTTCAAATTTACAGAAGACATTCTTTTTGACATTCACGCTCAGTTGGGAAAAGTTTTGAAATGAAATTACGGCTAAAAAGGTCGTCAAAGGTTGAGTAGAAAATGAACCCTTTTGTATTTACATTTAAAGTGCAAAAGCTTATTTTGAAATTACTTTCTACATCTGAAAAATACTTCCCAAAACAAGAATTAAAAATTCTAAGGCAGCTATCAAGGATGAAATAAAAGAATATAAAATCGGGAAAAAGGAATATTTTCCCTTTTAGAACTGCATATAAAAAGGACATCACATTGGAAGGAATATTTTCGCTTTCTATAATACATTATTCTTTGAAAAGGAAAAAATTTGTGAGGTGTAAAAAGAAAATATTCTCCATGTATGAATTCCATTCTTTAATGCAATGTTATGCTACTGCGTGCCTTAAACTCAAGATCAGGTTTGATTTCTTGAAAACTTTTTAGAGATGCAGTGACATTCTAACACATTCTGATAAAATATCTGCTACACTTTTTTTTATTTCAGTATTGAAATATAATACTACTTGCATTATCCATTCCAGGATTCATTGAACTCCGAACTTCACGAGAACTCAAATAAAACTCAACTAAAAATCAACAAAATCCATTTCCTTTTTTATTAAAAGTATTTTGAAGCAAGACCACTTTTTCGATTTGTTTGAATAATATGGAAAAGTTTGCATCAATGAAAAAGTTCTATAAAATCATAAAAGCATAGGTTGGTAGTTGAATTAACGTCGCACTGGAGCAACACAAGTGGGTATTGGTGGTAATCCGTGATCAATCCCAAGGGAAAGGTCTGAGCACCTTGTAATTTTTAACCACGGTCAGATGATGAGGTCAACACCTGTAGGTAGGTAGTTGAATTTACTTCGCACTGGAGCAATACAATGGGCTTTTGGTGACGGTCCGGGATCAATCCCAAATGTAAAAGACAACACCTTTTAACCTTCATGGTGGTTGTCTCAACTAGGTATCATTAACCAAAACTTATAGTCATCTGACCGTGGTTCAAAATTACGTGGTGTTGTCCTCGGATCTTTCCCTTTGGGATTGATCCCGGACCGTCACCAATAGCCCGCTGTGTTGCTCCAGTGTTACGTTAATTGAAATACCCCCCAAAAATTATCAGATCTAGAAGGACGAGATGCCTTGTCAATCGAAATAACGTGACTGGATCTTGATCACGTCATCATCAAAAAATTGGCAGTATCTTGATGACCAGATGTATCGTCGTTAACAAAATTGGTTAGGTCTTGACGGACGAGATATATCGTCAAAACCACTTGGAGGGTAAATTTTGAGCTACGATTAGATGACAACACCTGAGCTGGCACCCTATTCTCCTAACTTCCACACCATAACAACGTAAGGACATTTGGGGCCACGAAAGATTTAACGAGAACCAGCTCCCCGTACACGACGGTCTATGGTTAGATTGAGTTTCGAATTCGCATCCCTCCGATTTCTAATCATCGAAAATACCAAACCGTGGCTCGATCTTGATGTTGGAAAGTGATACAATAGGTACCTAGAGAGTTATCGAGACGACGGGGAAAATAAAAACGAGAACGAGAACAGAAGCGAACAGTAAAAAAAATCTTTCAATTGAAGTGGTGAAACTGCACTGGATGCAATGAGACAGAAGGGTAGCTGTGAAACTTATAAAAAAGACAGGAGGTGGTCCTTTGTAACCACATCGAACACTGAGGAGTGACTAGTTTGGTTAGGCTCTGCATCTAGTTTTCATACAGGAATGGGCTTGAGGATAAATTCCTACCGTAGTAAAACCCCTTATTATGTTAGAGCATTAACCTTCCGATGAAATAGATGGATCATGTGGTCACACCTTCATGCTATTTCTGCCTATCGCTCGGTTTGAAGATCTGTCACGTGATTGTGGGAAAAAGCATGAATCCTAATGAGGGGCAAATTATTGATTGGTTAAAGTGATTTAGCATGACTGAAAGCACTGGTCTGCCTTTCGATATCCAATCCACCATGTCGATTCGTAAGCCCACATGACGTACCCTTCTGAGATGTTAGGACTATGACTCCACTCTATGCGTCTATTTCATTGGAAGGTCGATGTGTTAGAGCCTCTGACTTCTCGATTCCAAAATTTTAATATGCACCAACTTTCAACCGAATAGCCTCGTTTATGAAAATCGCTAGACTGTTTCGTTTAATTTTGAGGTTGTAACCTGTAAAAGTAATGGTATTTCTTATGTTTTACATGCCAATGTAGATATTAACAATTTTAAATGCCATCTCCAGAAAAGTCACACTTTGTTGACTTTATCGTTGTGGAGATGGGTTTATCATCTGAAAGTGAGATCGCGCACTTCTGTTATAAGCACACAATGGATTAAGAAGCTAATCTAAGTTCTCAACAAGAACAATAAGCAGGTCTGGCCAACCCAAATCACTCTGTGAGTCACTTAAACGAGGTTCATTTTTCCCAGTGGACCGAATATAAAATTAACAGTTTTAAAAATGGAACACAGAAAATTACATAACATTTTATTTCATTCACTCATAATATATAAATTTATCAGTAGGGTGTATGCTTTTCTGTTCTTCCTTCTATTTTTGATAATGAATCATTTGTTTTCATTATATTTCTTTGTGATTCATTTCCTTAAATAGCACAAAATCCTAACAAATTCAAAGATACAGTAAAAAATACAGTAAAACGTTATTTTTAAAGGACAAACCTTACGCTGTATACAAAATGCAAATTTCTTTTTTTTTCTTTTAGCGTAGCTGCTATAGTCTAGCCCCAGCGACTTGGCAGTCTATTAGTTAAATTAGGGGACTTGGGATACGTAAACAAATTCCTTTCACGATTGGCGTCTTTTTTGCTGATTTTGGTACAGAGTTTTATCATTTGTTCTTTTGGGATTAATGACAGAGAGTGCATCATTGGCGAGGGATCAAT
This sequence comes from Meta bourneti, assembly GCA_933210815.1. Classification (NCBI taxonomy): domain Eukaryota; kingdom Metazoa; phylum Arthropoda; class Arachnida; order Araneae; family Tetragnathidae; genus Meta; species Meta bourneti. The sequence continues at coordinate 71,902,646 of OW119928.1, forward strand.
TATCTGTGGTGATCGCTATACATGCTTCTTTGGATTCTGCGTGTGGCAACCCTATTCCCTCACTACCTTACCCACCTTTTCAGAAATCAACTGATCCAAGTTCTATTGCCTTCAATTTGGGAACCCCGCTATATTGAACAATTTTAAAATATGGCAAGGTTCTTCAGAGTGTAAATATAAATAAAGTATTGGGGAAGGAAACTATTTCATGTTAAGGAATAATTATGTTTATCCCCATTTCGGCGATATTTGGAATAAATTTTTAAACAACGGACGCGTGTTGAAATTATATTCCGAAAGACTGTCATGCTAAATGTGGTGGAGATAGATTTTTTTGCGGCAAAACGTGCTTCCATTCCGATTGTGACGTCATTTGATTGGTTTTAGAATACGATTGCACCAAATCGCAAATAAAAATTTCAGGGAATGAATTCCGAAATTATATATCATAGTTGATTGATCGACGCTAATTATATTAAACGCTAAACCGTAGCAAAATGTCGATAAACTACATTTTATGGTAACTCTCATATGTATCCGGCGAGAGGTAGGTGTGGTAGGTATTTTAATTAATGTCGCACTGGAACAACACAACACGCTATTGGTGACGGTCCGGGATCAATCCCGAAGGGAAAGATCAAGGACACCACCACGTAATTTTGAACCAGATGACGAAGACAACACCTGAGCTGGCACCCCACTCTCCAAATTTCCACACCATGTCAACATGAGGACATTTGAGGCCACGGCAGATTGAACGTGCACCAGCGCCCGTGTACACGACGGTCTTTGGTAACACCACGTAATTTTGAACCACGGTCAGATGACGAGTATAAGGGAAGAGCATTTGAATAGAAGCAAAATCTCCGTTTTCCGTCAGGTTTATTTGCTTACACTGAAACTCTCTCTCATAAACATTCCAAGTCACGTCACAAGATACGGAAAAGGTTACCAAAGCACAAGCGCCCTCTGTATTTAGCAGTACGAAAAACCCTCTCCTACCTATAACTGATAATCTTTGTCGCAAAATAATTCGTACCATAGAAATATGAATAAGTTTTAAAGATAAAAATAGCTTTGTTTTGATTTATGTACTGAGGGGTTTGTCTGTCAGGATCTCCCGTGGTATGATATTTGGAGCAGAAGTATTTATTACATTTCTTTGAATTTTATTTTTATTTAAATCTACAGTAGAACCTGGATTATCCGAGCTTCGACTAATTTAGTGTCCATGCTACTTGAACCGAAATTGATTGTTACTTTTTAATCTTCGAATAAAGCTTCGAGCACTTTGTCCAAAGAGGTGAGACAGCGCTGCGAAGAAAACCAATAGGGACTTTTTTAAGAGAGATTAAAAGGTACGTAACTCACATCCAGATTAAGAGTAAAAATATCGCAAGAAATACAAACTCTGACGAATCAAAGAACAGATTATTCTTAAGCCATGGTCTAATAGGAAGCGCAAGGCGAAAAGAACAAACGCAGACCAATCAGAGGTGCCGTCGCTAGCGGTGAAAACGCTTTGATTGGTCTGCGCGTGTCGCTTTACGCCTTGCGCCTCCAATTTGACCATGTCTTTAATTCTAGATTGATGAATTATTCCTTAGCAGTAGAAGTAACATGTACAGTTAAGTTTTACTATATTTCGTACTTGTCTATTTTATGTTACTAAATCCATATTATCCGAGATTCTGGGTTTGGAGAGTGGGGTGCCAGCTCATTTATGACCTCGACATCTGGCAGTGGTTCAAAATTACGTAGTGTTGTCCTCGGATCTTTCCCTTCGGGTTTAATCCCGGACCGTCGCCAATAGCCCGTTGTGTTGTGCTCCAGTAAGACGTTAATTAAAATACCCACCTACCGAGTTTCTGGTTTTGGCCAAATATGGTCATCGCGCCATAAAACCCAAACCAACCGAGTTTTTGGTAATCCAAGTTGGCCTAAGTTCTAATTACTTCGGATGATCAAAGTTCTACTGTATTTTAACTTTTTGGATTTTTATGGTATTTGTGTTGACCAGCCCTGCCAATAAACAAGTCGAAAATAACTTTGCATACTTACGGACTACAATATTTCCCAGCAGCGTCGCTGGCAGACAGAAGATGAGTACCAAAATATCCGCCAGGGCCAAGTTCACGATGAAATAGTTGGTAACGGTCCTCATCCGTGGAGACCGCAACACTACGGCCACGACAAAACTGTTGCCTAAAATCCCCACAGCGAAGACCAAAGAATAGACCACACAAAAGACCACAGTCATCCCCAACGAATGGCGGAACCACGAATCTAAGGAATACTCCATTTCGTTTTCGGATGCATTGGCACTGAATGGCGAGGTGAGATTAAAGTCCAGGCCCTTGACGTAGGTTTCGTCAAAATATTTGTCTTTTGTCGGAGGAGTAGAGTATGGAGTTTGTGCGATTGGAGCCAAGCTGGCTATAAGTTCCTCGGCCGAAAAGCTTATTTCGAACATCTTCTAATGTAAACAGTGATGCTTCTTCCTCTGAACAAATAATCACTCTTGTGTAATTTCGAGGTGGTTGTTATTGACTTGGAGAGGGGATCTCTTCTTGAAGTGTCTTGATGGTGTGTTGATCACAAACTCATTGCTGATCAGATATTCAGCATTTAGTTTTGTATTCGAGTATATATTTATTGAATGACGACTTCAGCGAATTCAACACAAATTATGTAAATTCAGAACATGCTTCTAAGATAAGACTGTTTTTAAACAAAGTGACTTCTAAAATTATTTGATTATAGAATAGTTTCCGATTGTGGATAGTTGAAAGATGAATGAGAAAATTGCTTAGGTTAGAAATCTAAGAGTTGTTAATAAATAAGAAATTAGGTGTATTTTCTTCAACTACAGTCAGTTTCATGTTGAAAACACTATGGTCTTGTGTTCTATATGTACGAGTACATTAGAGAATATTTAGCTTCTGTGTTTTGAACTATCAATGGTTGATTATAATGCAGATTAATTTTGGCAGAATGAGAATGATCTTCAATAGCCAGTATGTTATTCAGTTATGAAGTCGTATGGCAAATATATAAAACAAATTATAATAGAGTTACAAATATTAGAATGAGTTAAAATGGTTTATTTTGGTGCAGTTATTAGTCTTTATCTATTCAAAACTTGATTAAATTTCAGTTATATTGCAATTAACACCAATTCAAAATCAGCTTAAAACGTTTTCATACCTTGTAACACCTTTTTCTGTGCTGTGTTATTTAAAGTTTTAATTTCAAACAGTTTTCGAAATCAAAACTAGAGTTGACTCTTCTGACAATTCTTTCTTGCGCGCATTAGAACAAGCTTATATTTATTAGGAACTAAAACTTATGCAATGAAACACAACTTTTTTAGAAACTGAGAACATTCGAACCTCCTGCATAAATAAATCTTCAGACAATTATTCAACCCTAAGACACCTAATCAGGATCTTGAATTCTTTCACAATATCGTTCAATCTCAAAATCAACAAAATCTTTCACAATTAAAAAACTTCACATCCTAAATCAGCTTGAACGAGCATAAAAATCCTACATCTTAAACACCAATTACACAATCCGTTTGCGCAATCAAACGCCGTTTTTAAAACAAACTCAAAAACGGGCAATACAGATAAACTCGTCTCACATCAAGTACCTAAGACTCAAAGTTGAGTGTCGTGAATATTAACAGCAGATAGTATCTCAAGTGAAAATAATGCCTAGTCGATCCTTGACAGCCTAACGTGTTGTTCAGGCAGCGTTTAAGTACACTCATCACCCTTTAATGGCATGATTATTCCTTACGCCTCGTGTATAATTAGCTAATGCACAAGTCTGAGAGGAAATTTAACCCCCGTACAAGAGCTAAGAATTAATTGTCTTCCGTAGAGGTTGTAATTTCTTCTTTCGTCAGATTCGCGGGGTACTGGGCCATCTCTGTCTTCATTAAGTGCCTGCTGCTGGATACTGTGACAAGTGTTCCGGAATCGTGTTAATTCTTCCTGCAAAAGACAGAAAAATAGGAGAAAAATACGCAATTACATCGAGAGGAAATATTTCTTGGTAGGAACAAGAAGTATAATGGTTAATAAGACTGCTTACAACGACGCTTGTTGTCGTTTGTTAGATAAGAGTATTACTTCGGTGGTAGCATTAGTATTTAAGTGAAATGATTTAGATTTACTATTGGAATTAAATCGTCGTTACATATTATTTATAGAGGAGAGAGACGATTCAGATAAATTATTATTCGGGAATCGTGCTAATTCTTACTGTACAATGCAGAAAAATAGGAGAAAATATGCAATTATATTAGGAGAAAATACTTGGTAAGAACAAACATAATGGGTTTAATAACTGTACAGCGACGCTTGCTGTTTGTTGGATAGAGTACTTTGGTGTTCGTTCATGATAGCAATAGTATTTAAGTGAAATGATTTAGACTTACTGTTTATGGAATTAAAACATTGTTAAATAATTATTTTATAGGAGAGAGAGAGGATTTAGATATATAAATATTCAGGAATCGCGTTAATTTGTACTATACATTGCAGAAAAATAGGAGAAAAATATGCAATTATATCGAATGTATGTTTGGGTTTCATGGGCAAGGTCCAAAAGCAATTATATCAAGAGAAAATACTTGGTAGGAATAAAAACAATGGGTTGAACAAGACTGTTTACAGCGACGCTTAAGACGTTGTTTGTTAGAGTATTTTTGGTGTTTTGTTCCTGATAGCAATAGTACTTGAGTTAAGTTATCTAGACTTACTATTTTTGGAATTAAAACAATTTTAAATTTTTATTTATATAGGAGATAGGGGAGGATTCAGATATATAACAATTCGGAAATTGTGCTAATTCTTACTGTACAATGCAAAAAATAGGATAAAAATACGCAATTATATCGGGAGAAAATACTTGATAGGAACAAAAATAATGGGTTAAGAGGAATGTTAACAGCGACGCTTGTTTGTTGGATAAAGTATTTCTTTGGTGTTCGTTCATGATAGCAATATTATTTAAGTGAAATGAGCTAGACTTACTATTTTTGGAATTAAAACATCCTTAAATAATTATATATAGAAGAGAAAGAGATTATTAAGATATATAAGTATTCATGAATCGTGTTAATTCATGCTGTACAATGCAGAAGGAATGTATAATGCCCAAGGCAATTATATCGAGAGAAAATAATTATTGGTAGTAATAACAATAATGGGTTAATAAGACTGCTTACAGAGAAGGTGGTTGTTTGTTAGACAGAATATTTCTTTGGTGCTCGTTCATGATAGCAATAGTAGAGTGAAATGATTTAGACTTACTATTTTCGGAAATGAAACATCTTTAAATAATTATTTAAATTATTCAAATAATCATTTAAAGAAGAGAGCTAGTGAGGAATCAGATATATGAGCAAGATTATTCATATATAAACATATTCAAAAATTGTATTAGTTCAACCTATAAAAAACAGAAAAATGTGCAATTATATCAAAAGGAAATACTTAGGGCGAAAGAAAAGTAATGAGTTAATAAAACTGTTTACAGTAACACTTATTGTCGTGTATTAGATAGAGTATTTCTTTGGTGTTTTCGATCATGATTACAAATGTACTTGAGTTAAATTATTCTGGAATTGAAACATCTTTAAATAATTAGTAAAAATATGTACTATTGTTTAATTATTTATTTTTTAAATAAATACATCTTCAATTAATTTTGACGCGTACTATGAAAATAAATAAACCCTAGCATCCAATTTTTATCCATTTAATAAGAACATCTAAAGGAAAAGGAAGAAAAATCTGTTGCACCTAATTTTGCTAGACACTTTAGTTGCTTTAGTTATGAGATTTTGCTGAAATATATAATCCATTCCATCATGTCTTCACTTCATGCGTTGTAATAAAAATTATAGATAATTAACAAAAAAATTGGAAGCAAATTAAATTATAGCCTGGCACCAAAATTTAAAACTGTAGCTACAAGATAATCAATATTCCTTTATCAATCAAAAGCGTTAAAATAAAAGTGATGTGTTATTATTGGTTGATAGACGCTTATGTCATCATCCTCACACCAAGGATAAACCAATAAGAGTAAGAATAAATTGACTACATGAAACAAGAACATTAGTTTTTAGTTTTAAGGTTAAGGCTAATAACTTCATATTCTTAACAACAATTACTTGTTTCCTAAAAGCCATTTTATTGTCGATGGTTCTGTCTGACTAAACACGTTTAAAAACTCTTACTTAAAACTCAGAATATTTAATAAGTTTTGCCATTTGTACAATTGGAATAAAGGTTACAAAACTGTCTACGTGCATTAAATAAAGGGATTAACCATTTAAATTCACGAAGCTCCATCATGATAAGCATTTTGGTTTAATGCAGAAAATGAGGTTAGTGACTTCTATAATACAAACACGAGCGTACGATCTTAGCTCAAGTTTCTTCTTTATGTATGTCGATGACTCTGTAGTAAATCATGTTTCATACTTTATTTAAAGTCATTTGTAATGAGTATTAGCATCTAAATGCACATTTCAAACCTTAAAATGAAATAAAATTGATCAAAAATAAGAATTATCATTTCGTGTGCGTGTGCTTGGTATTCATTATTGTTTCTAATGAAGGTCACGCACATATAAGGCAAAAGTCATGTTACCACAGTTAGCTTCTGAACGTCTTCTTCAATTGCATCCCCATTCATTTTCTTCAGAGATTCGGCATTTTTTACGTCTAAACCTATTCCCGTCTATTCATTTTTTTCCGTACTTTCTATCTCCGGGATTTCTTATTTCCTTCTCGAATTAGACTAATAAAGAGTTTTATTAGAGAGGCAAGAGCTCTTACGTGTAGTTTTAGCAATATTATGCATCTTCGTAGCTCAAATCAAGTATGTTTGAACTAGGTGAGAAAATTGGCGAATGAATTCGGTAGTGATTGATTTTTTATTGTTTGTTCGCCAAGTTGCCGTCTTATTACAATGCTAACCATTACCAATCGGTTTTGACTTCGCAACAAAAGATTAAAATCATATCAAGACCATACCGTTAAATAGGATTTCACTGGGTTATATACAATAGAATGGCAAAATTATTTTGAAAACGTGAAGTTTATCATTTTGATGATGAAATTCTTCAGAAATCAGGTGGAAATGCAATGATAAATTTTTAAAAAGGGTAAAAGGAATAGGTGGCACAGAACAAATAATTTAAGAGAAAGCAAAATTCACTGAAAATCAAGACGTTGGAAAATAGTGAATAGTCTTCAACAAGTGACTGCAATGCAATTAAGATGGACATTCAGGGGTATAATTGTAAAAACATGGCTAAAATCTGCCTATTTTGACATGCTCATAAAAATATGAATTAAACACGAGTAAAAGTACACAAAATGCGTTTTTTTTCATTTTTGATCAATCTTATTTCATTAGAAAATATGAAACGTAAAATAAAAACATACTTGAATCCATTAAAAATAGTTAGGGGATTAGAATATCGGTTAATTGTGTGTATAAATTTATATTTTTCCTATGATGCTTATTTATCTACTATTTTGGCTTGGTGCTATAGTTTATCATTTCTCACCGATTTACTACTAGGAATCCATCCAGCATTTAGGGTCGCGGTAACCCGGTTGGAAGAGTAACGGATTAGCAACCGGAGGGTTACGAGTTCGAATCCAACCAAAGACAGTCGTGTACAAAGAGGGCTGGTGCACGTTAAATCTGTCGTGGCCTCAAATGTCCTCACGTTGGCATGGTGTGAAAGTTTGGAGAGTGGGGTGCCAGCTCAGGTGTGACCTCGTCATCTGATCATGGTTCAAAATTACGTGGTGTTGTCCTCGGATCATTCCCTTTGGGTTTGATACCGGACCGTTGCCAATAACCAGTTGTGTTGCTCCAGTGCGACGTTGATTAAAAAATACCATACCATTCAACATTTAATCATTTTAATGTCAGTTCTTTGGTTCCAAATTAAAATTAATTATTTCAGAATTTAAAAACATTATCAATAAAAGATGGTTTTAAAGAAGTTTTACTCCACAACAAAAACAAAATGATACCGACAGTCATAAATGATTAATTTCCATCTCTATTTTAGCCAAACCCAAAAATAACTGATATAAGAGACATGTGTGCTTAACAATCAATAGATACAGCACAGACATTACAGATGCTCTGAGTGGTCGAGTAGTTTAATAAATAATTCACAACTTAAAATAACCGATACTTTATCAAGTAATACACGTTTATATTGGATTAATATTTCTGAAATCATACACATTAAAACTGTTGAAAAGAGCTTGTAATAAATCATTCACAACTAAAAACTAAACGATATACTCTTTCACGTAATAAAGTTCAAAATATTTGATTAATATTTCTGAAATCATATACTTTTATACTGTCTGAAACGTGCTTTTAACTATTAAAAAGAAAATCGCCCTTATCCACTATAGAATAATTCTAATAAATCACGGACTTGACAGTTACTTTTTCTAAAGTTTCTTTACTTTGACTCTTTTAGTTTCGTCTTTAGTTTAATTAGTTTAAAGTTTAACGTTTCTGTAGAACAGAACCTATCTCCTGTTCAGAATACACAAGGCGAAAGTGTATTTTTAATTAAATTAGCGAAATGGCTACTCATCAAAGTTCTCGTTGAAGCACACTGATATCTGACTTCAGAAAAAGCTGGTTGATTCTTATTCTGCATTTCAGGATTCAGTTTTGAAGACATTTTAACCCCGGGCCCAGTTCATCATTGGAATTAACTTTCAGAAATGAATATTGCGCATTAGCTTAATTAAATATTTGCAATCTTTACTTTTTTCAGAGGTGCTTTGTCAATAAGATTTGATCCCGAACTTACAGCCTGTCATGAATACTAATAAAGGAGAATATGCTTCAAGAAACAGAAGCTTCCATATTGAAAAAAGAAAATTAGAGAAAGAAATAATTGAAATTAGGCAAAACGCGTTTATTTATAATCGAAATAAGGAAAGTGGTTTTTTTAGTATTTGTTAAGTTTTCCACATTGCGATACTTAAATGTGAAAACTTTTCTTTTTTATGTTCAAGAAAGTTTGTGTTCCTTGTTTTAAAAAAGTTAATAACTCCGTAATAACTACAATTTTAATGTGAACTATTTCAACACATTTGTAACAGTTGCAGTGGTAATTTTGTTGATGGTGTTAGATAATGATGATGGAGATATACAGTGTATACTCTGTTGAGAGGACAGATCACCTTGGCCCATCCATATTAAGATGGGTAGCTCACCAGGGGAAAGCATGCCGCAAATAACACCATGTTTGGCGATCGCCATAGGCGATTATTTGTTATGCCAACCCGCAATTACACATAAAAGATATATTAAGAACAAACGTTTTGTTGCACTGCCAAGTCTTCCTCCAAGCTTTCCCACAGAGAGCTCTACACCTATTGGTGAGTTGGGAGGAAGTGGGCCTTGAAACCTGGTCCTTGAAGCGTTTGGGCAATCTCCGATTATGAAGAGTTTAACTCATATGAGAAGGCAAGTGACTTTGAATGAGTCAATTTGTACAGAGGTGGTACTTTTACCAGAACGAAGGGTTGCCATAAGAAAAATATGCATGGCGATAGCCATAGGTGATTATTTGTTTCTCCAACTTGTAATCAGTGAATCGCTTCCGGCACCGCAGAAGCCTTAATTCGAGCTAGACCCCAAGTGCGGGTTTTCTACATAGCTAATAAGCTTATTAAGGGAAATGGCTACCATGCGCAAAATCATGTGCGACGTTCGTCGTAGGTGATTGTGGTTGGAATATCTAACAGAGAGAGAGTGTCTAACACTGGCAACCTAACTTATGGACTGATACTTCCTGTTCGAATGCGCCTCATTGTATAGTAATTGAGCATGCCCGTCAACAGACGCTTTTGTAACTTGCTCTAATGTTGACGCTCTGTTATACGGCTATGTATATTTTTGCTTATCTTGCTTGCCGTATATATTCTCAACAAAATGTTTGTCTATGAACAGTTCTCTGTAAACTCCCACCTACGAATTACTTGCTTTGCCAATTCGTAATCACTGCTACCGTTTCCGACACGCAGCCAGATCGTTCCGATAAACACGCAGCCAGAATCATCTCTAAAGACGCCAATTGCGGTAGCATATATTATTTAGGTTTCAACCTCTAACCATATGGAGAGAATAATCTCACTCAAAGCCACGTCCTCAAATGCCATCTCGCCAGATTCCAACAATAAGATTTATCGATCTGTGTTAGATCTCTAAAAGGAACGGTTTCATAAAAACATACTAAACTTCACTCAAACAATATACAAACAGAAGTAATTTCCGCTCTAAGCCGGAAGCATCTCAATAAGAGGCAACGCTGTGTTCAGCTTTAGAGAAAAAGCATCTCCTAAGAACATATAAAGATAATCCTAGAAATCGAAATGAATTATTTTCCTAATTTCTAAAGAGCTTATTTTCGTGCCTAATAACTTATTGTCTGAACGAACTGCAATAAATCTATGTTTCACCAACGACTGGCACAGAAATAGACATTATTTATATATTGGGGATCGACAAAGCAAATGGATATAAGCAATATAAAATCAACCACTTCAAGATTCACTCACTAATTTTGCCGATTCATTTAAATGTGCGTGATTTGAGTTACGGGGCTATAAATTGCTGCTAAAAATACTCGGTCTCACCGTCCTAATGGAATTCTTTAATGATCTGATTATAAAAGGTAATGAGAAATCCAGAAAATAAAAAGCAGTATAGAAAAGGAAATGCGAGCGAACACGATAATAGACTTAAACGTCCTAAAATACCCAATCGTCTTTGAACAAGTGAATGTGACATTCAGAAGCTACTTGTGGTAATAGGACTTAGGTGTGTATTTTGGGCAGTGAACTTAAATGGAGATGGCAATTAGCACCGGTAAAAGTTCACTAGACGATGCTTTATATTTTTAATTTATCTTATTTCTTTTAGAGGTGTAAAATGTGCATCCGGATGCCTATATTCATTATAATTGGAATGAAATAAGGTGTCGTGATTCACACAGAAGTGCAAAACTTTAGTGAACTGCAACTATATTTATTGACATTGATTCAAATTGCTGTGCTGTCCTAAGTACACTTAAATTGCTGTACATCCAAAGTACACAGAGAATTAATGTATTATCCTAAGTACACAAAAAGCGGTTACTTAAAAGGAACGCTGTCGATATCCTATCGAGTAAAGAGATCATACTTTGAGAAGTTCGCAACGTTCTTGGCGCTTGCCAAGTAGATGAAAAGTTACGCCAATTAAAGAGAGGTGCCAACTGTCAAGGAGGTACACTCAGCGCGAACATAAGGTATGAAATCTGAGTAACGGCGCTTCTATCAATATGAACACAATTAAAAACTGTAGTGCAGATGTTATGCAGGGGTCAATTACACTGCTGGCCACCGTAAATGCAACACCCTGAAGGATATAAAATAATATGAAATTAATATGAAATAATATGAAATTTACAACATGCATTAGCGGAGGTGAGATATGCAAATGATTAGAATTTCAGCGCAGACGCACATCACGCGCGCCTGTGGCGCCACTTCAAAGCGCTATTTAAGGCTTGGAGATTTCGACGATTTCAAGTACTGCAATTGTGTTTTTCTTGTGGTTTTTTCAAAAAAACGATCAATTATGCCTCGTAGAAAACAGCGATCATCTTTTGATCAAGTATCCGAGTTCGACAGAGGAAGGATAGTGGCCTACCGAGATTGTGGATTATCTTTCAGGGAAATCGGTAGTCGTGTTGGACAAAACCAAACAACTGTAATGCGGATATGTGATCGTTGGATGCAGGAGGGTACGACGGACCGACGTGTTCGATCGCATCCACCTCAGTGCACCACTTCACGTGATGACAGGCATATTGTGCGTATGGCAGTGACGGATCGCTCAGCCACATCACGAACCATAGCACAGCACATTCAGTCTGTACCGCATCATCCAGTGTCTGCGCGTACCATTCGACGCCGTTTACAGCAGAGTGGTCTGTCCGCAAGACGTCCATTGCTTCGTCTACCCTTGACGCAGAACCACAGACGTTTCCGCCGCCAATGGTGCGATGAAAGAAGGATGTGGACGGCAGAATGGAATGAAATTGTCTTTACTGACGAGTCACGCTTCTGTCTGCAACACCACGATGGTCGGATTCGAGTCTGGAGACACCGTGGAGAGAGGATGCTGAACAGCTGCGTTATGCACCACCACACTGGTCCTGCACCGTGTATTATGATATGGGGCGGTATTGGATATCACTCTCGCACTCCTCTAGTACGCATTGCCGGTACTTTAAACAGCCAGCGCTACATCTTCGAGGTGTTGGAGCCAGTTGTCTTTCCTTACCTTCAGGGCTTGCCCACAGCCATATTTCAACAGGATAATGCGCGACCACACGTGGCACGCATTGTCCAAGGGTTCTTCGTCAATCGCCAGATTGAATTGCTTCCCTGGCCAGCTCGCTCTCCGGATCTTTCGCCGATAGAAAACATGTGGTCCATGGTTGCTCAACGATTGACCCAGAATACATCCCCAGCTGCCACACCAGATCAACTTTGGCAACGTGTGGAAGCTGCTTGGTCTGCTGTACCCCAAGAACACATCCAAAGTCTCTTTGAATCAATGCCGAGGCGTGTGGCAGCGGTGATCTCCAACAATGGCGGCTACTCTGGCTACTGATTTTGGCAGGAACCACACTTCACAGGAGTCTATAAATTTAATCATTTGATACTTGGTCAACATGTTATCTACAAAATAAATTTTGTTGTGATATCTCTTGTCTTTCTTGGTGTTGCAATTTGGGTGGCCAGCAGTGTAGATAATAATTATTAATTTACAACCTATAATTTGGCTACGGTAAGTTGTAATTTAAGTTTCATGGATTTGAACGAGTCTATTAGTTTAAAGGAGACGGTAGAGTGATAACGTCAATACCGAGGGAACGATTTCCTTAGGTAAGAAAACTGCCGAAAAACCAACAAATATGTCATTATTTACAAAACGGTTCCATTTAACAACATGCTTTGAAATTTTGAAAAGCTTATAGGTATGTTTGGACTTGGGCTGGTGTTAATGAAATCGAAGTATGAAGAATCCTAATACCGCAAAATCATATAAATGGTAAGGATAATGGTACGAGTGATTGCGATATTATTTAAAAGGTGGATGAAAACACCATAACGTAATTCTATGCGAGAAAGCCAAAGCAATTACCACGACCAGACGTTTAACCTCGAACCCAGCGACTTTGTACTGTCTATTAGGTGACAAGGTTAAATGTAATCAAAGAGCTCATCTGCGTGGTGTCTATAGCGCGGATTCAGCTCTGATTTCATCGTTCCGGTATGGAATCAATAGCAGTGATTACGAGTTGGCGAAAAACCATCCATGGCAATCGCCATTTAGTATAGCTAACATGACAAGACAGCTCTTCCTATCTTAAGTAATACCGGACGATTCGATTATCATACATTAGGTAAGTGTCAAATTAGCTTTAGCGGAGTGGGTTGCTCCATTCAATCTGTAACAACCATTTTATCGTCTTATTTATTCTCGAATAAATAAATGATGGTTGGTATAAACGTGTCTAGCATTAAGGCAAAAACTGAAAATGTTGGCTGGGTTCTCTCATTTGCAACCCTAGAGGGTATATTCTCGGAATGAAATGAACTCTTCCAAAGATGAGACGTGGCGATATCTTCTCATTATGGTCGGACATTGTTTTTCATATGACAAAAATTTCCACTAGAGAGCTTAATATCCTTCTATAAATGAACTTGCCCAAGTTAATCTGCCTTCTTGCCACATCCCCACAACAACACTGTATATCTGCCTCTTCATATTTTTTATGTAAAGAAAATTAAACCGTTCCTAAATAACGGAACAAAACTAACTAGAAAGCTAATTTAGAAATCTAGCGTAGGTTTTTGAGTGCATATATTCACATTGGCTTTAGAACAGGAACGGATGGGATAAAAGTTGACAATTTTTACATAAATATTAACATCCCATTAACAAATTTCTAAAATCTTTTCGTGATATTTTTTGGACATATATTGATTCCTTGTTTTCTACTATTTGTTGCCATATAGAAACAAGAATAGTAATAAATATAAATTCATAAATTAAAGCATCATTAAAAATCGTCTGCAAAACAAATAAAATTTTTACTTTTAAATAAACAATTATCGGAATATTTGAATGAAGGTCATTTGGTTTGTTTTTCGAATGCGATTTCAGCATTTGCCCAGCAGTTTCCAAAAGAATAAATTCCGCATTGATATATAGAAGTCGATTGGTCAACACCATTAGATTACTTTCCAAACGTTGACAAAGCGGCGATAAACTAAATTTTAATATAACTCCAATGTTTATTATGCGATATCATTTAGATAGCAGATGTAAAAATATCGCAGACCGTCTTGTTCGTTTTGCACAGGAAATCAAAACCAACGTACAATCAACAAACAAATGAACATAATAAAAAATGAATGGCAAGGAGGAGCAAAACGAGAGAAACCAATTCTAAAAAGCGATAGAACATACCAAGAGAAAACAGCCACAAATGTATATTTTTACTCGATCATTAAAGGGAATAAGACATTTCACAAGACTTGACAGCATCGGAACATTTTCGACACAGAATCGAAGAACAGGGCTGCTATTAAAGCAGTGATTAGACTCTAATGTTTTGAAACAGAATTTCACTAGTAATTTAAGAACTTTCAACAAACATATAGCTACTGAACACAAGACGAAAATTTTACTTTATCAAGTGTTGTTTTATTTCAGTTGTCAGATACCCTAACAAATAGGATGTTTATATGTTACAAAGATTTGGCACTTAGAAATAATATTTTGATTGCTAAATATTAAAATATTCAATTTCGCATTTTAAAGTTACGTGTTTTAAATGGCCGCGGTAGCACGGAAGAATAACGGATTAGCAACCGGAGGATTGAGAGTTCAAATGTCGTCCAACCAAAGACCGTCGTATACATGGGGACTTGTGCATATTAAATCTGTCATGGCCTTAAATGCCGACGAGGTGTGGAAATTTGGAGAGTGGGGTGCAATCTAATGACGAGATATCTCGTCATTGGCAAATTGATCGAATCTTAATGGATGAGATATCTCGTCGAAACTCTTTAGTGGGTTAAATCGCAAATTTTAAATGCGAAAAAAATTATCATTTCTCTTACGTTTCTTCATTTGAAATTTATAAAGAGCTATACTTCCTTAAAATGACTTAAATATCTGTCGTAATAACAAAAATCAAAGTCGAATTATCTATAGGGGTTCATAAGTGTATTGAAAATATTTAAATTTCAAAGGGTGAATACCTAGGAAGAGAAAATTCCAGAAAAATAAAAAACTATTAAATCCCGAGATGGAACAGTGTAGACTGTACTTGGAGGGGTTCTGCGAAGGGTGTTTGGAACGGCTCTGTGCTCGTTCTTCTAAGGAGCTCGTGGAAGAATGAACAGTTAAAAATTAATCCTTTAGGGAGTTCAGGATTTAGATGAAGATTATTAGATTAAGGGACCTATTAAGAACGTAAATTGGCAGAAAAGGCGGGTTTCTATTAAGGTCACACGTACTACTTAAATGCTGGGGTGGAATGCACAAGGCGATCGGAAAAGGAAGGAGAAATAAAGAACTGGGTTTGTTTGAAGCCATGATTAGCGAAGTGAGAAAGTTCAAATAATTAAAGTGGTGAAAACATGCGCTGTGTTCATATCCCCAGATAGCTGCAGCGTGAGACAAAGGAAGAAAATGGAGTTATACTGAAGCGATATGGGACTTATCTGAGGTGAAAATTTATTTTAGGGGTTAAATTTTAGTATTGGTTCAAATATCACGAGTGATATCCCCAAAACATCTAACATACTGAATTCATATTCCCTATCCATTTGTTGATTGAGATCCTCGGCAGAATCACTTGTATTCCCCTCTCTGAAGCCAGTGAACCAATCCCTAAATTTGTGCATCTTTTTCATGTGTTCTGCTTGCTGTTTCATCCATAGTTTTCTTTTCTTCTGGCATTAACCATAGACGTGAAATATAAGTAGACTGAGTATCGATATTGAGAGGTAGATAGGTATTTAATTAACATCGCACTGGAGCAAATATTGAGAGGAGTTTCAAAAGTGTGATCAACATGTCAACTAGTAGTCACGTGACTGCTCTGTGAAAAATGTATTTGGTTGGCCTATTTAATATCTTATCGCCTCGTTTGGCGATGTAACATCAAATGACAAGGTAGGTGTGTGAATGTGTATTTCTAGAGTGTCAACAAAAGTGGTGAAATCGCCAAAGTCTACTACTATCGGATGATAAATCGATGGACCAATCAGATGAAGAATCAATGGACGGAATCTCATGGGACAATCAATCCTCCCGTTCCGTGAACTCATTGGATGATGAATGTTTGAATCCCTCAGCAGATGAAAGCAGTCTACGGGTTGTGTTTCTAATACTTTTGGTCACATGATCCTGGGCACTTAAAAAGGTTACCATTGCTCACACTTTACTTTTACATTTCCTCTATGGTTTTAATCTTCATGCTGTTGAAACGCCTCATTCCTGGCTCTAATATTCATAATACACGTTCATTATGTCGTTTTATTATGTTTTAGCAAGACGTATGAAGTACAGTGCAATATGTTGTCTTACAATGGTGCAAACAGGTTATATGGTGGAGACTAGTTACATTTTTGTAGTTGTGGTTAAGTTCCCCACAATACCCCCTACAGAAGTAAGAAATGGCCGATTTTGATAGGTGTTATCAGTAGTTGAGATATTGCCAATTGCGTGAAATTATGAGATCTGTATTAAGATCAAGGGTGAACTTCCGTACACGTGATCGTGAAATAGATAATTGCGACTGCAGATTGTCCTGAGTTGCCTTTAGCTGCCGAGTGTAAGTGCATGACAGCAGGTTTGAAATGAGACTGAGAGGCAACAATTAGTGAAGCTGTGATAGTACTAGAAGTGTCGTCTGTTATCACAGAGTTTCAAGCAATTGTTGGAAAAGGTTGGCAATTTAACTGTTCACCTTGGTCCTCCATCGATGTACGTGCCAATTGTTACGAGCGCCATCTGGTATTTGTCAGAAGCATCATCAGGCTTTTTTGTAAGTGCGTGTGTTCGTAATCACTTCCGCTAGTTACCAATTTAGAAAGACGTGTCAAAGAGTGCACTTTTGCCTACCTTAAAGCATTTCATGTTGGAGATAGGATACGCTTATTATTAAGACCAGTTCCTCCAATGTCTTAATACA
This sequence comes from Meta bourneti, assembly GCA_933210815.1. NCBI lineage: Eukaryota > Metazoa > Arthropoda > Arachnida > Araneae > Tetragnathidae > Meta > Meta bourneti. The sequence goes on from OW119928.1 coordinate 71,919,990, forward strand.
TCAGCCTGCTTATTGTTTAACCATATGGCTCCCTTCCCAGGCTTAAAAATAATGTACCTTATTCCCATACTTAAATTTTAAAATTTAAATTGATTGCGAAAACAAAGATTTTATGTAAATAGTTTACCATTGGAATTTAAAAGAAAACTGAAACAATGAAAGATAATAGTTATTAAAAAGAATGATTGTTCGTTTAAAAAAAGAGTGTTTAATGAAGGTAGAAGACAATATGTTAAAGGTACACGAACAGAAAATATAATATTTTCGTAATTTTGATTTTACCAAAGCAGAAAATTGGATTTCTTTACAAAACAATAGAAATCATATTAAATTGAAAATATTCAATATCGTCTTTTCTTAATGTTTGCTTTGCCCTGCTTCCAAGAAACACCCTTCTTTTGTACCTTTTTTTTATTATTTTTCAATATAATTTTCTTTCTGAAAATCAAATTGTTGCATCCCCATTCCTTCATATATAAGCATGCGCGGGAAAATATTATTGACGATACTTCAGACAGTTGGATATAATATCAAAGGATAACTTTCACTCTTCGAACTGGCATAAGTCACATCCATGTTTGGGTGCCAGATACAGAATGAATCGTGAGATGGCTCGAGAAAATCAGTTGAAAAGTTGAATATTCTGAGGAGGGAAAAGTGAATTGTGCATCCGAAATAAATTTCTCCGAAAGGATATTGGCATTTTTCCGAAAAGCAAGTTATCCAAGAAATAGTTTTCATCCGTATTAAGTTCTTGTATGCAGAAAAAAATCGATCAACCGATTGGAACTTTTCTTAACTCATATCGATACTGCCACCTACTTGCATGACATAAGAACAGAAATCAAAGTTTCAGGCACGGCAGATGTGGCATAGGCTGTACCTGGAGTTTGTGCAGTATTGAAAATTTATAAGTGAAGAGGCAGAAAATTCCAACAAAACTTTTTATTAAATCCTTCTGCAAAATTCACCCTCCTGTTGGTTGTCTCGACGAGGCATCTTGGCATTAGAAAAACGACCAGATCTTGATGGACGAGACATCTCGCCGGTAGAAGAAAACTGACCAGATTTTGATGGACGAGACATCTCGCCGGTAAAGGAAAACTGACCAGATTTTGATGGACGAGACATCTCGCCGGTAGAAGAAAACTGACCAGATCTTGATGGACGAGACATCTCGCCCGTAGAAGAAAACTGACCAGATCTTGTTGAACGAGACATCTCGCCGGTAGAAGAAAACTGACCAGATCTTGATGAACGAGACATCTCGCACGTGGAAGAAAACTAACCAGATCTTGATGGACAAGATATCTCATCGAAACCACTTCGAGAATCAACACATTGACGTATTATATATTCCAGCTCACGAGGGAAGGCAGTTGGGTCGAGTAGTTTTGAAAGTGTCTATCAGTTGAAATAGGGAACTGTAAGGTAAGCAAATCCCTCCCTCGATTGGCTTCCTTAGAGCAAATTCTGGCATCGATATTATCTTTCGATTACAAAGTTGACGAGGGTAGGTAGTTGAATAAACGTCACACTGAAGCAACACAACAGGCAACGGTCCTGTATCAATAACGAAGGGAAAGATCCGAGGACAATACCCCGTAATTTCGAACCACGGTCAGATGACGAGGTCACACCTGAACTGGCACCACACTCTACAAACTTCCACAACACGCTAACGTGAGGACATTTGAGGCCCCAACAGATGGACACGATTGTCTTTGCTTGGATCGAGTTTCGAACTCGCATCCCTAAGGTTGATAATCCGCTACTCTTCCAACCGAGCTACTGCGGCCCCCAATTGGCGGCCCATTAGATGATTTATCCCATTGTGGCCCAATGGGATAAATCATCTATAGCGATCGCCGCACATATTTCCTTGGCTTCTGCGTATGGCACCCCTTATCCGAAACAACATCTGTCCGCTTCACACCTATAAAGAAATCAACTGATCCAAAGATGGCCGCCTTCTATCAATAGTCGCACTGTAGTACGTAGAGGGGGTTCTGTGATGTGCATCGGGTGTTTCGAATAATTCTTTCCTCTTTGGGGCTCGTGGAAGAATGAATAGTTAAAATTTAATCCGCTAGGGAGGAAAAGGGATTCTGAGGATGATTACTGGATTAGACCTATAAATAAATTTTATTTGCAGAAAAGGCGAGGTTTCTATATCGTCGCACATGTATCTAAAGGTTGTGGCGGAATACATAGGGAGTTCGGAAAGGAAGAAATAAACGACTTGGGTGAGCCGAGCTATTTGTAGAAGTGGTCATCAAGGTGGGAAAGTTCAAAGGTTAAAGTTGTGAAACGTATTGGGGATCAGATGGCTACAAGAACAGAGAAATAGGTGAAAATAGTAGAAAAAAGGGTTTTTCTGGAACGTAAAGGAACTTACGAAAATTATGTTTTAGGAGGCTAATTTTAGTATCGTTTCATGCATATGCATACTTAACTATTTTTTCTCTGGCCAATTGAACATTATTCATCATGCCCCTACAAATACGGAATTGTGAACGACTTGTCGGTACCCTGGTGCAACCAGGGGGTTGACTTTTATTCTAACATACGTAACATACATTCTATGCACGACCGCTTTATAGAGAGGATACACATTCACCCCAGATGGACTAACATCCATGCCTTACTCCTGGATTCGATCTGGGATCCTTTCGATGCAGAAACCAGTATCCTGACTTCTAGACCTGTGCGTACTTGATTATAAGTCCTTTATTCTTAAGGGGTACAGTACCTTTAAAACCTTAAAAAAATCGATTTTCCAATTTTGATCTATATAGATAGTTTGAAATGTTCTGATTCTGGTAAAAAAAACCGCATGAAAAAATTCGCATTCTTTCGTTCGTAATGAGGATTTTTCGAACACACCTATTTTTATTTTCAGCTGTTCGTTTGTTTACGTTTCTTAGTTTTGGTTTGGTATTATGCTATTAATTTTTGGAATTATGCTATTTATTTTTTTCGAAAGTTTTAATAATAATATTTTTACTGTAACAAATATAAGCAGAATATGTACTCTCAACTCTTTCATTTCACAAATCGATTTGTTTACTTGAATGCCCGTGAAAGCTAAAAAAACTATTACAACTTTAATTGCATTTATCTCAGAATGGTAATTTTCAAGCTTGCTCGTACTATAACTCTGCAACTAATGAACGTAGACTCCTGAAATTTTGAATGAAAATAGATTATCAAAAGGGCTTCAAAATGAAACCAAAATTTTACTCAAAAGCTAAAAATATATTAAAAATTTTTGATATAGTATGAGCGAAAATTTGGAAAAAATTAATGAAGTGAAATATTAATTGATTGTTATATTTATGTGTTACTTAACTACTATTGTTTGGTTCTAATTTAAAATAAAAGCATTGTGTGTGTGTTACTCATATCAGTCGTTAGTTTTATTGAAAATGCACAGGATGACTCAGATGTTGCGCACAAGTTATGCTTGTAAAAGGTATACTAAAAAATGACCTTATGTAAATTCTAGTAAAATATTATTTAATTTTTAAAAATCAAACCAATTTTTCTGCATTGTGTAGTATAAAGTATAAATAAACCCTGCAAAAAATTTCATTATGATACACATAAAACTTTTGGTGATACAGTTTACCGAAATTAGTCTATTTTACCTGTTGATTTGTATGCTTAAAGTACTGTGCCCCCTTTGATATGGCTTTCCTTCACAAGAAAAGCTTTTCCTTCATTAACCCTCCAAGTGGTTTCAACGAGATATCTCGCCCATAAAGATCCGACCAATTTCGCTAATAACGAGATATCTCGTCACCATGGTATAGTAAATTTTTTTATGATGACCAGATCAAGATCTAGTCAGTTTTTTCTAATGACAAGATATCTCGTCCATAAAGATCTGGTCAGTTTTTTCTAATGACAAGATATCTCGTCCATAAAGATCTGGTCAGTTTTGCTAATAACGAGATACCTCGTAGATACAATCAGCAGGAGGGTTAATATTTTAAACATGGATATCAGGTAATGGGAAAGGGAAGAAGTTAATTAGATCGAAATCAAGTGAAAGAATATACAAAACATATCGCCTAATCTTTCTGTCATTTTCTCCAATCGGATAGCAAATAATTTATCATCGTTACTAAACCAGGTTAAATGTTTGAAAACCTCATAATTAATGTTATTTACCTCCTCAAAGAAATTAATAGATACATTTTGAAGACGAAATTTTTGTTTTAGTTTATAGCTATGAATGATGCTTGAATGACATTTTAAAAACGTTTTTGAACTCAAACTGTAAGGAAATGTGATGTGATAAAGGAGAAATAATAAACCAAATCACATACCGCCTTGTATTGATTTCCAAACAAAAATATTTGGTGTAAAGTAATTCATCCATTTTTATCCTATGATCCTAGCCCAAAAATGGAAGGTTATCCACTTCTCTTCTTGCCGTCCAGTAGGGGCACGAGTTTACAGCCCGTTTTGTAGGAAAGGTGATCTTAGAAATAGCAGATAACGTCTCAGTTTTTTAAATGATCGGCCTTTATAATGGCATTGGAGTCGCAGAGCGAACAAGATGCAGTGTCCTTTATTCCGATTTCAATTTAAATGTGCCTGTAATTAGTCATGACCTCTAATCAATCTAAAATTTCTTGTGTTAAATCTCTTTTGGGGATCTACGTTGGAATTTGATTCATCAGCAGTTAGTTGCTTCTGAGATTATCCAAAATCTTTAGTCTGACGTTCATTTGAATTAATCGAATTTAAATTAATTGCAATTCATAGTAAAAACAAGAGCTTTTGAAACTGATCAATAGCTTCGTTTCGGAACATTTTAAAATAGGTTTTTAGAGCTGAACTAAACGCTTTTTTCGACAGTCAAACCTTACGTCGCTCTTCCATGCGTTTGCGAGCTTGTATCTGCGCGTCTATCTAATCGCTCATGCGCTGGAACTAAAAAAAATCACATTTAGGGATAAATGGGCTTAAAGTTTTCATTATTATGAAAATACATAAAACACTTCTTCCATCCAACCCCAGTATGGTACTGGAGTAAGAGATTTGCCTAATAATTGTTGAAAGGAATGTAGTTTTCCACATTAAGACATTAACTTACTCCAAAAATAATAATGTAATACAAAAAATATAATATAATACAAAAGCAAGACCCCAAAAATAATATATTTTGAGTTGTGCTTTTGTTGCAGCCTATGAGCAATTTCCATTGATGCTACAGCCAAAGCACTTGTGAAATAATAGTATTAGTGGCATAAATTCTTAAAAATAATAGCAAAAAAAGTCTCCGCTTAAACCCTATTTTAGTAGCAATTGTAACTGTTTAGTAGCAATTGCTCAGAAAAAATGAATCGGCTGAAACACAAAATGGGCTAATTCAGTATTACACATAGACGTTGAAGATCTCGGCAAGGAATTAAAATTTCAAAATGGAAAATCAAAAAATTTCTTAATAAGACTCTCAAGACAATCTAGCAACCACAGATTCCGGTGTTTTCCTTTCATGGTTGCAAAGGCTTCGCAACAAAACTTTGAAATTGGCGTCCTTTGGAAAATTTAAAGAAAAAGAACTTTAAAGAAAAATATTTTCACTCCGATATTAGTCACAAAAGAAGAATTAAATTCTCGTTGACTTTAGGTGAATTTTTAAAAGTCACTTAACTTTTCAAAAAGTTGCTAAAATTTTTAAAGTAGGAGCTTTTCAGACGATTCTGTTTAAAAAGATGTCCCCAGACGCCAAGGCTGAACAATACTAGCTAAGCTTCGCCTTTTAGTCGCCTGCAGCATTTGTTGTGTCGGAACCCTTTTTACCTTTACGTTAAGCTTAATTCATTATTATATTAATTTCGCCTTTTATTTCCTCTTCCTCGCACATACTGTTTGAACCCTCTCATTTGAATATTGCTGTCTCAGCGTTAATTGTAAATACTTTCTAAGGCTCTCTTCAATTACATCTTCATCCCCGTAGACACAACGCGTTTGAAAGTATATTCTTTTCTTGCCGTAACCATCACCATGTGCATAGATTAGAAACGAGCTGCTTGCTGTAATGGGGCGTGGATCCACAATCCAACTCACGATTGCAAGCTAATTTCAATAAATTGCTTATTTAAAATGTATTCATGTCTTGTCAATGTGATATACGTTTCTTACCAGGCGCCAAAATATATTTCATTTGCTGTTTTCGGAAGAGCATCACGGAGGCGTGATGACTTAAATGAAGGTGAAAAGAGAGAAGGAAAGGAAGTTAATTTAGAAGGCAAAACGTGTGTGGGCATTCGGCGCGATAATGAAGCTATCAACGTAAAAATATGATTTGCGTGAACTTAACGGATCTCGTTGTCGGTTACAAAACTAATTTAAAATAAAAACAGCAACATATTATGAAATGGAGTATTATTAAAGATTTTATCCCTTCAGAAATCAAATCACTTAATAGTATTTATAAACGAAAAACTTTTAACCCTCAAAAGGATTCACACGCCTACATCCCATCTGCAATTTGTAGTCTTCCCTACATGACTTCTAGTCAGTTTTGACCATTCTTATGATTCTTTCAACCAAGAGATGCGATTATTTAGTCATTATGTGTGCGTTGAGGGAACCAATACTGCACTACTTGGAAATCTTTGAGAATTAATGTTGATTTGGTTACTTGTTTGAATTCTCAATCTGTTTTATTAAATTTCACTGTCTTTTGTTTGGCGCAGCTCGTAGTATTGAATGCAACAACCCTGTCTCAACCTTCTGAGGGGTTCACACACATATATATCCGTTCTGCAACATTCAGTGTTCTGTGCATGACTTGATCAGTTTTGATCTTCTTGGCCAATAGAATTTTTCCTATTCCTCTTTACTTTGGTTATTTAATCATTGTATATGTTTTGGAGAAAAAGTAATGCTACACTATTCGGAAATTTCCTGACGCCTAGAGGGTTGAAACCCTTACAAACAAACAAACCAAACGAAAGTTCTAGCAAAAAAAGTATTGCATCCTTAAAAATAGAAATAGTTTCAACATAGACTATGTTAAGCTGGAAACAAATTTATTCTTAACTCAATACCAACGTCGTTTCTACCAAAGCATGGAACAATATCACACTTGGTGAACAAATAAAATATCTAGATTCAACGGGTGAACATTTTCAGGGCTTTACAATTCCTAGTTACCTATATCTCTAGAGTAAACATCAAACCACATAATAAAATATATAACCCCTACTATCCTAGCTAAACCGCAGACAGGTTTAGAACATCTGAAAACCTTAACCTCTAAAATTCCAAGCTATTTGTATGCAAACGTGCACTAAAGGAAAGAGCAATCTAACGGTTGGTGGCTTTCATGCTGCCTCTAAGCAAAAAGTTTTGCGGAAGATACGAGATTGTGAAATTATATGGAAGCACATACCACGTACGCGTTAAGAGGAAAAATTCTTCGTACATACCGAAATATATATTGCTGTGTTTTGGAAACTCAACAGCGAATTCCTAAGGAAAACAGGATAAACATTCAATAGGAAACTCGATAGCAGATTTCGATGGGATTCGTCCAATGGAATAACTCAATGGTGAGGATAGTCTGTTTTTTTTCAAGCAGAGATTAGGGTTCCCGAAATGTTTTACTATTTTTCTATCTGTAGTGTATCCGACAAAAGAGATAGGGACCGTGCTGTTACAAAAACAGTTGAGTGGATTCACTACATTTATCTTTTTCGGCGGATTAAATTTAAATTTAAAATTTCGTTGCAATATCTCGTACGGTGCTGTTTGTGCGAGGTATTGAAAAAGGGTCGCACACACACAATACCTGTGTATCACAGCTCGGTTGTATTTATTTTCTATAATACATATAGCCTGGCTCCGACGAGGTAATAGGAGCGGGCTATGTGTATTATAGAAAATAAATTAATCCCCAAATCCGTGATTCTACCTACTGGGTCCACGGTAGCCAAGTAGGTAAAGTCACGGATCAGTAACTGCAGGGTGCGAGTTCGAAACTCGATCCAAATAAAGACCGTCATGTACGTGGGGGCTGGTGCACGTTAAATTTGTTGTTGCCTCAAATGTCCTCATGTTGATGTGGAAGTTTGGAGAATAGGGGCAGGCTCAGGTGTTGACCACGCCATCTGACCGTGGTTCAAATTCAGAAGGTCTTGTCTTCTGATCTTTCCATCCGAAATTGATCCTGAACCCGTTCTGTAGCTACAGTGAGATGTAAAATGAGCCACCCACCTGACGAGATGGAGTTTAGGTGTTGACCTCGTCACCTGACCGCGGTCCAAAATTACGAGGTGTTATCTTCCCTTCGAGATTGATCCATAGAGGATATATAAAATAGGGAGAGCAACGGCAACCTTTTTGGTGTCCAGGACCAAGTAACCAAAACTAGTTGTAACGTGACCCTTAGACTACTTTCGTCTGCCGGGTGAAAACGAACATTCATCATCTGACAGGTCCACGGGACGGGAAAAGATGCCCATCCATTTATTCATCATCTGATTGGACCGTGCGACACCAGTAGAGTTTGATAATTTAACACTTTTGTCGCCACTCTATAGAAATGCTCATTCACACACATAATCAGTCATAAGCTGTTTTATCACCAATGGAGGCGATAAGATGCCGAATCGGCCAACAAAGTCAATTTGTCACAGAACGATCATCAGAATACTAATCGACATATTGGTCACACTATTTGAAGCTCCTCTCAATAGTAATTCTCAGTCTACTTACATTTCACGTATATGGTACAAACGTATACAAACAAATAATCAGCATTGAAAACAACTTGTCTGTAGTCACATAAGAAACACAAGGGGGCTAGTAATTCGAAAGATATGGACAGACCAGCAGTCATGACCAGTTAAAAGTCTGAAACGGGCAACTATCCCATATCTGGAGGAGCCCGGGACGAGATGTCTCTTGTCAACGAGTAGTCACGATCTCTTATGAATTGGTAAAGTCTAGATTTCGCTCTTAAATTGAAACTACTGGCTGTCTACTGGATATCGCCGATCAAAAGGACAAAGATATTGAAGCCTTTTGAGAACACGGGCTCTTTTTTGCTAAGAAAGCCATTTTTTTTTCCTGGACACTACAATGAATGGTTTTTACGAACTCCTGGAGGGCCATGGCCTGGAGATCATGGGGCACATCTTTAGGTGTTTACAGGCTTTACGGACCCAAGATACTCTAGTGAAGTCTTTTCCCATGGGGTTTACAATCTTTAGTAAACATGGGGGTCATGCTCCTGGGATATCCAAACGATCTTTTTCTGCTTTCATCGTATTACTCTAATCCTAATCCCTCTTTTTCTCCCTTTCACCGCATTTTTTGATTTGATCTTGTGTTCGGCGCAGCTTGGCCAAATATGGCCCTCGAGCCAGCCAAGAAACACCAAAACAACCAGCCTGGGGACCATGAAAACAATTAGTAAAATAGCAAGTTCTCCCGTTAAGTGGAATTAATCAACAAATATTTTAATCACGCGGCATCGCGACAAAAATATGTGTTAAAAATATTATGTATGTAAAAAAAATTCGGATCTCTTGACATCTTGCGCTTTATAATCGTTGATTGCTCTGATCTTTCATCTAATGAAAGAATTCTGACAAGTATTATTTAAGAGATTTTGTTTTTCATAAGGAAATATAATGCTCAAAATCTAAATTTCAATACCATGTTGTTGAGATACAGAAATATAATGCTCAAAATCTAAATTTCAATACCATGTTGTTGAGATACAAACATCTAAAAGAATATTGATCGAATTTCTCTGATCGGACAATACAAAGCAAAATCATAAACAAGCAAGTTAAGTCCTAATTACACCCTCGTGAAACAAAAATTGGCAGTAAACATGTGAACTCATAATGAATAAGAAATTTCAAATTAAAAAATAACGTTTTGGTAAAAAGTGCTTTGACATTTCTCTGGATCCTGTTTCCAGAGAATAATTTGTCTATAGATAGATTCCTCCAGGGGAAACTCCGTGCCTATTCTTGTGAGTTTAATGGTCTCTCTTGGGAGTTGATCAATTTCTCACCCGCACAGAATTACTGCTAGGATTTCTTGGCAATGGAGGGCGGCAGAGATGATTATTTGGGAACTGTGTTCACGTTTTTGCTATGAAGTCACGGCGGAGGGAGACCCGTGTCGATCATTTTGCATATCACATCCTTCGCTGAAAGAGTGCCGTAGCTAAAAAATCAATTTTGAGTTTTTGAATGAATATGAATGTCTGATCTTAAGTTCGTCACCTGTAAAAGTTTCGTCACTCCAATCGTGAAAGTTTCAAATCTATGGAGATTAACAGTCTAGAACTCAGTGTTTTATACGACTTCAAAACTTTTTAAATGCTTCTCCAGAAAAAACGCACTTTTTGAGTTGCGACATTTTTGCAAAGGCTTTAAAATTTTTTAAATGCTTCTCCAGAAAAAACGCACTTTTTGAGTTGCGACATTTTTGCAGTGACTTTAGAACTCTTTAAATGCTTCTCCGTAAAAAACGCACTTTTTGAGTTGCGACATTTTTGCAGAGGCTTTAAAACTTTTTAAATGCTTCTCCAGAAAAAACGCACTTTTTGAGTTGCGACATTTTGCAGTGGCTTTATAACTTTTTAAATGCTTCTCCAGAAAAAACGCACTTTTTGAGTTGCGACATTTTTGCAGTGGCTTTAGAACTTTTTAAATGCTTCTCCGTAAAAAACGCACTTTTTGAGTTGCGACATTTTGCAGTGGCTTTAAAACTTTTTAAATGCTTCTCCGTAAAAAATGCACTTTTTGAGTTGCGACATCTTTGCTAAGGCTTTAAAATTTTTTAAATGCTTCTCCAGCAGAAAAGCACTTTTTTTAGTTGCGACATTTTTGCAGCGGCTTCAAAAGATTTTTAAATGCTTCTCAAGAAAACACACACTTTTCAAGTTGTGAATTTTTGTAGTGGGAGTGCGATATTCTCTGATTGCACTTACTATGTATCAGTACTTGGTTGAACCATCTTGAGATGGACAACGCAGGTAGAGTGAGTATTTGAAGGGACACCCTAAAGGCACAGAGATTTTCAAACGGTGTGGCGCAAAAGGTGACACTGGTGTGCCTTACGGATGGTGAAACGGCTTGAATTGTAGCATTTATTTCTTTTCAAAGGTTTAGTTTTAAACTTTTGAGAATGTTTACAAATAGTTTCAAGAAAAACCCGTATTTTTAATATCTGTGTAAATAACTTTTAGAATTATTTTTATAACAACGTATCGTAAATAGTTTCAAAACTAACGTAATTTAAAAGCCTAAAAAGTGTAGTTATTTTTTGGTAAATCAATCAAAACTATATCTATTTTTGTCAAATATAAAATATTTTTAAATATGACAAAAATATTTTTGTTATACAAAAATATTTTTAAATATGACAAAAATATTTTTGTTATACAAAAATATTTTTTTGGTGGGCCGCAGAATAAGTTCATACTAATAATAGTAACTAGTTTATATGCGCTATGAGAGAGACGAAAACGGTTGAAAATCGTTGTTATAAGGCATTGAACATTGGTGTTTCCTCAAACTCACAGGAGAATTTGTTCGTCTGTGATAATCGGGGAAATCGATGGTGAATGAGCCATGGTTCGTTACATACTGGACCAAATGTCTATCTTTGATTCGAGTATCCGTGGAAACTTTTGGTTAGAGATAGTAGGAAGGTAGTCATTTACGTCACACTGGGGAACAATACAACCATCTATTAGCGACTGTCCGGTATCAGTCCCGAAGGGAGCTATCCGAAGACACCACCTCGTGATTTTGACCCACTGTCAGATAACGAGATCAACACCTGTGCTTCATCTCGTCGGGTGGGTAGTTCATTTTATGTCGCACGAGCAACACAACGGGCTATTGGTGACGATCATAGATCAATCCCGAAGGAGAACCCGGAAAAAGATCGAAAAAGAATCCCGATCCAAGGACAATACCTCCTAAATTTTAACCACGGTCAAATGACGAGGTCAACACCTGAGCTGGTACCCTGTTCTCCAAAATACTACCTCAACGTGAGGACATTTAAGGCCACGACAGATTTAACGTGCCCTAGACCTCAGGTACACGGCAATCTTTGATTGAACTAAGTTTCGAATTCGCAACCTTCCAGTTGTTAATCCGTTACTCTTGCAACTAGGCTACCACGTCCCTTTAAAGAGATCGTAAATTGAGCAACCTGTGTCAAAGATATGTTTTAATAATTTATTATATTATTGCAAATTATTAACTCTAACTTTTTTGTACTGTTTTCATAGATAATAGACGCTTAAAAGTACTTTTTGTAGTACTAAACTTCCTATAAAAATAGATTTGTGCTTTTTAAATCAAAATAAATCAAAAGTATTTTGTTAAGTTGAATCCAAGGACGTTAATTAAATAAACTCCTTGTGTGTCTTCTGTATAGATAGAACGCTTTAATATACTCTTATACTTTATATTAACATAGTAATTTAGTATAGCTTTTATAACTAACATAGACTAGATGTATTTCCTTTAAACTGTATTTCTTTAATTACAAAAGTATTTTCTCTTAAAACGGATGTGAATTAAAAAACTTCATATCAACGAAACAGTCTTCTCTCTGTGTATTGTTTTATCATTAGAACTATTTTAACATGAACTTTTATTAACACAATGATAAGACATGGAAACAAATTTAAAGTAACTAAAATTTAATCACTCAAAGAATTCAACAAATCAAAGTATCTAAAATGCGATTAGGGAAATTCTGTGTACTTAAAAAGCAAGATTATTTTAATTTCACTTTTATATACAATATAATATCACTTTATAACTAACACAGGAAAAGTATTTTCTTTTCGATTGCACAAAAAGATATGACTATAAGAAACTCCATTATTAATAAAACTATCTTTCGTGTGTGCGTTCTTACCTATTAGTATAATTATTTTAACGATAATTTCTGTTAACACAATGTAAATCTGATAGGTAAATAAAATAGAAGGAATTTTAAATCATTCAAAGGATTTAATAAATCAAAGTATCTCATCCGGCGGAAGTAATAAAACTATTTCAAGTCTATCTTTCATACTACGTAACAACTTTTATAAAATAAAATTACTTTCCTTAAATTGAGATAAAAAGAACAAGACACTAATAAAAAAAAACTACATACATTAATGAAACTCCTTATCTTTACATGCTTCTCTCTTAGAACTAATCGGATCTTTCCCTTCGGGTTTGATTCCGGACCGTCACCAATAGCCCATTGTGTTGCTCCAGTGCAACGTTAATTAAAATACCTACCTACCTACTTCTTAGAACTAATTGAATACAGACTTTTACTAACATAATAAGACGTGAAAACAAATTTGAAGCAATTGAAATTTAATCATTAAAATAATTGAATAGATCAAAGAACCTGAGAAGGGAATAATTAAACTCTCTCTCTTTCTCTATATACTTCTCTATTAGCTTAACTATTTTAATCATAACTTTTAAACAATGTATGGGAGCTTTTTAAATTAACATATAAACCAAAAGTGATTTCTTCAAATTGAATTAAAAGCTATATCAATAAAAAAAACTGCATGTTAATTCAATTCTATCTCTTCATGTGCTTTTTTATTAGTAGAACAATTTGAAAACAAACTTTTACTAACACCACGTAAGTAAAAACAAACTTGAATGAACTGAAATTCAATCACTCAATGAATTCATAATTTTAAACAGAATGTATCTTACTCAAATTTAACCAAATCTATTTAACGATTCGACCGGAAAAAAATTTGAACTGAAATTTAATCAATCAAAGAATTCAATAGATCAAAGTACAAAAAATTAAACGATCTTCCTTTTCTCTCCCTCTCTCTATTTCTATGTAATTCTCTATTAGCAGAATTAGTTTAATTATAACTTTTATAACATAATTTAAATTTTCTAACATAAACCAAAAATAGTTTCGGTAAATTTAGTAAAAAGAGGGACCCCAATAAAAAACTACATATTAACGCGATTCTTTACGAGTATACTAGTATTTTATTAGAACGATTTGAAAACGAACTCTCTTCATTTTATGAACACCACGCGATTAAAATCAAAACTGAATTAACTGGAAATTAATCATTCAATGAATTCAACAACTTTAAATAATACACATAACTCAAATTCAAATAAAGAAACTCAAAATAAATACATATCTTACCTCTCACAAAAACATCCAAAACTGCGCGGAAGCCTTTAGCAACAATTCACTTTCGTTAACACTTCAACGAGAAGTTTGAGCCATCCAAGCCCGCTCTGGCCGCTGAATGTTTTCGATATGACCCTGCTCCACATGACAGTGCGGGATGGCCAGAGGACGGTAGGGGGTGTACTTCATCTGGCGAAATCACTTGTAGGTTTTGGGCGCCACCGTCGCCAAAAAGAGGAACGAAAACTTCGCTTTGCTACGGAGTTTTGACGGGGAAAATCATTAATCACTCTCTAAGTTGGAGATCTCTCAAGTGCATACTTTTGAAACCGCGAAATTTCCTGGGTTTCGCAATTGCTGTGACTGGGAGAGGATGTTTAAAACTTTTTTGATGATGTAAATAATGTTTTTTTACCTTGCGCGATATAAGTCTCATATTCCTATCAAAGCCTACGTGTGCTGTTATTACACATAAAAATACTTCGAGTAAGTTATGAGTAGGTTCAGATGCTAATGACCTAAGTTTACAAATGAAGATGAAAAATGGCTTTCCCTTGAAAAGATGGGAAAATGCCCTAGGAATGTAATAAATATTCGCTCAATTGATAATATCTGGTGCGTAGGAGTGCTCTAGATGGGTATTAAGACATAAAGAAATCCCACCACACTCCTTAATAAACTATAAAACTAAATCAGATTCATGCAAGGTAATAGGTACTCGCCCATTAAGTATTTTTTTGCAAAGGAACTTCCTTCCCTTCGGGTTTGATCATGAATCGTCGTCAATAGCCCTTTGCGTTGCTCCAGTGCGACGTTAATTAAAATACCTACCTACCAACCAATAAACTTCCTTTTGTATCATAATGCCCTACAAAAGGTTAAGAGGATTAAAAATGGCTTAAAATCGAAAAATATTGTCTTAAACTTTGAAGAGAATATCATTAACCCTCCTGGTGGTTTTTCTCAATGAGGTATCTCATTACTAGCTAAACTGGCCAGATCTTGATGGAAGAAATACTTTGTTATTTGAAAACTAACCAGATCCTGATCTCGTCATCATCAAAACGTCGACACTATCTTGATGAACGAGATATTTCGCCATTAGCAAAATTGGTCAGATCTTGATGGACGAGATATCTCGTCGAAACCAATTGGAGATTCAAGAACTCCCCATTTAAAGTGCGTTGATAGCAGAAATGTCCGTAGTTTCGCAATTGCTGTGACTGGCAGAGGATGTTTAAAACTTTTTGGATGATGCAAATAATGCTTTTCTTACATTGCATGAATTTCTCAAGTCTCATACGAACCCAGCGTGTATTGTTACTTACATGTCACATAAAAATATTTCGAATACGTTATGAGTACGTTCAGATGTTAATGACCAAAGTTTAAAGAAAAAGAAGAAAAATATCAGTCCCCAGAAAAGATGGGAAATGCTCTAGGAATGTAATATATATTCTAGGTAGGTATTATATATATATATATATATATATATATATATATATATATATATATATATATATATATATATATATATATATATATATATATATATATATATATATATATATGGTTGATAAGGTATATAAATATTCGCTAATTTGATAGTCTGGTGTCTAGAAAATCTCTAGATGGGTGCTAAGACATAAAGAGATCTCCCCACATCCATTAAAAAACTATAAAACCGATAAGCTAATAGGTATTCACCCATTAAATATTTTTATAAAAAAAAAAACAACTTTTTATAGTGTCCCATAAAAAGTTAGATACTAAAAATGACTTAAAATGGAAAAAGTTATCTTAAAGTTTAACGAGAATATCATTGAAATCTCCCCGTTGGAGTGCGCTGATGGCAGAAATTGCCAGGGTTTTGCAATTGTTGTGACTGAGAGGATGTTTAAAAAACGTTTTTGATGATGTAAATAATTTTTTTATCTTGTACTAGTTTCTTAAGTGTCATATTACTTTCGAAGCCCGCGTGTATTGTTATTACCTACACGTCACATAAAAATATTTCAAATAATTTATGAGTGGTCGCAGATGTTAACCTAACCAAAGAAAAGATGAAAAAAGCCATTCCTTTGTTTAACGGCCAACAAGATCAAATTGGTTTTCCATTTATTTAGAAAACTTAACAAAGATGCTCCAATATGCTGGTTCAATTAGCTCCCATGACCTGCTATAATTAATGAACGAAAGTTCATTGTGGACCATACCATAAACGGGATACAACAAAGAAGTTCGCTATGGACTATACCATGAGAGGGAACAAGTACTCAGTTCGATATCGAATGCGTTGGGCACGCCCTCTCTTGGCGACCTAAGAAAGTCGCCAAATCACCAATGTCGCCAAATCGCTACTAGTTCACAACACTGAAAAGATGGGAAAATGCCATAGAAATGTAATATTCTAGGTATGTGTTATGGCTGATAAGGTATATAAATATTCGCTAATTTGATATTCTGGTGTCTAGGAGAGCACTAGATGGGTGTTGAGACATAAAGAGATCCCACTCCACACCCCTTAAAAACTATAAAACTAAAGTAAGGTAATAGGTATTGACCCATGAAATATTTTTCCAAAAAACTTTTGGGGGCCGTAGTTGTCCGGTTGATAGAGTAGTGGATTAGTAGTCGGAGGATTGCGAGTTTGAGACTCGATCCAACCAAAGACTATCCTGTATATGGAAACTGGTGCGCGTTAAATCTGTCGTGGCCTCAAATGTCTTCACGTTTGGCTTGGGAGTTTGGAGAGTAGGGTACCAGAAAGAGTGTTGACCTCGTCATTTGATATTGGTTCAAAATTTCTTGTCTTGGTATCTTTCCTGCGGGATTGATCCCAGACCGCCGCCAATAGCTCATTGTGTTGCTCCAGCGCAACATAAATTCAACTACATACTAAGAAACTTTTTTTGCACCACAGTACCCTACAAAAGTTTAAAAAGATGAAAAATTACTTAAAATCGCGTGGAAAATGTTATCTTAAATTTTGAGAATATCATTAGGATCTCCTCCATTTAAAGCGTGTTGACAGAGAAATTTCCGGAGTTTCGCAATTGCTAGAGGATGCTTAAGATTTTTCTTGGTAATGTAAATAATATTTTATTTATTCTGTGTTTTTTATCTCTTATTACTTTCGAAGTAGTACTGTTATTTTCAGGCTTACTTAGTTGCATGTCACATAAAAATATTTCGAACAACTTATGAGGAGACGAAGATGTTATTGACTTAACTTCCTGAAAAAGATCAAAAATGCCATTCCTCAAAACTGATGAAAAAGATGCTCTAGGAATTAAATAAATATTCTAGGTATGTGTTATGGCTGTGTATAAATATTCTCTCATTTGATATTCTGTTGTCTAGATGAGCGGTGAGGTATAACAGGTCCCTTCTACACACACAAAATTATATAGACGAGTTTTTATTACGTAAAAAATATATTCCTATAAGGCTATATGTCTTCAATCATAAAGAAATTTTCCCCAAAAAAGTTTTTTGTATCATAGTGACACCTGCAGTTAGCTACAAATACAAAAAATTATTTTAAATCGAAATAATGATCTTACATTTGACAAGAAAATCATTTATCGCCCTTTATACACTTTAGAGTACGTTGATAGCAAGAAATTTCCAGAGTTTTGCAAAACCTGTAAATCGAAAGGATGGGTAAATCTTGTTTGATGATTTTTACTCCATTTGAAATTCTCAAGTCTCCATCACTATAGAAGTCCATGTGTATTATTTTTTCATGGCACTTAGCTCAGCTACATATTACATGAATATACTGAGGCCTATATGTTGATTACCTAAGTTACTAAAAAGAGTATGCCGTTCTCTAGAAAAGATTTTAGAAAATGCTCCAAAACGTACAAAATACTCAATCCTTTCAGGGCGATGAGATGTCTGGCACATTACCGTCTTTAAATGATTAAGGCTAGATATATAAATATTATAGGTATATTAAGGCTGATGGTATATAAATATTCTCTTATTGGAAGTCAATTGGTCTTCTATATCGACGGCAAGACATAATGTGTCCTACACTATAAAAGCTAAATTTTTGTTATGAGCAAAATGCATTTATATGGCGATATGTGTCGTATTAAAATAGATTAAAAGTAAATGAAGGTAGAGAAAGTCTTCCTTACCTTGCACTTTCTGTATCTCAATACTTCCAATAGTTCCGAATGCAGAAGGATATTCCGTTTTAGGCAGATATCCCTGTTTTCACTACATGTCACAATTCGATAGATAAAACAAGTCGGAAATAAATAGTCGATTAATATTTAAATATATTTATTAAGCAATATATACAGCGGATGAGAAAGAAAATTAAGGGAGGATTTATACGCTACAATCGGATTCATAATAAAGTCTGTGCAAACTCATATTTCGAATAGTTTTGGTTTTGGTTCACATTTCCTTTCAAAAGTTTAGGTTACAATTAGAGGCTCGACTACGGTGAGGCTTTTCGCGACACTAGCCTTCAACCATAAAAATGTTTCAACAAAAATGTTTGTTTACAATAGAACCCTTAAAAGGATTCTACCCAATTACCGGGTTTTAAATCCTAATGAGAGCCCTGATTTTATCAGATATTTTTTTATTTACCACAGCCTAATTTTAAAATTCAATGAACGGACCAAAGGCCTTTTTCTGGATGGTTGGTTTTGGGGTTTGATGGCGCAAGGACCATATTTGGCCATGCTACGCCAGACACAATACAATATCAAGTAATTGACACACACACAGTGAAAGCTTTACTGACACAGAAGAGAGAAATACACCCAGGGAGGAATGCACCGGGCAGGAATCGAACCTGCGCCGCCTACAACTCGAAGGTTGCTAGTAGAGTGGGCATACCCACTGAGCCACGACGGCCCCGCCTTTGTCTGGAAATACTCAAAAAGCAAAGAGATCAGAAACATCTGATGCCTTCCCTAACTGCTGACTCGGATGTTTCTAACGTGTTTATGTAAACACAATTCTTTTGACTTTTACGTTGTCTGTTTCTGAGACAAACCTTAAATGCTATCACAGATGTAAGTGATTCAAGTAACGATCAGGATGTAGTATTTCAATAGTTGATCTGGAGTTGCCCGATGCAGTAAGCAACACGTGGGGCTGTTTGTCCACGTGGGACGCTTCTATGTGGCGATTTCGATTAATGCGGGCTATTTAAACTCAGAAAGCAATATAGAAATCGGGGTTAAACTTCTTGTCAGGGGAATCCATCTTTTAAAAAGGCCGTATAGGACATGCAAGGTATATGTGAAAGGAATTTTTTAAACACTCAACGCTCCCTTTTCAGAGACAAAATTTTCCGGCGTCCTCCCTCTGGGAACTACCTAAACTAATAATAAATTGTAAGTGTATCTATAAACTTTGAATTTCACGAAAATATTTATATTGCTGTGTGTAGTTTTAGAATTTCAAAAGCTTGGAATAAAACAACTTGAAACTGAAATTACGAAACTATTTATGAAACTGAACTCACAAAACGCCATACATAACACACTATTTTGACTAAGCCTGGTGGTGTGCAATCAATTTGTATATACTTGGCTCAATTTTCGTCGGCAGCATCCTTAAATCTCCACAATCGACTAAGTGCTGTAGGTTTCACTTTTTACTTAAAAGAATCAGTAACAATGCATCACTGTGGTGTGCCTATATGGTCAAATAAGTAAGTGTTTGAACATTTTTAGGTCACACATTTTTTATCGATGTAAACAAACAAATCGGACGGTCTGCGATGATTTTGCTACTTCTGTCCAATTGCTCTCGCGCGAAACATAACTGGGTTACTTTAAAATGTAGCTTATCACCGTTTTGTCAACGTTTGGTGTTTAATGTAATTGGTGTTGACCAATCAACTATCATACATTAGTTTGGAATTTATTCCTTGGAATTTTTATAGGCGAAATGTTGAAATCGCATTCGAAAAGCAAACCAACTGATATCATGTTCAGAATACGTACAAGAAACACTTTACGCCGCAAAAACACAAACGCCATCTACATTTAGCTTGACAGAAAATGCCTCATAAGAAAATTACGAAGGAAGTTAGAGTAATGAAAATGGGTTGGGGAGGAGGATTATGGAGACCATTGAATTAGATGATGCTTCAAAAACTAATACAGTAGAACTTTGATTATCCGTGGATCGAGGCCATATCGGATAACCAGAAACTCGGATAATGCGGAAGTTGTTCCACAAAATAACCCATACGAAATACAAAAAAAATTGCTATACTAAATGTTAGTACTACAGCTACTAAAAGATTCATAAATCAAGGATTACAAGGATCTCACGCTGCCAGGCAACATTTTGCCGTCTAAATTAGACCTGTTAAGGACAAAGTACTCACATTTGTACTTGAAACTTAATTTAAATCTGGAACAAAAAACTCGGTATTAAATACGGCTCGGATTACTCGGACACTCCGTTAATCGGAGCACGGATAATCAAGGTTCTGTATTCAGAATTTTCATTCTTCGTTGGCATTGATGCACAATATTCTTGAAAAGTCAAAGCAAAATAGTTTACGGGACGTTACCTCACTGAGTTCTCTCTTCCTGGTACGTCACTAAAACATTTTGCAACGATGATTTATTGCTGCATTTCACATACGTGTGTATTGTTGAGCAAAACAATTGTAAGAAATAGAGAACTATGTTTATGCAATATATTATTTTGATATTGCGGCAAATTTCTAAATTTCTACCAAAAAAGGTTAACTAAATGTTTTTGTGTATTTAGCAATGACTTTTTCGAAATAAGAGGGTAGACAAATTAATCTAATTTAAATCCATCCTAAATCAAACCGAAATAATAATCTTTGAAGTTGACTATGTTTGAGATGAATAGCGCTATCCATCTAATACTTTCTATTGGAATTCACCGAATATGAAAAATTCAGATGAAGAATTCAACTATAAAAGTTTTGATTAGTTGTGCAGCAATTTCAAAAATATTGGTTTCCAAGAAAAATTTTTAGTCAGATGCAGAGGTTTAATAAAATGTGTATGTTTCAAATATTTAGTGAAGCGTTCAAATGTATTGATCATCATAAGTCGAGCTCAGTCACGACAACACACTAACATTATTTGAAAAAATATTTTCAAATGTCAATCAACTTTTAGTCAAGTAAATAATATAAGTGACAAACAAAGAAAATATGGTAGATACCAAATTCACACGGTAGATGCCCTTTGATTCGGTTTCGAATGTTGAAATATAAAACTATAATTCAAATGAAAATACAAATTATTTTATTAAAAATGATAGAAAATATAAAACACGAGGGGAAAATAAAACCTTCAAATCCTATTTTTTAAGATGTCCTTAACAAGGAAGAAATAAAAATTAAGAAAACGCAAAGCTCGTCAAAGTCAGTTCAGAAATATCTCGAAATTCAAATTAACAGTTTGCGACAGAACTATTTAACGTCAAAACAAGTTGTCAAACAAAAACTCGACTACAGAAAAAGTTTAAGGGTTTTGCTGAGTTTAAAGAAACGAGAAAAGTTGATCGATCGAAGAGTTGCTTATAATAACAAGTAGAAAGAACAGTATTATAAATGAAGAACTGAAGAACCCTGATTTGCTACTGCGTTTCCAAACACCCAACAATGAACTATTGTAAAACGAACTTATTTGCAAAGAAAAGTAAAATTCCCCAATTGACTTGAAATTCCTTAAAAGGCCAAGACTTCCTGGAGACAAGTTTACCAAAGCTCCTTTGGGTTTAACATTATAGGATACAAAATGAGCGGCATTTCAATGAAGTATCGACCATACGGGTCAAAACTGCAAACAAGAAAGTCTTGAAAAGTTTTTCCTGTTTCTAAGTAATGCTTGTGGAGTAGTAGATTCAGCCTTGCACCGCATCGATCCCAGAAAAAGTTGGGTCTTCAAAGGGATTTGCCGTAATAACATTTTTGCTTCTTTATAGAGAAATAAGTACTTGGCCGAAAGGAAAATCTCTAGTTGAATTACTAATGGAATTTCTAAAATCGGAGACCACTTCAAAAGAGCAAAGAAATGCTACAATCGAAAATCTTTCATTGATTTCTGCAATTTTTTCTTTGTATCCTTTTTAAAGAGAGAATCAAAATAATAAAATAATTACAAAAGTTTTTCTTTTTTGATATTTGGTTTGTGTGCCCCCTCACAAAGAAATGACTTTTGTTCGTCAAAATAAATGTGCTCCCTTTCTTCTAATCGTTGGAAATTGAAAGGCCTGTAAAAAATTGTATTGTTCCAATTATATGCAATATAAATATTTTTTCACCAATGGTTAATTACAAATGTTATGATATTTGCATTAGTTAGCTGAGGTCTTATTTTATTCTCCCCAGTTAACCTTTTTCTAGAGTTTTTATATAGTTTTTGCTTCATTCGTTTTCTATTCATTCTCATATACTTGCATACTGTATCGTCGGATGAAAACTAAAGATGACCGACCAATTCTAAGTAGTATATGAGAGGAATTTTCAGTGTATACAAACAAACCAGATGGTCTTCAAAGATTTTACTTCTGCTGACCAAATTCTGTCGCATGATACATATCGAGGTTACCTTAAAATGTAGTTACCTTAAAATGTAGTATCTCCGTTTTGGTAAAGTTAGGTATGTAATCTGGTTTGATCAATGAACTATCATGTCGTCGGTGTTCTGCAAAAAGGGTGAATTCAACAATTTGACATTTTTTAGGAGAGCATTTTCAAACTTCACTTTTCCATAAAAATTAGGAATAATGTAAAACAAATTCATTTATAATATATATGTAGTAAGCAAGTGTAAGATAAAATGAATTTGTTTTACATTATTCCTAATTTTTATGGAAAAGTGAAGTTTGAAAATGCTCTCCTGAAAAATTTCAAATTTTTGGATTCGCCCTTTTTACAGAACATAGACGATATATCAATTTGAAATTTTTACTGGCGAAGTGCTGAAATAGTATTCGAAAAACAAGCCAACTGACGTCACATTCAAAATAAGTACACGAAACAAGTATCGCCTCAGAAACACTACCGCCACCTATATTTATTTTGACAAATGCCTCTCAAGCAAAAACTACTATCAGAATGTCGCCAATTTTTCAGTTTGTCTCAATGAGGCTATGAGAAGGAAATTCACAGCAAAGAAAAATTTATTCAAAACATTTAAAACTAAGGGCGGTTTTCGGCTTGTTCGGCTTCAGATATGCAAATTTCCTTCAGCACGTCAACCCTCTTACCACTACTTAAACAACTTTCACAAACTACTTCTATTTCATTTACTAAACCTTCTCAAATTTAACGTCGTTTTGTCATAAACTCCAAATGACGTTAAATTTACGAGACCCTGCGTTACTGGTAAAATTCTTTTACTGAAACGCGAATTCAGATTCGGAAGCTTTGCGGTGGTTTAGGTCGTTGAAAAGTCTTCGAAAAAGTTCCATTTCTGCGAATGGGTTACGAAAAATTATCCTAAATTCCGGAAAAGGACGAAACATTGTTGCCGCGCAGGTGATTGGAGGTGTAGAGACCAAAGAGGATAAGGACAAGTCACGTCTCATTGACAGCATCAGTATGTTGGATTAATTTTTAAGTAATATTTGTATATTGTCTGTAATATTTATTTGTGTGTATATATTGTGTTATGTACTTATTTTGCGCCAATTTTTGAGAGCTTGGTAATTTTTCTCACCGGTTAGCCGTGAGAAAAGGTGCATATAAGGAATGTAATCGTGAATCTCCGTGGATGGGAAAAGCAAACAGACCAAGACCGTTTCCTTTGAGGGGAAAGCGCTCATTGGTACTGGCGTATTTGATGTCTGACCCATTGGGAATATTTCGTCGGGGTATATTGTCCACTCGTGAGAGTGGGATTCTGATGACTGACCACTTGGAACAGGTGGGCTTACATTTTACGGGGTTTACCTTTTGATGAGGGTTGATTGATTTGGAAGTTCTTCAAAAATCGAAGTAAAATACTGTTCGTATATCTCAAATACGGAATAATTCCATAACATTGAGAAAAGAAATCGTGATACGAACAGTTTTGAACAAGAACATACATTCTGAAAAAACAACAGATACAAATAGTCGTACACTCCGACAATCACTACACTTTTTTTCCTGCGGAGAAGACGATCGGGAAGCGGCGAAGAACAGATTTTGCCCTAAGGAATTTCCCGGCGACTTCACGAATTATCTGGCATAGAATATCTCGGTAAATCCGAGAACCAAGCTCCTCCATGGGTTGTGCCTGCTACCAGATATTTGATGTGCTACGAAAGACGAAACACCTTCCTCTTCTTACCAACTGATCCTATGCCTGACATCTGGTATGCCGAAACCTCACCATGTTTACCGAGATCCTTTGGCGACAGTCGAGGGTGAGTCTTTCTGTTAATCTGGATTTGCCATTGGTCCCCATCTCCTTTTTCCTGGACTTTTATACTGTGCTTCGAATCATTATTTGTAAAAATTGATTTGTTCTGTTTCTTGTCGGGGGACCCTTTTATTTAATTGTTAATCTGCATTCATCTATCCTTTAATTTGTATGTAACAAATTTTCATATTTAATTTTAAAAGAACTGGGTTAAGATGCGTTATTGTTCATATGGAGACAAATTCATTTTTTAAAGTAAATTATCCACTACAAGATCCGAACATATTTTAATACAAGTATTCGGCGCATTGCACGATCGTTGGACCAGCCTATTGCCACGGTCCACAAAATTCTTCGTAACATTCTGCCTTACTATTAACATTCGCAAATGACTTGGAGGCTGTGATACTGCGTACTCTGATTAAGGCCCGGTGCACACATTCGATTTTTAAACGTATGGTGCTGCTGCGGCACCGTAAGTGCGGTCTGGGATACAAGAGATCAGATAATGTAATGCACACATACCTCCGGTGACGCTGGATCAACATGCGTGCAATTTGTACCGTAGTTTTAAAGTAAACACGGTGTATACTTAAATGATTAATATTTTTAAAGTAATGGCGATAAATTTTGGTGATTTGGATATAGAGTTTTTATTGATGAAGTAAAAAGGTATCCCCTGTGTGAAATATGGAATATCGCTGCAGAAAACTATCATGACCGAACAAAGAAAAGAGGAGCGTGATTTCGTGTTTTGTTTCCACTGGAGGTACGGAGAGTCTCATCCAGGTGTTTTGAAACATAATCTTGTGAGTAATTTTTCCAGCAAGCTCGTCAAATAATCGAACACTCATTCGGAAGTAATTAAAAAACTTATCTGGGATTTCTCGTAAATCCGCAAAAGATGTATAAAATCTACCTCTTGTAAGTCTTAAATCAATAAATGGATGTATCCAATAACGTCTATTTTGTTTCAAAATATACTTTTGTACACCAAGTAAGCGAAACAAACACGTTTCCTTCGATAGACATCCATTGCAACTGGCGGTCAAATGAGTATAGGCGTCATTTCACGGTTGTGTGTGCATAGTTGACTACGGCGACGTAGTGACAACGCACGTTTATAAATCGGATGTGTGCACTGGCCATAAATAAAAAGTTTTCCTTCCAAAGTTTTAAGGTTAGGCCAAGTTCATATTAGACCAATGGTAATATGTAATTCCGTGGATACTTCACGATTATAATTGTCAGATGAAAAAAACCAAGCGGACAATTTGGAAATCATTGAAAGAAAGCAAGGACATTTCAAAAATTTGACATATGGGCCATTCCATGTCAAACCGCACCCCCCCCCCCAAAAAAAAAAACCGACCACCTCCGAATTTTTTTAATTCGCTAATTTGTTGCCCAGCCATTTAAAAAAAAATCTGGAAATTTTAGCTTCGAATTTGCAATAGATTTTTATATATAATTTTAAATTTGAAAAATTGGGCAATTTTTAATGATTTTAGACTCACTAAATCTCCTGTACCTGCTGTGACCTAATTGTTCAGTCATAGTGAATGAGAGCTAATTTTCTAGAAAAAATGTACAACCTTTATAATGGCATATCATATGACCTTTTAAATTTCAAGGTCATTCAATGTGACCTTTGACCTACAATTACAAAAAAATTAATTTTTTATTTTTTTTCTAAAAAATATGTAAAAGGTACACTATTTATCTTTGCTTTCTGAAAGTTTCATAGTGGGACAGGCATGGGAGTTAAAAAAATATTCGAAGTAAAATAAAAGTATGTAATCAGCACCAATAAACATTTGTATCTTTTGACCTGTTTGTTCAATCGAGATGGAAGAGGACTTATTTTATAGAAAAGAATATAGTCTTTCTGATGATATATTACATGATACTATGAGTAACCTTTCTGGTTTTAAGGTCACTCGATTTGACCTTTGACCTACAATTACAAAAAAGTATATTTTTTTCCAAAAACATATATGTTAAGAGATACTATTTATCTTTAATTTCTGAAAGTTTCCAGTTGGGACAAGCATGAATTCCAATCTTTAAATGAATTCTAGTAATAAATTTTGTTATTTAATTCAGTCATCCAACAGTTAAGAAATTGAAATAGGAGAAATATTCAAAACTGAAAGGTAACAAAATCTATTAAAGTTCGACTAACTAAACGATTCTTGCCTTATTTTGATCGCAGCAAAAAATGTTCTAATATCCTGTCGAGTACTGAAATTACTTCCAATTAGTGAGACACGGCAGAAATTAGAATTGCGAACAAGCGTTTTATAAGAACAAGCAGAACAAACCTTTTTCGACTCGTAACCAAAACCTTCCCGGTGGGTCTTGGGGAAATATGCCACATCTTTCTGAAACCTTTCACCTAGTTGGAATTTATCCACATTCCACGCAAATTGGTAATTTCATTCGAATTCATTCTGATTGATAATTGTAATTAAACGAAAGCGCAGTTTTCGATAGATGTGCTTTGTTTTCATTTTGAATATTGTTTCTCTATGAACCCATGCGTGCCCCAATTTGAATCTTTCAGAAAACAAAGTTAAATAACGTACTTGCAACATATTTTTTAGGAAAAAAATAATGATACACTTTTTATGAAATTCAAGGTCAAAGCCTTGAATTTCGAAACCTTCAAGGTAACTTTTCTGATGATAGTATTACATACTATGAGTCACTTTAAAATCAGAAAGGTCACTCATAGTATCATGTGAAATATTACTGCTGCAATTCATTTAAGGATTGCAATCCATGCGTGTCCCAACTTGAAACATTCAGAAATCAACGATAGTGTACCTTTAACATATATTTTTTGGAAAAAAAATACACTTTTTTGTAATTGTAGGACAAAGGTCAAATTCAGTGACCTTAAAACCAGAAAGGGTACTCATAGTATCATGTAATACATCATCAGAAAGATCATACTTTTTCCTATAAAATAAGCCCCTTCCATCTCGATTGGACAAACAGATCAAAAGATACAGGTGTTTATGGGTACTGATTACATACTTTTATTTACTTCGAATATTTTTTAACTATGAATCCATGCGTGTCCCACTATGAAACTTTCAGAAAGCAAAGATAAATAGTGTATATATAGTTATACTGTATAATAAATAGTGTAATAAATGATAAATTGTGTATATATAGTTATAATACAACATATAGTTTTTAGAAGAAAATAAAAAATTAACTTTTTGTAATTGTTGGTCAAAAGTGAAATTGAATGACCTGGAAATCAAAAAGGCCATACAATACGCCATTTTAAAAAAGTTGTACATTTTCTACAAAAGACGCTCTGATTCGGTATGATTGGACAGTTAGATCCAGGGGAACAGAGAGAGAGAGGTACAGAAGATTTAGTAAGTCTAAAATCATGAAAAATTGCCCAACTTTTCAAACTTAAAATTAATATACATAAAAACTATTGCAAGTTGGAAGCTAAAAATTTCCAGAATTTCTTATATATAACTGGGAAACAAATAACGATGAAAACGATCCTACAAAAAAGTTAAGTCAGCAGATGTATAGCTGCGGGAAAAAACGAACTATCCATCTTTATTCGTGCATCGTTCATAGAGAGCAATTCCAGGTACCATTATATAAGAAATGTTTATAAATTTTAAGATACTTGCTAGTTTTCATATCAAATTGCACACAAATTTCACAGTCACTTGGTTCAGTCGTTTGTGGATTATTATGAGTTTGGATGTTTTAAGCTTAAATTAGTTTGCAGACTTTATTCATATCTTCCTACATAATCTTATCACACTGGTATTTTTTTATTATGTAACTAAATACATTTTAGATAATTTCTTTTTTTGTACGTAATATTAACTACTAGTAATTAATATTCGAAAAAATAGAATAGCATGCTTTTTTATATTTTGATGAAAATACATCCAGGACTTTTTATAAGCAAAATTACAGCTCTGAAGTCTCTTTTTATAAAATATTCTAACTTTACTCTCGATAGACTAATCAAAAATGACATGATTACGTTATGAGCACAACACCACGAACTTTTGCTAGGACATAATCAAATGGATGTTAGCCATTAGATGTTAGAAAAAAATTCAGTCAAGAAAAATTTAATGGGTCGAACATGAAGAAACAAATTCACACAAATCTAAATAATTTCAGGAGACATGGATTGGCAATTAGAGTTGTCAGTTAGAAACTCGATCTAACCATAGACTGTAGTGTATGCGTGGACTGGTGCACGTTAAATCTGTTTTGGCTTCAAATGCCTTCAGGTTGGCGTGGTGGAAGTTTGGAGACTGGGGTGCCAGCTCAGGTGTTGACCTCGTTATCTGATAGTGGTTCGAAATTTCAAGGTGCCCTCGGATCTTTCACTCTCGGAATTGATGCCGAACCGTCGCCAATACACCGTTGTGTTGCTCCAGTGTAACGTAAATTCACCTATCTACTTACCTAAATAATTTCAGAGTATATATAAATTACTATAAACTATATAACGGGCATATATTATTTAGCACATCATTAAACACACATTAGAATGAATGTACTCAGTAGCAGAAACCTTAACTTGGGAAAATTATGTAGGGAGGTAAGAAGGCAAGACCGCTGATGCTTCAAGTGCGATTTTGGAATATTTTTTTGTAAATACTAATATTAAAAGTTCATTAACCCCTTGTTTGTGTGAATAAAAAATATCTGGTGCACTTCTAGGACTTTGCACCCTTGTATCCTGATCAAACGACCGCGCAACTTAACCCTCCAAGTAGTTTCGACGAGATATCTCGTTCATCAAGATCTGACCAACTTTGCTAACGACGAGATATCTCGTCATAAAGATATCCATTTTTTGACGATGCTGAGATCAATATCTGGTTAGTTTTTGCCTAATGACGAGATATCTCATCCATCAAGACCTGGTCAGTTTTGCTAATGACAGATCCCTTGTCGAGACAACCAACAGGAAGGTTAACCCTCCAAGCGGTTTCGACGAAATATCTCGTTCAAGATCTGACCAATTTTGCTAATGCCGAGACATCTAGTCAAGACCGTGGTTCAAAATTATGTGGTGTTGTCCTCGGACCTTTCCCTTCGGGATTGTTCCCGGACCGCAGTCAATAGCCCGTTGTGTTGCTCTAGTGCGACGTTAATTACCATTACCTCTTCATCAAGACATTGCCGTTTTTTGATAATGACGAGATCAATATCTGGTCAGTTTTCGTCTAATGACGAGATATCTCGTCCATCAAAACTTGGTCAGTTTTGCTAGACAGATTCCCTTGTTGAGACAACCACCAGGAAAGTCAATGACAAGCAGTAACGAACAGACCCATTAGGAAATAGAGAAATTATCGAGAAGCTGGGGTTTCTAGGTAGGTCTTTTATTTGAAAAAATATATTAGTCGAGTTTATTTTATGCAATATTTTAAATGCTTTTCCAATGAGAAAGGCATAAAATTATTTCAAGTCAATAATAAAATCAATCTGTGGTTCATAATACGGTTGTAGCATTAGTTTTCTGCCGTTCTTGAAACCAAGGCTAATCGTATTGAATTAAGTTGTCAAATAATTAGAAATCTAAAGGCCTCGGTCCAGAAAAATATACTAGTGATGTGAAAAGTCCCTATAATATATTAGTATTAGCGAAGTAGGATGTAGGTATATCACACCTTAATTAGTTCAAAAGTATAGATCATGACAGCTCCACACATAAATCATTCTCATTTCATAAATCTATCTAGCCTTAACCTTCCTGATGGTTGACTCGACGAGGTATCTTGTAATTAGTAGTTGACCAGATCTTGAATGGACGAGATATCCTTGTCATTAGAAAAACTGACCACTTCTTGATCTCGCCATCAAAAAACGGCAATATCCTGATGACGAGATATCTCGTCATTAGCAAAATTGGGCGGGTCTTTATAGACGAGATGCCTCGTTGAAACCACTTTGAAGGGTTAAGATCTAACTTAGATAGATTATTGTTGACTTTTAAATGCATTGAATCAATACACACATCTCACTAAATTAGACAAAAACCTTTTTAAGAGAGAATTGGAATGGTTATTTCCTTCAATTAATGGTGTTAAAATCATCGCAAAATTTATAAGGCGTCAAATTGTTTAAATTTACATAATTTAATTTTTTCAAGTTGAGTTACGGCAATTTTACAGGAAACGAACTTAAGGGGATTTCATAACACCACTTCCCAAACGCAAAATCGATTTTTGTGGTAATCAGCTTAGTGTCACTTTCCTTAGTTTTGTCATACAACAGAGGTGCGATGTAGGTGAAATTTATTGTATGGATGGTAGGATTTTATGGACAGGGGCCATATTTGGCCATGCCAAACACAGTACAGACAACGTCAGATGGATATATACAAAGTTTTACTGACACAGAAGAGAGAAATACACCCAGGGAGAAAATGAACCTGCGCCGTCCACGACTCGCATATTGCTAGCGCAGTAAGTAAACCCACTGATCCACGACGGCCCCGTATTACATGGATGGATATGCATAAACACACACGATTTGCGTCCTAAGTATAATTTTTTTTTTAATGTTGAAAAGGTGTTAAAAAATATTTCCCTGGCACTTAAATCATGTTGGTATTTTTCTACGTAAGAGAAGTGATTATTCTTACTTTTTCAATCTATAAATAACCAATACGACCCTAGTAATTCTACTAGTAATATATAAATATGTAGACGGACTCATGAAAACGAAATGCATATTTATTTCTAGTTAGGTTGTGAAGGGGCCAAGGTCTAATTGGCAAGTTTTAGGTAACAGCTGATTTGGTAATTTTTATTTATTTTTAATACAGCGTACAAAAAAATACTGTCCGATGTTTTGATTATTTCAAAATGTATTGACAGGACATTGACCTTTTTTCTATAATTTTCATTACGTTGAAGAATCCGGTGGACATAGCTCAAAATCAGCGAATTTGGCCCTTTTTCTACGAAGATACATTTATAGTAGGCATTATTCCAAGTCTAATGACACTTTTTGTTTGACTGTGCGATTCCAGGGACGTGCATAAAACAAGACGTTCGGATACTTTTTGACTTCACAAATTATCTGAAACTTAAAAATTGCTCCTTTTATACCCAACCACCTATACAGTTATTAACCTCACCAAAGAAATATATCTGTGGCCCCAATTTCACTGAATACATGAGAAGAATACTTTTGTAATTTCACTAAATACATGAGAAAAGTATTTGTAACTTCACTATTACAAAGGTACTCTTGTCAAGTGAAACGTATCAGCCACTTTGCATCACAAATGCCCTTAACATTGATGTCCCATTCCATACATTGCAAGTAGGGCATGAGAAAATTACCCCATGAACATGCATTTCGGTACAACATGGAGTACTTCTACTTGTAATGGAACATGACAGGTGTTATATATTGAATGGAACATGACAGGTTGAAATCTATTCCTTTTAACCCTCCTGGGTGATTGTTTCGACGATGTATCTCGTCATTAGCAAACGTGACCACATCTCGATGTATGAGACATATCATTAGAAAAAAACCGTCCAGATCTTGATCTCGTGATCATTAAAAAATCGGCAATATATATCGATACCGAGATATCTCGTCATTAGCAAAATTGATCAGATCTTGATGGACGAGGTATCTCGTTTAAACCACTTGGTGGGTTAAAGTCCTAACCGAAATTTAGTTCACAAAATAGGCACAGGTCACTTGAAAAGCTGCGATCATAAGTTGTTCTTCACAGAAGTTTCATCTTCTAATGTAAATTAACTTAATTTTCATCAGATGATTGAAGATTAAGGGAAGCCACTCTTTGGTCAAATATCAATTTTAAAAGTTAGATGCAGAAAGTCGGGCATCAATGGCACCTAAGCATTTTTCTTAAGTTACCAAAATGCTCAACCTCGGTGCAGTTTCAAAGAATATTTTGTTTGTGGATGTGCATAAACAGAGTGTAATTAATGACTAGGGCCTGGATTGACTATTTGCATTTTAGGGGCTTCTTTCTCTTTAAGGACGTTTTTTTGGTTCATTGTTGTGCATTAAAAGAAAATTGTTGTATTTGCATATAGTTTGGAGTACAGGTTATAGGGCAGAATAAACAGTTGATTGAACTTAATTTGTAATGGACTTGAAAATTTTCAGAAAAGTCATCAAAAATGATGACTGGGTCCAAAAACTTGGTAGTCAAAATATCGACTTACAGTGGGTTGTTTTTTATGGTGTAAGAGCCATATTTGGCCAAGCTGTCGGCTTACACAAGCGAAACATACAAAATCAAAACTTTGTGAGTTTTGTAGCTTTTCTAGACCAGAATGTAGTGGTCTTTTGACTTGTAAAGTGTGTGTGTTCACTTAGTTATTTTTGCTTTGCATGAAGGTTAGATTTCTTCTTGAGAAACACATTTTGTGAGTAAAGCAAGGGAGTAGAATTTCCCCCCTTTGTTTACTCAGTATTATGTTTATGACTTTACAAAATATAATTAATGACCGTTAATTTGAAACCCTGGTTCTGTGACATTGAATAGGCCGAAATATGCATGTGTACCAACATGTTTTCCGAACAGAAAAGGAGTGTAGGAGAAAGGAGTGTTTTTGTTGCATGTCCAATTAATGCATAACATTCCTAAAAGTTAGAAAACATGAGATAGCAATTCTTATGCAAGTGTGAATAATACAATCCTTTTTCCAATTTTTGTTTGGTCAAAAACTAGGCTCATTTCAAAATGCTGAGTAACAATGCATGGAAAGAAACAACATGGATCAATGTTATGGACGATTTTGTTCAGAAAGGATAGTTACAATAGATTGACCACATCCTGCAGAAATTATCATTCAGCTGAAGCCTAAATGAGTGTTGTCCTACTTCCAAAAGCTACAGAACTATGCCAAATATAATTATCTCATTTTTCTATTGTTATGCACCTCTACTTTCATGAACTGCATCATCAAATTATGACTACTCTACAGAAGAGCAGATCCAAGGTAGGAAATGTGATAAAATTCAATTTTTACATTTAATGCAAAAAACACACTAAGAAAAAGATTGAAATATATAAATGGAAGATTTCACAGGAGAATCATTTTAACCCAGGAAACAGATTTGAGGAATGGATTGTCCTCAAAATGATTGGAACAATCCATCAGGGTTTCCACTCTTCTAGCAAAAAAAACCTAGGGCCTTTTCAAGTAACAGTAATATTGAAGTAGATTAACCTGTGAATGCTCAGGTGGAGAAACTTTCACTGGTGCTATGGTTGGATTTCAGACCTGGTAATGATTACTTATCCAATGTCAAGTGTCATTGATATTGGTTTTAAGGGAAATAAGGTAGGTAGGTATTTTAATTAACGTCACACTGGAGCAACACAAAGGGCTGTTGGTGATGGTCTGGGATCAATCCCAAAGGGAAAGATCGATAACACCACCACGTAATTTTGAACCACCGTCAGATGATGAAAGTAGGTGTAAGGATAGATCTGTATTAGATGGGACTTCTGAAAATTGCCAAATTACTTGTGCACTGTGACATGTCTGGATCATTGCCTTTGAATTCAGGAGAAATTAAACATGTTATGTTTTTGTAAATACAATAATAAAACCTTATTGAATATTTTAAAGACTTGAATAAATTTGACTTAGGTAACTTATATAATACGCGACTACTTACAACTATTTAACTTATATATTACAGAAAGGTATATTACGACTTTCTAAGATCTTTTCTTAACTCAAATAAAAAATTAGACCTATTTAAGGCCTGGGTACTGGTCTACGTGTCAAAATAATTTTAGGATTTTGGCATGCTTATTAATATACTTCACCTTGACAAACAGCCTACTTAGGGACAATTTTAGTACCGTTTCACTTAGATTTGAAATTCTCTTATGAAAGAAATGAAGAAAACACCACCAAAATACTATCAAATAACCTGCATGGATAAAAAAGCCATTGTCATACATGTGACTGAGGTGTGAATGTGGCAAAAATAAATTTAGAATATACCATTACTATAGCACACTATTACTTGAATTAAAACAAGTTTACACACATGTGTATTTATTCAATTTAATACTGAAAAATGAATAAAATGCATTTTGCATAAATGCTCAGAAATCAACAAAAAACATGAAATTTATGGATTCCCTTTTAAAATCACAACACATGATATGTTCTTCAAATTAAGTAAAAAAAATTCTGAATCTTTGACATTGTATGCAGTGTATAATTTGCAATTTAATATAAATATTTTGCAGTTTTACTGAAGTATCTTTTCAACAGAACATCAAAAATTGTATTTTTAAATTGAGCATTTCAAATTCATAAGCCTTCAAGTTTATGAAAAAAACTTATGAAAAAAAAATAAGTCAAAGAACATTTTTAACACAATAGTCAAGTGTAAAGATTGTTAAAGCAACACTTCAAGTATACTCAATTTCTACCTAAAAATACAAAGTATATGTAAATAAATACTTGCGAAGTAAAAAACACACATAATTTTAACATTTTTCAATATATGCAGTTAAAACTGAAAGTTTACAAATTTGCCTTTCAGATTTAAAATTAACTCTTTTAAAACAGTTTGAATCACTAATAAACTTACATAGCTTTCAAGGTAGTCCAAGTACTTTATGATATTACTAAACAGAAAGCCTGAACTTGAATGCATGACAGGAAAATGTCGAGATGATGGATTTATGTAACTTAAATTACATATTAAAAAACTTAATATATGACTTTTTAATGCAGTGCGGTGAATTCTCAAAATGATAAGATGATTTTTAATCAATAGTATTTAAATTATAGGTAAAATCTGGTACTTACGTATTAACCGCATGCCATTGGCGAATATCAGCCAAGTTTTGTTTGCCATTGGCGAATATCAGCCAAGCTTTGTTTCGGGCGGAAAATGTTTAGCAATTAGGATGGCATCAAACATATCATTATAAACTGAGAGGTAGGGACTTGAGGTGGTGGCGAGATGTTCCTCGATGTTTTTTATTTCGCCATTTTTCACTTCCCAAGATGCGTTATATATTCTGTGTGTGCGTGCCAGTTTCAGAATCAATGAAATTGTATTTGTGGTTCACTTAGCAGTGAATATAACCAGATCGTTCCAGTTCTTCCGTCTTATACCCCTTCCAACAGTCGGAAAAAATGGTCCATCCATCTTTAATGTGTTTTTTTGTTCCGTTCATGTTTTGCGACAAATGCCCCCAAATATGCATTGGGATGGGAATATTCTTCCAGCATTATTTCGTAACGATCAAGCATTACATAAAAATTTACTTCGACGTAAAAACAGAAAATAAAACATGAGTATCTAATGCAACTACGCACTGAACACTGGTTCTAAAAAAAGTTTTGCGAAACAATCAGAATCAATGAAATTGTATTTGTGGTTCACTTGGCAGTGAATATAACCAGATTGTTCCAGTTCTTCCATCTTATACCCCTTCCAACAGATTTGGTGACTAATCGCTGGCATGCGGTTAATACGTAAATACCAAAAATCCTACTAATGGTGTGGTCTTTTTTTGGCATGATTTCAATTTTTTATCACCAACCAAAGCCAAATGGTTTCATATTAGCATTGTTATCCGACACCAATTTGGCGACCACGTCATATATAGTGCAGCTCCCAGGAATGGGCAGTCAATCTTGGGTCACTTGATTTCTGAATAGGTGTGAAAATGTGCTAGAAGGTTGCCATATACAGAAGCATGAATGGCGAACATTGTGGATGTCTTTGTCTGTTAATTCGTTTTATCAATGCTACACCTTTCAGCACTGAACGGTAAACTTAGAACAGGAATCCCATTGTAAGACTGTAATGATGGAAGGAATTTGTTTGATACCATCAGTCTCAAAAGACTCATCCAAAACCATGTGATTCAACTGCCTTTTCCCTAGGCTGACCTTGAGACACAAACGGGAGATTGGGATGGCAAAAGCAGAACAGGGATTATGTAATATTCTGTGTTCCAAAAAAGTAAGATGATATAAAAATAGTTTTATTACAGAAACATTTTGAACTTACCGTGAATATTTCTCTGATGAAAAAATCTTATGCAGCCAATTTTAGACTTTCAAACCTTGTCATAAACATATCATTTTGTTGCTCAATTTTGTCATACAACTAACATAGCCCTCATTGTTTCAACTCAATTCACAATTATTGGTTATAAATAATACTTAATGATTGACCCATATTATACATTCAATTTTTATTAAAAACAGAACAAAACTGGCATTTTTATAAAAACAATGGGACAGCCAGGAAATACGAAAAAATCAGTACTGTATAAAACTGTACATACTATCAGTCTATTTCACCCAGGATTCACTACAGCATTGCTGATAAGATGCGAATTTGGTGAGCTTTGACAACCACTTAACACTTGATTATAGATTATAAATAATAATTTATCATTGATCCATATTAAAGTATATTCAATATTTATTAAAAACAGGACAAATTTGACATTTTTATAAAAACAATAGGATCAGTCAGGAAATGAAATAATCACCTGAATAAAACGGTATGTATGATCAGCCTATTTCACCCAGGAGTTGCACTATAGAATTGCCGATAAGACACCAATTTGGCGAGCTTTGGCAACCACACATACACTAGGATTTTATCAGGTTATGCAATGAAAGTATTTCAATAAGGAACTTAATTAATGTGAGTCTGATGATGTCTATCGAGATAGCACTGACGAGAAAACCCTTTATTACATATATTGCAATAGAAGAGTTTATCTCCCTCAGTATGAGTGAGATAATGCACCCTGAGGTTACCCAACTGTGCAAAACCTTTACCACATATCTCACACACATGTGGTTTCTCCTTTGTGTGAGTGAGATAATGTCTCGTCAGAAAACACTTGCTGGTGAAACCTTTGTTACACACTTCACACATGTGAGGCTTCTCCTGGGAATGAGTTAGTAAGTGAGCTTTGAGACCACCTAACTGAGTGAAACTTTTGTCACAAACATAACACACATGTGGCTTCACATTCGAATGAGTGAGATAATGCACTTTGAGATTGCCCATTTGAGAGAAGCCTTTCTTGCAAACATTACATTTAAATGGTTTCTCTTTCGTATGGGTGAGATAATGTCGGTCGAGAAAGCACTTACTGGTAAAGATTTTGTTGCACTCAGTACATGCAAAAGGATTTCTATCTTCACGCATGTCATCATCTTCATCATCACAAGTGTTTTCACTTGAATTTTCACATTCACCATTTGCTGCATATGTAATATCTTCTGAATTTTCACATTCCATGTTTTCAAAACATGCATTTGAACCTGGATTTTCATGTTCACTATCATCAGCATAACTATTTGCGCCTGAATTTTCACTTTCGTCATTGTCCGCACAACTGTTTGAACCTGAATTTTCACATTCTTTATTGTTTGTACAAAACTTTTCACATGAGTTTTCACACACACCATCATCGATTCGGCCCGTTTCATCCAAATTTTTGTATTCAGTGTTCTGAGGTAATTCAGGGACGTCATTAGCATAGCTTACAGGAATAGGTATTGGAGCAGTCCTGCAATCTTCAGATTCATCAGAAACTAGACTGATTTGAGGTTTTCTCCTTTTGTGACTGCGAAGATGAGATTGGAGCCTGTGTTTGCGACTGAAACTTCTTGAACATATATCACAAGTGAAACACTTTTCAATAGATGCCTTATCCATGTTTGGTATTATGGTTCTATGTTGCGCTTTTCAAACACGTTTAGACACCCTTAAAGCATGGGTGTTGGTCATAGATTCAAAACTTTGGATGAAAATCTTTCAAACAGTTAAATAGGTTCAATAAATGGATAACGACAAAATGCAGTTACCCATTTGAATCAGCCATGTGCGTGTAATGTAATGCGCGTCAATAAATAAAATGAAGACAAAATCCATGAATTAATTCATGTTGATGCAACCTATTAAAGGTTAGAATATTGAAAAAGCACAATTTAAACACAATTTAATAATTAAAACTTGCATTACTTTACACCTCCAACGCTAAGGTTGTACGATTTGTTTACATTCGAATGCGTGATAGCGGTTTACTACTCCAAACATCGATAATTCCGTTGTTTGATTGTTTGATTTAATACATCTATAAATTGAAAATTTAAGAAAGATATGGTAGGTATTTTTAACTAACGTCGCACTGGACAACACGACGTGCTATTAGCAACAAATTAAAGAAAGTAAAAGATGGAATTAAATTATCTAGACAGATCATTTATCAGTATTTTGGAACTTTCATGCCATCGAATTCTGCACTTACGAGAGTCTGCTAGTTGTAAGAACTTACAGGTTCAATTCCAAATTGGGGCCGCGGTGGCCCGGTTGGAAGAGTAACGAACTAGCAACCGAAGGGTTGCGAGTTCGAATCCAGCCAAACACCGTCGTGTACAAAGGGGGCTGGTGCACGTTAAATCTGTCGTGGCCTCAAATGTCCTCACGTTGGCGTGGTGTGGAAGTTTGGAGAGTGGGGTGCCAGCTCAGGTGTTGCCTCGTCATCTGACCGTGGTTCAAAATTACGTGGTGTTGTCCTCGGATCTTTCCCTTTGGGATTGATCCCGGACCGTCACCAATAGCCCATTGTGTTGCTCCAGTGTGACGTTAATTGAAATACCCAAATACCCAATTCCAAATTGTTACCTTTGATGTAATCTATTCAACTTCGCCAATGAAAAAAGTTTATGCATAAGTTTCACAGCTCAATCACTTCGTCATCCGATTCCAGTACGAACCGATCCGATTCCAGCAGTACGAGCTATAGCTCGTTCGTACTGCTTCAATACGACTTAAATTCAACTACATACCTTCCTTAATATGTTTTTTGTTATCTGACCGTGGTTCAAAATTACGTGGTGTCGTCCTCGGATCTTTCCCTTTGGGATTGATCCCGGAACGTCACCAATTTGTGTGGATGAAATACACAAACTGCATTGTCAGTATTTTTGTAAAAAATGCGCAATCTATCTCAAAATAAGTCACATTTGTGCATTTTAATTTCGAATATTAATGTGTTTTCTTCAATTTTGAAGTGATTTGTACCAACGAAGGCAGTATTTGTTAACAGTACAAGGCAACTTGAGAATGCCACTCGATCATCTTCTTTCATTATAAATATTTGGTATTTGGTATTTTTCAATTAACGTCACACTGGAGCAACACAACGGGCTATTGGTGACGGTCCGGGATCAATCCCAGAGGGAAAGATCCGAGGACAACACCACGTAATTTTGAACCACGGTCAGATGACGAGGCAACACCTGAGCTGGCACCCCACTCTCCAAACTTCCACACCACGCCAACGTGAGGACGTTTGGGGCCACGACAGATTTAACGTGCACCAGCCCCCTTTGTACACGACGGTGTTTTGGCTGGATTCGAACTCGCAACCCTTCGGTTGCTAGTCCGTTACTCTTCCAACCGGGCCACCGCGGCCCTTCATTATAAATAAGGTAGATAAAGAATCAGGGAAAAATGCATTTCAAAACATTTTTTAAAACTTTACTTCTAAAAAAGTGCTTTCGCTGGAAAAATGGAATAGAGAAAAATTATTTTAATTTTAAATGTGAAAATCTTTGGAAAGTGCATTGATATCATCTGTAAGTAATGCCTACAAAACTGTATACATTAAGAAAGAAAATCCGAGACTGGAAAATGGCTTTTCAAGTTCTATTAATTGCAATCCCGAAGCTTTGTTACTAGTCAAGCACTATTTTAATATGTAATATTTAGCCATATTAGAAAAATAGAATTTTGATTTACGATTAAATCGCTTTCTTTTCCATCTTTTCTACAAATGTGACAATTTCGGAACAAAATCCAAGTGTTGAATGTGACAATTATTTTGGGATAGAGTTAAATTAAATTAAAAGAATTAAAAACTTCTAAATTAGAATTCACGTCCTGCTTATCTAACACTTCGGATAATATTTTAAATAAAAGTTATCCGAAGTTTTAATATTATATTATAATATTTTATTAAATATTATATTAAATATTATAATAAAAATATTTATAACATTATATTTAAAATGTTTATAATATTATATTAAAAATCGGATAAGATTTTAATCCGATTTGGAATGAAAATCTTCAAGCTATAATCTTCTATAATGACTTTTTCTCATTTTCCACAATATTAACGTAGACAAACCCAAAATCTGTAGTATAGGGAGGAAGGTACCGTTTTCTGATTACAAAGAGCATTAAATTTTGCGTATATCCCTTGTGATGTCTAGATTGGAATTCGGCACTAATAAGCACCACAAAACCAAGGCCGCAGCCCAGTCGGAAGAGCAGCGGATTAGCAACCGGGGATGCGAGTTCGATACTAGTACCAGCCAAAGACAGTCGTGGGCCCGATGGCTGGTGCACGTTAAATCTATTGTGGCCTCAAATGTCCTCAAGTTGGTGTGGTGTGGAAATTTGGAGAGTGAGGTGCCAGCTCTCAGACGTTGTTCTCGTCATCTGAGGTTGAGAATTACGAGGCGTTGTCCTTGATCTTTCCCTTTGGGATTGATCTCGGACCGTCACCAATAGCCCGTTGTGTTGTTCCATTGCGACGTTAACTAACTACCTACCACAGAACCCCATATCTGCAATCTAGTATAAAGTTATAGAATGGGCTCCTACCAGATACAATTCAAACATACGCGAACCTCATGTAACGAAATTTAACCACATTTAACTCACATTATTTTCTAATTTTAATAATTGATTCAGGAAAAATAACAATACAGTCACGGAATAAGAATAGAGTAAAGCGCCAAATTAACAAACGTGAATTTTTTTCATCGATTAAACAATTTCGAAGACTTCCGAAAATGAATAATTCATAGTTGAGAAATGAACGTGAACTGAACGATACTTGAGGATAGTACGTTCAATGCAATTTCACAGCGTTTGGTATCGTTTTGTGAGCATAGGAAATTATTTTCAAACAAAGAATTGATTATAGAAAACGATTACTGGAACGATATACGACCGTAGTAAGTTCAATGCAATATTGCCTCGATTCTGGCGTGCTAGTGAAGAACGCTGTTTTCTAAAAGTTCAGAGACGAAGAGGACCATCGGAAAACTTAATAATTCTAGGAGGCCGATAGTATAAAATAATGTGGTAAATATAATGTGGCATTAGACAAGGAGAGTTTATTTCATGTAATAATTTAAATGTTTTTCCAATTTGAAAGACACTTACAGATAAACAATGAAATTAACTCAGTTTATGGCATTAGTTTTCCATTGTATTCGAAAGCAAGACTGATGGTGGGTGAATTGAGCCTTGGTCTAAGAACATTTGGTATGGATGTGAGAAATTTTTATCATATCGATAAATAAAGAAGAAATAAAGTAAGGGCGTGCAAAAGTATTGGTTATGGAAGTTTCTGAGAAATAATTATCATTTTATAAATCTACGTTGTCTAAAAATCTAATGTGCGTCATTTTGTAACGTTATGATATTTAATCAATATATTAGGCTAAAACTTACGAAGAGCATTTTCTCAATACGGTAATCGAAAAAGTATTATTTCCTTGAAATAATGGTTCTGAAATTATCATCAAGTTTATAAAGCGTCCAATGTTAAACTTGGGAGAGAGTTTGGAACAAATTATAGAGAAAGACAGAGCTGATGCCTGATCGTCCAAGAGAAAGGGCTGTGGCTACTTTAAGATTAGCTATGAGACATGATTGCCCCACCGTCCACCTATATATATTTGCAATTTTGAACAGTATTGTATATCTCTTCAGTGTTGTTCTGAGCACTTATAAAGCTTCGACCAGAAAATTGTTCGAAGAAAACAATTTTCAAAGAACAAATCAAAACGAAGAAAAGGCAAAGAATAGTATGTAGAAAATGATGACCTTATCGGTTATAAAAAATTTACGAACTTTCGAAAATGAACAATTCGCGAATAAGAACAATACTTGGCAGTAAGTTTAATGCCATTTCACAATGTTCCAATGGTCTGTGTACTATAAAGGCATGTGTCTAGAAAATACCACATCCGTTTCCTTTATTACTACGTTTTTGAGTTATTGTTTTTTAATTGTATCCGTCTCTAAAACTTCTTATAGCATCGCAACTGTTCGATATTCCAGTGGACACGAGAAAGCTTCCAAGAGTTTTTACTGCTTGAGAAAACTTTTAAGAATCGAATCGTATTTACAGTGTTTCCCCGCATGCATTCCACGGGGATTCCATAAAAAGACTCCTGAGCTCTTAAAGAGTCACCAATTCATTTACGCGTGGAGTATTTCCGCTTTTATTTCTCCATTCGATAAACCTCTCCTTAGTGCCGGAGTTATTTAGGACTTGGGAAAGCAACCATAAAGACGCAATAACACTTCTTTTCGGAAGCGAGTTCTAATCTGTCCTTCCGTAGAGGAAATTTAAAGCTCTTCTTCAAACGTCTTTGTTTTTACAAATTTAGAGGGATCTAATGCTGAAAAAATCGTCATAAATGAGTTTTTTGTTTTGAAAATAAAGAAAATATTTCTGCGTCTTGGTATATAATTTTCACTTCTATGCCTTTTCCTTCCAGCAAAGGGGTAGCAGCTTATCCAAAGAGCCATTTGGTGACGAATTTTAGCCGCCTAATTGGAGAGGGGCCGGTATTGTGTTCATGAGTTTTACTCAAAGTTAAAAGTCAGTGTTAAAAGTTATGTTGAAGACATCTGGTTATGAACTTAATATAAATGCTTGGTTAGTAGTTTTCAACAACGCGTTTCTGAATAATGTGATTATGTATGAGTAAATTTTAAGTTATTTTCAAATTAAATCAAGTTCAAATTGCAATTGTTCTTCACCCATATTTCAAATAAAGTGCCCACTGAATCTTGTTTTTAAACTTCTAAGCGATATTTCAATAGCATATATATTTGTTCTAAAGTCACTGCTTATAGATTATTAAGGATGTTATCTCTCTTTGATATTGCAATTTTCCCAAAGAATAGTATATTAGTAGTATACGGGTGCCTATAGGCGGCGGAAGTGACGTCAGACCACGTGACCGGAAGTGGGCGTGTCCGAATGACGTGCGGACGTGACGTATCGTTTGTTTACATTTTGGACTTGGAATTTTTTTTGTCATCGTGCAGGCGTTGAGTTGTTTCAAGATGGCGTCGTTTTGTTGGAGTTGTGTTGCCATGGTGATGAATCACTCGTAGTGCCATCTGGTGGAGAAATTCGAAACCCCATTATTTTTAATTAAAAAGGAATTTCTTGGATTCGAACCGAGGACCATAGGATCCGAAGTCAAGTGCGCTATCCGTTAGGCTGTAAGAGAGTTAACTATGGGCGGTGAATTAATGTAGTGTTGGATTTTTTTTTCTCTTTTGGACTTGTATTTTTTCTTAGTATTAGGAATGGGTTATTTTTAGAAAATGGTTTGAATAATTGCATAGGGGTTTTAATAAATGCTTTTTCAAAATGACTTATGGCGCCATCTGGTGATTTTAAAAGTAATTAATCTAAGGAACGAATTGATTTCTTAATGTTTTTACTTTATTCATGACCGGTGACGTCAGTGTGTTTACGTTTGGGACTTGGATTTTTTTTCCTTCTGAGATTTCGATGTGACGTCACGATTATGTCCATCGAGCAAGTCTGAACTTGAAAAAGTCTACTCACAATTCTTTATGTTATGAGTATGGTAAATTGTTTACAGATCGTGAAGACTGGGCATACTTCCGTCGATTGGAAAACGAATTAACGTATTAAAAAAAGACGAAATTTAGAAATTTTAGGTCAAAAATATACTGTGCCTTGTCAACTTGTAGCATACGAAGACG
Organism: Meta bourneti; assembly: GCA_933210815.1. Taxonomy (NCBI): domain Eukaryota; kingdom Metazoa; phylum Arthropoda; class Arachnida; order Araneae; family Tetragnathidae; genus Meta; species Meta bourneti. Next base: position 71,964,416 of record OW119928.1, read on the forward strand.
AAGGAATAAGCTATACTTTTAGTGGGTCTTCTATTGCAGCCAAGCCTTGATCTCCTTAAGTATTGGAAATAAAGGGAGAAATGGAGCGAATAATTGGTGCAAGATTTAATTTTGAGTTGGTGAACCGTTATAAAGATGATAAGGACTGCATAGTTGCCCATAAAAACAACGAGAAGGACTTGGAACTTTATGCACCCATAGCGTCTGTTTCATTTGGGCAGAAAAGACAATTTGTGTTTTCTAACTACAATTGTTTAAAAATTGTTCTGGAAAATGGAAGTTTGCTTGGAATGAAGTATCCAACAAACCAATTTTGGTTTCACGTTTCGTAAAATTCTAGCGTAAATAAGCAATAATCCACTTATGTGCCCCCGAACTGGAACACATATACTGTATTTTGGATTGTTTGTTTTTTATTACATAGTTTTATAAATTGTCTTAAAATGCAAGATCTGAAATGAAATTTTTCTATGCTATAAAGATTTATGGTTTTTTTTAAGTTAGATGTTTTTACTCAAAAATTAATTATACATTAGATGCTATAAGACCTATTTTTTAACAGAAATTTTGTTTTAATTAATATACACTTAAGTAAGAGTAAAATTTTTGAAACTTTATAAGACCCATACTATGAATACGTTTTCTTGTACATTTGAAGAAGTTTTAGTATAAAAACCATTTATCCTATAAATCTAAATTAAATGTTATTTTTTAAATTCTCTTTCCTTGCATATTATTTTTTTACTTTGAATAAATCTTCATAAATTTTAGTGATTTAATTTATATTATATAGATTTACAAACCTGTTTTTGGATGAAATATAAGGATTTTATATTTTAAAAGTTAATGTTTTTACTCAAAAATTAATTATATATTAAATACTATTACACATATTTTTAATGTTGAAGATTTTAGAAAACATTTTACAATTGAAACATATGCATTACATATTATGACAAACACTTAAATGGAGATCCATAAGGGAATATTGGAAATCTTTTTAATGCTTACACTTTCTATTTTAAATAAACTTTTGCTTGTCTTACCACATACACTGTATTTTGGATTATTTGATTTTTATTACCCATGGTCTTATAAATTTTCTTTTAAAATACAAGATCTGAAATGAAATTTTCCTTGATTTTAAGATTTATGTTTTACTCAAAAATTAATTATACATTAGATGCTATAGCACATATTTTATTACAGAATTTTTTAATATTATACACTTAAGTGAGCGTAAAATTTTTGAAACTTTACAAGACCCATATTATGAACATGTTTCCTTACACATTTGAAGTAGTGAAAAATAGTATTAAAACCCTTTATCCTGTAAAATCTAAATTAAATATTATTTTTAATTAATCTTTCCTTGCATATTATTGTTTACTTTAAATACATTTTCATTAATTTTAGTGATTTCATTTATATTATAAAGATTTACAAACTGTTTTTAACGAAATTTTCTTTGATATAAGGATTTTATATTTTAAAAGTTAGATGTTTTTTACACAAAAATTAATTATATATCAAATACTATTGCACGTATTATAACATTGAAGATTTTTAGAAAACGTTTAACAATTGAAATATATACTTTAAATATTATTACAAACATTTAAATACAATTTGCTTTTTATTTTTAATTTTACAATTGAGACATTTTTAAAAGTTTGGTTCTTAAAGTGTGTGTTTTATGCATAGTAAAAAAATTATTATAAAAAACCTGTAAGAGTAAAAAGAATTTTATGCATTAATTTCAAACTTTACAAGACCCATACCATGTTTCCGTGCACATTTGAAGTAGTGAAATATAGAATTAAAAACCATTTGTCCTTGAAGTTCTAAATTAAAAGTTATTTTTCTTTAATGCTTTTTCAAACCACACATTTTACTAAATATGAACTTTTATTTATTTGAAAACCTTATGCACATCGTACAATTAAATTGCACAGCAAAATACCAATACTGTACGAAGCTATGAAGTATTTTACAAGATACTTTGGTACTGTTTTCTTAATTTTAAGTGTTCTACATTGCTATGTTAAATGGATAGTAAGTGGTTTTTCTGTTTTTGAAAATAATGTGTGCACATCTGTGCTGCTAAGCAAATTAACTTTTGCCCTTTTCTTGATATTTAATGCATAATCTAAATATTTACTGACACCGCTGATAGTTTTACCCATGAGTAAAATTAAATAATAACTGAAAATTTTAAGTATTAATGTGAATTTTAAAATGAACAAATATTATTAAAATAATGGATTAAATCTGAATTTTATGTATTCTTAAAACAATCTCTGCAAAAACCAGCACAGACAATTCTTAAACAGATTGAAGGAAGCCACATGGAAACAAAGTTAATGGAAGCACTTTTTATAGAAAAAAACATAGTTCATATATTTTACACAAGTAATACATTGTAGTGTAAAAAATAACTTTAGTTTTTTACATACTTGCACAGACGCATATTTCCGACAAGCCAATTATTCGATGCCGCCACCTAAACTTTTGGGCAATGCAAATTATTTTTGTGATGACCACATGATAGTTTTTGGAAATCAAGTTGATATTCGGAAGTAATACATCTAAGCGTTTCTTTTCCATATGACCACCTTTGTAAGCAACTAGGTACTGAGTGGCCCTCTTGGTCTGATCGTACAATTCTAAAAGCTTAGAGTCTAAACTTTCTAAGGGAGCACAATTTGCTATGTCATGAGACTGAAATGAAGAGTACATACGTAATTTTTAACATATCACACAGTTGTACGATCTTTGCACTAAGTTTATGCTCAGACGATAAGTTAAAACGAATACTTGAAGCTACTTGCGATTTTTTTACAGCGATGTATGCATATTTACGTACTAAGAAACTTTCTTGAGTCTGAAATCCATCAAAATCCACAATTTCACAAATATTAAGCATTGCTATTGAAAAGCGTTAGCTGTTCTTGGAAAAATAATTGTAAACTGGAGGCCACGAAGAACTGGACTATATAACACCATACACTTACTAATCATACTAATCAGTAAAGTTAAAATTTATCTTTTGCGTTCCATAGTTACTCACAAAAGATAAGACTAAGTGAAGAATGTACATACTCAGAAAACATGGTGTTTGTGATAATGCGCGAAATAAAATTTTGTGTTATAATACAAGAAGATTTTAACGAAAGGATATACTTAAATGTGCGTTTGATTTTTTTTACTCTACCACGTTTATGCGCCTAATGCAATTCAATTCTACGACTAAACTTGAGCAAGAAAAAAATATAACCAAATATAATTTATAAGAGAAACGCATTTTGACTTTCTTTAAAACGAGAACTTTAAAGTATACTGAATTCTCTTGATTCTGCAGTTTTATGTTTTTTCTAAAATTACATCAACGAATTGAATTATTTATTTGTGGGCACACACAAGTCTTTGCCCTTGTTGAAAGGAAACTAGTATCTTTGACAAGTATCAGATTTTTAAAAATTGATTAAGAGAAGAACCTTTTTTCATGGAATTTAATTCAATCTGCACCATAATTTTACACTTAAGAGTAATAGAGCATAATATAGTTTTAAGGAAAATGAATAACCATTATGCAAATTTGAAGCCAAAAGTTCCAAGCATGTCTATGCGCCTATCTACGTTTAGAGATTGGCCAACGCACAGACGTTGACCTTAGAGACCTAGCCGAAAACGGATTGTATTATACTGGTGTCTTGGACGTGATCAGGTGCTATTGGTGTGGCGAAGGGGCTTGAAAATTGGTAAAAAGAAGATGTAGTGAGACACAAACACAAAGTTTTATCCAAAATGTTTGGTAGCCCATAGATGAAATTGTACAGGTGCTGGATGAAATCAACAACAATAATACCAATGATTTTATAAAAAACCCGATGTATAGCTTTACCCCTTATACAACGACAAGGACGAACGACTTTGAAAAATTTGCAAGGAATCGGAAAATGAATGCTACTTTACAGCCTTGCGGTCATTTGGTGACATGCATGAGATGTACGAAGAGTCTTTCAACGTCCGCACGTCATTCGGACACGCCCACTTCCGGTCACGTGGTGTGACGTCACTTGTCCCGCCCACTTCCGGTCACGTGGTCTGTCACTTCCGCCGCCTATAGGCACCCGTATACTACTTATATTTGTATTCAACGGTTTAAAGAATTTGCTAGAAAACAAATATTCAAATGTACCCCATTCTTTGTACTGATTCTGATCCTTTATTTGCTCCTTGTGCGCAAGATTTACACGTTAAATTATATTTTTTAGCATTTGCGCATGTTAACGCCTCATTCCGAATTGTAAAATATTTGTATTTTATTCATGTTCTTTTCTGTAATCGCACCCAATATTTCATATTCTTAATCGTATCAGAATTCATGCATTGTCATCTATCGATGTTCATTTACTAAGAATAAGTAGCAACTAGAATAAAAGGAACAGTTGTTCTTGTGACATCTAGCACTCGCAGAATAGGCGTAGTCCGTGTAGCATCTCGCAGATATCATGCAATAAAGTAGTGTTTGTAACTACGTCGCACTTTCTTTTCTCAAAATACCATCGCATCGCATTCATCACCATAAAATTGGTCCGTCGATCCGGAGAATCAGTGCCTATTTGGATTATTTCGCATCAGATTTACTCTTTGCAATCTAGAACTTTCGTTTTGTGATCAGAAAATATGCTTAACAACTTCCTAGTATCATCACACATATTACTAACTTTGTACTTGTTCTGAATCGGGACTATTGCTGGCGTCTCATCGAACTGAGTGTATCCTGCAGTTGGGCTTAGAAAGAGGTAGGAGTCTTTATTCTTTCGCATAGTTTTGTTTTGAAATATAGATGATCTTAAAATGTTTAAAGTCAAAAGAGCGCCAATTCGTTCAAATGTCTCGAAATTAATAATAAAGGCTGAAAATTCAATTTACGGCAATAGCGATGATAAAACAGCTATTTTAGAAATTCAAGAACATTTAATTTTAAAGGAAGGAAGCTTTAAACTATCTTAATTCTTAAATAGAAGAAGCGATAACCGATTCCGATGATTTCGAATCCGAAATCACCGCAAGTGAGGAATATAGTGAAAAAATAATCAGCACTATGTTTAAAATTAAAACATGTTCAAAACTTTGAAAACCAATCTAATGCACCCGATAAACCCCTCAAGTGCTTACTCAAACGCAGTCGTGTATTGGTTTTAAAATACCAGAAATTCCACTTCCCCAGTTTTCTGGGAAGTGTGAAGAATTTTCCACATTTAAAATGAAATTCAATAGCATTTTAACAGAAAATAAGCTATTATCGGAAGATCAAAAACTTTGCTATTTAACGCAAGCAATAACGGGTGAAGCCAAAAGTTTAATAACAACGAGAGATACGTTTTCGTCTCTTTTTCACGCGTTAGAAGAACGATACGAAAACAAACGGTTGATTGTAGAAACTCACATTAAAGGAATTGTAAATTTAGAAAAACTTGTGTATGAGTCATCCAAAGATTTAAGAAACATAATTGATCAAATTAAGAAACACATTCGTGCACTTACGTGCAAATGAACTTTCTGATGTTTTGATTTCAAATATAATAACGCAAAAGCTTGTTAGAGAAACTCTTAAGCAATATGAACAAAGCATAACTTCTAACGAAGTTCCAAAGTTGGATGATTTATTGACGTTCCTAGAAAAGCGTTCGCAAGTACTTAACAGTATCGGAAAGAATAATTTAATGAAACCGAAGATGATTCATGACAGGAATAATAAGTCAAGGTCATTTATTGTAAAGGAAAGCAATCCCACATAGTCCTGCGTTCTGTGCAAACAAACTCATCCTGTTTATAGATGTGAATCCTTCTTGAAATTACCCGTTGATAAGAGAATTGATACCGTTTCTAAAAACAAATGCTGTATCAACTGTTTAAGCAATCAACATAGAATATCTAATCGCCGTTCCAGTCATTTTTGCAAGCATTGCAATCTTAATCACAATTATCTTCTATGTAAGAAGGCTAACTCTTTAGGAATTCAGTTGGAGGATTTTCTCAGGCCATTCGTAATTCAACTCATGATTTAAATCCAAACGCGGCAGAATTTAAAGTTCAGGAAATACCAAAGTTATCTCCCTCATTGTCATGTACCACCACCAAACCAAAACAGTTCTTTCCAATAGTAACAATTTTGATTTTAAATCACTCTACTGGTACCTTTTTACCAGCTAGAGCAATTCTAGATTCTGGCAGCATGTCAAATATTGTTACTTCAGAATTTACAAATCGTTTAGTTCTTCAAAAAAAATAATTTTTGTGTTTCCAGTCTAGGCGGACGGGAAACTTCTGTCAAAACGCAAATAAATGCAACTATTTCCAACGTCAATGGATCATTCTCTGCAACTTTCAATTTTCTAATTGTCTCCAAAATAACAGATATTCTTCCTGCCACTAAACTAAATTTGGAAAATATAGAAATTCCTCAATTAGCAGGCATGAATTTTGCAATCCCTGGCAAGATAGATATGCTCCTCGGAGCAGAGATATTTTTCGATGTCTTGAGGGAAGGGCAATCTCGCACGTCCGACAGTCAAATTACATATCGCAATACAGTTTTCGGGTACATCGCAACTGGTTCCATTGATTCCAGAACTCGTATTCCGCATTGTGGTTTTATTTCGCATACTCAGAATATTGATGAATGTCTGCAAAAGTTTTGGCAATTGGAAACTATCGATGACAAAACCGAAATTCCAATAAGGAAGAGGAGTTTTGTGAAGATCACTTCCGTTTAACCCACAGACGCAATGAAGAAGGAAGATATGTAGTACGAATGCCCATTAAAGAACTTGACAAGCTGGGAGAGTCCAGAGTTTTGGCAGAGAGAAGACTCAATCAACTATGGCGAAGATTAGGTGAAAATACAGAAATGAAAAACCTGTATCTTGAATTTATGCATACTTACTTGGACTTAGGCCACATGGAAGAAGTTGAAACGCGTACGAGTGAAGAATCAACTAAGCCAATGTACTACCTTCCGCATCATGGGATTCTTAGACCAGGCAAACAAACAACGAAGCTTCGAGTTGTTTTCAACGCTTCAGCAGCTACAACCACAGGCACAAGTCTGAGTGATCTTCTCTTAAAAGGTGCGGTTAAGGAAGATATCTTTGAAATCATGACAAGATTTCGCAAGTATAGATTCGCATTCACCACTGACATTCGAATGATGTATCGTCAGATCCTGTTAGATGAAATGCAGTGGGATCTTATAAGAATTATGTGGAAAACGGAGGAAAACGCAAAACCGATCACTTATAGACTTAAAACAGTGACTTATGGTACTTCCAGTGCTCCTTTTCTCGCAATCAGAACCCTAAAACAGTTAACATTGGACGAAGCAGCAAGGTTTCCTTTGGCGTCCCAAGCACTATCACAAGATGTGTATATGGATGATATAGTCTCGGGTGCACAAGATCTCGACCCTGCCAAGAAAGAATACTTCAGAAGGTCATACTTCAAGGTTATGCGGATGCTTCTCAATCAGCATATGGTGCAGTTGTGTACCTGCAGTGCACCAGCCAGGATGGAACCACCGCAACCAAACTTATCACCAGTAAATCTCGTGTAGCTCCAATTAAGGTGATATCTATCCCCCGTCTTAAACTATCTGCTTGCCTACTTTTATCCCATTTAGTGAAGAAAATCATTGCGTCCCTGAAAATGACTATCGATGAAATACTTTTGCATACAGATTCAACTATCGCACTAGTAGTATGGGGGTCACTTGAGCGCCTTTTCCAAGATGGCCGCCGTTTGATAAGGAGTTGACTGCTGATAAGGAGTTGGGGAAGATTGCTGATAAGGAGAGGGTGATGCCTTGAGGTGGTGACGTCATTGTAAAGATGGCGTTGTTGGAGTTGCCATGGTAATGAATCAAAAGTAGCTCCATCTGGTAGGGGGAATGAGAAACCCTATTATTTTGAATTAAAAAGGAATTTCGTGGATTCGAACTGGGGACCATGGGATCTGTAGTCCAGTGCGCTATCCGTTAGGCTGTAAGAGAGTTAGCTTTGGGTGGTGAATTAATGTAGTGTTTGCTTTTTCTTAGTACTAGGAATGCGTTATGGGACTTGGTTTTATTTGATGATTTTTTATTTTCCAATTAGTTGTAAGTGTGTTGGACTGGTGGCGCCATCTAGTGATTTTAAAAGAAGTTAATCTAAGGAACTTTCTTATTTTTGTCATTCATTCTGGGAATGTGCTATTTTTAGAAAATGGTTTGAACAATTGTGGTACAGCCATCTGGTGGTGGAAGAAGTAACAATTAGTTTTAAAAGATTTATTTTCTAGCTCTAGACTTGTAGCTTGATACTTTAGACTGGAGAATTTTTTTTTAAGAAAATTTTATAAAGACAGATTTGAACCCGGCAAAAGGTAATCGCGGCCGCCCGTTTTACACAAGCACTTTAACCGTTCGACCACCTACTTTTTAGAATACATATAGAATACTAACTCGTGAATTTACAGCTTAAGGGAGTGAAAGTATGTGTTTTTTTTCCTTGAGAATAGTGCCCTTATGAAGAATGAATATGAATATAAAAACAAATAAAGTTGAATTTATAAACCTTAGCTATATAACAAGTTTATTACCAAGATTTTAAAGTATGCGAATTGTATGTAATGACAGGAAAAGTATCAGAATATAGAAGACTCTGGAACTTGTGACAATATGACTAAGGATTTATGTGTAGATTAATTAAGATAACAGAAGGAGTTAAACACGTAGTCACCGATAGGATACAAGCTTAAGTAAATGAGAAAGCTTTTAAACGCATTGCTATTTAGGAGAATGGTGTTGTTTTTCTGATTGTGAGAAAAGCAAATGAAACTACATCATGCCAATGAATCACATATGACATGCCCGAACTGGAACTTTCTATAGGGGTTTTAGCTATGAAATAGTGACGAAGGGATTATCTTAATACTCTAACGTTGGAACTCGGAACATAAGTAATTGAGGCCAACCAATATATGCGAAGATTTTAAGCGTATGAACACTACATGTAAGATAGAATTTATAATACGGAAACCTTTTTTATATTTTAATGAATTTATATACAACATGAGCTTGAAGAAAATGTGAATGTTTAAGGGTGAATGTTTTGTAGGGAAAATTATTATTATTACAATTTGAGGGGAGGACTTTGAGATATGAATAGGACACACAGGCATAACGGTGTATGAAACATTACATTTTTAGGTAAATAAGAAGTAACTAACCAAAGATTTATAGTATACATATTATAAGCGATGGCAAGGAACCGTATAAGATTGATATTATTAGAAGCCTCTGGAACTTGTGAGAATATGACTAAGGATTGTTTTTGCACGTGTAAGTTAATTAAGATAACAGAAGGAACGGAGTTAAACACCGAGTCACAGATAACGATAGAAACTATTTGATAATAAGAGGCTTTTTAAAGCATAGTTGGAGCATCTTGGGTCTTTGAATTACTTTGCATCTTGTTTTGGGGTTTTTCTGCCCTTTTTTACTGTTTTTAAATAAATCATGGATTCTAAGGACATTAGACCTGCAAAGAAAATGCGTGCAGACAAAGAACTGTGTTTGCAGAAATATTGTAAAGATTCTTTATGTTATGAGTATGGTAAACTGTTTACAGATCGTGAAGGCTGGGCATATTTTTGTCGATTGGAAAACGAATTAACGTACTTAAAGAAAGAGGAAACTACTATTGAAATTTATGGTAAAAAATGTACTGTGCCTCGGCAACTTGTAGCATACGGAGACGTAGGAATAAGCTATGCCTTTAGCGGATCTTGTATTGCAGCCAAGCCTTGGTCTCCTTTACTATTGGAAATAAAGGCAGAAGTGGAACGAATAATTGGCACAAGATTTAATTTTGTGTTGGTGAACCGTTATAAAGATGGTAAGGACTGTATAGGTGCCCATAAAGACAATGAGAAGGACTTGGATCTTAATGCACCCATAGCGTCTGTTTCATTTGGACAGAAAAGGCAATTTGTGTTTTCTAGAAAGAACTACAATTCTCTAAAAATTGTTCTGGAAAATGGAAGCTTGCTTGTGATGAAGTATCCAACAAACCAATTTTGGTTTCACAGCTTGCCCCGTGGGGATGCATTATGGCCTAGAATAAACTTAACGTTTCGTAAAATTCTTGTATAAAGCAGCGATAAACCACTTATGTGCCCCCGAACTAGAACTCAGTGTCGTACACTAGACGATATTTGGACAACGTTGCAATTTATCTTTGTCTTTCTGAATAGTATTTTTATAAATGCTTATATCTTGTTGTTTTTAAATAAATTTTTTAGCGTGTCTTACCACATATTCTGTATTTAGGACTTTTTTATTACATAATTTTATAAATTGTTTTTAAAATGCAAGATCTGAAATGAAATTTTTCTTTGCTATAAAGATTTATGTTTTTAAGTTAGATGTTTTTACTCAAAAATTAATTATACATTAGATGTTATAGCACATATTTTCAATGCAGAAATTTTGTTTTAAGTATTGTACACACTTAAGTAAGAGTAAACTTTTGAAAACTTTACAAGACCCGTACTATGAACGTACACATTTTGAATAAGTTGTAATTGTATTGAAATCATTTATGCTATAAAATCCAAACCAACTGTTATTTTTTAATTAATCTTTCCTTGCATATTTTTTTTAAATAAATCTTCCTAAATTTTAGTGATTTAATTTTTATTATACAGATTTACAAACTGTTTTTGGTTGAAATATAAGGATTTATATTTTTAAAAATTAGATGCTTTTACTCTTAATTATATATTAGATACTATTACACATATTATTATTACATTGAAGATTTTTAAAAAACGTTTAACAATTGAAAAAATATATATACTTTAAATATTATTACAAACATTTAAATGCAATTTGCTTTTTATTTTTAATTTTACAATTAAGACATTATTTAAAAGTTTGATTCTTAAAGTGTGTTTTATGCATAGTAAAAAATAATTATAAAAACCTGTAAGAGTAATTTTTTTTTGCTTTTATTTGAAACTTTGCAAGACCCATACCATGTTTCCTTGCACATTTGAAGTCGTGAAAAATAGTTTATTAAAACCATTTGTCCTTGAAGTTCTAAATTAAATGTCCTTTTTCTTTTATGCTTTTGCAAACCACACATTTTACTAAATATGAACTTCCTTTTATTTGAAAACCTTATGCATATTGTGCAGTTTAAATTGCAGAGCAAAATTCCAATACTGTACGAAGCTATAAAGTATTTTACAAGATATTTCATATTGTTCTCTTAATTTACATCTAATTCATTACTACGTTAAAGTGGATAGCATGTGAGTTTTCTGTTTTTAAAAATAATGTGTGCACATCTGTACTGCTAAGCAAATTAACTTCTGCCTTTTCTTGATATTTAATGCATAATCTAAATATTTACGCACACCGCTGATAGTTTTACACATGAGTAAAATTAAATAATAACTGAAATTTTAAATATTAGTGTGAATTTTAAAATGAACAAATATTGCTGACATATTGGATTAAATCTGAATTCTATGTATTCTCAAAACAACAATGCAAGAAAAAACAGAGACACTTCTTAAACAGATTGAAGGAAGTCACATGGAAACAAAGTAAATTAGAACACTTTTTAATAGAAAAAAACATTGATTCATATATTTTACAAAACTAATACATTGTAGTAAAAAAGAACTTATTTTTACATACTTGCATTTTTTAAGAGACACATGTTTACGACGAGCCAATTATTAAATGCCATCACCTCAGCTTTGGGGCAATGCAAATTATTTTTGTGATGACCACATGATAGTTTTTGGATCTTTTTGTTGCTACTTAGTGCACATAGTACATCGAATTTGGGACACCCGTATTGTTCCAAGTTGATATTCGGAATATTCAATGCATCTAGGCGTTTCTTTTCCACACAACCACCTTTGTAAGCAACTAGGTACTGAGTGGCACTCTTGGTCTGCTCGTACAATTCTAAAAGCTTAGAGTCTAAACTTTCTAAAGGAGACACACTTTCCCATGCCATGGGACAGAAAGGGGGACCACATATGTAATTTTCAACATATCGAACAGTTTTTTTATCTTTTGCACTCAGTTTATGCTTATAAGGCGATAAGTTAAAACGAATACTTGAAGCTACTTACGATTTTATGGCGATGTATACGTATTTACGTACTAAGAAACCCTCTTGAGTCTGAAATCCGTCAAAATGCACAATTACACAAATATTAAACATTGCTATTGAAATGTGTTAGCTGTTCTTGGAAAAAGAATTGTAAATTAGAGGCACGAAGAACTGCACTATATACACTTACTAAACAGTGAATAACACCATACACTTACTAACCAGTAAAATTAAAATTTATTGTATTCTTAGCTTTTGTGAGTAACTACGAACGCTTAAGTGAAGAATGTACTCAGAAAACTTGTACTTGTGATAATGCGCCAAGTAAAATTGTGTGTTGTAATGCAAGAAGATTTTAACGAAAGGATATGTTTAAATGTGCATATGATTTTTTTGTTTTTACTCTACCACTAGTATCTTCGACAAGTACCAGATTTTTTAAAAAAATTGACGAAGAGAACCTTTTCAACACAATCTGCACTCTAATTTTACACTTAAGAGTAACAGAGCATAATATAATTTTAAGGAAAATGAGTAATTAGCACGTAAATTTGAAGCCTAAAGTTCCAAACATGTCTATGCTCAATAAACGTCTATCTACGTTTAGAGATTGGCCACGCACAGATGTTGACATTAGGGACCTGGCCGAAAATGGATTGTATTACACGGGTGTCTCGGACGGAGTTAAGTGCTATTGGTGTGGAGGAGGGCTTGAAAATTGGCAAAAGGAGGATGTAGTCAGACACGAACACATAAAGTTTTATCCAAAATGTTTGGTAGCCCAACAAGGACCGATTGTTGACCCTAGACTAAAAGAAACACCCATAGATGAAATTGTACAGGTGTTGGATGAAACAAACAATAATGCCTATGTTTTTATAAAACCTGATGTAAAACTTTACTCCTCATACAACGACAAGGACGAACGACTTTGTAAAATTTGCATGGAATCGGAAATGGATGCTACTTTACAGCCTTGCGGTCATCTGGTGACATGCATGAGATGTACGAAGAGTCTCTCAACGTGTCCTATGTGCCGAACCAAAATTTTACATAAAATTAAAACGTACATTTGTTACTAAATAGTCTATTTATTAGTACATGTAGTAGATACAATTTCAAGTGATTTATTGAACACAGTGTGGAAGAATTGTAAAAGGGTGGTTTTGAGTTGAATGTCATGAAATTAACACTCGTACTACAGCAAAAAAGACTAATAAGGAAGTTTAAGACTTTTCTAAAAAGCATAAGACTTTTATCAAGGACTTGTGGAAAAAATCTTGTAGGAAAGACCTTTTTACCCCTTATAAATATATTGACTATTTTTATTATTATTTGTTGTTTGTTCATTACATGTTAAACCTATTTACTAAAGAGGAATTTTAAAATGCCTTAAAAAAAGGAGTTACTAAATGCTTTAGGAAAAATGTGTAAATGTACTTTAATGCAAGAAAAAGAACGCTTGAAATAAATATTCATCTAGCTATTATTTTTAGTACTTATCAATCATCTTGGTGTATTGTTTATTTTCTAAATTAAACCTTTCGTACTTTTAAATCTCAAAACAAAAAGAAAGGAAAAGTAACCATCTAGAATAGTAAACACCAAATTAAAAAAAAAACATTTTTAAAAATATTTTCTTATAATTTTTTACCTTTGCCTCTTTTTGTTGTTGAATAAACATTGTCATACAAAATTAGTATATTTGTTGTGTAGAATATTTTTTGAAAACACTGAATTGAAGAAAAAAAATCATTTATTGAAAAAAGAATCAACAGTTTATATATATTTGTAACAACATATCTTACAGGTCTTTTACATACATCTCTCTAACAGTATTGAAAATATCAGTGGTATTCAAATTCTCAAAAACATTTTCCTCCATTATTATGTAATAAAAGTTTAACAGTTTATTGCTCTGTCTTACAAAATTAATAGCAAACTCTTTCCAGTTAACAACACATAAAGCAAGGGCGAAAAATTCGCAAAAGCGTTCGTCAACGCTCATTCGTCATACATTTATGTACAGATTGTTGTTAACTGGAAAGAGTTTGCTATTAATTTTGTAAGTCAGAGCAATAAACTGTTAAACTTTTATTACATAATAATGGAGGAAAATGTTTTTGAGAATTTGAATACCACTGATATTTTCAATACTGTTAGAGAGATGTATGTAAAAGACCTGTAAGATATGTTGTTACAAATATATATAAACTGTTGATTCTTTTTTCAATAAATGATTTTTTTTCTTCAATTCAGTGTTTTCAAAAAATATTCTACACAACAAATATACTAATTTTGTATGACAATGTTTATTCAACAACAAAAAGAGGCAAAGGTAAAAAATTATAAGAAAATATTTTTAAAAATGTTTTTTTTTTAATTTGGTGTTTACTATTCTAGATGGTTACTTTTCCTTTCTTTTTGTTTTGAGATTTAAAAGTACGAAAGGTTTAATTTAGAAAATAAACAATACACCAAGATGATTGATAAGTACTAAAAATAATAGCTAGATGAATATTTATTTCAAGCGTTCTTTTTCTTGCATTAAAGTACATTTACACATTTTTCCTAAAGCATTTAGTAACTCCTTTTTTTAAGGCATTTTAAAATTCCTCTTTAGTAAATAGGTTTAACATGTAATGAACAAACAACAAATAATAATAAAAATAGTCAATATATTTATAAGGGGTAAAAAGGTCTTTCCTACAAGATTTTTTCCACAAGTCCTTGATAAAAGTCTTATGCTTTTTAGAAAAGTCTTAAACTTCCTTATTAGTCTTTTTTGCTGTAGTACGAGTGTTAATTTCATGACATTCAACTCAAAACCACCCTTTTACAATTCTTCCACACTGTGTTCAATAAATCACTTGAAATTGTATCTACTACATGTACTAATAAATAGACTATTTAGTAACAAATGTACGTTTTAATTTTATGTAAAATTTTGGTTCGGCACATAGGACACGTTGAGAGACTCTTCGTACATCTCATGCATGTCACCAGATGACCGCAAGGCTGTAAAGTAGCATCCATTTCCGATTCCATGCAAATTTTACAAAGTCGTTCGTCCTTGTCGTTGTATGAGGAGTAAAGTTTTACATCAGGTTTTATAAAAACATAGGCATTATTGTTTGTTTCATCCAACACCTGTACAATTTCATCTATGGGTGTTTCTTTTAGTCTAGGGTCAACAATCGGTCCTTGTTGGGCTACCAAACATTTTGGATAAAACTTTATGTGTTCGTGTCTGACTACATCCTCCTTTTGCCAATTTTCAAGCCCTCCTCCACACCAATAGCACTTAACTCCGTCCGAGACACCCGTGTAATACAATCCATTTTCGGCCAGGTCCCTAATGTCAACATCTGTGCGTGGCCAATCTCTAAACGTAGATAGACGTTTATTGAGCATAGACATGTTTGGAACTTTAGGCTTCAAATTTACGTGCTAATTACTCATTTTCCTTAAAATTATATTATGCTCTGTTACTCTTAAGTGTAAAATTAGAGTGCAGATTGTGTTGAAAAGGTTCTCTTCGTCAATTTTTTTAAAAAATCTGGTACTTGTCGAAGATACTAGTGGTAGAGTAAAAACAAAAAAATCATATGCACATTTAAACATATCCTTTCGTTAAAATCTTCTTGCATTACAACACACAATTTTACTTGGCGCATTATCACAAGTACAAGTTTTCTGAGTACATTCTTCACTTAAGCGTTCGTAGTTACTCACAAAAGCTAAGAATACAATAAATTTTAATTTTACTGGTTAGTAAGTGTATGGTGTTATTCACTGTTTAGTAAGTGTATATAGTGCAGTTCTTCGTGCCTCTAATTTACAATTCTTTTTCCAAGAACAGCTAACACATTTCAATAGCAATGTTTAATATTTGTGTAATTGTGCATTTTGACGGATTTCAGACTCAAGAGGGTTTCTTAGTACGTAAATACGTATACATCGCCATAAAATCGTAAGTAGCTTCAAGTATTCGTTTTAACTTATCGCCTTATAAGCATAAACTGAGTGCAAAAGATAAAAAAACTGTTCGATATGTTGAAAATTACATATGTGGTCCCCCTTTCTGTCCCATGGCATGGGAAAGTGTGTCTCCTTTAGAAAGTTTAGACTCTAAGCTTTTAGAATTGTACGAGCAGACCAAGAGTGCCACTCAGTACCTAGTTGCTTACAAAGGTGGTTGTGTGGAAAAGAAACGCCTAGATGCATTGAATATTCCGAATATCAACTTGGAACAATACGGGTGTCCCAAATTCGATGTACTATGTGCACTAAGTAGCAACAAAAAGATCCAAAAACTATCATGTGGTCATCACAAAAATAATTTGCATTGCCCCAAAGCTGAGGTGATGGCATTTAATAATTGGCTCGTCGTAAACATGTGTCTCTTAAAAAATGCAAGTATGTAAAAATAAGTTCTTTTTTACTACAATGTATTAGTTTTGTAAAATATATGAATCAATGTTTTTTTCTATTAAAAAGTGTTCTAATTTACTTTGTTTCCATGTGACTTCCTTCAATCTGTTTAAGAAGTGTCTCTGTTTTTTCTTGCATTGTTGTTTTGAGAATACATAGAATTCAGATTTAATCCAATATGTCAGCAATATTTGTTCATTTTAAAATTCACACTAATATTTAAAATTTCAGTTATTATTTAATTTTACTCATGTGTAAAACTATCAGCGGTGTGCGTAAATATTTAGATTATGCATTAAATATCAAGAAAAGGCAGAAGTTAATTTGCTTAGCAGTACAGATGTGCACACATTATTTTTAAAAACAGAAAACTCACATGCTATCCACTTTAACGTAGTAATGAATTAGATGTAAATTAAGAGAACAATATGAAATATCTTGTAAAATACTTTATAGCTTCGTACAGTATTGGAATTTTGCTCTGCAATTTAAACTGCACAATATGCATAAGGTTTTCAAATAAAAGGAAGTTCATATTTAGTAAAATGTGTGGTTTGCAAAAGCATAAAAGAAAAAGGACATTTAATTTAGAACTTCAAGGACAAATGGTTTTAATAAACTATTTTTCACGACTTCAAATGTGCAAGGAAACATGGTATGGGTCTTGCAAAGTTTCAAATAAAAGCAAAAAAAAATTACTCTTACAGGTTTTTATAATTATTTTTTACTATGCATAAAACACACTTTAAGAATCAAACTTTTAAATAATGTCTTAATTGTAAAATTAAAAATAAAAAGCAAATTGCATTTAAATGTTTGTAATAATATTTAAAGTATATATATTTTTTCAATTGTTAAACGTTTTTTAAAAATCTTCAATGTAATAATAATATGTGTAATAGTATCTAATATATAATTAAGAGTAAAAGCATCTAATTTTTAAAAATATAAATCCTTATATTTCAACCAAAAACAGTTTGTAAATCTGTATAATAAAAATTAAATCACTAAAATTTAGGAAGATTTATTTAAAAAAAAATATGCAAGGAAAGATTAATTAAAAAATAACAGTTGGTTTGGATTTTATAGCATAAATGATTTCAATACAATTACAACTTATTCAAAATGTGTACGTTCATAGTACGGGTCTTGTAAAGTTTTCAAAAGTTTACTCTTACTTAAGTGTGTACAATACTTAAAACAAAATTTCTGCATTGAAAATATGTGCTATAACATCTAATGTATAATTAATTTTTGAGTAAAAACATCTAACTTAAAAACATAAATCTTTATAGCAAAGAAAAATTTCATTTCAGATCTTGCATTTTAAAAACAATTTATAAAATTATGTAATAAAAAAGTCCTAAATACAGAATATGTGGTAAGACACGCTAAAAAATTTATTTAAAAACAACAAGATATAAGCATTTATAAAAATACTATTCAGAAAGACAAAGATAAATTGCAACGTTGTCCAAATATCGTCTAGTGTACGACACTGAGTTCTAGTTCGGGGGCACATAAGTGGTTTATCGCTGCTTTATACAAGAATTTTACGAAACGTTAAGTTTATTCTAGGCCATAATGCATCCCCACGGGGCAAGCTGTGAAACCAAAATTGGTTTGTTGGATACTTCATCACAAGCAAGCTTCCATTTTCCAGAACAATTTTTAGAGAATTGTAGTTCTTTCTAGAAAACACAAATTGCCTTTTCTGTCCAAATGAAACAGACGCTATGGGTGCATTAAGATCCAAGTCCTTCTCATTGTCTTTATGGGCACCTATACAGTCCTTACCATCTTTATAACGGTTCACCAACACAAAATTAAATCTTGTGCCAATTATTCGTTCCACTTCTGCCTTTATTTCCAATAGTAAAGGAGACCAAGGCTTGGCTGCAATACAAGATCCGCTAAAGGCATAGCTTATTCCTACGTCTCCGTATGCTACAAGTTGCCGAGGCACAGTACATTTTTTACCATAAATTTCAATAGTAGTTTCCTCTTTCTTTAAGTACGTTAATTCGTTTTCCAATCGACAAAAATATGCCCAGCCTTCACGATCTGTAAACAGTTTACCATACTCATAACATAAAGAATCTTTACAATATTTCTGCAAACACAGTTCTTTGTCTGCACGCATTTTCTTTGCAGGTCTAATGTCCTTAGAATCCATGATTTATTTAAAAACAGTAAAAAAGGGCAGAAAAACCCCAAAACAAGATGCAAAGTAATTCAAAGACCCAAGATGCTCCAACTATGCTTTAAAAAGCCTCTTATTATCAAATAGTTTCTATCGTTATCTGTGACTCGGTGTTTAACTCCGTTCCTTCTGTTATCTTAATTAACTTACACGTGCAAAAACAATCCTTAGTCATATTCTCACAAGTTCCAGAGGCTTCTAATAATATCAATCTTATACGGTTCCTTGCCATCGCTTATAATATGTATACTATAAATCTTTGGTTAGTTACTTCTTATTTACCTAAAAATGTAATGTTTCATACACCGTTATGCCTGTGTGTCCTATTCATATCTCAAAGTCCTCCCCTCAAATTGTAATAATAATAATTTTCCCTACAAAACATTCACCCTTAAACATTCACATTTTCTTCAAGCTCATGTTGTATATAAATTCATTAAAATATAAAAAAGGTTTCCGTATTATAAATTCTATCTTACATGTAGTGTTCATACGCTTAAAATCTTCGCATATATTGGTTGGCCTCAATTACTTATGTTCCGAGTTCCAACGTTAGAGTATTAAGATAATCCCTTCGTCACTATTTCATAGCTAAAACCCCTATAGAAAGTTCCAGTTCGGGCATGTCATATGTGATTCATTGGCATGATGTAGTTTCATTTGCTTTTCTCACAATCAGAAAAACAACACCATTCTCCTAAATAGCAATGCGTTTAAAAGCTTTCTCATTTACTTAAGCTTGTATCCTATCGGTGACTACGTGTTTAACTCCTTCTGTTATCTTAATTAATCTACACATAAATCCTTAGTCATATTGTCACAAGTTCCAGAGTCTTCTATATTCTGATACTTTTCCTGTCATTACATACAATTCGCATACTTTAAAATCTTGGTAATAAACTTGTTATATAGCTAAGGTTTATAAATTCAACTTTATTTGTTTTTATATTCATATTCATTCTTCATAAGGGCACTATTCTCAAGGAAAAAAAAACACATACTTTCACTCCCTTAAGCTGTAAATTCACGAGTTAGTATTCTATATGTATTCTAAAAAGTAGGTGGTCGAACGGTTAAAGTGCTTGTGTAAAACGGGCGGCCGCGATTACCTTTTGCCGGGTTCAAATCTGTCTTTATAAAATTTTCTTAAAAAAAAATTTCTCCAGTCTAAAGTATCAAGCTACAAGTCTAGAGCTAGAAAATAAATCTTTTAAAACTAATTGTTACTTCTTCCACCACCAGATGGCTGTACCACAATTGTTCAAACCATTTTCTAAAAATAGCACATTCCCAGAATGAATGACAAAAATAAGAAAGTTCCTTAGATTAACTTCTTTTAAAATCACTAGATGGCGCCACCAGTCCAACACACTTACAACTAATTGGAAAATAAAAAATCATCAAATAAAACCAAGTCCCATAACGCATTCCTAGTACTAAGAAAAAGCAAACACTACATTAATTCACCACCCAAAGCTAACTCTCTTACAGCCTAACGGATAGCGCACTGGACTACAGATCCCATGGTCCCCAGTTCGAATCCACGAAATTCCTTTTTAATTCAAAATAATAGGGTTTCTCATTCCCCCTACCAGATGGAGCTACTTTTGATTCATTACCATGGCAACTCCAACAACGCCATCTTTACAATGACGTCACCACCTCAAGGCATCACCCTCTCCTTATCAGCAATCCTCCCCAACTCCTTATCAGCAGTCAACTCCTTATCAAACGGCGGCCATCTTGGAAAAGGCGCTCAAGTGACCCCCATACTACTCGCACTTGCTTGGATCAATACACCGACGAACAAACTGAAAACTTTCGTTGGTAACAGAGTGTCTCATATTCAAAGTTTGACTGAACATTATCAGTGAAACATGTATCATCTTGCAACAATCCGGCGGATATTATTTCCCGTAGAGCTTATCCTCAGGACATTAGAGACAACAAACTGTGGTGGCATGGTCCACCATCAAGTGAAGACATTCAAAGTAGCAATGACGTTTTAGAAGACAAGACTTACTTGTGTGAACTGAAACGAACTGCAGACCTTTCTCTCACGGTTTCTTCCAATGCAGAATTTATCTCTAACTTCCTTAACCTCAGTAATAGTTTCGTTAAACTCATTCGTATTTTTAGTTTTATTTATAGGTTTATGAACAATGTAAAAGGTGGAAATCGTGTTACGAGTCCTCTTACAACCAAAGAACTCCAGAAGGCTAAACTTAACTTAATCAAATTTGTACAGGTATCTTGTTTTTCTGATGAAATAAGATCCCTTCAAAGGGAAGAATCTCTAAAGGGCCAGGTGAGTTCTTTGAACCCCTCTTTAGACAAGGATAATGTGCTTAGAGTTGGTGGTAGATTGTGTAATTCAGATGTCATTCAATGAAAAACACCCAATCCTACTTCCTAAGAATCATGGAATTACCATTCTAATAATGTTACATTTTCATATAAAATATATGCATGTGGGGGCACAAACCCTTCTTCAACTTGTTAGACGGGAATTTTGACTTTTGTGTGTAAGAAACACTGCCAGAAAGATAGTTCATGGCTGCGTCTCTTGTTTCAAAAGCAAACCCAAAAGTGTCGAACAAATCATGGGGAATCTACCGGCTTCTAGGGTTACTCCTAGTTTTCCTTTTAATAATGTAGGCATTGATTTTTTGGGCCCTTTTTTGTAAAGTATAAAGGTCAAAGAAAAGGGGTGTCTATATCGCTATTTTTATATGCTTTGCCACTAAGGCAGGTCATTTGGAAATCGTAACAGATTTAACGTCAGAAGCAATGATAGCTGCCCTTAAAAGATTTTTTAGTCGAAGAGGTAAAAGTTCTTCGATCTGTACAGATAATGCTACAAATTTTGTTGGATCATGTTCAGAGCTTAAAAGGTTACACAACCTTGTTAAAAGTCCTGATGATGTGTTAGCGAACTACTTGACCAATGAGGAGGTCGCTTGGAAATTCATTCCACCAAGGTCCCCAAATTTCTGTGGATTATGGGAGTCGGGTGTTAAGTCTTTCAAACATCATCTAAAGAGATGTTTTTGGTAAATCTCGTCTGACTTTAGAGGAGTTAGTTACTATCACAACACAAATTGAAGGCATTTTAAACAGCAGGCCACTTACTCCCACGTCTTCTGACCCAAACGATTTTGATGTCCTGACCCCTGACCACTTCCTCATAGGCCGTCCTCTCACAAACTTACATGAGCATGATCTATGTAGCATAAGATATAACTATTTGTCGAATTGGCAAAAATTAAGTAAATTTGTATAGATGATATGGCGCAAAGGGATGTTAGATTACATAAATAATTTACAAGCCAGACACAAATGGCAATTTACTAAAGACAACGTTGGTGTAGATTCAATGGTATTTATAAAGGATGATAATCTTCCTCCTTGCAAATGGACTATGGGTCGAATTCAACAAATAATTAAAGGTTCAGATGGTAAGGTAAGAGTAGTCATCTTAAAAACGCCTCAAGGAATTGTAAAATCAGGCATATATCGAAAATTTGTTTGATACCTGTATTGTAGTTCTTTCTTGTATATGTATAATTATTGACTGTGTTTAAATGTTAGTATATTTAAAGTGTTTTGAAATAACATTTCAACGTGGGACGGGATGTTAACTCCTCATTCCGAATTGTAAAATATTTGTATTTTATTCATGTTCTTTTCTGTAATCGCACCCAATATTTCATATTCTTAATCGTATCAGAATTCACGCATTGTCATCTATCGATGTTCATTTATTAAGAATAAGTAGCGACTAGAATAAAAGGAACAGTTGTTCTTGTGACATCTAGCACTCGCAGAATAGGCGTAGTCCGTGTAGCATCTCGCAGATATTATGTAATAAAGTAGTGTTTGTAACTACGTCGCACTTTCTTTTCTCAAAATACCATCGCATCGCATTTATTGTATCGCATTCATCACCAGCCCACTTAACGTTAGACAAATATATCGTATTTTATTCTCTTTTGTTACAGCACTATATATACCAGAACATTAATATGAAAGGATAATTGTCTTTTTAACAGAGTATAAGAAATTATATTTGTTATTTCGAGGATACGACACACACTAAAGTTATTTTGTTTGTTGCTATAGAAAAGAAAATAAGTAGCTAGTTAATGTCTCTCAAATGGGAATAAAATAAGCTTAATTAAGACAACTTTTCAACGAACTATAAGATGCATAAAAAAATTGCAAATCATCCATCATTTGAGGCATACATTTACTGGAAAACTTCTATACCAAAAAGAAGATTCTGCTACAGAATTGAAATAATATATAAAGAGCATTTAACTCATATTATCAAAATAGCCATCACATTTCTCTGTTTCACTAACAAACGTAACACAGAAATCGACACTATTAGCATACTAAATAGCAACAAATGAATGTAATAAGCAGTTACGGAATTTATTCGATCAATTTTGCAACTTGTCCAATGTGCTCTATTTGAGTTATACAGCTACGAAATACTACCAAAATGGAGTAGCTTGCACTGGAACTATCTAATGAAACTCGTAATCAGTCTAATGAGAGAAGGAAATGAGAAATTTAGAACATAGGAATAAGCTCAGAAAAAGACACATAAGTGAACACGAAAGTAGGCTAAAACGTCGAAAGGTACTTAATCGCCTTTCAAGTCTTTTGATAAAATTGAGTGGATTTTCAGAGCTGATTGTAGTAAATTGACTAAGGTGTGCATTTTTTGCCAAACACTTTAAGAATTAACAGGAGTACGAAACGTAACTTTCCATTTTTTGATCAACTTTATTTCACTAAGAGTATGAAATGTGTTTTTAGATACTTATATTCATTAGAAGTGGATTTAAATAAAATATCAAATGTGCCCTGCCATCAAGTAGATAAAAACAATTCAGAAACTTTAGTGCAGATGTTATGTGTGGGGCTTTTAAATATTTAAATAACACTTATTTCTTGACACTTTGGTCACTGACATACATACACTCAATTTTATGATAGCGCAAATTTTAAATCTGAATCGGCACTGAATTTATACTCACTTCAACCCTCTGAGCGTCATGAGATTTCAGAGTAGCGTAGTATTGCTTTTACCCCACCAGGAGGGTTAAGTGTGTTCACTTAACCCTCCTAGTGGTTGTTCGATGAGGTATTTCGTCATTAGCAAAACTGACCAGATCTTGATGGACGAGATATCTCTTCATTAGAAAAAACTGATAAGATCTTGATCTCGTCATCACAAAAAAAATCGGCAACATCTTGATGACGAGATATCTCGTCATTAGCAAAATTGGTTAGATCTTGATGGTCGAGAAATCTCGTTGAAACCTGGAGGGTTAATGAATAATAACCACATTTATTGCGTGAAAAAATCCATGGATTTTTCAACCTTCTATTGGATAATTAATAAGAAAAATTCTATTGGTGCTTTCCTTATATTATAGAATCCCTTCGAAATATTATATTGCACCTTTCCATGGAAGTGAATCCTTCGGAAAGATTTTGTTGGTCCGTTTCTTAGAATAAAATCCTTTGGAAATATTCTGTTGCTTTTTTCTTAAAATAGAATCCTTTGGAATTATTCTACTGCTCCTTTCCTTGGAAATGAATCCTTTGGAAATATTCTGTTGTACATTTTCTTGAAATAGGATAATTTAGTAAGATTCTGTTGGTCCTTTCTTCAGAATAGACTTCTTTGGAAATATTCTATTGCTCCTTTCCTTAGAATAAAGTTCTTTGGAAAGATTCTATTGGTCAAGAACGCCAAAACTAGAAGAATTCTGGGAAGACTGCTAGTAACAAAGTGAAATAATGCGTGTGAACCTCTCAGAGTTAAAGACCAGTAGCACTCATTGGTCTGATAGGACACATTTTAGGAACTGTTCCTATCACATTTCTACTCCATTGCCTACGAACTACTTTCTCTTAATATAGAACGATTTGGCTGTGTCTTCGCTTACAGATTTGGAAGCGAACTTGACTACTCATGGGCAAGGATAATAAATCTTTAGATGGACATGAAAATTGTTTGCTCGGCACATGTTGCAGTTTGAAAGCCTCTCTGTCAACGAAGAGAACTAATGCAACCGTCGAAGTGGAAATGACTAATGACTCTTTCTCATAGCCCACTGGTGCAAATGAGCATTATTTCGGAATTTCGAGTTCTAATTACAGATTGCAAAACTAGACAATGGTTTGTGGAACATGAAGTATGATCCTGTCAACCATGCCATGAATTAATTATAGTATTATAAAACTGTGTGAAAAGGCTATTAAACTATTTCATTATTAAACTGTAACAAAGTACCTCTTAATAATCTGAAGTTTGATTTTGTGTGCGTTGATTTAGAAGTAATAATATTCAGTTGATAATTTACTACTGAGATAACGTGATTTAAAGAATCTTTTAGCTTTCAGGGGATTTTGTTAGTCGTATTCTTTTCCTAGTTATTCGCATGCTTTTGAAATAGTTAGCTGTATGCTTTTGAAATAGTCATATGTTTTTGAAATAGCTAGTCGCATGGTTTTTCAAATATTTAATCACGTGTTTCAAATAGTTTGTCGCATGCTTTTCAAATAGTTAGTCACATGCTTTCAAAAACCGGTAATTAAATACCGAGAAAAACTGGTTGGGAAGTTAGAATCGAAATTGCTGTAACCGCAATATCTTTACTGGTTTTCTTAATGACGGTATTCTTTAGCTTTATTTGCTTCTAGAATCATACTTCAGGGAACAGTTTATACAACAATACTGTCAAATGCCTTCAGTAAAATGCCTTCAGTCATCTAAATTCTCATTGGTTGAAATCAAAATACATTAGCGCCATCTAGTGGCTAGACAGAGACTGAACACCAGGTAAGAATTTTTTCGATTTATTTTTTAAACGTTTTGCACAATATATTCCTTTAATACTTTTAATTAATTTCGCTCATATAATAGTAAGGATAAAAAAATTATGAGATGCTATCTGGCTACCGAAAAAAGTAGAACTTAGAACTGGTAAAAACCAATATTGAGAGTGCCGGTGGTAGCCCGGTTGGAAGAGTAACGGATTAGCAACCGGAGGGTTGGGAGTTCGAATCCGACGAAAGACCGTCGGATACAAAGGGGGCTGGTGCACGTTAAATCTATCATGGCCTCAAATGTCCTCACGTTGGTGTGGTGTGGAACTTTGGAGAGTGAGGTGGCAGCTCAGTTGTGACCTCGTTATCTGACCGTGATTCAAAATTAAGTGGCTTGTCCTCGGATCTTTCAATTCGGGTTTGATCCCGGACCTTCACCAATAGCCCGTTGTATTGATCCAGTGCAACGTTAATTAACTACTTGCCTACCAATATTGAGAGTATCCGTCTGTATTTTACAGGTATTGAGCATGCTTAAGTAATTTGCAAAGCCTTTTAAAATCAGAATGTCAGAAATTTTCAATCGGGGAAAAACGCGCTTTTGTAGTAAACTTACTATACTTATCATTGATGTTTTATACTGTAGTAACTCCGTCAAAAATGATCGTAATTAAAAATTCTTTTTTTCTGCCTGCAGAATTTGATATCAATTAATTTTTAATGCGAAAATTGAAAAATTAATTTTCAATCGATTTTGATGATTTTGAAAGTCTACTGGCCCCTTAAGGTTGCTAAATTATTATTCTCCTAAATAAATAATTATTATAAAGTAAAAATATATATTCTCTCATTTGATATTGTAATGTCTAGGAGTGTTCTAGTTGGGTGATGAGACACACACATAAGGGTTCCTATCACTTCTTAAGAAACTAAAAAACTAAATTTTGTTTCATGCAAAATACATTCATATACACTGCTGTTCATTGAAAGTTCAACACCAAGAAAGTGTTTTTGGATTGACCAAAGTAGGTACGGGTAGTTTATCATTACAAATGGAAATGACTAAAATATCAGTTGAATATACAAATAGAATGTGTATGCAATATATATCGAAATATGATTCTAAAGGTAAAAAACATTCAAAAGGAAATGCCAAATATCGTGTCGGTAAATTCGATTGGTATTGCTCTGCTAATTCATAAACATGTCTCGTTGCAAAACGAGAAAACGTTATGAATAATTAATGGAGTTACAGTAAGAATTATTGGGTTGAGAGATTGGTTTGTTGATCGTTGTATTGCTGCATGCGATCAGCGAAACGCTGGTACTATTGGGCGCACTTAGAGAAAATGGACAGAAGGTTCTACACATCGTCGTGATCTGGATCACTGCGATCTGGAGCACTTATGGCTCTATCATAAAGAGAAGGTTGACAATTACTACACATGCCAGTTACGAATCGTACAGCGACATCCACAACGAAAGCACAACAATGGAGTATGGTGCTCTGGAGCACTGCGGAACACATCAGGCGATGTCTACCAGCAGTGCTCGCTTTTTATGTTTCTAATATAGATTCAAACCAGGATTTTAAATACGTCTTTCTATACACGTAACATCGGCAATAGGATGTTTTAAACTGGTAAATTGCGAATAACTCAAGTTTGGAATTTGAACTTACAAAAATTCATAAAAAAATAGAATAAAAGAGTACTATAAATTAAAATTAAAACAGTGGTTTTTGCATTTTTTCATAATATTGTCGCGTAGAAACAATTAAAAATTCGAAAGGAAATTTAAAGGTTTATTTGGAGAAAAGATAGATACAGTTGGTATTGCGTTGCACTGAAGCAACACAACGTGCTATTGGCGACAGTTCCGAAGATAAAGATATGATAAAGTATAACAGAAAAATTGGGAAAAATGATAAATAAATAATAAACAACGACATACTAAACAAAACAAACATAATGTACGAGTAAAATAGTAAACATCGTTTGGAATTTTACTATTCGTTACAAAATGCTTCTGGAAAGTTCTACGATGTGATTACCAAAAATACAAACATTAACGGAAAAAAGTTGTGGAAAAATATTGTCTGCCATCAGTCTAATGTCGTTTTTGAACCTGGAACTCTTTTTAATATTTGTTCAATTATATAATCTTTGCACACATTTCAGCAAGTGGCATTATGTTGAATGAAGAAAACGTAAATGTGAAACTAATTCTTCCGTGTTGGGGCAAAAGAGGTTAAGTCAAAATAGCCACTTCTCAGAATCTTAAGTTAAATATTTCCTGTTCTCATAAACATTCAGGAAGAAAAAGAAGCATGCCATACTACAAATAATTGCAACTTAGAATAGTAGATTGATTTTGTTTCGATTTTTTGCATCATGTATTGTTTTCTAAATTAATGATTCACTCGACTCCTTTCGACCCATCAAAAGTCAGACTTACACCATTTTGCCCTGACACGGAAGAATTATAATCATCTACACATACCACTTAAATTAAGTTCACTTTCAACTCTAAACAATAAATCTATACATATAAAGCAGAGTTGGCATCTGTCTGTCTGTTCTCTATGCAAATCTACACCTATTGACCAATCTACACTAAATTTGGTACATTCCTCCTGTAAAATTCTGCGGGACACATAGGTTACATATTAACCCCGTTCGATTTGTCCTGGGTCTTCAGGTGTGGGGCTAAAAACAATTTGAAATCTCCATAGGAATAATACTGAGTAATATTACGATGAATTATAAAGAATTCAACTCGAGCAACGCTGGGTTTTATAAAAATGCATTACATCTAAAATCGATTTAAGATTTCGTTCCTTCTATTCAGCCTATTGCTTCCAGGTGCTCAAGTTCATCCGAAGCTCTCAAGTGTCACCTGCAACAATCTAATGGTACTTTAAGAACTCTAAACAACAAGGACAGAAAATAGAAGTTGTAGTCGTCTCAAATAGAAAATGTTACGGCACTTCGAGATGATGGAAGGTTTGGTGAAATGGGGCAAAAAAGTACCACCGCTTCTCCTCTTTCTCTACTATTTACACTTAGGGGTAAAATCGAGGAGCTTATACGAATGCAAGGAAAAGATAAAGAGGATAAAGTGTTATGTTCTTAGTGACGAAGTAAATACCACACTTTTGAAGTGTCGACACTTTATTGAACGAGGGGGAACTGTTACTGGTTGCTCCATCTCCTTGTGTTTCGGAAAATTTAGTTCTTTTTATAGAATGTGGGAACATGAGACTAGGGTTGAAGAACAAACAAGTGAAGGTGCCTGAATACTGCTTGTGGCGGAGAATCTTCATTAAAAGTGATTTGGGACTGACCTTTCTAAAATATCACTGGTGTTCACTGTCGGAGTAAATGCAGAGATGTCATGATTAGATGTTAGAGGAATCGAAAATGAAATTTTCACGAGTGTTCAGGAATTATATATTTTTTTGTTAATAACAAACATTATGAAAAGTTTCGTTAATATTGCCACTTGCTGAACTGTGCAGACGATAAATAACTGAAAGAAAATATAAAATTCCAGGTTCAAAAAACGCCATTAGACTTTGATAGAAGACGATATTTTTCTGCAGCTATTTTTTTTATTTAAATTATTTTTGTGACGGAGAATCTTCATTAAAAGGGATTTGAAATTGACCCTGCTAAAATATCACTGGTGTTTACTGTCGGAGTAAATGCAGAGATGTCATGATTAGATGTTAGAGGAATCGAAAATAAGATTTTCAGGAGTGTTCAGGAATTATATATTTTTTTGTTAATAACAAACATGAAAAGTTTCGTTAATATTGCCACTTCTAAACTGTGCAGACGATAAATAACTGAAAGAAAACATAAAGTTCCAGGTTCAAAAACGCCATTGGACTTTGATGGGAGAAGATATTTTTTCGTACTTATTTTTTCATCTGTCTGTATTTTTGGTAATGACAACGTAGAACTTTCTAGAAGCATATTGTAAACGAATCATAAAACTTCAAACTACATTTATTATTTTATATAAAATTAATTATTTTTTATTTATGATTCCACATTTCACATATGCTTTGCTTTACTGTTTACTGTGTTTCACTTTCCCTTTAATTTTTATTTCTTCGAATTCTTGTTAATTTTTATTACTAAACCCTTAAATTCTATTTCTTTGAATTTTTATTAATTTACACGCCACAGTATTACATTATTGATAATTTTTTCATCATGACGTTTTAATTAATATTAAAGATGCTTAGTTAATCTGTACAAAATAAACATAGATACTTTTAGTTTTGCAGCTTTTTTGGCTTTATCAATTCAGAAATATTCTCATAACATATTACATTTTTTAATTTGAATATTTTTTTTTCTGCTATTGTAAGAATTTTTTAAAATAGGTGGTTTTCCTGATGTAAACAGAAACATCCGCAAACAATATTTCTATTTAAATACAAACCCTCTTTACTACAGATATTTTCATTTTAGTCAGCAAATGACTGCATCTTATATGGACATAAAATTGTATACAAATATTTTTCAGATATAGGATAATTAGAAATGCCTAGACGTTTTCCTTCCAAAATGAATCATCCCAAAAAAAGAATAAATTATCAAAAAATTCATAACATTTCTCGAAATCAGTCATAAAATAAGATGACATTTTGTTTATTGATACATTGGCAATTGTAAAGAAATGTAGCAAACCAGTAAACCCGCGCATAGAGTCTGCGATAGTTTCTTAATTGCCAATATCTATTGATGACTGTGCCGTTACTCACATTTCATACCTTATTTAAATCCATTTATTATTAATATTAACATTGGTATGCATATTTTTTCATACATCCAAATGAAATAAAACTAATCAAAAATATAAAAATATATTTTGTCGACATTTTTCAAATGCACTTTTACTGGTGCTAATTCTCATTTCCAATAAAGTGCATAGTAAAAGGCTTACATCTCAGTCATGTTACCACAATTAGCTTCTAAACAATTAGCTTCAATTGCATTTCATTCACTTGTTTAAAGGTAGATAATTGAATTAAACCACTAGGAGGGGTTAAGTCCAGTTCAGGAGGGCCAGTCCATACACGTTACATAAAATTAATGTTCCCAATAAATTGACTAGCTGAATTACCCGGCGTTACTCGGGTTGAATTGTTTATAATTCATCGTAATATTACTCAGTATTATTCCTATGTAGATTTGGAATTGCTTTTACCCCCCTCCCTGCAGACCCAGGAGAAATCGAACGGGGTTAATATGTGCCTACGTGTCCCGTAGAATTCTACAGGATGAATGTACCAAATTTAGTGTGAATTGGTCTGACATTGATCGTATAAATACACAATATTATTCCTATAAGGATTTCGAATTGTCTTTAGCCCCCTGTATCATATCGACGATAAAAGAAGGCCACTTTCTATAAAAAATAATTTTATATTATCATAAAAATTTACATTCCAATAATAAAGCTACAGTTTAAGAATTTACAGGCAGGATACAAAAACGATATGATACTGAGCGATTTTCAGCGCAACCGGACCCATCTGCGATTGCACATACTCTAAGATTCTAAAAAACCTCCGAGGTCATCTTGAGAGGCGACTCCTGTAGATGTTAACTCTGACGTCATCTACACACCCAGACCGGGAGAGAGCGCCCCCTAGCAAGTGCTCTGTCCAGGATGACGGGACGTTACACACCTCTGCACACCCAAGACAAATAAAACGGGGGTTAATATGTAGCCTACGTTACCCGCATGGTTCCAAAGAATAAGTACCAAATTTGGTGTAAATTGGTCTAAAGGTGAGTTGTATAGAGGTCAGACAGAGGCTAACTCTGCTTTTATGTATAGATATAGATAAGTTATCAAATCTAAATACCGGCACTGCCACGTATAGATATAAACAGTTAAGAAACTTTTTGCGCAGATGTTATGCGCTGATCTTCTAGTTTTTAGAAGAACAAATGCACGATCAAGAAAGATCAGACATCGTATAAATATCACGATTATACATTTACAGAAATTCATGACAGGAAATGAACGGAATATATTTCTCTTGTAGACATTTTATATACATTCACCACAATAAAAATTTCTCTCAAATTGCACCTTTTATATCCTCTTGTTCCAATCCACACGTCCATGAGACTTGTAGTGCTTTAAAAGTTCCATCAGAAATCAAGATAGTCAACTATCAAAAGACTTTCCCTTAACCCCTAAGGAATATATTTTTTGTCAAGGGAAAAGAAATAAAAGACAGTCTCCAAAGTACATGGGGTCTGGTTCAGTGACATTTAAGTCAAAAAAAGAAAAAGAAGAATCTCTTCGGGAGAAATTAACTTCTTTGTAGCTGCTTTAGTGTTGCAGAACTTAAAATAGTCCGTTCTAATACAGAGTGGAACTCTTAGATGAAATGGAAGTTCCCTTTATTCTAAGAGGATTTTCTAAAGCTCTTCTGCCCACTCCTAAGCTTATAAATCCTCATTGTTTGTCTGTAAATCGAGAAAATTCTGTATTCTTTTACGAAACAAAAATTAAAATTTAATAGATTGGTGATTTGCTTCCTCTTGGAGTGTACCGAAATCCCCCAAAGCTGGTCAATATTTCTTGTGTTTTAAAAATCTATTTATAGTATCCATCATCTATTATTTTTACCTTAAAATACTTCCATTAAAAAACTAAATACGCTGATGTGAGGAAAACTGCACTGAAGAGTGCCACATATTGGTCCAACATCAGTTCTGCAACTCTAAATTGACTGAAATACGCATGCATATACAAAATTGTTTTCTGTACAGAAATGGAGTACGCATGCGCATGTCGTATGTTTCGTCGCATGCTGCTGCACTGTTTGTCAGAGCTTAGCGAGCTGTTCTAAGAGCATTTCCAAAACGACAATAATTGCTGGTGTGGGTTAAGCAATGAGGCGCAATTTTTGTAAACATGTAATTACAAAAGAAAACCCCTACTGCGTAATTCATTTTATTTCAAACATTAGTTTGAAATAGCTATGAGCAATCAGTTTATACTTTCAACAGAACTTTAATCAAAATTATAAACTAAACCAGGTGCCTCCTAAACTTATTCAAAGGAGGGCCCCATTTATGTATTGGTAAGTAGATATTTTAATTAACGTCGCACTGGTGCAACACAACGGGCTATTGGTGACGGTCCGGGATTAATCCCAAAGGGAAAGATCCGAGGACAACACCACGTAATTTTGAATCACGGTCAGATGATGAGACAACACCTGAGCTGGCACTCCACTCTCCAAACATCCACACCACGCCAACGTGAGGACATTTGAGGCCAGGACGGATTTAACATGCACCAGCATCCTTTGAACACGGCGGTCTTTGGTTAGATTCGAACTCGCAAGCCTCCGGTTGCTATTACGTTACTCTTCCAACCGTGGCCCTATTTACACATTGAGTTTGGATTCTGGACAGCATTTAGAACTATGGCCATCGTTTAAATTGATCCCTGAAGCATGATCTTAAAAATAATGCAATTTTTTCTGGTACCAACTAGAATGGATCAACCCCTTTAAGCAGAAATTGGCGAGAACAGGACAAACTCTGAGTAACCCGGGGATGTGCTGCCGTTGTCATTGCACCCACCACGAATTGTGCCATGGATTTGCCATCCTAGGACTTCGGGGCATCTAACTCAAATTTACGTGTCGTTTTGAAGAAACCACAGAACTTCAAGTAGTCAACCTTACTTCGGCACATACGAAATTCAAACTCGTAACGAAGCGCCTTCAGTCTACCAGTTTTGTAAAATCCATGCCTTTAACCTCTTGGTCACTGGTGGCAAAAATAAAGCTAAAATGACAGTAAAATAGCACAGTTAAAAAAGAAAACCTGTAATGATGTTTTGGTAGTACCAATTCTCACCAATTTCTAAAACCGGTAATTCATTACCAGCTTTTAAACCTTAATATTGATGCTTAACCCTCCAAGTGGTTTCGACGAGATATCTCGTACATCAAGATCTGGTCACTTTTGATAATGACGAGATGCCTCGTTATATATCAAGACATTGTCTGTTTTTTTTGTGATGACGAGATCAAGATCGGACCAGTTTTCTCTAATGACGAGGTATCTAGTCAATCAAGGTTTGGTCAGAAAGTTATGAATCCGTTGGACTAGTCAGTTGTGTGCTAGACGCCGTTGAGGGAGAGTATGTTTTGTAAGAGTGTCGCATTCGCAATGGCCAAGTGAATAGGGCAGCGAATTTGTACCACATTTTGCGTTAAACTTGAAAATTCGTCCGCAGAAACTATTCAGATGGTTAAGATGTCTACCCAATGAAAGACACTTAGTTCTTCTCGTACTAAGAAGGCGCGATAAAGTCCCATCAAGGTCAAGACCATGTTGACTGTTTTTCGATTGTGAAGGTTGTGTCCATCTCAAAAGTACACTATTCCAGACCAAACAATCAATAAGGAGCACGACCTTGATAGTCTTCGCCTGCTGGGAGTTGTAGTACGAAGAAATTTTATTACTGGGTATTGACTTGTGTGATACCAGTTTCTTGTTCCATTTTTTTCTACGAATTTAATAGTGGATTTAGATGTGTGGCTGCTTGCTTTATCCTGATGCAGCTCTACTGATTGTTGGTACTGTGGGTAAAGATGTGGTATTTCTATTTTGAATATTGGGATAAAATATGGTCTTGATAGTATGTGGGAGTTGATTTTTACATTTTTTTCCACTCTCTTTACTTTTAATTTTCCATTATATGAAAAACCGGCAACAATCATAAATCCCTTAGAGAAAGCTTCTTTAGATTCTTTGAACCACGTTTTAAGATTTTTTCTCCTCTTTTATGATAATAAATTGTTCTTTTTTTATTGCAATAATTTAAATTCACCTACGCCTCGTCTATTGTCACAACATTTTCCATCTTTCTCCAGTTAAATGCTTCTCATACAGAATTCTGCAGCGAGTTCTGCGTTCTGCAATATGTAGTGGAGATAGACGATGAACATTGTATATTTTGGTCTTTTTAAGATTAAAATCACTGTTAATTATTTTATTTACAGTTGAAACAGAACATTTTAATGATTTTGCAATAGTCCTTTGACGGCGGATTGTCTTTTAAAATTGAAGATCTTGCCTTACAAATATTCTCAGAAATTATTTTCTTTTTTGGATACGTATTTGTCAGTATTTTTCCACTTCTACGCTTTCTCCTTTCTCATTAATAATATTACTTATCGTACCTTTAGATATTGAAAACCCATGACTTTTACAGCGTTTTTGAATAATTGAATAAGCGTAATTCTCTTCGGAAAGAGCGGAAACATAGCCTTCCATCCATTGCGTATTTAAAAGCACCATTTTGAAAGTAAACAAAACTCTGAGTTAGCAGACACGATAAGTTATTTTTTAACCATTTAACTGCTGCGAAAATAAATTCTTTCGTAGCATACAATTTTTTACAGCTAATCAAAATAGTTCAAAAAATGTCCGAAAGCCTCTGCAGTATTCGAAAAAAAAAAGCCAAATGACGTCACATTCGGAATACGTAAAAGAAGCACCTTCCGCAACAGAAACACTATCGTCACCTACATTTAGCAAGACAGAAATAGCCTTTCATTCTTTAAAAGATCACACTATGGCACAACTCCACAAAAAGTAACAAATGGGAATTTTTTATACATGTATCGATGGTTTAACGATTACAACCACGTCCATTAAACTAGACGAAAGAATATGGAAAAAATATATTTCGTTATTTTTAAATAGGGGACATTTACCGCAATACTTAAACAGAAATTATTTATACCACTCCTCTTACCGTTTTGGTGTTTGAGTCCCGTGGTTTTGAACGAGTCAATTTTTAAATTTTGTCGATAAGTTAAAACGAAACAAAGCGGCTACTACAGTTGGGGTCCTTATCGCGGATTGTGACTCTTTCCACACGATAAACGAAATCAGTGATAGCTGATTGATGGGGGGAATCATTTACGGCGATCACATTATACATCTTTGAGCATGCCCTAGCGAGCTTAGCACCTTCCTACAAATAGATTCCTCCTCCCCCCCAAAAGCTATCTGCCTTCTCCTCGTAGCTGCATTATAGTGATTCATTGTTGAGGTATGAAGTGGAATCCAAATGCAAAATGGAAATAAAGTGGGGAAAAGGAGCTCAACATTTGGACGATAGTGATGTTGAGAGAAAAGGGAGTTCTTGAAGGGTTATACGACCCCCCCCCCCCAAGCTGACGTTGAAAACACTTTGAATCGGTTTCTAAGACTTTATAAAGGAAAATTTAAGAATAAGATATCCCATTTTTTATTTTCTTAATCGTCGCTTATTTGTCAATTTTCATGATAGTTATTTTCAGGACATTTTTTGTAATTTTGGGGATCATAAATGCATTTTGATATGCCATTTTTAAACAAATAGGTCATCACAATCTTAGACCAAGTAAAATAATTTATCTCTATATATAAAGTATAGTTATATAGTGTTTGTCTGTTTTTTTTTGTCCCCCAGTTTGTTCTTTGTACAAATAACATCTTTAGACCAATTCACACTTAGTCTTTAAAACTCTGCAGTTAAGTTTTTACATATTAACCCCCGTTCGTTTTATTTGTCTTAGGTGTGCAGAAAGGGCTAAAACAATTCCAAATCCCCATAGGAATAACATTGAGTACTATTATTCCGATTGCATTACGTACTCAGAGTGCAATATTAGGCAGCAAGTTCGTCATTTTTTCAGGAAATGAACTTAAGGGGCCTTCATAATCACTTCAAACTCAGTATAATTCTTTGTATAGTAGTCACCTTTTGTAGTTTTGTCTTACACTACAGTGTGATGTTTGTGAAATGGATTATATGGATAGACAAAGGAAAAAAAAGCGCATTTCATCCAAAGTAAATTGTAGAAGCTGTCAAAACGAAGCTTAACATTTTTTTTCAGCTCACCTAAATGATAGCTGCATTTCTATGATAGAAAAATGTGATTATTCCGACCACTTTCAATCAACGTTTAACCAATTCAACCCGAGCAATGCCCGATAATTCTGCTAAGTAAAGTACTACATAAATGTGCCAGAAGGCGGTTAACAGCACTAAAATAAACTAACTTTACTAGACAGAAAAGATACACAAGTATAAGTTGTAATTTGAATCTTCGGAAATATTTTCTTTATATTTTAGACGTTAGTTGTGAATTTTAACCAGTACTCACTGCAGGAAGATTTTAGCCTGGATGGTCCAACGTTTCGCAGTTCGTGACAGATTCTTGTTGGCGATTTGAAAACTCATCTAAATTTTCAAAATTCATGTTAATTCTTTTATGTCATATCCTAAAGTCTTACAAAAAAATTAATAATGATGAACTGCAGCATATATGATCACTAAAACATTAACCAACGTTAGATTTGGGGAAAAAATATAAGACAGATACCACTCAAATTAATAATGTAGAAAAGTTAGGCGTATTTTTAAAAATTATGCCAATACTATAGAAATTTTCAAGAAAACCGGATCGTTTTGGTCTGATATTAAATAAAAATTACTCAAAAGACTTGAAATTTATATTAAGCTGAATACAATGCTCCGTTAAATTTAGCTTCCTTATTTTATTATTATTATTTATTTACTAATAAATTTTTACTCCTACTGGTGTCCAATGTTAATCACGACTAACTCTGATAATCGAAACTATTTGTTAAAGCTAAACACACAAGATGGCGCCACTGACAAAAGATTGTTTTGGAGGAGAAATGAAATTTCTTGTATTGATTAATACATTCCCTAGAATAGTTCTTTGAAACTTCTCAAACCAACACAAATATTCACGAAGTACAGCATCTGCTACAATTTTTTGTGTTTCCAATGTTTTTTCTTGCTATATAAGTTTTGAGCTTAAGAATGAAACAGAGAAACTCCAGAGGTTTGTCACTCCCATTGCATAAATTGTCATTTTTTGTTATTTTGCACCACGCATACATGTAACTTTGGTTTATTATTTCAATACGATTTCAGCACTCCAAAGACTGAATTCCGAATTGAAAAATGACTGTTGATTGGTAAACTCCAAATAGATTAAATGTCAAATGTTGCCAAAAGGGTGATAAACTATATTTTAAGGTAAACCCCGATACGTATCGTGCGAGAGCATTAGATTTTATTTTATTTCAACAATAGTAGAAATAAAGTCTTTCCGACTGGTTTGTTTGTAAAATCCTTAAAATTACTCTCCTTGATTAGAAGAATGTAACGTATTTTCAGATCATGTCTAAGAAAATTTAAAAGCATGCACAATTCGGGGGCCACGGTAGCCCAGTTGGAAGAGCAACGGAAAAGCAAATCGTAAGGTTGCGAGCCCGAAACTCGGTCCAATCAAAGACCGTTGTGTATACGGGGGTGGTGCACGTTAAGTCTGTCGTGGCTTCAAATGTCCTCACGTTGGCGTGGTGTAGGTTTGGAGAGTGGGGTGCCAGCTCAGGTGTACTCATCATCTGACCGTGGTTCAAAATTACGAGACATTGTCTTTGTATCTATCCCTTCGAGATTGATCCCGGACCATCGCTAATAGCCCGCTGTGTTGCTCCAGTGCGACGTTAATTAACTACCTACCATATACAACTCAAGTAATTAAACTTTCTTTCTGTCTCAATTTTTTGCATATAGTGAGCAGTATATGCAAGAGGCGTAAGCAGGATTTTGTTTTCTGGGGCCACAAAGTTAAAAACGAAATTTATTATTCAAAGTTAGTTACTTTTATCAAATTAAAAAAACCTCTTTTCATGTTATTTTTGGTTACAGGACTATGTAGTTGAATTAACATCACACTGGAGCAATACAAAGGGCTACTGGCGACTGTCCGTGATCAATACATAATTTCGAAACACAGTCAGATAACGGTGTCACTATCTGAGCTGGCACCCCACTCTCGAAACTACCACACCAAACCAACGTGAGACCACGACAGATTTAACGTTCACCAGCCCCCAGATACACGACGGTCGTTGGTTGGATCGAGCTTAGAACCCACAACCCTGCGGTTGCTAATCAGCTACTCTTCCAACCGGGCTACCGATGCCTCATTACTTTAATCGAATGCTCCGTGGCCTTATAGGTCTAGGAAGTTTAAAAGGATTACTGCAGTCACATAAAAAGTGACAACATAAATTGCATTAGCCTTAAGCAAGTACTTAATCATTGTTTCCGAAAATTTATTTTTTACTTTATTGTCATAGTCTTTTATATTCCTTGGATGTAGGGTGGGTAGACAGAGACAAGTAGATACTTAATTAACGTCACACTGGAGCAACACAACTGGCTATTGAGCAAGGTTTGGGATCAACCCTGAAGATTGGATGAAGAGTAAAAGCAATACTATACTTCTCGGAAATCTCATGATGTTCAGAGTGTTAAGTCCTTTAACGAATTGTAATTCATAAAATAACTACTCTTAGAACAAAAATGTTATTTTATATGAAGAATATAAAAAAGGAGTGCATTTTATGCAATAATTTTACATAATTGAAACCACAAACATTTACTAATGGAGGTAATTGTTAATTAAATGACGTCGCCCTGGAGTAACTCAACGGGCTATTGGCAACGGTCCTGGATCAATCCTCAAGGGAAAGATCCAGGACAACGCTATGTAATTTTGAACCACGGTCAGATGACGAGGCAACACCTGTGCTGGCACTCTCCAAACTTCCATACCACGCAAAAGTGAGGACATTTGAGACCATTTATCATGCACTAGTCCCCGTGTACACGACTGACTGGATCGAGTTTCGAACTCTTCGGTTACCAATCCGTTACTCTTCCAACAGGGCTACCGCGGCCCTTTAATATGTGCGATCTATGCAGGAATGCAGGTTTTATCAAACCTAGTTGATTTCACATCATGTGTTGCATGTTTGAAGTTGAATATTTCTTTGTATGTTTAGTAGGACTTTTTAAAATTACTTGAGGTTTGTTGAGGTCTGTTTTAATACCTCCAACTTATTTGAGATTACTTGACGTAGTTTGGTTCAGCATGGCCAAATTTGGCTCTTGCACGAACTAAACCGAACCAACCGACCGATTTTGAGAATCAGTTTACTCAAGACACTGGAATTTGAAAATTAGGATCCGGACTCCTTATTGAACCTGGTACGGCTCTTAACGCTTTCGGTGATCATCTTATCAAGGCATCGCGTCATCAGCAAAACTGACCAGATCTTGATCTCGTCATGATAAAAAAAAAATCGGTAATACGTGGATGACAAGATATCTCGTCATTAGCAAAATTGCTCAAATCTTGATGAACTAGATAATCTCGTGAAAACCACTTGGAGGATTAAAAAACTAGAAATTTCTCGATTACCATTCTTGACTAAAGCCAAATAAAGATCTGGTCAGTTTTCTTCTAATGACGAGAGACGACGAGATAAATAAAGCAGCATTCATACATAATTTACCTATAGTAGCTTTCGTTGTGACGAAAAACCTTCACCGTTGTGACAAAAAATTGTCACCTACAGCTAAAGCGTTGAAAGTCATAAAATCAAAATAAGAACTTCACGAAAGTTTAATTTAGAAATATGATTATTTTATTCGACTAATCAATCACAAAACATTTTCCGAAAGAGAAGTGTCACCAAGTTATTTGTAAAATAGTTCGTTTTGGCGTTTTTTGGCGCAAGGACCATATTTGGACAAGCTGAGCCAAACACAAGACAACTTTAAGTAAACACTGACGTGAAAGGGAAAAAAAGAGGGATCGGGAATATGGGTATCCCCGGAGCGCTTAAAATATTCACCGAAATATTCACGAAATTTGAACTTAACATATTCACCAATAAGTAATCAAATAAATTGTTTTAACCAATTAAGTCACACTTGGGGCCGAATCACCTTGCGCTTCCTAATAATTTTATAGTTGTTCCCCCAAACATCAGAGATAAATATTACAAAAATATAGATATATTTCAAGGAACCAAATATACAGGGTGTGACTCGATTTCACTCATTAGATCGCTTGGGTATCCCTTGAGCGCGATACAGGTGTTTACAAATGACGGTAAACCCCATGGGAAAAGAAAAGATCACTATAGTACCTCGGATCCGTGATGCCCGTACACATGTAAAGGAGATGTGTACCCGAGAGCTTTAAGTAAGAAAGATAAGCAAAGATATTTCTGAGTAATATTTCATCCCCAATCGATGGAATAAAAAATTAAAAATTACAGTGAGCTTAATGTTATGAGAATATGTTATAAAAGACTGGTTATTAAACTACATTTGGTTGAAATCATTTTTGCTGAAAATAGAAAACTAGAGTCACTGGAGTACCTCGGATCCGTGATGCCCGTACACATGTAAAGGAGATGTGTACCCGAGAGCTTTAAGTAAGAAAGATAAGCA
Organism: Meta bourneti; assembly: GCA_933210815.1. Classification (NCBI taxonomy): domain Eukaryota; kingdom Metazoa; phylum Arthropoda; class Arachnida; order Araneae; family Tetragnathidae; genus Meta; species Meta bourneti. The sequence continues at coordinate 72,005,480 of OW119928.1, forward strand.
AAGATATTTCTGAGTAATATTTCATCCCCAATCGATGGAATAAAAAATTAAAAATTACAGTGAGCTTAATGTTATGAGAATATGTTATAAAAGACTGGTTATTAAACTACATTTGGTTGAAATCATTTTTGCTGAAAATAGAAAACTAGAGTCACTGGAGTACCTCGGATTCGTGAAGCCAGTACACACCTAAAGGGGATGCACCACTGAAAGTTACATGTAAAAAGACAAGTAAAGATATATTGTGTAATATTTCATCCACGATCGAAAGAATAAGAAAATTAAAAATTACAGTGAACTTTTAATGTTATGAGAATATGTTATAAAAGACTGGTTATAAAACTACATTTGGTTGAAATCACTTTTTCCGAAAATGGAAAACTAGAGTCACTGGAGTAACACGGACTCGTGAAGCCAGTACACATTTAAAGGTGATATACCACTGAAGGTTACATGTAAAAAGACAAGTAGAGATATTTTGTGTAATATTTCATCCCCGATCGAAAGAATAAGAAAATTAAAAATTACAGTGAACTTAATGTTATGAGAATATGTTATAAAAGACTGATTATAAAACTACATTTGGTTGAAATCACCTTTTCCGAAAATGGAAAACTAGAGTCACTGGAGTACCTCGGACTCGTGAAGTCAGTACATACCTAAAGGGGATGCACCACTGAAAGTTACATGTAAAAAGACAAGTAAAGATATTTTGTGTAATATTTCATCCCCAATCGAAAGAATAAGAAAATTGAAAATTACGTTGAACTTATATATATATATATATATATATAATGTTAGTACAGATGAGAATATCTTACAAAAGACTGTTTTGATATTATAAAACTACTGTTGATTGAGATCATTGTCGGGGAAAATAGAAGTAGGATGAGGACCGAGACGATCGACCTTGGAAAACTAAACACGACTTCAGCTGATATTAGAAGAATACAGACATAAAAAATACTAAACTACCATTCCACGAGTTAAAAATAAATCACGTCTGTCATTTTCGGACTTCAGGAATCTGTAGGTCTGGACAAAATGTCGGCGAAAAACTGCCAAGTTTTAAATTTATACACTTCTGAGAACATGTGTAATATATTTTTTATGTTTTTTCTTCACTTTACGAACCTTTCTGTTTTTAATAAAAGAGATTTCGTTGTTAAAATAGAAGTTTGAGTTAAGGTATCTTGTGTGTGAAAAGTTGTTTCTATTTGTTTTAAGCAGTTATAAGTTCATTTGTCACTGACCTCATTGAAATACAATTCCTTCAAATATTTCTCTTTAATGGTCTGTGGTTCAATTTACGTAGCACTGGAGCAACACAACGGGCTATTGGCGATGGTGAGGGATCAATTTCGATTACTTTATTGGTGGTTGGAAGGTATTTGATTTAACGGCGAATTGGGGAGCAACACAAAGGGCCATTGGCGACTGGCCGGGATCAATCCTGAAGGTAAAGATCCGAGGAAAACACCTCGTAAGTTTGAACCACGGTCAGACGAGGAGTTCCACTCTTGAGCTTGCACCCGACTCTCCAAACTTCCACAACATGCTAATGTGAAGACATCTGCGATCACGACAGATTTAACGTGCACCAGCTCCCACGTACACGATCGTGTTTAGTTTGATCAACTTGCAAACCTCCGGTTGCTAATCCGCTGCTCTTCCTGGGCTACCGTAGCCCTCTTTTTTAATTAAAACACAAATTTTCATACTGATGCATATGACATGATTGATACAAAAAGAAAATTTCTAGTATGAAACATGAGTGATGAGCTATAATTTTTGCAGTTATAAGTAGATACATAAATTTTATAAAAAAAAGTCCAGTAAAAAGAAGGCCCTTTGCAAAATTGAGTGACTTGAAAGTATGACATAGAAGAGCACTTTTACAGTATTTCTCGGTATTTCTCTGGTTGACCTAGTTACAAAGTACTTTGAAAAGAGCTGGAGCTAAAGAAGAAATCCATCATATTTCTCAGTTATAAGAAATGAAACTAACTTTCTTAGAACAAAATTCCTTCTAAAGCTTGCTCAAAGAATGTATAAATCATGAAAAACTGGATACTTTAATGAGTTTTTTTGCCAGGTCTTCAAATTTGAATTCTGATATCGTCAGCCTTAGAGCATAAAGTCAATAACAAACTTTTTTTGGAGACACTGAATGCTTATTCCCATGATAATTGAGAAATATATTGCTATATTGTAATCTGTTTAAAAGATATGTAACACTATAAAATACTTATAAATTCAATTGTTTGATCTAAAAACTAAGTCTTTAAACAGATGGACTGTAAATTTACTTTGTCAGTGATAGTGGTTCTAAGCCGACAGAAACGAAAGACGAAGATGGTAATTTTGTAAAAATTCTAGAGCTGAGAATAATAAATTTGTAAAATAGAATTCTTGATGCGTTTCCAAATTTTGGAAACTCTTGTCATTCAGATGAAATATAATGAAGTTAGATCCTATTGAACCACTTGTTCGGTCTAGAAGCAATTACCATTTTCAGATTCATGCAAAAAAATGTTTGTTTTATTAAATAAATCATGGCTTCAAGAAAATGCCTCAAAAATTGGTGCATGAATTTAAGCATGAAAAGTGGAAGACGATGACATATTTTATGTAAAAAAGGGGAAGTTTATTCACAAAGTTTGGAAATCCCTCTGCTACAAAATTCTTCCTGAAACTTGCCCACGGGTGAAAATTTTAAAAAGTATTAGATAAAAGATTAAATGACATCCACTTTCTGATACAGAAAAATAAAGTTGTTTCATTTATTATACAAGAACTGTGAATGATAAATTCACAAAAAAATATTATCGGGTATGTTTCCTAATTTAAAAAACTTATGTTATTAAAAAAACAGTGAAGCATTGATCTACTTATACTATACATACCAGTAGAACACTGTGATTAGTGCGTTGAAATGTGAGAAATAAAATATCTTTTATCGTGCAAAATGTACATTTTGTCGTTGCTACTGAAATAAGTCTTGTTTTAAAAAATTCGGGAGGGAGAAATATGGTTTTAGGTGACATAAACAGGAGATGCTAACCAGTATGGAGTTTTTGTAGGTGGAAACGAATATCATCTTTGGCTTTACCGACAGTGAAATTAATCTTGATTATAAAACGGTGCAGTTACCAAATTGGCGACATACCGTTCTCTTTTTAACAAAACTATCGTCAAGTTGGGACCCATTATTAAAGTTAGAAAATTGCAATCCCTTATTTTATTCGTATTACAATGTGGCATCCTTTTACACCCTTTATCATTTGGCAGTAGCTTGGTGAAAAACAATTGAAATTGTGCCATTTCACTGTGGTCTAGCAGCAATTCGCAGAAAAACATAATCGTAAATTACGTTTTGCTTTAAAAGAAAAGTCATTATCAAGAAAAAACAAAATTAAGACTTTTCCAAATTGGAAGGAGCGCGACGCTTTTTCAAGTGAAAAAAAAGGAGAAACAAAGTTTGGAAACCACTAAATCAAGACATAAGGAAACGACTTTTGCAAATAAAATGCATTTTCAAAACCTATTGCTATGGCTCTGATTGGAGCTCAGAAAAACTAGTGTTTCGGATTGACATTGAAAAGAAAAGTACCTTTTTGTTATAACATTATTCAGTCTATCACAAATGAAATTGAACTGTGTTTGTGAAACAAATAAATTTCATCTTTGCATGTATTCACCATTATAATTGAAAAATAAATCAATGGGCAGTAATAAAATCACTTTATAATGAATAACTTTATAGTTTTAAAAAATTCCTATTTTGAATTTGTATTTTAACTATCTAGTGCTTATTTTATTGATGGTAGTTGAACTTACTTCCCACTGTAGCAACACAATCGCTATTGGCAACGGTCCGGTATTGATTCCGGGTGTTATTTTATTGTATGTTTTGTTTCATCAGTGCTAAGGTGAGTCAAACAACTTGGAGGATTGATATCTCAATTACCCCCCCCCTAAATTCTATCTTCTTTCCTAATTATTTTCCATTTACAAAGAGCATTTACCACTTTCTTTAACTTCCTTCTCTGATAGCAACTTTTAATTTTATTAAATTCTCTATTAATTATGATGTGGAGGCAAGCAATCATCTGCTAGGTACTCCGTAATTGATACGTCCGTTCTGATTAATATTTCGCTTGAAACACGCACATTAAAATAAGTAGTTCATATTTAAAAAATTTAAGAATGAGAAGGTGTTTGTATATCTTTGATTTACTTAAAAGTAGTAATTTCTTTTTGATATCGGCGACACAATTTGGAGTGAAACTTTTTAATTCCGAAGAGATGCGATTCATATGAAAACTGATAGCTGTAAAAATTCATTTTTCTGGACAATCAGCTTAATGTATTAAATGTTATACTTTGTATATTGACTACAGTATGACGGAATGAAAACACATTCACAGCTATCTTTACTTACATATATGACAAATAAATTTACGTACATTACAAATAACAGAAAATTTACATCAAGAAAAGATTTTGTTTCATTTTATGTGAACACTTACATGAAATATTTAAATCATGCATCAATACAAATGATAATTAGGCAATAGATATATAACTATTGTTCCAGAACGAAACTTACATATTAGCTGGAAGTGATAGCATCAGTTGAAGTCAAAGCGTAACGTAGTGTACCGTTTTAATGAGAGCGTAGAACTCATCGATAGCTGTTTCTAGAATAGGTCGCATGCAAAGAAAAAGTTGATATTGAGTATAGTAAAAAATGGCGTCGTCAAATTTGTTGCTCAACATCCAGGCTAGTCAGAGGGAGTGTCAATACCTCCTATGTTGCCATATTCAATGAAAAGATAATATATTTTAAATCGTGATACTTTTCAACTCTCCTGGTTGCTGTTTCGACGAGATCATTATTAAAACTTATCAGATCTTGATAGATGAGATACTTCGTCATCAGAAGAAAGCTGACAAGATATTGATCTCGTTACCACAAAAGTCAGCAATATTTTGATGCCGATATATCTTGTCATTAAAATTGACATCTTGATGTCCCGTCGAAACTACTTGTAAGGTTAAATATGACATTTTGCAATAATCACGACGAAATATATTTTGCATTATAAGAGATTTTTTGTGTTTATCATGTCATTTTAAATCAAGAAATTCTGGTGTTCTACCAACAGAACACTACAATTAGTAGCTGCGTCGATAACTGGGTTTTAACAACACCGAGATTGGATAGAAAGCAAACAAAATACGATGCTTAGCTTTGGGCAATCTTATAAATCAATTAGATTGGCAGTTGTTTTTTCTGCAAAGAAAATAAAATACAAGCCATTTTTAGCCCTAAGGTAACCTTCCAAATAGTTTCGACAAGATATCTCATCCATCAAGATCAGACTAATTTTGCCATTAACGAGATATCTCGTCATCACGATATTACCGATTGTTCTGACGACAAGATCAAGATCTGGTCAGTTTATTTCTTATGACGAGATGTTTCGTCCATCAGATCTGGTCAGTTTATTTCTAATGAGATATCTTGTCCATCGAAATCTGTTCAGTTTTGCTAATAACGAGATACTTGGTCGAGACAATCACCAGGAAGGTTAATAAGGAACCCTAAAGGCTTAGTTGCACCTAATCCTGGCAACTTTATAGGGATGATCCAAGTTCTGTCTCGGAGCTTGAGGCTGTCTTTGACAAAGGTGTGTGAAAATGAAAGGGAACACGGAGATCCTCATACACCATGGGTAAGATCTCATTGCGCGTATTATCTAGACTGGATGCCAGCATGAGTAGGAAGCATAGGGTAAAGAAGAGTCTGTGTCGAAGGTACCCATTGCGCATAACAAACGCCATTAACCAATCATAATAAAAAACGATTTGAGGTTGAAAGGATGGGACATCAGCAGTCTTGGTTGGCATTTTGCGGTTAAAATCAAGAACGTTGAAATCGAAACTGACGTCTAGGATTTACGTAGAAAAAAATCGACATTTTTGCTTCACGTTTTATCGATTATTATTTTTTAGATCAAGTCTTAGTTTTTTATTAGGGTATGCCGGGCTTCTGCCGTCCATGGACGTTACGTCACTAATAATTAGTGAGTTGAAATATCAGAAGCAAAAAAGTCTTTTATCGTGCAAAAACAAATTTCGTCGCTGTCACGCTAAAATAGGTCTTAAGTTTAAAAGAAAAGGAGTCACAATATGTATTTAACGATAACAAAACAGTATTTACAGAAAGTACAATCAATGAATTCATCCAGTCCTTAGAATAATTGGCTTTCACTGTAAACAACAGAAGCTGTTCATGCATGAAACAGCATGAATCTATTTTATTGAAAACATAATATGTTCACTGTATAAATAGGTATTTTAATGCCATATGAATTTTCTTCCGGATTGAAGGAATTATAAATGCAATTTAGAAAAAAAAATGTAAGCGGTAATTTGAGAATATTTAATTTTTTACTATAAATATGGGCGTGAATTGAGTATGAAATTTTGTAATGTTTATTCACTTATACGGATATTTCACAAGTTTCCATTAAAATTACCTACGTGTAGAAGATTCAATGTTAGAAAAACTACTGTAAAATCGTATAAACTTTTCATTTGTTATTTATTGAAACATTCAATTTGTTATTTATTGAATTGATTTTATCCATTAAGAATGTTAAAAATGCCTTCCAAACCAACTTCTGCTAATTTATACTGATATATTCATATTTTGATTTAAGAACAAAGAAATCACAGAAAAACAGTAATATGTTCAGGTACTTTATATTTTTTCTTATATTGTATATTATTTTAACGTAAAAGTTCTTCCCCTTTCTGATAATATAAAGATTTATTTGTAGAATAGCCAGATTTTCATAATCATTTCAATAACAACGACCATGAAATTTTTACACCAGACAATTGTTTTATACACCGTAGGGTGAAAAAGACAGTTATTGATACCCTTAAGGAAATATTTATTCTATAAATTCATGGAAAAAATAGTAAAAATAGTTCAATCAAGTTTAAATTCATTGTAACTTTTCCTGAATTACTCTACTTTAAGCTGAATAAAGGGATTCATACAAAAAATTGGTCCTGAAAGGTATCTTGCAATATATTGAGAATAAATAGTGCAAAATTGATTATTGACACCCTAAGGATGAGTAATTGACACCACAGTTATTGACATACCTTCATTCTTATTTAGTTTATTTTTGCAGTATAAATGGACTTATGCAAAGGAAACTAGGGCTAATCTATCTTACAAAACATGCTCATGCTCTTTTCTTAGCAAAAACAGAAGAAACCGTCCTCTTAACTAGTGCCTTGTTTGTATACTTCTTGATTGCGGTTATATTACCTTTCTTGATGTTTACAGTTTGAACATCTTTTAACACAACTGACTTCTATGATTCACAAGGAATTTTTCCCGCCCTTATTTGAAACTGAACATTGACATGAAAACTTATTTTTTTTAAATTAAAGATTAGGGTGTCAATAACTGTCCGAGGTGTAAATAACTGTCTAGTTTAACCTACCTTTTAGTATAAATTAATAATCAACCAATTTTATATTTCCCAACATTACATGTCCTTTTGTATTAAAATTCTTTTGAAAGTTTACATGATAGTTGAGACAGATGCGTGTTCCTTGTCCTTCCTCGAAAACGCCATCACAATCTGAGTCACTTTACACGTTTCCGATCCCAAGCAGTCACGTTTCGAAACTTGAACAGTTGGATCAATGACACACAAAGAGAATTTAAAACCAGTTAATCATCTAAATTGTTCGAAGATTTTTTTTCCCGTATGAGGTGATCTTCTGAAAGTTGTAATGGAATGATAAACCAGACCTCACGACACCTAACATTGACAAAAAAGCTTTAAACCAACATGTTCTGGCTGTTTACATTATAAAATAGCATCCCCCTTGTTAATGACATTCAAATAACGTTTTCTTGTACACCCTTCTTCCTGACTTTTGGTAGATGTAGCAATAGTCCTGCTTTCGCTCGAAAACGTGACAACGACACCACATCATCCGAACAGCATGTCGTATCGCCAAAGTTGACTCGAGCTCTTCTCTAAGCTTCTATTCCTCCCTGGGTGTATCTTCTGTTCTTCTATTTTCTGTTCAGCAAAAGCTTTCCGTGTGTGTATGTCCATTGCTCAACATTGTCGTGTTTGAGGCAACTTGACCAAATATGGTCCTTGCGTAATAAATATTCCACCAACCAATCATTCCCTAAGTTCAATGTTGAAGAAAGCATAGAAAACTGGTAATGATCAATGCTCTTAGCCGCTGCCCATTCGAAAAACCTGAACCATTTATTCCCCACACGAAGAATATTGGAAATATTTTTTCTCCAAATTATTCCAGTTGTTTTTCTGCATGAGAGGATCTTTTGAAAATTATTAGGATGGACATAAGAGGGATCTCATGAAACCCAACATTAAGAACATTCAACCAATATGTCCTGGATGTTTACGTTAAAAAATAACATTCACTTCGTTAAAGACATTCAGATTACATTTTCTTGTACACCTTTCTTCGAACCATTTTGACTTTTGGCAGATGTACCAATCGTCCTGCTTTTGCTGGAAAACTTGACTACGATCCCACCATCAGCCGAACAGCATGGCTTGTCGCCAAACAAAAACGACTTGAACCCTTCCCTAAGTCTATTGTTGAAGAAAGCATATAAAATCGGATTGATGCAGCTGTTTGATGCTCCAAGCCACTGAGCAATCGGTGCTGACACCTGTATGATAAACTCCTCCAGACTGTTCTCCAGGTACGGTTCGCCAACTTTGATCCTGGTGAATATGGCATATAGTGGAAGCCAAGACCCCATGAACACCAACACCACAATGAACAGCATTTTGACCACCTTCACCTTCGACCTTTGTACCAAACCGTTGTTGTGGGCACCTTCTCCAGGCAGTTTCCTTCGCCATACTTTCAGCCATATGAAGCCATAGCAGACTAGGATGATGCAGAGTGGAAGCAAATAGCAAAGGACTAGGTTGGCGACTATGAAATAGACCGTGCCCATTTGCTCTGTGGGCCATACCTCACGGCAGACAAAGAGGCTGTCATTATCAGAGGTCCGGCCTATGTGTATGAGTCTGAAGTATATAGTCCAAGGTAAAGTCAGAGTGAAACTGAATATCCAGATTGCAGAAATGATGAAACGGTATCCTCGGGATGTGATCTGCCATGTCATTGGGTAGCATATCGCAAGAAACCTGAAAAGAGTAATATAACTATTATTTTCTCAGCAAAAACTCAAAAGGAAGCGAATGAAACTTGATTTCTGAGCTATTATCTGGCTCTAATAATATTAAAGTTTCAGAATAAAAGATGGTTATAACTCTATGGCTCCTCATAGCGGTTATCTGCTACCTAGTAATTCCAGGGTCCAAATCCCGGTTTGTAAGCACATTTATATTGGTGATTGCCTCTTTGGGAGTAACGATGGTTTACCCACTGGGTGCTCCCTCACAGATAGTAGTCATTTCGCCCCCTGTAGGTATGAGGCCGAAGAAGTCAGTGATCAAGCATTAAAATCAATGTAAATCATTGTATAGATTTATTCATCATACAGGGTGATCAAAATCGACCGGACAATAATCACATCGCATGGTTCCTTCTAAAAAACCAATCCGAGAAAGTGTTTTCCGATTTTACGTGACATTCCAGAGATATTAGCGTCGACAGTTTTATGACGGCATTTCGGCTCATTTGAAATTTCAGCGCCTAAAATACCAAGCAAACTATCCTTTTGTGTCCCGATATGAAAATGAAGCACCAGATGGATATGCAAATCCGAATGCGTTCTTTGAACTATCAGTTATAGGTACGTATGTGCGCATATCCGGAATGCCATATCCAATCAAAAAACGAACGATACTTTTCAGGTTCAGTTTTGACAAGGAATCATGTGGATGGTAAATTGTAACCGCCCAGTACATTTTCTCAGAAGAATAATGAGATTCCTGTTTGACCAGGTTACTTCGCAATGGATCCTCGTTCATTGTAGTGTCCAGGACAACGGAATGGCTGATTTCTTGGCAAAAGAGGGAGCAAAAGCCTTCAATATCTTACTCCTTTCGTTCAGTCATATTACTTACCACCAGTATTTTCAATCTAAGGGCGAAATCTAGACTTAACCAAGTCGGAAATGGTAAGTAAAGGAGACCATTCGTAGACAAGAGACAACTCGACCTGGGCTTCTCAATATCGGCGATAGTTGCCCATTAACCATTTAAGGGACCATGACTGTTTGTCTGCCCATCTCCGCTCGACCCCTCCTTGTGTTTCTTATGCGACTCCAGACCGGTATTTTTTAATGCTGAATATTTAGATGTTTACACAGCACTCAATGATGGTAAAGAACTTAAGAAAAAGTACTGGAGAGCCCATCAGCTAGTGGCATCATAGCCAAACACTCGGCATTGGTGTAGTTAAATTAACGTCTCACTGGAGCAACACTTAGTAATTTTGAACCACGGCCAGAGGATGAGGACAGCACCTTATCTGGCACTCCACATTCCAAACTTCCACACCACACCAACGTGAAGACATTTGAGGCCAGGACAGATTTAACATACACCATCCCCCTCGTACACGATGGTCTTTGGTTGGATAGAGTTTCGAACTCACAACCCTCCGGTTGCTAATTCACAACCGAGAGCTACCTCGGCCCTACAAACCCTCGACATTTGCCCAGAACATTTCCTCACAAACTCCAGTGTCACCCCCACTGGAGTTTGTGAGAAAATGTTCTCTCTATTGGGGTAGAATCGCGTTACTAACATTTTCATTTATTTATGATTAATTTATCTTCTGGAAAGGTTGTTTTGCGTTGCAACAGCATTTACTTTACATAATTTGATTATGTTTCGTTATATGAGTCTTAGTTAATGTACTTTTCAAATTATTGAGCATTTCTGGGAGAACAAGGCAGTGTTGGAATTAATTACCTTGTATGAGGAAACTTTGTGAATGAGCGCTCATATATGAAATCAGATTGTGTTAAAAGTAATTAATATCTCATGAACATACATACATATTGCATAAATAAACGATAAGAAAAGTACATAACCATGTCGCACTATGCATGTCTCTCTGAAATATGTTACTTGCATATGAAATTAATTATTAGTGTGGAGCAATGAAATTATAACTATTTTATTTGGGTCGCTAAACTGGTGTGAATATGTGCTTCCTATTGCAAAGTTATTCGTAAATTAACTTCCAGATTTGGATTTAAATAACCCCATCTTAATTTAGAGTAAAGGACAACCAGAAATTAACCCTCTTAGTGGTTTGTCTTTGCATCTTAAACTGCCCTGTAGTGGCCAGACTCTAGTACAAAAACCTGTTCCAAACTGTCAACAAATTCTGGGCAAGGGACAATTTGTTTTCCTTCTTGTATCTTCATTCGCTTGGAGTAATAGGCAGTTTTATTTCGACGAGGTATTCGTCATTTGCAAACCTAGCCAGGTCTTGGACGAGATATCTCGTTGAAACACTTGGAGGGTTTTATATTTTGACTATAGAATGGCTTAGAACAGGAGTTTTCAAACTTTTCAGTCCAAAAATTATTATTAAATTTTCAGTCCTCGAAAATTAAAAATTTTTGCCGACCCCTTGAAATTATAAATTAAATAGGGAATATAGACCTGCATAAAACCATAATGATCCTAATTTTTCACCTTAATGTGAAAATAGATTATAAAACGTCAAAACACATTTAAGATTCATTGTCCACATATCGCATTTCGACTGTAATACCGCCATAACTAGAAGAAAAATTCTGCCTTTGTGTAGAGTAACCATTAATACATCTCCTGCATGCTTCAAACTTGCCAAAACTGTCCATTCCAGTTGGGGGTAGTTTTGTAGAATGTAGGCATGCAGAAGCGTTTATATTTAGTCTTTCTACAATGAAATTCATTTTTTATAGTTACAGCTGTATTGCAGTCGGAGTGTGATATTACGATCATCAGTCACCGGGAAATGCTCTCTTCGCTGAAAGATCAGTCGCTCATTTTTAGAATATATTATAGACATTTTTAATGATAATATTTTGAACATAAAAGAATCTGAGAAAATAATGGAATATTTTGTTTTTTCTCTTTTTTGAATTACAAAATATTTAATGCTTTCCGCGAACCCCCTGAAACCTTGTCGTGGACCACTGAGGATACCCTGATCACATTTTGGGAACCACTGGCTCAGAAAATTAATTTTTACATCATAAAAATAATAATTTAAGATTTGTGCCAAGTATCGGAATCAGCTTTGGGTTCATTCAGTAATCTTACTATTGTCATTTTAATGTTCGATATATTGAGACAGAATGTCAAGCTTGTAACAATCCTATTTGGAGTTTTAAATCCAATTCTTAAACACTTTTTGGGATCTCACAACAAAAATTTACTTTTATTCATTACTGACATCCATTTTATAAACTTTATTTAAGCTTTAAACCTTGACTAATTTCAAATTTGAAATAATAAATTGCTGAACCTCATTAGTTTTCATGATTTAAAAAATTCTTCTTGTCTTGTGTTTGGCGCAGCTTGGCCAAATATGGCCCTTGCGTCACTCAATCAATTTCCAGTGATATATTTTAATTAATAATATTGCTGCCTTCGCGTTCTTTTTGAAGTAGTTAATGTTCTGCACTTAACAAATATTTAATTTGCTGATAAACAAATCTTAAGTACAGTTTCTTCCGAAAATAACACAATTCTTTTCTATCTCGTTACTTCGTTGAATTATTCCCGGTTCGCCGTAGGCATGATGAAAAGAAAACTATTTATTTTAATTCCATTTAATCTGTTTTTAATGTTGATTACTTACAAGAATGTAGAATAAAAAAGATTATGAGCAACGATTTAATGTCTGAAATAATATATCTTAATGTATAGAAGGCAAGCTTCCGAGAACATACTTGGATCACTTTTATTCTCGTTCTCTCATTGGTTAAAAATTATATTTAATCTATCCTCTGCTCTATAATTGGTTAGTTATATTTAAATACTTGCAAGAGAAATTGCATCAAACAAATATAATTAAACAAGAAATGCCTGAGAGAATTTTTTTAATAAATAAGTAGAAAGAGTAAGCAATATTTACGAAAGGCATTTTCTGTCAAGCTAAATATAGATTACTGTAGTGTTTCTAAGGTGATACGTGTTTCTTGTACATATTCTGAAAGTGACGACACTTGACTTGTTTTTCGAACACGATTTCAGCACTTCGCCAATAAAAATTCTAAATTCATATAGGATAGTTGATTCGTCAACACCAATTAGATTAAACGCCAAACGTTGGAAAAACGGCGATAAACTACATATTAAAGTACGATATGTATCATGTGATAACATTTGGGCAGCAGAAGTAAAATCTTCGCAGACCATCTAGTTTATTTGTTTAACACTAAAAATCCCTCTCATACAAAAACTTAGTGAAAACCTGCTCGTGATAGTATAATTAAATCTATATAAATAAAAATTGAGTGTTTGTACATTGTGTGTGTGTGTATATTTTCGCTTCATTTTAAGTCAATTATCCGTTTTGGGTCATTCTAATGCAAAATCAGTGGTTTCCATTTTTGGTGTCCATTTGTATGTATATGTGTGTGCAAGCATAACGTATAAATGGTTGGGTATATTTTCTTGAATTTGCATCTGTGAGAATTTACATTAATTTAGTGACAGAATTTCATTGTGTCTTTTTTTTGTTTTATGTATGTTTTTGTGCCTGTATGTGTAAACGTATCACATAAATTTTATTCAGTGTATTTTAATACAATTTTCTATAGTTTATAAATCATATTTTAGTGTAATGAATACATTATTTTAATTTCCTTTGCTTACATATTTAAGCAAATTTCATGCAAAAACATCTGACTAACTATATTTAAATCAACCATAATTTGGTAGTTTGGGAGAAGCTTGAATGTAGTGAGCAATGCGATTACTTGGATTGTTTTACTACTGCTGAAAAAATTTTCAAAACTTTTTTTATGGAATTTAAATTTTAATACTTCATTTATGTTTTCTTTTAAAAATATAAATAATTTCCGAAAGATAGGAACAGATGATGTAGAACAGAATAAAATATTTAATTTTGCACTAGAGCAAGATAGAAATGAATTATCTTGTATCCAATATTGCTAAAGACGCGTGGGATTACGAAAATGGAAGAGTTGTTTTTTTAGACAAAGACGCTTTGAATTTAGAAGTTGATGTAACTAACAGTTGATGTAATTAACATGATGTAAGTTAACATTCCTAAGTGTTACTTGAAAACCTCATGTTATGACAAGCTTGTTGCTAATTGGAACGAAGAGTATGTCTCGCCTCAGAAAGCTCTGACCACATCAAAAATATATTTCCTTCTATTCAGCAAAGATTGAACTAAGAATAATTTTTCTTCACAAACTTCAAAATTACACAATTTGTATTTAGCCATGGATAGTTTTCTAAATACCTGTATAGGTTTAATCTTCGGACTAATGATATGAGCTAGTGTTCAAAAAAGCAGTCACAAGATGTGGATAATTTGCCTTTCAGATGTCTTGCATTTGATAATTCAAGAATGTGCCTTAAAAATGATTTGAGAAGATTGTGTAAAACATGACCATTCAAACTCAATGCTTTTGTTGGATGTAATCGGTTTTTCTTTTCATTTGTTAAGTTCACCAAATCTTGTAATTTTAGTTAAATTTTGTATTCCTGTTTCTTTGATAAATAATTTTGATAAATAATTCTGTTTTGTGCTTTTGTGGTGCACGGAGAGTTTGCTTTTGTTCAACAATAAAAAAACGGGTACATGGTTTCCATTCAAAACTCAATCTCTGAATTGAAAAATGTACTTTAAAGTATGACGCGTGCTCAAAGAAAAGGAAACTAAGTAGTAATATTATTTTCTGTTTTCCCCTCGAATTTAAGTTTACATTTTTAAATTTTATTATATTTTTTTATTGTTATGGAAAGTATGTAAGATCACAAAAGAAAAAATATTTACAAATTGATATCTTTAGAACAACTTTGTTTTCCCGCCAACTTAACTTTAGTTTATTTCGTTCTGATTTCTGTGCTTTTTTAAATTTAATAAATATTTATTTTTTAATAAATTGTAATTCCTATTTATCACACGCAACAACAACCACGCAAATGATTCGATTTGAAACTGTGCATGCAAGTTAAAATAAAGCACATTTTTAATGGAACTTTGCCGATATTGAAGGAATATTAATGTTAGAAAAAACCAGGACTTTTGAAATATTAAAAATTCATTGTTGTAGTGACAGTAGGTCAATAATGCCTACTTGTATCGAAACAAGCAATAATTACGATGTATTGGAAGAAAAATTAACCTTTACCATCATGTTTTTTTTAATGTTTAAAATTTTAGAGGAATGTGTGATCAAAATAACACAGATGGACGACCTGAAGTATTGAGTTGCCGTCAGAAATGCTCGCTCGTTTTTTGACGTATGATCCACTCTTTACCTATTTGAGCTGTTGCGAGGGCTGTATCAGATATTAGAGCATTCAAATAGAATTGTATGAAATGACAAGGAAAGGTTTATTTTGATGAAATTACATAGTTGGAAATATTATTGGCATGATCTTCAGAAGAAT
Organism: Meta bourneti; assembly: GCA_933210815.1. Lineage (NCBI taxonomy): Eukaryota > Metazoa > Arthropoda > Arachnida > Araneae > Tetragnathidae > Meta > Meta bourneti. The sequence goes on from OW119928.1 coordinate 72,021,139, forward strand.
TTTGAAAGGACAACACTCCAATACAGATCTTTATTTGGAAGTGACTTTTAGATACCTGTATTTTATTGTCCCTGATGATGCAAATATGTTGAGGAACATTTAAAGAATCAGATAATTTGCAAAGATAGTAGTTAATATGAAAACGCAGTTTCGCAAGTCATTGTTATCCCATAAGGAGAAATCTTTATAGGACAATATATGATATTCAGGAGGTGTACGTATTAGGGTTGTAAATCATCAATAAGCTGGCTAACATTAATGGATGCCAAAAAACGTGTATGTGTAGAACATTTTCTGCAACTGAAGATGGGTCTATCATTTTGAGGCACACCTGAATCCAGAAATCTTGGAGTTATAGTTTTTAAGTGAGAAAATAATTTATACTTTTTAGTTAATAAGTTACATTAATTATCAATAACAATAATGGATAATTGTTATTAAATTGTTTTTCCTTGGAAAAATTGCACGATACTATGAATCTTTCAATTTCATTGTGTTTGTGTCATTTTGAAACACAGCTTATTATGCAGTAACATATTCTAACCATGTATTAGAAATCTATAACTTGAAGACGAGTTTTCCTTTTAGCACTGTTATCTGGCAAAAACGCCACGCCAACTCGCGTAATTTCAACAATTTTTCCTAAAATTAAGGGAAAAGTTTTCAATTAAATCTTTTCTGGCGTAATACGGTGATATTTTAAACTGTTTTTAATTCAAATATTTTTCTTTGTTTGATTTGCTTTTTATCCATCAGATGTACCACGTGTTCTCATGTGAGCTTCTCAATTGTGATACCTAAAATTTCAATGAATAAATGATGATTAAATTCTTAAAATTAGTGTCTCTGTGTGGTGAGTACATTTTTATTTCTATTTAATTCTTCAGTGATTTGTTAGTGTCTTATTGAGACAAAAATGACTATTTTCTCAGTGATACATCGCTCTTAATAGTGTCACAATATGATCGTGCTCAACAATGAGTCAAGAAGAATTTTAAGAAATTTTTCAGTGATTAGTTATTGTGTCATTTAGACAAAATGGGATTATTATCTCAGAAATATCCCGCGCTTAATAGTGTCACATTAACAATGTGCCTAATGAATGGTCAGTATTCAATTTAAGAACCACCAGATTAAAATTCAAATAAAAGAAAAAATATCTCTATTTAATATGTAAAAAATAAAAGAATTTACCAAACACACTTACCTATCTACTGCAATCGCCACCAATGTGTGAACTGATGCACAGACAGATACTCCTTGCAGATAAGCCACAGTTTTGCACAAAAACAGTCCCAAGATCCAAGCTAAGAAAACAATTATTTGGGTTTTACTATACCACCACCACAAAAACCAAGAACATAACATAGCATGCAAACGAAGGAGGACGTTGAAGATGCATTGTAGGGGACTTTTATCGCCAATTTAGAGGGGTTGTCACATCGAAAGAGAATTGTTGCCAAATCTCAATCAGAATTGTAGAATTGAACGTCCTCTAAAATGCACCTTTTCGCGAGTCATTAAAAATTTCGTTATTATTTTGTTTACTTGCAATCAGAAAGCGAATTGAAGATGATTTATCGGTTTCTTTTCCAAATAACAATAAAATTTCAAAAACAATGTTTCGGTACATGTCACATATAATACCATGGACAGAACAACGATATTTTAAGAAAGACCATAAATACAATTTATATTCTATCTTAATCGGCTTGATGTTAACAAATTGCAGTTAAATATTCTTAAAAATAACATAACTGTTTATGAAGAAACTTAAAAATAAATTTGAGAAAATGTAAAGAAAAGAGATTGACAAATTTATGACTTAAAGAATTTGTATCAAATATATATTTATGATAAAAATTAATCTACTAGTTTTTATATGGATATCATTAAGATTTTTTACAATTGCTTGCATTCATATATTTGATTTCCTATATGTAAGCTATATTTCGGTTAACTGACGAAATTTTTTTCCCAATTATAGAGGAACTTTCTGTCGTTAAAAGGATTTAAATACCAATCAATTTGTCTCAATTGTAGTTAAATCTCCATGTGCTATTAGAAATCCCAATTTCTCGTATTTTTATACTTTGAGTACAATTGATAAATTATTAATTGTAAATTATTGTCTGTGAAGTAGCTCATTAATGGATCATTGTTTCAGTGCATGATTGAGTTATTGAGCAAAGATATGCGATTAATTTTTAATTTCCAAAATCATTTCGCTAACAGACATTTCTCATGATTTTAAACTAATATTTTTTTATATTTTTGAGAAAACATTATAATAATGTATCCAGAACAATCTACTATTATACTAAAGCCAGAAATTCTTTCTAAACATAATTTACCGGCAGGGATACAAAAATGCGTACATAATTTTATAACTAGTAACGAGATACTTAAGTGAAGTGAATCAATCAACCTATAAAAAGTCTATTTATTTATAAAGTAAATCTATCCCTAAATTGTTACAATACAAGTTCTTCAAAAAAAGAAATATTGTAGAGATAACACCAATTTTCCAGAAAAAAATGTAAGTGAAAAGTGACTGTTAGTAGAAATTGGGAGCAATTTGTTGATAATTGCTACAAAATTATGCACAATTACTTGTTCTCGAGTAGTAAGAGTAAAAAACATTTTTTAATGCAATGTCATTATTTTGTTCTCAATAAAAGTTTAGTGTGACACCTTTGAACGTAATAGGAAATCACATAAGATGGTTTAGTTACCTTGCTGAGGAATAATAATTAATTCGTTCCTATAGACATATTTTTCTTTACTTATTCGATTGGTTGTCTTATTTAAAAAATCTTTGCAGTCTATTCAACATTTGCTTAACTTGCCAAGTCTCTTTGGAAAGAAACTATCATTGTACATTTCTTTCTGATTTAATAGAGCGGTGGTAGCCAGGTCTAGAATCGGGGATTAGCAACTCGAGGGTTGCGAGTTCGAAACTCGATCCAACCAAATACCGTCGTGAACGTGGGGGCTGGTGTTCGTTATATCTGTTGTGGCCTCAAATTTCCTCGCATCGATGGTATGGAAGTTTAAAGTGTGGGTGCCAGTTAAGGTGTTGCCTTCTTCATCTGACCGTGTTTCAAAATTACGAGGTGTTGTCTTCAAATCTTTCTCTTCGGGATTGATCCCATACCGTCGCCAATAACCCGTTGTGTTGCTCCAGTGTGACATTAATTCAACAACCTACCTTCTAATTTAATATGGCTAGTTTTCTATCGAATTGAAAATGTACTATTAGTTTACCACAAAACCAAATGAACACTAAGCAGCATCCTCTAAAGAAGCGATTTTCAACCATGCCCCATTGGTGTGTCTTACAGATGATTAAACGGTTTAAATTGTATAAGATTTATTTAATTTGAACGATTTAGTTTTGAACTTGTGACAAGTGTGTTCAAAAATAATTTTAAGGAGTACCCGTATAAGTAATTTTGAGTATTATTTTTTATTACGAAGTATTATAAATAAATTGTTTCAAAAATATCTTTTAGAAAGCCACTTTAGAGCAAGAAAAGATAGGTGATAAAGATATTTTTTTGTAAATTAAGCAAAATTATACCTATTCCTTTGTCAAAATCAAAAGAGAGATATATTTTGGGCGCGCCTCAGGATTTTAGTAATTTGCTTATGTGTGCTATGAGATGAAAAAGATCGAAAATCTCTGCTCTAAAACAACTCTGCTAAAAACATTTTTCTTTATTGGGACTTTCTTAGGGATTTTATTCTTCAATATAAAGGGATATATATGAGACCTCATATCTCTGTTGACGTCCTGTCTCAGATCAGAGGTCTTGGAGGTGTATCCTTCCAAAAAAGTAATCGCATCGGGCGGAAAGAAAGAGTCTTCCATACGTAGAATCAATAGAAATAGTTTTTCAATATAAGCCTTTGGGACTATTTCTAGATCTATGGGCCATCACATGCACACAAATCGATCAAGATAGATTCTTATATTATTTTCAAGGTAACTTCTTGAGCAGGGCACTAACTCACAGGGACCTGAACCCCTTGCCCCTTCGTTTGTTGTATGGCTGGTTTCTAAAACCTCTTACAAATATACAGATAATATGGATACCAAACATAAAAACTACACGTACAGACTCTACTAGAAAATTGGTAGTATAGTTGGTTGGGGTTTTATAGCACAAGAGCACTTTTTGGCCAAGTTGCGCCAAACGCATATGGCTGGGCCTCAGGTAATGGACATACACACGCAAGGAAGGTTTTACTGACACAGAAGAGGAAAATATACACCAAAACAAAATTTGTTGTTTAAATAATTAGATTAAAATATGCTATAATTGGTGCTTTATTAATTAGTTAAAAATTTATTGTTCACAATATTAATCTTTGATTGCAATTTTTTATTGGATATGTATAGAAAATGCACAAGTCCGAATTTCGTTAAGTGATTCATGTTAACCCCCCTAGTGGTTGTCTCGACGAGATATCTCGTCTTTTTCAAAACTGACCAGATCTTGATCTCGTCATCATAAAAAGGGGCAATATCTGTATGACGAAATATCTCGTCATTACCAAAATTTATCAGATCTTGATCGATGAGATATATCGTCGAAAACACTTTGAGGGTTAATGGGTGTTCAAGATGGAAGTAAGTCTTGAGTTTCCCCTGTCTTGCTTTCTCCAGACGGTTGGGAGAAGAGAATATTATCTCTTTGTCTCTCTTCTCTTTTCTCTGAATAGTAAAACAAATGCAAGAAGCTACATGAATTGAAGTTTTAACATTTAAACGTGATATTCGAAAGAGGGAGAGCATGGAAGAAATCACATCACACGCGCGTCACTAGAAAATACTTCGGTGACGAGGATGGAACTGTGCTTAAAATTGTAAAATTTTTTTTCCAAGAATAACACCATTTTAACTAAGTATTCCTGAAATGCCGACCCTTTAGACACTAGTGCTTGGGCCATGCAGACCCTGTCGCCACCTAGCTACGCCTCTGAATACTTATATTATCGGTTTTTGCAGTAGTTGTCCCTCAAGCAGATAGGTTAGCAAAAGAGGCAACCACAACGGAGTGCATTGATGAAAGGGTGAAATGGTCCAGAAGTCATTGCAGGAGGGAAACCACTAGCTGGCTACTGGGTGCATGGCAGAAAGAATGGGATGAAGGAGAAACAGGTAGGATGGTACATGATGTGTTGCCAAGAGTGTCACTAAAATCGGCAAGTTGAACCAGGGAAGAGACACTCTTCTTCACAGGGCATGGTCCGTTTCCATCCTACCTAACGAGGTTTAAAAAAATCAATTCAGAAAATTGCTCCTGTGGTGAAATCGGCACACCTCTACATTACATCTGCCCCCTTACAGCATCATGGCATATGAGGACGCCTGCCGACCACCTTCAAATCGCATGGCTCAGGAACATTGCTAATACCAAGGGCTCGAGGATCAGAATTATTAACATGATGAGATTCATTGAGAATCATCAGGACTTGATTATCCAAAGAGACTGAAAAACCTACTTTTTCTTCTTCTCTCATGTTGTATATATGTATATAGTGTAACTTATTATAATATAGATGTAATTACTGCATATATATAATAATATATAAATGTAATGTGCTCTAAATTCTGGATAGACATGTCACCTCGGTGGCATGCTCTATTCATGCCAACCACATTTATTTAAACTGGTACAGTGTCTCACGACACTAGGCACGGGAATGTGTGTTGGTGTTAGTTAGTAGTTGTCCCTCAGGTTTTTCGTTTTTTTTAAAGGTGGGACCGAGCCCTAATAGTATTTTGGGGGCAAGAGATTTGGGCTCGTGTTTCCAGATAGTGAGATTGAGTCCATGCTGCTCTATTAAGTCCAGTGGAGTCACCCTTTGTTTACTGCCTATATTATATCCGTATATTTGTTGTAGCTACCCTTCAGGTTAGTCGAGAATGTGCTAGTCTTTTAATAATTTGATAATTTTCTCTTTCACACACAGATCTACAAATTGTTGGCGACGCGGATTCGAGTCCTGTAACTTACCCTGTGCGTATTTCTTTTTCTGTCACAGTAAAGATTTCCTTGTGTGTGTCCATAACTTGACGTTGTCTATCCTGTGTTGGGCCAAATATGGCGCTCGTATCATAAAACCAATCACCCAACCAATTTCACACACAGACAAAACTATTCTTAGGAATTCGTTCTCTTATGAAACGAATTATCAATTGATTTAGCAAAATGTTATTCAAAGCTTTTGTAACAATTTACGAAGAATCGGAAACATCACAATTCGCCATTGAAACTGAGTGTCCCATCAGCACTCTTTACAATTTGGTATTTATTTCAGAACCCCATAATCATATTAATTCAAAAATGCAACAGAATAAAAGTAATGAAATAAGAAGAAAAACGGAACTAGACTCCTTCCAACCGAACAGTCTATCGTCTTCGGTGTTAAGAAATGACAACAAAGGGGCACGGCGTCTTTCAATCGAAGCGGGTAATTATAGATACGTCTCAAATACCCTCTTTTCCAGTTAATCTTTCATTCGAAAGGAGATTGAATTTATTCAGAAAAAGTTTCTGAAAATTCGAACAAAATAATATGCGTTCCACTTAAGGCTTAAGAAATCCCTGCATAAATAGAAAGAAGCTTGAATGAAATCAGTCAAATGAAAAAGGTTTGTTTTTTCCTCCCTTTGGACGATTTAAGTCAGAGCCAAGGACGCCTTAAATTTGTTTTCAGAAGCATTAATTAATATCTTTTCTTTCGGATTTCAGATTTTAAACGCTTACAGGTATGAAAACCTTTAGAGATTTTCCACACAATTTCCTTTTGAATGAGCCGCATCTTCGTTTTTTTTTTGGTGATTTATTCTGATGACTGCTTAAAATTAATCTTTTACGAAAGCTTTCTCGTGAGAAAATATTTGCTCTTTTACAGTTGCAATATGTTAAGCCAAAGGAAATATTTATTTTCTTGTGACATGTAAGGATTTGTTAGTAATGTTTTTTATTGGAAATAATCCATTTATTTCACCAAAGTACGTTGCACATAAATCGACATTTTTTCTCTGGCAACAAAGGGATCTACACAAATAAAATCGACCGCTGTGGAGTTCAAACATCAATTTTGCCTTAGTTCAAATATTTTCTTTGAGCTACAAAATATTAGAAATACAAAACGATGCATCGCCGGATTAAAATCTAGTTGGCGTTACGGCCTTAAGCTTAGTGATAGTTTTTCATCGCCAAGGCGGAAAGAGGCCAACCTCCATTATAGTAATCTGTATAATAAGCGGGAAGAATACCAAAGTTATCAGAATTGAGAATGTGTTACAATCGCCAAGCTCAAGTCCGTACCGTCAAGTAGATTTTAATTTATCTCTACAGTAATTAAACTCTCAGTAATCTGATGAAAGGTGGGCAATGCGAAGGAGATGAAGAATGAGAAAATGTAAGCGAAAATACCCTTACACGGTCGATAAACAGTGAATCTTTCAAACAAGTGTTGCAAATGAAATAGGTAAAGGTGTTTAAAGACATTGACTAGGACACTTATAGAAATGAATTAAATCTCTGAAACATACTCCTAATGTGTTTTGCTGTTTGATCAATTCTATTAATTCGGAATTATGAAATGTGCAGGTACACTTATAATACAAATACAGATCGGTATAGTAGTATAGTTTGTAATCAACTCTCTCTCTCTCTCTCTCTGCACATGTATATAAAATTATATTAACTTCTGAAATTTAGTATATTTTGTAATGAAATTTTAAAAAGTAGTATAATACGGAATGGAATATATGTTATTTCATATTAGGTTTTATTTGATTTGACAACATCAGAGAAAAACGAATATAAAATTATGCACTCTAATATAATTTCAGAAATATAAAATTACTGACAAAGAACAAATTATCTACTGGGATTCATCAGTCAAGCATTATGATTCATGATCTCAGAAAATGTTTAAGATCTAGTATTGTACTGGAATAGATTTGAAAAATAGAAGATAAACCAGTAGGAAGTAGTTCAATTTCAGTTTGAGAAATAAGTTCAAAACAAGTAATTTATTTAATAATAAATAGTAAGACAATGTAACCAGATTGAAGATTTTAATTACAGATTCAAGCAGAAAGTGATATAATTAGTATTATAAAACTCAACAACTAAGTTTATATATTTAGAACTAAATAGTAATAGATATAATAGAATTACATAATAATATTAATAAGTGAGATATAAATTTTACTGCAATGATTTATTACTATTTCATGCCTCAAAGCTAGGAACTAAAATTTTTTTCATACTATGATGATACTATTAATTTTTTTTCTGAAATACTTTTAGAGACAAACACAAGAATACATCAAATATTTGGAATTTTCATAAGTATACTTTGACTTCTTTTTACAAATAAATGTAAGAGAAAAGAACAAAAATAAAGTAAAAATGTCCTATTCTATCAAAATATAGGAGGACGTTTACTATAATCGTCCGAAAAAAAATATTTTTCTTGAATATTTGACTGCCTTTGAAGTAGGAAGGTTTCAAAGAGCTTTTGAAATCCTGATTTGTGAGTAGTTTGTATTTACATTGACTAGGCCTACTTTAGATTCCTGAGTTTACTGAGCTGAAACCAGTTTACTTTTCAGATTGACATTTTTTGCTGGAACGAGGTGAAAGAAACATTTTCAAAATGAAAAGTACGCTTTTCGACGCAGGACGATGTGTACATGTGGTTGATTCTTCTTTTTGAAAACATGATATTGGAATAAAAATAAACGAAAAAATAAAACAAACAAACGCAAACAAAATAAAACAAACAAACGCAAAAAATAAACGCTTGAATAATTACATATGTCTGTAAAATACAACTTTAGAAAAGTTGTTTCGAAATGTTTAGTACTAATTTTTTGGATTTTGAAGACACGTTTCTGCTTTAAAAAACCAGTAACAATATCGGTGCCGATGACACCAGTAGTCAAAGCCTATAAAATACAAAGTTTACAATTCAAAATACGAAAATAAAAACTAATTACACCAATGATAATAATCAAAGTCCACAAAAACTAAAAGCGTACAAGTCAAAATACGGTAGCCAAAGGGTTTCAAACACAAATATTTACAATTCAAAATATCAAAATGAAATAAAAACGAACTAAAACAAAGATATTGGTACATATGACACAAATAGTCTATAGAAACGCAAAAGTGTGCAAGTCAAAATATGGAAATAAAAGTAAATTAGACCAAAGATGCTATAGGTATCTATGTTACCATTAACCAAAGTCTACGAAACACGAAAGTTTACTATTCAAAATACGTAAATAAAAATAATTGCATCGATGAAATTGGTACCGATGTGATACCAGTAGTCAAAGTGTATAAAGCACAAGTTACAATTCCAAAAATAGAAATAAAACTAATTACACCAAAGTTGTTGGTACTGACGATAATAGTAGTTAAAGTCTGCGAAGCACAAAAGTTTGCATTCAAAGTACAAAAATAAAAACTAACTACACGAAAGAAATTCGTCTGTGGAAATTTACGCGAATAAATGCAGAGCGATTTCACCACATTCTACGCCATTTCTATTCTGCGAGTTTTAATCTTCCCTTATCACCTACAGCCAGAGGGTTCCGACGTAGTTACGACGTAAAATAAGCACGCATTTCACGATTCTGACATTTCTAAACGGTATTGCGTTGACCGACTCTTCATTATTTTCAGCCTCCCGCTTAAATGTCACATTGATTTATGTGGAATTTAATTTCAGCTGATATTCTGTTGGACGAAGAAAATAGATTCAGGTTCTCCAATGACTTTCGTTATTCACTGTCATTTTTTCTATACTTATGATTAAGTTTGGATGAAAAATGATGCTGTGCAACAATAATTCTAAGAAATTAAATACGAGTTTTTTAAAGTTCGCTGTAGCTGCTTTAAGTTTTAATTCTATGTAGCTTTAAGCTTTAGTTCTTTGTAGCTTTAACCCTCCAAGTGGTTTCTACGGATATCTCGTCCGTCAAGATCTGGCCAATTTTACTATTGGTGTGGCATCTCGCCATCAAAATATTGCCAATTCTTTTGATGATGACGAGATCAAGATCTGGTTATCTTTTTTTCTAATAACGAGATATTTCGTTCATCAAGATCTGGTCAACTTTTTTCTAATAACGAGATTTTTCGTTCATCAAGATCTAGTTAGTTTTGCTAATGGCGAGATACTTTGTCGAGACAACCACCAGGAGGGCTGTTTTTGTCCTCAGTAGTCCTAAGCTTTAGTCCTCTGTAGTTTTAAGATCTGTCTTTTAACTTTAAATAAAGACTCGAGTATAAGAGTGTCGCTTTGTACAAAGAGGCGAGAAAATGCTGCGAAACAGAAGACAATTTAGGACTTTTAACGAGAGTTTAAAGGTACGTAACTCATGTACTGATGTACAGTAAAATAAACACATAATATGACACAAATCCTAGTGTAGGTTATTCTAATCCTTCTTTATGACTTAGTAACAGTAGTAGTATGTACAATTCAGTAACAGTAGTAGAAACATGTAGCACAGAAATATTTTTTTCTGAATTTTGTATAGGCTGTTGACGTCCATAATATCTGTGGTGGCTTCGGCCCACTTTACCTCGGATAATCAAGGTTCTACTGCATCTTTAATCCTTCAAGTGGTTTCGAAGAGATATTTCCTCCATCATATTCTGACCAATTTTGCTAATCACGAGATATCTCGTCATGGAATGCCGATTTAATTCCTTATGATGAAAATATTGCTGTTTTTTGATGATGACGAGATCAAGATCAGGTCAATATTTTTCTAATGACAAGATATCTCGTCCATCACTATCTTGTCAGCTTTGCTATTGACGAGATACCTCGTTGAGACAACCACTAGGAGGATTAATATGACACGGTATTATATTATCATACATAAAAACTTCCCTTTTCATTCAGTTTAAATTCTTTAGAATTTTTTCTATTTTCGCGTTTAATTTCCTCCTTCCTAGGCATCAAGATATTGACGTTTCTTTATGATGACGAGATCAAGATCTGGTCAGTTTTCTTCTAATGACGAGATACGGTCTAATAAGTTTTGCTAATAACGAGATATCTCTTCGAAACAACCATCAGGAGAGTTAATATGTCATATTTTTTTAGAGAAGTACCACACCTCAAATTTAAAGGAGAATCCAAAGAAGATTGAAACTCTTGCACGCATACTTCGCTTCTGAGTGAATTCCAAATTTGTAGAATTCGTTCATACCTTTATTGAAAATATGCGAGATTATTCACGATTTGATTTCTGGAAGTTAAAATGCTGCAATTTAAATACTTGATTTAATTAAGAGGCAAATGTTTACGCAAAGGATTCCCTGAGATTGATTTAAGTTCAAGTAAATTCAATCGTGGATCAAATACGATTTAGCAAGGCCACTCAAGTCAATTTAAGTTCTTTCACTTCCAATAAGAACGACACCGAGCAACATACGCCATCCACCGACTGACGCATTTCTTAAGCGAAGTATTCGATGAGAAATTTTAATTTCAGTATGCGAGCACGGAGCTGCCCAACCGTGAAAGGAAAAATCGATTTCCATTTTCCTTCCCTGTTAGCCCTGGATGACATTTTATGCAGGAATTCCCGGATTCCTATTTAATTTCCAACCCTTCGTGAAGAAATCAGATCCGTGACTAACTGGATTCATAAGGAGAGGATATGCTTCTCGCAGCCGCCTTCATGTATAGCCAAGAAGAAAAATGTTTTCTCAAAACTCTGGATAAAGGCTGTGCTTGGTTCCAAGACAACGTAACGTTTTCTCTGTAGAGGGATATAACGGATAGAGCAATTGCCAGCAAGCTTATGTGTAAGAACGTGTAATAAATTGCTTTGAAAATCCCCATTTGAAACTCTAACTTGTGAAAATGTTGGTCTTGCTAAGTGGTACCTTTTACTGGTAACTCGACTCCCTGTTAAAATGCTGGTACTGCTAAGAGGTACTTTATACCTATAAAATTCTATTATGTACATTTTATCTGTAAGTATTGAAGAAAAAGTAGAGGCTGTTCGACAGTGGGTTGGTTGGGTTTTTATGGCTCTAGGGCCACATATGGCCAAGCTGCGTCAGACAAAAAAACTCTAGACAAAATAAAGACAGATGTAAAATTTATCTATTCACAATTTTGAATTGAAACTTATCTATGTATAAAATCTAAATAAAATTCACAAAACCTGTGTCAGAGATGAATAAAAACAAATTTTTATTGTAAGGATTTCCCAAAAGGACTTTTAGGGTTGGATTTGAAACTCCAAATCGGATTTATCTATGGTTATTAAAAGCTCTACATTCAGTCAAAATGCATCGAACAGTATGGCACAATAAAACAGTAAAAACACAATGGCAAGTTGAACATAATGGAGCAGGTTCTCCGATCAATAAGTGTCTATGTGTAAAATGGGTATGGCCAATGCGAAGTCTTGTCAGTTGTACTTCATTTTTCCTAGTCAGATTTGTATTGCCGAATCCTATGATTCGGCAATACAAATCTGAATCTCGACCGTGGGTCAGTCGATTTTTGAGTGAGTGTAAAAGCTTATTAGGAGAAGGGCTGATATACCAAAAGCATGAATTTCGATCGTCGTGGATGGTTTTTCCCTTACCAATTCATTGTCACTACTATCGCTATATGCGCGGAAAGATAACCTTTAACTAACAAACGATAACTTTAACCTTTAGCCAACTCCTTTAACGCCAACTCCGTCCAAAAGACGCCTCCCTTGTTTACGTTCAAACCTATAAATTTAAAGAATAGACTTATTCAAAACCATATGACTCCACTGCAGGGCTGCCACAGGCGACTTTTGCTACTATTTTTCAGCCTTGACGACTATGGGTATCTTTTTTTATCAAAATCGTCTTAAAAGCTACTAATTAAAAAAAATTGGAGATTTTCAAAAATGTTGGTGATTTATTTTTGAAAATTCATCAAAGGTTAACCAAAATTCAGTCCCTTTTTTAACTAAAAGAGAAAAAAATGTTTTTCGAATTTTTCTTCAAAGAAAATTTTCCAAGGGACGTCAATTTCGAAGTTTTGACGCCAAGCCGTGGCAACCATGAAATAAAAACATCAGAATTTGGTTGCTAGATTGTCATGACAACCTAGAAAATATGTTTTTTAATTTTAAAATATAAATTTCTTAGCGAGATCTGCAACCTCTGTTTCATTCTTAATTAGCACATTTTGCATTTTAGAAAATTCATTTTGTATGTGAACATCTAGAATTGATACTAGAATAGGATTTAAGAGGAGACTCTTTGCTTCTACTTTTAAAAATTTATGCTACTACTGTTATTATTTCACAGGTGCTTCAGCTGTGCAAGCACCTGTCTTCTCAGGGGAGCCGGACTATATAGAGAGAATTCCTTTCAATTCTATAGCTTTAATCAGATTTTTTCATACAAGTACCAGATAGAATAAATGTTGCACTGAGCGCAAGAACGGCCAAACCAACTTAAAAAGTAAGATATTTGCCATTACGACATTATTAACCTTCCTGGTGGATGTCTTCACGACATGTCTCGTCATTAATTGACCAGATCTTGATGGACGAGATATCTCGTCGAAACCACTTGGAGGGCTAATGCAATAAAAACGGCCCTTTATGTATTGTTTAAAAGATACAGCGAAGATGTGTGTGTGTGTGACAGCGCATTACCCCTTTCTTGCAACACATATTCTTGTATAGTTCCTGAATACATGAACAACCTAAGTAACATCATAAGAGATTTTTGCAGTTAGGCTGTTTTTGCTTTCAGTGTCTCGGACTCTACCGTTTTATTTAGATTCCCATATTATTTCACCTAGTCAAAACAAATGATTAACTCTTTATAATTCTGTAACATTGTAACATCGAAGTCTTACATCATAGGCTTAAGTAAAATAGAGTTATACACGGAACCCCATATAGGGAGGTGTCCCCGGTACCATTCGTGATCTTTCCCTTCGGGTTTGATCCCAGACCGTTACCAATAGCCCGTTGTGTTGCTCCAGTGGACGTTAATTAAATACCTACCGGTACCATCCACCGCAAGCCTTTTTTCTCATCTTTCGGTTTTTCATGAATACAATGAACGCTAAGGCATGTTTTGATTCTTGTCTATATTTGAAACTGTGGTTGTTTTTATAGTGTATTCCATAGTTTTGTGCATGGAATATGTATTTAGAAAAATAGGTACTTTTTAAAAATTGATAACGTTAATTATGAAGTTTTTATTGTTTTTCATAATGTCATGTCTACTATAAAAGTATTTATAATAAATAAATAAAAGTAGTACATGTGTGTGAACCCACTGAGAGGAAATTCTCAAAAAAACAACACAAATTGAGAGGGATACTTTAATAAAAATAAAGGAAAAAAAAACATTTGAAAAAATTTAAAATTTGCAAGAATAGGAATTTTAAAATATTGAAATATTTTTTAATTGAATTTTAAATTATTGTTTATGTAACAGTTTTTCTTTTGCGATGCATATTTAAAGTAATTTGGAACAAGGTACACTAAAACATTTTGTTACAAATGTGAAATAAAAAAAAAATCGTCAATCGAATGCATATACAAAATGTCCTCGACAAATCTCGCCTTTTGGAGGGCAAGAAAAAAAGCGCGATACTAAAAGGACGAATAAGAACTTATATCGAAAAAGGCACAAATTACAAATAAGCGGGTTTGTACTTAAAATTATGTAAAACTACCGATAAACCCACTGAGCTATGGTGATCCCCGACTAAAATTGTGATTCACGGTAGACAATTTCATTTGCCCTTAGGATTTACATAAAAATTATTCGAGTTCGGTAAACTGCGAGGCTAATGAAAGGGATTTTCAGAGCAAACAAACACAAAAGACGATCTGCAAAGATTATACTTAATAAATGTAGTTTATCGCCATTTTGGAGACGTTTGGCATTTGATGTAATTGACCCAATCAAGTATTATATATTAATTTGCGATTCATTCCTTGGAATTTGTATTGGCAAAGTGCTGAAATAGTATTCGAAAAACAAGCCTTCTAATGAACCTTCGACCTTCTAATGAAATAGACAGAGTATTAGTTGGAGTCGCAGTCGTAAACTCTCTGAAGGATAAATCACGTGAGCTTACGAATCGATTTAGCCGATTAGCTATCGAAGCGCAGATTAGTGTTTTCGATCGCGATGGATAATCACTTTAACCAATCAATAATTTAGAATTCATGTTTTTCCCACAACCACGTGACAAATCTTCAAACCGAGCTACCGGAAGAAATAACATAGCGGCGCGCACATATTCCGTCTGTTTCATTAGAAGATCGATAAAACAAGCCAACTGACGTCACATTCAGAATAAGTAAAGGAAACTCGTATAGCCTCAAAAACACTACGCCACCTACATTTAGCTTAACAGAAAATGCCGTTCACATTACATTTTCGAAAGATACAGAGAGTAAAAAAAAACGAACAAATATTTCATTTGATGTTTTCGCTTGAGTAAGCAAAATTCCCAGACATCCACAAAGACGGGGTTAATGATGTATTGCAAAGGCAAGTAATTACGGCGGAATTGACTAACAAACACGCTTCCGCTGTTGCTTCCTTTGATTTGATTGTTTGAGAAGATTGCTGAATTAGAATGATGCTCGGGATCATTATCTCTTTTCTCAACACATGTCTGCGAATAATAAGCGATAAAATTCGCTCGTTTTTCCAAGGTGTGAGGCAGAAGCTGTGAAAAAAACACGAATGGAGTTTATGGGTTGCATTAATTGGAAGAATAGAATGCGTACAAGGAAGTGAAGCGAAATAATCCGTGTTTCTTGATTATTTTGGAAGTATTTTCTAATGATTATTTTTATTGCCAAAAATAACGAGGCCTGCGATGTCAAATAACTGACGACGTAAGAGTCACCGCTACCAAGCTCTGACTGCGGACCCCACTTCATCACTGACACCAATAGAGTCAAGCGTGAAAACATTTAAAAAACATTTATAATATATGAATCGCATTTCCTGACAAGCTAAATGTAGATGGCAGTAGTATTTCTGCGGTGGCTGTACTTGGGTAGCTGGAGGAAATCTCTTTTCGTCTGGTTTGCTTGTTTACACTTAAAATCCTTCTAGTACACATGTTCTAAAATTTATTCGGGTCGCTGTATCCCAGTTAGAAGAGCAACGGATTAAAAACCGGAGGGCTGCGAGGTTCAAACCTCGGTCCAGCCAAAGACCATCGTGTACACGGAGGCTGGTGCACGCTGAAAATCTGTAGTGGCCTCAATTGTCCTCACGTTGGCGTGGCGTGGAAATTTGGGGAGTGGGTTGCCAGCTCAGGTGATGTCCTCGTCATCTGACCTTGGCTCAAAATTATGTGGTGTTGTCCTTGCATCTTTCCCTTCGGGATTGATCCCGGACAGTCGCCAATAGCCCGTTGTGTTGCTCTAGTGCGACGTTAATTAACTATCTACCTCTTCCAACTACCTACCTAAAATTTATTCTTCCAATCTCCAAACTTCTTAAGTCTTGAATTCGACATTCGCACCCTTTCCCTGTCATAAGATGTTTTTCGCCAAACGAGGCGATAAGACGCCGAAAAGGCCAACTAAGTCAATTTTTCACAGATCGGTCACGTGACTACTATTCGATATGTTGGTCACACTTTTTGAAGCTCCTCTCAGTAGTAATACTCAGTCCACTTATATTTCACTTCTGTGGTCTGCATTCACGATACGAAAAAACTACACAACTTTAAAACCTTAAATTGTGCACAAAGGTAGCGTACATACCGAAAGTGTGAGCAACGGCCTTCGTTTTTTCAAACTTGCGAATTCTAGATATGAAAATAAATGGAAAAACTGAAAAACGAATGCCTTTTTGTGCAAGTTGGCCGCGGAAAAGAGCGGTTTCTGCACGAGGCATCAAACTTAAATTGTTTTACCAACATTGCTAAAGAAGCAATTTTTTTCCAAAAAATATTTCTACACAATCTGAACTCCAATTCTTTAAGTTTGGATTTATTTTTCATGTCTTTCCCAAATATGAACAAATTTCGATTTGAGAGATAAAAGATGCTTTTATCTATTTAATTTAGCTTTAAAAACTTTGGTTTCAAAATAAAATTTTATCACAATTACTACTGATTTAACTTTAAATTTTATAGGAAACGATTCTTTATTTGATAAGAGAAGCATTTGAGAAAAGCCCACCGATAATAAAAATTTGAATTTGCTGCTTGGTTCTAGCAAAGTCAAAATCAATGTTTTATTTTGAATTCCATTTAGAATTCTGAGTTTACGCACTTGAGTAGACAACGAAATGCGTTCTTATTTGAGCATTTCTAGGTATTATGAATAAGCGTTCCGTTTTTGCATAAATTGTTGTTCTTATCGTTATTTTATTCTGAGTATTTTTAGAATTTAAGAACTTAAAGGAATTTTTTATGAAACTTTGGTATATTTTGATAAGTATTAGTATTAGAAAATATCGAAGTGGAACTTTTTAATATTAAAAAAATGAATTTATGATAGAAGGTTTGTGGTGTTTACTTGAAAAGTTGAAGCTATATTTCTATGCAACTTACCCATGAAACTTTTGTTGAAAACATTAATATTTTTTCACAAAAAACTGTCAAACGACTACGTGTTCTGAAAAATTATCATCTATTATCTATGAGGGATTTTCAATGCAGAGAAACAAATCATCGAAAGACTGTATTTTACTTCCGGTTTCCCAGTACGGAATACGCACAGGAAGAAGCACGTTCTACCACAAAACATTTAGCAAAACAGAAATAGCCTCCCACTTAGAAAACATTTGATTTTAAAATAAGCTCTCTTTTGTTTCATTTGACATATAATGGAATTTTCAAGCAATGTATTTGCTTTACAAAAATTAATGCCCGAACGTCATATGAAATTAATTTGTAATCTTGTCGTTAATGATGGTGGAATTCGGAAACATCGCATCCCTGATGCAGGAGTGCCCCAAGTCAAAACAATTTATAGGAAAACGGAGTGCAAAACTCTTCACCGTAGGTTCGTCCTTTCAACCCGATAACGCCGGTTCTATTCTGCTAATTGTGTAATATAATTTGATAAAAAGAATGGAGATTAAGAAGTTCCGGTACATTTTCTGCACAACCAACAAATCATCCTCCATACCTTTCGATATATGAGAGACATTTTCTAGTAAGTAAAATATAGATGTCGGTAGTGTTTCTGCGGCGATAAGTACTATAACAGGTGACGTCACTTGTCTTGTTTTCCGAATACGACTGTAGAATTTTGCCAATAAAAATTCCAAAGAATAAATTCCGAATTGAAATATGATAGTTGATTGGTCAACACCAAAACGGTGATGAATCGCATTTTAGGGTAACCCCAATATGTATTATGCGTGACCGTCTGGTTTGCTTGCACTGAAAATCCCTCTCATTCGCTAAATCGATTTTAACATATGTATTACTGCAAGTCGCATGCAGTCGTCCATAGGCAAATCTAATTTCAGATAGCTGTTACTACAAGTTTTCCCAGGTACTACAAGCGATACAGTTTGCCATGGTTGGAGGAAGATACAAATGGATACTTCTAAATTGCATACAAATGTTTCTTAATGTATTTTGTCATTTCAAACGGTTCAGGTTTAGATTCCAGATTTTCTGGAGGATTTCGTGTAAGCAATTCTATTTCAGACACTCATTCGATGTGCTGAAGTTTCATTGAAAATGTTTTTATTAAAGTCAAATTAAATTAGCTACATAAGAAAAGTAATTTGGCCTGAAAAAGCTTACTTTTCAAAATATAAAAGGTGATTTTGATCAAAATGTTTTTAATGACGTTTAATAACGTAACAACGTATAATACTTTCTGCATTATTCGTATATCGAATACTTACACTTTACCATTATATTAACCAAATATTACAAATATTTACAAACAATGATACCGAATGAACATTTTTATGATATAAAGAAAGCAGTACTCTAAACTCATTGCAAAATCATGTGTTTAAGAAACTGCAGTCAAAAAAAATTGCTGGAAGAAATATGATCGTTTGATAGCTGAATTCAGGTAAATGTTTTTATCTGTTGGAGCGTGAGAATTCGAGAGCGAAGTAATGCTTCAATTTAATTTTCTTCATTAATATTTATTGCGCATGCAAATTTTCCCGAGCAGGTTTTACGTTATTTTATTTTTATTTTAACCGTAATTGGAATTCTGATTTTGAAAGAATGATAAAATTAGTTTTAAGAACAGAGTTCAATGATCGGCGTGTAAATATGCAGGTTTAATAAATGCTTTTGGTTATCTTGAATTGCAGTGTAGTTTGTTTTTATATGCACAATTTACATTGCAGTGCACTTAGAAATTTGCAGATCCTTACATAGAAACAACGGTGGGCATTATTGAAATTTGAAAATACATTGTATTGAATATCCATGGAGCAACATTGAGTCGTAAAACTATGTAGCATTTGTGAAATTTTTAAAGTTAATTTAGTTTTATAGAAAGTGTTTAAAAACTCGATAACAGGAGATTAAAGGAGATACATTGATTTGTAAAGTAACAAATCGAATATACTTTTTAAAGGAATTAAGGATAGATAAATAAAGTGTTTTGACTTTTGAAGTAACGGATCGAATATACTTTTTAATAGAATTATAGAGAAGAGATAAATAAAGCGTTTAAATATTTGAAGTTATAAATCTAATGTTCTTTTTAACAAAATTATGGATAGAAGATAAAGAAAATGTTTTGAATTTTGAAGTTACAAATAGAATATACTTCTTAATATAATTATAGATAGAAGATTCAAGTTATGTGTAGTAGCTAAGACATGTATAATTCGTTTTTATTAATCATTTATAAGGGAGATTTAATAATTTCTCGCAAAATAAATCATGTCCTGGATATTTAAATATATGCAAGAAGAAACAAAAGAAGAATAGCATGTCAGTGAAATAAAAATTAATAGTAACGTGTGTGACATTATGTAAGGCAATTTCACGTACTTCTCAGATGTCATGTATTGGTCACACTCCGTCAATTAAGTGGGTCAGAATCTAAGATAATCCGTATGTCTTTCATCGATCGAAAAATGACATTGATAAGGACTATGGCGAAGAAAATTGATATTACGTGATTAAATGGATACAGATAATCAATGTCACTACCTATAGGATTTCTTCGACTACAATAACTTGTTTCAAGAAAGACGTTATTGTAACTTTGTATACAGATACATGTCTTGTATCGAATTCAAGTATAAAATTTATTGCTTTACTGCTAGCTTTAAAGAAGCTTTAAAGATTGTAAACTCTAAGTAAACTGATTCCCTACTTCAATCATATGGAAGACTTATAAGAAGTACGTAATTGCAAGTAAGTGGTTGATAAAAATTCTGTACTAGTGAATTTATAGGTAGAAGCTTGAATCTTTACATGCTGGATTTTTGTATTCTTGGAAATGGGAGATTTATATGATTACGTAACAGCAAAGTGGTAAATGCGAATTCTTGGACTTGTGAATTTATATGTAGCACCTTGGATTTTTACTTTCAGAGTTTTTGGCTTCTTGGATTTTTCTTGCCTTTATTTTCCAATTTGTTTTTTCGTGTAAGCAAAGAATGCTGTCATCCCCAGCTATAAGAATCTCACCTTATTTAGCGTTACTGAATTATGAATTACCTTAACCCTCCTGGTGGTTTCTCGACGAGGTATCTCGTTCATTAGCAAACTTGACCAGATCTTGATGCACGAGACGTTTCATAATAAGAAAAACTGACTGAGATCTTGTCATTCTAAGAAAATCAGCAATATTTTATTGACGCGATATCTCGTCATTAACAAAATTGGTCAGATCTTGATGAACGAGATATCTCGTCGAAATCACTTGGAGCGTTAATAAAATTTGAATATTCATTGACTGCTTTTGACTGTTGTCATTATTTTAGTTTGAATATGACATGCATGAGAGGGATATTCAGTATAAACAAACAAACTACCGGGATAAGAGGATTTTATTTCTTGTTATCCAATACGGAATACGTAGAGAAAGTATGTTCTTCCACTTAAACACTCGCGCCATCTATATTTTTCTTTATAGAAAAAAGCCTCTTATAAAAGTGTACCCCAAGATCGTTTCTACAACAATACTTTAACCATACTGTTACAAATTGCTGGATCTTAGGCGTCACACACAACTGATTCTATTATAGATTCCAGATAATCCTATACAGATAATAACTATTTAATTCCAGATAATAATATATTTGTATTGAAAACTCTCATGAAATATTCCCTGAACTTTAAAAAAAATTACTAAAATCATTAAAAGAGTAATTAAAATTATACAATTGAATGGCACCTGGTAACATAGTGATAAATCATGAAATAAAAATTCCACAATGAAAAAATTAAAAAAAGAGTTCCCTTTGCATCTGGTTTTAAAGGATTTGCTTGAACTTTTTAGTATCATCCTTGAAATCTGTTGTACCTATATAAGAGCATACGAGAAATTCATCATACTTCCAAATTCTGAAATTGTATTTTAAAATGTTGCTTAACATGCTTTTTGCAAAAGTTTGGGTGTTTTATAACATTTTTAAGCTTTACAATTTGAGCGAAACACTTACTAAATGCAGTCAAAAAAAAAAAATATATATATATATATATATATATATATATATATATATATGAATTAAAATTGTGGCAACGCACAGAAAATTAATACGCATGGGACTTAAGAATTTTTGCTAATTTATCAGATTTATCGACCATTTCTTATGTAATAGCTTCCGAATAAAGTAATATGTTTGGACCAAACTTTATACTTAGGCTTTTGAGTACAAAACAAACAGTCCGAGAAAAATTTACAACAATCGAATAACTGCAAAAGTTTGTATTGAAAATCCACTGTCACTTAAAAAAAATCATTGAACACATAATTTAACGTACCATAAATAATTATAAACAGCAAAACAAAATTTAGGCGTCACACTTAATTGCACATACAACTGTTTCGCGAAGAAAAAGACTGCATGCGCAAAGCGTCCCCCATTTTTAAATGGATATTCACTAGATTATCCAAATGGGAATCCATTTCAAAGCATGTAAAGAACAATCAGGTATTGATTGTAGCCCCAAGTCACTTGTTTGATTTAATTGAATTTCCTGGGTTCGTATTTTCTTTTCATTTCTCTTTCAAAGTTACTTATGCATTCCATTAGCAGAACGCTGCTAATGGAAGATCGCTTTAAGGAAGAGTTTATCAATTCAATTCATCGTAATCGAAACTTCTGTGATATTTATGCGTTTGGAATATTCAACATTGGAGACGCGTTGTTTTGTTGGTATTTCACCCCTGGCGAGAGAAGTTGTATTCATTATGTAGTTATAAGCAGCGGAAATGAAATGGTGCTATCTTTGCTTTTTGGACGGGTTAATTGTATATCTTTCCACGGTTGCTCATTTCCGCTGTTTAGAAAGAAGCACAGAGATTTGCATATTCTATCTTTCAAATAGAAGGGTGAATGTCGCCCGGATAATCGGTCCGGGAAACATCCATTTTCTGACCTCACGTGGGGAAATTTCGTATTGTTAAAACTAAAATGAAATTTTAAACGATTCTGTCTTTCAAATAGAAGGATGAATGTCGCCCGGATAATCGATTCGGGAAAACGTAGTCATTTTTTACCTTTAGTGGGGAAATGTTTGAATTTTTTAAACTGAAATATGAAATTTTAAACGATTTGAAGCCTTATAAGGCGAAGCTAGATTTTACAGTAATTCAAGGAAATAACACATTTTCGATCCTTATCTTGTGAAAAAGATTTTTGTTTGTCATAGTCAAACTATTGATTCAATATTTACAAGTCATTACGACATTGATTCAAGCCAGATGTTAAGACTAAGCAGATTTTTTAAATGATAATTATTTTTTCTAAGAAAGTACCATGATCTATACCATCGATTTTCAACCTTTTTATCGCATAGCATACGTAAAATGAGTACTAAATTCTGCAGCATAACCCAAAAATCACATACTCATTAACAAAGTTTTATTCAAAAATGATTCTAATACAACGCGCCAATTTCTAATAATTTCATTAACAATATTTAAAGTAAACACTTGGAAAATAAATTAAAATGGAATGGTAGGTCTTCAAATTTCACATGTAAATTATTTAAAAGTTATTTATTTGATAATAATTCCACATGAACCCTAATTTCTAATCATTGGATTTACAATACTTAAAGTAAAAATTTGGAAACGATCTCAGGCTGACTTGACAGCTTTTCAAAAATCAGATCAACCTTACTTGTAAAGTTATTTATTCGATAATGATTCTAACCAACGTCAATTTCTAATAATCGGAACAATACTTAAAGTAAAAACTTGGTAGTTTTCAAGAATCACATCGTCGGCTTAGAGCAGAAACTTATTAATTGACAAAAAATATAAATTTTATAGCATAGCTGATTAGTTTTAGGTCAAAAATAAAAGTTATAAACATTTTGATAGGATTATTATTCTCTTTCAAACCCAACGCCGTTTGACAGTTTATTTCTCATCTCATGAAAATAACCATTTAGCGTCAAATATGTCTTTCCCAAAATTGTCAGTTAATGAATTTCTGCTCTAAGCGGACGATATACATTATTTACAAATTTATTTAGTCGATTTATACGTGGTATAAATCGACTAAAAATTGGTTAAAAGGTTATACCATTTTCGCTAAAGGAGATATTTAAAGTAAATAAAATAGCTTGAGAATTGTCGACGTTAATCACGTGACAGTGCAAATAAAAAAGGCGCAGCGAGCGCCAAATAAAGGTTTTCAGTTTTTACTCTCTAGCTGCGCTGCTTTGATTAAGACTAAACCGCCGTGACGAACAGATTGGAAAAACTAAACAATACAAATATAAGATTTGCAGTCAAAATTTAACAAAAAATAACAAATGACGCAAATCAAATAAAAATAATCAGAATAGTTAATTTTATAACAATCCTAGCAAAAGTTTGCCTTGTAGATCTTGCTTTAACCTTTTCTTTTGACTAGGCGCCTTAGTTTCCTCGGCCCTCAGGGGCACATCTTTAGGTGTGTACTGGCATCACAACTCCGAGGTACCGAGTGGTCTTTCCTCCCTTTCATCTCAACCCTTGCCAAACTTCTGCTTTTTGCTTTTTCTTTCTCCTTCCTTGTGTTGTCTGTCTTGTGATTGGCGCAGCTTGGTCAAATATGGTCATGGCGCGCCATAAAACCCGAAAACAACCAACCAACCTTGGTTCCCTCGAACGGACTTTGGGAATCAAAAATCTAACACTTTTTATTAATATACAGCAGTAGGAATAAAAAAGAAACCCCTTCTTTATTCAGATGATGTTCATTGTAGAGCAAATTAAACTATAACATTAGGCAGGGTAACTGAAAACTTTATATTCACCTAATCCATAAACATCTGAAAACCAAATGACTTGACACTAGAAATAGATTGAATTTTGATACGGCTTCGAAATTTGGCGTAAAATTGGATGTCGCTGTTGGAAACGAAGCTTATGTGCCATTTCAAGTGGTGGTGGCCCCCTTATCCAAATTTTAAGCATATACAAATTTTTAAAAACTATCCCTTTCATGTGGAACCTTTAAATGAATTCGTTCTGCTATGAAAGATGCACACATAAATAGGGGTATCCTTTCCTCAGCTGTAGTTGATGAGTTCCATGGACATTTACAATGGAGCTGCATTTTGAATGACAGTAAAAAAAACCGAATCACTCAAGTTACGCCAACCATTTGATCGAGTTTCTCCCGCAATCAATCCAAGCAGCCTCAAAATCGAAATCTGCAATCGAATACCTCGCATCAGATGCTCGCGATGTCTCTCAAAAAGAAAACAATGCACTGGGGATAAGGAATAGATTGACTTCCATTTCTTCTCTGGCTGCTCTGTGTTGTTTGTCGCAAGCTCTCCCGACTTGTATCCGTGTTCTATTAAAAATGGAGTGTTGTTTTAATCACGGTCGTCGTACAAAGATTTCTGTCGTTTTATAACCACATGGAAAGAGTTTAAGAGTTGAACATGAGTAGAAGCCTTTGAAAAATGGGTTTGGAAACGAACGGTTTTCTATTCATAGGTAAATTGGTAAAAATATGTAGGTATCGTTTCATATTCTCACTACAGATAAGTCCCTTAGCGGTCCCCTTTTCTCCCAGTCTTTGTCTCCCTATCTAAGGGGTAAATATACCTTGCCACCCCCTTTCACCTTTGAACTCAAGCCGTCTCGTTAACTTGGACCTCCCACGGACTCTCCTGCTTTCAAATCGCCATATGCAAGATCAAATTCCTCCTTCGTTAAACCATCGACTTCTACCAATGAACTTTCTTGTTAAATCCCCTGGTCCAATAAATTTCTCTTAATCCTAATACCTTAGCGAAATCATTGAAAACTATTCATTCTTTCACGAGCCTCTTGGGCTAAGGAGCCCTCAGAGTCATTCCAAACTCCAAACCCTCAACAACCACCAAGCCTCATGATGTTACTACTCGTCTACTGAAATAATAAAGAATTGTTATGGAATTTTCTGCCTCTCCATTTGTTACCAATAGATTATTACACTCAATACCAATTCATCATTTTCTTCGGTTGCCTTACACCACCCTTGCCACTCTCGTCACGACTGCACGCTTATGAGATCTGTTATTATGATTTATATATATATATATATATATATATAATAGTTGGTATAAAAATAGTCAAAGAAAGCAGAACTGTCCATGTATGCGCGCTGAAGCTGCAGACATAGCACGGATAGCAATATAATTCAATATTGCAAAACAAAGAGAAATTTAGGAATTTAAACTTAAGAATACCAAGAAAATTTCGAAAAAAATGAAGCGTTGGTGAATCAGCGGGTCATCAGGGAGGAGCCTCACACCCAGTCAATACAATATGGTGTTTTCTGCGTGTGGGATGTTCATCAAAAGTAGCCCACACACCCCTCCAAAAACGATAAGCAGAAAGGCAAAATTAGAAGAAGATCAAAACCGGGGACATCCAAGGACACACCAAAGACAAGTACAATACAAAACTATAGACTAATTATATTTTGTTTTGAAATATTGAATTATATATATATATATATATATATATATATATACACACAAAAGGAAACAAAATAATAACATACAAAAGGAAAATAATAAGTAAAGCTACCCTAAGAAATTTATACAAAAACTTTATCTTAACCTACTAGATTCTGAACTTAAAAACTCCATCACTTACAAAAAACACATGCTACTCATAATATTATTGTTAAAAATATCATTGCCTTCAACATAACTCTTAAGCTTAAGAACTGCAATATACTCTTCCCCTACATTACCATCACCCCTAAATTTCACAAAAAACCCATAGCTTTTAGATTTATCACTTGTGGAAATAACCAAAATTACATGCATAAACCAGGAAAAATCTTTTTAAATTTTTTAAAAATCATTCTTAAAGCTATCACGTTAAAAGAAAACTGTTGGATCATTAACAATAACACTCCAGTTCTTAATTTTCTTTCTTCTAATAACAATATCTCACAAATTGACTCCCTCGATTTTAAAGACCTCTTCATTAGCATCCCCTCCCATGACCTTATAGATATTTTTAACTCCTACTACACTGAATTTAACCTTCATAATATTTCTCAACAATATTGGAATAGCCTTATCAATATTTGTGTCCTCGATAATTTTATCTTTAATGGTGAACATCTATTCCAATATGTACAAGGAATACCACAAGGTACCACTTTCTCCAGCATTTTAGCTAACCTCTACCTCCATTTTTATGAAAGATCGCACACATCTAAATTTGTTAACTCCTATCGCTACATAGATGATTTAATCATTTTTAACTCACCAGAATTCACTGACTTTTGGAAAAATATTTATCCCACTAAACTCATCCTCAAAAAAAAAACAAATAGCTCACCTTTTTCTACTAACTTACTTGACATTCATATTGATGTCAGATTTAAATCTACAACCGATATCTATGACAAAAGAAATGACTTTCAATTTAATATTAACAAGCTTGTTCCCTGGGACTCTAATATCTCTTTCAGTATCTACAGAAACTTAATTTATAATCAAATCTATAGAATTCATCATATCTGCAGGGACCAAACTACTATTGATAATCAGCTCAAAACTCTTTAAACTACTCTCTTAAATAACAATGGATCTGGCAGTGTTTTTCTCTCCTGGCTTGAGCGGCAACATTCGGTAAGGTAATTCCTTTGGCTGTTCTACTGATTTTTCCTTCCGAACCTTGGTAATAGGTAACATTTTTTATGATTTTTCTTTCTGGTAGCACTTTGAGTTTTCGGGGGTAACTTGTGTTGATCTCTTTGGCCCGATCTCACACAAGTACAGAAAAAACTCAAAGCATCCTTTTTTAAGTGAATCCCGGCTTTGCTCCCCTTGATAAAGTAAGCGGAATCACTCAAAATTTACATTTTTTATTTCATCTTGTTTCTCGGGGAAATATATATATATATATATATTAAAATTGATTAATAACAAATAAAACTGTTGAAGAATGTTATTAAAATGCAAATCAAAATAACTTCAATATTTTTGATTAATATTTAAGGAATAGGAAATCCTTGGATATTATTGTTAATAGAAGTAGATTTTAAAAACGGACAGTAAAATGGCGATAAAATTAATGGGTTGTATAATAAAAAAATATTTTAAACTGATGTTATTGAACTCATGTTTGTAACTCACTCGGTTATTGAATGTTATTACTAAATCTTAACGAATAATAAACTTTAAAGTTTTCTACTTTTTTATAGACAAGGCAAACTCATCTTTAATTGCACTTGCATACTGAGGTTTTACCACTTATAATTATCCTCCATTGTTCCATATATCATCCTATATTGTCAAGTTCCTTTCTAGTCTCAAAAACTGCACAAATCGATTGCTTATTAGAGTATAAATCGTCTGAGGATAGTTTTGCTATGCAAATTCGAAGACATTCCACGCAAGATTTCAATTCAACATTTGAATCCATATTTAATATGGATGCAAAATTATTGTTTATTCCATTCTACAATAAAAAAAAGGCAAGAGACATTTGTATCTTGAATTGTCTAAGTTAAACAAAGTTAAATCTTTTTGAGAGCCTGTTACAGATTGAATACAGATTGAAAAATTATTAGACTAATCACTTTTCTTTCATAGAAAAATACAAACATCATTTAAGTGTAAGGAAAATAATTTTTTAACATCGTTTTAAGCTTCTACAATTTATTTTGGACGTAAATATGTATACATGATGTATCCATCCATACAGTCCATTTCATATTCATCGCACTCCTGCTGTAAGAAAAACTACAACAAAAGTTTTTTCTAGGATGACTTCTACATAAGTCGATTTAGAAATGCCTTTGAATACCCGTATGGCTACCAGTTTTAATTTAACGTTAACCTAACTTATTTTAAAATTATTTTATTTTAACTTCACCGGTCATTTTAGAATAAGAAGTTAAGCACTTTTTATAAAAAGGTTTTGCTTCGTATATTTTATTTATTTTTATGAAACAGAATTCTACAAACTATTATGTATTCAACCAGACAAGGAAGTTGGTCGAAATATACATACAGTGGATAAAAAAAAGTTCCCGTGTGGAAATGAAAACGGCGAATATATTATGATAATTTCAAAAAATAGCTCACTGCAGATTCAGAAGCTGCACAAGAAACTAATATCTCACTAGAGAATATGTTCGCAACAAAAGTTCCTTAATTTTCACAAAAAAAAGTAATTAAGTAGTGTTGCGAAAAACATGCAAAATGAAAGGCAAAAAAACTCTCCGTACGCGCTATGCAAATTGATTGTGACGTACAGTTTAAGCTGTTCCGCATTCAATTATAATACTAGTATAAATAAGAACTTCCTAATATTATGAGTAATCATTTCAAACAATTTCCACGCCAATGGATTGCCGAAAATGGAAGTTCAACCGTCATTCCCGAGTTGATAAATTTGAGAAATGACGGTTTATCAATGAGGAAAATATTAGCGAAATCGTAAAAAATCTAAATCTACGGTTCAATATATCATTGAAAGATATAATGAGGTAAAACTGGAAAATAGGTACCGATACGGAAAGGTAGGATCAGAAGTTGAGCCATATACACAAGAGAAAGGTTCTGCGATTGGTTCGTGATAATTTGTGAATTAGTGCATCAAAACTTGCGTCCTTGTTGAAAACTGATTACAATCGAAGTATCACTTCATATTATAATACTAGTACTTACAATCCGAAGTATCACTTCAGATTGTAAGGAATGAATAAAAAAGCTGGCTACAATGGGCGTGCGGCACGTAAAAATACAGAAGAAAGCGTCTTGAGTTTGCAAAGGCTCAGTGAGCGTAATGATGTGAGGTTGTATGAGTTCTACCTGTGTGAATAATTTTTGTTTTGTCAAAGGTAACATGGATATGTTACCTTTGACAATAGACATTTTGAAATAAAATGTCTATGCTAGTGCTACGAAACTGTTTCTTGAAAGAACATTTATCTCCCAGCAGGACAACGATCCAAAACAAATTGCAAGGATCTGTAACGAATTGCCTTTACCATGTGTCGCAGCAACTTCACACGACACCACAGTCTCCTGAGTCCCCATAGAACACTTATGGGAAGAAATCGGTCATGAACTTAAAAATTACGATACCAACAGCAACGATAAATTGAAAAGTGCCATATTCTGGACATCTGGAACAAAATTACTCCAGAAACAACAGAAAAAACTTGTAGGTGTCATGCCTTAACGTCTAAGAGAGGTAATTAAAGCAAAGGGAGGTTCAACTGATCGCTAAATAATGAAACATGGGAGTAATAATAACATTTAATGAAATATTTTTTACCTTACGAAGGCTTTTTTGCTTTTTATTTGACACATTTTTGTGTTATTGTGAATTTTGCGTTAAAATTATATAAATGTACTTGTTTAAATGCTAGAAACTTTCTATGCAATTATGCTCCTTGTTTTTCCATTTTTTTCCACTTCGATATTTATTCTCTGCAAATAATAAAGTCATTTATTGCAAATAGGTAATGCGTACAGAATTTTTTTTATTCACTACTAGCAGAATTACACGCCGATGCTCGGGTTGAATTGGTTAAATGTTGATTCTATTTCATAGGAAAATGCAAACATCACTTAAGTGTACAGAAAATATGTTTTAACATTTTCATAGCTTCTTTAGTTTACTTCGAACGCAAATATGTATACATAATATATCCATCCATATAATCCATTTCATATTCATCACACTCTTGCTATACGACAAACTACAAAAGCTTTTTCTGAGATGACTTCAGAAGTCGATTTTGAATTTTCAATTGATTACGAATGCCAATTAAGTTCACTTTCAGTAAAAATGAGGAACTTTCAGGGTATAATCTTGCACTCAGTTTTAAAATCAATATTTATTATTTGTGGTATCCTTGCACCCTGGATTCGATGTTTTCGAATTATATTATCGTTGTGAGAGGATGGCAAATTAAACTGTTACGGCATTCGTGGTTAATTTATTTTGAAGTACACATTTTTTTCTTGAAAATTCTATTCAGCCGCACGTGGAATAATGGAGCTTGTTGAAAACAAATGTCGTCAGTGTAGACAAACCAAACTCTCAATCGATTAAACTTTTTACAAAATCACTGCTTTCAATGAATGTTTCACAGGAACTTAAGCTTTATACGAACAGTTTCAACTTCAAGTAAGCAACCTCGACCTTCTGCCACTTAAGACAAAAAACTTCTATTTTTCAACAGTCTTAGTTTACATACTTCCGTACTATGATATTATTCCAAGATCAGCAGTCTTATTTAAAATTCGCTTTCCTCCAACAGAAAAATTTAGTTTTGAATCGAATCCTTAAGGTACTTTTTCAATTGAGATATGTTTTCTATATGCAAACCACGCACCTATTTAGAATGACAGATGTAGTTACTTGACTATGGAGTACAGCTTTCAATAATACCCATGAAACATGAAAAACAAATGTAAATTAAATTTATTTTAATCGTCTTGTTATGAAAATATGTCAAAATTTAGAAATATCTTTGAACTACAACGTATGGCTACCCGTTTTGATTTAACGTAAAATATCTAATTTTAGAATAACTTTATTTTAACTTTACCAGTCATTTTAAAATAAGAAGTTATACACTTTACTTAAAAAGGTTTCCATTTATTTTTATGAAACAGAAGTCTACAAACTATAACGTATTTAACCAAAGACTTGAGGAAAGTTCGTCGAAATATACATATACCACCAAGAAATTACCCATGTCTAGTGGTATTTGGCAAAAAATAAAAATAGTTCATTACAATTTAACTCCTAAATAATATATCTGTAATATGGAAAGTAATGGAACACATAATACAAAAAGAAACAAAATTCTGTCATTGAAAAATGCAGAATTCTGAAAAACGAAAGATCTGAGCAAGCGTGTCAAATTTCATCTTCTTGAGTATATTCTGAAATAAAGCAATTCTAAAAAAGACGTTCAAAAAATATTTTTAAAGTCTATAATGATTTATTTATAAAAACACAAATTTACAAATGTCAGAAATGCTCAAATATGACCGAAACATTTTGCTGTCTTAACTCAAATACATAAACACGGAATTCTAAATCAAATAAAATAAAAGATTAATTCTGGTATTGCCAGATACCGAGCAGTAAAATTTCGCTTTTCTGATAAATGAATTTTTCGGCTTTTCGTGTTCCATTGCAAAATGTAAGATACATAAAATTAAATATTTTAAAACTCCTTTTTTCATCAATCAAATATTAATAAATTATTTATATTACGAGAAGAAATAAAAAATCAGTTCAAACATAAATATTATAATTTAATTTGCTTTGGAAAAACTGTTTTTCGAGCAATACTGATAAAACAATTTCATTGGAAAAGTTGTTTCCCCATCAATGCTGGTAAAACAAGTTGAATTGCGTACCGCAATCGTTTAATACTCAGTGTTATTCCTATGGGGACTTAGAATTGATTTAATCCCCCTCTGCACACCTAAGGCAAATAGAACGGGGGTTAATATATAGCCTACGTTACAAAAGTATTATAAAGTAAGTACTATGTAGCCTACGCAGGATTCTAAAGTATACGCGGACCAAAAATGGCGTGGATTGGTCAAACGGTGTAGATTTGTATAGAGAAATTAGAAAAAAGCTTATCTAATTCTCATAAATGAAATTAAGACACACAAGACTGAATTATAGTTATATTCATAGTTTTCTACTGAAGACAAGAATTAAACTATCATCAGATCTATTCTGAATCATAATAGTTGAATTAGGATATTTACTTTATTCCGTTTAGTTAAAAGAAGAAATCTAGATTTCTGCTCTGAATTCAGATCGGAATTAATTGCTATAGACGAGGCTTTTAGAAACTTTGGTTCCATTTCAGACCTAAATGAAAATATCTGGATCTTAACAGATAACCGGACCTCATTTCAGAATTTGAGTAAATTCTGGGCTATCAGAGACAATACTAATATTGAAATTCTTAACCCTCCTGGTGGTTGCCTCGACGAGGTATCTTGTCATTAGCAAAACAGACCAGATCTTGATGGACGATATATCTTGTCGTTAGAAGAAAAATTGACCAGATCTTGATCTCGCCATCATAAGAAATCAACAGTATCTTGTTGGCGAGGTAACTCGTCATTGGAAAAATTAATCTAATCTTGATGGATAGATACCTTGTTTAAACCACTTGCAGGGTTAATAAACTGAAAAATGTATCGACACAAATTGATGTCCATTTTTAGTGAACTTCTTCTCGTATTGATATTAGAGAGAACGGCATTGGTGGACAAATTGGCCAAGAAAGGCTAATTGGATATTCGAGATTATTTAATATTCTAAGATCCCATGAAATGTTCAGCAGAACCAGGACTTGTAATAATAATACAGTATGTGTGGATGACCCCCCTGTTCACGATTAATATTCATGAAAATTTCCAGATTTTGCCAGATTTCATGGAGGAAGAGGATATCGAAAAAGGCCTTGTCATGACTACGCAGTGTTCATACTAAAACTTTCAGATGTCGCAATAAACAAGATGGTTTTCCCGTCTCTTCCTAAGTAGCATGAATACACTGACCTCTCCTGACCACTTACTTTTTTAGTATTTCTAAAAGTAAATCTACAATTTCTTGTAGTTAAAAGTCACATCTGAATTTATAGAAATGAAGTTGCTGATCAAGAAACCAAAGAATCGTTCAAAAAGACGCATATCGATATCATTAAAAAGCTTATTCACCACAGATTAAAAACAACATCAGAGAAGATTTAAACGTACTATGGCAAAATCGCTGGAACAATAATGAAAAAGAAATGTGTATTCACAACATCATCACAAAAGTTAATACAAAGAACTGTTCCAGATTTTTAGGTTAACCAAATTATCACGTATCAATCTAGATTCCACACCACAGCAGATCTCTGCCCTTGTGGTGGACATTTGGGAACTTCTGACAACACAATATATTTTTGAAACCTTTGGAAGCACATAAGGGCAGAAATTCAATAAATACCCCAATTTTAAAACTAATCAAGAAAAAAATAATAGAGAATTTATCAAACGTTTTATACATAATCTAATACAGTGTGTTTTTTGATAATGTTGATAGTGTGTTTTTTCACATCTTCTGTATATTATATTTCTTAAATAACATTTTATGTACTTGAAATTCAATAAGATGTGTGTGTCTTGACGGGACAGGAATTTAAAATCTTACTTCCTCGAACTAATCTGGATAATCTCGGAACCAGATTAGAACCATTGCATTTGAAGAATCAAGTAAAATTAATGGATGTTTTTAAGATGAGTAGTTTATTGGATTGGATCTAGTATGCACTAGACCAAGAGCAATTAATAACAGAAGTATATTTACTGGTCTACTTATAAGTTTTTGTGCCTATTAGAAAACTACATTCCCAAACAATTACAATTTTAAATCTTTCATCTTGGATTTTGAAAGTATGGTAAACTAAGCAATGAATAATTTAAGCAAAAGAATAATAAAAGATGTTCCATATTACAACGGTACTCACGTGTCACGAGGTTACCAATCAACGTAGCAGGAACGCAGAAAACGACCACCAGCAAGTCAGCGACTGCCAGGTTCGCTATGAAGTAGTTTGTAACACTGCGCTTCTTTCGAAATCGCAAGACCCCGCCGACTACACAACAGTTGCCGATCACACCGACAATCAGCACCAATATGTATGCTGCCACAAGCAGGACTGTGATTAAATTCGAGTGGCGAAGTAAACTGTGGTTGGTGACTGTCAGGATAAGGTTTAAAGTTTCATTGGTGAAAGGAAACAAATCCTCACTAAAATTCTTAGTATGAACGAAGGTTTCTGGCATGAGAGCCATCTTGTCCACAAGCAAAGTGAATGAGCAATTCGAAAGTCGTTGATAGTTTCTGTGTGTTTAAAAACGTCTTCTCCAATTTTCTTGAAAGGTACTTTTAAAAATCAATATCATCTTCGTATACTCTTTGTTTTTTTATAAACAATTTATTATAAATCTTAAGCATCCAGTCTGGATATTAAGTAATATACAAGTTTCGGTGTCGCTCAGATAACATCTCTCCTATTCCAAGTACTTCTTCGAGACCAAATATGATTGAGATGAGCATGAAATCGATGGTCAGAATATTGATCAAATCATAAACATCAAAAACTTCATATTTTTAATGATAAAAATATGAACTTCCTCATATCAGTTAAACAATACCATAAATGTACATACTTTTTACATTTTTTAATTATTGCTAAATTGAACTTTTTGGCATTGGAACAAAACATACACAACTCTGATCTCAGAGTTTGTTTTGAAAAAGTACGAGTAATAAAAAATCATAAATTTAGCTCATACAGCAGTTAAACAGAAAGGCTCTATCACGAGTTGCAAGTAGTACACTTTTTAGTGAATTGGTTTTCGCAATTGCTCAAAAATCAAATAAAGATGCGCAAATATCAACACTATATTCGTATACAGCTAACAAGAGAAACGCAATATTTTAAGTCAGCGCATAGACAGTCATCTAACTTTTGGATCCATAAGTTTAAATTAGGAGTTCACTCTAGTGAGTTTCGTTCACAATTGCTCAAAGAACAGGTAAAGAGTTCATGACTCTCAACACTAGGAATACAAATGACAAATAACACAATATTAAGTTCACCTCATATACAGCATCAAACTTTTGCATCCTAATATGTTCAAATTAGGAGTTCACTCTAGTGAGTTTCGTTCACAATTGCTCAAAGAACAGGTAAAGAGTTCATAACTCTCAACACTAGGCATGCAACTGATGAATAACACAATATTTTTAAGACCAGCTAATATAGTCATACTTTTGAATTCATCATAAGTTCAAATTAGTTCACTTTATATAATTTTATCACAGTTGCTCATAGACTAGGTAAAAGACTAAATTTCACCCTATGTATCTATTTACGTTGATTTTATAAATCCGTAAATGGGTTCTTTACAAACGGAGATATTTCCCCCAAAGCTCATCAAATATAAAAAAAGAACTGTGAAAAGACTTTTTTCCGCTTCACTGTTAAGTATTTTTTTCACTCACCAATCCAAAGCATTCTTCGAATTCTTCAGTCAATATTGAAATGAAAACGTCGAGCCTCCGGCCACGCTTCCCTTAAATGAAAATGATAGGGACTTCTGAAAGTTACTTGCAGAGAATGGCATACAACGTAAGCCTTCTGTAAAGGAGGATTTTTTACTTTTGGGTTTTAATATGAAGCTGCAGTCTGATTGTTTCGGTGATTAGTTTCCTTATCGATCTTTCATGGGTGCATCTGTTTGCTTTCATGGCGAGCACTTGAATGAGGACTTCTTTTTGGATTGATCGTTTCTCTTTGTATTAAAGAAAGGGTGTTAAAAATCCAAGGGAATGACAAATACGATTTATGTTCCACAATTTGGAAAATCTTCATCAACCATCTGCTTAAGTTATTCTGTGTTTTATGCAAGCTGTGTGGTGTTCATTATTTTATTTTTCTTATTTTTTTAACATTTAAGCCTGATTATAAGTAAATATATTGAGTATTGGTATGATAATTGAAGATCTTAAAGCAATAGAGGCCATTCCTTTTGTAAAACCGGTGAAAATGAATTTTTCGATAATCGAAGCTCAAATTTAGGAATGGACCATTGTCGGCCCGAAGTTGGTTGTGTCTCCGATGTTATTTGTTCTCCAATGTTGGTCGTCTCTCTTATTAGCTATTGATGTAGACCGATGTTGATTGTGGCTCCTGTTAGCTGTTGGTGTAGACCGATATTGGTTTGTCGCTCTACGGTAATTTTTTGTTATACGTATGTAGAGATAGACCGAATGACACAATATAGAAGTATAATAGGTAGTATACAGGGTGCTTTGAAACTTCCTCTACAAACTTTAAGTGGAGTTATGGAACACAAAATACAACTGTATTTACATAGAGTTATATGTCGGTATTGTGCAAGATCTAGTTTCGGATGTGCAATAGCATAGTTTCCCAAAGTGGACTCTCCTGTTCTCGTGTGGGTGCTTAAGGAGCAATGTTACTTGGGGGTCCCAGGGGAAATAGGGAGAGTTGAGGAGCAATAAGAACATGCTAAAAAATTTGTAATATAAAAATGTTTTCAGCACTACTTATCAACTTCGCTATATGACCATACCACACTCACTACAGTGATGCAGTCGCAAGAATTCTACGTTGTGAATGCAAGTTACAACTGATCGGTCTACAAATAAGGCGAAATGTCGTAATAAATGATTGTTTGTAAGTATGGATTTGCACGCACTTCCGACTTTTGCAGGTTATTGCAAATCCAGTAGCAGTGTCAGAAACCCGTGTATGTTATGTCACGTTTACTGTGAGAAAAAAAATCACTATTAGACTGTTTCCGGGTTGTGGGACGAGCAGTTATCAGTTTAATGCACTTCAAGCGAAATCCATAACAATTAAAGTGTTTACTAAGGGCGTACTGATCACACGGAAGGAATATTATTATTCCAATAGATTTTATTGATATTAATTACTAATAATAGTGAGCAATCTATCGTGCTTATGGGCAATTCAGTAGGTGCTCAAAGCTGTGACCACCAGCAGTAATGAATTCCTGGAAAGGTCGACGCATGGATTACCACATGTGACCCAAACTCTCGCTCTATCAAACCCAGGTGGCGTTTGCAGACATACATCCCTGTACAGTTTAATTTAATCCCTATACAGTTCCCCACGTCCCAAGTTCGTTTGTGAAGTTTTGGAAACACCTTGTAATAAAGTGCAATAAATACTTTCTGATAATATTGGGTTGGCTCAACTTTTGGGGTCGGATCAATTGGACGCTGGCATCCACATAAGGGATGGTCACCGGTAGAGATACCAAAACCCAATATCTACTGGAAGATATGAAATATTTTTTGTATAGTATTATGCACTTGGTTTCATAAATTTAAGATTTATAAATATTTTCGTAAAATTTGATATACTTGTAAAAGAGTAAAAGAAAGAAGTAAATTGCATTTGTGTAAGTTAGGTATTGATACTTGAAACACACGTTTTTAATGTAACTAGAATCCCTTTATTTAAATTGGTACTAGAAAACAAGAAAAATTGTAATTAGGTCTGATTGCAGGTATGGAGACTTACTTGGACTAGCGATCTTCATTTGCTCCAATATGCCATTTTCGGTTACTGAAATCAAGCTTTAAAGTTTTAATAGTGAATTACCGAATTTTATCTGGATCCTAAGTTAAATAAGGAGGGAAATTCGAAAATATATTAATAGACTCCCAGGTTTGAATATAAAACTTTGACTAATATGATAATGGAAAGAAATAAAAATTAATTTTCCAATTTGAATTCAAAATTTCTTATTTAATAAAGTGCAACATTCGTGTATTCATAGTCGTATGAAATGTAACAAAATGAATGATTTCAATAGGATATAGCACATTTCAAATACACATGTGGAATCGAATAGATCCTCGATCTTATAGAAAGAAACACCTCAATCAAAGGCATCATTCCGTTCATACCCTTGATATCAGAACTCATTTCGATAGTAAGCTGAAAAACCGATAGATGCTGAAAAAGTTACATCGGTTGAAACTGAAGTCTAAACCCACAATGCGGAGCCAAAAGTTTCAATATATGTAATAAATAAGTCTTCCAAGACGATTCTCTCATTTTTATTTGAGAAAGCACTCTAACGTCAAAACAAGTCACCCCTCATTGTTCTGAAACGTACCCTCGGAATGTTCTGTCCCTAAGGGCACAAACGATCAATTGGATAACAGTAAATATTGAAAACAAACACGCCAATATTTTTTACATTGCGATGAAAAATGAAAAGAAAGTGAAACGAAATATTTCTTAAAGAATATTTTGAAAGATTCAGAGTGACTAGCGAACTGGTTTCAGCATTTCGTTGAATTTTTCTTACCTTCCATTTGACGAGTAACTAAATTATGATATCTATATATTATGTATGAGACATTTCGTGAGAGGCTCTTTCTGTCAAGCTAATTGTAGATGGCAATAGTTTTTTTTGCGGCGGAAAGTGTCAGGTTGGAGTCTCGAGTTTAAACAAACAAACGAGATGAAAAGTGAAAATTTTACCTCCTCAACATAATTGCTCTCGTCATACATATTGGGGTTACATTAACCCTCCAAGTGCTGGACTGGCGTAACCAAAGCACTTGTAGAATAGTAGCATTCATTCTTAAAAATAGCAGAAAAGTCTTCTCTTATGAACTCTATTTTAGTAACAATTTTAGATGTCCGAAATTAATTGTTAAAAACACGAAATGTGCTAATAAAGTATGAAACAGACGGTGAATATCTCGCCAAGAAATGTAAATTTTAAAATTAAAAAAACTAAATATTTATCTAAATTGGTTGATCTTTGGTGAATTTTCAAAACAAGTCACAATTTTCGAAAATCTAAAATTTCAAAAGTAGGATTTTGAGACGATTTTGTTATAAAAGTCCCAGCCCTAGTCGCTGAGGTCGAAAAATAGTAACAAAAGTTGCCTTTCAATCGCCTGTAGCAGCTTTGTAAGTGATTTCGACGAGATATCTCGTCATCAAGATATATTTTCTTCCACAGTTACGAAGTCTAAAAAATGCCATTGATTTTTTTAAAACGTAAAATTTTATTTCTTGAATTTTATTGATCGCCAATTTTATTTCTTGGTCTTGTTTGTTTCTTTCTGTGTTAATTATGACTGATTCGCCTTATGTTATTTTTCTGAATATTTCCACTGCTATATGAATTGTTTTTTGTTTTTTTCTGTATGGCAGTATGAATAAGTATATACAGCAAATATTTATTCATACTAAGATCTACAATTTAGACCTCCCCAATATGATACACATAATAAAAGGAATTCATTTCTAACCGGATGGAAAGTAATCTCATTTATTATGTATCAACGGTATGTAGTTATGTAGATAATTGAATTGACATCGCACTGGAGCATACAACGATGGCGAAGGCGCGTGATCAATCTGGAGGCTGGTAGTGGCTCCGCGTAATGGAATGGGATTTGTTTAGTTGGCCTTCAATGGGAGCCTTGGTACGTCTACAAGCATTTCTGACAGTTTAACGCTATGTGTGCATCCTTTCTGATGAGTCACATCCGTTCTAACCCGATGGAAAGTAATCTCATTTATTATGTATCAACGGTATGTAGTTATGTAGATAATTGAATTGACATCGCACTGGAGCATACAACGATGGCGAAGGCGCGTGATCAATCTGGAGGCTGGTAGTGGCTCCGTAATGGAATGGGATTTGTTTAGTTGGCCTTCAATGGGAGCCTTGGTACGTCTACAAGCATTTCTGACATTTTAACGCTATGTGTGCATCCTTTCTGATGAGTCACATCCGTTCATCTTTGCTTTGATTCAGACTGGTTTGGCCTCTTCGAATAGGACAATGTTTCGCAACACAAGTCTAATTGTGGTTAGAAGAACACTCATCTGAGTTTGGGGTCTTGGTATTCCCACCTAAGTCACCAGATCTCAACGTTATCGAACGCATCTGGGATGACATGCCAACGCGCTGTGGAACCCAAAAATCCTACACCTCGGAATACAGAATTGTGGACCGCTCTGCAGGAAATATGGTGTTCAATGCCAACAGAATACTTCAAGCTAAAGAGCCCCTTCGTATTTCTGTAGTTCCACTCTCCTGTGGGAGGTCTACCAAGTATTGTACTGGTGTACCATTTTTCTGGCACTTCAGTGAACAAGTAATTTTTCTAAAAAATCCATTCAATTGGTGTTTGTAAGTTTATATATTAGCAAAGGTTATGCATTATAATCAAGATTAACTTCACTAATATTTGGCCCTCGCAAACAATCCTATTAAAATAGCTTAGCTAAGATAATACTAGAATGCAAAATGCTAAAGTTTTGTTAAAACTGTTAATAAAAAGGTACCTTAAAATACATTTAGGAATTTAAAACGAGGAAAAGAGATGCATCAAAAGTTGTGTTTTAGAAAAATTCTTTTGAACTACAAACTGAATTCCGTTTATCTCTTTAAAGTTTCAAACACAAAGACTAAATTATGAAGACATTTTTCTATTTAAATAATTTTTAACTTAACTTCTCTACCCAATTCTTCTATTTAATATACTAGCAATCAAACACAGTAATTTGAAGCTTTGAAATGTCGACTAATCTAAATCTTCTAAGCGTTATATTCTTCCATAAATAAAAGTTAAATATCTCTGAGAATACACATTAAGGAAAAGATAATAATGATTCAACTATCAAGGATTTAATCATAGAAAAGCAAAAGGAGTAGCTATCAAAGATATCTATAGACTTTATACATATAAGTAGAAATGTATTCTATAAAATATTGATAATTTTAGTTACTTTTTGTATTTTTATTACATTTTTATCTTTCAAACTTTAGATTTTTAAATGATAGAAGCGTCTCTCTATTCTCAATTTTCGACTTGAAAATTTCAAAAAAGTTATTTACATTTTAAGATTTAATTTCATTTCTCTGTATTTATCACAAATTAAATCATCTATTAGGTCTGTAAATTTAAAAAGATTAATTACACTATGTCTAAAAGTAGGTGTATTATCAATTTTTGAAGTCATTACATGTATAATTACGCACGAAATGTGGAGAATAATTTATTTTATAGAAAAAATCTTTCTATATGGTACATACTGAAGGTATCACAGCCTTGTATACCAGTACTGTACAACTTCTACAAGACTCAAGTTTATTCATTCATTGGTTCTTCCCTTCAGAAAACATGCGAAAGGTGTAAATCTAAATGTCAAACAATTCTGTTCGTGAATAAGAAGTATTACGACTTAAAATTGGGTTATGAAATATTTCTGAACATTCGAAGCAGCCGCTGAAATATTTCGAAAACTCACTCAAATCCTTGTCCGAAAGCTATGTTAGGATTTCTTGCTTTTATCGATACTACCTTTTTTATTTACATACTGAACATGTAAAGTCATTTTACTTTTTTTATCCTTCGCCAGACCGTGATTTCTCCACCATTAGTCTCTGTCTGTCAGATCAATACCATTTTGAAACAAAAACTGCATGAATACCATCAGCAGCATTACTATTTGAAGCTTTACTGACTAGGGAGAAAATCGAGGTGGTCTCCACTCATGCCAGCAATGCCACACAGTGTATAGGTCGGAGAATCTGCCAAACCACTTCGATAAAGGTGCATTTGTAGGTAATCATGACCAATCTCAACCCTCCTAGTGGTTTATCGTCGCGTCGAAAACTATCCTGCAGTGTCTAGTCTCTGATTCAAAAACCTGTTCGAAACTGTCACTATTTCTGGGAAAGGACATTTTATTTTTCCTATTTCCATCTTCATTCCCCTTGGAGTAATAGGACAGTTTTGTCTCGACCAGATACCTCCTCCCTAGCAAAATTGACCAGATCTTGGACAAAATATCTCATCGAAACCCTTTGAGGGTTAATACAAAAATAGG
The DNA here is from genome assembly GCA_933210815.1 of Meta bourneti. Taxonomy (NCBI): domain Eukaryota; kingdom Metazoa; phylum Arthropoda; class Arachnida; order Araneae; family Tetragnathidae; genus Meta; species Meta bourneti. The sequence goes on from OW119928.1 coordinate 72,063,288, forward strand.
CAACCCTCCAAACAAATCTCGAGGAAGATGCATCCCACTCCCCACAAGGAGCTCCAAACCTTTCATCTAGTAATATCCTCAGAGATTACGTCTATAAAACTTGATTTTAGAATTTATAATCCTTTTGAACGTAATGATATTCAATTGGAGTGAGTGGCTGGGACAATTCATTATGAACCTTGTCCAAGCTATCCTCCCCTATATCCTTCCGGAGATCACATTGACTGAAAATCCATTGCAGGGTTATAAGTCAACCGCTACCCAAAAGGGAATTAATAGCATTTTGGGAGCCATATACAATCCCTGAACAACTGAGTTACAGAAGAGACCGCTCTGATAGTCAATGAATATGACAACATTTGATCCATCTCTACCACTGATCTCCGCTAGAGCCACAGAAACGGCAGCCAATTAGCCATCAAAGTTATAGTGCTCTCCAACAGCACAGCTAAAACTAAAGTGCATCGAGTATACCCCAGCACCAGCATACCAAACGACATCCACAGAGGAACCATCGGTATTAACGTGGAGCCACTTTGCTGGGGATATCTTTCTTCAATGGTAGCAAAGGCAGCCATCCTTAGCTCCGAAACAATGGAAGTTTTCTTTCTAGCAGGGAAATCAAATATAATCTATAGTTCACCGATTTAACCACACCAAGTTTAACTTTCAACTCATTTGTAACCTCTAGGAAAGTTTTCTAGAAGTTTTAGGCCTAGAATAGGTAGGTTTATAAGTTAACCCAAAACACTCTCGTCTTAATAGTCTTTCAGACAATTTCAAGGATTTCTTCTGTCTTCGGTCGACTTATCTATCTGTCTTCTTCGACTTACCCTGATAATACCGACCATTCTAAAAGGGGTCAGAGTCCATATCAACACTGTACAGTACACGATTCAGGTTGTTAAAGATGAGAAATTGAAATATATTACATTTCACAACTAGTTCAAAGTAATTTCCGAGAGTCAAAATAAATTATTAAAAGAACATTTTCTTTATTCAAAGGTAGTTTAATTGTGACTTTTGTGCCATCTATGTTAACCCTTCTGATAGTTTTTTTCGCGTTGAAAACCACCCTATAGTGGCCAGTTTCTGATGCAAAAACCTGTTCCAAACTACCGCCAATTCTAAGCAAGGAATAACTTGTTTTTCCTACTTGGATATTCATTCCCCTTACAGAAATAGGGAAATTTTGTCTCGTCATTAGCAAAGCTGACCAGATCTTGATGGATGAGATATCTCGTCATTAGCAAAGTTTACCAGATCTTGGACAAATACATCGTAGAATCCACTTAAAGGGTTAATATATCTATTCGTATGCACAAACAGTTAATTGTAAAATCTTCATCAAAAACACTTAAAGATAATAAAGCAAAAATAATGGCAATTTCGGCGCATCAAGCGTCCACCATCATGAGGGGTGCGAGCTCAGATGTTGATCTCGTCATCTGACCAAGGTTCTAAATTACGAGGGGTTGTCCTTGATCGTTCCCTTCGGGATTGATCCCGGACCGTCGCCAACAGCCCGTTGTGTTGTTCCCAGTGCGACTTTAATTCAACTTCCTACCTACCACCATGAGGACCAAATAAAACACACAAGTGAAAAACTCACGAGTAAATAGGAATCTCTCATTCCATATCATATTAATTGAATTTTATTTTGATCCTGATGATGGTGGATGTATACAAGGTGTTTCAAAACTTCCCATGGAACTTTAAGGGGAGGTTTGGAACGCACAAAAAGATGCCCACAAGCAACACCTGGATTTGCTAGATGGCATTGTTCGTCAGAGCAGCAGTTGGCCAGTTTGTACAGCAATTCATGCGTCGGCATTGCTGTTGGTGGTCGCAACTTAGAGCACCTTCTGTAAAACAAGAGAAGTGTACAAATACTGTCAAATTATAAAATTAGGGCTGATAAAAATGCTGGTTTCCTGCTTGTAACTTTTGTTTCTTAAGTTTAGAGTCCCCTCTAGCACATCTAAGTGGCACTTGCCAACATACATACTTAAGTGAATATAGTTTAATTTTTAATTTACTACATTGCCTTAACTCTCCAATGGTTTTGACGAGATATCTCTTCCATGAAGATCTAACCAATTTTGCTATTTTGAGGTATATCGTCATCAAGATATTGCCGGGTCTTAGGACAAGATTAAGACTTGGCCAAGTTTTTTTTCCAATGACGAGATATGTGGTCCATCGAGATTTGGTCAGTTTTGCTACGGACGAGATGTTTCGTCGAGACAACCACAATCTTAAAGTTGGTGCAGGAAGTTGGATGTTACTGTATTTATACAAGGATGTATCCACAAGCACCACCTGGATTTGCAAGAGGATACTGTTCGGAAATCCATGCATCGAAGATATCAGGAATGCTTTATTGCTGATGATCGCAACTTTGAGTACCTACTGTGAAACTGTCATTTTATTATAATTTTTTATTGTTTTTACTTTATTGTAATTTGTTCTTTAACATGTGGGTAGGTAGGTAATTTGTTGCTAAACTTCACAAAGGTGCATACTATTTTTATTGTATTTATAATGTTTAGCCATTATTACTTAATTAAAACTAAATCAATCATCAATTAACGTGGAAGGACTTACTCTAATCAATCGTTACTCATTATTAATGATTAATTTTTTAGTCATCAGTTTTCAATTAATATTCAGATTAAACTTTGCGCAACATCCTGGTACATTGTGAAGTAGAAAAATGTACATGTACACAACTACTACAACATGAAAAAAACAAGTGTTCATTCATTAGTTTTCCCCTCAAGAAAACTAAAAAGTATGAACACAAACGTCAAATATTCCTGTTCCAGAATAAAAATAATACTATACCTTAGATTGCATTCCGGAACATTTCTGAATTTCAGTTCGAAGAAGCGTCGGGATGTTTCGAAAACTCTCTCGAAAGGTACACTTCTTGTTCGGAACTGCGTTAAGATTTCGAATCGACCACTCAAACGCGCTGGAAGTAAATTTTGCTTCGAATTCGTCATATTTCTTTTCGAAGCACAAAGGGAAAAGAAACGAAAAAGAACGAGTTGCACGGATTACAAAGAGAAGAGATAGTGACATATTTAGCGACCTAAAAGAAGTGACTGAGATCGGAAAATAAATTTTTCTAAGATGTGTCTGAGAATAAATACTTCCATTTCATAAAAGCGAAACGGGTGTGAAGTAAGAAAGTGGGTGAAGTAATGAAAAATAACGTGTACAGTATGTTATGGTATTAATGCTGTCTCGCTTAAGTAACTCAACAAAATAACTGTTTTTAAGCAAATAAATCAAGAGTTTTTACCCTCCTAGTGATTTACCTTCGCGTTGAAAATTGCCTTGAAGTGGTTAGCCTCTGATGCAAAAAAGTGTTCCAAACTGTCACCAATTCTGGCCAAGGAACAATTTGTGTTTCCTACTTGGAGTAATAAGACAGTTTTGTCTCGACGAGATATCTCGTCATTGGTAAAAGTGACCAGACCTTGATTGACAAGATATCTCGTCTTTAGCAAAATCGACAAGATCTGAGACGAGATATCTCATCGAAACCACCTGGAGGGTTAAACTATTAGTCCAGATCTAACTATCCCTCATCAACTAACATCATCACACATTTCAGTTCCTAGTGTCATGAGACACTACCAGCTTAGATGAGTGATTGAGATCAATAGAACATGCCACCGAGGTGGCATGTCTATCCTTAATGCTAGGTTTTAATTACTAGGAATATTAATTGCATCCATACATCATTGCATTTATACAGTAATTACATCTATATTATTACATTTATAAAGTAATTACATCTGTACATCATACTATATTACACTGCATATAAAAATGACAAAAAAAGCAACAATCAGCGATGACATAACCAGTCATTCCTCCTGTCAATTACTACTTTTTTGTGCTGATTGGCCGGCACTTCCGGTCTGGGTTCGCGTTGTCTTCAGTCTGTCTTCCCCTTTATGTTTGTTTTTGTGTTTGTGCAAATATCACAAACACAAATTTAATATTTTTTCCTACAATGTTTCTAAAACATGTTTCATAAAACTTATTCTAACTTAGATAATACGTTATTTAAAACTCTACTTTTCCTACATATTTAGGCAAGTTTGTTTTAAAACAACTGAATACCCATCCCCACTACTATACTTGAATCAAATTGAATCTGGTTGTGTTGAAAAAGTTGAATTAACATCGCACTGAAGCAACACAACGGGCTGTTGGCGATTGTAAGGGATCAATCCTGATAAAAAAAGATCCTAGGATACCTAGAAATTTCGAAACACGGTCAAATGACGAGGTCAGGCTGAGCTGACACCCCACTCTCCAAGCTTCCACATCACACCAACGTGAGGTAATTTCAGGCCACAATAAATTTAACATGCATCCACCCCTACTCACACGACGTTCTTTGATTGGATCGAGTTTCGAACTAGCAACCCTCCAGTTGTTAATCCAGGACACTATCAAATGGGCTACAGCTGCCCTGAAGAGATTGGAAAAAACCGAGATATAAATCGAAAGTTGCGATTGCTGTTGAAACACAGATTATTTACCAGTTTATTCAAGCAATTATTTCATCATAAATTATTTTTACACAATTTAAACTAATACTTTATATTATTTTTCTTTAGAAAAATAATTTACGAATATTTGGGACTGATAATATATGGAGAGTAAGACGTTTTTTAAATCTGCATAACATATTCACATCCAATAGGATGTAGCCACGACTTTAGATTGGTTATATGATAGATATGATATTATATTAGATTGGTTATATGATAGATATGATATTATATTAGATTGGTTATATGATAGATATGATATTATATTAGATTGGTTATATGATAGATATGATATTATATTAGATTGGTTATATGATAGATATGATATTATATTAGATTGGTTATATGATAGATATGATATTATATTAGATTGGTTATATGATAGATATGATATTATATTAGATTGGTTATATGATAGATATGATATTATATTAGATTGGTTGATATGAAATTATATGTTTGGATCCAGATGGTTGTTCATTTCTTGACAGAATTTGTATATTTCAACCAGCTTTCCTCAAAAAAGTCCTTGGTTTAAGTCACATGGTTGTAGAATTCCGTTTTATGAGAAGTAAAACATGCAACTCAAAAACTTTTAAAGCAGGACTGAGAGCCAACTAAATTTGCAATTATTCAAAGCATTTTAAAATTCGGTCATGTTTTCCTTACAAATCAGTAAAACTTATTAAATTTTCATGGGAAAAAATATACTTACTTTAAAAAATTAGTTATGAAATTATTTTGTCATCTTTAATGTTGATGAAATTCGAAAAGGTCGCATCCCTTGGGTAAGATTGCCACAAGTAAAGAAATATTGGTAGGAAAACTGAGAGTGGCTAGACTGTTTGCCATTATTCATAATTTCTCTTATTTAAGTTTCGCCAATTTTACATGAAACGAACTTAAAATGGGTTATACATAATCATCCACAAACTTAAAATCGACTTTTGTAGTAGTCGCCTTTGTAGTTTTACAATAGGGGTGGGATGTGTGTAAAATGAATTAAATGGATGAATAGGGCATGCATACTATTTATGTCTAAAGTAAGTTGTGCGGAAATTATCGACTTTTGCAGTAGTCGCCTTTGTATTATCTTCTGTAGTTTTGCAATAAGGGTGCAATGTATGAAATGAATTAAATAGATGAATATGGCAGGCATACTATTTATGTCTAAAGTAAGTTGTGTGGAAATTATAAAAATTATGGAATGGTGTTAAAAGGATTTTCCAGACTCTTGAGATATTTACAATTTTCTATGAAAGGAGGAAGTGATTATTCTTGTCACATTTTCAATCTGCATGTAATTCATTTAACCAGGGCCAGTGAAGCGACGAGTATTTCTATTAGTGTTTAATAAAATATATAAAACGTGAACTATTTAGCACTCCAAGTGGTTTCGACGAGATATCTCGTGCATCAAGATCTGATCTATTTTGCTAATGACGAGATATCTCGTCAAGATATTGCCGTTTTTTATGATGACGTGCGAGATCAAGATCAGATCAGTTTTGTTCCTGTTGACGAGATAACTCGTCCATCAAGATCTGGTCGGTTTTGCTAAGTAACGAGATATCTCGTCGAGACACCACCAGGAGGGTTAAAACAAGTTTTAATAGTTAATAATTGCTGAACCCATTACTTAAATCTGGCAACTCTAGTGGTATTTATTCTTAACAGATCGATTCAGAAAGTTTTTGAAACAGAATTTGCGACAAAAACGCCAATCAAGTAAATCCGACACGAATTCCAATCACTTCCATCAGAAATTCAATATTTTTAAACTAGAAATTCAATGGAAGCGGAGATAAGAACGCATGGAAATATTTTTTCCAATTGCTTCTCCAAGAATTTTCGTTATTCTTAGACTTCAATCTACAAATAAAATGTATGGATTGAAGAAGAGAAATTTCCAAAAACTTTCGTTTCCTTGGAAAGTATTAGAATCATGCACTTTAGCAGGCATACATTGCGGAGCTTAGATTGAATACTCGGAAAGGGGATTTATATTTAAGAAGCTTACACATCTTATTCACCCATTCTCCTACTAATTGGATACCAGAACACTCCTGAAGAGATTTCTTATGACTACACCTGCAAACTTTGTGATAATAGGAATAGTTTGGAAATAAATTTTGTGAGTCCGCAACAAATAGGAACGTTTAATCTGAATACCAAATGCATTATTGATAGAAAAACATATTTTTACGTTTTTTAGCATAATTCCCAATGACATCAGGAGCAGCGGTAGCCTCGTTGGAAGAGCAACGGATTAGAAACCCGAGGGTTGCACATTCGAAACTCAGTCCAGCCATAGACCGTCGCGTTAAATCTGTCGTGGCCTCGAATGAACTCTCGCTGGCCTGGCGTGGAAGATTGGAGAGTGGGATTCCAGCTCAGGTGCTGACCTCGTCGTCTGGTCGTGATTCAAAATTACGAGGCGCTGTCCTTGGATCTTTTAATACGGGACTGATCCCGGAATGTCATCAAAAGCCTGTTGTGTTACTCCAGTGCGACGTTAATTAACTACCTACCTACCTTATGACATCAGGCGATCATCTAAATTTTTCTATGAGAGGTCCAAGAAAGAATGGCCATAATCATGATAAAACATTGAGGGACATTTCTACCTCTTTGGGATTATGAAGGCAAAACGCATGTTAACCCGCTCGGTTTGAATATCGGTCACGTGGTTGTGGGACAAAGCATGAATCCTAATGTGGGACAAATTACTGATTTGTTACAGTGATTATCCAGCGTGATTATGTCTCTTGGTGGTTGTGTCGACAAGGTATGTAGTTATTAGCAAAACTGGCCAGATCTTGATTGAGGAGATATATTTTCATTAAAAGAAAATTGACCAGATCTCTTCATTTCGTCATCATCAGAAAATCGGTAATATCATGACCAGATGTCTCGTATTTATCAAAACTTTGCTAATGCTTTAGAGAGATACATCGTCATTAGCAAAATTTACCAGATCTTGATGGACGGGATATCTCGTCGAAACCACTTGCAGGGGTAAATGGCTGGGGTATCCATGTTGAAAATGGATATGATGTCCTTAGGGGTAATAACTGTCAGAGGGTGGAGTGGAGAACGTAAAGAAGGAAGTCATATCAAGGAATAAAGTTCATTAGAGCGAAGTAAATATTACCTATGCAATTGTATTCTTTATAACGTACATATTCCTACTTACTTCCTGATTTAACACAGAAGATTTTGCCAAAAAAAACGTGAAAAATATTGATTACAAAGTCAATTATTAATCCTAGTAAATTCATTTTCCACATTCGTTGATCATATCTGGTCGTTATGATAACCTATCGGGCACAAAACTGAATAGATTATCATATACTATCATCGCTGTGTTTCATTAGGTATGTCGGTGTTTACTGAGTCTGAACAAATAAGGAAATTTTGTTTTGCATAACACTGATGAGGAAGCAATCAAGAAAATATTATTCCTTTCTCTTGGTATGAGTATATCCTTAAATTATAATACATGACCCTTTTTAGTTGTAAAAAGTCATAATTTGAAAATAAAAATGTTTAATCAGTTATAATTTCATTTTAATATTTAATTAGTAATAATTTTAATAAAAAAGTTGTGATTCAATTATAGCAAATTTCGGTTATAGCAAACTTCTTTCCTATTGATATTTCATGATGACGATGGGATTGGATTTTGAGTTACATGGCGCAAGATACGAAAGTGGACAAACTACGCCAATAACGAGATATAACAGCGTGATAACTAAAGAAGATCGTTGGGGTATAACTACACATGTTGGAAAGGAAAAGTTCAAATGTTTTAGATTCTGCTTCTGGTTCATGATGTCTATAACACTAACGAACAAATTAACTAATATTAACAGCTAACGAACTTTGAGATAGGATAGATGTATTACATTCAAGAGAATCGGCGCAATCGGTATTCTAACTTAGTAGGGGTCGTCGTGGTTCACAGTGGGTGTACCCACTGCTCTAGCAACCTGCTAGTTGTAGGTGCGATTCTTCCCTTGGTGTATTTCTCTCTTCTGTATCAGTAAAAATTTCATTGGGTGTATGTCTATTACTTCATATTGTATGTCTTGTGTCTGCGCAGCATGGCCAAACATAGCCGCTATAAGAAATCCCTCAAAATAGTAACTATTTATAAATATTAATTATACCGAAATGCCTAACTTAAAATACAAGTCGAAAGCTTTATCTGCCAAGCTAAATATAGGTAGCGGTAGTGTTCTTGTGGTGGAACGTGCTTCCTGTACATATTCAGGACGTGACTTCAGTTGCCTTTTTTTCGAATACGACTTCAGCGTGTTGTCAATGAAAATTCCAAATAATGAATTCCGATAAAATAGTTGATTGGTCAACACCAATTAGATTTGTAACATATTCATATAAATAATTACTTTTATTTCAACCGAAACTGAATCAATACTAGTAATCGGACACCCACTTTTTAATTAATTTGACAAATTTTATAATGGACTAAGCATAATACGAGTATTTGTATTCTTAATTTTATATTTAATAAATTATATAACATGTTTGTTATTTATATAACATATGTCTAGTTCCATGTCTATCATTCATCCATTTCGTAACAAATAGCGACAAGATAGAGCTGAATACCATGCTTATATATATTAATGACAACTTTTTCTTGTAAAAGGCTGTATTTTGATAAATTGAGCTTTACATAATACTAGAGGACCTCTGAAATACCTTTTCCCTAACCTGTATACATGTTCTCTTCATCTCTGACTCCTGAAAAAGGATGTCATCTTAAAAACATGATTGACTGTAAACCTTGAAGAATGTTTCAATTGCCGATTGAAAAATAGCTGAAGCACTGCTTACCCCACATAGAAACATCATCAGCAGTATCTTATTTCATATCTAGCTGTTTATAAAAGATTTAAACCTGAATTACATATTTAGAATCTTTGTTCACATTGTTTATCGAGTTTACGAAAAATAAATTGAAATTCTCAGTGTTTCTCAATTTATCGTCTGCTGAAACCATTTTGATTGAGAAATGTATTTGTTTACCATTATATTTATAGAAGCGCTACATGCCCTATTTTTTGGCAAGCATAACATTTAGCATTTTTATGTTTGCATACAACACTATGCATAGAACCACATGAATTTTTGAGAACTATTTTTGTGATTTTGAGAAATTTTGTTCCATTTACTTTGAGTACGAGCTAACTTGCTTATTTTACTGACGTTAGCAGATGAAACTTTTATATTACTTGCACCTTGCTCAGTTAATTGCATTGCTAGTGCAATTTCACATGCTTCCTCCAGATTGAGTGTTTTATTCGATAAACAAACTTTTTTGGTTTTTCAAATCGAATTCTACAAAAGAAACGATCACCAGAGCTTCCTCCAGAAAATCTCAAAATTCGCATGTTGATGACAGACGCTAAGTTCTGTGTATTCGGCGATACTCTCCAAGCTCATCTAGATTCCCCGGTGATCTGCAAAAATTATGAACGTAGGACGAAAATGATCCTGTAGTTTTTGAATGAGCAAGTTGTACATACAATCTTTCTGAAGTAGAAGCGTCAGCAAATTGGGTAATTATTTATAAGTTAAAAGTGTTGCAGGGTTGCCACAGGCGACAATGAGACAACTTTTTGCTACTATTTTTTGACCTTGGTGAATAGGGGTACTTTTTAAGCAAAATCATATCAAAATCATCACTCATTCTTTTTTAAATAAAATCATCTCAAAAGTTTGAAAATTTGGCTACTTTTCGAAACTTTTGGCGATTTTATTTGAAAATTCACCAAAGGTCAACGAAAATTGAGTCCTTTTTGAAAACTAATCGCCGACAGAAAAGAAATGTTTCAATTTTTCTGAAGGGAGATAATTTTCGAAAAGACGCGAATTTCGAAGTTATAACGCCAAGTCGTGGCAACCATGAAAGAAAAACATTGGAATCTGGTTGCTAGATTGTCATGAAAACCTTAAAAAAATATTTTGTTTTTCAATTTTAAAATTTATATTCCTGGTGAGATCTTCAACATCTGCTTCATATTTAATTATCACCTTTTGTCTTTTAGGGGATCGATTTTGTGCCTGAGCAATTAAAACAGGGTTTAAGAGGAGATTTGTTTTCTACCATTTTTAAACATTTGTGCTACTAATGCTACTATTTCACAAGTGCTTTGACTGTGGCAGCCCTATAATACAAAAATTAGCACCAGTATTCGTTTGGCTTATACAAAAGCATTTGCAATAAAATATTATTCTAGTCGCTCAACATACAATGCGAAATCTTCTTGACTGTCATCGAATACCAACGATTGGCCACCCAAACCTAACTTTGACGTAGTACAACGATTTGATAAAATTTTAAACACTTATAAATTAACAAATTTAATAATACCTTTCATCGAATTTATTCTTCACTCGTCGCCATTTGTTACGAAGTGGTTGGTAGACATGGAACTAGACAAATCTTACATAAAAAGTCAACTTATTCATTAAATATATAGTTATGAATACAAATTCTCGCATTCAGTAGTTCATGATACAATTTGTCTAATTAATTTAAACACGTGCTGTTCAACCGTTAGTCCCAGTTCGGTTTCAGTTAATGAAAAGAAAGAATTATTGTCCGTGAATAAATTATAAGATTAAACGCCAAACTTTACCAAAAGAGTGATCAGCTGTATTTTAAGGTAACCCCAATGTACATCATGTGAGAGCATTTGGACGGTACAAGTAAAAGACGTCTGCTTTGTTTTACAATGAAAATCTCTGTCATAGGGATCACTTGAAGATTTTTTATTTTCATCATCCATAGAAATACGCCAACCTTCTCTGCTTAAAATGCATATCGACAACCCTACTGCTGTAAATAAAAAAGATGGGTTGTTATTTTAGCGACGTTATCAAGGTCTTCAATTCCAGATTTCAACCAACAGCCCCATCCCAAAAATAGCCTTTTAAACCGAATTCTGAATCAACTCTACCTGTTTACTCTATTCCTTTTTACTTATAAACAGTCAACCTTATTGAAAGCAGACTCTTAAAGAAATCTTACGTGAATTGTTCAATAAGAAAAGAGTTTCAAAGGAAAGGAAAAGATCGCAATGAAAAGAAACAAAGAAGTTTAAATAATTAAATTCTAAATGAAATAATCGCTTTTTTATATTCTTATAATCTCAGAATTCTCAAATTCGCCATTATTCACGTTCCTAAAAAGAATTTAATCGGATACTCACTATTATCCGCAGTATATATGTATTAACTTCGCGGTTTTACTCTAGAGTTAATCCCTATATAATGATCTGTGATAAAATTGGTCTTCCAAGAAAAGACGCTAGAAAAGCAGAGAAAAGATGGAACTAATTAAAGTTTGGCACGTTCTTTTCTGTTCGCTCTAAGAGATTAGTATTATTTCTGAGACCGAATAATTCTGGGTTTAAACCCGAGGGCGCACGCTTTTCTAACTATAGCGTCAAAATGAAACTTATTTTAAATGTATGACTAAATGACTAGGCAGATTTTTATGACAGAACTTCAATTTTCATTTCGTAGTCTATGTGAAAGATTGTTTACTTTCAACACGCCTTTTTGTCTATTTACAGAGAATCGTTATTGTTTTATATTATGTTGATTATGAGAACGATTTTCAGTGTTAACAAACAAACCAGAAGGTCACCGAAAATTTTGCTACCCCTGTCCAAACGCTCGTGCATGGTACAATTCGGGTCGCCTAAGTGGTCATAGCGCTTGTCGGACATCCAGTAGGTTGCGAGTTCGAGTCCCTGATTTGTAAGCGCATGGAGGTTAGTTATTATAGGATTAGCGGCGGCTCACCCATTGAATGTTCCTTCCCAGAAAGCCGTCAGTTCGCCACTTATAGCACCGGAGGCCGAGATATTAGTGGTGAGCTTGGAAAAAACATATCCAGGTTACCTTAAAATGCAGTTAATTGCCATTTTGGCGAAGTTTGATGCTTAACCCGTCAAGTGTTTCGACGAGATACCTCGTCCAAAATCTCGTCAGTTTTACTAATTACCAGACATTTTGTCGTGACTAATCTGTCCTATTACTCCACAGCGAATGAAGATTCAAGTAGAAAAACAAATTGCATCTTGCCCAGAACTGGTGATAGTTTGAAACAGGTTTTTGCACCAGATCCTGACCAGTACAGAGCAGTTTTCGACTCGAAGATAAACCACCAGGAGGGTTAATATAATTGGTGCTGACCAATTAAGTATCACTTCAATTCGGAATTCATTCTTTGACATTTTTATTGGCAACGGGTTGAAAAAGTTCAAGTGACGTCATGTTCAGAATATTTACAGGAAGCAATTACGCGTATACTACCGTCACCGATATTTAAGTTGCTAAAAACCTCCTGCATGAGTTACTCCTATTTTGACTAATATTATTAACTTTATCCTGACAACAATAGTATGATTTAATAACCAGAGCTACAAATCAAGATAGTATTCGTATTCAAAGAGTTAAGTACCATTTTATAAACATTCGAGTCATGTGGACTTCCTAGACTGTAGCCTATAGCTAACTGCTTAGAAATGTGAACATTTAAACCATCGTAAAATGTTTCTTTTCCAAAAAAATAATTAATAAATATTAATAAAACTTTGCAATTAAACGAAGCCGGATCAAACAATGATGTTAAAAATTTCCTAAGTTCGCAAGAAACGGGTTCTATTTTTTTAATGACAGAACATCGCATTGCGTAGTGAAACTACAAGTAGGAGAATTAATTTTCGAAGTTCATTGGATGTATTCTTTATAATATGCATCTCTTGGGTATTGTGCAAATTATTTGGAACCGAATGTTTTAAAATAAGCTCAGTTTTATTTTCTCCTACTGCACAAATAAAATTTAGCCAAAAAATCACGAATTTTCACGTATTATTATAGTTTTCAAACATTTTCAGGATATAAAAGGTTCTCTGAAATCACTATGATAATGATGTGTCTTCGACAAATGGTTTGAGAACCTCTCAAATATTAGTTTAAAGAAAGTATAGAAGAAAAAGCATAAAATAAAACTCGTCTGTTTTATTAATTTTGGTTTTTTTGTACATGCAAGTTCAAAACCATTTCATTACGTATTAATAGGAATTAATTATTAAGTAATTAAGAAGTAAAATACGATAGTAGTGATAGTATAAAATGATTTATAGTTTTTAGACTATCGATTTTATCACGTCTTACATTGATAATATGAGTCCTAGATCACATTATACGTATAGGGATAGTTTAATAATCTAAGATAGTTATATCATCTATTAGATTGCTACCTATTGTCTCATCATTAAATATATTTAAAATACCTTAATGTATTTATTGTCAATAAAGTTAATCACCTAACTGCATTTTATTACTCCCATAATCTGTATAAACACGATAAAGTAATATCCCATATTCTTTCTTTGGAGAAACGAGGATTACTTGCACAAAAGTTACACATTTGCACGAAAACCTTAGATCTGTCATGACACTTACGTTCTATCATCATCTTTTATGCTAATTTTTGCAATTTCCTCGAAAACTCGACTCCCTTTAATTTCCTCTTTACTTGATATATTGTTTACATCTTTATTTGAAATATTATTTTGTTTACAAAATACAAACGAACAAAATACAAGGAACTAAAATCCTTTAACACATACAATAGAAAACAATGGACAAAGTTAATAATATTTTATAAAAAAAGGTTTCAATTTCTTTTGGCTATAATTTTTTAAGTAAGCAACTTATGATAAAAATGATTTGTGTGTTAAATGCATTACAAATGTAAACAAAAATACTTATCAGAAAAAATATTCCAACCAACTCCCCAATACCTTCACTTTTAATTATTATATTTACAAAGGCAAATATGTAATGTATCCATATTACAAAATAAAAGGATAGTGTGTGATTTTCGACCCAAGGATTTTAACCCTCCTGGTTGTCCTGACGAGATATTTCGTCAGATATATATTAGCAAAACTGATGTTATTGATGAACGAGATATTTCGTCATTAGAAGAAAACCGATCAGATTTTGATCTCATCAAAAAATGGGCAATACCTGGAGTTATCTCGTCATTACAAAATTGATGTGATCTTGATGGACGAGGTATCTCGTAGAAACCATTTGTAAGGTTTCCCTCCTGGTGATAATCCCGACGAGGTATCCCGTCATTAAAAAAACTGACCAGATCTTGATGGACGAGATATCCCGTCTGTAGAAAAACTGACCCGATCTTAATCTCGACATCATCAAACAACGGCAATATCTTCATCATTCGGAATTCAATCGGCATTCTTGATCACGAGATATCTCGTCCTTAACAAAATTGTCCATATCTTGATGGAAGAGATATCTCGTCAAAACCACTTATAGGGATAACGTACAAGGATACCTAAAGCATAAAACTAATGTGTATAAAGCTGAAAACTATACTTACGACCAAACAAATTTCCCAATAGTGTAACTGGCAAGCAGAAAATCAGCACCAGAAGATCCGCTATGGCCAAATTTGCCATAAACCTATAATATACCGAATGCAAAGACCTGTCCCTCATGACGACAACAATCGCACACACATTTCCAATTATACCAACCACGAGAACCAGTGCATACGCCACACAGTACGCGATAGTGAGGGGTACCGAGTACCGCAAGAAACATCCAACGGGAACAGAGCACTGGACAGTATTGTTGACATTCGAAAAGTTTCCAAAAACATCTGTCGAGGGGCCCACTACCGGCCACTGAGCAGAGTTCAGTTCGTAGGTGTCCGAACTGGGTTCATCCATGGTTAGCGTTAGGATTTTGCTTGTGGAGTTTGCTTGTGAAGCGGAAGTAGTTGCTCAAAGCAGTTGAGGGAGCGTGGTATTTTCGAAAATATTTCGCTTCTCGTGTCTGGAAGGAGTATTATCCCGCTCTCCGGGATCCTGTCGGCTGTCGGGAGCTTTCTCAGGAGCAGCGACATCTGCTGATGTTGTTTGTCCCTACTCGGGAGGCTGACTTTTTGGGAGTGAAGGGAACAACAAGTTGGGATTTGCGTTTTTCGAAAAATTGGAAGAGGTTTCTTATGTCAACCCTTTAAAGGGCAGTATGTTAAAAAAAAACCTTTTTGAACCACAAAAAATGTTTTGAAAAGGGAAGTAAAAAATGGAATGGGCAATAATAACGGAATACTGGGTAAAATTAATAAGAGAATGGGTAATAATAATAGAAGCAAATTTAAAAGATAAAGTTAAAAAAATCACTATATGGGCACTACACTTTAAAGCCTATCATCAATTTGTGCATAACAAAAATTTAGTTTCAACGCTCCTGGTGGATGTCTCGACGAGCTATCTCGCCATAAGCAAAACTGACCAGATCTTGATGAACGAGGTATTTCGTTATTAGAAAAACCTGTCCAGATCTTGATCTCGTCATCATAAAAAAACCGGCAATATATCTTGACTGGCTTTGCTCCACGCATGCACCGCTTCTTGATGACTTAGCTACTTCGTTACTTCATCAACAGTTGTTACTCATATCGTCAGCTTAGAGGAAAAACTCATTAACTGACAAAATAATTTTTTACTTTAGAGCTGCTTAAAGACTAACTATTAGTTTTTAGGTAAAAAAAATACATAAATTACTATTATTTTGAAAGGATTATGTATCTTAAAATGATTACAATATGACTATGCATTTCCAAACATCATGAAAATAAGCAATTAGTGTTTCCGAAAAAGTGTGAGTTAGAGTTTCTGCTCTAAGCCGACGATATGTGTAACAGAACCAAGTTATGTATGGTATTAGCCGTTGTTATCGTCGGTTGTTGTAGCAGACGACGGGCAGAAGCTTCGTCCACTTGATACTTGAGACTAACAAACATTTTTGAACTTTACAATCTATTCGTAAACATTGCACGAAAACGCTGTTTCCGAACTATGTTGAAAGCCTTCTGTGTAGTTCGAATTCGGTTCCTGATACATCTTCAGACCATAAAAACAGATCATTGAAGTATTGATTAACAAATATATAAAATACTGTAAAAGCGTGTGTTTGATTACAAGCTGATTGTAATTAAGGGGCCAATTTGTATTTTGATACCTAAGTTCCCCTTTCAAAATCTTTCTTTTGTTACGAAGCTATGAACAATGGTAATGGATTTTCAACTTTCTGCATGTATTACAAGTGTATACTATATAACTATTAGAGTGAAGTCTATTGTAGAAGAAACAAGATATTAAGATAACAGATTCAATATTTTCACAAAATGTGTTTCTAAATCAATCGAAGTAAAATTAACAAGTTTCACAAAATGATTTATTTCATAAACATAGACTATTGTATTCTTTACTAAAAATAAATTCAATATAATATATGAAACCATATCATCTTAAAAATTCAAAAGATCCAAAAAATTAAGCAAAAAATTATATTAAGCAAAACATTTGCTTTTTAAAAACAAAATAAGCAAGAACAGTTGAAAATATATTCAAGGACCTAGAAATTATTTTTATTCACTATATGTTATAAAAACTAGTAACAAATAGTTACATTAATGATTACATACAATATACATTTCATCGCGAATATCGATTAACAAGCTAGTCACAAGTCAATAAAATTCTTTTTGATCCAAAAAATTATTTGCATTCTTCGAATGTTCTCCGATTCTAAGTTTTTTAAAAATAGTAAATTAATTTGACAGATAAAATCCTTCAGAAAGAAACAATTAGAAATAAAAGTTTTATTAAATTTTACTGAATTTCTGATGGGATGTTTAGGTTATATCTGACTTAAAATGAAAATTAAATTAAACTTATTACGATAGAAAATTTAATTCAATTTACCAAGAATAGCTTAAAAATAACTGGTTATTTCGAAATGTCATTCCGCTTCTTAAAATTTGTCACACGTTGAATATGCTTATTTAGTGAAAAGAAGGTTAACGTTTCCTTTTTTTATAAGATACATTCAATGTAATTGTTTTGAGAAGTTCTTCCAGGAACATGAAACCTTTTCATCAAGCGCGAAACATGATATGTACCCAAATCAAATGTTAAATATAAGCTTTTCCAACTAGGTAAGATTAATTTAGATTCTTTTAAAACCAAGTAACTGCATGCAAAAATATTTTAACAATAAAATAGAATTCGTTTTTACCTTTATGTCGGGTCTTCGAGTTCTCGTGTTTCAAAAAATAACTGTAGAACAACAAACTAAAACAAACAAAACCTACGTGCAACAATATCCAGTTTCTGTTTCCTTCGAAAAATTCGAGCACCTTTCGTTTTAAAAGAAACAAAATTTCATCAGTAACGTCACTTTCCAGTTTTTGATTCAATCAAAAAATTAATTATCGCAGAGTAATTAGTCCGTAAAATGGATTAATTAATCAGTTTCTCAACTTACTATAAATCGTAACATGCAACAGAAAACAATGCAGTTGCAGTTGTGATCAAAATGCAGACTTTAATAATCCCAGTGCCCGACTAGCTTCAGGAAAATTCCTTCGTCTTCTGCAACTATCGATCTGCAATTAGTGTTTGAAGCGAATAGAATGTGTCATCCGAATTGTTACTCGTTTTCAAGATGTCTTGTTTGGAAAACTTCGGAAAATTCCTCTCTAACTGTCACTTTTTCACTGACAGTTCAATTACTCGGGTTAATCAGAAAAACGTTGCAGAGTGTATACGAATAGAATGTATTTTAAAAACCACTGCAGAAAAAAACGCCGGGACAACTTAGTGTACCTTCCACTATAAGACATTTAAACAAAAACTAACATTGACTTCAATACAAATTGATGTTTTAGCCATTGCAAGTTTTTTCTATTGAATCACTATTAGTGACTCTAACTAGTGATCACTCGTCAGATACTAGTCGAGAATCCCGGCGTCAACGCTCCACTAATGTCATCTGACTAGTAGTGTAGGAAAAAGATCGTCTATAGAGTCAAGTAACCCCCATGTTGGCACTATAGGCCCCAATACTAAATTGGATGATGGGTCCCATAATCAGAGATGAAGCCTCATGAAATAACAAATATCATGTTCCAAGTATAATTTCACACAACTATGGTTCTAAATAACTCTTTACAGATTCTTCGTTTTAGCTTCTAAAATAAAGCTTTTCAAAGGATTTGTTTGTTGATATCACCTGTAGAAAGATCAGAAGTTGATATTAAACACTTCCTGATAATAGAAACATTTGAAACTATTCTATCGGTCCTTTCTTTGAATATAATCCTTTGGAAAGGATCTATTGCTCATGTCCTTAGAATAGAATCCTTTGAAAAGATTATATTGGTTCAAAAGGATCAAAACTGGTTAGAGGTGGTTAATCTACAGGGAAGACTGAATATTTCTGGGGAATTATGTGTGTGAACTTCTCAGAGGGTTAATACAATTAACGCGTAATTAGTGATTGAGTTTCCTGGTTAAGCAATTCTTTTAGGTGCGTTTATTTAAAATTACTTGTACACACCTCTTTCATCATTTTTAAATTTCTGATGGAATAAACTTGATTGAATCGCTAAGCTCATGGGTCTGACAATAAAATATACCGTTCTACAAGTACAGGATAAAGTATCTGACGACAAAAGGTAGATTTACGCTAAAACTTTGATAGTGATCGAATTTATATAAAATTTAAGTTAGCTTTCTTTTAAATGTTATAGACTGATCATGTGAACTTCTCAGAGGGTTAATACTTGACGGTGTAATAAGTGATTGAGTTTCCAGGTTAAGCAATTTCAAGAGGATTCAGCTCAGTTCCTGGACCCCTTGGGAAGACATTTGAAAGATTACAGAGAACTCGTGACCTTGGAAATTCACTTTTGCCTAGATCCCCTGAGATCATCCCTGTCCAAATCGAGAAAGTCCATGTCTAACTAAGTCTCTTTCCACAAAAGTGAAGACTTAAGGGACGTAAATAAAATTCTTTGACAGTTCACTTTCACTCCGACTTCAACACACCATTGTTAAAAATAAATGCGTTTTTCGGTATTGAATTATTTTCGAATATTTTACCTAAAGTATTCAAGTAATGCAGTTTAACCCTCATCGTGGTTGTCTCGACGAGGTATTTTGCCATTAGCAAACTTGACCAGATTTTGATGGACGAGATATCTCGTCATTAAAAGACAACTAACCACATCTTGATCTAATCATCATAAAAAAATCGGCAATATCTTGATAAAAAAATGTCTCGTCATTAGTAAAATTGGTGAGATCTTATTGGACGAGATATCTCGTTGAAACCACTTGGATGGTTTAAAATTATATTTTATTAATTTGAACGCAAGAGAGATGTTTTAGATTTTACTCAAGTCTTGATAATACGAAATGCGATTTAGCAAATTAATCACGAGTTAAAGCCATTAGTACCGATCGAACTTCCTCTCGTCAACTAACACAATCGCACATTTCCGTGCTGAGTGTCGTGAGACATTGTACCAGCTTAACCCTCCTGGTGGTTTACCCTGGTAACTGCCCTGTACTGACCAGCCTCTGATGTTAAAACCTGTTCCAAACTGTCACCAGTTCTGGCGAGAGACAATTTATTTTCCTACTTGAATCGTCATTCCTCCTTGGAATAATAGGGCAGTTTTGTCTCGACGAAGTATCTCGTAATTAGCAAAACTGACCAAATATTGATGGACGAGGCATCTCGCCATTTGCAAACTCGATCGAGTCTTGGACGAAATATCTCCTCGAAACCACTTGGATGGGAAACGGAGTAAGATTCTACAGTTACTTAGAATGGATTTTGAGGCAGTTATCTTTTAAATTGTCTGCTGTAAAAACACTTCCAATTGAATAGCTCTGGTTAGTGTAGTTATAAGCCACAGGATGAAAATTCATTGATGAAAAAAATTCGAAACAATATTCAAGAGGATCAAAAGAATTTCTGATTGTTTGATAATACTTGAAAGTTTGAAACTACCTAACCTCTCGAATAGTGGATAAACTATTATGATTTGGAAAATAGCTTATCGTTATTATTACTGTTATTCTCCTATCTCTAACTTCTATAAGGTAGACCAAAAGTCAAGAAGGGATTTCAATATTTAGTAACTCCTTTATTTTTTGTTTCAAGTTCACAATACTGTAAAACCGTATACCGTACCTATTAGAAATAAATTTACACTAGATGTGAAAAATAAAATCTTTTAACACTCCTGATGATTGTCTCCTCGATGAGGTATCTCGTCATTAGCAATACTGACCAGATTTTGATGGACGAGATACCGCGTCATTAAAAAGAAAACTTTCCACATCTTGATCTTGTTATTATAAAAACTTCGTCAATATTGTGATAATTAGGGATCTCGTCTTTAACAAGATTGGTCAGATATTGATGAACAAAAAATCTCCTCGAAACCACTTGAAGGATTAAACGGCGTTCATTTTCTGCTTTGCACGTGCCTTCTCCAACACGTTTTTCATGACAATTCTTTGAGTTTTAGGTTCCACTGGTCTGATTTCAGCCCAAATATCGTTTTTCAGCTTGGACGTTGAAATGAACTTTTTCTTTGAGATAGCCCTATAGGAATAAATCAGGAGCTGTCAAACCTGGAGAATGCAATTGCATATTGCTATCTGAGGTCAAAGTCTGATGGTTTCAGTTGTTGCACCTCTGAATTTTATATGAAAACAAGTTCAAGGTTTTCAGAATATGCAGGAGTGACATATGAGAGACTGCGACCTGCCTTCTAGTTGATCCCTTCAGGTCTTCTGCAACACTCTCGCTTACAAGTGCAACTGTGACTTCATTTCCTAACCTAGAGTGGTCTAAATGCTAGTGGAAGGTGATTTACTGAACCGTGTTCCTCAAAACAACCAATCAAACGTCTAATCATTGGTTGACTTGGAGAATCTTTCACGCCATAATGGCGACGATATGCTCGTTGAGTCAGAATTATTGATCCTCGGGTTTGGTAATAAAATTTTGCAATTTGTGTTCGTTGTTCGGTCGTGAATGGTTAATCCCGCAAGTATTCTTTATAAAATATCCGAAGGAAATTAAAATAATTAATTAAAAAGTCCAACTAATTATTTTTGAAAACTTCAGACCCCTTTGAGACTTTTGACACACCATGTACCAAAAGAGAATAACGCTCCTACAGTGAATAATCTTATTAAAACAGTTTATTTTCATTTCCGAGAGATTGCAGTCAGTTTCTTTATTAGTTTCTTTATACAATCTATTTACAGTCCAATTACAATAAATCACCCCAAGTCTTTTGAACATGACTCTCTCAGAACTACCCTTACTTCCCAGTGTCTGTCCCTCGAGTCTCCCTTTACTCCCGAACGTTTCTTCACAGAACACAGGCGATCGTCCAAGACACACCATCTATATCCATTGGAGATAGAATAGTTCCTTCCAACCAAAATTCTTTCTTGTCTGGGCAGAGAGCCTCACAGTTATGTTGCCTGGAGCCCTTCAATTAGAAAAAGAAGTCTTCGAATCGGCAATTTCTTTCTGGGCAAGCTACCACAATTCTAATAATAGAAACTTCGATTTAAAAGTACAAAATAGGTCTCTTAATCCTCTTGGTGGTTGCTCGACGAGGTATCTCGTCATTGGCAAAACTGGCCATGCCTTGCTGGACGAGGTATCTCGTCATTAGAAGAAAACTAAGCAGATCTCGATCTCGTAATAAAAAAACGGCAATATCTCGTCATTAGGAAAATTGGTTGGATCTTGATGGACGAGATATCTCGTTGAAACCACTTGTATGGTTAAAATTCATCTTTTCAAAGCAAATTTTTAGAAAAATACGAATTTAACATTCCTTGTCGCATTGTTTCAAATTTGACCAAAGAGTTAGTGTACTTATGTCAGCAGATAACCAATCTGCTATCTCAAGTGAAATCATATGATGCTTGATCTAGTCATTATCTTACAGTGAATAAAAAAGAGGCGTCTTTTTTCAGGCCCTGTAAAAAAGTTATATCTATATAAAATACAGTAATATCTTGTTTATTTTAGGTAATGTGTACCGAGGCCACCTCGGATAACCAGATATTTGGTTAATACAAACATTACACAAAACAGGCTGTACGAGATACAGAAAAGTATTTACTGTGTGTGTGGTACATGTTAGTATTACTGCTACTGAAAGATTCATAATTCAAGGATTGCAAAGATTTTACTTTGTGACAGGCAGCATTCTGGCCGTTAAGTCAAACCAATAAATTACAAAGTGAGTGCACTCGTGCTTAATCTATGCTTAAAGCATAGTTTCTCAAACTTTTCTGGCTCAATGACCCCTTTTCAAAGACAACTTTTTTAGTCACCTCCTCAGGGAAAGTCTATCTCAACCGATGATAAATTGCCAGTGTAGCAATACTTGTAAATTTTGAATTTCACCAAGATATTTATGACCTGTGTGTGGAATTTTATAACGTTAAAAAGCTAGTTTGGCAAAAATCTACTTGGAACTGAAATTATGAAGCTATTTATTTAATTGAAATAACCAGAACAAATTTGCTCATGAACACACTAGATAGCTCACTATTAGTAAATAATATCAATAAAATCAGTAAAATTAAAAATAATAGCTAACACGAAGGATGAGCCTGGTGTTGGGTTATCAATTTGTCTACATTAGGCTGTATTTTCGTCAACAGCACGATTTAAATTCCAATTAAATATTTTCAGTCGGTTCCACTTTTTAGTCAAAAGAATCAATTACAATGCATCACTCTAGTGAGTGTATGTGTATGATAAAAACATAAGTGTTTGCTAAAAACATTTTTAAGCAACACATTTTTAGCATCTTACTGTCCACTCTTGCTCCTCAACACCCCTTATTCCCCTTGGTACCAGCATTGCCCCAAGGGGAATAGGGTAGCCGCCTTCTTTGGATAACTATGGTTTAACCTTCTAAGCAGTTCACATTCATTACTCCCCTTACAACCTGTAATCATCTCAGAATGACTTCTAAATACTTTGACCTTCTTGACAAATTGAATCTTTCTAAAGGAGTAAGCAATAGAATCTTCAAGAAGGATTCTATTCCAAAGGAACAATAGAATCTTTCCAAATGATTCTATTTCAAGGTAAGAAACAACATAGAATCTTTGCAGAGGATCATATTCTAGTAAGAGAACAATAAATTTTTAATATAGGTCGAACAGTCCATTGATTCTTTCAACCACTCGATGTGGCTCTATAGTCACTATGAGTGTTGTGGGGTTAAAGCAATCTGAGAATCTCGGAAACTAAGGGACGCACAGAGGGTTAAAACTTAAAAAAAGACAAGGTGTCGAATTCGGCTCGAATAACACGGACACTCAGCTAATAGGAACTCGGATAATCAAGGTCCTAATGTATATTAAAGAAAATAAACATTGTGTGAACCATCAGAAAATTGTCTGGGTTCTGCAGAGGACAACAATTTCTTCCTGCATGCCTGTCTTCAGACAGCCACACTGTGTACCAACATAAGATTCATGGTCAAAACAGCCTGGAGCTACGATGACCTTCCGCCATCAAACCTTTTAACGAAATATTCATCACCAATGTGGGCCGTCTGTCTGGTCTGAACTTCCGACCAGACGTTGAGGCCCCGCGGACAGCAGATGACCTTTGGAACCCGAGCCGATCCTAATGAGAGGTCAATGCAAGATTACTTTTCAGCTCAACGTCTTGCAGGTGATGGATGGACTGTTGCAGAAATCCTTTTTCAGTTTCGTTCAGATGAGAAAGTAGGAATGGTTGTGTGGGTTTAGTTGATGGAAATCAGTAACAAAAGGTGCTTTTTGTTACTCCGTGTTATGTAGGGCAGGCTGGGTAATTCGGGCCCGTTGGCTGCACAAGGCAAGACGTGTTGTTTTTTGCGCCCCGCCAAATTAAGCATTCACGAAAGAACAACACAGAGTAAATATGAACAAATGTAAACTGAAGTCCAACGTAATGCTCACTAATGTACCAAATCTTAAGGTCATAAGAAAGGAAAACAAAATAATAACGCATCCCTAATTTACGTTAGATTATAGTTCCTTTGGCATATCAGGGGATGAACTGAGAACTCTTCGTGCGAGTAAGCCAAGCTCTTACAAACCGGGATTCAAACCCAGGACCTAAGGGTTGCCGATGAATGCTAACACCCACTACACCAGATAGGTGGCCCAGTTTTAGAGAAATAGGATGTGAATTTTTTTAAGTGTCGGAAGCCTGAGAAATACATTTTAAAGAGGTAGAAATTATAAATTAGTCATGACTAAATTTAAATGTTTGTATGCATATTTCAGAAAAAATAATTATAAGAAAAAAATCATTTATAAAGTAACATGTAAAAAATCCAGTAGAAATCTACTTGTTTTTCTTCGATTATGTAGGATAACAATGTACTTCCTTAAAACTTAACGATAATAATAAAAATTAAATATTTTTAAATTTTAAATTTTTTTTAACATAGGAGTGAAAAACAACCAATTCATCATTTATAAACGCAAAAGAAAGCAGTTCAAAAAATTTTGAGCCCTAAATTATTTTACGATTTATTTTTTGGAGTATTTGATCTTCGATTTTACGACGCAATGTCTAGAAACGGACACACTGTGTCAAGTTATTATTTTTGGATAAAAACTGTTACTTTTTAGAAAGTATTTAAAATGCAAATGATTTAAATTTCAAGTAAAATTTATAGAATGTAGACTTGCTTTCTACTAAAACTTTTATATGTAAAGTTTGGTTTCAATATTGAGTTGTTTGGAAGTTATTACATATACGTGATCAAAATTTTTGATAAATTAGCAAAAATTGATACATCCCATGAACATTAATTTTCCATTTATTGCCAATATTTTAATTCACACAGTAGTTTGTATACATTTAAATCAAGTTAACTCAAATTGAGTGATATGCCATTTGGTAAGTGTATATCACTCCATCCTAAAGCAAAACAAATTTAACACCTAAAATTTTGCAAATAAAGGATAGATTAAACAACATTTTAAAACAAAATTTCAAAATTTGGAAGCATGCTAAATATCTCATTTGCTCCTTAGATGTATACAACAGATTGCAAGGGTTATCCAAAAAACTTTTCAAGGTAGGTATTCAACTAACGTCGCACTGGAACAACACAACGGGCTATGGCGACGGTCCGGGATCAAACCCGAAGGAAAAGATCCGAGGACAATTTGTAATTTTGAACCCCGGTCAGATGACAAGGTCACACCTGAGTTGGCACCTCACTCTCCAAACTTCCACACCTGGCCAACGTAAAGACATTTGAGGCCACGACAGGTTTAACATACACCAGCCCCTTCGTACACGACGATCTTTTGGTTGGATTCGAACTCGCAACCCTTCAGTTGCTAATCCGTTGCTCTTCCAACCACCGCCCGTTTTCAAGGAAATCAAGACAAATCTAACGTGCAGGGAACAGTTCAAAATCAGAAGAATCTCGAAAAATCTGAACCGCTGAAAAGCACGTTTTTGTAGTAGACGTACGGCCGTCTCAATTAATCCGTGGATCAGCAAATTCGCAGTTCAAGGTTAAATCACGGATTATTCAAGAGCGCATTCCCAAACCATGAATTAAGTGATCCACCGATTTAAGCAATAAGCTCTCTGTGATTGGATACTAGTCTCCTCTCTCGATCACGTGATGTTATCTATATTTCTTTTAACGCCCGAATCTGAAACTTCGATGCTGGCCAAATACTTCGCCGGCAGAATCGATTCCGAATTTTGATTTTAATGAAATCCGTTCCCCCAGGCTAGTTTTAATAACATTTTAATTCGGATTTGGCAAGAGAAAATAACGATATGTAAAGGTATTTAATTCCAGATTGGATTGCTATGGAAAGTTAAGCAAGAAAGTCAAATCAGTGTAATTCAATTACTTTTATGCTAGTTAAAATTGATGTGCTGATGCAAAGTGAAATAACTTACATTATCATTTTTCTTTCATACATAATAAATGAACAAAAGCATTTTTATTCTGCGACGAATTTGCATCTCCCCTGGTCAACGCAGCTGCATGTTTACGAATCAACAATGTTCCGAATTATTCCTAGGGATTCCGAAAAATTCTTGTGACGAAACTGCTGATAACATCAGCAGTTTCGTCACACGAATAAAATTTTATAAATTCAGTACTAATCTGAGCTCTATATCTAATATTTGAGAATCCTTAATCAGAATATTGTAGTTTAGCAAAGAATGAAAAAAAGAGTGTAGTTCATTTTCTTTTGGCTACAACCCCCTTCGCTAAAGGCTAGTCCTGCGCATGCTCTAACCCTCAACCGAGTGTTAAACCGCCGAAATCTGAGGATCGAAATTTAGCACCAAAACGGCTGTTTAAACCTCAGATCAGGCATTGCGAATAGTTTCATCGATAATCAGCTTAGGTAGGTATTTTAATTAACGTCGCACTGGAGCAACACAATGGGCTATTGGCGACTCCAGGATCAAACCCGAATGGAAGTTCCAAGAATAATAAATACTTTGTCATTTGAACCATGGTCAGATGACAACACCTGAGCTGCACCCACTTTCCAAACTTCCACACCATGCCAACATGAGGACATTTGAGGCCACGACAGATTTAACGTACAGCAGTCCCATTTGCACATGACGGTCTTGGGTTGTACTCGAACTCGCAACCCTCCGGTTGTCAATCCCTTACTCTTCCATCCGGGCTACCTCGGTCTCGATAATCGAGGGAATATCGTTGATCAACGGCTTAATTCGGACTTGTGAATACGGTCGTTAATGGACCAACTACGACCTGGTCTACTATGTTTTATGTCGTTGTACGTATGTAACTCCTTCAAAAATGATCGCAATTAGAAAATTCTTTTGCTATCTACAGAGATAATATCAAATCATTTTTACGCTAAAATTTAAAAATCGGTTTTTAATAATCTTGAGTCCACTCACTATCTCTTTAGACATTTACGGCATATCATCAATGAACTAAAATTTATTCGACACAATTGCATAGATGTGATTTTACTGAACGTAAATGAATACACATCTGGACCAAAGTTCAAATACTCGAAGAAAAACGCAGTTGAAGTAAAAAGAAAAGCCGTTATTAGCAGAAAAACCGAATTGTGTTCATGCCCTCGAAGCGAAAAAATGCTAAGTTTCATGCAAGGTGACTTTAACTTAAGAGGCGGATAAATTTGAATCATTAAGCCTTTCATTTCCGAAAGAAAAAATCTCAGTCCTGCAATTTCCCTTCTACCTTTCCAACCCTGACCGTATGTCGTCGAAAGAGCCTTTCTTTTTATATTTATATGCTGTGCGTTATATGTGTCATCTTTATACGTTTTTTTTACGCAAGAAACAAGACGTATATTTTTTTTTCGCAAAGTTTAGATTCCCTGTGTAATCAATGCTGTTTTTATGGACTCTAAATTTCACTTTGAATTCCACCATTCGAGAATAGAAAAGGGAGACTTTTGTGATTTCACAAAAACTAATATTTTGACAGTGAGAGCGCAGGCATTTTTTCAACTGACTCTGCAACTGCATAAAAACGTTCTGGAAAATCGAGCCAGAAAAACGTTTGTTTTTATGAGAAAATAAACTAAAAAGAAGAGCTTCAGTTCCGTTAAAGACACGAAGCAATAAAAAACAGGATTTCCGCAGATTTTCTTGTAGAAGTTTTTAAGTTCAGTACAGCCTTTCATTTTTTGTCCTGTCGCTGTACTCTGGTCGCTATCAAGATGATCTTTGCTCAGGCAGAAAAAAATTATGAAAAAAGAATATTCAAAAATATTAAAGATGAGCAAACATATCATTTATTCATAGAGCTCACAACATCCATATTTAATTATGTTATTCTAGAAAGATGAATTGGGAGGCTTGTTCAGTGTTATATTTTAGGTAAGTTGGATATGCTTTATGGCTTGAATGAAGGAGAGATATCGGTTGTTCCCCAATCTGGATGTTTTTTGCCACCCTTTATATTTGAGAGACTCTAAAGTGGTTTCTATGGTACCATATATGAGTTGTCGGGGCTCTCCAGACTTTGTTGCTTGAGTTGTTCTTTATGGGGTATAACTTTTGATTGGTTAGTGGTATGTGAAAAAGCCTGGAAAATGGGAAAAGCTTTTGTACTATAGTGTACCGTATAATGAATCATCAAGGTGTTATTCAAATTGATAGGAATAATCAAGATTCTTACTACACATGTGTCACTGACTGGCGATTAACCCTTCACGACGATATATCTTGTTCATCAACATGTTACCAATTTTGCTAATAACAATATATCTCGTCATCAAGATATTGTCAATTCTTTATGACAACGAGATCAAGATCTGGTCAGTTGTCTTCAAATGATGAGAGACGACGAAATCTAGAAGGTCGAGATATCTCGTTCACCAAGATCTCATCGGTTTTGTTAGATACCTCGTCGAAACAACCACCAGGAAGGTAATACTATTTTTGAGATTTGATGGTAATGTAAGTGCTTGATGCGTAACTCTTTATTACTCCTGTGAAAGCAGAAATACTCCAATGATACTGGGGTATGATACTCTAGTGATACCAAAGAGGGGTCAAGAAAAGAAAAGTTTTTGTACTGCAATATCTAATCTTGTCAAGGTTCAAAAAGTTAGAAATCTTTATAGAGCTTATTTCATAAAATTATACAGCATCTGTACAAATGAAAAGAGAAAAATCCATACATATATTAAGTTAAACACTGAGTACTTAAAATGCATTTATTTCTTACGAAACCCATTATCTAAACTGGTACTGGAGTTTGGTGTGCTGATATCTTCTGGAGGGAGGAGTATAGTTAACAATATACAAAACTGCCTCATTTGCAATTATACGTATTTGGTGAGTTACAAACGACTACCTTTAAGATCATATTATCAAAGGTGTCAAACTACCAAAATACAAAGTTCTGAGCACATTTAAATTGACTGCCTTGACTCTCGTATGCAAATACAGGGTTTGAAGTGCTTAGCGCTACTCGGTATTAAGCTTACCCGTTCGCACAATAAGTTTGCTTCACAGATCACCAATACTGTTCCTTCAAATGAACGACTTTGTCAACAATCTCCACACTAAATATTTACGCGTTCTTGTTTGAATTTCAAAGTTTTAACTCCCTCCTGGACGACTGTTCACTAATTTACATATAAATCACATTCGCAGAGAATACGAAGGTTTAAAATTGGAGATAGATAGGAAATTGAAAACATCACAACTTAAGTCACGGTATAGCAATCCGAAATTAAATTTAACAAATTCTTCTCTGGCATTAATATATTGCTGTTCTACTTCATAGGGCTGAAGAGGTTTCATAAGATAATATAAGGCTCCATATAACTGAAGATATTCTGTAAAGGTAAGTTTCATAAGACTAAATAGGTTCCATAAGATTCCATTTCATAATACTGAAGGGTTCTATAGATTTCCACTAGATAATACTAAATATACAAATCCATAAGGCCCTCCTCCTCTACATATGACCATATGGCTGAAGAAGTTCCGTAGGACTAAAGAGGTTCCATAAAAAAAGTTTCACTCCATAAGACAAAAGAAGTTCCATAAAGCTCCTCTCCATGAGACTTAACAGTTTCCATAAGGCTAAAGAAATTCATTATCGTTCCACTTCGTAAGACGGAAGGAATTCCAAAAGGCTGAAGTGGTTTTATAAGGTTTCACTTCATATGATTAAAGAGGTTCCATAAGATTCCACTCCCCAAGGCTAAGGAGGTCCCATAAGGTCCCACTTCATATGACCGAATGATTAAAGAGGTTCCATAAGATTCCACTCCCCAAGGCTAAGGAGGTCCCAAGGTCCCACTTCATATGACCGAATGATTAAAGAGGTTCCATAAGATTCCACTCCCTAAGGCTAAGGAGGTCCCATAAGGTCCCACTTCATATGACCGAATGATTAAAGAGGTTCCATAAGATTCCACTCCCTAAGGCTAAGGAGGTCCCATAATGTCCCACTTCATATGACCGAATGATTAAAGAGGTTCCATAAGATTCCACTCCCTAAGGCTAAGGAGGTCCCATAAGGTCCCACTTCATATGACCGAATGATTAAAGAGGTTCCATAAGATTCCACTCCCTAAGGCTAAGGAGGTCCCATAATGTCCCACTTCATATGACCGAATGATTAAAGAGGTTCCATAAGATTCCACTCCCTAAGGCTAAGGAGGTCCCATAAGGTCCCACTTCATATGACCGAATGATTAAAGAGGTTCCATAAGATTCCACTCCCTAAGGCTAAGGAGGTCCCATAAGGTCCCACTTCATATGACCGAATGAAGATGTTTCGCCCATGAGATCTTGGATATGTACTGTTCAATGGAAAATGTTCATACAAAACTATGGATGGGTGCATGTAAAAAGTAAAGAAATAGTTTATTGATATCAGTTACTCATGCCTATTCGCAACAGATAAAAGCGCACAATTCATCCTTCGTCCATTTCTGAAACTCACATCCGTTCACCTTCACACCTCCCGCTCTTAGTATGCGATTATGCTCTGTGTAGTATTCTTTCACTTCCATCGCTGCCAAGAGCAAATTCTAAACATCTGAACTGACCCTTCTGAATAAACTACAGCAGGACTCTCCGTATTGGCACTATGGTCACCAGTACCAGCTTATAGGTGTTGTCATCATAGAGTGACAAGTTTAAAGGTGAAAGGTAACGCATAAAAGCAACAATCTATACCAAATGGAACGACCTAATGATTGTGAATATAAAGAATTGGGAGGGGTCAAGCAGCCACAGTGCTTGAATATGAGATGAGTGGATTTGCTGACATTGGTCAGAGTATTGGGTTTGAAGTTGGATTTTATTGTGTATGGAGCAACCAGCAAAGGACATGAATTGGGAATCTCTCGGGGAGCACAGAGATCTGAAAATTGCTGAGAGTGGATGACCGGTAAAGAGCGAGCTTCTTGACAACCCAAAAAAGTGAAACAGTCCTAAGTTATCCCAGGCCCCGTAGAATCGTCGTGATCACAGCCTGCCCTGAATTAGCGACACTAATACCAAAGATAAATTTATGAGTACCACTCCCTTGAACATTCCATCTATTCATATTTGACCATTTACCATACCTATCAATAACCATGATGCTCCCTCGACAAATATACGATAGATAGCATGAATTATTCACGGATTTAGTGTTTTTAAGATCGGTATAGAATTCAATCAAACTAGATTGTGTGTGGCACCTTGTATTCAATGTGATAATAATCTCACTGTACATACATAAACATGTTTTACAAATGATTGCATAAATTGATATTTAATTTTTTTAAAACACATTGTACGCCTGTGTCACAGATGACGGGTCCCTCATGATATACAAATATATATTTCAAATTCTCAGTGCACAAATGTGTACTTGTATTTACAAAAGTGCAAAACTTAATTTAATATTTGTCGACTAACTTAAAACATTTCTTCTACAGACGAAACGTTTACGTTAACCTTAGCGTTCACCTGTATACCACACACAATTGTTGCAATGGAGGATGTTAAAATGCTGTGTATAAAAAAAAATCTGATACCACATAAAGTTAAAAAGCAGAATATACTCAATCTACGGTTGGTTAATTGGTTATACTGATATTTAGTGTTCTGAAAAATTCATATACAGAGCAGCATAACACGTGTTAAATGATGATACTTCCAGACCCTCGCCCCTCCGACACATCAAAAGGTTTAGAGTCTTTGTATGGAGAGAAAAATGATGATACTTGGAGAAACTATCGTTTAGACTAGCTTGGCATGACAGCTTTATTATACCTATGGGCCCCAGTATCATGGTACCGATCTATGTGGGAGCCCTGCTTTCACTGGAATAATAGACTAATAATGCACCAATAAGCCTTTGGCATCAAATTTCAAAAAATAAATTTAACTGCAACCAGTGACTCATGGGGAAAGAATAAAGAATCTTAATTGTTCTTACCCATTTGAATAACACTTTATCGAAGCAACTGGAAAATTACATTTACAGTACGACACAGTATAACATATTTTCCCATTTCCTGTACTCACCCTTGCATGTCAGTATCATGGCAGAGGTGACCCTACCCCCTATGATGGGGACCTGCTTTCACTGGAGTAATGAACAGTTATGTTCCAGCATTAGTATTTGGCATCAAATTTCCAAAATAACAAAACCACCAGTGAATATAACAAATGGGAAATACGAATTCTTAAGGGTTGCTACCCATTTGAATAACAACGTCAATGAAAAATTACATTGCCCTTCCTCGACCTTGGATCATGGTTTCGGTAACCACATCCAGTATCTGAAGGACATACTTTCACTCGAGTAGCAGATAGTTATGCACCAATACTAGTCTTTGGCATCAAATTTCAAAGACAGCCAGTATGTGACACGTGGGAAATAGGAATCCTTATTGCTCATATCCATTTGAATAACACCTTGACGACGCAACGGGAAAATTACACCGCAGAGTCAAAAGCGTTTCCCATTCCCCGTCCCTTCCTTTCCCTTGGGTCATAGTATCATGGAATCAATGACCCCCTGGTGGAGGACTCTCTTTTACTAAAGCAACAGACAGTTTTTTACCAATACTAGTCTTCGGAATCAAATTTCAAAAACAGCTTTAAACGCCAGTCTGACACATGGGAAATGGGAATCTTTATTGTTCCTACCCATTTAATAACAGCTGGGTGACCCCAGTGAAAAAATACTTTCAGTACGGCAGTCAAAAAAGTTTCCCGTTCCCGTGGCCTTTTACGCGCTTGGATCCTAGTATCGTGGAATCGGTGATCCCCTGTTGGAGGACCCTCTTTCACTGGAGCAATAGATAGTTTTGTACCAGTACTAGTCTTTGGTTAGAAATTTCAAAAACAGCTTTAAGCGTCAGTCTGTGACACATGGGGAAACAATAGTCCTTATTATTCTTGCCCATTTGAATAACACCATGACGACGCTACTAAAAATTACACTTACTGTACGGCAGAGTCAAAAACTTTCCACTTGTCCTTCCTCACCCTTGGATCCCAGTATCATGGAATCGGTGACCCCCTGGTGGTGGACATGCTTTCACTGGAGTAACAGACAGTTGTGTACCCGTAATAGTCTTTGGCTTGAAATTTCAAAAATGGGTTATTCGCCAGTCTGTGACACATGGGGAAACAATACTTCTTATTGTTCCTACCCATTTGAATAACACCTTGACGACGCCACTGAAAAATATGCAACGGTAACCTCACCCGCATTCAACAGCTGACCCAGATTCCAAGCAGAAAATAATTCGACATACATTAGTAAGACAACTAATTGCGTTCGCAAAACATAAAAAAGGAGACACTTTTTATTCGTCTCGACCTGTTCGCGTGTTTTCCACGAAATGTTTATTCATCCCGACCGCGAATGCGGGACGAGAAAAAGTTCCTAACCCAATCATTCCACTAATGTTTTTCATTATTTACATTATTATTCGCCTTTTGCTATCAAAAATGTGTTGCAATCTCGCACTGAAAGGTCATAGAACTCTGGCGACTCCTGACGTGACGTCACTTCATCCAGGTTCATGTGGGTCACGAAGATGCAGGAAGCATCGAAGTTGTCCGACCAGGCGATACTGACGACACAAGACCTTTTAGCATTCCCGTTTCCTACATCTTCTCTTTTATTTATTTAGATTCTTTTCTTTTTTATTTTTATAGATATGAGAGGAAGGAACACCTCGTGTGCGCTGTTTTTCTTTGTTTCGTTTCTTGCGTCCGCCTTTGGCTTCTTAACATTTTGTTAAATGGTGCACTCACTGTGCAGACCTCTTTGGCTTAAGAGTTAACCAACCGTGTGGGGAAGACAGTTATTTTTTTGCGCTGGTTGCTGCCGATGGTTCTTTGTTCCCGGGAAACCAACCAGCCCTTCCATAGGCACCTGGACTAAGACAGGGTTCCAGTTATGTCACACTGCAGATATCTGAACCTGGACTGACAGTGACCAAAATTTTGGTTCGTCTTGTGGTCGTGTGCTTTGTTACCCGGACTTTTTGGACTACACAACACCATGATCGACAGGGAAGATTGAAAAAGGCATTACCGCGTGTGCATTTGGAAACTTTGAAATCTTGAATACGTTTCATGTGCTCTGACAAACGAATGTATTAGAGTATATCTTTGGACACGTTGGAATCTTGGACAGTACTTAAATGTGATCTGACAAAGGTATATAGTAAGAACACTGAAACGCCATTGTTCTGAATATCATTCTTAATGTTTCAACCGTGTTATTCAACTGATTAGATAGTGAGATTTGCATTAGTAATCATCAGGATTAATTCCGGGACTCAGATTCTTACGAAAAGGGATCTTGTTTGTTTTGTGAATTTAAGAAGAAATGGAATTCGATTGCGTGGAATGTTTTTGGGTGCTTCTTTTCGATGACCACTCGAATATGTGTTGTTTGGGACAAGATATCGTTTCAGAAAAGTCGAACTTGAAATTTCTCAAATCAGATGCAAGTTAGATTTCTTAAGTTCTAATTTGAAAAATTACAAGAAATTATTCTTTTGCGGAATGTTCGATGAATTGTTCTTCAGACATTCTACTCCTTATACTTGAGAGATAAATGTATTTGACGTAAAAGAACGAAATTACTATTGTGGGCAACATCAAAAGTGCAGCAAACAGAAATTATTCTTTTAAACGGAAAATCATTAATAAATAGTCGAAGTGAATTAATTGGAATAATCACTTATGTCATCAGAGGAATAAGTGAGAACTGTTGGCATTTAATCACGTAGGAAGAAATTTTGTTTTCTTAAAAGCAAGAATTTCTGCAGAATACATATACTCCTTGAATAGAAAGCCCTTTTGGGTGAGCTAACATACTAATTAAATCATCACTCTCGAGAAATAAACACATTGCTCACGTTCCCTTGACATTTATTTCTACATGCCATCGAATGATCATAGTTGAAAATCTTTCTACTACTTAGAATCGGAATTTTCCTAATCATGGATGCAGTATTCTGTCATTGCATGATATTTATCTGGACTATGCTCTCTGTGCTTTTGGTAAGTGCTTTGATATTTATTTTTCACAATTCCAACGGATTACGTGTGTACTTATTTTGTTGCTATTAACCATGAGGGAAATAAGATTGTAATGTAAGAAATCTTAAGACACAATATTACATATTTTTGTTTGCGTGGAGCACATTCGCATCTTGTAACATATATTTTGACGCAAAACTTTCCTTAATTGCGATACGGAAATATTTCTTTCATGTTTAAGTGTAAGGGGCTATAGAAGTATTTATCCTCCAATTGGTTTCGACGAGATATCTCGTCCATCAAGATCTGACCACTTTATCTAATGACGAGATACTTCGTCAAGACAACTACCAGAAGGGTTAATTATCAGATACACTTCCTATATTTAATATAACTGATGCTATTTAATAATCTTGATATTTTAATGCATTCAATTTTTATATAGTTTGTATATTTTAAGTTTAACAGAATTTTTTCATTCATTATATTTGATTCTTTATTTATTAAGTTATAACAAAGTTTCTTTCCTTATTGTTACATATGTGATGATTTACCAGAAGTGTCCAGCTGTCAGAAATTTTCAAAACTGAGTTTTTTATTGAACCTTGCTATACAGTCTTTTGGGTGATTCCAATAATAAAAACCAAACTGTATTTACAATAATTGTAACTCATCTTACATGTTTTGCTCTTTTAATCAGACGACAGTTTTAAAGTTTTGCCTTAAAATGGAATGTTTACTTTTAGCAATACTTTTTTAATCGTTACTCCCAAATCGTTAAAACATTTCCATCATTTAACCCTCCAAGTGTTTTTGACGAGATATTTAGTCCATCAAGATCTGGTCAGTTTTCTTCTAATGACGAGATATCTCGTCCATCAAGATCTTATCAGTTTTCTTCTAATGACGAGATACCTCAACGAGACAACCACTAGGATGGTTAATAAGCGTACAGTTATCTAAAATTACTCAAAACTAAGAAGGGTGCATTAAGGCGTTACATCTGAAGTAAATTTACCGATATTTTAATCATTTTCTTGTAAACTATTAGCTATCGTTAATATCATCGATCCATCGAACAACTTAAGTGGGTGTTACAGGAGAACTTTGATTATCTGAGGTAATAGGGTACCTCGGGTGATCAGAAAATTGGATAATATGGACGTAGTAACAATCCATACGAAGTACGGAAAAATTTCTGTTCTACATGTTACTGGTACTGCTACGGAAATATGCATAAAGTAGGAGTAAAATAATTTACATAAGGATTTGTGTCACAGAATGTATTTATTGTGATTATTTTACAATAAAGATGTGAGTTACGTTCCTTTCAAACTTTTTTGAAAAATCATTAACGGTCTTATGTTTCACAGCACTTTCTCACCTCTTTGGACGAAAGGTGTACACTAGCGCTCGAAGCTTTATTTAAAGCTTTAAAAAAATCTTGGTATAAAATTCACTCGGATGACAAGAATACTCGGATAATAACGATTCTGCTGTATTTTCAATCACTTTCCTAACAGTTATCAACTGGCTAAATTCAGACCGTCACATACTAAAAAAGCAGTGCAATTCAGTTAGAATATTATGCAAGATGTGTCCCTTAATAGTGTGCTATAAAAGTATAAATAAATACATTGAGCATCACTTTTTACTCAAGACAAAACGAAAATCATGAATGTGGTGTGTGTGAATTCGGTTTAAATAACAATAAAAACATATCGGTGTCCCATATTCTTCCAGAGAAAATACTTATCAATAGTTGAGATAAAAAAGAATAAGTTGATCATTACATATATAGTAGAACTTTGATTAGCTCCGGTTAAACGAGTGTCCGGGTTATCCGAGCCTAATATGATACCGAGTTTTTTTAAGACTTTTTCGAACCCGAGTGTGCCTGCTCAACTGTAGACGGTTCAACTGTTCAGGACTTTATCAAGAGTTTAAAAGGAATCCAACTCACATCTATATTTATTGTAAAATTATCACAGTAAATATATCCAGTGGCACAAATCGAGTTTACATTCTTTTAATCCTAGCTTTATGAATCTTTTAATAGCAGTAGTAGTATCATGTAAACTTTTTCTGTATTTTGTATAGGCTATTTTCTTTCATCACGTCCGAGTTCTCCGAGATTCTGGTAATCCGATCCATATAACCTCTGATAATAAAGGTTCCCGAATTTATTATTTCTGTATGTTCGTTTGGAAAGAATTTTCCTCTCTCAATAGTATATTCATCAATAGAAAAGTTACTTTTAATTAGTACCATAACCATTTCTTGAACGTCAATTAGAGTCAACTTTTCTGAAGGAGAATAATCAAAGCTCCTCCTTCAAAGTGTTATGGACTTTTGAGCTTCAGTTATATAGAATGGTTGACTTGTTTGTATTTTGAATTTATTTATTTAGTTGCTTGAAGGTCATTAGCCGGAGGAAGTAGAATACATGGTATTAATTTACTAATTATCAGTAGCTTAATAAAATCAGCTTTGAGTTGAAAATAATTAGCTATTAATGGTTTTGAGGTCGACCAAATTTGAAGATGAGCCTCACACTATCAATGTAACTCGATTTTTCTAAAAATGTCGAACTTGTAAAACGGGTTTTTCACGAAATAATAATTTACAGTTTCGTGTTGGGGATTTGGTGGTTTTAAATGCATAATTTTAATAACTAATTACGCCCTACACACTTACGTAGAAATAGCTGGTTATACTATATAGAAATTATTGAATTTTACTCTTATATATTGATCTTAAAAATAAAGTAAAACCTGAGAAAATAACAAAGGTCTCCATGGAATTATTTTAAATTAATCAAAATGGGAATAAAATCTGTAAAAGCGCAGAAGGAAATAAAACCATCATAAAATACGCGCATATCTTTTTAAATAGTTTCATATATGTGCTGTGTTTACGAATTTTTGATGACATTTTTCAAAAAACTATTTTTATTATTTTTTATTTCACAGGGCAGTTGAAAACTTATTCTTTCTCTTGTTATAAAATACTCCAAGGGAGGTGTTTTAAACGATCTAATTGTTATAAAACCTCTTATATAATGATTTCTGTATCAAGAATAAAATAAAAATTAACGAATACTAATGAAAACCATGGTTTTTTCTTAGTTCATGCACATTTTTACTTCATCCATCCCTATCAGCAAAGAAAGGAA
Organism: Meta bourneti; assembly: GCA_933210815.1. Taxonomy (NCBI): domain Eukaryota; kingdom Metazoa; phylum Arthropoda; class Arachnida; order Araneae; family Tetragnathidae; genus Meta; species Meta bourneti. The sequence continues at coordinate 72,102,054 of OW119928.1, forward strand.
TACCATCATATACCAAGAGTACTAATTCAAATTGAATTTTGTCCATGATGGTTTTCATTTCCTACAAAACACACTACCACATTTCTCAGCATTGACTTCTTTTATTTTACTATTGTTCAAAACGCACGGTTGGTTATAATCGAGCGAAAAAAATTACTTCCTTACTTTTGCGATTACCATCAAACCCACAATATCTTCGATTCTTCGAAAAGATGCACGAAAGCATAAATTCTCGAAACGCTTTTCACATTTCAGGAAAAATACAAGCATCTAGCTTTTCACCATTTCCAGAAAAGCGAAACGCGCATTGCCTAGAAGTGAATAACTGTTGCGCGGAGAGAATTCACACTAGACTGAGTCTCCCTTCCATAAGAAGAGACAAAAGTAGTATATAGTGGGATAGTCTCTTCAATTACTGGAGCTTGAAGGATGGAATAACAATCAGTTTCTGAGTTCTCTACGTCTAAACCCTTGTCAGATGAGTGGTGAATTTATTGTGGTGGGCCTTGAAAGTGAATTTGTCGTTGAATTTTCAGCGAAGAACCTTAATATGTTTTTTAAATGAACAACTTGATTTATAAAATCAAAATTAAAGATGATGGTCAATGAATAAAAGCAAAATTTCGAAATTCAGAATGCAAATACAAAAGCTGTTGATTGTTGTTTTTGACTGAAAAATAAAAAATATAACGCTATTCTTGGTGTCATGAGTATCAATTCTACGTCTATTCCAGATGAATAGTGGTGTAATTTATTGTGGTGTGCCTAGAAAGACAATTTGTCGTTGGATTGTCAGCAAAGAACCTCAATATGTTATCGAAATGGACAACTAGATTTCTAAGATCGAAACTATAGATGATGATCAATGAATAAATGCAAAATTTCTTAATGCAATTACAAAAACTGTTGATTTCCGTTATTGGCTGAAAAATAAAACATTATGATGTTATATTTGGACTCATGGGTGTTGAGGTCACTACGTCTATGTCAGATGAATGGTGAATATACTGTTATCTGTGCCTCGAAAGGGAAGAATCTGAATACGTTATTTAAATAGACAACTAAATTTCTGAAAACGAAATGATGGATGATGATCAATGAATAAAGGAAACATTTTAAATTTCAGACTGCAAATGCAGAAACTGTTTATTTCTGTTATTGACTGTTTTAAAATGTTATATCTCATGGGTGTTAACTCTGTCTATGTCTGATTAATGGTGAATATATTGTGGTCTGGCCTCTAAAGATAAAAATTTCAATATGTAATTGAAATGAACAACTAGATTTCTGAAATCGAAATTGTAGATAATGATCAATGAACAGAGGCAAAATTTTAAATTTCAGACTGCAAATAAAAAGACTTAATTTATGTTATTGACTGTTTGAAAATGCTATATTCGGCCTCATGAGTGTCATCTCTACGTCTATGTCAGATGAATGGTGAATTCATTTTGGTGTGACTCAAAACGAAATTTGTCGTTGGATTGTCATCGAAGTACTATTAAAACAGACAATTAGATTTCTGAAATTGAAATTTAAATTAAAAATGAGATCAGGAGAATAGATCAAATAGTTCATATTTCTGAATGTAAATATAAAAACTGTAAGGTACTTTCAAGGAGGAGAATCAATTATTCGAAGAATAAGCATTTTATAATGTATTTGCCAATTGCTTAGTACAATTCTACGTCTACACTCTTATCATATAAATGGTAGATTCATTGAAGTTTAAAGCGAAAGGGAAGAGTCAGTGGATTTAATTGAAAAATTTCATTTCAGATATCAAAAGTTAAATTATAAACGAGACGCAGCGAATTAAGGACATATTTCACACTTCTGTATATATAAATACAAAAAGGTTAGGTTGTTTTCTAGAATAGGAATAGATTTCTTGAATAAGCGTTTTGTAACGTAATGTTTTGCCCACTGTATTTCTCTTTGCGTCTACTCAAGTGAAAACAGTTCATGAAAGCACGTGTTTTTTAATTTATGCAAAACAGTAAATCACTTTGCTTTCATTCTTACTTCACAATATTAAAATTAAAGTGCTATGGCATAATTTAGGAAAAGGGGTCTCCAAAACATTGTAAATCTCGTTGTGTTAAATTTCCACGGTGGAAATTTCTACTTTGCAAATTATTTCAAAGAAAAATTTGGTTAATTTTAGCTTCCGAATTTATAACTTCTTTTTTCCCGATGAAATCAAAGAAAATAATAAAAATTGAGGCTCCGAAACAAAGATAAAAGCAAAGTAAGTCATTTTCTGCCTTTGATTATCCCGATAGTAATTTCAGCGAATGTCTTAGTTTTCTCACTAATTACAATTACATGCGTTTAATTGTATCTTAAAAGCATGAGTTTGAATAATTTATTGTTTTTACCAGCATGTTTAAACCAATTTATAGTTAAGATATTCATAATTTAGAACTCATTTCAAGAATTATTCTAATTTCTATGAATAATGTATTCTAGCTACAGACTTAAACGTAGAGATCGATTCCATACATGTTTTTGCCATTCACAAGAGTTGCATTTTCAGTTTCGTAATTGTACAATTGCGTGCTACCATCACCCTTGACACAGAACTTGAAAGGTTGTTGCACGTGCGATAAGAAGGAGGAAAAAATCAACCTAACTCAAACCTGAGGGTCAAGTCTGGAGCTTGGACTTTCGACCCACATTCTGGAACGTGACGAAAAGCTCCTGTCCAGTCGTTAAAGCAAAGAGAATACAACTCAGATGAAAACAACGACTGTTTTGAATCTCTATTTGTCTTTATCGTAGTTGAATTGGACACAGAGACGAATGGACAGTTTAAATGTCGTATAAAAAATATTGTTTATCGATTTTGGCGAACTTTGGATTCAACGCTACTGCTGATGTGTGTACAGATAAATTCGACATTAGTCGTTGCAACAATCTATATATTTCCCTAATGTAAATGTCATGGAAGTTGCATTTTTTTATATATTGTCGAATGGATGTAAACAAATAAAATCAACCTTTATGGAATTCAATCGGTTATGGATTTCAGCTACGGAGTTACAAAATTCAACTATTAAAACAAGATTGTCTTTACAATAATTTCAACTAATCTTATAAATTTTTGTATTTTTAATCCAGTGAGAGCCTTAAAACAAAAGAGCTTTGAACTTTAACTTTTAAATGAAATGCTTACTTTTAGCGTTCACTAAAAGCTAGGATGGGTTAAGTTTTCGGTATAATGCATTACCCTGAAGTAAAATTACCGACATCTGGACCCTTTTCTTGTGAACTATTTCGTATCCTTTGCATCTTCGATCCGTCTAACCACTTAAGTGGAATCCACTTAACCACTTATTGCAGTAGAACCTTGATTATCCGAATTAATGTGAACGGGCCACTTCGGGTAATCATAAAGAAAGTCGTATAATACGGACGTAATAACACGAAACAGCCAATACGAAATACATAAAAAATTTACGGTACTACATGTTACTACTACTATGGCTGCTGAGATATTCAAAAAGCTAGGATTATAATAATCTATAATCTTAAGAATAATCTATAATCTTTAATACTCGAATCTGCGTCACAGTTTGTATTTATTGTGATAAAAATGTCAGTTTTGAGCCTGCAATTTGTCTTTATCGTAGTAGAATTGAACGCAAAGATCGAGTTAATAGTTAAAATGTCTTATAAAAGGATTTCTTAGATGGGTTTGGGTGAACTTTCAATTACATTGAATTCAACGCTATTGCTGATGTACGAGTATAGACAAATTCCAACATTAGTCGGTGCAATAATCTGTATGTAACTAACGTACATTTCACACAAATTGCCATTATTCGTCAACTTAAAGCAGAAACTCATTACTTGACAAAAAAAATTTACAGTTCAGCTGTTTAAAGACTTAATTTTTTGGTTAAAAAATTGCAAGCGTTTTTATTGCGTTGTTATTTCTTCCAAATAGATTACAATATGATAATAAATTTCGTCTCATCATGAAAATAATCTTTTAGTATCTCCAAAAAGATATCAGTTAATGAGTTTCCACTCAAAACCGACGACATATTGCAGAATGCAGCAAACGGATGTAAACAAACAAAATCAACCGCTGAGGAGTTCGATTACTTGATTTGAGCTGTGTAAATATTAGAAATTCAAAATGGGATATTGCCGCTCAAATTAAACTCTTCAACAATCTGATGGGAGAAAACAATACGAATTCTATAAAGTTGGAGAGAAAAGAGACTTAGCGCAGAAATACAGTGAATCTTTCGAACAAGTAAATATACGGCAATTAAAATTCGTTTATGAGCTTAAAAGCATGTTCGTGGGCACTTTATTGAAAAAAAAGAATTGAAGGTCAAGAAGAATCTACATGGTAATGTTGTTTTTCCTCTTGATTTGTTTATGCAGTGTTAAAATGTACACACATAAACTGAGATGACAAGTGGCAGTATGGGTTGTAATCAGCTGTAGATGTGTAAAAATTTTATTATTTTGCTTCTTTTTCATAAATGCAATATTTTTACCAGTTATTTGGGAGCATATTTTCTCATTTCAACTATTGATTTCAGTAGTTGTACTGTATTTTTGACACAGGTCGCCGGGTACTATTTGGCTTTCAAACTTTAACTTGCCGCAAGGTTAAGACAGTCATTATTATCTCGCCAATATTTAGTAACTGTTTGAAGATTGCAATTTCAGAACAAAATATCTTTAATGATGAATATTTATTCACAAGTACTATATACAACACATTAAGCATTAAAACATTTGCAAAAATATTAGAACATTGCAAAATTGGAATATTGTAAAACCTTTATGGTAGGCAATGTCCGCCTCAAACCTTTAACGCACTTCAATGAAATATTGCCTAATTTCCTAATTTTCCATCCTAATTTCCTAATTTTTAAGATATCAAGATTTAAATGCACGTGTAGTGACACATGTGCTCGGACTTACTGCGACACTAATTGGGCATTACCAACTTTGTGGTCGTCAATGTACGCCCCAAACCTTTAATGCAGCTTAGAGTTAAATCAATGAAAAATTACCTAATTTCCATTTTACATCAAGACTTAAATACAATTTTTAAAAATGTTAAACTGAAAAAATTGTTCTTGTAAGTTAAAATTCCAATTATATGGATACACTCCCTTTTCATACGGTCATTTATTGCAGTCTCAGGATTCTTACGCCGCATTGTATTTCTTTATTGTTTTGTTGTGAAAGGACTGGATGCTTTGGGTATCATTTGATACAGCAGTATGCTCTATTTACTCATCAAGACAATATCGACCTAAATACGAAATCGAAGTAGGATTTTCTCTCGAAGAATATGGCATCTATTCATCCATAACTTTCCTTTTTATTACTCTTTATAAGTGAAATATTGTCAGTCCTGACATGTACCATTTGTATTTTCACTTTTGTATTGATAAATTATTCAATCTCAAAAAAGGTTGAAATTATTCAACAAAAAACTCAACTAAGAATTTCACATACCTATTAGAAATTTTTAACGGAAATACGTATGAAAAAATGTACTGGATGCTAGTTAATCATATAGGAATTATATCTTCTCAAGCGAAATTTTTTTTAAGATGGTTCAATATACTTATTTGTTTTTTTTTTACCAACAGTATTTTTCGCATATTTTGATTGTGTATTGAACCTTCACTTTTAAATTTAGTGAATAAATTTTATATAAATCCACTTAATATTTCTTTTCTCACGATTAGTGTTTATTTTTCATAACCTTTTCATTTCCTTACATTTATACTGTAAATAAATTTATCATCAGAAAAAAAAATCAAATAAGTAGACATTGAATGTTGAATTGCTCTCTTCAGTTTTTTACAGTATAAGCTAGCAAAAATTCATATTAAATTCTTAATAAAAACTCTTGAATAAAATAAGAATCGGTTTATATTCTATGTAACATTGATTATTTATTTATCACTCCATTCCATTTTTTTCTACTATGCTCTGCTGTATTTCTTTTTCCAAATAAACCTTTAAATTTTCTTCCTTCGAATTTTAATTATTTCCTAGGCGACAATAATAATCTATTTCCTCTTCAGTTATCTTTCAATTGAAGCACTTAGTTTTAAGATATTTAATGAATTTTATGACTTTGAGAAACATTTTGCATATCAATAAGTTTTAGAATATTGAAAATATTACTGTAGTTTGAATCCATTTCTGATATTATACTACTCTTCACTCAGATCGTAAGCAATGTTCATCACAGTTTTATGGATTCAATCTTTTCATGACAGAAAATCATGACCGCACGAATGTCTATAAAAACAATAGAATAGATATTTTAAAATATTTATTTCTCACAAGTTCAGTTTTGATATTAATTAAGAATCGTGAAATTTAAAAGTAAAATACAAATTTTGTTCCAAATGTAATGTTGCGTGGCATTTTTATTGTTTTGATTCTATGTGTATTTTATTATTTAGAACATTTCGAAAATTGGCAGAGTGTAGGATAATGATCGATAACACTGGTAATTCCTAGTGTCACCGATTTGATCGACATTTCTAACTGCACTGATTTGAAATACTGTAATATATATTTTCAAGTTTTTATATGCAAGTTCTAGAGATAATGGCTGCAATTTTTTCACGAAACTGGGGAACCTTACAACGTGTTTAAGTATGCTATTCAAAAATATCGATTCCTTGAATCATAAAACTTAATTTGATTTTCATTCTCCGACTTGCACAATTTTTATAACTCATTTTTCAAGTGTCCAACTAATTCGCTTATCGTTCAAACTTAAGTACGCTAAAATAAACTATAAAACTAAGTGAGAGAAAGAAACTATGTATTTTATAAAGAGAAATAACACAGCCTATACGCTGCAGTTCACTATTTTAGATACAATTGAAATTATTATGTTGAGTATTATGCATTGCTTTTTTTACGTTTTCTTCCTACTTTTAATACCTCTCGTTTCTTCTTCAAGTGGCGACGTGACCAGTGTGACAGAACACGAGTTCTATTGTCCTTAGCAATGGGCATTATTCTTACAAGCTGTCTCATTTTACTCGAATCTATCCCATGTACGATCCCTCAGTAGTCTTATGGAATCTCTGTAGTCGAGAACATTATATGAGCTCTTGGATAATGGTATCAGGACATCATAGTGCCCCACATCAGTCATTCCACTATACAGCATGAAGCATGTCGTGTCATAGTCCCCGAAACTTAAAGGCTCCTGATCTGGCGAATCTTTGAAGAAAACCTTGACGTTGCAATCGAAGACGTGAGTGAAGGCCACGATCTCAGATTCACCACCAAAAGTCCCGGATGTGTTCATGATTCTCTCATACGACTTCCTGTCTTCAGCTGCAATGAAGTTCTTGAAGTGGTTCCAATTGCTGCACACATACGCCACCACGTTGTCCCTGGCGATGTTGTGTTTGGACTGTCGTCCCAAGGCGTGATATGCCATCGCTCGGAACAGACAGTTACCGTCGCCACTCATTGGATAGATTTTGAACTTGCCTTCTCCTGAGTGGTTGTAGTATTGGGTAGTGGGCGGGATGTCAATTTTTCGGCTTCGTTGGAAACGTTGCTTTGAGAACAGTTTCTTTTTGCGTTGACGAGATTTCTTTTTGGAATGGAACCAACTTACTTTTTTAACGCTGGCACGTACCATAGTTCACCGTTCTCTATGTATTGGTTGTTCCATTGAAGATTGATACATAAATTTAGTTTCAACCGTACCACACTCGAGTTATACAAACTGCATTTTAACGCAATAGTTGAATCCTGTAGTCATTGTTTACTGTGAATGCAACAATGACTTCCGTAGCCTTGCTTCTAGTTTTAATTATTTCCCATTTTCTTGTTTATCTTTGTTGTAAACTCAATTTTGAAATTTACAACAGTGGGACACATTAAAAAATTTTCTTAATATTAAACTTTTACTTTAGTTTTGTCAAAATTAATCTTTTTATGAAATGCATTTGGTGAATTTATTCCTTATGGAAAACTTTTTTTCTATTGCTCAACCACTGAGAGAGAGAGAGAGAGAGAGAGAGAGAGAGCGAGAGAGAGAGAGAGAGAGAGAGAGAGAGAGAGAGAGAGAGAGAGAGAGAGAGAGAGAGAGAGAGAGAGACCGGTCTACAAGGGGGACGTGACGACTGTTGTATAATGTAATCGCCCATAGAAGTCTTTGTATCTTTCTTTGTACTGCTAGAGCTGAGTCACTCTTTACAGGCAGCATGTGTGAATGTTCTACAGCTTTCTTGGACGTTCGTCCATTTTAATGAATCTTATTGGTTGTGCTGCAATCCTATCCTATCTGTATATATATGTGTTGTGTTTTCAATAAACTAGCCTGTTCCCTTTTGCGATCCATATGGCCTGTGTCATTCCTTTCCTCTGAAGGAATCGTATTTAACAACGACCATTTGCGAAAGAGTACCTTATGGGTGAGCAGCAGTTTTTCCTAAAAGGGACAATCACCAACATCCGTGATCTTATAAACCGAGACCTACTAGGTGGCAGACAAAAGAGATATGACCATTATGCTAGTTACTCGGCCTAAGGAAAGCTCTATCTAGTTTTTAAAGAGAACATCACTTTAGAGTATTTTGTTGCCCTAATGAACAGCTTTATTTTTCAGCCATTAACTCTCCAAATGTTCCAACGAGATACGTCGTCCAAGATCGAGTTAATTTTGCTATCTCGTCGAGACAAAACCCTATTACACTAAGGGGAATGAAGATCCAAATTGACCCTTGCCCAGAACTGGTGACAATTTGGAACAGATTTTTGCACTAGAGGCTGGCCACTACAGTATACTTTTCGACATGAAAACAAACCACCAAGAGGGTTTAAAATAGGATGAAAATTTAATCGGATTCGATATTTTAAGAAACTTTACTCCGATTTGGTATTAAACTTGTCTGTGATAGTATAGTGCATAATTTTCCTTTTGAGAATTTGTTCCAACAATAGCCTGTTTTTGTTTTCATGTGCTGGAAATCTTTATAACAGATTAAAATTAAATCTTCCCCTTAAAAGCTAAACTTCAAAGTTATATTTGTTTTAATGTTCTTAATGTGAAATGTTCAAGATGAGATGCAATTCTCATTTATGTTTTTAACATGATGCGTGTATAATTAAACTTGATATGGCGTTTTTATAGTTAAATTTATTGCCATATATGTAATAAAGCTGATTCCAAGACTTGATAGAAACTACAAAATTAAAAATAATAATGGTGTTTTTACTCTTTTAATCTCCCTGCGTTTTGATTTGCAGAAAACTTAGATCAAATAGCATTATTTCCTTAGGTCCTTTTTAATGTGTTTTATGATGAATTTTTAATTAGAATATATTAGAAATAAGAACGGCTAGATGATTCTAGAAAGATACCAGAATGCCTATTATCATAATTTTAACTCAATGCCGCTACCTCATTGTAAATTTTTAAAAACCATGAAGATTTTAAAGCCGATTCAAATAATTTGTTTAATGAAACTCATTATGCCACTTACCATCAACGAACGATATAAGAGTTTGGAATTTTTTCACTTTAATTTGAATCAATACTTAACTTCACAAACAACATCAAAAGGAAAAATTTTATCCTCGTACTTTGGTTTTACCTAATTTGATAGTCCACTTATAGAAGACGCTTTTGGAAGCTATACATCACCTATGTTATCTCCCCTAATGTTGTTTTCATACTGTATGCGAAGTAACATACAGCCAGGTATAAGATTAGAACATTGCTCAAATAATATATATTAATATGTTTACACATATAATAAATATTAGTATGTTTTATAAAATTATAAACTCATTTAGATACCCTTTGGAAGATTTTTGCATTTTTCATGTTATAAGGCCTATTTTCTTATTTTTCGGTCATTTTAAAGTATTTCTTTGTTATTTGTGATTCATAGTTTTGCATGTTTTGGTATTTTAAATAAAAGGTACATTTTGGATGATGCATTGTAATTCTATATTTAATAACATAATCTTCTTGTTTTTATGGAAAACTGGGTCGCTGCACCTGGTTGGTAGAGTAACGGAATAGCAACCGGAGGGTTGCGCGTTCGAATCCAACCAAAGACCGTTGTGTACAAAGGGAGCTGGTGCACGTTAAATCTGTCTAGGCCTCAAATATCCTTACGTTGGCATGGTGTGGAAGTTTGGAGAGTGGGATGGCAGCTCAGGTGTTGCCTCGTCATCTGACCGTGGTTCAAATTACTTGGTGTTGTCCTCGGATCTTTCCCGTTGGGACTGATCCCGGACCATCGCCAATAGCCCGTTGTGTTGCTCCAGTGCGATGTTAATTAAAATACCTATCTATGGAAAACAATATTGAAAACAAATTTTTAATTTTTTACCCTAAGGTTTTCATCTGCTTATCTATACTAAGTTATATTGGCTTGTTCTGTTTTGTTTCGTGGATCATGGTTGGTAAAATAAAGAATTTCATTTCGTAAGGGAAAAGTAAACAGACAAAATCAGAATTTGCAGATTTTACTGCATTGTTTTATGCAATTTCTTAAATTAATTTCAAGACGAAATTTTTAAAAACGTGAATAACACTGGAGAACACGTTTTTGAATTTCTGGACGACCCCTTTTTCAAGGCATGGAACAGTTCAAATTTCAATCACGTATATCTACGCGAATTTTACAGATAACTCCATGAAACTTTTTCCTGTGCTTTTATTATGGTATTGCGCACATTTTTTTAATTGAACTTTTTGACCAATCTCCTTTAGTTTTCGAGTTATTTTTTTAACTTCCTTATTTCGCCGCTAGGAGCGCTGTAAGCTGTCTCAATAAATTCAACATGGTCACTTTACTGTTGGTACACGTTACTTCCTTGACTATACGAGACGTTGTTTTAAATTTAAAGGGCTTAAAGGGACTTTAAAGGTCACCCTATATATTTAAAAGAATTCAATTCAAAAACACATTAACTTGAATTTTAATTACATGTTTTTTATATAAGTGAAAATAATGTAATTTTTATTTCAAAATTACATTATTCGTTATTACAAAATTACATTACATCATTCGCGGATTTGCAGAAGGTTCTAAATATATAATACCTTGTGGTTTTAGCCCTATAAAGTTCATATTCACAGTAGAACAATTGGAACGCAAAATTTTAACTAATCATTTCACTTCTTCAAGTAGTCCCACGTTCAACCAGTGTTGTCAAAACTGAACAATAAATATCACATTGAGGAATGTGACTCTTCTGCTCTTTTGCACATTTGTCATTCTAGTTTTGATTTATTCTTCTTCACCGCACCACTCGTGTGACTCTAGTCTTAGTTTCAGCCCAGTGGCTCCTTTTCCCTTTCTTTTACACATTTTACTTCAGAAAAGGGAAACAGATCCTATTCTGGGAGACAAGAAGAGGGCTCAGTTCTAAAATAATAAAATTTCTTCTTTCTCCGTAACGTAGTACCAAAAAGGATTTTGAGATGGATAGCATACGAAGGATGCTGCCGAATTCTGGATTCAATAACATAATCTTCCTGTTTCTATGGAAAATCTGGCTGTGGTAGCCCAATTGGAAGAGCAATGGATTAGCAACCGGAGGGTTGCGAGTTAGAAACTCGATCCAGTCAAAGACCGTCATATACACGGGGGCTTGTATATGTTAATCTGTTGTCGTGGCCTCAAATGTGCTCACATTGGCGTGGTGTTGAAATTTGGGGAGTGGGGTACCAGCTCAGGTGTTGACCTCGTCATCTAACCGTGGTTCAAAATTACGAGGCATCGTTCTTGGATCTTTCCCTTTAGGATTGATCCCAGACCGTCACCAATAGCCCGTTGTGTTGCTCCAGTGCAATGTTAATTAATTACCTACCTATCTATTTACAACTTTAACATCCTACGTCTAAGACAGATCAGGATGGTGGTTTGTTAAAATTCCAAAACGAATGCTTCTACGTTATCCATCATCATAAAATTCCGTGTATATATTTCACGTGCACACACCCATGTCTTATTTGTCTTATTTAATTTTCATAACCTACCTATCTATTAAATCAGAGGGTCAATTCCGAAGATTGGGAAAGAAACAAACTCCTCCAAATAGCTACATCGCATGATTATTTGCACTTTCTCATCCCCTTTCAATGAATAAGTCTGGATGCGCGACCGAGTTAAATATAGCATAAAGGTAGTCTTATATTCTGTACTGCTTTATAATAGATTCATGTGTGGATTATTTCAGTTTTTAGTAATGACTATGGGCAACTACAGATCTTTGATGATTGATTATGGTTGCTTTAACTTAACGAAAATGGTTACGTGGATAATATCAGTGTAAATTTTAAAGCTTTGTTCCTTCTAACCAAAGAATCGATCCGTCTCGATTACAATTTTTCTTTCATTTCATTTTTACTGACATTGTTTTTATCTGATTTGTTTTGACCACCAATTTTCATCTTATTTGTTTTGCCTACGACTTTTCATCTGATTTGTTTAGACTACTACTTTTCTTCATTCCAATTTGTTTCGATTACCACTTTTCTTTCATCCGATTTGTTTTGATTACCAATTTTTATTCATCCGATTTTCTTTAACTATCACTTTTCCTTCATCAAATTTGTTATTTTCAATCAGAAAGGAAAATGGCATATTCTTTTTGAACAACCAAAAATAAATTCCACTCCTGCTGAAATGCAATTCCAACAAAAAAACTTCCTGTTTGGCATGGGAATTGTAAAAAGGCAATTTGTATGTTAAAGAGATTTTGTCTACAAGGCACGTTTTTTAAAACAATTTTTTAACTTTCTACCTGTTCTATGAAAAATTTGTGACTAAGCATGTAAACCTAAGTTATACTTGTTCATTCTGTTTTGTGTTTTGCGTCCTGTTTAGGTCAGGAATCCTATCATTTTGGTTGCTTAGTTTTTGCTACTAATTGTATAAATAAACAATAGTAACTTTCTAACTTAATCCTATTTACAAATTAATACGACTTAATAAGTGCCACAATTCTTAATGATATATTTAATGCGTTTTAAGAAACATTTTATAGTTCCTATTTCACAAAAAATGTTTTGGTGATATATTATTCAGTGTAATATTTTATAAATTCATTTATTTTCTTTTATATATAAATGGAGTTTTTTTATAATACCACAAAGCGGCGTGTAATAAACTGTTCACGTGATAATCTACCAAATCTGTTTTTCTTAGTATAACTAACCAAAGTAAAGTTTAATAACACTAGCACAAATATTGGTTCGATGTAATTATTTCGGTGTAACGTAGCGGTATTTTGCAAGATCCGTACCATAATACGCATATTATAAAAAAAGTTAAAATTTCCTAATATGATGGCCCCATAATAAGGAAAACATTTTGACATAATTAAAACAGCCACTCAAGACGAAATATGTAAACTATTCAGATTCTACACATTCAAAATCATTGCTTGAAATTAATGTTTAAAAATTTACGCACCAAAGTTAATCGATCTCTTATTTACAGTTCCAAACATAACAAACCTGATGATGAATTCTACCCTTTTTCCGGAAATAAAGCATGATTCATAGTGTTACAAAATATTCCTTATAGCTAATGCAACCTGGAAATGCCGAGGTATTGACTAAGCATGTAAATATTCATGTCCCCATTGAAAACTTATGCCATGATGATGCGTGGCAAACATTACTACGCCATGCATCATCAAGAATTCCAAAACACACACGTGTGGAGCCTCCTCTTTCTTTTTATAAAATGTCCTTAAAACAAAAACAACGTTGTTTGGCTATACCGACAGGTGGCATGGCGTGACGCACCTCACGTACGCCTGACATCCTCCGCCAAAGCAATCCCAGCTGTACGTCCCCATTTGGAAACATAAACAACATAATCATCTTAACACAAAAGTAGCATTTATCATAATACCAGCTGTTTAAAATCTAATCAAATCGGAGAGAAGCGTACCAGACGTCTTTTATTATATACGTATATCTTCCATATCTTTATGTTGCTCTATATAAATCATCGAAACGTATAAAGCAACTTCAGTGCTCGATTTCTCGTTGAAATGTAACAATTTATTCATTTAACTGTGGAACACGAGGAACTCTAATGTGGTAGATTTTAGTAATGGGTTGGTTTTGGGTTTTATGGCACAAGGGACATATTTGGCCAAGCTGCGTAAAACAAAAGAACAAACCATGTCAAGTAATTGTGAAAAGAAAGAATAGTAAGATCTCTTGGGCATCCTGGGGTCACAGCCTCCCCCTGTTTACCACAGGTAGTAAACCCCATAGGAACAGAATAGATCATTAGGGTTCGTGAAGCCTAACGAAGATGTGCAACCGAAGGGGTTTAGTAACGAGAACTTATTTGTTACGGATATAGTGTCCTAGTGCTAAAAAACTCTCAGTTTAATTACATGTAAACTCGATTTTAGTAATAAAAGATTATTGACTTCGACATGTAGCCATTGCTGATTTATCATTGTATAGCTCAATAATAAATATTTTTATCCAAATATTTAAAAATTTGATAGTTTAGGAATTCTATTTAGGAGTACTTATAATTATTAAAAAAACATTCCAGAAGCTAATGAAATATTTTTGTAGGCACAATAGAATCTTGGTTGTCCGAAGTAATGCGGAGCGAGTTCACCTCGGATAACACGAAGGTAGTAAGGCAAAGCAGTCTTTACGAAATACGGAAACTATCTAACGTTCTATATCTTACTAGTACCGCTACTGAAATATCCATAAAGCAAGGATTAAGAATAATCTACACTCGGATTTGTCACAGTATGTATTTATTGTAATAATTTTACAATAAATACACAGATGGGGGAGTTACATTCCTTTTAAACTCACTTGAAAAAGTCCTTAACGGTTTCCTGTTCCTCGGCACTTTCTCGTCTCTGGACAAAATGTGATCATTTTTACAATAAATCTGGACGGAGTTATGTTCCTTTTAAACTCTCTCGAAGAAATATTTAAGTCTTCTGTTCTTCGGTACTTTCTAGCCTCTTTGGGCAAAATGGACACACTCGCTCAAAGATTAAAAAAGTCGGTATCGAATTCGGCTCTGATAACACGGAAACTCGGTTAATCGGACCTCAGATAACTAAGGTTCTGCTGTGTAAAAAGATAACAAAAATAATTATTTGTAGTAAAAATTATACCTTAATATAGAAGATATTTAATATATATGCGGGAGTATCATTAAAAATAAAAACCGTTTTATTTGAATTATAACTTTTTATAATTAAACCGTACTGAGATGCAACTATACAAAAGGCTATACGTTAGTATATTTGCATCTACTCTCTACTAAATAGTAATTATAAGATTGCCACGAGGAGACAATTATACGATTTAAACCCCCAGCTGTTACTGAATTTAAATATTAAACTTGCATCTGCTGTGACTGGCAACTACGTTAAATTTAATTTTCTAAATTTAATATGAAAATTAAATACAAGTCTATCCCAAGGCACTTTCACAAGTCTGTTTGGCCACTAGATGAAGCTAGCACCGTCTCTTGTGTCCGTTACGGTAATTAGCGAAGTGGTGATCTCCAGCAGAAATTCACACAAGACTGACCTGTGGGACTTGGACATTTCCATGTTTAGAAATTTCGCAAATATTTTCCTAGGCAAATGAAATTTCACTTTAACCTTTTGAACGTAGCGAAATTTCCGAGTTCACAAGTATTTCTTTTACTCCACACCCCACATAATCATACACTTTCAATCTTTATAAAGATTTTCTATTAATACTTTCCCTAGAATAGAATCTTTCTATATACCTATTCTATTGGGTCATTTCCGAAAAATAAAACCTTTCTTTGGCGTGATTGTATTGGTCTTATCCTTAGCTTACAATCCTTTGAAATTTTTTTTTTGTCCTTCGCTTAGAATAGAATCATTTGGAAAGATTATCATGAATTCCCAATTTCATTTCATTTCACTGTAAATAGCAATGTAAAACCA
This sequence comes from Meta bourneti, assembly GCA_933210815.1. NCBI lineage: Eukaryota > Metazoa > Arthropoda > Arachnida > Araneae > Tetragnathidae > Meta > Meta bourneti. The sequence goes on from OW119928.1 coordinate 72,118,026, forward strand.
AAACAGTTCTACATGTACGTTCATTCATGGGACAAGTTCATTCAACTCGGGAAATATACCATTGCGTGGACATTAAAGAAATGCTTGATCATGAAATATTGCGCAAATCTAAAATTGAGTTTTCTTGTGATAGCTCTTCATTCTACTCTACCTAAACCAGAATGTCTTGGAGATATCTTTTAAATATCAGGAATTCCTCAGCCATATATTGCTTGCTTTGAAGTCTTTCGAGAATTCAATGTAGAAATCGAGCCTCATGCGGATCTCCGTATATCAGCCAAAAGTTAACGTGCTTTCTATTCCCGTTGCACGCAGTGATGGTTATGAAATGGAAAGGCACGTTTTCCCCCTGAGATGGGACTCTGATTTATTCCGATGTTTGTGGCAGGGATTTATTTCTGCCTGCGAATAACCGCGTTTTACCGCTTTCTATTACGAATCGCTGTCAGCTTTTGAAGGGGATGTGGTCGAAATGATTTTAGTTGGTTTATTGACAGCAAAGCGTCCATGCATGCTCCGAAGCTGGGCATCCCCTGTTAGAAAAAAATTGAATTCGATTAAAAAAATGTGCAAAACCTGATTTTTTAACCTTGTAAGCGTCATGAGATTTCTGAGTAGTGTAGTATTGCTTTTACTTCAGTACTCACTTAATGACTAAGTAACGACTGGTTGAAATAATCCGTGGATTCTTTCAACCAATCTTCAGAAACCAACCTCTAGAAACATTATATTGGTCATTTCCTCGGAATAGAATTCTTTTGAAAAATTGATTCCATTGATCCTTTTCTTATCAGTGCCTGTTGGAAAGATTATATTGCTCCTTTCCTAGACAAAAATCTTTTGGAAATATTCTATTGATTCTTTTCTTAGCATAGAGTTCGTTGGATATATTACTTTTCTCCTTTCCTCAGAGTAAAATTCGTTGTAAATTCGTTTGCTCAGTCCGTTTGAGTAGAATCTTTGGAACGATTCTATTGGTACTTTCCTTCGAATAGAATACTTTGGAAAGGTTCTATTGGTCAAGATCAAAATTGTTTAAAGGTTATTCTGGGAAAACCACATGTTTCAAGGTGGAATTATGAGTTTGAACACCTCAGAGGGTTAATAGAGTTTTTCTGATTATGCTTCGAATATTTGGGAGGATCGGAAATATGTTATCCCTTATTGTTAGGTGATGAAGCAGGTTTTGTGTAAGTATTAATAACTTTTGGGATAAGGGATCATAAACAATAAATAGGATGTGAAGTATAAAAAACGCCTTTAACGCAGAAGTTGGACATCTGTCAAAATATCTTCCTTAGAAGTGTTGCCCGCCTGGTAACTTAGTGTACGGTTATGTCAAAACTCCTTTATATGTCGATTTCAGTAACCATCCAAGTAGTTTCGGCGAGATATCTCGTCCATTAAGATCTGAATTTCGCTAATGACAACAAATCTCGTCATCACGATATTGCCATCATTAACAATACTGACCAGATCTTGATGGACGATACATCTTGTCATTTAAAAAACTGACCAGATCTTAATCTCGTTATCATAAAAAACTGACAATATCTTGATGACGAGGTATCTCGTCTTTAGCAAAATTGGTCAGATCTTGATGTGTGTTGAACGAGATATTTAGTCGAAACCACATGAAGGGTTAAGACATGCGTGCATGTACTGCTACAAGTTCATGCACGAATGTCTTAAAAGGGGAAGTTCTTGAAGCAGTTGATGAGCAGATCAAAATTGGTATATCACTGTCTAAATGCTAGAAATTAGTAGACTAAATGTCAGAAATTCAACATACAGTGTGTTTCGAAACATGAGATTCTATTAATTATATTAATAGAATCTCATCCCATTAATTATATTCACACAATGATGTACGATATCTGTCCAGAAAGTATCCAGTCATTGTTAATACAACGAGAACGGTTTGTGCAGAATTGATGTAACTTAGCAGTCAGGGAGAGGAACCATTGATATGCATAAGTGAAAAGTCACGAATTCATTGAACTTATCCTTTGGGTGATGGATGTCTTTGAGTGCGCATATGTTTCGTGGGACAGTATAAGGAAACTATTCAGATGATTAACCCTCCAAGTAGCTCGACTAAATATCTCGTCCATCAAGATCTGACCAATTTCACTAATGACAACATATCTCGTCATCAAGATATCGCAGATTTTTTAATGCTGACGAAATCAAGATCTGGTCAGTTTTTTCTAATGACAAGGTATCTCCTCCATCAAAACCTGGTCGGATTTTATAACATGACGAGATACCTTGTCCAGACAACCACCAGGAGGGTTAATACCGGTCTATATACCGCAAAATCATATAATAAAACCTCTATAAGTCGTCACCTGGATAACACATCACTCCGGATAAGTCGTCAATTTTCTTCAGTCCCGTCTAGCTCTCATAGACAGCAATGTAGTTAAACCTTTGTTCAATCGTCGCTTATTCAAATGTTACAAAGGATAACTCGTCACTCTTGTACGAGACAATGTTTGTGCCAGAAAAGAAGTGTTGCTCTTATCGGGGACAACTGGCCTTCCCAAGCTCATCCAGAAAATTTAAAATAGATGACAACGTTACAGTATGTTCTCAAGCTACTATAAAAGTTACAGAATTTTTAGAAGAAAAGCTTGAAAATTAGATTCTTTCATTACCTAAGGAAACACTCGTTCTCGAAGCTTTAGAGACGATTCGAAAGGTAAGTGTCGGGATAGGTAGTGTGGAGATCCGAGCTGATCGCCTGAACTTACACCTTGGACCGATCGCTAGGGTGTTACGAAGTGATACGGAGATTAGGACTAACACAATTTATTTCTCTACCTAAAAAACTATGTACAGCAACCGTTATCTCAAATTCATGGAACAGCCTACACGCTGCCACTTGCATTAATTCTGTAAAAAACTGCGCTCTCTCCACCTGCGCGTGGAAGCCTTCAGTTAGTAGTTCAATTCTAACTCACTCTCGCTGAGTCAGGAAAATAGTTTCTACCAGTCACCGGATTTCAGCGGACATCTGCACGTGTGGTTAAGTCGATCATCAGCCGTTTGCACTAACCATTATTTACACTATATTTAATATACATCTTAACTCTCCATATTTAGTTATAAAAAAAATAACAATCTCATCCAAATATGCTACCAAGCCTTTATTGATCGACCTCTCTTTCCAAGCGGGAGAGAGCATCAGCTCCCTGATGATAAATCCCAGGGCGATGGGTCAATTTGTAATTCCACCTTTGAAGGGCAAGTGCCCACCTAGTTAACTTGGGGCTCTTAGGAGTTGTCTCGACCAGATATTTTAGCGGATTGTGATCAGTTATGATCTCCACAGTGTTACCCTGCAACCACTTATCAAATTTTTTCAGTCCAAATAACACGGCATAGGCCTCTTTCTCAATGGTAGACCAATTCTTTTGGGTGTTATTCAATTTTTGACTAACAAAAGCAATTGGCCTATAGTTTCTATGCTCGTCCTTCTGGGTCAAACAACATCCAATAGCGTAGTGGGACGCGTCTGTGTGGACCTGGAAGGGTTCGACGGCATTGGGGGTGCTTAACGCAGTGACCTCACATAGCGCATTTTTCAACCGGAGGAATGATTCTTCCTCGCGTTTCCCCCAAAATACCTTTCCCGATTTTTTCCCTTTTGTCAACTCCGTTAAAGGGGATGCTATCTCTGCATAACCAGGAATGTAAGTCCTATAAAATCCCATCAGTCCTAGAATGGATCTGACTTCCTTTTTTGATACGGGTCTTCTCAACTGTTTGATGGCTAATATTTTGTCATTGTCAGGAGAGTGCTTTCCCCCTCCTATCTTATGTCCTAAGTATTTTATCTCTTTGGATGCAAATATGCATTTCTTAAGTTTCACCGAAAATCCGAGATATTCCAGATCAGATAAGATTTTTTTCAAGTGTTCTAAATGTTCTTCCCACGTTTTAGAGAATATAACAATGTCGTCTATATAAGCTTGCGCATAAGCGGAATGTTTGTGCAACACTTGATTCATAATGCGTTGGAAAGTTCCCGAAGCTCCTGACAATCCAAATGGCATCACTTTCCATTGATACACCCCGTTGTGGGTGGAAAATGCTGTCAAAACTTTGCTCTCGTCCTCCATTTTTATTTGATAATATCCCCTTTCCAAATCCAAGCAAGTTAACCATTCGGCCATCCCCGCAGCGAAGATCAACTCCTGCATGTCCTTCATAGGATAACTGGGCACTTTTGTTATCAGATTAAGCGCCCTATAGTCAATGCACATTCTAATCGAGGCATCCTTCTTCGCGACACATACAATGGGGTACGTAATGTCTGCATTGGACGGCTCCAAAAGACCCAATTCTAAAAGTTCTTGGACTTGCCTATCCACTTCTGAACGGTATGCTATTGATATGCAATAACTATGTGGTTTTCTCCGGATGGAGTCAGGCAGCAATTCAATCTTGTGCTGACTTACTCCCACGGATTGTATTGGTCGGCAAAAAAGTGTTTCGAACTTACACAAGAGTCTTTTCAATTCTTCCTCCTGTTTAGGATTTAAGTACGGTGTCGTGATCATTTTCACTTCTTGGGTGAACTCGTCTCTTGCTTCGACAATTGGAGCGTTTTCTATGTTACCAAATTCTTCCTCACCTTCAAAAATGACATTTACCGCGTTGGGACCGACCACAAATTCCCTTATCTTGTTCTGGTGAACGTGCCTCATCCTATTGTCTGGCATCTTTATAATGAAAGAATGTTCATTCTTTTTCTCTTCAATGATTCCGGGACCTTGCCATCTGGCCAATAATTTGTTTGTAGAATCTGGCAAGAGCACGATGACTTTATCTCCCGGCTTGAAAGTCTTTCTTGTAGACCTTAAATTATAATAATGGGCCATTTTCCCTTGTTGTATATTAGATGTTATCTTGGCTTTCTCTGCGGCCTCCTCCAGTCGGGTTTTCAACTTCTCCAGATAGACATGTATTGGGGTTGTATCCAGCTGCAAACCCTCGTGTCTTCCCGTCCAGGTATTCTTTAGAATCGACAAAGGATCTTCTGGCTTCCGACCAAAGAGCAATTGAAAAGGTGCTACACCCGTTGTACTGTTCGGGACCTCTCTGTATGCCCATAAAATGAACGGTATTTTGGTGTGCCAGGTCCGTGGTTCTTCCTTAATGGTGTGATGTAACATACTCTTTAAAGTTTGGTTAAATCTTTCCACTAACCCGTTTGATTGTGGATATAATGGTGTGGAGAACCGTGGAGTTGAACCCATTCTTTTTTCAAATTCCTGAGTCAATTCAGCGTTGAAATTTGTACCATTGTCCGAGGCAATTACGTTTGGCACTCCAGTCCTCATAAAAATAGATAATAAAGCTTCACACGTTGCTTTGGCTGTAAGACTCGTCAAAGGGATCGCCTCAGCCCACCTTGTATGTTGGTCTACCATACACAAGATAAATTTGTGTCCTTTAGAACTTGGAGGATCTATCGGTCCTATGATGTCCACATTGACCACTTGGAAGGGCAATTCTGGCCGCGCAACGGGAGTTATTGGGGCCCTATCTTTGTGTTTGACCCTTCTCGTCAACTGACAACCTTCACATGCTAAACAAAACTGTCTCACGTCTCTTGATAGCCCGTTCCAATAGAACGAATATCTAATTCTTTCTATTGTCTTCCTCGCTCCCATGTGTCCCCCAAACACTGAGCAGTGGGCTAATCTAAGAACCTCTTTTCTTCTACGTTTAGGAAGAACCAATTGACATACATTCTCTCCAAGAATCTTGTCTTTATGAAAGACCAAACCATCGTTAAAGAAAAATCCTCCACTACCTTGCTTAGCCTGTTTTCTGGTCTCTTCCAGCTCTCTACACTCCTCTTGCTCTTTACGGAAGCTTTCCGTCTTCGATATCCCTTCTTCCTGGTCTCCGTCGGTGCTTTCTACCACTAACACTTCTGTGTCCTTATTCACTTCAACGGAATTCCCTTCTGTGTTCCCCTCTTTTGTAGGTGGTTCCAAGATGTTTCCCCTACCAATATCGGTGGAAATTAATTCCTGCTTTCCTCTAAGCATGTCTCGGATATCTGGTGGCAACAGCACATCTTCCACCAATGAGGGAGCAACTGCGCAGAGGACTTCTTGGTGAAGCACATCACCCCTACCTCCTATGATCAGTCCTATGGGAACGTTCATTAACGGGCATTTCTCCGCTGGACCGAAGATTCCTTTAATAAAGATGGACGATTTCTCTTCCAGCGACAGATTTTGTACAATATCTTTCCGTATGACGGTAATTTCAGTCCCAGAATCAATTAGGGCTTTTGCCTCCCTCCCGTCAACACTAATTAAGATTCTTTCCAAGGGGCAAAGATTGTCTCGCCAGGATCTTTCCTTAAAGGATACAACTTTAGCTACCACCGCCGTTCCGCCAGTATTCAGTGTCCTTTTCTCATCCCCCACACCGCTTTCTTCAGTTATGATCCTATTCACGTTCGCTTTCCTTCTATTATCGTGATCTGATCTTCCTTTATCCGACTTTGGACAGAACCTCTTCATGTGTCCCTCCATTCCGCATGAGAAACAAACAAGCCTGGAATTATGTTTCGCCGGTTCTGGTTGAGTTCTGTGATAGGTTCGTTTGGTGTCCTGCTGAGATATGTGGTATCCACCGTAACCTCTTGCATCATACTGGGTCTTGTATCCCGAATTTGTCTTCATGGTGGTACTTGGCTGTCTCTTGTATGTTCTACGAACACATTCGTATTCGTCTATCTTTTCAGCCAGCAATGAAGGTTTTGATATTTTCCCCCATTCATCGATAAAATGGTCCCTGGCTTCCTGTGGCACTCTTTTCTTGACTTGATCGGCTATCATCAATTTCTTCAGACTCTCAAAATCGGAGATACCAAGTCCTTCGATCCATCCTTGAAAATAATTGGTTACTTCATGAGTAAAATCTTGCCAAGTTTTATCAGGACTTTTTTGATGTTGAATGAACTTCTGGCGAAATCCCTCTGGATTCATCTTAAACTTCTTTAACAAGAGGTCTTTAATGTGTTCATAATCTTCTAATCCCTCTTCCGAAACCCTCGCAATCAATTCTATTATCTCCAAAGGCATTAGGGTCAAAAGACATGATACCCAATTTCTTTCATCAATTTTCCTCCGCCTAGCTTGACTTTCGAACAGGGAGAGGTATAAAAGGATATCACCCTCTTTCATTTGGAATTTGGGCATGTATTTCGTCATGTCGACATGTATATCGGTAGGACTACTTCTTCCTTCTATGGAATCATTGCTTATCCTTATTCCTGCTTCTATCCTTAACTTTTCTAGCTCAAATTCTCTTTGTTGTTTCTTTCTCTCCTTTTCCTCTTCTCTCTCCTTCTCTTCTCTCTCCTTCTTCTCTTCTCTCTCCTCTTCTCTCTCCTTCTCTTCTCTCTCCTTCTCTTCTCTCTCCTTCTTCTCTTCTCTCTCCTTCTCTTCTCTCTCCTTCTTCTCTTCTCTCTCCTTCTCTTCTCCCTCCTTCTTCTCTTCCCTCTCCTTCTTCTCTTCCATCTCCTTTCGTGAACTCACTATCGTTTCAAGCATCTCCATCACGAATTCGACTTCGTATGACTTACTTCCTGTTATGAGATCTTTCAGTCCTATAACTTTAATATTTGGATCAGGAGTTTCCCCTAACTCCAATGCTAAAGTAAATAGATCGCATTTCTTATATTTTCCCAAAAAAGCCATATTCACCAATATATTTTCCTTTCTAACTGGTATTAACTAAAAGACCATTAAAATAAAAACCCTTTTCAGCTACTGATTGACTACCCCTAGCATATATCACAATTGTTTAAAGAGAAAAATAATGGTTCACCCTAAACTGATAACGATGACATGTGAACAATAACACTGACGTGTCACATGAGTTAACGCTCAATTCGTAACTCTGAAATTCCAGCACTGTCGTGCTTTAAAAATACCTTCTGCCACTCCTGGTGTATCACAATTCTTCAAGAGAAACTATAATCAGCACTTTTGGCTAAGAACACTGACGTGTCACCTGCGCTGTCGCGCAATTCTAAAATTTGAAATACGGATGTATTTCCCGCACTGCCGTGCTTCAACTACACCTCATCATTTAACAAACAAATATGCTTCACCTAACATTTATTTAGCAATGGATCCCTGATTATTTCTCTTAAAAGAAAGGGTAAACAACACTCACCCGGTTCGTCTGCTTCACCAGGATTTCGCGTAGCCTCGCCGTCCGTTTCCTCAGGATTTCTCGTCTCTGGTCCAATCTTTACTGTTCCCGGTTCGTCTGCTTCAACAGGGTTCCTCGGAATTTCTCGTCTCTGGCCAATCTTTACTGCTCCGGGTACATCATTTTTACCGCTGCCACCATCTTATGTCGGGATAGGTAGTGTGGAGATCCGAGCTGATCGCCTGAACTTACACCTTGGACCGATCGCTAGGGTGTTACGAAGTGATACGGAGATTAGGACTAACACAATTTATTTCTCTACCTAAAAAACTATGTACAGCAACCGTTATCTCAAATTCATGGAACAGCCTACACGCTGCCACTTGCATTAATTCTGTAAAAAACTGCGCTCGCTCCACCTGCGCGTGGAAGCCTTCAGTTAGTAGTTCAATTCTAACTCACTCTCGCTGAGTCAGGAAAATAGTTTCTACCAGTCACCGGATTTCAGCGGACATCTGCACGTGTGGTTAAGTCGATCATCAGCCGTTTGCACATCCTCACAGTAAGGCACTTACGTCAGTTCAAGGTACTACAAATGATAAATTCAAAGCACTAAATGTTTTGAAGAAAAAGTTAATTGTACTGACAGGTGTTCGTTTCAGTCAAAATTGACAATTACGTGACAGTACAATTTGTATGTAAAGTAATATTATCCCTCCAAGTGGTTTTGACGAGATATCCCGTCCATGAAGATCTGACCAATTTTGTTCTATCTTTTTGAGATACCTCGTTATCAACATATTGATTCTTTTTATGATGACTAGATTAAGATCTGGTTGATTTTCTAATGGCGAATATCTCGTCCAACAAGATCTGGTCAGTTTTGCTAATGACGAGATACCTCGTCGAGACAGCCACCAGGTGGTTAAACCTTAAAGAATATTCAACTAAAGATTAACCCTTTCAAGCACAGAATATCTTGATCAACTTGGTAAAGTACAAGCTAAGTTTTCTATTAGATTAACGATTGAATTAATCTGAACAAATTTTTAATTATAGAGCACTTGTCTCGTGGTTACCCCTCCCAAAAAAAACGCTATACAATTAGCCTAAGAATTTTGAAAGTGTCGTTTCACGGTGAAACTACTCCGCTTGAAATAGTTGAGAGATAAAACTAATATTTTTATCATTTACCTAATTTTTCAGCATTTACATTAATTTATGTTATTGTTGTGATTACCGTGATAAATTTATACTTTACATAATCGTTATAGCAATGCCTATTAAGACTATTCTATGATTACTCTGCTTAGTCGCCAAAGTTTCTTGGTCCATTGAGTGACGATTATCCAAGGTTTTATTGCATAAATGATTGCAATAATTGGAAAAGATAATGCATAAATGATTACAATGATTAAAAAAGATAATTCCTAACTGTTTGCAACGTTATTTAAAGAAAGGATGAAAATATCTGCAACGATGCGAAATATCGAAGGCCAATTGCCATTGTCATACAACTTTCGTTAATCTCGACCCAACGACTTTATGTTGTTTATAAAGTTATAAATTGAATAATTGGTTCTATTAAGTTCACCAGCTCAATGTGACTCATTTTTTAAATAATAAATATTTTTGAGCAATTACAACTCTTGTGGGAAACATTCGGGCATCCAATTATCCCATCGTAATCAACGCGACGTCAGATCGGATGGTTGAGTGTTCGTATCTCGTTCGGGTCACCAATAACTGTGGTGCGTTATTAATTTTGGGCGCACCACAATAAATTATCGCATTATACCACACGTGTTTAAGGACAAGACATATTATTTATTTAAAAGCAACAGATAAAATCTAAACAATCGCTACTTGCGGTTTAAGGGAAGGGCTAATACCTAACCAAGAATAGTAGCGATAGCAACAATCAGGACAACAATTCTTTTTGTTTGACATCTTTGCAGAGCATCAACTTTCTAATGAAATCGACGAAGCTTATACACACAGTTTCATGTTATTGCTCCCGATTGATCGGTTTGAAGATCTCTAGGAAAAGGTCACATGGTATTGGAAGAAAACACGAATCCTAAAGTAGGTTTAATTGACGATCGGGATGAATATCAGTTTGCGCTTAGATAACCAACTGGTTGGTTTGGTTTGTTGAGGTTTTATGGCGTAAGGGCCATGTTTGGCCATGCAAATAACCAATCGGATCAAGTCGATTCCCAAGCCCACGTGGACCTACACTTCTGAAATCTTACGACAATGACTGCTCCCATTTGGCTCCTTCTAACGATATGATAATCCAATTGATTCCGACAAGATATCTCGTCCATCGATATGACTAATTTTGTTAAAGACGAGGTATCTCATCACGATAATGCTGATTTTTTTATAATAACGAGATCAAGGTGTGGTCACTTTTCTTCTAATGACAAGATTTATTGTCTGTAGAAAAGTGAGTAGCCTTACCAGATGGCACTGTTGTGTTATCCACCACGCAAAGGATTCGAATTAACGATAAGTGTTTTAATGCGTGGCAGGCGTTCGATGCAATCGGTTCATAACGATCTGGTTCTCCTTTTGAAGGGTCTGGCCACTAACAATAGCCATAATCTAATTTTTGTAGGCAGACCGCCTTATAATAGGTCAAGTGTAAATAGTTAAGATTAAATAAACATATGTTAAAGGACATATATTGTTCGAATCAGAAGTTTGGTTTCTGCTTCTTAATATTGTCCATCAAGATCTGGTCAGTTTTGCAAATGACGAAATATCTTGTCGAGACAACCATTAGGAGGGTTGAGATACGGTCATTTATAGGAGTTGGAAAATACTTTACCTGAACTTTTTCTTTACGGAGAAAAAATTTAATAGCTCACCAACCAGACGTGTAAGAAGACATCGTCTCGAAATATTTCATTACCAAATCGAAACTTTGCCCTCGAGACTTTCTGCTCATAACTCGCCAAACAGATCGATTTGTGATAAAAAACCATCACGTAAGTAAGCCGAAAATTACCATAAGTTCACGTCTTTGATTATCGTGCAAAGACTTTTCGTAAAAAATAAAAGTATGCAAATAACATAATTGGTTTTATAAAAAGTAATTACGTACATCAATGCGCCAGCTACCTTAGACGTTACACAAGAAGTATGTCAAAGCATGAGAAAAATACTCGTATATGTTTCATGGCTAAATTTATTGGCTAGAGAGGGTTCTAGAAGCCCAAGTCACCCTTCTGTAATAATTGGTTTTTTATTTGTATATATATATATTTAATATTTAAAATATATGGAATACTTTTCTGATACTAAAATAAAATTTCCAAAATAAGTGTCACATTTGCACATTTACCAAATTATAAATATCTCCACATACCAAGGCAGGCCCATTTATCATGTGTTACACTGTCAATAACGGTGATGGAGGACCCTTAGGGGCCAGGTTCTCCGTAAACACATCAACACCAGTAGCACATGTTAGTTTCGAATATTCATAGTTTTCCTTCGGTTTTCACGAGAACTGTTCCAACAAGGAAACCATTTGTTAACACTATAAGGCGATCTGAGAATGCCCCTAGGTTCGCCACTTTCTTAACGTGAACAGAGGCTGGTAAAAAATCGAAAAGAGGAAACTTTTTTAAAAGTGCACCCTCTGGGAAAATGGAAAAGTTAAAAACTATTTCTTCAACATTGTATGGAATTTCAACATTGTATAGAATTTCAACATTGTATGGAATTTCAACATTGTATGGAATTTCAACATTGTATGGAATTTCAACATTGTATAGAATTTCAACATTGTATAGAATTTCAACATTGTATGGAGTTTCAACATTGTATAGAATTTCAACATTGTATGGAATTTCAACATTGTATAGAATTTCAACATTGTATGGAATTTCAACATTGTATAGAATTTCAACATTGTATGGAATTTCAACATTGTATGGAAAGTGTAACGATATCATCTGGAAGTAATGCGTATAAAATTATATGCATATAGAAAAGTTAAGACTTAAAAATAGTCTTCCAAGTAACATTAATTGTAATCCAGAAGGCTATATTAAAAGTTAAACTGTTTTAACATGTAATACCATATTAGAAACTATATTAGATAACCATGTAACTATATTTAAAAAACAAACCTCTTAGCTTAAGATTAAATCTTTTTCTTTTACTTTTTACAAATATGACAACTATTTTTTAAACAAAACTCAAGGGTTTAAATGACACTTATTTTGGGAGAGAGGATGTAACGAAAAATAGGTAATTTACACAATCATTAAATGAAAACAGTTAAACATTTACTAAAAATAAGAAAGCACGTATGTTATGATTTTTTTCAATCGTATATCCATCCACGTGTTCGCAATGACATATTCTATGAACGCTTCAAAATTAAAAAGAGAAATAAAGAGGATTTTGAGAAACAAGATTTGAATATTCACTTAATGCCCTTAATTATCGCTATGAATATTTATAAAACTACCTTTTTAAAATGTTTTCCTCTGTACTTGGATATAGACTTGTCGTTGTCACGTAAGCGACAATAACACATAGATTTTATGAAAATGACTATCCTTTACCGAAAAACTTTTTTATCTTAAACTATCTTTCCTTCAAGTAAGCTCAACCCCAATTTTTGGATACATCTATTATTTTTTCTATATAAAATTTGAGATGGCTTTATATTAGCCCTTTTTGTATAAAAAAATGACAGATATACTCAAAAATTTGGTATTAGCTTCCTTTAAAGGAAAATAGTTTTGTGTAAAAAGAGTGACCATACGTGACAGTGGAACTTTCCACCTATTGAAATGTTTCAAAATTCTAATAAGACGTAGATCTTTATTTGCATTAAATTTCTATTTCTAACTTAGGATTCCGTCCTTAATGCAATCCTGGCTAAGCTACTCGCTAAAATCGAACTCTTCATTGGGTCAAAAAATCACTCTCCCTCTCTCTGTGCAAATCACGCAAATTTTAAGAATTGCCTCCGTCGCTTCATCTTGGACTGTACAGAATATTTCAAGAATATTCCAATCTCCATTCCTTTTCCCTCTAAAATTCAAAACACGCATTTGTACTTTTGCATCTTATTGATTGGGATAAATTTGTGAACAGCACTCCATTTAAAGTTCTCTGATCTGAGTACAGCAAGAAAAAATACGCAATTTATAATTGTTTCCTTTACCTAGAGTCAGCGCCTTTTTTTTACGAACGACAAAGTTCATGCAGATCAATAATCACATTTAAAGCAAAAAAATTATATCCATCTCATTCTTTTACCCCAGAGGCCAAATACCATTTTCTGGAATTTATTTTACTCTAGAGGTATACACACCCTTCAACTACCTCTAGCTAATGTCAATCCCCGAAAACTGCTGAGCAATCTTTATGGCTTCTCTGCGCGAAACACGGTCTGGCTTTAAAATATTTTAAAGTTGTGTTAAATAAAAAAGTATCGATTTAATGAATATCATTTGAGTTTTTAAGAGAAGCATATTAATTACACATTTAGGACTTCCAGATAAACTTATAGTTTTGGACTTTTGGTGGATGATCTGACCATTTATGCAGAAATTGGATGAATCTATGGGGTAGAAAACTCGGCAACATCCTATTCCTTAATATAGAATGATCCGAATTAAACAGATGGTTAGACCTCTCTGTAGGAAAAACTAGTGAGCAAATCGCAACCGAAATTTTATACACATACGTTCCTGAATATGCAGTTCCGATTTCTGAGGGAAAAAATAGTTCAAATTTCATCCGCTAGGGTTGAAATTGGGAGCTGCGATTGGAGAACACACACTCATATTGCCAAACTTATCTAACAAGTTTAGTCAAGAAAAGAGTTAATGTGCAATAGCTTAATTGCAATCACATGTGGAAATTAAATTAATAACAAATATCGATCAAAAAAAGTGCTGTGCAATAACTTTATTGTAATTACACATGGAATCACACTAACATCACAGATACGATCATGATTCCATTCTAAGGAAAGGACCAATATAATATTTCCAATGCACTCTATTCTACAGAATGGGACAATAAAATCGTTCTAAAGAATTCTATTCCAGGAAAGAAGCAATAGGATCGATCCAAAGGATTATATTCTATGGACAGAACCAATAGAATCTTTCTGAAGGCTAAAAGATTCCATAGATTCTTTCAACCAATCCATGTGGTTACTAAGTTATTAAGAGTATTGTGGGATAAAATAAATACTACTGCTCTGAAATCTCACGACTTTTATAGGGTTAAATAATCAGGTTTTGCGCATTTTTTGTTATCTAATTTAAAATATTTTTATCAGGGGATGCACAGCTTCGGGGCAGCTTTGTTGTCAATAAACCAAGTAAAATATTTCGACCACATTCGTCTTCAGATACTGACAGCTATTTGTAATAAAAAACAGTAAAACGCGGTTATTTGCAGGCAGAAATAAATCCATGCCACAAACATCGGAATAAATCGTAGTCCCATCTCTGGAGAAGAACGTGCCTTTCCATTTCATATCCATCACTGCGTGAAACTGGAATAGAAAGCACATTAGCTTCTGGCTAAAATACGGGGATCCGCATGAGGCTAGATTTCTACATTGAATTCTCGAAAGACTTCAAAGCAAGCTGAGGAATTTCCGATTTTTAATAGAGATATGTCCAAGACATTCTGGTGCAGGTAGAGTAGAATGAAGAGCTGTCACAAGAAAACTCAATTTCAAATTTTTGCACATTTCATGTTCAAGATTTTCTTTGATGATGTGATATCCACGTAATATTATGTTTCCCGTGTTCTTCATGAACTTGCATGTAGAAATGTTTTTGTTTGACAGGAGGTAACTATTAGCAGCGCAGTGAAATGAGATTGGGAATTCATGATAACTGTTTCTTGCAAGTACATTTCACGGAATTTACTCTTCACGTTGTTATTAATGTTAAACAACAACAAATGTAAAACATTATTTGTACCAGTCATTTTTTAATAAAGCGTCTAAACCTACGTCTCAGGATTTTTAAATAGTTTATTTGTTATCTTAGGTTTTAAAGTATCGTCTGTATTGTGCTAATTACTCCATATTCAGTAAAGTTAGTTAACAGGTTAGTTCGAAATGTAGTTACCAGTTACCCCAACAAGGCTTGATGTTGAAAAATTCCACCGTTTTTACGAAACGCAAAAGATGTTTAGTTTTGATAAATTTTAACCTCATGTCATTCTGTCATCCACATTTTTTATTCTCAACAAATTCATACCTAGCTCCTCTATTTAAAGAAAATTGATATAGGTCGGATTTCCTAATTAAAATTAAAATTCTGAGGTCAAAAGTTTCTAAACCTCTTTTACAAACGGAGATAAATATTTTTGAAGATCTTCAAATATCCTATACGATAATTATTGCGATAAATAAGTAAAAGAAAACAAAAAGTTCCAGCTTTAAAAATGACACTAGATTTTTATGGTAAACGATATTTTTCCCTAACTATTTTGTTTCATAAAAATTTATGCATTTTATTTATTTTTAATAGTGGCATCGACAACTGAAAGAAGTATCTTGTAACAAATCATGAAACATCAAATGATGCATATTCTATATTTAAGAGTTATTATTTATTTATCATTCCATTTCTGTTATGATTTGCTGTTTCTCTTTTTTCCAAATAAACCTCTACATTTTCTTCCTTCATATTTCTAGTTAATTCTATGTGACAATATCTATAATGACTTAATGGATTTCTTACAGTTTTCAACGTGTCTTCTTACTTTCATTAAAAGCTTTCAACATTTTTACAATGCAATTGAAAAAAGTTATTCCACATTTTTATTTAACAACATGAAAAAACTTATTTTCTTGCTCGTTATGTTTCCTGTAGACAGATTTGCATTTCTCTAGGTTTATGTATATAAAACTAGGCATATACACCCCTTGCTCCATTGCAAAGTGTCCTGGTATCAAAAAATATAGCTATTTTGTTAAATAAAAGGTATCAATTTCACTGATATGATTTGATTAGAAGAGAAAAACCTATAGTTTTACATATAGGACTTACTTTTATAAGGAGGATATAAACTTTTAGACATTTGGTGGCTGTGGTGGATGATATAACCGTATAATCAGAAATAGCATGGACAGTTCCTAGGAATAGTAATCCCTTAATAACAGCTTCTAAGTGGTTTTGATGAGATATCGCGTCCATCAAGATCTGACCAATTTTGCTAATGACAAGTTAACTCATCATCAAAATATTGCCGATTTTTTATGATGATTAAACCAAAATCTGGTCAGTTTTCTTCTAATGATCGTGATCGTGTTTCCTTCTAATGACGAGATATATTACTCAATAAGACGTAGTCAGTATTGCTAATAACGAGATACCTGGTCGAGACAAACACCAGGAGGATCAACGTGTTGCCGATAAGTTTTTAGTAACTTTAAATTTTCCGATAAGAACAAATTTATTAAAACATCAGGACAATCCAGTTATTGTAGAAGTACTTTCTCATCATGGTTCGTGTAGTCTTAGAAAAGTAAACTTCCTTCAATACTCTAGTACTGTTTCGATCTTAACGCACTGATGCATACATGTTGTAACGATTTCTCTGGGGAGCGTGGTAGATTCAAATCTATAGAGAACAGTCTAGCTTAAATAATAAAAATGAATTTTATTCAGAATGATTTCTTGGTTATGTGAGGGTCTATGTACAAGGCACTTTCATGAATTCGATGCCTCTGCTAATGGGATGCGACAGGTTGTCATAATCTCAGGTACGCACGAAAATCTCTGAGTGGGAGAAAGGTCTCTCATCGGTCTCTGGATGAGACTCTACTCGTCGGGTGACGATTACATAAGATCAGCACCGGATCCTCACGGGATGACGGGTCAATTCAGGTTCCCTGCCGGACGAGAAGTCAGCACCGGACTCTTCGCAGGTCGTCGGTTCGGCACAATCAGGAATCGGCTTCACTGGGGTCGTCGGGTCAGCACAAGACAGCACGGCTCCGCTGGGGTCGCTGGTTCGAATCTTTCGAACGAGAACAAAGCAGGAACTCGAGATAGGCAGCCTACGCCAGGCTACAAGAACGCGTCCTCTCGGGGTGAGAGAACCGTCTTCCAAATTAATAAGAGCTACTTATGAGGTTGACCGCTCAAAGGGTCGCTGAGCCAAGCCGCTCGAACGAGAACACAAGCAAGACTCGAGATGTACAGCCTACGCCAGGCTACAAGAACGCGTACTCTCGGGTGAGAGACCGTCTTCTAAGAATTCTTTCTCCCTAAGGAGTGACCGCTCAAAGGGTCGCTGAGTCAAGCCTCTCGATCGAGAACACCGGCAAGAACTCTCGATTCGACTATCTTCTTTTCCTTTTGAAACCTCGCAGCCTTTGTTCGCTGGTGGTTTTTCTGATTGGTTCTCTCTTGATTGGTTATTGCTTTTAATTGTTCGCTTTCGATTGGTTGCTGATTTGATGTCGGCTGTCTGACGTAAAATGGGATCAGCTACTTAGCGCAGGTGGGCTTGATTACCTAGCAGGTGGACTTAATCACCTGGCAGGTGCACTCCTAAACACCTGGGCGCTTTTCGGAACGAATTCTCTTTTGTCAGTCTTTGATCCAAGTCCCGACCGTCTGGCGCCAGAGAGATGGAAACGCATTGTCCTGTTCTTTTACGACTCTGTCAGCGAGTTTGCCTTGGGAGGGTTAATTGAGGGGTCCATCAATGAATCCTCACAATGTCTTGCCCTTAAAGTTAATTTCTTTCTGTTCTCTCTTTAAACCTCTTATCCTTCCTCGAAGAATCCATTTACTAATTCATTATGCCTTTATTTTTTATTATTGTAATACTTGAAAGTATAGATTTCACGAATATGATTTGATAATAGCAGAAAATATCTAGCTGCACATATGGGACTTCAAGATACACTTGTATATTTTTGGGCACAAACCATATTATCATAAATAGAATCGACAGTTCAAGGGAGGAAAACCCTTCGTTGCAATCGATTCCTTAACCTTCTATGAGATGAGATTCTCGTCGATCAAGATCAGATCAATTTTGCTAAACGAGATCAAGAAATGGTCAGTTTTTTTAATGACAGGATATCTCGTCCATCAGGATATCTAATCAGTTTCGCTGATGACGAGATACCTCGTCGAGGCATTCACCAGGAGGGTTAATATGTTGCAAAAAAGTTTTAGTAACTTTACAAATTTTCAGATTAGAACAAATTAATTACAATCCAGTTATTGTAATTCTCTCATCATGGTTCATAAGATTTTAGAAAAATAAAGTTTCCTGAAATCCTGTTTTAATCTTATCAACGCTATGGTTTCAGATACATACATGCTTTGCCTATAAAATTAACTTCTTTCTATACTCTCTTTAACCTTTCATCTTTCCTCGAAGAATCCATTCACTAATTGATTATGCTTTCATTTGTTATGAACTTAATGTTCAGCAGCAGAAATTAAATTCATTTGTAAAGTACGAATTTGAAACCACTCATCAATTTGTCTTGATTTTAATAAGGTGGAAAGTTTTCTCCGTCGATAGATTTGATTCGTGAGGGAGATAATATCATGCTTGATCCAATCGTTGCCTAACACTTAGGAATGTTAAAATTCCTAAGTGTTACTTGAAAGCCTCATGTTATGACAAGCTTGTTGCTAAGGTTAAACGAAGAGTGTCTCGTCCGAGAAAGCTGGTCACACCAAACAAATTTTTTCTATTCAGCATAGATTGAACTATAATTATTTTTCTTCACAAAATTCAAAATTGCGCAATTTTTATCTGGCATGAAAATTTTGCTAAATACCTATATAGGTTTAATCTCCAGATTACTGTTCTGAGTGTTCAAAAAAGCAGCCACAAGATATGAACCATTTGATTTTCAGTTGTTCTGCATTTGATAATTCAATAATGTGCCTTAAAAATGATTTGAGAAGTAAAACTCAATGTTTTTGTTGGATCTAATATCTTTTCTTTTCATTTGTTAAGTTCACCAAATCTTGTAATTTTTGTTAATTTTTTCCATTGTTTCTTTTTGATAAATCAGCTTACTTCTGTAAGCCCCGTGTTGTACTTTTGTGGTGCACGGGGAGTTTGCTTTTGTTCAATAAAAATATCGTTGCCTGACAACAAAATGAAGTCTCTTTTCACGTACGTGAGGGAAATATGATCTTCCTCTGTTTCAAAATAAGTGGCATATTTGACGCTTGAGTTTCGTTCCGAAATAGTTGTTACATTTGTAAAAATGATATGGAAAAGAAAAGATTTAATCGTGAATTAAAAGGTTTATTCTTTTACACATTAAATATTAAATATTAAGGCAGTGTTTGGCTTTTGTTATAGTTTCAGAGTTCAATTGATATTTATTTAGTTAATCATATTCCAACACACGTAAATATTCACAAAACTCAATCCTCTGGGTATCAATAGAAAATAATACCCAATAATAGTATACCCAGAAGATACTAAGACTAAAAGTTAAAATATTAAATAATACTTCCAAAAAGTTGAATATCATGGGATAATGTATCTAGGTTTGAAGGCAAGGCTTTATATATAATGTAAAATGAACAATTGATATATATATATATATTTACAACAAGAATAACAGCATATTATTCTGAACTTTTTCAACACTTTTAGAGTGATTATTATAAATCGGATTCCAAATTATGCATGAATGTTTCAATATAACTTGGGAGGTGATTTTCGCGTCTCAATTTTTCATCCTTAATGTACACAATTTTGTAAACATTACTTCCAGATTAACTCATCTCACTCTCCATGCATGTTTGCATTTTTAAGAAAATCTTTTCGAACGTTTTCATTTTTCCACCAGGTGCATTTTTAAAATATCCCCTTTGTCAATTTTTTACCAGCCTTAATTTACAATAAAAAAGACGACCTTGTGGCAATCTTAGATTGCCTTATACTGTTAACAAATGTTATCCTCGTTAGCACAGTTCACTTCAAAATTAGAGAAAAACTATTAATATTCGGAACAAAAATGCGACAATGTGACATTTATGGGAAAGAGACTACATTGACGAAGGTTCCGACATATCCTAGAGAGGACTAAGCGAAACAAATGCCCGTATAGATTTCTATCTCCGATATGAGCCTTTGGACAATGCAATACTCTATTGATAATTATTGTTTCCTTTTAACCCTCCTGGTGGTTTTCACGACAAGGTATCTCGTTCATTAGCAAAACTGACCAGATCAGGATAGACGAGATACCTTGTCATTAGAAAAACTGACCAGATCTTGATATCATAAAAAACGGCCATACTTTGATGACGCGATATCTCAACATTAGCAAAATTGGTCAGATCTTGAGAAACGAGATATCTATTCGAAACCACTTGGAGGGTTATAAGAAATTTATGATACATTAATTAGTCTTGAATGAGATACATAAAATCAGATGCAAGTTTAGATGGTATGTGGTCAATTGTCTGAAATTGAATTCTGGGTATGGAAATTTTTCTTAGAAGTGAAGGTTTAAGGTTGACAAGTAAAAATGCTTAGGTACTTGTTACATAATGAGAAAGACAAATTCTACGGGGTTTCACCTATATTATCTATGTTGTAGCGAAGGTAACTTAAGGCTTTTATTATTTGGCTTTGTGATTTCTTGTTTCCCGGAATAGTTGCACACTAAGCGTTGAAATCAGAATCACTTAATGTTTATAAATGTCATTTAGAAGTGACAGGGTAAATATGTAAATTAACTCCACAAACAATTGAAATAAAATTAAATGCTTTTGATTGTTAATCCTCCTGGTGGTTGTCTCCACGATGTATCTCGTCAAAAGCAAAATTTGCCGGTTTTGATGGACGAGATATCTCGTCAGTAGAATTAAACTAACCAGATCTTGATCTCGTCATCATCAAAAAATGGCGTCTAGTGATTTTTTTTTTGCCTGTTTTCAGGTTATTGAGGACCTGAGAGTGATTTTCGAAATGTATATGGTTACGTCATTTGTTAATCGTTATTGGATTATTGCGTGAATTATTGAATTGGATTACTGGAAAGTGATAGCCCTCCTGATGGCTGTCGTGACGACATGTTGACAGAACTGATCAGATCTTGATGGACGAGATGTCTCATCATTAGTAGAAAACTGACCGCATATTGATCTCATGATCACAAAAAAATCGGCAACATCTCAATGACGAGATATCTGGTCATAAAGAAATTGATCAGATCACAATGGATGCGGTATCTCGTCTTAACCACTTGGAGGGTTAGTAACATCCCACTTTTATTCGCTGAAAATGACTATAATGGTTGTTTCTTTCAGATGCAGCTGGACGTCTCGTCGGGACAGAGCTGTGGACCACGTGTGAGTGCCAGGCTTTTGGCGGAAATCCCCTGTGACATGAGCAGATCCAGCTACTGCAGTGCACCCGGCAGCGCTTACCCTTGGTAACTCCCAATCACTTCCTTTTATCTCTCTTCCAGCCTTGAAGGACCAAAAATAGTACGCGTTGGATTTGTACCTTTGTTTTATTCACTGGGCACGAGGGGAATATGGAGGTGTAAATCAGTGTCTTCTCCAATAAGTTCAAACATGACAGTGATAAAGGCGGCTACTCGGGTGAAATATCGGGAAATGCACGAGTAAAATCCCACTTGCTTCACGTGTTTTCGGAACTCTATTTTGTTTATATAGATCTGTCATCGCAATGAAATGCGTTGTGGAACCATATTAGCGATCAACAAATAACCCAATGAAAAATGATTCACATTTCTAATACAAGTAGCTACAGTACAGGATGTTAGCATTTGAGTCACGTGGTTTTAAACGAGTTTATTCCTAAGATTAGGTACATAGTAGTTGAATTTACTGGAGAAACTCAACGGGCTAGGGGCAACGATCCAGGATTAATCCCGAAGGGAAAGATCCAGAGATAACACCTCATAATTTTGAACCACGGTCAGATGGAAGAACCTGGTCAGAACAATACCTAAGCAGGCACCCCACTCTCCAAACTTCCACATCAAGTCAAAGTGGACATTTGAGGCCACGACAAATTTAACGTGAACCAGTCCCCATGTACTATTTATCAGGGGAAATCTACAGGTATTTCAGTAATTTCCTGATTTCCAATGATTCTGTCCATTACTTGACAAGTGCGTTAACATGACGAATTTGGCATTAATCAGAACTCAATGAGTTGATTTCAAGTTTTAGTTGTTTTCTTCTGAAAACATAATCTTTCTGAACTTGGGGATGTTTTATAATCTATTTGTAATACCAATTTTTTCCGTGCTATTTATATAAATTTGCTTTTTCTCTTAGAAGTACGAATATAGTTACGCTAAACAAATATTTTTGTCCAATATATCACATATATTATTCAAACTGATTGTAAACGCTTTTCACAGAAATTTTTAAAAATAACATGTAACAT
This sequence comes from Meta bourneti, assembly GCA_933210815.1. Taxonomy (NCBI): domain Eukaryota; kingdom Metazoa; phylum Arthropoda; class Arachnida; order Araneae; family Tetragnathidae; genus Meta; species Meta bourneti. The sequence continues at coordinate 72,140,649 of OW119928.1, forward strand.
TCACATGTTTTATAACTCTGATGAATTACTCTATAGTATCAGAAATGAGTCCAAGTATGGAGAATCCATCAATAGATATGTACCATCAACTGTCGCTAATATTGATTTCTGTCTTTTTTCGTTGATAAATTTTCCAGTACTATATTTTTAAAAGACAGGTACTGATAATTTTTAATTCGCAATTTTTTCCGAATCCTTATATTTAAATTTTTTTATTTTAATTTATTTATTTTTTAATATTTTTGATAGTTAAAGACGAACAATCAAATTTGAAATCGTATTTCTTTGCTGTTTGACATGTTAAATGCAGGAAATATATCATGATATATGAGCTAAATAACTCCATTTCTGGTTAAATATAACATTTAGAACAGATTCATTTTGTTTCAACATCCAAAATTGTAATTTATACAATTTCTGGGGATTATACTAATAACTAATGTTTCAATAAAAAATACGATGGGCACAGTCGTTACTGAATTGTCCTTGAAGTAACAGAATATTTCGTTATTCTTGATCAGGTCGAGAAACACAAATACGTTAACAAGAATTTGAAGGAAAAAATGATAATTTTTAAAAAGGGAAATTTTTAGACAGCTTTTTAAGTAACTTCTAATCCTATTGAAATCGTTTGGAGATAAATATTGATATTGAACAGATACTCGTTATGGCGCATTAAAACGTTTACCGAAACACACCTGATTTTTTGGCATTCAAGTAATCCAACCTTTTTGCTTTTTGATTGTATGTTTGGTTATTTTAGGAGCTCCGTGAAAAGGTACATCAATGATAACCAAGGCCTGGTTCGTCGCATGTATGGCGACGAAAAGCACAGCTCAGTCCTCCTGAACGAAATCGACGGCTTCGAGCAGAGATTCGACATGCTCCGACACACTTTCGACGGCTTCCGGAGTCGAACCGTCTACGGTCGATCTGCCAGAGGACACAAGCCGAACCGACGCCAGCCCAGACCCCAACTCTTCAAAGACGACCTCGACTCTCCATCCAGCTCGACTCCAGAAGAGCCCGCCACCATCTTCCGCGTCGTTACCGAAACGTCCATCAAAGTCGGCGAGGCCGTTACACAGTCGATGAGATCCTCCACCACAGAAACAAGCGTCTCGTACGAACCCGCCTCGGAATTCGACAGCCACCCCACCGCTACCGCTTCCACCTTGATGGACACCACCACCGCCGAGTACGCGGACACCTCGACTGTAGTCACCACAGAAACGTCAACGCCGGTAACGACGGAACCGACTACAGTCGACTCCACCACCTCGACGTCTCAGACCGTCACCACCACGCAAAGGTACGAGGACTCGCCAGTTGCCATGGAGCGAGTGGGATACGAGGAGTTTGAGGACGAGTACGAGTTCGAACCGAGGCGGAAGGTGGACTCGTCGGTGCTGCAGAATAGCGTCGAGGAGAAGACGAAGCACAAGGAGGAGGCGAGTTTGGACTTCAAGACAAAGGCGGACGGTAGAAGGCCGTTTGATGAGGACCTAGAGGCAGAAGCGTCGGTGGAAGAGTCACGTGAGGAGAATGAGACCAAGTCTGAAGCAGAAACGAGTGAAGAAGAAGTGCCCAGAAGGGGGATGTAAGTTGAATGAATTAATTCCGTAATTTCTTTTAGTATGCTTTATAATGATTAGATTAATATTTATTTTGTAGCACCCTTTAAAATTTGGCGACGAAGTTTCGAATCACACTTTCTTCTACAAAATTTTCATTTTTCAGAAACTCGTGAGAAATAGTTAAAATTTAGCTCGGTGGATTGATTCCATCGATAATGATAGCTTAAAAATGTAATAAATTTTGTGCATGAGAGAAAAAACTACGACATAATGGTAGTTTGGGCAGACAGGAAAAATGGTAGGGTAACCTAAGGAGACTTGGCGGTTTTTCAAAGAATTTTTTTCCAATTTTTATTTTCTAACTATAAATTTATGTGATTGAACTTATAAATGCCTCATACTATCTTCAGTGTTGAATAGTAGAGGTGGGGTATGAAATCAGAGCGAGCAATGATAACATTTTCTGTGCCCAGAATCATGTGATCAAAACTAGTAGTACCCTTAGAATACTTTCATGTGCTATGTGGAAACAAACATTAATTATTTGATCGATCCATGGGATAGGACGGGAGAAGACGCCTATCCATTCATTCATCATCTAATTGGTCCGAGCGACTTAGTAGTAGACTTTAAATATTGCATCACTTTTGTCGCCACTCTAGAAATTCACATTTGCACATCTTCCCTGTCATAATTATTATACTCTGACGAGCCAAAACATTATGACCATCCCCACATTTTTCAATGAACTCGTCTGGATGACGTGGAGGGCACGTGATTAAGTGAGAATGGTATTTAACTGCTGCTGGAGAAGGTAAGTAATCATTCTTGCACTTACTTTTGCGAGTGATGGGAAAGGCTGCTGATCTAAGTGAATTTGATAGAGGGCAGATCGTAATGGCCCGAAGACTCGGAACGAGTATCACCGAAACTGCACGACTGGTAGGGTGTTCACGATCTGCCGTTGTTAGTATTCATGCAGAGTGGATAAATGACGGTGACACCAGCAGTAGACGCCAAGGTGTTGGTCGTCCACGCGTCATCAAAGAAAAAGGACGTCGGAGACTGTACCGCTTGGTAAAGCAAAATCGGCGCGAGACAGTGGCTCAGCTGACAGCTCAATACAATGCAGGTCCAAGCGCAAGTGTTTCGGAACACACAGTTCAGCGGACACTGTTGGATATGGAACTGTGCAGCAGACGTCCCACTCGTGTGCCTCTGTTGACCAAGCGTCATCGTCAACTACGCCTACAGTGGGCCCGGGAACATCGAGACTGGACCATGGATGAGTGAAGAGAGTTGCCGGGTCAGATGAATCCCTATTTCTCATTCATCACGTCGATGGTCGTGTCAGGGTACGCCGTCTGCCAGGCGAACAGTTGCTCCCCTCTTGTACAGCAGGTCATACACAGGCTGGTGGTGGCGGTATTATGCTTTGGGGGACGTTCTCATGGGCGACTCTGGGACCCGTAGTTGTGGTAGAACAGACCATGAACGCTGCGAACTATCTGAACATCATTGCGGATCAGTTGCATCCTTACATGGCGTCTGTCTTCCTAACTGGAAATGGAATCTTCCAGCAGAACAACGCCCCATGTCACAAGGCTCGGATTGTGTTGGAGTGGTTCGAGGAGCATACTGATGAATTCCACTTAATGTCCTGGTCACCTAACTCGCCGGATATTAATCCGATAGAGCACATTTGGGATGTCATGGAGCGGCAGCTCAGAGCTCAAACACCACCATGTCCGAATACCTCGACTTTGCGTGACCGCTGCTTAGACATTTGGCACAACCTGTCTCCAGTCATGTACCAAGAATTTGTGGCATCTATGCCCAGGCGAGTTGCAGCTGTTTTGCAGACCAAAGGAGGCGCAACGCCTTTTTGAGTAGGTGGTCATAATTTTTTGGCTCTTCAGTGTATATATTGCCAAATAAGGCGATAAAAGGTCAAATCGGCCAACCAAGTCGATTTTTCACAGTGCAGTCAAGTGACTATTAGTCGACATGTTGGCCACGGTATTTGATGTTCCTCTCAATAGCAATGCTCAGTCTACTTATATTTCACGTCTATGTGTTAGACGTAGTGCTACATCAAAACTGAACCCATCTCTTATAAAATACTAGACACTAAATAAATGGTTAGACACGTGTCTTTCTTCCTCTTTTGTAAAAAGCATCCTGTGACCTTTATGTTTCTGAGATAACCATTTGCGTAATTAGATTCACCTTCGCGAATTGAGAAGCATATTTCTATAACATGAAACGGCTGATCTACATGGCAAGATATATTCACTGTCAGTTTTGTGTCAAAAGCCAAAAGAATTCAGAAATTTATCGAAGCGTATTTTATATGCTGCATTGTCGTCTACAAGAACTGTTCGATATAAAAGTGGAATGTGTTCAACCCAATGGGGCAGCTCTGAATTTTATTGTTTTCGGTGGAATAACTTTTTTTTCTGAAAATGCTATTCTATTCGTCGGAAATTAACTTGGGCATCAAAATATCATTTATTTTTATCGTTAAAGTTTCTCAGGTTTTCTAACCTTAAAAATTTATTACATTTACGTCAATAAACCTTAGAATTGTTCAACCTTCTATAAATGCATTTATCCTCAGTCGGTTCTTGAAACAATAGCTTTTCAAGTGTTAGTAATCGAAAAGCTTAAAGAAATTCTGTTGAAAGTATGCTTCTCTCTCAACTCAAATATTTATGTATGCAACTTGTCTTATATCGAAAAGGCTAGGCTTCGTGGCGTCCGATTACCTCATCGTAATCGATGTGATAGTGGTTCTATTCCATCACGTCTGGGTCACCAATAAATCTATTGGGAGTACCTCCCCAAATTACCACTTTTCACCAGACATGTTTTAATATAAAACACATTTATTTACTTAAACGTTATAAATAAAAATTAAAACAGTTTCGCTACTTGCAATTCACAAAAATTCTAATGCCTAGTTAAGAATAATAACTATACCTAAAGCCAGGAGGAAATAATTTGCTGTGTTTTATACCCTTGCATAACATCCAGCCTTTTAATGAAATATACGAAGTATGTGCTCGTAGCTTCATGTTATTTTTCCCGATCACTCGGTTTTAAAATCTCCGGTTAAGGTCACGTGTTATTGAAAGAAAGCGCATATCCTAATGTAGAACTAATTGACGAGCGTGAGGGAGACCAATCGTTTGCACTTTGATGGCCAACTGTGACGTCACATCAATTACAATGAGATAATAGGAGGTCACAGACTAAAGTCCAAAAGGCTAGAACGCTCATTAGTTTGACATTTGAGGAATTAAAAATCATTCAAATGTTTGTCCTAATTTTAATTTCAGCTAGCTTAACAATAATTAAACTTATATACATACTTATAACAAACTAATATTTGATCGATGTACGTAAGGAATTGTTTCGCCTTGTAAAAAGGTAACGGCAATCGTCTTTTCATCCTTATATTCCCATCATTGGAACTGAAAAAATTAGGTTAGATTGAGAGGAAATTTATTAGATATAAAGTGAATAATTATTCAAACAGACACTTCATTCCATTATTTCAAGTGTGCGGTTACATAGGAAGTTGAACATCGGACCGGAACACAGTTTGCCGGAGGAAATTGAACATAGATCATGGAATATCGGTGTATGTTCAATTCGAAAATGAAATTTTAATGGAATAATGGTCTGTATAATATTGTGCATCAATTCCTACAGTTAACTCCAATGAAGCTACTAGATCTTATTTCAATATTAATATCATGAAATCGAGCATTTGAGTGCAAAACAACGGTCTATGGGAAAACTCCTCCTCTCGCTATGGCCACACTCATTTGTTTACTCAAAAGATTCAACCTCGAGCTTGTAGTTTGGTCCGTTTCTTTACATTTCGATATACACCCATACCTCGCTTTACGGCCTAGATACGTTCCGGAAAAGTTGGCCGTAAAGCGAAAAGCCGTATAACGAATAAATTATTTTGATACAAACCCATACAAATTCAATTGGATCTGTTCCAATTTTTTATAAAATAATATAGTTTTTATAATTCATAAAACATTTTATTCTTTTTACTTTCTATAAAAATGCTAACATAAAAATAAAAGTACAGAACAATGTAATAATAAACAGAAATTCAAAAAATAAACTCAGAGCCTGTTGTATTTTTGGGAAGATACTCAATCTCCACATCTTCAGATAATTCGGATAAATTAACCGGGTGCCCTGGAGCATTATCCAAAATGAGCAATGCCTTGTTGCTCAAGTTATTGTCCTTCAAATATTTTTTTACTTCTGAGCAACGTTTCGGTGGCATTTTTTCACATAAAACACATAAAAATAAAAGTACAGAACAATGTAAGAATAAACAGAAATTCAAAAAATAAACTCAGAGCCTGTTGTATTTTTGGGAAGATACTCAATCTCCACATCTTCAGATAATTCGGATAAATTAACCGGGTGCCCTGGAGCATTATCCAAAATGAGCAATGCCTTGTTGCTCAAGTTATTGTCCTTCAAATATTTTTTTACTTCTGAGCAACGTTTCGGTGGCATTTTTTCACATAAAACACATAAAAATAAAAGTACAGAACAATGTAAGAATAAACAGAAATTCAAAAAATAAACTCAGAGCCTGTTGTATTTTTGGGAAGATACTCAATCTCCACATCTTCAGATAATTCGGATAAATTAACCGGGTGCCCTGGAGCATTATCCAAAATGAGCAATGCCTTGTTGCTCAAGTTATTGTCCTTCAAATATTTTTTTACTTCTGAGCAACGTTTCGGTGGTATTTTTTCCTAAAAAGGGACGATTATATTTAAAAGAATTAATGAATTAATTAAACATGTAACGAAAATAGTCTTTCTAATACATACGTACCAAATATGTTTACAATTCACCAATTAATTCAAACAGAAACAAAACCCAACCAGAAACCCCCCAAACAAGAATAAACACGTCTAACTACACTAAAGCGACAACGCAGTAAAATGATGACAATGTAGTGCCAACGTTCCTCATATTTTCGTGAGGCAACAAGTAGCAGTGCCGCCTAAAGGGAGAAATTGAAACTAAACAGAAGGTCGCAAACAGTTCAGCATTTTTTTTTGGCCGTATAACGAAACATTGTAGGCCGTATATCGAAAAAGTGTCACAATAAAAAAAGGCCGTTATAGCGAAATGCCGTATAAAGAGCGGCCGTATAGCGAGGTATAGGTGTATTCCATAACCATGGGAAGAGGGGAATGGTGAAGCTTCCCCATATGACGTCAAACGCTTTAACAAGCTTGGCAACTTAAGAAAACGGTGATTGGAATGAATAAGAATCCATGGGCATTTACCCATGTAGCATCGACAACTGAAATTTTTTGCTCTTGTAAAATTAGTTATATGTAATATAGACCGTTATTCGTCCGACGCTTCAATTCATAGGCTCATTTTTCTTATGTATGTTATATCCTAGATAAAATGTACAGTATGATTGTTCATAAGAAGTGAAATATGTATTTGTACGCCTTTCAACTTTTGCGGAAGTCTTTCGGAAAAACGCTGGGCTTTCCTATCTTCCGGACAGAAAAATTATTTCTGGATTTTTATTTGGGGGAAAAATTTTCAGGGGAAGCCCATTTTTAAGTTTTAGCTCCGAACCGTATCAACCCATTTAAGAAAAACATCGGAATCAGTGGTTGTTAGATTGTAGTATAAACTTTTGACACTAATTTTCAAGAAAAACCTACAGATCTACCTCTAAAACACTCGACAGAAAGTTTAGTTGCTTCTTTTGGCGTATATTTAGCGCCATGTGTTGTGTAAAATATCGCCAAATCGGTTTTACCAAGTTCGAACTACCGCCAAACATGTAACAGTAGAGAGCAAGGTTACTTCTTTTACTTTAAATAAAGCCTAATTTCGTGCAATTATGGCAAATTTGGCACATTTAATTATTTTTTATTTTAAAAATTATCTTGGGTATTTTTCATTTCTCTCGGACAGTTGCCGCGTTGGTCATAAAATCTTCCGGAATTTTTCCTCCCAGGTGGCAGGTATGTAAAAGGTATACATGTATGTTTGATATCAAAGGAATTTTTCGTTTCATATTTCTTATCCTTTCAGAAATGCCTGTCCTGTTAAAAATGAAGTGATTGCACCCTATTGGGCTAACAACACTCGAGGAGAGACACTAGCGTTGCTGAATGTCCATCCTTTCGAGCAGTATGTCCACTTCGAAAAATGCGCGTGAGTATTTTCTTCCTTGTTTTCGTATCGATTCACCTACTCATCTAAAGCCAATTAGCAAAAATTTCTTCCACTTGTAATTCTTCTGGTGGTTGTATCCTCGACGAGGTATCTCATCATTAGCAATACTGAGAAAATCTTGATGGACGAGATATCTCGTCGTTTAAAACACTGACCAGATCTTGATCACGTTAGAAAACTGGCAATATCTTGATGACGAGATACCTCGTCTTTATCAAAATTGGTCAGATCTTGATGAAAGAGATATCTCATCCAAACCACTCGGAGAGTTAAGACATTCGTGTATGTACTGCTACACGTTCATGCACGAATTAAATCATAATCTCACAGGGACGTGCAAATGTCCGGAAAATATCCAGCCATTGTTAATCTAACGAGAACGGTTTGCGCAGTACTGATGTAAATTGGCAGCCAAGGAGAGGGGACATTGATGCGCATGCGTGAAAGTCACAAATTCACTGGGGTGCAGACGTCCTTGAGTGAGCATGTTTCATGAGACTGTCCAGTGAAACTATTCAGATGATTAACCCTCCAAGTGGTTTCGACAAGATATCTCGTTCATCAAGATCTGACCAATTTTGCTAATGCCTGATATCACGTCAAGATATTGCTGATTTTTTTTTATGACGAGATCAAGATCTGGTCCGTTTCTTCTAATTAAGAAATATACCGTCCATCACTATCTGGTCAGTTTGCTAATGACGAGATACCTCGTCGAGACATCCACGAGGAAGGCTAAGAAAGTTTTTCGAGCATAATGCAATGAGTGCAGCGCAAACAAAAATGTGGTACAACCGCTTGTAAGGTGGCCATGAATCTGTTGAAAGTGATCCATGTTCTGGAGGGTCTTCAACAAACAAAACACTTTAAAATTTTGAGCTTGTACGGGCTGCAATCAACGTAAATCGGCGACTGACAGTACAAAATTGGAAGAAATTCCAACGATGTATTCGAGATTTTGACGAAGGATCGTAGCATGCGGAAGTGGACGAGTCGCTGTGAAATCGTGTCGTGAAGGTTGCCCGATTGACGTGTGCAGAATTATCAAGTCTACGTTTTTGCACCAGACTTTGGGTGAAACCGGAATATTTCACAGAAACAAGTATACTGGTCCAATATATTTTAGATGCTTTGGTTCGGTTTGTCACTTAAAGGTCATCTTTTGCTCATCCATTCATTTTTCAAGGATACTTGATACAAATGAAATAGTTCTTAAACAATTTAAATTTCTAAATATTTTAAATTTATTATTATCATTTTTGAAATAAGTTAATTTTAAAAGAACATAAATCATAATTTTTCAATTTTGCCCTCGCAAAGCTTTTAAAATATGCAACATGTTTAATTTCCATTGCTAAGGAATTTTTTCATGTAATTTAAATTCCATAAATAAATGTAGCGGTTGGATTGCTATAATTTCTCAGGATGTATTTATTTCTCTATTCTGTATGCATAAAAAAGTTTCTTGTATTTGTGTCTATGTTCACAAACAGAATGGAAAAGCATTGCTTGGCGCAGCTTGGCCAAAACTGGCCTTGAGCCATAAAAAAAACCCATCCAACCAAATATATATATAGTTTACAATAATTAAATATTGAATCATTACAATGTTACATTTCGTGGCGCCATCTACTGTAAATATTAATAACCATTTGCGATAGGCAAGCAAAGGAAACGAAAACATGGTTTTTACAGACCAATAACTTGCATACTTCATTAAATTCATGATTCGTTCCCAAGTTTCGGAAACATAATTTATTCAGTTACAGTTCTATTTTTTAATTTACATCTAGATAGAGCCCCCACATTGCTCTCTAGGCCCAGTTCCAAAATAGATAACGTGCCCCAATACCAGATAACATCGAGTCAGCCGACGCATTTAGTTACTCCTATTATTTACGTATTTATTTTCATCCATCTGTTTGAGAAATCAGGCCCCAACTATAAAAATATTGGTAGGGTCAAGAGGATCGGCTCGCTTGCTCTGTGAGTCCATGTAGTGTTTTGATTTATTTGGTTACCTCATTGGAAACATTTAAATATTTACTCCTATTGGAGAGTCTGGACCCCTCCATAAAATTACTTGTTCTATAACTTAGGATCCGTGATCGTCAACTCGCAAAGACCAATTAGGTGATAATTTTAACACTCCAAGTGATTTCGACGATATATCTCGTCCATCAAGATTTAGTCAGTTATGCCAATGACGAGATACCTCGTCGAGACAACCACCAGGAGGGTTAAATACTCAATTTTCTGCTTTTTGAATTTGGTTGGTTAGGTTTTATGGCTCAAGAGCCGTATTTGGCTAAGCTGAGTCAAACACAAGACAGGCAACGTCAAGTAAGTGGACATTCTCACACATTGAAAATTTTACAAAGAGAAATACACCCATGGTAAGTTACAGAGATCGAATCTACACCGCCTAATAGATTACTCAGTGGGCAAGCCCACTAAGCCATGGCTGTCCCTTTTGAATGGTTACTAGCACATTGTTCAAACCCAACAAGCCACGGTGGCCTCTTTTGAGTTTAGATATTATAACAAGTCCCCTATTTATTGACAGCTGAGTTTCGTTTCAGGTTCGAAAACCACCAGATGTTGTGCCGTGAAGGTTGCCGATGCGAGCAGCAGTACCGCCTACACAGACTACTGGCATTCGACCCCAAGAACGAATGCCGAGGAATATTTTCCGATTGGTTCCGATTCCCGTCCTGTTGCGTCTGCATCTGCTACGACCTGACGCCGGACATTCCCCGGACGCGCAGCCGGAAGGGCCGTATGTAGAGCAGCTTCCAACAAGTACTTCAATTTAAAGTCGGAGTTCGTACACCTCCTGGAAATCTTTGAAGCTCTGGAAATGATATAGCTTTCTCAAGGGCCTTAGAAAACTCCTTGCATTTATTTAACACTCTGATAGGTTGTCTTCTTTGTATGACTTCTAACCAGTTTTAATCTTGTGGACCAATTGAATCTTTCCCAAGATAAGAGATGTGGAAATTTAGTCATTATGTGTTACTGTGGGATAAAAGCAATACTACACTACTCAGAAATCTCATGACGCTCAGAGGGTTGATACTTAGAAAACTTATATATACACCCAGAAATGTCTTAATTTAGGTTATGATTATTTGTTATGCAGAAAAATATACATTGGAAGTTTCTAAATTAGTTTAAAACCTCTTTCAGAACAAAAAGGAAAACTAGTTCAGAAAGTACCTCCTAGAGGGCATCACAAATGGCTTTAAAAGAAATTGTTTTACAGATGTCAGCAAAATTCGATGAAACTTCAAATCTGCTTATTCATCATAAATTAAGTAATATGACAGGGGTGTTGAATATGATACTGACAACTACTGAGGAAAGCATTGCTTTTCCAGGAACGTTTGCTTTATGACGCAAGAACTAACTAGGGCAAGTGTGCTGGGAGTGGCTAGTGTGAATGGGATAGTTGTGATATGTTCGTCACAATAAATGTGCTTTCAATTAAATTGCTATAGCTCTTGGGAAAATTTCTGGAAATTTCTTTTCCAGAAAGTGTACGAACTCTATAATGAATATTATTGCCAGTTTGGCAACAATGGACAGTCGAGTTATCCGTGGAAATCAAAGCACAGACGCTGGATGAATATTGACTTTCTGAGTGTTTATTTTAATTTAAACCTCCACGTGGTTTCGACGAGATATCTCGTTCATCAAAATCTGACCAATTTTACTAATGAGAAGGTATCTCATTGTCAAGAAACTGTCGATTTTTTGAAGATGACGAGATCAAGATCTGGTCAGTTTTTTCCGATGACGATGTATCTCGTCTATCAAGATCTGGGACTTATACCTCTTCGAGACAACCACCAGGAGATTAAGAGAAACTTACCATATTAATCTTTTGAGTTACGCACCCGTAAAGTTCGTGAGGTTTAGAGAGTTATAGTCGAACTATATCACTAGAAGAGACTTGACACATCTCTTCTTAGGAAGAGTTCATTTCACTTCGTTAGGATGTATTAGAGAAACACGAAGCTATCTAGCACGATTTATTGAACCAAGAAATGCATTGTTTAGATGCTAATGATTAGAATGAAGCATTCGTATTTTATCAGCGTTAACCGCTTTAGGAATGCTTTCTTTGCCTTCTCAAAAACTCGAAGCAATCAAGTTCATTGCAATTTATGGAATTCGCCACAATGGAATTCCACTAACAGGGACAAAACGACCAACTAGCTGGGAGCCCTGGACACATTCTTCAAACGGGGGCAATCTCGATCAGTGATAGACTTACTGTTATTGTTCAATAGCTTTGAAATATGCCCACATCATTGAATATCATTGAATGTGCCCCCCCCCCCCGGTGACTGTAATATTTCACATTCTTCATTTTTTCAAAATATGGTTATCCCACTCTTACCATAAGCGGGACAAGTGTTTTAAATGTTCAGTTTTCGGTGAAACAGGTATAAGTTTCAAAGTTCAGTAAAAATATTATTTTTTGATGGATTCTTTTCAAATTTAGAACTTTTGAAGTATGAATGTTAAATTTAAAAATGGGAAATGAAAAACTTTAAAACTTCTATCGCTTAAACTGTTAAGTTTATGAGCAAAAATGTAAGAACCAATTTTTACCTAGTGTTTTACGGTCCGCAAAATAACTCAAAAACCAATTACTCTACAAAAATGAAACCTTTCACACTTAATTAATTAAAGAACTCAATGACTATAAAATGACATAACTATGAAGAGAGGTTCGCAGTTATTGTAATTATGAATTTTAAAATCTTACTCATTGCTATAGATAGAAAAATATTATATTCAAAAACATAAAATTTTAATCCAAAATATTTTGAGAATATGTCATTTTATAGGTAATATGTCCTATAATAAATTGCAAAGTTTCATTGTTCTAGAGTAATTTGTTGTTGCGTTATCTTGCGAACCACAAAACTAAAAAGATAACACTTCGGCAAAACTAGTTCTTATATATTTGTTCATAAATCCAAAATTTTAAATGATAGAAGATAGTTTTGATTTCATTTTTTAATATAACATTCATGCTATAAAGTTAAAATTCGGAAAGAAACCACTGAAAAACATTCTTTTTACTTAATTTTGAAACTTTTACTTGTTTTCTTTGAAATTAGAGCAGTAAAGTCTTGTCTGTTAATTGAGGAATCAACTTTGAAAGATTTAAGAAATAAATTATTTTATTGAGTCTTTATACAGTTGGATGCTTGCATTGAAAATACTGTGATTTAACCGAAATTCTTCATTTCTAAAGTACGTCATATTTAGCATGATAAATGTTGTTGGTTTGATATGTTTTATTTATTTTAATTTATTCACTGTTGTATTCAAATAAAGATTCCTTATATTGATTTGTTTTTTTTTTCATTTTCGTGTGCTGCCACCAACAAAAATGACTGAGTTTTAGCTAAACTATATGTAGGTTGATTGCGGAGTGGATATTGCAGATTATCTTATGATAGAGGCATATTACCAATTGGAAAGCCTTCAAAATTCAAGTCAAATGAAAAAGAATTCAAATAAAATATTCATGAAGTCATCAATTTAAATTTTACCATCCATTTACCTGGTGTGTCGACGGCTTTCTTTTTACAAAAGAACCCTCCATTATTAGTCACGGATCTTTTTAACAAATAAGATCGCGGTACATCTATGAGGTACTCGACGTTTTCTTTCCTACTAAAACATATTCATTATTATTCATTAAACATTAATTATTCATTAAAAATACGTAGTATATTTTAATACATACTAAAAAATAAATAACTGTAGGTAGTTGGTAGTTGAATTTACATCGCAGTAGAGCCCGGGCTATTGGCGACGGTCTGGGATAAATCCCAAAGGGAAACAGAATCAAATTAGTTATTCTTTTCATTATGTAAGATTCGTAAAAGTCAACTGTGAAACTGTCAGGACCAGTGTGACAAACGGAGGGTTGTGAACCCCTTCGCACCAACAGAATCCGGGAATACATAGAGGTAGATAGTTGAATTTACGTCGTACTAGACAACGGGCAATGGTCCCGGATCGTTCCCGAAGGGAAACAGAATCCAGTAGAAAACAACGTATTATTTAACTTAAGAAATTAGTTATTCTTTTAATTATGTAACATTGGAAAAAGTCACCGTACAACTGTCAGGACCAGTGTGACTAACGGAGGAAGATGAGCCTCTTCGCAGCAACAGAATCCTGGTCAATCCGAATCCAGTAGAGGTAGGTAGTTGAATTTACGTCGCACTAGAACAACACAACATGCTATTGATGACGGTTCGGGATCAATCCCCAGGAGAAAGATGCGTCAAATAACTACAAAAGGAACCGTTTTTTTAACTTTATAAATTACTTATTATTTTCATTATGTAACATTGGAAAAGTCACCGTGCAACTGCCGGTACAAGAGGGACTACCGGAAGGTTATGAGCAACTTCACACCAACAGAATCCGAGTCAGTCTAAATCAAGTAAAAGTAGATATGTGAATTTACATCGCACTAGAACAACACAAGGGCTATTGCGATGGTCCGGGATCAATCGCGAAGGGATACAGAATCCAGTGGAACTAGCAAAGATTCGGTACGCTTTCGAAACCGCTTTCATACTAAATAGTTTGTTCGTCTTTAAACCTTTCATACTGCCTGAATCTGGGGTATTCAGCTAAAATGCACCCTAGTCCTCGTTAATCAGTTTCTATTGGATTGACGGATTGATTCGGATTGACGGATTGGCCTGGATTCGATTTGTATGAAGGGGACGTTAAGGACCGTGCATGAAGAGAATTACAAATTTGTTCAAATTGCTAAATATATCCTACATCATTGAGATGCTCCCTAATATTAAGGCGAATAATACTAAATTTTAAATTAATGAGATTCAATTCCTCTTTAGGAAGATTGAATCGTCGCACTAATTAGACTAATGAAAGTAATTGTTTTCACAAGTTATTTGATAGTCAATATAAAAAGTAATTTTTGTATTTAATGAGAAGCGGGCTATCTATGTAGGTAATTGAAGGTAGCTGAATTAACGTCGCACTGAAGCAACAAAACAGGCTATTGGCAAAGGTCCGGGATTAATCCCAAAGATAAAGATTCGAGACAACACCTCATAATTTTTAACCACGGTCCGATGACGAGGTCAACACCTGAGTTGACACCCCACTCTCCAAATTTCCACACCACGCCAAAGTGAGGACATTTGAGGCCACGAGAGATTTAACGTGCACCATCCCCACGAACGCGACTGTCATGTGTTGGACCAAGTTTCGAACTCGTAACCCTCCGGTTGCTAATCCGTTACTCTTCCAACCCGGCTACCGCAGCTCCTCTTTAGTTTAGGAACTCAGCCTGTAGAGGGATAAACTCAAAAATCCAAAATATATCATTTTTCCAATCACTAAAACAAATCGTCCCACCAGTCTATCCATCAATTCTATCCTACTTATTTATTGTTTTATCAGGCCTACCATTCGTCACAAATAATAAATAATTATACATTTGTTTGGGGAACTAACACCTGTCTTAAGCAAGGATATATATAACTACAAAAACTCACTTTCTTATCTTTTCCAATCAGTGCAGAAAAGATATCAAGAAAAATGATGGTTAGATGGCAAAAAGATGGAAAGCGGCTCTTCTATAGGTTCTATCTTGCCCAGCTGATAACTATCCTGTGAAAATTAAAACCAACTAAACATGAATTAAACACTTCAAATGCATTACAATCATCAAATGGTATACATTGCTGCGTACGAATAAATAAAAATTCGAAGGAAGAAAAGTTAACGTTCATTTGTAGAAAAAGAGAAAAATAGCAAAGCTTGACAGAAGTATTGGAAAAATAAATAAATAATAATCAGCGTTATATAGAACGATTAACATAGTTTGATGCTTATGATTTGTTACAGTATGCTTCTTTAAAGTTATCCTACGCATTTACTAAAAATCTTCATAAATAAAAATGAAGTGTTTGTATATTAAATATTTTCGACCCATTTCAAGTTATTTATCCGTTTGGGTTCTTCTGACGCAAAATCCGTCTTTTGCGCGTTTGGTGTCTGTCTGTCTGTGTGTGTGCCCATACTACGTCCAAACGTTTGAATATATTTTCATTAAACTTTGCATACTGTGAGTACTTACATTCATTTAGTGATTGAACTTGGTTACGTTAGTCTGTTCCGTCTTCCTGTTTTATGTCTTATTTCGTGTTTGTGGGTTTGTACAAGTATCACATAGATTTTATTCCATGCATTTTAATATTTTCTACTATTTTATACATCATATATTAGATTAGCGATACGATATTTAAATTTTCTTTGCTTACATTATTTAGATAAGTTTCATGCTAAAACATCCTAGTAACTATACTTAAATCAACCATAATTTGATAGTTTTGGAGAAGTTGGAATGCATATTGAGCAATGCGATAACTTGGATTGTGCTTCCAGTACTGCTGAAAAAGCAATTATTAAAAAAACAGTTTTTATGGAATTTAAATTCTAATACTTTATTTTGTGAGCCTTATTTTTTCTTTACGAAATTTAAAAAAATTCTGAATATTTGAGACAGACGATAAAGAGAATAAAACATTATAAATAAAATATACAGCACAAGACCTTTTAAAATAGGACTGGTAGCTAATATGGCAACCTTGGTATTTTTTAATCGTTTGCTTCTTTAAATTTATATCCGTTATATTTCAAGAATCTATTTTGTAGTGAAAACACAGATACATTCACTGCTTTTCGTTCGAAGCTTTTTTTAAATCTGTTTTAAGATGTATTATTTCTGGATTTTCTGTTTGATGTTTTCCGTTGAATAACTGTAATCAAGGTAAGTATTGGTCTAATTAGTTTTAAAAACACTTTAATCATTGTATAATAATTTGGGGAAACATTTTTTTGGTTATGAATGACATACAAAGCATTTATATATATATTGTGAGCTATTCTATGGATTCTGGGTAACATTGACCCACTCTAGATACTTTTCTTTCTTACTAAAAATTTAAATTCTACAAAAATGTAAATTGTTAAATTTAATATTGATTTACATTTGTGAAATTGTGTATTTAACAATTGTGTACCTTTATTAGTGTCGTAGTTTTTACATGTAAAGAATAGGAATTACAATTTATATTAACGAAAACGGTAATTAACCAATTCAACCCGGGTAAGTCTGCTAGTATAAAATAAAATCTAACAATTTTAACAGAACAAATAGTTACGGAAAAATATCGTTTGCCATCAAAGTCTAGTGGTGCTTTTGAAGCTGAAACTCCTTTCATTTCTCATTTTTCATTCTCTTTCAATTATTTATCTTTTGCACAATTCCCTACGCGGCCGTGCAATTAAAATAATTAATAATTAAAATTTAATTTTTGGAAACATAAACTACAAAAGGTAATTACAAATTAAATTAAAATGAAATAAACAATTTTATTATAAATTTGCATAAATTTTTCAAGATATGGACCGTTTAAAAATTTTCCGTGGTAAATTACCGTCTCTTTTTTATACGTATACTATTAAATAAATGACGTATCAAACCTCTATTCGTAACTTGAACATATTTTTAAATTAATGGTTTTTCTTCTTAAATAACATGATAGTTGTTTTGTAATCACTTTTTCTAAGATAATTACCAACTACCAAAACTCTCATTATGAATCACCCAGTAAAGTTTCTTTAACAATTCACGAATTATTTTGTAGGTTCTATACATCAAAATATTGTAAACCTTAAACAAAAAAGGCGTTTTTCATATTGTTTTGTTTGTATACACGCTTGTTCTTTCATAGCAGTCAACATAAAAAAGAATTTTATTGCCTGTGAACACTTTTCTTTAACTTACTAAACTGTTTAAATCACTTCAGATGCAACACTACATTGTATGAAGTCTTTCGATGAAACATGAGTTCAACAGAAAAGATGGCGTACCCTTTAAAATAATATAAATAGTTAATAAATCATACAGCTTGTTAATTAATTATACAGCTCTAAATTGTTTGAAGTCTTCCGGTGAAACATGAACTCAGCAGTAAAGATGCCGTGCTCTTTAAAAGAATATAAATAGTTAATAAATTATACTGCTTATAAATTATACAGCATGAAACTTTATGAAGTCTTTCGGTGAAATATGAATTCAGTAGAAAATAGGGCGTTCCCTTTAAAAGAATATAAAAAGTCAATAAATTATATTGCACTAAAGTTTATGTAGTCTTTCAGTGAAACATAAGTTCAGCAGAAAAGATGTCTCATGTCCTTTAAGAGAATATAAATAGTTACATTCTTAGACAGTTGATCTTAGCTCTTAGTAGATCAGGCTTGTTTTTCAGGAAGAAACAGCAATTTTCTAGTCACGCACGGTTCACCAAAAATAAGCAAACACTAATCAATTGATGGTTTTCATGCATATGAAAGTCAAACATGTTATGCTCTTGAGTACACAACTCGAAGCACTATTTTCGTCTCATATTCACAAAAATAATAGTTTATTTCGGTTTAGGGATGGATAAAAGAATATTCCAGCCCCTATTAAATGTATAACGTGAACAAATAGCAGGGTACATAAACAAGTGCTTCTTTTCATCCAAAAACCTTTCCCGAGATATGTTGTTGACAAATATATATGCCAGTCGTTTGGCCATGAGACTATTTCTAAAACGCTTGGAGATGGGCTAAATTTAGTAGGTTCAGGGTTATACAGGGTACACCGCGAGATGGCCTACTGCATTACAACCCTTTAGAAAGGTGGTTAGAGAGTTTATTTTAAATATCTGATATTTGCTGTAAATTCTATTTTACAACGCCGTTGGCAGATATTCTAGTCATTTTTATGGAGAGGTCGAAGCAATTTGTGTGGCATTAAAACATCTGAGAAAAGATTCATTGGAAAAAGCGGTTATTTTATCTGACTAAATCTGCAATGCAAGGGTCTCTTAAAATTCAGTTAAAAATTTCCACAGGTTATGAAATGCAATGGGTCCCGGCTCATTGTAACGTACCGTACTATCTCGCCAAAAAGGAAACCAAGATCACCCAAACGCTGTTAAACCCTTCTTCTTTTCACACTTCGAAACTGGATAAAAAATTGTTCAAACACCGCCTAAAAGAAAGACTTGCTGGCTCGATAATCAAATATTAATCAGCTAATAATTAGTCCTTCCTTAAGATTCATGCTTTCTCCCAATACTACGGGACCTTCGTCCGGATATCTTTAAACCGAGATCGGGAGAAATAACATGAAGCTGCGTTCAAATGCTTTGTCTGTTTCATTAAAAGATTGATGTTTTTTAGTAGTAACACTAAATTATTTCATTAGAGTTATAATGCAATGGTACTTTCACGAATAGTATTTTACTGAAAAAAGGAACTGATTGATTTCTATAGAACGGAGCAGCTACAATAGTATTCAGTTAGTTCGATGTGTGACATGCAATTCTAAAAATTAGACTCGAAATTTATCAACGGCATCATTAATACATTATCAAAGGCATAATTGGTGCATTACATGCTTTTTGCCTACTTTTCAACACACTAAGTTAAATGTTTGTATACAGCATTTTCATCTCTTGCGTTATAAGTATATATTAGCAGTGATAAATATGCTTGTTTCGTTGCAAAACTTGTGGAGCTTATGAATGCTACTGTATTTAAATGCTATTAGCTACTGTTGTGTAAAGGAAGCGATGAATGGAAGCTGGAACTTAGTTCTGATTCTTTTGGAGCTCGAAACTCACTGGAAAAGAGGGAGATTTCGAGACAGCGTAGTAACTATAATAGTCCTATCAATACCCATCACACCATATTACAGATTATGCATAATGCCATGGCGTGACATTTTTGGTTGATAAGTCACGTCACGATTAGTGCATAGCATTATTTTGCCTACATTTTCAACGCACCTAGATAAATGTTTGTATCCATCCACTTTCATCTCTTCCGTTCTGTATACACTAGAGAGGAAGAAATTATAAGTTGTATGTATGATGCATCCAGTTGCGCAAACAACTTCAAGGGCTTGATTCCCTTTAGTGTGCGTCCAAATGCAAGGAGATGCGCACACAGGGTTTAAATATCATTATACATTTCGTATCTAGCACGTCATTTGTGAAGAACTCTATTGACAGTCATTTGGAGGTAAGCGAGAAAACGTGCTTTTTCAAGTCAGATATGGGATTTTGTGAATTAAGTGTCTTGGAGTCTGCGTGTAATAATTGGCTGAAAATTATCTGTAAACAGATAACTCCAACTTTTACGAGGCTATTACTTTGCTGAAGTATCGTCATACATGATGAGTAAATTTAATCCCTTTAATGAGCAAAATGGTGGTACATAATGTCTTCCCAAAACTAAACTTTAAAGGATGCTATGAAGAGGATAATAGAAAGAGTAAAGCGAACTCTTTTATAAGAACTAAGAAATGAAGGGAAGGAGGGGAGTAAAAACCAAACTTTAAAGAACACAAGGAGAGGATAATAGAGAAGAATACTAAGCTTTTAAAAGAACTAAGAAAAGGTTGGTTGATTTGAGTTTTATGACACAATATCCAGTATTAAACAAGCTGCGCCAAACTAGATGAAATAAAAAACGATAAATGTTTGCAATTTTGGAAAATCGAGCCTAACCAGCAATAAAAAGTATATTAAAAAAGAAGTACAAAAACGTAATATGGGGAGGAGAAATTAAATTTAACCAAAGATATGGAAAGCATAAGATTAAAATTTGCCATAATTAACATAAAATGTATAAAATCATAGATGATATGAATTGATATTTTAAAACATGTTGACCAGCAACAAGGTGTATAGTATAAAAGGTGTGATTAATAAATAGATGCGAATAGTAAAAATATCAAATAAGGTTTAAAAAGCCAATGTCATTTAAAAATGAAAAGAGATTTGAATGGGCATTTCCTCAATCAAATCTTGTAAACTAAGAAAAGGAGAGGAAGAGAGAGCGGAAAACTAAACTTGAACGAACCTGAGAGTAGAAAAGAAATAGGAAAACTAAACTTTTAAAAGAACTGAGAAAAGAAGAAAAAGATAGAGATTTTAGAAAAGGCTAAAGAGGGGATAATAGCAAAAGAAACATTAAAGTTTAAAAATAACTAAACAAAGGAAAAGAGACAGGGTTACTACTACACTTTGATACAAACCCTAAGGAAAGGAAAACTCAACTTTTAAAAGAAGAAAAAAAGAAGCGTGAAAGAGAGGCTTTAAAGAATAGTAAAATAATGAAAGAGAAAACTAATCATTTAAAAGAACTAACAAAAGAAGAGGAAAAGAGGGGGAAAATTAAATTTTAACGAATCTAAAGGAGAGGAGAAAAGCAGAGGAAAACTATATTTTTAAAAGTACTAAGAAAAGAAAAGAGACAAAGAGAGTGCAACTTTAAAGAATACTAAGGAGAAGATAATAGAAAGGGGAACTAATCTTTTATAGAACTAAGAAAAGAAGGGGAAGAGAGGGGCTTTAAAGAACACTAAAGAGGGAAGAGAAGGAGGAAAGCCAAATTTCAAAAACACTTAGCAAAGAAATGGAAACTTAAACTTTACCGAGAAATCGATAAAACGGATTTCGTCATACAAGACCATTGAAATTTTAAAAAGAAATCTGGCAAAATATGTATCAAATTTTTGGATCATGGCATACGAGCGCGTGTATAATTCATTCTTCTACCCTTTTCAAGTTTAGATTTATCCTCTGAATTAATCTCAGTTTTCGTAATTTAACAGTAAAGTCTGTGAGAATAAGTAAGTATAACGGTTATAAATATGCAATTTCTAAAAGGGATAAAACTTCAGTGATACAAATGTTACGAATTCTCATAAAACAAATTATTAATCGTAAATTCGTTTCTATTGAATCAAGCTACTTCTACTCTGGGTAATACAGTATCTGATTTGGTTTGGTTTATCGTTCTATGGTCAATTTTTGCAACACGAGGTCTAAATGGGCTAGGCTTCAGTGACTGAAGTGGAAGCACATTTTCATATTCATATTTGATTTGAAATTATGATTATGGTTTTCTAATGGGCTAAGGACTTTCAAAAGTAAGCTTTTGTCCACCGTGTTCATTCACTAAGTTAAAGTATAGAGTTAATCAATTGATTCAGATTGGATTGGTTCGTTCTAATTCAATCTGTATTATCGCTTAAATGTAAAAACTTCAACAAAAACTTTCTCCTGTGAATAATCGATTGGCAGTTATAGATTTTAGATAGTATAAATCATAAGTCTATTATATTTTCTAATTGAATTATGAATATTTCCTCATGTTTTGAACCAGAATTTTAAAATCTTATATAGGTGGTTCGCAGCTTCCAAATGAGCATTGAATTGAAAAAATGAAAATTAAGATGCTTCCGCAAATGAGTCAGTCATTAATATTTTGTGCGTGATTGTACGCTTTAAAATTTTTCCTAGCCAATAGCGGAGCTACGGTAGACAAGTTGGAAAAGTAGCGAATTAGCAACCTGAGAGCTGCGAGTTTGAAACTCAATCCAACCAAAGATCGTCGTGCACGTGGGTCACGTTATATCTGTTGTGGCTTCAAATTTCCTCACGTTGGTATGGTGTGGAAGTTTGGAGAGTGGGATGCCAGCTCAGGTGTAGACCTCGTCATCTGACCATGGTTCGAAATTACGAGGTGTCCTCGGATCTTTTCCTTCGGGATTGATCCTGGACCGTATCCAATAGCCCTCTGTGTTGCTCCAGTGCGGCGTTTAATTAACTACCTGCCTAACTGCCTAACCAATAGCACAATGTCTTTCAGATTAATGCCGCAACTTATGCGTAATCACAACGTGCTAAACTGATGTAATGAACGCTTCCAGTTAGATTTTCTCCCAAGTATAGTATCGTTGCTATTCGTGCGTAGTTTGGAAGTCGCCTTTCATGGCAGAGCGTAATAAATCCAAACTTCTCCTTTTATGACAGCGAATGTAGATTTTATGCGAAGTTAATCTGAAAAACAAATTTTACATTTGTTGATTCAGTTTTCGCTGTCATAAAAGACGCCAATATCCAATCCTGTGTGTCATTTTGCTTGTATTCAAAGTATTCCCGACACGATATCGTTCAAGTGCTATAGAGCTGCCCACACAACACTTGACGAAGTCTGGCTACTTAAATGATGATCACGACGAAGTAACGTTAATTAAAACCGAAGCCTGCTTAGTTTTACTGAACACAGGAAGAGAGCAGATGTTAGATTATTTCCGTGAAATCTTAATTTGTGTACCCAGTGGTCGTAGGACATCGTAAAATCTCGTAAAGAATAACGAGAACATATACTTCATAGTTTTATTAGACTGAGATGTGGAGTCTGTGCTGGGAATTCTCAAAGCTTACCGAAAGGTTTCATCTGTTTATCGAAATAAATCTGACGAAATGCGTATTGAGCTGACTCTAAATTTATAAATTTCTCAGAATTGTGGAGATCGGGCCTAGGTTTTAAAAGCCCTGAAAATGAATTTACGATATGAGAGATTGGTAGGAATGACCGTTACCAAAACATCATAAAAGGTTTGGGAGATTAAGGAGATTTACCAGTACCGAAACATCATCATCGGTTAGAAATTGGGAGAATTGCAGTTTCCAAAACATAAATAACGGTTTTGGAGAGTAGAGAGAATTACCATTACTCAAACATCATTACCGGTTTGCGAAATTAGTGAAAATTACAGTTACCAAGACATAATTACCTGTTTTGGAGATTGGTATTAATTACCGTTACCGAAACATCATTATTGGTTTGGGAAATTCTCAAGAATTATCTGAACAGCAATAGTATTACTGGTTTTGGAGATTGATGAGAATTGCCTTACCGAAACATCATTACCGATTTTGAAAATTGGGATGAATTATCGTTACCAAAACACCATTTCCTGTTTTGAAGATTGGGAAGAAGCACCATTACCGAAATATCATTACCGATTTTAGAAATTGGTGAGAATTACCGTTCTTGAAACATCATTACCAATTTTGGAGATTGGTGAGAATTACCGTTACCTAAACATCATTACCTATTTTCGAAAGTGAGGATAATTACCGTTCTGAAATATCATTACCTGTTTTGAAGATTGAGAAGAATCATAGTTACTGAAAAATTGCCGGTTTTGGAGATAAGTGAGAATTACTGTTACCGAAATATTACCGGCTTTCTTAGCTATGGTATTTTAACTATTTTAACTTTATTTTTACGATCACACTTCAGAGATCAATATATACGACGGAAGTAGTTGAAAATGTCAGATATGCAACTATTGACTTCAGTAACTACAAATGCCGTATCATAGCAGCAGTGGTATGCCTTTACAAAATGCGACCCACTGCTTATTAAGTTTAGGGCCCCTTTAATCAACAGTAATTTTGATATGTGCTGTTGAAAGTAAAAACCGATCGCTTCCCTATTTCAAACGAATGTTTAAAAAATAAATGGAGCTGGAAATTTTTGCAGGCTAAAAAATATTGCGTCTCATTGCCTTCACCAGAATATTTATGTCATTTCGGAAATGTACTTAAAACAGTTCGTTGAAGAAAAAAATAGAACTCAAAACAAGTAAAAATCGGTATTGAGAATATTCCATAGGTGACATAGGTCTAAAAAAATACTTTTTGAAAATTGTCAGTTTTGATAACTGATTTTTATATTATTTTCAGTGCTGATTCCAAAAAATAAAATTCATTTTTTTCTATCACGTAAGGCTTTTTCACGAAACGATTTCATATTTTGGGAAAATAACTCAAATCAAAATCTTTTGATATTTTTATTTTTATTTTATCACCTCATAAATGCATACCTTATATTTTAGCTCTGGCATGATGTAAATGATAAATGAGTTTATTAAAAAGGTTACAAATCCTTAAAATACCGTTTTCTCTTTTTCTCAAAACTTCTTTTTCCGCTTTTCTTTTTTTTAACTCGCACGGAATCGTCTCTTTTCAACATCCAGCAGTAGTCGGCTAGACACTCGAGGGTAGGGTTTTCACGGAAGCAACTAGGCCAAGGGCCCTCCAACTCCCAGTAGAGCTTTCTTGAGTTCAGAGCAGCTTGGATTTCAGAACAACTTCAGGAGGTAGTATGAATTTGGAACTTGGAATCGAGCAGGTATGGGGTGGAGCTTGTGTTGAGAGCTGGGATTACATTGGGTAATGGCAGTGCCAACATGCCAGGAACTGGTCACAATCGTACAGCAAAATTGAAAATAGTCATGCTGATATTCCGCCTCCTTGATATCGCCTTTCCATTTCCTTTGTCTTGGTGAAATCTTTCACCCTGCTCCTCGCTGACTGCATCTAAATTTTCAGGGAAATAGTCCAGGTGCGAATGGTGAAAATGAACTTTTCAGCTCATATTACACCCTAAATATCTTGAAATTTGCTAGCATCTCTTCTACAATAGATTTCTAGTTTGGGTCTCTGGTTTCCAAGAAAGTTGGTTACTAATAGTTTGAAAGATTTTTAGCCTTTTCTCTCGTTTGTTTCAATTTTGAGCTCAAAATTTTCATTCTTCATCAGTTTTCTGATGTCGGGTCCTACAAATACTCCTTTCTTCAGCTTTGCTTCGGATAAACACGGGAACTGTTCTCAAAGGTATTTGAAACATTCTCCTTTTGGGTAATGCCTTTACAAATTGTTTTATATGGCCTAATTTTATATGAAGCGGTGGAAGTAAAACTTTTTTTTGGATTAATCGAACTTTCCCTTTCAGTATTTTTGACTCCAGGCTCCAATGTATTCCTTTTTGGCCATTATTTCTTTATATAATGTTCTTTTCTATCACGATTGTCCCATTCGCAAAGAAAACACGGAAATTTCGTGTAATCACTCTGTTGACCAAGCAACATAGATATCACCTTCAAATCAACGCAAACTGCCCATTTGTGTTCTGAATACGAAACTTTATCAATTCAAGATTTTCATAGCACTCTTTTAAATGAACTAAATGCCCAGCAGGTATAGAAGCATATTCATTTCCATTATGCAATAGTACTGCTTTTAGACTTCTCTTTGAAGAATCAATAAAAAGTCTCCATTCGTCAGGTTTGTATTGCATATTGAAAGTTGCCATGAGATCTGGAACATCGCTGCAATAAACAAGTTCACCCTCTTGAGAGAAAAACTGAACAAACTCTTCTCTGCTCCGAAACTAAGAAAATGACACACCAGGAGCCAACAATTTTTTTTCCTTCAATCTGGAACCTAAAACTTGTGGCCGATATTTTAGGAAGATCTAAGTCTCTGACTAAATCATTTAACTCAGATTGGGTAAAAACTTTAGATTCATCGCTACCGGGGTCATATGTATATCATCATCATCATCATCACTTCCACATGGACGTACTGTTTTTTAAATCATCAAAAATTTCCAATGTATCTGGAGGGAACGGAACCGGTATACCAGGTCCATGAGGGAAAGGACGCATGGCAGTTAGGATAAAATATCTCCTTTCTGTTCTTTAGATTGAAACCTTTCACATTGCATGCACAAAAATAGCAGTCATCAGTATGATTTTTAGACTCTCTCCAAACCATTGGTATATCAAACCGAAAAGATTGTTTTTACATTGAAACCATTGTCTTAATTCTTCTACACAAACGGAACGAGCTTTGTGTGGGGCCCAAGGCTTGTCTTGATACCCAATTTCATGCCAAAATAAGCAAAGTACACTTTTTCCACAAAATCCGAAATGTTTCTGTTTTTTACTGTATAGTTACCACAAATATAGCAGAAACAAGTCAAATAAAGAAGTAATAAATCAAATAAAGAAGTATTTGGAGGAAAAACAATTTGTTTTTAAAGTACAGTGTAGTAGTTTTTAAAAATTGAAATGTTTCGGTAACTATTTTTTACAATAAAAAACGCATTATATTTACAAACTTTATGTTTTAATAAACTCATAAGGTGATTGTATAAAGCATTAAGAATTGTAATGTGTATGACATAATTACATTTTGAAAAAAAATAAAATGTAGAAGTACGTGACTAAAAATCGCTCAACAACTCGACTTCTATAAATTTTTGTTTACTTTTAAGCCTAATTTTTAAATTGATACTTATTAACCAAGAATAATTAAAAACATAAAAATTTCACGTGGCTTCTTATACATTTAGAAAATTTGAATTTCGCAAACACTGGAAGAAATACAATTAGAAAAAACTATTTAAAATTTAAGATTGAAAAACTACCGTAATATATTTTACAAGCCCTAAAAATTTATATGCATTATTTTTACGTATAAAAACATTTTTAAGTGAACTTTCTTGCTTCATAATATTATTCCTCTTGCCTTTTCATCATTTTCTCTTTGACCCAATTTTATCATTTTTCTAACACACTGAAATTTAAAATTTATGTGTCATTTACGCAAACATTCTTTGCCCATTCTCGAATTCCGATCTACTTTTTCTATTTCTGCATCTATAGCCATCTCCGTATAGTTTGCCGAATTTCGAGAACAGAAAATATTAAATAAACAACCAAGAAACCGAAACTAAAGTACAGATTTAGATTTTAATAGAACAGGACCTCGCCATGTTCTATTAAAATTAAAAATATTCTAGAAAATTCACAAGTTGTGGAAACTGGATGAGAATTGATAAAAAAGAGTTATACAGTTACTTTAACAAACTCATAACTGTGCTTTGTAAATTCATTTTCTAATTTAAAAACCCCATTGTGAAAAAAACCACAAATCTGAAGAACAAATACGATACCTCAAAGGAATGATTTTAAGTGTCTAATATAAATTAACAAAATTATTTATGAAATAAAAAAAAATTGGGGGACTGTTTATAATACTAGGTTAAACAACTCAGTAGAAATAAAGACAATAGATGGCGCTCTATATAACGATCAGAGAGTGAAAATGGTCATTTGTTCAACGGGTTTTATCTTCCCTTGTAATAATCTTGCGTACACAATTGTAAAAACCGTCATCTGTACTTAACATTGACTCTCTCTCTCTCTCTCTTCTATGGAAGTCGATAAATTTCATTACTTTTAATTATTAATTCTTCTCATCAAGAGGTTTTGTTATCCTCATTCAATAACGCGTATATAGAAATTTATATTTTTCTTTGAATTTTTTGAAGGTAAGTCCTTTGATTTGTTTTCGTTTGAAATTTATACAACTTTTAATGCTTTGTGCTTTATTGATTTTTCTTAAAATGCATTATTTTTAATTGATGTGATTAATGTTATAAAAATAAATAACTTAATTGGTTCCAAATAAATTTTGGGGTTTATTATTTTCATTTGAAATTTAAACACGAATTATTTATCTTGCGTTTTTATTGATTATGCTTAAAATAATCTTTTTCTACTATTTTTAAATACCATGAATAATAAAACGCTACTTTTATTCTGCATTATTGTAAGTTTTATAATTCTGCAGTATTTTACCCAGATTCTGAATACCATTTCTGTATATTCTGTATGTTACTTAAAAATATACTGATTTATTTTATACTAAGGACTTTGACGAAATAAGGAATACGCATTCAACCAATCAGTCGTAATTCTCTTCCGAGATATAATGCATTGTCAAAATTCTCTTCTAACATAATTGGGGTTTGAATTTTAATAATAAAATATACCTTATGTGTTGTTCTTTCTTAAAGATTATTCAGACCATTATATAAAAATTATTTTAGAAATCGATTATCAATGAAATTTATCATAATTTAGTACGTTGATCTATTAAAAATAAATTTGGAGTATTATTTACTATCCTCACACACCGTTACATTTTCTTTTGTCTTTAATATTTATTAAGATAATTATTTATTATAGAATCTAAGTATTGTGTCAGGTAATGTAAAACAGGGTTTTTCAAACTGAGCTCCCCCAAAATTATCTCAGCCTTCATCGAAATTTTGTAAAATTATATTACCATATATAAGTAATATAGTAATATTTGAAATTTTGTAATATCATTTTATCATATATGTTTATGTATGTTTTTCTAATTATTCCGACCTTGTAGACGAATAGACTGGAATGAAGTTTTAAACCTTCTACAATCTCGATAGTTTCCAACTTTGGAATGAATATTCTATAAAAGCTTCGCGCAGATGCCATGCGAGGTCTGCTAATGACTAATATTCGTCCCTTATGTTTTGAGGACTCGAGGGGAGGTACCTTGGGCAGGAGCATCAACTCCTAAGGGACCAAGGGGCCTGGGTTCCCTAGGAGTTGAGTCCCTAGAAGTTGAGGCTCCTGCTTATAATAATTGAAAATTCCTGAAGTGTCAACAAAATTTAAAAAAGTTACAGTCAAGAGTAGAAATTACAAAGTTTTAGTAATTGGGTATTGGGCTGAAATAGGGTATATTCGGTACCGGAATGGGAGTGATGCTCCAAATTATTTTTTTCCATAATACCATTCAATTGAAAAATATCTGGCCCTTGCGCTATTAAAATTCAATAAACCAACCTAATTCCATACAATTCATTTGAAAGCTGACATAGTTAAACCAATGATATAACACGTAGAAGTTCGTAAACAATTTCTTTTATGAGCATTTTTCAGGAAAAATAGGTTGTAATAGACTGCGATAAGTTCCAGACGATTTAAAATCTATTTTATTGCTCTAATGTTTGGTATAGGGGTATATAAATAGAACTGATGTATTTTGTAATAAAGTTTTCTTGATATCTGAATACAGGTGTGTGAGTAGTTATAAAGATTTTCACAAAAATTTCATCATGCTCATGATGCAATCAGACTTTAAACTTGGGAAAGATTACCGAAAAATCCGTGCTCAAATTTACTTACTGTCAACTAATAAATGAAATTGGAAACAAAAATAAAATAAAATTGAATCACGCGGAACGTTTTAAAGTTCGAAAAAATGCAATAGCGGATTGACAATCTAGGTGTGCCATGAGTACTTAAATGGCTGAAACTATGATTAAAAGCCGAAAAATTCGCCTTTAAGCGTAGCTATTTATTCAAGAGTAATATTGTTTATTTGCAGAAATATTTCTTTTATATCAGCCAAGAGTGTTTTGTATTTTGGTCCGACTTTTCATTTTCTAACACCCTTCGCTCACCTTTTCATTGCAAACTATTATGAATATTACATTTAAAAACAGATTGAGAGTGGATAATCTGCTCTTCAACGTATAATAAATGTGACTTCAAATGTTGAAGTACTTTGTAACAATAGCAACATACCGAGTTTTATAAATAAACTATCAGAATTACCCAGCGTTGCTAGGGTTGAATTGGTTAAACGCTGATTGAAAATTATCAGAAAAACCATTTTTCTGTCATAGAAAAGTGCAAAAAAGAAAAAATAAGTGAGCAGAAAAAGAATTTTAAACTCCATTCTTATACTTTTTCTAGCTTCTACTACTTACTTTGAACGAAATACGTATGATTGCTTTGTCCATCCCCTTTTCACATACATTGCACATGAATTGCATAGTATAAGACAAAACTACAAAAGATGATAGTGAGATGACTGTTACAAAAATCGGTTTTGAGTTTTGTAGTTATTGTGAATGCCTTTCAAGTTTATTTCCTGTAAAAATGACAAACATAGTGTATTATTGCATCCAGTTCTCCTATCAATATTTTATTACTTTTCCGCTTACACCAGGAATGCGATATTTCCGAATTCCTCCATCGTGAAAAGTTGACAAATATTGATACGATATTCATGATGAATTTCCTTTTCGAGCAACTACATTTTTTTCTTGAAAATTCCATTCCGCGTGTGAAACAACAGCTTGTTCTAAAATTAAATGTCGTAAGTACAGACGAAAAAAAGTTAATCGATTACGATTTTTAAAAAAGGAAGGTCAATTTTACAGCGTTTTCAAGAGAAAATTAATGTTTTCAACGAATGTTTGAGATAACGAAGTTACATAAGAATAGCTTCAACTCGTAAAGTAAACAACCTTGATCTCCTGGTACTTAAGGGAAAAAGAGCAAAGTTTATTATGTTTAAGCAAAGTTTTATTAATTATCCAAGAACAGCAAAGTTTTATTTAAAATTTGCTTTAATCCACGTTGCATCGATGTCATACAATTTTAAATCGATTATTAGTGGCACTTTTTTGTCATTTTCATCATTCTACATAGGAAATAATACCGTAATCATAATAATATTCAATGTTATTCCTATAGATATTCCGAATCCCTTTTTATTCCCCTCTACACATCTAGGAAAAATAGCTACTGGTGGTTGTCTCGACAAGCTGTATCGTCATTTGTAAAACTGACCTGATCTTGATGGACGAGATATCTCGTCATCGAAGAAAACTAATCAGATCTTGATCTCGACATCATCAAAAAATCCCTAATATTTAGATGGTGATATAATATCTAGTCATTAGCAAAATTGGTCAGATCTTGATGAACGAAATATCTCGTCGAAACCACTTGGAGGATTGTTATCTTGGCAACAACTCTGGTTCACAACTGATAAAGGCCAAATTACAAAAACAAATTTGCTCCATCCATACAAATAAACCTTCAAAAAACTTTCCAAAATGTTTCAAAACTCGCACATTTTCTCCGGTCATACTAGAATCCGTCAATACTTTCATCGTTTCCATCTCATCGATTCACCATTCTGTAATTGTAACAATTCTGTTGTTCGGGACATCTATCACGTCCTCTTTCATTGTCCATTACCTTAATCCTGAAACATAATTTCTCTTTCAACTTGCTGCTGCTCTCTCTCTCTCTCTCTCTCTCTCTCTTCGGGACCCTAAACCACTTCAATACAATCTTATTCTTACTGATAATTATTTCTCTACATTTAAGAGCTTTATTTCTAGAATAACTTTTTCATAAAAATTTTGCGATTGTTAGTAATTTATCCGATCTGTACATGTAATTCCTTTGTGTGTGGTACATGTTGAAATAAAATTACTTAAAAACTATTTTGTTAAACAAAAAGTATAAATTTAAGAAATATAATAAAGAAGGGTATAGTTTTTAAACATTGACTCGAATGTTCTATTTCGCGTTTGTTTTGGTCCTGACGGTGGACCTTTTGTTCCGTCGAAATAGTTATAGTTTGTTTTTACTACCTTCATTAATCGTTTTTGAAGCTGTCATATTGAATAAATTACAATTTTCAAACTTCTTGAAACTCAATCGCATCCGAAGCTAACACATTCTTCACACAACTATCGTTAAATATGCGGGAAATATACTTGTAAAATTATGCTAATAAAATTTGAAAGGTAATAAAATTAAATGAATTATAAATAAGTTGTTAGTTTGCCTCTAATACCACAACATATCCATACAACTAGAGCTGTCCATTGCGCCAGCAGCTTGTGAGCTGTAGGCAGCGCAGGTTCGATTTCTGAAACTATTCTCTGAATGTACACTGCTGGCCACCCAAATTGCAACACCAAGAAAGACAAGAGATATCACAACAAAATTTATTTTGTAGATAACATGTTGACCAAGTATCAAATGATTAAATTTATAGACTTCTGTGAAGTGTGGTTCCTGCCAAAATCAGTAGCCAGAGTAGCCGCCATTGTTGGAGATCACCGCTGCCACACGCCTCGGCATTGATTCAAAGAGACTTTGGATGTGTTCTTGGGGTACAGCAGACCAAGCAGCTTCCACACGTTGCCAAAATTGATCTGGTGTGGCAGCTGGGGATGTATTCTGGGTCAATCGTTAAGCAACCATGGACCACATGTTTTCTATCGGCGAAAGATCCGGAGAGCGAGCTGGCCAGGGAAGCAATTCAATCTGGCGATTGACGAAGAACCCTTGGACAATGCGTGCCACGTGTGGTCGCGCATTATCCTGTTGAAATATGGCTGTGGGCAAGCCCTGAAGGTAAGGAAGGACAACTGGCTCCAACACCTCGGAGATGTAGCGCTGGCTGTTTAAAGTACCGGCAATGCGTACTAGAGGAGTGCGAGAGTGATATCCAATACCGCCCCATACCATAATACCCGGTGCAGGACCAGTGTGGCGGTGCATAACGCAGCTGTTCAGCATCCTCTCTCCACGGTGTCTCCAGACTCGAATCCGACCATCGTGGTGTTGCAGACAGAAGCGTGACTCGTCAGTAAAGACAATTTCATTCCATTCTGCAGTCCACATCCTTCTTTCATCGCACCATTGGCGGCGGAAACGTCTATGGTTCTGCGTCAAGAGTAGACGAAGCAATGGACGTCTTGCGGACAGACCACTCTGCTGTAAACGGCGTCGAATGGTACGCGCAGACACTGGATGATGCGGTACAGACTGAATGTGCTGTGCTATGGTTCGTGATATGGCTGAGCGATCCGTCACTGCCATACGCACAATATGCCTGTCATCACGTGAAGTGGTGCACTGAGGTGGATGCGATCGAACACATCGGTCCGTCGTACCCTCCTGCATCCAACGATCACATATCCGCATTACAGTTGTTTGGTTTAGTCCAACACGACTACCGATTTCCCTGAAAGATAATCCACAATCTCGGTAGGCCACTATCCTTCCTCTGTCGAACTCGGATACTTGATCAAAAGATGATCGCTGTTTTCTACGAGGCATAATTGATCGTTTTTTTCAAAAAACCACAAGAAAAACACAATTGCCGCACTTGAAATCGTCGAAATCTCCAAGCCTTAAATAGCGCTTTGAAGTGGCGCCACAGGCGCGCGTGATGTGCGTCTGCGCTGAAATTCTAATCATTTGCATATCTCACCTCCGCTAATGCATGTTGTAAATTTCATATTATTTGCATGCTTCCTTCAGGGTGTTGCATTTACGGTGGCCAGCAGTGTATTTCTCTCTTCTGTATAAGTAAAAATGTGTCCTATATGTGTCACTTTACTTCAAGGAAAAACATTGCATGGGGCAGTTTGACTAGATTTGGTCTTTACACCATGAAATTCGTACCAGCTAATCAAGGTGTTTTGCTGATGTGTTAGCCGTTTTTAAAAGAAAATCACAGCTTACGAAATTTTTTGGGAGTCGTGATCTATGATTTGTCCAGACTCATCGTATTATTGGATTTCATAACATATTGCTAAATATTACGTAAATAGAACAAATAAAAAGACCGTTATAAAACATTTATAATGAAGTAAAATACAACATTAAAAAATTTCAATATAGAAACTAAGAGATTTTTTGGAAGAACCTTTTTGAAATTTCATAAAATGGAGTATCTGAATTCCAAGATTATTTTATGGTTATTCTGTTGAAATTAAGGACCAGTGCACAAAAATCTTTCAAAATTTCGATTATTTTTTTATGAATTTAAATAAATGTTTATACAATTCTGCTTAAAATGATACATTATTTATGGAAATACGTTGAGTAGAAGTATTTTAAATAATTTTTTGAAAAATACTTGTACGTCAGTTTTTGTCATTTAAAGGGCTTCCATCTTTGTTTACATGTCTTGAACAAACGCCCAAAACGATAAGCCCATTAGAAAACCTCATTTACCAAGCCACACTATTTAATTTAACTATTTTATTTTGTATCTATTTTGCTATCTATCTGATCCTCAACTTTTGGAACACTGTCTTCATAGCAAGACACAAAATTGTAATGAGAGTTTTACGCTGTTTGGTCAAGAGTGCCAAAAAATATTTTTGTTGGATTTACATGCCCTAAAATTTGGTGTATATGATGCTGTGTGTATGTTTAATGAAGGGAACATCAGTCGGTGTAAAGTTTTAGAAAAACTGGGTATTGAACCTGGAGTGAACATGAGTCGTGCAATGAAGCAAGGTGACAATGAACGACTTATGTATGCCGAAAGAAGCTTTCGTACCTTAAGTACAATTGCAAAAAGATGCAAAAGTGCTCATAAGAGTTCTATAAATAATATATGTCATGATCCAGATTATGGAGCTGTAAAATTTTGAGGTAGGGTCAATTTTATGCTTTAAACTTCAATATCTCAAAATGTGTATTTTTCCCATAAAAGGAACATTTTTTCAAAATCTATTCAAGCAAATATAAAAAAAATTGGTTTACAAGTGTATCATACCCTATAACATATTTTAACACAGGCATTTTTTTCTATCTGCTCAGAAAAGTTTATTTTGAGTGTTAAAAAGGATGAAAATTGGTCATTTTTCAAAAAAAAATTGGAGTCGAAGAAAACAAATTCTAAAAATTTCAAATTTCAAGTTTTTTAAAAATCCCTGTGTTAAAGTGTTTAAAAGTGTCTTCATAACCAGTATAAAAAAATTCAAGTCAATACACATAAAAGATTCTGAGAAAATGTTCCTTAAAGTATGACCATTTTAACATTACGGAGATAGGACTGCACTGGTTCCCTTAACATGTTGAAATTGAGTAGAAAAACAGTTTTAAGTAAGCTACATAAATATCAAAACAATGATTATTTTTAATCGCAAAATGATTTAATTTTTAATTTTTGTTCCTTACTTTCCGATTTAAAATATTGTAATTTTCATAATTTTTAATGTTACAATCAACAAGAAAAGGAAAATGTTGTAGATATTTTTGAACGAATTATGCCAACCATGGTACCCTTTTTAGTGTTTGATGAATTTAGAAAATATCATGCTTCTAAAATTCTGTGAAAAATAAAGATTACAACTTGAATTAAACGTTCTACTGAAAACTAAACTTTAATGCTATTATTCGCCTTTAAAATTCATAATTAATCTAGCTTTCTACCTTCAACTTCTCTAAAGGTATTCTTATTTTTTAAATAAAATAAGGCAATCACGGCATATTTTTATTCCGAAGCTTTCCTGAGAATTTATTTAACGACTAAAATATTTTTATATTCATATTAATCATTCTTTTTATATCATTCATCATAATTTTTCGTGTGTCATTTTTGTATTATTTATTTGCATACTTAACGAAGTATTCAACTGGAGAAATTGATTCAATTAATTCAAATTTTGATGCAATATAATCTTTTTTGTTGTCATTTAGTACTTTTCGATAATATTTTAATTTCATATTTGATACTCAGAGGAAAATTTAGATGTGCCTCAAAATTCCATTCAACTTATTTCAAACATGTTTAAAATGTCTTAAAAATTTACCGAATTAATTATTTTACAAGCTCAACTACGTGATTTAGTACTATCGAACTCAAAATAAATTCACTGAAAATGTAACAAAGTCAATGAGGAATTTGCATATTAAGCACTCAGAACATACACTTAACCCTCCAAGTGGTTTCGACGAGATATCTCATCCATCAAGATCTGACCAATTTTGCTAATGACGAGATACCTCATTATCAAAGTATTGACGATTTTTTTTTATGATGACTAGATCAAGATCTGGTTAGTTTTTCTAATAACGAGATATCTCGTCCATCAAGATATGGTCAGTTTTGTTCGTAGCGACAACCATCAGAAGGCTTAAATAAAAACAATATAATTTAAATTGAACCAAATATTAAAAAACTAAATGTTATCATAAGCTAAACTAATTTCCCTTTCTAAAAATAAAAAGTTCAGATATCTAAAAGAATATGCTTCTTACAAAAGAATACATTGCATACTCACTTTTTTTATTACATAATCAAATGACGAAATGTGAAAGTTTTTCTACAAAAGAAAAACTGAAAATTAACTTAAGTTTCATAATTTTAAATGAGAAAATACCCGTATTAAACTGTTCAAATTGAAAATTCATATTTTATGTGGTTGTATAGACATCGGATTGACTATTCCATACAATTTACAAACTCGTACATAAAAAAACCAAATATTCAATTTTATTTAGATAGTTCTAAATCAATCCCTAACATTTCTTTCCGAGGTTATATAAAGACGATTTTCGATAACTCTAATAGACTAACCTTTTTACGATCTTAATTTAAGGATCAGTTACGACTGGTGTCTTGCCACGTACGCATATCCCAAAGTATAAAATATCTTATCAGCAACATTCGTCTATTATATATTTGACCACCAAATTGGCCTACATTGCCATTGGTGAATTAGGAATTATGATCTAAACTGATATTTGCGAATGGTTCTCTGTTGCTTATTTTTCGAACAATCCTGAAGACTCAGGTTGCCAGTTTATGTCGAGTATTACAGCGGCGTAACAGCAGATATATGTAACATTTTTAAAAGATAAAGTTAAGCTATTTCATTTGTTGCCTCGTCTACCAATTTCGATTCAGTAAAAGGTTTGTTGTATCATGTATATTAATCGTGTAATTATTGTTATTATTATTATCTTTTTATATATTATACTATTTAGAGGAGATATTTGTGGGTTAAAATAGAAGAAATCGTAAAAATTCTCTGCGCAAAGAAATTTTATAGGATCGTGGTAGTCAAAAAGTATCTCCTAGTTTGTTACAAGCTGTGTAATTAGGTAAAGCTTAACAAATTTAGATAATAGTGATCTTACTTATTATCAGGCTTACGTAACAAACACTAGATAACAGTGATATTATTTACTAGGCTTACTTAACAGAAACTAGAATAATAGTTAGTAAATATTAGACTTAACAAATATACGTAACAGTGATCATCAAACAGCTTTGTCAAAGTGCTCACTTTAAATTATCTTGAGCTGAAACATACTTCCATAAATGATATTTTAACAACCTTCAACCTTAGTGATTAAACTTGGAAATACTATCTTCTTTACTACTATGGCAGCGTATTTGTGCGTCTAATGCAATTTTGGTATTTATCTCATTTAACCTACTAAGTGGTTTCGACGAGATATCTCGTATATCAAGGTTTGATCAATTTTGTTAATGACGAGATATGTCGGCATCAAGATATGGCCGATATTTTGATGATGACAAGATCAGGATCTAATCAGTTTTCTTCTAATGACATCTCGCCGATCTAGCTCTGGGCAGTTTTACTAATGACGAGGTTTCACCGAAGCAATCAACAGAAAAGTTAAATCTTTTAATTTGGTTTCGTTCGTCACTCTACGGTCATTTTTGCTACATTGTTTAAATCAAAGTTTCATGTTTGGTAGCATTTTCAGAATAATTGATTCCCGTTTAATCAAATGTCTTCGACTATGAGAGGCTTTTCTGTCAAATTAAATAGTGGCGATAGCGTTTCTGCGCAAAATGTGTTTCTTGTACGTATTCCCAACGTGATGTCACTTGGTTTGTTTTTTGAATACGCGATTTCAGCACTGCGCCAATGTGTAGGTAGTTGAATTTACTTCGCACTGGAGCAACACAGCGGGCTAGTAGAGACGGTCTGTGATCAATCCCGAAGGAAAAGATCCGAAAACACTTCGCCAATAAGAGTTCCAAAGAATAAATTCCGAATTGATATATGATAATTGATTGATTAATACCAATTAGATTAAACCCTAACCAGTGCCAAAAGGGTGATAAACTACATTTTAAGGTAATTTCGATTTGTATCATGCGAAAACATTTAGACAATGGAAGTAAAATCTTTGCAGACCGTCAAGTTTTTTTCTGTACTGAAAATCCCTCTCATAGCCTTGTCATTCATGCAACTAGTGGCTCAGTGGATTTTCAACAGCGCTAGCAATCTGCGAGTTGTCGGCTTCGTAGGTTCGATTCCTTCCTGGGAGTATTTTTTACCTCTGCGCCAGTAAAACTCTTCTTGTGTGTGTACATAATTTACATGACGTTATTTGTCTCAGCCTGGCTAAATATGCCATTTTCGCCATGAAACCCAATCAATCATGCAGTTAATTCTGTGATATGAACTTTAGCTCTAGGTAACGAATCATAATTTACACCGGTAATACTAACTACAGCTTTCGTAAGTTTTAAAAGTGGTTGGTATTCTAGTGTTAAATCTGCAACAGATAATGTTAACTATCAACAGTATTTTTAAAAATTGAGAACAATTTATGAATTACTTTTGAGCAGCTGACGTTTGAATGCAAAATATTTATGTATTATAACTAATTTTAAATATGGAAATAAAATAATGCATAAAGGAATGATTAAACTTTAAAAATTGTAAATTTTTCTTAATATACATGCTTTAAGTTTCCAATTGTATGACAGGTTTCATATTTAAATACATTTAATTGCTTTCTGCTTTTAAAATTGTACAATGTTGAAAATTCCATTTTTACATACTCTAGATTATTAATTTCTATAGTTAACCAGTTTATTTCTAGTAAGTAAAATATTTGTAATTGTGCAGAGTGTATAAACGTATAGCTATACTTTTTATTTTAATTTTAAAAAATTTATGTTGGCAAAACTGTTTAACTTGAGCAAAAGAGGAAAAATTCTTGAAGCAATCTGAATCCATAAACATCCAAATACAAGACTACATTTTTAGAAACCAATTTATTAAGACAAAACGTAAAAAAAATACTTTGTTAGATTCAATTCATAAAATATCACCGTCTTAATTTTAAAATAAAATGTTAATTTAAATATTAAAGGTACGACATTTTATCGCAACATAAAACGTTTTTTTTATTTAAAAAGTATGCGTTTTCTCTAGTTTAACTTCTAGAGAAAAATCTTAAAAATTATCAAAGAACTCCTTCAGAATCATGGAGTTCATTTTTGCCTAAAAGACAAGAAGTCGTTTTCAACACGCTTCAGAATAAGACAAAATCGTTTTACTCACCAACATTTGTTTACAGTGACCTACATGCACTAGATACCACTGTCCCCATCACAATAACACACATCCTCATCGAATGTTCTGCTTTTAACTCCCCCTGGTGGTTGTCTCGACGATGTATCTCGTTTCATTAGAAAAACTGACCACATTTTGATGGACGAGATATCTCGTAATTAGAAGAAAACTGACCAGATCTTGATCTCGTCATCGTCAAAAACTCGGCAATACGTTGATGACAAAATATCTCGTCAGTAGCAAAATTGGTCACTTCTTGATGAACGGGGTCTCTCGTCGTAACCACTTGGAGGGTTAAGCATTTTAGAAAAGTATATTTTAATTCCCACCTTTTAAACATATTTGACATCATAGGAAAAATTCCTGATCTCAACGTTTTTAACTTCTTACAAGAAATCAATACCTTTAACCCTCCTGGTGGTTTATCTTCATGTCCGAAAACCACCCTTCAGTGTAAAATCCCTCTAATGTAAAAACCTTCTCCAAACTGTCTCAGTTCTAGGCACGGAACAATTTGTTTTTCCTTCTTGGATTTCCATTTCCCCTTGGAGATAGGGTAGTTTTGTCTCGACGAGGTATCTTCTCATTAACAATACTGACCAGAACTTGATTGACGAGATATCTCGTCATTAGCAAAATTGACCAGGTCTTGGACGAGATATCTTATCGAAACCACTTGGAGGGTTACTCTAGTATGAACTTCTCTCTGCCACTCAAAGTATTTTATTTTCTGATATACTCGTATATTTGCTTTCGATAGAAAAAACATTGTTTACCTTCTTTCATTACGTAATTTTAAAACTTGTTTCGGAGCAGCTTAGCAAAAGTTGGCTCTTGCGTCAGATAAATCCTACCCCAAGAACTCTAAAAATTACATTGTTTTTAATTACTCCCATGAATATTTTCTATTTTTTAAATTAAAAATTAAAAATTCAATGACTTCTCTGCTGTAGTTTATCAGGGAATGCACATTGGTTTCCATAATTTCCATTCCACCCATAATTTTCTAATGAAACGAGGTATCTCGTTTCTTTAGAAAAACTGACCGCATTTTGATGAATAAGATATCTCGTAATTAGAGGAAAATTGACTAGATCTTGATCTGTCATCGTCAAAAATCGGCAAAACATTGATGACAAAATATCTCATCAGCAGCAAAATTGGTCAGATCTTGATGGACGAGATATCTCGTCGTAACCACTTGGAGGGTGTATTTTAGAAAAAATATATTTTAATTCCCACCTTTTAAACATATCTGACATCATAGAAAAATTTCATGATCTCAACGTTTTCAACTTCTTACAAGAAAGCAATACCTTTACCTTCTCCTTTAACTCGTTATTCTCGCACTATCTTTAAAAGAAAAGCACCTGAATAAGTCATTTAAATTGTGGTAGATGCAACCAATCAAGTAAATATTCTATCACCGACATAACATTGAAATGATACTTCATTTATTTTCTATTGCCTTTTGAAAAGCAGAGTAAACTTAAGAGATCACCATGTGTGGGTTATAGCTATGAGAACGTTACAGTTTACAGCCGCTGTACAAACATAGACGACCTTGTATCCACATTTTGTCTCCCACAAGTTCCTATATATTAAAATTACTGTATCTTAGTAATACTGGTTTTATATTGATACCTTGAACTTTCTATATTTGTTGAGGAAAAGTTAAACAGAAAGACTTGAAATTGTGACTGAAATGTACTCAATGTTACACTAAAAATTCATAAACTAAGCGAAAATATTTTTAAAGTACCAATTGCCAAACCTAAAAATGAAAAATATTAC
Source organism: Meta bourneti (assembly GCA_933210815.1). Taxonomy (NCBI): domain Eukaryota; kingdom Metazoa; phylum Arthropoda; class Arachnida; order Araneae; family Tetragnathidae; genus Meta; species Meta bourneti. The sequence goes on from OW119928.1 coordinate 72,181,853, forward strand.
AAAGCATTTTTTACCTACATGGTTCGGCAAAACCCCTTCAAGACCATTTGATTTAACTGAACGAAATGTAATAAATGAATCTCTAAAGTTAGATATGGGGGCCTCAGTTCCCCAGTTTGTATAGTCAAGGATTAGCCACAGGAAGGTTGCGTGTTTTAGGCCCGATCAATCTAAGACCATCGTGCACGTGGAGGCTGGTACACGTTAAATCTCTCGTGGTCTCAACTCAGCTCACGTGCTGATCTCGTCATCAGACCATGGTTCAAAATTACTAGACGTTATCCTCCGATCTTTCCCTTCGGGATTGATCCTGGGCCGTCTCCAATGGCCCGTTGTTTTTCTCCAGTGTAACGTAAATTCAACTACCTACTTACTCAATTCTTTGCCAATCGAAAGGCTTTTATACTAACCTTACATTTCATAATTTTTACGATTGCTTAGAGATATATCTAGGTGCATTTTGACTGTGATAAGCAAAACTTTTATTTACTCTGATTAAATTAGTTTCCGTGTGTATTTTTGATTGCTTTTTTAACATTAAAAATATTTCGAAAATGTTTAAGCCTCTTGGCTCTTTCAACTGAAGTCCATGGTCTCTCATGTCTAGGCGAATAGACCAGATTGTTTAGCTTCTTGTCCAGTCCTAGTCAGACACATGCGTTGGCGTGGTGTGGAAGTTTGGAGAGCGGAGTGTTGTTCTAGGATCTTTCCCTTCGGGATTGATCCCGGATCATCGGCAATAGCCCGTTCACCCGTCATAGCCTAGCTAATGGGATTCAATAAACTCCAGTGCGACGTTAATTCAACCTACCAACTAAAGTTGGAAATAAAAATCTATTATTTGGTATCTTTTTATATTGTTTGCGAAAAATTAGATCAAGTAAGAATGAGTCATTGTTTTGCACGCTCTTTTCATGGAGATTTTCATCACTTTTGTTTGTTTCTTGTAATATCAAGGCAATTTTCTCTCGAATGTTCTTGCAATTGCTGTAAATTTTATGGCTTGTTGGCACGCACTTGTTCTGCAATGTGTTTCCTACAGGAAGAAATCTGATTATTCTTAAATCTCGTGAACAAACTGGTGAGCATCGATCATCTTCTGGTGTATTTTGGGGGGTTTTCAGCGACACTTTCTCTATCGCGATGAATTCGATCAATCGACGATGATTAAAAAAATTATTTCCGAAAAATAAAAAATGTATAAAATTGGAAAAAATATTCATAGTAAAAATATAAACTAAAAGTACTTTTGCCTTACCCTGTATTACTCAATATTTAAAATGCATTTATCAATTATCCTGATATTGTTCACACTAAATATTTTGAATTTATATTTTTCGGGTTCAACCGCTCTTGAGTGCGTTTGCCCAGTGTGCTAGCAATCTACAATTTGTCGAGGGCGGAGATTCGATTCGTGTAACTTAACCTTGGTGTATTTTTCTCTTCGGTGCTGGTAAAACTTTCCATGTGTGTGTATACACCAATTACTTGGCGTCTTGTGTTTGGCACAATTTGGCCAAATATGGCCCTTGTATCATAAAAAGCCCAAGCGCCATCATAATTTCCGATTTAAAGAATGTATTGGCTGCTTTATATTTACGTTTGCAAATATGTTCTATTTACTAATGCTTAGCATTAGGTCCGGACTCGTCGCCGACAAGTGTAAGTTCAATATAGGCTAACCTAAAGCTTGTCACCTCTATTCTTGATCTGATCACATGCTGCGTGTGCATCTAAACTACTTACAGTGTTGAATCTTCTTTTATTTAACATTATCTCAATGAGCTGTGGCTAATTTTTTGTACATTTTAAAAATACTAACATGCACTCATGTCCAAAAGTTAAGCATAATTCGTAAAATCTGAAAAAATCGGAGTAAATAAGGATACAATCAAAATCGCTTGTGGAGATTCGTGGGACGAAGGCAAAACATTGTGCATATTCAAAACAGTTCAGTCGACGTCGACATGCGTAAAGCACCGGCGCATTTCGGAACGAGTAGTACGAAACGGCCTCGAGCGGCATGACCAGTTTAGACAGAAACTTCGCAATTGCTGTGGTACGGAGCGGTGTTAACAATCAATAAGGACGAAAGATATCACAGAGATGCCAACTGGACATGTTTGTGAAGGGACGAATTATTGGAATGCTGGAATCCGGTCGATCCCAAACCGAAGCGTCTCGAATTCTGAATGTGCCTCAGTGTGTGATCTCCAGACTGGCAGAGGTTTCAAACCACTGGAGATGTTACCCGACGACAAGTACCACGTTGGCCAAGGGTAACAACCGCTCGGCAAGACCGATATTTGGAGATAACTGCATTACGCCGGAGGAACCGTTCTGCCAGAAAACTGGGTTGACACGGGGTCTGTTACCGGTCAAAGATATAGAGACGAAGTCCTTGAGCCTACCGTTCGCCTGTTTCGAAGTGCTGTCGGTCCTGGTTTTATAATCATGGATGATAACGCGCCATCAACCAAGTTCCGTTCCGGTATTGAAAACTGCTCTCCGTGAGGCTTTTAACTCTTTGAGCACACAACTCATCAATACCCTCATCGAAAGTATGGGAAATCGTTGTGCAGCATGCGTGGCTACCAGAGGTTCGCACACATCTCGTATTAAACTTCAGCATCACATTGTTTTAATCATTTTGTTTCACTAGAGTTGACACTCCTATTGTGAACCTTTTTCTTTCAACCCTTTTCTTTGGATAATAAAAGTCATTATTATCCTTGTTTTGCATTGTTTTTTCTTCTTTAACCCTATTACACCCGCATACCGAGTTTCCTTCCATTCTGATGTAGGTTTTCTGAAATATTCACATAAACAGCAATTATGCTTAACTTTTGGACATGAGTGTATATTGCACCTGATGTGTTGATGGCAGTATTAATTACTCTTATTTGATACCTCATTTAAATCAATTGATAATGAATATAAGGATGCTCATTTCTTATGAATATAAAGATGTACATTTCTTATGAAATAAGCATATGCACATTTCTTATGAAATAAGCATATGCACATTTCTTATGAAATAAGCATATGCACATTTTATTTCTTCAAATTAAATAAAAATATAAAGCAGTGCCCCATGTACTCACAGGTGTTAATTCGTATTTCTAATATTTTTATTGCAAAAAGTACAGACCTCAATCATGTCACAATCCGCTTCAAACGTCCAGTTCACTTTCATACCATTTCCTTATTCAAAGGAGGTTCGGTATTTCTGATGTGTAAACCTACTTTCGCATTGGCTTACCTATTCTTTTCTGTATTGATTTCAATCTTCCTAATTTCTCATTGTCTTCTGTGATCAGACTAAAAGAATTTTATTATATAAGCGAACCTTTTAGTGTAGTAACGGCAACAAACGGATATACTGTTTCTTGCCATTTGCCAATATACAATGTCGATTTCTGTGCACGTACATTAGTAAAATATGAGACTTTCCTGTAAAGCTAATATGTGGTAAAACGTGCTTCCTGTAAGTATTCTGTATTGAGTAACTGAAAGTAAAATTCTTGTCTTCCAGAGATTTGTTTGTTGACCCGCAAATCTCTCATATATAGATCATTAAAATTAATATTCAACTGCAAAAAATAATTAAAAATTATGGCACTGCAAAGCATTAAATTAATATTTAGAGTCAATACCTGAATTCTGCTAAACAATTATTTAGTTTGAGTCACATAATTATTTACTAACAGAATATTACCCGGCAATTGCTTTAAATGGCGCACCTACGGCAAATAGTTTACACTCAGTTTTCCTATAAATATTTTGACTTGTGCACTCTTGCATCAGGGGTGCGATAGTTCTGAATTTCACCTTCATTAACAAATGAATGGGAAATTAATTTTATACGATATCCATGACTAACTTCTAAAGCAAATACACTTCTTGAAAATTCGTTTCCCTGTCGCATGAAATAACAAAGAACTTGTTTTAAAATTGAATGTCTTCCGTTTGAGAGGCTTTTTCTGTCAATCTAAATGTAGATGGCGCTAATGTTTAGTTGTAGAACGTGCTTCCGTACTGGGTAATCGGAAGTAAAATCCTCGTCTTCCGATGGTTCGTTTCTTTGCACTGAAAATCCCTCTCATAGACAAAGCAATGGTACTCGATTAGAATTTTAAAGAAAACGTAGGTCGCTTGACAGCAATTTTTGTAAGAAAATCGTCACAAGTTTTACAGGTGCGTTGCATAAGACTCGTAAGTGAGCAACATCGACCATCTGTCGTGAAAGCATTTTTTTAAAGTCTGGTCCGGATATTTTCCAACGTTAACAATCATCCGAAACCAGTAAAGTTTCGTTTAAAAATTTCTTTAGTCCAACTGACATGCAGATTCAAATCGAATCCTTAAGGTACTTTTTTCAATTAGGTAGGTAGGTATTTTAACTAACGTCGCACTGGAGCAGCACAACGGGCTATTGGCGACGATCCGGGATCAAACACGGAAAGATCCGAGGACAACACCACATCCTTTGAACCATTTTTTTTCAATTAGGAGATTTGGTTTCTGAATGGAAATCACCTGCTCAGAATTTTTTCGTACTTGCTTGACTTTTGGATACAGTTGAATAAAACCCAATAATTTGATTTAAAACATGAAAAATAAATGTAAGTTTTAGTGATTTTAATCATCTTGTGAAGGAAACCTATATCAAAATTTAAAAGTGAATAATTGCAATGTACTATTAGCAAACAGTTTTATTCTAAAAAATTTATGGCCAAATATGGTCCTTGCGCCATAAAACTCAAAACCAACCAACCATCTAAAAGATTTATTGTACACATTTTATTTCTTTTATATGAAACGGAATTCTACAATCATATATGTTAAACCAAGGATTTTTGAGGAAAGTTGGTCGAAATACACATACCATCAAGAAATGAACTCGCATCATTAGCGATATTGGGCACAAAATAAATAATTGGTTAAAATATAACTCCTAAATAATTTATTTACTACACATAAAATAATGGAACACATAAATACAGAAGTAGCAGCTAAGCAAACAGAAATGAAACTTCGTTCATTCAAAAAATGTAGAATTCTAAATTTCGAATGATGTGTGTGAGCAAACGTTCCAGATTTCAACTTCAAATCTACTCAGAAGTAGAGTTAATTATTCCAGAAATACCCAGAATAAAATACTGATAAAAAAGAATGATTTATTTACAAACAGAACACATATTCATACCTAGAAATATTCAAATATGAACGCATTTCCTTGTCTTAACTCAATTGCATAAACTCAGAATGAATTCTAAGCGGAATTAAAAATAAAACATTGATTCTGGTATTGCCAGATGCCTAGAAGCAAAATTAAATCTTTATTGTCAACGGGATTTTCTATTATTCAATAAAGATTCGTTTCCTACAAAATGAAACTCTTAGAGTAGTTCTATAATTATTAGTAAAATTTAATCTTTAAAATAATTTCCACCACTGAAATTTACAAAATTAAATATTTTAAATTCTTTTTAAATAATATTCTAATTCGGAAATTGTTCATATTTTGGAAAGTAATAAAAAATAAGTTCAAACGAAGAATTAGAATTTAAATTCTGCAAAAATAAGTTTGTAAAAAATTGTTTCATCTAGCTAAACCTGTAAAGAAAATTCAGTTGAACTGATGTAATGTGCTGGTACAAAACCGCTCTTTTCTATGGCCAAAGTACTCACAAAGGCATTCGTTTTCCAGGATTTTTAACTCCTTTTATCATATCTAAAACTCCCAAATTCTAAAATCTAATCTCAAGGTGCATATCCTTGATATGTAAGCTACCATTGAGCACAATTTCAGGTTTCTACGTTGCGTAGTTTTCCTGTAATACGAATGACAAATACCGCACAACTTCATTTTATGAATATAGATTGATATTTAAATATTTTACGGTATTGAGCAGCAATGAAAAATGCTATCATTTCTATCGAACAATGCCTGTACCGTGCAACAAACAATTCATCCAAATGTGTTCTCACCCATGGACCTAGAAATCAAGGATCTACCGTTCAATAACAGAACTCTGTCGAATATGCTTCTAAATATAACGTTGCCGCTCGAAATAGCAGAAGGGGAGGATAGTTGTGTATATAGGACACTTGAATGAACACACGCAAAACATCATTTCGGCGTAGAAATGATTATCTTATGTTGTAAATTATTGCATTTCGTGCAGAAGAATAACGCCTCGCTCTAACGATAACGACGAAAATTCGAAAGACTATAAAAGAATGTTGACATTAGAAGGAATTTATACTAACCTTCAAGTGATATAGTGGGGGTCTCTGACTAGTTTCAGAGATACCCTGTCACAAATCAGTTTTCTCATGCCGTTTAGGGACATATTGAGTTAGAAAAGGCTTTATTTATACTGTTATCTATCCTATCTCAGTCAGTCTACCTATACAGGGTGATTCGGAACTCATGAGATAAATACCAAGGGGTGTTAGCACACACACTAAAACCACTCGTTTTTTTATGGCAATGTATGGACGCAAGTGACGCGTTTAGGCACAAACACAATAATTCTGCAAGAAATGAAATAAAAATACATACCTATCCATAGGCGATCTTGATGCGAGACCAACTGAAATTAATTATTATTTTATTTAACATTCATTAAACTGCAGATATACTTCACTTATAGTATGTATTCAGTGTTCACGTCTAATTTATATTGACAATCGTTTGTAGCCAGTACTATGTGGCTGAACAATAGAAGCGAAGACCGACTATGAGATCTGAACGATAAACATCTATAGGCGCAAGCTTCAATTTAAGAACTAAGTTTTAGGGAGACCACGAGAGCCCGAGAAGTTGTTTGGAACGACGTGTTAGATGAAATTCGATACTTTAATTCTATATGTAGTTAATTAACGTCGCATTCGGGAAGTTATGATTAAGTTCGATTGTTATGGGGACGATTCTTGTTGCAAAAGATACAAGCCACTTTTTTATGAATGTGCTGGTAATAAAATTTACCCCAATACTAAGTGACGTCAAAATTTTTATTTTATTCATAAGAATAGGTTTTCCTAATTAAATAAAAAAATTTAACGTCACAAATCGAAGTTTACTTATAATCATAAAACTCATAATTTTTTATAGTATTGACTAGCGATAAAGTAAAAAATGTTTTAAATAATGATAGAATCAGTTTAGTTGAATAAATTCGATTTAAATTCAAACAGCAATGGACAGTATAGAAAGTCGTTGAGTTCAAGATTGAGAAAAATCGCTGGTCATGATCATTGCGATGGCTGTCTCTATAGAAATTATATAAAAAAATAAACGTTCAACTGAGGGAAACTACTGCCACTGAAATTGAGCTCTATTAGAAGACTTCCAATATTGTACTAACGGGAGATAGAGTTTGCATAATCTAAATGATAATTCCTCTTTGTGTGAAGGAAAATCCTTTGATGCTCCTAATGTGTTTTTCTGTGTTGATAGAGAAAAATTAGTTGATGAATCTCTATAACAAATCAGTACACTGGTTTAGATTTAATTTCAAATGTAGCAATCATTGCTATACCTTTCACATTGAATTATCTTATACAGATGTATTTTTTAAAAATGAGTAAAAATCATCCTTGCATCTATGGGTTTAAATTACTACGCCCATTAACAACAGTAGGAATTTTTGGCTGATTTATTAACAAATTGACCATTTTGTAGTTTAGTTTGTTACTGTCAATGAAAAGTCCAACTATTATAAAATTCAACACCGTCTGAGTCTCTGCATTTGGGCGTACAGGATTCAGTAATGTGTTCGCAATCTATGGCTGCTGAAAAGTATATTTATCCAGCCCACATATTGTGTGCGCCAAATAATTCTTTCAAGAAGTGACATTCATTTACTGAATGCAATGAACCTTTAGTGGATTCGGGTGAATCATTACGTTTTAGAGTTAATACACTTTTATTTAAGAGTGTTAGTAATGTCTACATAAAATACCAAGAATAATACTTATGTCAATTCTATTAAAAGAATTCATGAATTATATTTGTTAATACTATCCTTTAATGATACTTTTCTTTTTACAGATACATTTTCTTTTTAAAGACATACATTTTCCTTTTACAGAGATGCATTTTCCTTTTAAAAAATAAATTTTCCTTCTAAAGAGATACATTTTCATATTTCTTGCTATTATAGATAGAGCTCTTTTAATGCTGGTAATATTTCTTAATAAGAGATGAGTAGGCTCATAATATAGAGCCATAAATTGTATGGACAAATAAAAAAATATAATTCGGGATATATGTCCAGTTCGATGGAAGTGGTTACAATTCTCAGCGAGTTCTCAAGGTGCTAAAACCAGAAAATACTTATCTAATTTTACTTTTTATGGGGTGCTTCATCCTTGAAAATAGTTCACACAAATGCACGTACTGTCAAAAAGTGATGACGTGAATAAGGCTTGACTGTAAAGCGGGCGATATTTTTCTCTGAGATGATATTTCTTCGAGTCATGAAAAAATATGTCACATAATAATATTAAGAGTTTACGATTTTGAGGAGGTGCATTGCTAGCTGTCTAGGGCTGCATGCGACCCTCGAGTTGGACACCCCTGTTCTAAATGCAAAATTTATTTTTGACTTCCAAAGTAAAGGTTTCAATGATCCACGATTTCATAACATTCAAAAAAGTAAAAGACAGGACAAAAAGTAATTTAGCCGAGGTACACAGCCTGACACATATCTCGATTTGTTTTGATGAAATCTAGCGCAAAGGGTGGCCGGATTTAGATTACCTTACTGACAACTAAAGAATTATCCCACACATTCTTAAACATGGTGTTCTTTAACATAATTTTATTATCATCGTGTCAACTGAAGAGATAGTAGTGACATATTAAGGATATCAATCTTGCAGATGTGCAGAGTACGATGACTTTTTTCACCTCCTCCAATAAATTACAACTAAAGTATAAAGCAAACAAACATCGTTACGAATGCTAAAAAGAAAAGAATATATGAATAGATTTTCCGATTTGTGTTTAGTTTTGTCGCAATACTGCATTTCAAGCAGTAAGGAAACAAAAATGAAAACTTTGTTTTTTTTCGGTGGATATTTCAAGTTGAGCTGAAGAAGAATTAATGTAAAAATGTAAACCAATTTTTTTTTGAAGGAAAATGTCTTAATTTTTAATGCTAATACTCCCAAATTCGTTGATATTTTATAAAATCTCTCTCTCTCTCTCTCTCTCTCTCTCTAGTCACAAAAAATTTTCTCGCAATTTCTAATTTGTTATTGTAAGTAATCAAGGACCTGGATTACTTACAATTGACCAACATAATGGTAAGCCACTTTTCAAAATTTTTCAGGCTAGCAATTTTCAAGTTTTAAGAAATTTTTAAATTAAAATATGAAAATCCACTTATGTGAAAAAGAAACGAAATGTGACTACCATCAATAGATATAAGCAATTAAGATAGTTGCAGAATAAGCAATTAAAAACTTGAATAGATGCTATTCGCGAGTCTCCTAATTATATTTAATTTCTTAAGTGTTTTTAATACATTAAAAGCAATTGAATACATTTGAATTTTGTATACCTTAGATTAGATTCCCTAACAACTTCCTAAGAAAACAGGAAAGGTATGTAATTTTTCCTTCAAATTCACATTTATTAATGTTCACACTGGAACGATTATTTTCACATTGTACACCCACAAAGCTGTTCGATTATCGGAAACGCGTATCAGTTAGTATGAATACTTTACCGCCGGTATAAATCAATCTAATGACTGCGATAGGATCATATTCTATCCATCATTAGAGACCCTGCCCTCATCTGTTATAGGTTGCTCAAAAGAAATTGTTCCCCACCAAATATAGCATGTGGGTACAAGGTTAATGGAACGTTGACAAGTTGTCCATTCCCGTATTCACGCTGTGGTCGTTGTTCTACAGCAGCTGCTACCGTTTCGAAAACTATGTTGGTAGTGGTACTAAAACGAAGTCTATGTAGCGTCTTAGGTTTTTCACACATGGAACGCGGAAGTGAGGATAGTAAATTTCCATTTCGAAAGTGAAGGGCCTTTGAATAAAATTATGATCATTGATTAGCCATTAAAATCTCTTTTCAGTAAAAATTATTAATTTTCAGAAGTTAGATAGCTTTCGTATGTTTCACTACATTTGTACCAAAACGGCCAATGTGCATTTTGCATTGTTTTTTATAATAGCTGATTTAGTAATTTTTGTTTCTTTAATTTTCAATACAACATACAAAAAATATTTTCCGGTGTATTGATTCATTTGTAATAGATTGACAGGAGGACATCGGCATTTTTTTCTGCTATAACTTTCATTATATCGAAGAAATTTATTAGCATAATTCGAAATCAGCGGTTATGAACGCACAAGTTTCAATGTCTTTTACATGTCTTACGAAAGTTGTAACTGGTAGACGTGATGTGAACACGCAGTTTAGAAAAAACTAGATAACGCTTCTGACAAGATTCCAGATGGCGATCGCCTCAATCGGCATACATTTCGATGGATGGTCCACGATGAATAGTTGTTTTGCCAATGCTGAGCAAATCACTTCCAACAACTGTCTGAAACTCTGATAACAGACACTGCTCCACTCTGATCACAGTTTTATTATCCGTTGCGGGATCAGCTTCATTTAAAAAACTGTCAGCTGTACTTACACTCCACTGCTAAATGCAACACAGGCCAATCAAATGGTCGAAATCATCCATTGCATGACCACGCATACGGAAGTACATCCGTGATCTCAATACAGCTCTCACACAATATGCAATCTATCAACTAATTTGGTAGCATCTATCGAATTCGGTCACTGCTTAATTCTGGAAGGGAAGTATTGTGGTGAACTAAGCCACCACTACAAAAATTAACTTACCAGAAGTATCTATAACAGTGTACCATAACTCCATCATTGTTGGAAGACAAAGCTGAACTATCCTTCAGTCGTCTTACAAAATAGCCTTATAAAATAGCATCAATAAAAACAATGTAGCTACAAAATTGAAATAGCTGTGTTGGTAAGATAAATTAAATTTCACTTTCAGATGGACAAAAGTTGTGAAAAACTGAAAAGTTATTATAGGAAGTTTAAGTATAAATTCAGTATTGGAAATAAAAGTATTGGAACGTTTGAGTATTGGAAATAAAGTATTAGAATGTTTGAGTTTTGGAAATAATAGTATTGGAAAGTCTGTGTATGGGAAATAAAAGTACTACGGGATCAATCCCCATGTTAAAAGTCCAACGACAACGTCTCGTCATTTTGAACCAAGGTCAGGTAGCGAGAGCAACACCTGAGATGGCACCGCACTCTCCAAGCTTCCACACCACGACAACGTCAGGACATTATGAGATCACAGCAGATTTAACGTGCTCCAGCCTCCGTGTACACGACGGTCTTTGGTTGAACGTAGTTTCGAACTTGCAACCCTAATCCGTTACTCTTACAACCGGGCTACCGCGGCCCCAAGAAAATGTTTAAAAGAATAAAAAGAGCAATGAAAATGAAAGATATTTACTGCTGTTACACGTTGTTTTAGTTTAAAAAGTCTTCTTTTTATTTCAAATACGCTTATTTTTTCCAAATATATCAACCCTATATCAAACAGCATTTGGCAAAGAATTTTGGCATTTCGAAATACTTATACAGAAAAGTGGCTGTTAGAATTCAGAAAAACCTGTTTCCACGCATTTCGACTCAGGAAGGTTGAAGGGATTTTCATAGTAAAACAATCGAAAGATTAGGGGCTGCGTAAAAGACACATATATTTCTATTTTTGTCATAGGTTGAAACACTCATGGGGGAAAACTGGACTACAAAACTGAAATTATCATAATTCTGAAATCTGTTCCGGACTGCTGATATTTTTTCTTCACAGCGGTGGTTGCCAACCCATCGTAAACAAATGACAGCTAGATAACTGAATTTGTTTCAGTAGCTTACACCTATATAAAACTTAAAACACTGGTAAAAAATTACTATGCCCCATTGTTTCATAAAATTTCGTGTAATCCAAACCCAGTAGGTTAATGAATTAATGTTTAGAATGAATGATGTATTTAAGCTTTGTCCATCCTCGCAAATGAGGTTGATAGCTTTTGTGTGATCATTTGTTTCAGAATATTTTTATGTATTGCATAAAATGTAGCTTTTAGAATTATATATATGACCTTTTTCTTACTGAAACGAAAACTGCACTTTTTATGTAATATGCTTCGACTGAGAAATTCTATTACTGCATCTTTTAAATTATATATTTTCCATACTTTTCATTTTGATCAGAGATCAAAAAGGTGTCTTGTATGAGCCTTATTTAATTTTAAAATTTTAGAGCAGTTCACATCTATTTGCATGAACATTTCTTCTGTCTCAGATTTTATGCCCTCGGTTGTGTGTTGCTTTTAAGTACCTTTAATTCTGAATACTACACATCCTCTTTTCTAAATATCCTGTAACGCTGAATTTCTGTACATCAGTTCAGTTACTTACTGGTATTATGATATTGTTTTGATTTTCTATTTTTCTGATAATTCTGATATGATAAACGGATCATATATTCTTTAAGATTCCCAAACGCACCGTTTGGAATCATTTATGGTATTACACCTTCTGTATAATTTTCTACTGAAACATCTCGTAAAAAGTTATTCGGTGAAATCAATTTACCATTTGAAAGTTGAAATAAATATTTTTTCCGAATTTCAGTTTATTTAACCATGGATGAAATATAGTAGTGAGCAATGGTAACCTTTTCATGTGCCCAGGATCATGTGACCAAAACTGGTATTAACGTTATCCTTAGACTACTCTCGTCTGAGGGTGGAAAAGAACATTCATCATCTGATTGAACCATTTAACGGGAGAAGACGATTATCTATTGATTCATCATCCAATTGGATCACGCGACATAGTAGTAGGTTTTGACGATTTAACCATTTTTGTCACCACTCCATAGAAATACGTATTCACACACTACCCTGTCATAAGATGTTATATCGCCTAACGAGGCGATAAGATACCAAATCTGCCAACCAAGTCAATTTTTCACAAAGCAGGCACGTGACTACTAGTCGACTTGTTGGTCGCACTTGTTGAAACTTCACTCAATAAGTAATACTCAGTTTATTTATGCGAAATATAACATTCGCTTACTTTTTTACGTATGAATGTGATCAACAAAATATTCAAACTTTCGCCAGCAAAATAAAGCTGCATATCGTCAACTTACAAGTGAAACTCAGTCGAGATGAGTTTTTTTAGCTTCTCTAGATAAGAATATGGTGATCTTTAAAGTGGTGAAGTCCACTAAGTCATTTGTTCTTTGCACAAAGGATCTTGAGAAACACTGAGATAAAAATTTTCTCCCTTCGTTTTCTCCTCAGTGTTTTTTGATATAGTGTTTTTCACTTGTAAGCCAACGATATTTAGTTCAAACCTAATCCTCTTTAAAGTAGACCTTTCGGAGTAGATATACTTCTCTCAGCGGTTCCACTACTGGAAGTATTTTTCAATATTTCAAGTCTATGATTTTAACAACTGCTATATTTGTCATAATTTAGAAACAGTGATATAAAAGTGTCTTTAATAGAAAGCATATAAATATAACTCTTGAAATCGCCTCGTAATACAAATACGCTACTGTTTTATTTTTTCATTGACTCTAATGTTTCATCTTATGTTAGGCGGAGCATTCCATGTTGTGGGCCTTGTGCTATTAATCCAAACTTTATACAGATGCACCGTTAAAATTTCCGTTATATATGGAGAAATACTTATACACTGCGCCTAAAAGTATAAAATCTGGAAAAAATATATTTTCTCTCTAAAATAAAATTATTAGACATCCTCAAGAATTAGCAATCCAATTAACATCGTTAAAATAACTAATCCATGTGGCTAAAATGCTTTTATTTACAACTTTCACCAGAAATGTCTATAATGTAAGAATTTTCAGTTTCTTAAATACCTAACGCGTATTAATTCTAATCCTTTTCGCTTTTTACAGTCCCAAAATCATGAAGTACCAGACTGGAATCTTTATACATATCTTCATTCTGCTGACAAGTTTCTCGATCGTAGCCAGAACAGAATTCTTCACGTCCATTTCTGATCTGGAGACATTACTCCATACAGAGGGAGAACTCGCTAAAACATTAGACAAGTATGTCGAGGCAGAAGAGAAAAGACTGGAGCAAGTCAGACGGTAAGAAACATGACTTTTCTGACCTCAATTTCTAAATCAATCGTAATTTGTATTACATCCTTATTTGCGTGAAAAGTGTTTGCGGCAGACGAACTCACGCTTTTAACCCTTCTGGTGGTTGGCTCGACGTAATCTCTTCATTAGCGAAACTGGCCAGATCTTAATAGACGAGATATCTCGTCCACCAAGACCTAGTAGTCTCTAATCAAAGAAAACTGATCAGATCTTCATCTCGTCATCACCAAAAATTCGCCAATATCTTGATAACAAGACATCTAGTCACCAAGATATTGGTAAATTGGTCATATCTTGATGGATGCAAATTAGCAAAATTGGTCAGATCTTGATAGACATCTTGTCCACCAAGACCTAGTCGTCTCTAATCAAAGAAAACTGAACAGATCTTCATCTCGTCATCACCAAAAATTCGCCAATATTTTGATAACAAGACATCTAGTCACCAAGATATTGGCAAATTGGTCATATCTTGATGGATGTAAATTGGCAAAATTGGTCAGATCTTGATAGACGAGATATTTCATAGAAACTACTTGGAGGGATAATAAATGTTGGCAGACGTCTATATTTGGCTTTGATGACATTAGCTCACGGGCTCTCTACACTCGATAAGTGCGCATGCCTGTTACACGAAGATTCATACCGTTTTATCGTATTCGTACAGCAGATTGAAAATGAAGTGAGTAGTTTCGTATTTTTCCCAACTCACGTGATCCAATCTTAAATGTAAGATCAACGTCCTAGTAATAACATCCACGCGCGAAAATACTTTTAGCAGCTGAATTCGACCAAACAATTAGTGCTCCACCCGCTTTTGGAATTTAATGTCATTTCCAGTTATATGCCTTTCTTACATGAATCATACTTAACACCAATCACGTTAAATATATAGAAAAAACATGGCAGGTCAGAGTAGATCAAAGTTATCCAGGTAGCCAAATCATGGAAACTACTAAAAAAAGGACACCAAGACATTAGAGTATCTTAAACTCACAAACCGTGTTATTTCCAATGGAAGTTTTGACATATTTAAACACCAGCAATTTATTTTTCATTTTTTAAAACTTCCAACAAAAAGGGAAAATATTGATTTTTTACACCGGGTTGATTCAAATAGCGTTCCATTGAGTTCATTTTTAGGGGTGCACATTTTAGTGAGAAAAATCATTTGAAAGACACTAGTTGTGCGTTACACCAGTCGTATCAAATCTACGAACATAGCTTGTCAAATATATGGTCAAAATTATCCTTAATTTAAAATTACATTAATTATTAAAAAATATCGAATTGACTGATCAAAACATCACAAACAAGGTTATTCAATCAAAATTTTAAAGAGTACGTATTTACAATTTATTTTCCTGTTTTTTAATTTTTCTACCAAACGTATAGAAGATCAAAACTTTTACGTCTAGCTGGTTTAAACAATACACAGTTTAACCCATTTTTCTAAGATGCTAGAAAAATAAATTTGAAAGCAACTGAGAGGGGAATTACCAGTTTTTAAAGAATGAACAATAGAATTTCTCAATACTGTTAGCGTTTGTTTCTTATATGTGTGTTCATTCAGTTTATATATTAACAGAATTTATTTCAAACTGTTTTAAAAATTGAAAATTGATTTGACTTTGTTGACTTTATACCTGAGACTTTATGTGAGGATTGCATTAAAAATTAAAAATATGAGACGAATTTGGTTCTTTCATCTTAATACGATATTTAAAGAACAATTCAGTATTTGCAACAAAAATCTCTAACTTTCCAAATCCTTACAGCAATAATGCTGTCACCATCACGAAAATTGAATTGACCCTTTTTATAAATACAGAAACGAAAATGGCAAAATAAGTCAATACTCCAGTGTTGTTATTAAGTACTAATACATCGGTACAAGCCATAAAATCATTCTAAGTGAAAGAGCGAACTGATCACAAAGTGTCTTCGGAAATTAAAAAAATAATTCCAATATCAAAGTTTGATAAAAAGTTTCACCCTCCAAGATAAACACTTTTACAGTGGATCTTAACCTCTTCTGTGAGGAGTTATGTCATGGCATTTTATGATGATTCCGGTTTGTTTTACAATCGACCTGGCACCGCGATTCAATCTGGGCTGGATAGTTCAGCATTTCAATGTAATCTAGGTCGACCTAGATTGTATTGAATTCCTTAGAAAATATATCTTTTCAATTTAGGATATTGTGATGATTTCACCATTATTCAACTTTCATAACATGTAGGATTCAACACATATTCTTAAAGAAATCGATACTAGCCAGCTGTATTTTCCCTTCAAGACAACTTTATTTGTTGTATGTTTTTTCTTAAATGAAGAGGGGTATCACATAAGCGACTGGTTTCATTTCGTAGTAGTTATTTCTTGATTTATAAAGAGGTCGAGAAATTTTACCTGAAATATCAGATTATAAGTGTTAAATAATGATCACAATTTATTTTTCAGTTAGTAAGCATACTTGGATTTCTAAGTTATGAATGTACTCATTTAGTTTTAAAACTTCCCTAGTGATCTCTCTCTCTCTCTCTCTCTTTATATATATTATGAGTTTATAATCGGTTATTTTGGCATCTATAAATTTAAAAAAATCACGATCATTCATTTATTAAGAAAGTACCGAATGGTTGGTATTAACTAAGAGTAATGATTTTCTGTCTTTCAAAATTTTGTACCTGCGAGGTGTAGGCTGTTCGATTTCTGTCAAGTTCGTTTCCTCCCTGGGTGTATTTCTTTCTTATGTGTCAGTAACAGCTTTCTTTGTGTGTGTCCATTACTTGATATAGTATGTGTTGTGTCTGGCGCAGCATGGCCAAATATATGGCCCTTGTGTCATAAAAAATCCAACCTAGTCATCAAAGTTTTTGTGCGCCTCCTTAATTTTATGAGATTAAATAAAATATCTGGTCAGTTCACAAAACTAGATTTATCTATTCACCAAATTTTTCAGAGTTCATAAATTTTATATTTCGTTCATTTGTAAACATCGCAATGTTCTTTAAAATATAATAGACAACCCTACTTGTTCCTAAATAATATGGAATAGATACATAATACCTAGCCAACTTCCAGTTTTTTTTCTAAATACACACGGAAATAAACATAAATTCAATTTTTTCGAGACAAAAATGGGCGTATAGTACCACACTTTCCCATCTGTTTATAGAATTGTATCGACGGGTCATATAAGTTTTTATATCGCTATTCCTTTAGAACAACGACGCTAAGAGGAATTCAGCGATTTATTCAGAAAAAGAAAAAGCTAAGATACCGTTCATGATTAATATAATTTACAGAAATGTAAAAAGCCTTTATGGTATTGACAGTGGAGTTAAATAGTGGCACATTTTTATAACTTTTAAGTGATGCCACTCATGAAGGTTTATTTTGAATACTCAGCACAGTTTGTAGTTGCGTTGTTGTTCTGAAGGAGGAATGTAGAACATTCAACACAAAGTCGCCACGAAACATTTTATTAAGTTAATTTATATTATTTTACAAAATATTTATTGATATTTTTATTCATTTGGTTATTTACATCATGAAACGGACAGAGATCTTTTAACAATAACACAAATACACTTACGTCGTAGTTCCAGCCAAATTTAACTGCTTCTTATACAATGGTTCGAAACAGCACTTGAGTCGATGTTGCACCAAAAAGCTAACCTTCCGCAATAAAACCTGAGCCACAACTAATAATTACGTCGTTCTTCTTCAACAGGATGATGAGAAAGAGTTTAAATTTGAATTACGACATAATGCTCATGGTCATATTTGGTCATGATGCGCCAGACACAAAGTATACAATATCAAGTAATAGACACACACAATGAAAGTTTTACTGACATAGAAGAGAGAAGTACACTCAGGGAGGAATGGACTTGACAAGAATCAAACCTGCGCCGCCTACAACTCGCAGATTGCTAACGCTTATCCCATTGGAAAGATGAATCATGATAAAGACAAGTAGGGGATTCAGTTCAAAATACTGGCATTTTGTACTTGCGTCATTGTTCTTCCGAAACAGTGATATGATATTTTAAGTGTATAGATGAAAAATGTTTTTAATTTGCTCTTGGTGTTCAACACAGGCTGAGCAGAGAGTATGACAAGATGTACAAATCTGCAATCGGCAATGCGGAGACATTCCTGTCGAACCCCGTGCATGCATACTTGCTGGTGAAACATCTCACTGCAGATTGGAAAACAGCAGGCCAACTGATTGACGAAACTCATAGCAAAGGTATATTTCTCCTACTTACAGATAAGGAACAGCCGTTTCTCAGTGGGTTTGCCCACTGTGCTAGCAACCATAGATGTGAATTATAAAATTTGTTGGGTGATAAATGTCTTCGAAACAATCTAAAACATTTTGGTCACAGCTCCGACGCATGAGCGAAAAGTCAAACACAAAACCAGTTTCAATTAAAATTAAATTTAGAAGGTGGACTTGTATCGGACATGTCCGACTATCGGTTTTGCTCATGCCCACTAACAAACTTACAATAACTCTAACTTGGCCGCTGAATTCAAGCCGTCTTTCTTACCTCCGTGCTTGCGGATTGGTAGAGCGAAAGATAAATAAGTCTGTCTGCGACCATCAAAAGCTTAAGGCCATGGACAAAGCATGGAGCAAGCTTTTGTCTGGCCCTGTTCCACCTAATTTGCCACGACATATTGCTACGGCAAATTTTCGAATTTTAACTGGACATGACATTTTATGAGGACTCTTACACCGTACTGGTGTACATGCTTCTCCTGACTCCCCTTTTGTTCAACGGGGAGCTTTATGGATTTTAGTCATCTTTTATCTTTCACTTTTTTATCTGACGCTCACATCTTAATTGACGACCTTTTTAGCCGGGCTAATTTGAACTTGGCTGCCTTAGGAAGTTATGGTCCCTGGACTTTTCCTGACGTAGGAAAAAAAACTTGGCCCCAGATGAAAGGAGGTCTAGAGCTTGATCTGCCTCTCGATCCGCGTTAGTTATGTAGTTCATCAGTTCTTTTACTGAATTATCAAAATGTCGACTCGTTCCTGTCAATCTAACAGAGCGTAATTTTTTTTTCTGCGCAGATGTGCATGGTATGAAATGAGTTACTTTGACAACGTACTCTCGTTCTTTTAAGACAGTACTTGTCTGTTTTTGTTTGCTGTTATGGTATAAAAAATATGATTTATTAACTTTGGAATTTGTTCATGTTATTTCATCTTCAAATATCCGTGTCTCTCTAGGAAGCTTTCTCGAATCACTTTCACAGTACGAGGTAGTCTGATAGTTTTGTAGTGCTGTGCCGTACGGTAATGGCTGCTGTTATTGCGATGAATTAAAATCTTTCTGATCTAAAGTGACTTCCGAGACTTGAGGCACAAAACCATATTGGTGGATCCATCAAGCTATAGTTATTAACATGGAGGAGAATGGTCGTGGAAGAGAGGGAATAAGACTGGAGGAGCAGAACTGGGACAAGCCAAAGATGCGGATCTAGACAGTAAAAATGGAGGGCAAGACTGAAGTGCCTACTTGGCATGCAGAGAATGATGACGATAACATAGGATTGCGAATGAATTTTTATTCAACTTACAATTACATTAAGTGTATTAGAAAATGATTAAAGAATTTCGTTCATATGCAACTAATTGGTAGTTATAACTCACATAGCAGTTCTGTCCCATCACACATCTGAATTAAATTAGTAAAGTTCAGGCAGATGGTGAGAAGGTTGAAGAATTTCACATGGGTTATCTTACATGCATTTCATATCTAATTTATATTTCATGATTCTTGTGACCAAAAATTTTACGAGTCAGTAGAATACTTTCATTTGGAAGTGCAATGAAGAAATTATTCCATAGAAGCAGAATTCAATCATATCACATACTTTATTTTAACATCTACTAAGTATTCAATGTTTTTTATTTATCTAATTCTAAATCTTCAATCTGCTGATATTTAATATTCGTATAGTTTTGTTTTATCTCTAATCACTTTCAAATCGTCACTTTACGTACCATCACTTTAGTACATAAAAAATGTTCAAGATGCATTTAAATTATCTTGCTTTTTAAAATACGACACTTTCGGTAGCACACATCTTTTGGCACAAATGAATTGAAACTGCAAAATAAATTTTATTTATGTTAATTGAAATTTTCATTTTTATATTGATGTATTTTGCAGTCGTTTTCGAGAACATCACCTACCAAGATTTGAAATTCCCTGGTGACGAAGACTTGAGTGGAGCTGCTACTGCTCTGATCAGGTTACAAGAGACGTATCTGCTAAATACCACGAAACTCGCCAGTGGGGAGATTGAGGGAGCCAACAAATCTTTGGAGTTATCAGGTATGAATGGTTGTTTTATTGTCTGTTGTACGAAACAACCACAATACACACAAACACAAGCTCATCCGCAAACACACGAACAAGCAAGCAAACTCATAGAACAGATGCATTTCAAACCATAACAGGCGCAAACACAGACAAACACGTACAAAAAAGTTCGCATTGTTTAAGATACAAAATATATTGATTGATCCCGGACCGTTGCCAATAGCCCGTTGTCTTGCTCCAGTGCGACGTTAATTAACTACCTACCAACTACGTACCTCAGATGTAGCTCAGATATACCAACTACCTACCTTTCCCTTCGGGATTGATCCTGGACCGTCGCCAATAGCCCTTGTGTTGCTCCAGTATGACGTTAATTCCTTCTTGAAAACCACCTTTACTACACAAATTCTTAACCCTCCAGCCCTCAAAAGCGCATCTCCTTTAGTACAGGCTTCACGGACCCGAGGTACTCTACTGATCTTTTATTTTCCCATGGGGCTTACTGCCTTTAGTAGACGCGGGGGTCGTACTCCTGGGATTCCCAAGCTATCTTTTTCTGCTTTCATTCCATTACTCCATTCCCCAATCCCTCTTTTTTTCACCTTTTGCGACATGTTTTACTTGACGTCGTCTTGTGCTTGGCGCAGATTGGCCAAATATGGCTCTTGCGCCATGAAATCTACAACAACCAATATTAACCCTCCGTGTTTAGCCAAGTTATCTGGTCCAAGATCTGGTCAAATTATACTAAGGACGAGGCATCTCGTTGAGACAAAACTGCCCTGTTATTCCAATGGGCAGTGAAGATTCAGGTAGGAAAAGAAACTTCGCCCTTGCCCAGAACTTGTGACAGTTTGGATCAGGTTCGTGCACAAGATGTTGGCCACTACAGAGCAGTTGTTGACGCGAAGATAAGCTATCAGGAGGGTTAATGGTGGGTGTCTGAGAATCGGGAAATCTGAGCTACAGAAAATGCAAAAGAGCCGACAGAAATTGAAGCGGTAGTACTCGGTTCTAGAGTTAAATAGTAAGCAAAAAGGTTTGAAAAAACCCCAGCACTTGCATTTCTCTGTTGTGTATCCACAGTCAATATCCATCTGTAATTACATGTAGCCAATGTAATTCCTGATATCTAAAGTAAATTGTTTCCAAGACAATCGATTTTAACTCTGCATCATTTGTAATTCGTTTCTTCACTACTTCAATTAGATTAACTCTAGCCACAGAACAACCAGCAATCATAGCATTAATTTCTGTAGGTATAGATTCAGGACTGTGATGTGTAACGTAGAGCGTTGGTGTGATCAAACGATTCATTTGTCACAAGCAATTTACAAAATATGAAATTTAGGTCACGGAAAATTGCACTGATGACTTCTCCAATACATAATTTCCCCCATCACATAAAAGTGACTTCTCCTGAGATTGAACGTTAGATAGTTTTGACAAGTCTTTATACGATGTATTATTTTAGTAGTTTGCGTCTTGTAATTCATGTATCTATGTTTTCATACTTTTAACCTTTTTCATCAGCTAATGACTGCTATGAGCTGGGTTTCCAAGCCTTCATAGATGAAGACTACCAGTACTGCGCTGTCTGGATGGAGGAAGCCATGACACGCCTAGAAGAGGAAGATGTCCCAACAGTCAGAAAAGTTCCAATACTAGAGCATTTGGCGTATGCCTATTATATGGTTTGTATTGATTTCATATTTTGTTGATAAACATAAACAACTTTCACGTCTTTGGTATCGCGGTCATCGAGTGGCGTAACCAGAGAAATGTTTGAAATGACCCTTTCAAATAATTTTCGTAAGGGTACTCCTTACTTAACGACCTTCTTGTTTAATCCTCCAAGTGGTTTCTACGAGATATCTCCTTCATCAAGATTTGGTCAAGTTTGTAAATGAAAATATATCTCGTCCATTAAAGATCTGATCAGCTTTATTGATGACGAGATGGATCGTCGAGACAAAACTGCCCTATTACTTCAAGGGAGATAAAGATCAAAATAGGAAAGGGTTTTGTATCCACTACAAGGCGCATGGCCAAATATGGCCCTTGCGCCATAAAACCCTCAAACCAACCAATACAAGGCAGGTTTCGACACGAAGAAAAGCACCAAGAGGGTAAACGACCGCTCGAATTTACTACCAGCTCTTTATTGAGGAGAATCCTCTTCCTCAGTTGTACCACACACACCTGGAAAACAAGAGCCAGTGGTCAATGCCGACTTCAGTTACAATGTAATCAAATGGAGGATTTCACACATAGCTCGATCAGGCAAGTTTGCCTGTCCTTTCGCCGACATCGGGAATTGCAGCCGGCATTGAACTGGATGACAGGAGTGTTCTCATTTCATGTTCTTTTGGTGATCGGAGCGCCTTGCTTACCCTGTACCTGTCATTTCCCCAAAGCTTATTCAACGGTGCTAAAGTTCTGTATGGTCCCCTAAGCCAAACTAGTTCCATAGACCTTTTCTTTATACAGAATAAATGAAAACGATTAAACTGCTAGCTTATCTACCAGTTCGCTTAATGACCTAGTCGTGAGAAGGGAGCTTGGTCGTAATGAGAAGTGCCTGCACTGAAATCAACCGAAATGTCATTCTTTTCAACCCTTCTGATGGCTTATCTTTGCGTCGAAAACTGCTGTGTAGTTCCAGCCTCTGGTGTAAAAATCTGCTCCAAACTGTCACCAGTTCTGGGCTACATACAACTTGTTTTCCTACTTGTACCTTCATTCCCCTTGGAGTAATATGGAAGTTTCCTCTCAACGAGGTACTTCGCCCTTAGCAAAATTAGCAGATCTTGGACGAGTTATCTCATTTAAACTCTTGAAGGGTTAAGCCCTTACTTTAAAATTCGTATAGTGAGCAAATATCACCCATTCAAAGAACATAATACCCTCTTTAAAATTTGATAAGATCAGGATCTTTTTATGCAAAAAATTGAGTTTCTAAATCTGGGCTCCTCCGAAATAAAAACCTGGCTGCTCTACTGTAATCATAACATTTTAATTTATCCACTGTTTCCTAATATTAGTCTATTTCGACAAAGGACTTCCATCGTTCACGGTTTATATAAATTTATGATATCAAATGAATGTCTCAGTGAGTTTGTCTCACTGATCCACTGCTCCCGTTGTGTTGCTCCAGTGTGACATTAATTAAAATACCATACCTTTCCCTTGGGAAAATTACTTACCACTAGGAGTTTCAACCTGAGGGCGAAATATAGATTTTCCCAAGTCGAAGATAGTAAGAGAAAGAGAACACTAGTTGAGAAGAGGCATTTCGCCCCAGACTCCCCAAGATCTGTGACAATTGCCCATTTCAGACTTAAAGGTCATGATTGAGTGAAGACTGAATTGGGCAAATAAACAATATTTTTTATATTCATCAACCCATTTCACTCCTGCCGTCTTTACCGTCAAGACTGTATGATGTTACCCGTCATCCATCATTGGAGGGGCACGAATAGACAGTTATTAATGTGATTGAAATCGTTACATCATACAATCATTGCCAAAATTTATCATACGTCACATTTTAACTTCTTGTCCCCGTCTTAAGCGTTTTTACCATCGATTTTTTAGCAGCAGCATTTTGACTTTTTGGATCACCCTTCGTACTCATCGCTTTTTATCTTTTCACGTGTCACTTGTTAAACTACATCTCATGAAATTTTTAATTGATGGTGCCCCCATCTTAATTCTTATTTTTGTTGACAATTTTTCACATTGTCTAGTGTTCAAATCCTGTATCCTTTGTGATTTGATTTTAAATTTAGGATAATCCAGTTGGGCTTTATGTATTTTCATACTCACCCCATGCAGAGTTTTAGCATACACATTTTACAATTTTGTAGAATTTTTAAATTTTTAGTTTTTTTTAATTCATACT
Organism: Meta bourneti; assembly: GCA_933210815.1. Lineage (NCBI taxonomy): Eukaryota > Metazoa > Arthropoda > Arachnida > Araneae > Tetragnathidae > Meta > Meta bourneti. Next base: position 72,206,350 of record OW119928.1, read on the forward strand.
GTGTTTGGCGCAGCTTGCACCTTTGAATCTTTAAAATCCAATCAACCAACCAAAAACGGATCACGACTGTTTGATTCTCTCTTTCGGACTGGCTTGATCGATACTCCCTTCTATTTCTTACGCGTCTCCAGACAAGTGTTTTCTACGTTGATCATTTGGACGAGTGTACTGTACTTATGATTAACGAGCTAGTATCCGTGAGCTAATGGTATCAGCCAAAACCTCTGCATTTGACAATTTTGTAACTCGAATTTTTTGTAAAACTAAATGTAGGTGTGGTAGTGTTTCTGGGGCAAAACGTGTTTCCGAACGTCATGTCACTTCTTGTTTTTCGAATGCAATTAAGGCAAGTCATCAATAAATATTCCAAAGAATGAATCCCAAATCGATATATCGATTATATTCCCATCTTATTTTCACATAATTAATTTTTTAGCCTTTAAAATTTGTTTTTCCAAGGGTGACCTACCTGTTTTTATGAATTTCATCTTTTATCCTTCACCGTTTTATTTCTTAAAGTACATCATTTCTCTCTCACACTCTCTTTCTGTATTACATCATCGTTTTTAACTAGATTTTACCGCTTTATATTGATGACATATTTTAATAAATTTCATTTTGGCTTTCGATTAACATATTATTTTTCCCTCTATGTTGTGTACTTGCGTTTTGTTCTACATTTTAATGCTGGTTTGCTTGTTTATTTCAAGTTTTAAAATCTATTTTTGAATTTTATTTGGACTTAAGTTTGGCGCACCTTGTCCATGTTGGACCTCTACGTCATTAAACTTAAATATCAACCAACCAGAATGATATAATAGTTAATTGGTCAACGCCAATTAGGTAAAACTCCAAACGTAGCCAAAACCACGATAAACTATTTTTTAAGATAATCCCGATATGTATCATATTAGAGCATTTGCGTAACGGAAGTAAAATCTTCGCATTCAGCCTGATCTGTTAGCTTACGCCGAAAATCTATCTCGTAGACTTTGCTCACATCTTTATTAAAAGTGTGTAGCATATTTCATGTTTTTATTTCCATTAATTATATGATTGTTTGAATTTAGTAGCATCGTTTACTGGTTGAAAGCCGGAAACCTTTGTTTTGATTTTCTCACTTATCTTTAGAAAGAGCGGTGTGGTACCAGAAGATAATTTTGACTTTTAAATAATTGATTTTGATTTTGTTTTTCCAGATTGGAAAGGCCAAGGAAGCCATTGCATTCACGGAAGAAATAATACAAGAAGGTAAGTATAAGAGTGTATTATTCATTCATTGCATTGTAACGTAGTCATATATTCATTTCGGAGGGATCAAGAACAGAATTTTTATGCCACAAAAAATCTGGACCTTTTATACAGGTTGCTACAAATGAAATACATCGGGTTTTGAAGTCCGGAAATATCCAAGCTATGAATCGCAATCGTCCGTGACAATCACATAACTGAAGAGAATATCTCATTTTAAAATTCTCCGTGCATACTGCCTTTTGACACACCAGATGGCAGCATGAGCTATATTTACAAATTGGCTACTGTGCAGCATAAAACGTTTTGATTACGGAAAATATATAATCTTGCAAAATGTTGATATGGCTAATACGTGAGATGGAACAATCTGAAATCCTTTTGATCCTCTTGAATATTTTTTTCAATATAGCACATATTTCTGTGGTTTATCACAATGTTGCCCGATGCCTTTCATATGTAGATATGCTATTATGTGAGGTGGAACAATCCTAAATCCTTTTGATATACTTTCTTGACTACTTTTTTCAATGTAGCACATATTCTGTGACTTATCAGTTTGCTACTTCGCGATATGTAGCAATCCGAAATCCTTTTAATCCTCTTGAATATTTAATTTCATTTTCATTGCGGAACGTATTTCTGTGGCTTATCATAAAGTCCGAGGCCCTTTATATGCTCACGTTGGCGTGGTGTGGAAGTTTGGAGAGTGGGGTGCCAGCTCAGGTGTTGCCTCGTCATCTGACCGTGGTTCAAAATTACGTGGTGTTGTCCTCGGATCTTTCCCTTTGGGATTGATCCCGGACCGTCACCAATAGCCCATTGTGTAGCTCCAGTGTGACGTTAATTGAAATACCCCCCCAAATACCACCCTTTATATGTAGACACGCTAATATGTGAGAAATGGTTATGTCAGTAAGAAAATTAAGAAAAGTAGTGCTTACCAAGTCTCTTGGGCCCTCATCAGACCCCCCTCGGGGTACACCACTGATTGTGTAAACCATACATAAATTCAAATGACTTCGACTTTCTAATAACTACTATATTTCAAAGATCCGACCTACCTGCCGGCATATGGTAACCTTGTATTCTACCAAGATAACCTAAACGATTTGGCTGCAGGGAAGAAGGCCAACATAGGAGAATTTACGGAAACACAGACTTTGAGGTACATGAAGAAAACCTTTGTGGAAGGCTATGGTGACTATGAGAAACTGTGCAGAGGAGAGCAAGTCCAGGTACAATTTAATTGTTTTTTATTTCATACTTCATGCATATTTAACAATTTATTTCCAACTTCAAGAGTAATGGAAATAATATAAGAGACATTTTCGTCGAGCTAAATGAAGGTGGCGGTAGTATTTTTGAGGTGGAACGTGTTTTCGGTATGTATTCCGAATGTAGGTAACAGTGATCCTCAAACAACTTTGACATAGTGCTCAATTCAACTTTTCGAGAGTTGAAACATACTTTCAGACACGATATTTTAACAACCTTCAACAGCAATTATTAAACATGGAGATACTACCCTCTTTACTACTATGGCAGCGTATTTGTGCGTCTAATTGCCTAATTTCGGTGTGTATCTTATTTAAATTTGAGTTTTTAGTTTGGTTTCGTTTGTCGCTCTAGGGTCATTTTTGCTACACTATTTAAATCAGTTTCAAGGTTGGTAGCATTTTTAGAATAATTGTTTCCCGTTTAATCAAATGTCTTTGGCTATGAGAGACATTTTCTGTTAAACTAAATATGTGTGGCGGTAGTGTTTCTGCGACGATACGTGTGTACTGCACGAATTTCGCGACGTGACGTCACTTGACTTGTTTTTTTTAATACAATTTCAGCATTTCGCCAATAAAAATTCCAAAGAATGTATTCCGAACTTATGTATGACAGTTGATGAGCCAATGTAAAGTAGATTAAACGCCCAAAATGATGATAAACTACATTTTAACCCCGCTATGTATCATGCGAGAGCTTTTGGGTAGCGGAAGTAAAATTTTCACTTTCCGTCTGGTTTGTTAACTCTAAAAATCCCTCTCACCGAGACGCTGATTGAATTACATAATAAATCAATGTAATGGATTGTTCATAGTTAACTTTTAATTATCAAATGGTATTTCTAAGTTTGCAATCAATTTCGATGTTTACGTGCCACCTTCATAATTTTTTAAATTGTCACTCCCCTCTCAGCCAATCAGAAAACAGAACTGCTATTTTCGTGCTTTTTGATTAATTATTAAATAATTAATGAAAGAATGAATTATTGTTTTTCAGCTTTGAATTCTTTAATTTAGGTGAATCCAACAATAACTTAGTTTGTTTTTAAGAGATAATATTGTAATGTAGTCGTCCCTGTAGTGTCATGATGAGTAAGATTTTATTGGCCGGGCATTAGAAAAAATTATTGTTAAGTTAATAATGTAATAATTTATTTCTCAGATTTAATGTGTTCTGTTTCTTTCTCGTTTTAGAGTGTAAAAAAGGCAAGCAAACTTCATTGCCGTTACAATTCACGCAATAGCAGCTATCTCCTTCTTCAGCCTGTCAAGGAAGAAGAATTGAGCTTAGACCCCAAAATAGTCATATTCCATGACGTGATATCCGACAAAGACACGGAAACTCTAAAACGCTTATCTCAACCAAAGGTTTGCATCTTTAATCATTACTCAGATCTCTAGACTGATCTTTTATCTTTTGCAAAAGTAAAAATCTAAATATCAAGTAAGTCAAGTATGACTGCTAGCTCGCTAATAGCAAACAAAACTGGCCATTTAGTAAAGGCAATCATATCTCAGGTGTTGAAACTGATTCTAATCAAAATAAGCTTTTTCTCTCAAATGTGTTTGACTATATGACAGAGAAAATGTTGAAAAAATTCAAGTTACTGGTTAAAAGGAAAACAATTTGACAATAATTGGTAAATGAGATAAAATTAGGAAATGGGATGAAGTTAGGAAGGATAATTGATGCAATTTAGAAGCTAATTCCAGTTTCAGGAGCTAGCATGGGGAATACAAACCAAATCTGGAGTCAGGAAGAAAGGATATCCGCATTAGTTTATTGAGAGTTCTCCCTTTATATAGAAAGAAATTACAGGTTTAAAATTTTAAAAAATTCATCGACTGGGAAAGAAGTTTTAAACGGCATGGGGTTTTTTGTGTTGTTGGTGTTGGAATAAATAAAAACAATTTAGAAGATATACCAGTTGTGGATATAAAGATAAGTGGGGTTCGATCGGAGTTCTTTGGCGTTGTAAGCCGCGACGTTAGCGACTCAGCCGTGTGGTACTTCGGGTGTGCAAGACAAAAAAAATTTCAGATGACAAAAACAAGAAAAACTTCACAACCAATTAGATTTACTCATTTGTTCCGTTGGGAGGTAGGTAGGTAATAAAATTAACTTCACACTGGAGCAACACAAAGAGCTATTGGCGACGATCTTGGATGAATCTCGAAGGGAAAGATTCATAAGCTAGGTTAGCATGGAGACTATAAATGTCAAATCAGAAGTCAGGATAGAAGAAAGGATATCCGCATTCGTTTATTAAGTAAATGATTTATCTTTAAAAGGATAGGAATTACAGGCTTAAAATAAAAAAACAATTCATCACATCCCCTTCCAACCAATCAGATTCAATCACAGTTTAGAAACACAATAGCAGTTTAGAATCACAGCTAGTCTAGCAGCCGTTACATTTAGAATTGTTACTGTGAAAACACAATTAGTGCAATTTGCTAACAGATTTGCTTATAGTTATTTATTTTTTGTAGTGGTGACTACGAAACCACAGAGCTAGTGTTCGACCCATGATTGTAAACTAATTTCTTAAAACTAATAAGTATTACATTTAAAAGTATTCAGGTCATGTGTTTAAGTATGATTAGCATTCTTACCCTAATTTCTCTCAAATGCCTTGTGGTTTTATATATTTACTAATTGAATATTTTACTTTTCAGCTTGAAAGAGCAACTGTTTCCAATTCCGAAACTGGAGATTTGGAAACTGCTAATTACCGAGTCAGCAAAAGGTATGCACATGTTTTTTTAAAACAATTTATGCATTTGAAAGGTTTTGGGCAACATAATGATAAACCACAGAAATAATCCGTAATGAAGAAATTAAAACAAAGTTTTCAAGAAGATCGAAACAATTTCTAATTGTTTAAATAAGTACGGGGGCAATACTTGAAAATTTAACATAACATGATCTCTTGAATAGTGGACGAACCATTATAATTTTGGAATTTTTTTAAACTTGAAAATTGCTATCCTTAAAAATTTGAAAAGTGGATCATCAATAACATTATTTAGCCAAGTTAATTTGTTTTCGGATGTTGAGTAAGGTGGAATGCTTTTGCGAGTCTACAGGCGAACACTTAGTGATCTGCATTGCCCACCGCAGATAATCAATAATGTGTCCTACATTGGGATTCATGCTTTTTCAAACAACCACCTGACAGATGTTCAAACCGAGCTACCGGAAGAAATAGCATGAGGCTGCACGCACATACTCCGTCTATTTCATTAGAAGGTCAATGGTATTCCAGACGTGACATCACATTTCTACATTTTTTAAATTCCTTTGTCTTTACATGAGGCAAAGGTAAAATCACGTTGAATTTTGCCTTTTATATCCAGTAATGACATCAGACCTTACAAAAATTGCGTCGCTGACTGTTAGATTTCTCTACGAGAGGCTTTTCCTGCCAAGATTAATGTAGGTGGAGGCAGTATTTGTGCGTATATAGGTCCTGTACGTATTCTGGATGTGACATGGTTTGATGTTGTTTGTGACATGTTGGCATGTTTTTCGAATATGATCACAGCATGTCACCAACAAAAATTCCACAAAGAATATATTCCGAATTGATGGGTGATGGTTAATTGGTCCACGCCCATTGGATTAAACGCCAAACATCTCCAAAATGGCGATAAACTGCATTTTAATGAAACCCCGATCTGTATCATGCGAGAGTTCTTGGATAACAGGAAGTAAAATCTCAGTTTTTCATTTTTTTAACTATTTGCACTGAAAATCCCTCTCATAAAGATTACTTTTGTGTTTCTCTTAGCGCCTGGTTGATGGATGATGAGCATCCAGTAGTTGATGCGATTGCCAAAAAGATTCAAGAAGTTACAGGTCTCGCTACACATTCTGCGGAAGAACTGCATGTGATAAACTACGGAATAGGAGGGCATTATGAGCCGCATTATGATTTCAGAAGGGCAAGTAAACTCTTCCTTATATATCTCCAATAATAGAGGAAATATACAAGTAGAGCGAGCAATGGTCTCCTATTTATGTGCCCAGGATAATGTGACCAAAACTAGTAGTAATGTAATTCTTCGACTATACTTTCATCTGCCGAATGGAAAAGAACGTCCATCATCTGATTGGTCCACGTAATGGGAGTAGACGCTCATCCATTGATTCATCATCTGATTGGTCGGACTACATAGTAGACTTTGGCGACCAAGTCAATTTTTCACAGAGCAGTCTAGTGATTGCTAATCGACATGTTGGTCACACTTTTTGAAGTTCCTCTCGATAGGAATGCGCAGTCTACTTATATTTCGTCTATGGTCTAATCGCACTACTGCAGCGTGCCACTCCAATCGCTTTCCAATTTACATAGGTTGTTTCTTTCACAATCTCGCCTTTATGGTATATTTTATATATCGTATGTGATAAACACTCTAATCTATGATTATTAAATTTAAAAACTTGCAAAATGTTCCAAATCGTGTACTGCAGAATTTAAATGTACGAAAAATTAATTATTAAAAGTCTGTTTAGCTAAAATGAATTCCATTTATATAATTTAATTGATAGAAATCAATTAGAACCGATTAATTGTATTTCATTTCGTACCAGTTGCATACTGTTTTTAACAAATTGGTTAACCCTTTCAGAAGTGGGATTTCTGATCCACCTCTATGAAATGGTTAAAGATAGCGTAATCTGAAATGGTTAAAAAGAGCTTAAATTATTCTAGGTATACTATGACTGCTATGTGTATAAATATTTTCTGATTTAGTATTCTGATTCTGGTAATGTTCTAGTTAGATAGGTTAAACACAAAATGTCCACCCAAACCCTTAAAACCAAGCTTTGTTACATGCAAAATGCATTCATTCATATAAGGCGATAACTCTTAACCACTAATAATAATAATAATAACATTTTATTATAGGGCCCTCCTATGGTTTAAAAATAAAATTCGAGGTGCACTAGAATAAATAATAGTTCGAAAATGAATTTCGCAACTATCACCAACAGAAAATTTTACACTGTTCAACCAAAAAGTCGTTTATATCGACATTCATATAACCATATTATTAAGTAGCAATTAGATGTTTTTCTCAACAGACGGCAGCACGAATGATTTGACTCTTATGTATTGACTTTAAGAATCGGTCTGAGTGGGATGCAGTCGATAATTGTTGGGGTCGCAAGCGCAAGTTTTTTTCCCAGACACAGCGTGTATTAATTATCGAGTAGTGCTTCGCTACTCTCTCTCTCATGCGATATTAATTGAAGAATTTGGAAAGAAATAACCGAACGTGGAAAAACCTCCCCTAATAAATCAACAATAAAACTGTTGATTACCCATTTGATTGACAGACATTTCGAACACATGCTGTAACCATCATTAACATTGAACATTGTCCTAAGAACATTATGCTTGCTTTGGGTGCATTTCTCTCTTCTGTGTCTATAGAGCTTTCCCGTTGCATGTATATCTATTCCTTGACGTTGTCTGTCTTGTATTTGGCACAGCTTGGTCAAATATGGCCCTTGCATCATGAAACCCACCAAACCAACCTAAAAGCATTACGATTTAACACATAACATTCTTTGTAAAAGCTTCGGATCTTTCTCTTCTGGACTGATCCCTGACCGTCACCAATAGCCGGATGTGTTGATTCAGTGAGACGTAAAATTCAACTACTTACTTACCGATGTAAACAACGATGTGATTTCTGTACTATTACGTACTCTAAAATCGATAGAAAAATACTTTATTCTCTTTAATCTTAAACGTGGTCTCTAGCATTATTCGGGATTGGTCCGTCGCTAATAGCCCGTTGCCGCTAGAACGAAGTAAATTCAACTACCTACCTACTGCATTAACAAAATTCCCGTTCCGTTTCGCAATGCTGAAGAAGCCGCTTTCGTAGAAGTCAAAGTGGACAACGAAAGTGGCTATGAACTATGTTCATGTGCAGGGTTTCCATTCCCTTCACATGAACCGAAGACCGGGATTCGAACCCACCCTGTTGAACCGAGGGTCAGGTAGATATGGTATTGTTAATTAATGTCAAACTGGAGCAACACGACGGGCTATTGGCGACGGTCCGGGATGAACCCCCGAAAGGAAAGATCCGAGAGCCGGGGGTCAGAGCTCTAACTACTGGGTTACCAGACCGGCAGCCATTTTAGGAGGAAATTGAGAATAGTTGCTAAGCTAGATCTAATTCGTTTTAATTTATATTTCCTCATAGAAGCAATTCATTGCCATAGAGTCGTTAATAGCACTTTGTGTTGCTCCAGTACGACGTTAATTAAAATACCTACCTACATTCCCATTGACGTGAAATATAAGTAGATTGAACATTGCTATTTAGAGGAGCTTCTAAAAGTGTGGACAACATGTTGACTAGTAGTCACGTGACTGCTGTGTGAAAAAATGACTTAGTTGGCCGATTCGGCATCTTAACGCCTAGTTTGGCGATATTTTATCTTATGAAAGGCTACATGAGTGAATTTGCATTTCTATAGCGGCGACAAAAATTATGAAATCGCCAGTCTTCTTTGTCACGCGGATCAATCTGATGATAAATCAATAGGTGGGCATCTTCTCCCGTCCAGTGGACCAATCAGATGGAAAGTAGTCTAAGGGTTACTACTACTTTTTGTCACACGATCCTGGGTACATAAGATGATTACCGTTGTTTACTCTTTAAAATTTCTTCGATGTTCATTCCCTTATTTTAATCTTCATTTGAGCAGAGCTGGTAAAAATCTTGTTTACATGCTGTCTTATGCACATGCCAACTCTGCTCAAATGAAGATTAAAATAAATTTTGTAAAATAATTTTACTGCTTTTACACTATTTTTATTTTGCCCTAATTTTCTGCTTGTAAATATTCACAGGAGGGGGAAGCTGATCGATTTGCAGAAATGGGTATAGGAAATCGAATTGCAACCTGGATATACTACGTAAGTGAACATATAAGTGACATAAATAGTATTGTTTCATCTATGAAGGACATAAATGCTGATGTAACTAAAAACAGACTGGTTTTAGTTGATAGTTTAAGGCCACAATAACACAGTACAGGGCAAGGACGGATTAAAGGGGGCGGGGGTGACCCCCCGAGAGCAAAAAAAATAATTTAAAAAATAAAGTTAAAACTCATTCATCTGAAGGCAAAAATCAAGCTGTGGGTGGCAAAGCAAAAAAAGGGAAGATGCAAACAAAACCCCTATACCAGGCTATGCAGTTGAGTGTTTGCAATTTTGCACCCCAGAATTTTCCCCTCAATTAGATCTTTAATGTTGATTCTTTCTTTTCTTCCTGTGTCAACTGAAACAGCAGAAAAATCTTTTTCGACACTAAAACTGATCAAAACTTAGTTGAGAAACCGTTGTGGGCAAAACTGCTTAACTAGACTTGATTTGTTATATGTTCATAGACATCCTTATTGACAAAGAGAAAATTATAGATAGGTATATTGAGAAGGGGAAAGAAGAGAAAAAAACATGCTTTCTTAAGTAGAGGTAGTTTAAAACCAGTTGTTCTTTTGTGATGTCAAAAAGTTTAAGTAATTGAACTCAACATTCATACACTTAGGTTACTCTTAATTTTATATCGAAACTGTAAAAAGTGTAAACCGCCTGCTAATATGTATGAAGCAGACCAAATATGTACTGTCCGAGTATAGTACTAATATGTATAATATAAACTCAGTAATTTTTTGTACAGAATTTTTATTTCAAAACGTTAGCTACTCAGAATATAAAGAAACACAATATTACAATCAAAACTAGTTTTATGCACCTTAAGTTTTTGAATTACAGTAACGGCGTAACATCATTCTTACTGTTTACATTGTACTTCTATGGACATAATAACTAATGAGACATCAGTCTAAATACATTCTTGTAATACAATTAACATGGATATTGTTTTTTTTATTCATACAACTTTTGTTTCAAAATGAGTGTCGTAAATTGTATTGAAAAAAATAAAGGAATTTGTAAAGAATATTTAGGTTTCTATTTATTATTTTCCTAATGTTATTTTTAAAATAAAAGTATGTATATTTAGGAATTAAAAGATAACAACAATGTAACTTTCAACAACCTACAAAATACTTTTTTTAAAGTATTGGCATGTTAATTTCAATGTTTTATCTTTTAATTTGCTTAGCAGTTCTATGTTGACAAAAGGCTTATAGAATTTGTGGTTTTTGTGTTAACAGTTACGTAAATGGAGTCAGTTTTGAAAAGGTTTTAAAAGCTACGCATTTCAAGAAATTTAAAGGGATTGTCTAAAATAAAGTACATTTTTACACTTATTTTATATCACTTTTAAGTCTCAAAACAGCTTAAAAATGCTAGTTTTTGAAGGTATTTTTTCAAAATTTTCAAGGGAGGATCACCGGACGCCCCGTTTCTCTGGGGGTATCCCATACCCACAGGCCCCCCGGTTTGTTGCATCTTCCAACCAACTGCCCCCACCCACAAAATTGTCACTGGTACAAGGTGTTTCAAAACTTTCAGTTTTCTTTAAAAGGGAGGTAGAAACACACAGAATTAAACAGTATTCAGATAGATGTGTGCAAACACCCTCGGATGTGTTAGATGGCGGTGTAGAAATAAAACAACCTGCTAACAAGATTTTTACCAGCTCTACTTTTACAGTTCAACAGTTGTTCAAAGTTTCGACTACCAACACTAATGCACGCCTAATAGCTTCGCGCATGGATTGTCGTAGAAACTGATCAATTATCTCGTTGTTGAATAGCATCCTCAAGCAGATAAACGCGATACTTAATCCTACACTTAATTAAGGCGAGGACATAGATCCTTATCTGGACACTGTCAAATTCTTTGCTTCCTACCTTCAGTTAAAATTTGTATAAGAAGTTTTGAAACACTCAGTTGAAATCATCAAAGGTCCTGAAAAAAATAAAGTTCCTTTACTTATTCTTCGGGATTGATCCCGGACCTTCATCAATAGTCCGTTGTGTTGCTCAAGTGTGACGTTAATTAACTACCTACTTTTACTTATTGGTATAATATTAAGTTAGTTTCCAAACTTAAGACCAGTTTTCAGGATTTTAAACCTCGTCATGCCATAAAATTCTGGTGTTAATAAGTATCTAAATCAGTTATTTAAAAATGAGCTCCAGGAAAGTCTTGTGAATTTTTAATTGGAAATTAAAATATGAAATTTTAATATCAAGTTTGAAATGTACAAAAATGGTTCGAAGTAATTTTTTAATTTAAAATAATACTTCGAAATTCAATACAATTAAATATATCTTATCATCTATTCATCTGCCCGAACGGATTTGTTTTTAGTATTATATAAGATATTTATTCTGGTAAAATTTCTGTTTTAGCTTAGTGATGTGGAAGCTGGAGGTGCAACTGTGTTCCCAAGCATAGGAGTTCAAGTAAAACCGAGAAAAGTAAAATCTTTTAAAATAATTTTTCTTGTATTTTACAGAATTTCCTTGATTTCTGTCTTCGGGATTGATCCCGGACCGTCGCCAATAGGCAGTTGTGTTGCTCCAGTGCAACGTTAATTAAAATACATACATAATACATTAATTAAAATACATACCTTGATTTCTGTAACATTTAAATTGAGTCTATAGAATTCTGTTTATATCAGCCTTTCTCAAACATTCCTGGTCCACAGCTCCCGTTATTTAGGCGTTAACTTCAGCGGCTTCTTTGCATAAAACACACTTGAATAAGCTCCACTTTAATTGAATTAAATACTTAAATTGTATGTACATTTCTTAAAATTTAAATATTTTAATGATATTTTAATGATCTTAATAATTTAATGACATTTTTAAGTAAGGATGAGCTTGCTTCTTTAATAGTTCTTTAAATCAAGGCACAAGATTGAAAACCGCAATTCACATGAAACCTGACAAATCAGCCATTATCCGCCTGAAACTATCCCGAAAGTGATCTTAACCACCAGGTGAGGTTCATAACCATACAGTTTCTTATTAAAAAAATTAGCTTTCCTACCAGGCTTCTCCCGAGAGTTTTTGGTGCTTCAGACAAACCAAGTCGCGCCTGTTTCCTCAGAAGTTTCATGGCATCTTATCGAACAGCTCTTTTGAGCTTTGTCCGCTTCACGTGCTTGTGTTCTTCCTTCTTCCGATAGCTCGGCAAATGACAGCTTTAGACGTTTTATGTTGATTCGAGTTTTATTAAACATTGGTCTTTTGAGCAATTTTATACATTAAATGCCAGTTCTGTGGCTCTTGGGGAACGACGTAGCAAGCTGAAAACAGTTGGGTTGAAAATAGAAATTCTATACAGAATCAGCTGTGCAAATTTCATGACGACAGAGCTCAGCGTTCGAGAGTTTTTGCTACTCCAGACAAACAGGGGGATTTTCTACTTTCTGCATAAGATACTCAGCAACAAAGCATCTGTGATTATTAATTGTTGCATATATTATCACATTGCATACAAGATGATACAGAACGCCAAGGTTAGAGTGCAGTAGAACTTCCGCGGCTACAATAGCGGAAGGTCGTGGCTCCTTTGGGGGTCGGACACACACTGAAAACCTTTTTGGTCAAAATTTCAAAAGTTATAGGATTTAAAGAACGTTGTGGTTATCCGTTTGATTGAGCCTATAGAATTTTGCTTACGTCGAAATTAAATTTCTCTCTCAAAAGTAGTTTAATTTTAAACTTATTAAAGAGGTTTCAGCACGGAAGTACGAAACCCTGTTTCGTGAGCTAAAGATAGTTGTAAGAGAACTTTATCGCTTTGACTCTTCTCTGAATTGAAATGGCGTTTATAGGGGCTACATGTAAGGAAAAATTGACTTTTATAAGCGTTGTATTCTAAAGATGGATTGTATGATAGCATTCAATTCACACACAAACTGCGAAATAATTCTGTGACAGGGACCAAATTGCGTTTAAACTTATAGAACGTTTTTTCAAGAGTAAACAAAATTTTATAACAAATATTTCTGAAATGACACCATTTAAGACTCGCAACATTCGGAGCTACCACCTTTGTCGCTCTCCTTAACTTCGGCTTTGGATGTTGTTAGAACATATTTAATAACATAAAAAGCTTTCTACTATCCTGATTCAGAAACCAACTAAGAAAAAATATTGATGTTAGTTACATCAAAATTAATACTTCAAATTCCATCTGAGTCAGATATTAACCCTCCAAGTGGTTTCGACGAGATATCTCGTCCATAAAGATCTGACCAATTCTGCTAATGGCGAGATAGCGCGTTAGTCTGTATCACGAGATCTGGTTCGTTTTCTTCTAATAACGAGATATCTGGCCCATCAGGATCTGGTAAGTTTTGCTAATGATTGCGTTTTTGATGAGATACCTCGTCGAGACAACCACCAGGACGGTTAACCTTAGTGATGTGTGTGTTTTAACGTTCTTTATTATAAATAGATATTTAAATTTTTACTTAATCCCAGAGTTGAAGTGGAGAAAATTCGATCCATTTAAATTCGGTTACACTTATGATCAAAGCAATAAAGTTCATGCTCGAAATAATGAACATCGTCTGTTTCGAAAAAGACAACTTCAGAAATTATACAATTGATTGGAAATACAGAGATTAAAGAAAAAGAATTAAGTCATTGCGAAAGGCATATTTTTGAAAATTGACAGGTAATTTTCTTTTTATTCTAGGGTTCAGCTGCATTTTGGTATAATTTGAAGAGAAGTGGAGATGGAGATTTGAACACGAAACACGCTGCATGCCCTGTACTGACTGGATCCAAATGGGGTACGGTTTATTTAGTTCCACTTATTTACTTTGTTAGTGACTTGTAACTTTTGGTAAAATAGCCAAAGCAAATACAGTGCACCTCTGGTGAGAAGGCAGATGACCTTGAGCGAGTTCACTTCTGGAAAGGTGGTGAGCTTCTCCAAAGGAAAGGGCTGCCATACACATGATCATGTATGGCGATGCCCATAAGCCATTTGTTTTTGTCACAATTACTGCTTTCGTTAAGCGCACTGAACGATAAACTTGGAGCTGGAATCTGCGCTAGCGATGCCAATTGTGGTAATGTACTGCTTACGTTAAACCTGCCTTAAAGAGAACGAATAAACTCGTTCTAAACCACATGAAGCATATCCTACTCACCAGAATCGGACTACAATGTTAGGCTATTCTTTGCTTAATCACTTGCTTGATAATATGCCGTGGAAGCATATATGTAATTGTGCGTGAGTTTCCACGTACATATAACCTTTTCTCCTCCCTTTATACGGGGAGGTCAGAATCGCGACCAGGCAATAATTCCTGACCACCTTGCATACAAGAATTCCGCCTGATACAAACAAAAAAGACCAGAGCGTAAAGTAAAATTTGAACTTCCAGATGTCTTACCTCTTTCAATTCCTTTATTGACAAAACCAATTAAATGAAATAAGTTTATGGGATATAAGGGACTCAAAAAGCATTAAGTGGTTAGTATTTCGGGCAAGTTTATGAGCTTCAAAAGCATCTAAAAATTCAAACCATTTTTCTACAGAAATAAAACTCTTGCCTTATGCAGAGGTAGATTCACGTTACTAGTTATATTTTATACTCAGTGATTACGTCATATGACATCGTGTCTGTAAAAATTGCGTCACTTACCTGTCTGTCATAAAAATAAAAGCATTCTGTACCAATGTAAACTTCTAATCTCTAGTTTGAAAAATTTCGTGTTTCTAGATTAATTTAAAACTGAAAAGTTTTGATTTATTAAAGTTGAACTTGTAAATTAATTTGATTTCTTTATGTTTTTGCAGTTGCAAACAAGTGGCTTCATGAATTCGGTCAAGAATTCAGATTTAAATGCACCTTAAACAGGTCTGAATAGATCAATACACCTAGTATCGAATATTTTTATGAAGCATCAGCGTTGCAAGATCTGTCTTTGGTTTTTAAATATAATTCAACCTGACATCTCGTTTTCAATCATAGTGAATAACTTGCCGTGAAAATGATTCAAAGACAATTCGTTGTCATATTTAGCTTTCTAAGTGACATATTCGAAGAGCTGACTTTTATGACAAGTATATTTTCATATTGGATAAATGCAGTCCAATGGAGAATCAAGGAGTCTAAAGTTGAATGCTTTTTCATACAACAGTGATAATACAAACACCACGAAAATTATTTTTGTAAACATTATTTATTTGTATATCTGTATGTTTCGTTACTTTTGAATAAATTTATAAAAATATCTTTTTGTATTCATTCGAAAATGAATTTTTTATGAAAATATATTTCCGTTTGTCAATCGAATATTAATTGTGTAGGTAACTCGAGTTAAAATCACAATACGTGGAAAACATACTAATTCAAGTACCCAGAGCTTTTTTCAGTGGTCAAGGGATGGAGTTACTACAAAACATGTAAAAATACATGATTATTGAAAGAGGAATATTTGTTTTTCATTTTATCATTTTCAAACGAATTATTTCCTTTGGAAATAACCCTTACGAAAAATTTTTATAGAATTGTATTTCTTTAGAATGTGGTGTATAGAATTATAGCCCGTTTTTCTATAAGCTTTATAAAGTAACCTCCATAAAAAATCTAGAAACCTCTATGGAATTCCTGACTTTCATTTTTTCGAATCAGATCTCGTTTTCTCAAAAACTTTTTTCTATAGAAACGAAATTTCCAGATTTCTATGGAAATCTAAAATTTTCATAAAGGAACTACATGCATTATTATACACATGGCTGCATATATGTATAATTATTTATATGTAGCTATACACAGGAAAAATCTAGACAACCAATTCCACCAAAACAATAACGAGGATTACAACTCTCAAACTGTAACTCCCCTGGGTGTATTTCTGTGTCAGTAACTTTCTTTTTGCGTGTTTTACTTGGCGGGAAAACATTATTTGGTGTAACGTAGCCAGATCTGGCCATTGCGCCATAAAAAACCATCCAAACAGTTTGGTATTTTTTGTTTTTATGAGGGGTAGTGGGACATCGTTAGTCCCATTTAGAGCAAGTACTCAAAATATCAAAGGAGAAAATCTTTTTATTTCTTCATGAAAGTGGTCTTAATATGAAGAAAGATAAAAACATATAATCTCAATTGATAAATATTCATGTAAAAATTACTCCCTCTGAACCAACGTTGCCCATATTTGCTTTCAATATTAATACTTTTTCAATTTGAAGCGAACTGTACCAATGGGAACATTTGTTAGGGTATGAGGCAACCAAAGAATGCCTTTAGTTCGTCTTTATTAAAAACAATGGCTGGAAGGAATCGAAAAGGGGAACTTTTTAAAAGTTAGACAGAAATACTTTGTTCGTCATTTAAATACAAACTGTTTAATGAAATTCCTAGGTTTATCCAAATACCCATTTGGCATGGACTGGTACAGCGTTCTTGAGTTTTAATATCATTGAATTGTGTTTGACAAAATAAGTTGAATATAAAAAACATGAGACTCAATGAACAACAAAATATGGATTTATTTCAAAAACATTTATGGAAGGGTTAACAAAAGCATACGTGTAAACAATTTATACATGAAAAAAAATATTGATGACACTTGATATAAATATTTAAAACAAAACAAAAAGTAAAACATTGATATGTTCTTAGTGAGCAAAATAAAGAAGTTTGGCAAATGGAATAACATATTTACAATGAAAAATGCTTCATATTATAATTATTGCACTTCCATTTCAATAACACAGCAATTAAAACTGCAATGCAAGTGCCTTTTTGTTCAGGGCCTATTAAATTATACCTCACTTTTATTTTTAGGAATGAGTCACAAGGGATGTAACCAAAAATTTAATTACCATCCCTAGTATCATGGTTCGTGTTCTTTGTGTGTGAATTATGTAATGTTTAAAAATTTAAACACATCTGAATTTTTTAAAATGGTCAAAACTTTGAGTCAAAAAATTGTACACTTTAAAGTATTATAATATGTTCTACATCAATATTGAGCAATTTTGAAACCTGATTCCATTATAAAATATAATTATTTCTTATACAAAATTGACGGTTCATTTCAGTATTTAATAATTTGACAATCATTTTCTTTTACAATTGACATTTTTCATTTATACAAATAAATATATAGGCATTATTTATCTAAAATAATTGTAGTATGACAAAGATATTATTTAAATGTATAATATGAAATATACAAATATAGAGACATGATTAAATTAAATACTTATATGATCACATATGGTATAAAGAAACATTTCTAAACAGATCATTCGTTTTCATAAACAAGAATTGTCAGCTTTTGCTAAATTATAAATAAAAAATAAGAGTATCAATAGTTCTCCAAATAGATTTATATGCATGTCACAAATTGTCAGTCAAAGTACAGTTTTAATACAACAGTATAGGTCCTTTTCAAATGATTATGATATAGTACATCTATATAAAGAAATGATTTTGCATTAAAGTTATGCGATGTTCTTTCTACATGAAATACAAGTCACATTAACAAAGAATCCATAGAAGAAAAATGTTATGTGTTCTATGATACAATAGTTGAATGACAGTAATTATAAAGATAAAAACAATGCTGTTTTCATTTTCAATTCAAAATATGAATACCAATTAAAGTCAGTTTCAACTCTTGTGCTAAGCTTTAATTACAGAAAAACATCTATAATTTTTCAAAATCTGGAATTCTTAAATGAGAAGTATGGATGTGTTAAAAAAGTGAGCTGCTTAGGCTTTAGGGCCCAAGGTAAAGGTCTTATGGCACATTCTTATGAAGCACAGTAACTATTCAACACAACAGTGGAATGTTATTGGAAGGAGATGTATTTAAAACTTTATACAGGCAATTAAGAGATCGTCATACTCTTGATCTGCACAGAACATAGCTACTTTTTTATAGCATATTCAAATTTCAATACAATATCTAACCCATTTTCTTTATGATTTAATAAAAGTACACCACCAGATTTTGAATAAAAAACACTGATATTCAACATGCTTTGCCTTTAAGTTACAAAGTTTAAAATTAAATTAAATCATAACCTTAATTAAATTTATTAGAGTAATTTTACAGAAATAATTAATTGAATTGACAAGCGAGTTAGATTTTTCAGATAAGATGGAAGTTAATCAAATATCTCTTGAAAGAGGTCTACAATTTTGTAATAAAATGATCAAATAATTAACTCTGGTGAAAATGACTGAATTTATAAAACTGCCAAGTCCATAAATATAAAATTTTTTAGTAAACAGCTCTGTTAAGTTCCCAAATAGCTTTATTCATAACTTAAAACATTACTTAAACCTCATGTCTGATAGATATATAAAATGTGACTATAACATATTGTTGGCTTACAAGTGAAATACATTAAGTCAAAAATGTCTAGAAGATATTTATTATACTTTCTAGACTCGAATATGGTGATATTTAGACTGCTCGTCCACTAAGTCATTTTTTCTTTGCATGAAGGCTAGAACTCTTGTTGAGAAACGCATTTAGTGAGTATAGCAGTGAGTAGAATTTTTTCCGTTTTCATTTTCTCCTAACTGTTTTCTGACAGTGTGTTCCACTTGTAAGCTGACAATACACAGTATGAATCTTTTATAATTGAGGATAATTCAACTAAGCAACTGTGAATAATATATATATATGTAAATGGAATACAGAAGAAAAATTTGTATAATAAAACACAATATTCTATCTAAGGTTTTATGATATAAAATTATAGCTGCTCTTGTGGACCCTGCTAAAAAGTGTTGATGCCAAAGACAATATATTTTCATGCTTTATAAAAATATAAAAATTTTACTATAAATTTGGTTCTACATAATAAAACTGGTAAAAATATTTCATGTTGGTTAAATGTTTCTTGTAAAAATGTTTGATGTATCAATTTTGAACAATACTAGTGTCCAAAAGTTAAGCATAATTGTTAAATACACTGAATGTAGGGTTAAAGTTTAGAAAATGCATTGGCTTTTGTATTGATCAACAAAGGCGCATGATTTTAGATTTCAACAAATGCTGTCAAATAGACAAATACTGCAGTTCACACAATCAATAGCTTACTCTACTTGCAGTATTTCATTTCAATTACTTTCAATTCTAACTAGATTTGTCATTGTTGATCAGGAACTTAATACAAAATGACATCAGGTTTGATTTCTTCAGCTCAACTTTTGAACATCAGCGTATTTAAAAGCTAAACTTCAAAATTTATGTTGGTGTTTTTTTTATCACAGATAATTATTAGCAGAAAAAGTAAAAACAAGAAAAATAGCTTTACATAACAGCAACATAAATAAATACCAAATATATCATAAGCTCGCAAATTCTTTAAAAAATATTCAGCTTATATGAATAAAAAATTTTTACTATACTGTTTTCAAACATAACTTTGTATTAAAAATTAAAACAAAATCTTCAAATAAATGTATCTTTTTCTATTTGATCTAACTAGAAAAAGTATTCAGGCCTTTTTGGAGCAGTCAAAGTATTTCAACAAATAATTCATGTGTGCCTAAAAGAGTACTTAAACCTATATCTTAGAAAACGAATTCGTTTATGACTAGGTAGTAAATGAGCAATCACATGCAATCAATAACTAAATAATGCTGCCAAGAATAAATAACTAATTTACCACAACTGGTTGAAACACCTGTTTGCATAAAAACACTGATATTTAAAATATGAGTAACATTTAGTGAAACGTTTAGGTACTATATGACAGAGCAGATATTGATTATGGAATCAAAACCATTTTGTCTGCCATATTTTTTTCATTTGTCTTGCCAACTGCCAGTGCATGTTACTTAGTGCAAAACATTCTCTCAATTATGATTATTTATTGAAAATATTCGATTGATTGTAGTTGTGTAACATAACTTCATAACACAAGTATAATTCAAAGTTTGTCAATAAAAAATAAGCTATGTATAGAATAACAAAAGTATTTAACATCAATTTCTGATCTTCTACAGGTAATATTAGCAAAAAAAAACATTATTTTAGAAGCTATTATGAAAATTTAGAAGCTATATAAAAATGGGTAAATTATGGGGACCATAGTTAAGACCATAAAATTACAGAATTAGAAGCGGTGTGTTACATCAAATCATTAGGAAATTTCTAGGGTAAAATCAATTTAGAACATATAGTCACATTAAAATAATATATTAAGAAAAAGGTTTAAGTAAACAGGCAAAGCAAAAATACTGGGTGCATGTATAAAAATGTTATTTTTACAATGCATGCAGATGTAAAAATATGTTAATTAAAAGTAACAGAATATATAGAGCAAATAATATTAAATGATCAAAATTTTTTGACACTGTTGCCAAGGTTAAATTAACAAGTAGAATCTCTGAGCTTATATTTTTCAACTTCAAACAAAAGCACATCATTATATTCTTAATTTACTTTCTCATCATGGTTTGCAAATTAATTTATAATGAAGGTTACAATGGGACAATCAAAAACTGTAATGATTTAGATATACCTATTTTAGTAGATCAAATTAATTTCCTTTCCCATTCAGAAACTTGGAAAAATATCAGCTGGCCAAAACATGAGGGGATAAATATTTTGATAGAAAAGTTTCAGCACTATTTAATTTTAAAGAAATCAATGCATTTTTCTTTAAATTGTTTATGCCTCGAAATATGCAACACTGTTTAAACTAATGTTAACAGATTAAGACCATACTTATCAGGATAAAACTCGACAGTCCACATTTCTAGGTTGAGCTTTAAGCATCACTATAAGTATAGATAGGAAAACTGTTATCACTTTTTGAATTAAAATTGGTTTCATTAAAATATTCAAGGCAATTTTACAAAAATATTAATTATTTAAAACACAACACACATTCATGTCATAGTACATTTCATATTATAAAACATTTCAAAACTTCATAATAAAAGTGAAGCTCATTTAATTACAGGTGGCAAAACATTTTATCAACATGAACTAATCTAAATATACCTAAAATTAATAACTAATATATATCACATTAAATCACACTGTAGACTATTAAAAGTACCTAGGTCATGTAAACATTATTTTTAAAAAGTCTGAACCAAGTTTAAGTTAAGTTTCTAGACTTCATTTCTCTTATGTTATCCAGCACTACAAAAAATTTCTCATATATGAATTTTTACTTCTACAGATTCTTAGTCTAATGATATAAATTTAATGTTGTTTATTAAAAAATCCTTTTCCATTTACTTTCTCAAAAATTGTTAATATATTATAATATAAAATATGTACTTTCTTAAAACTAATTTCAACAGATAAATTATTTTTAAAAGCTTACTCAGAAATTAAAATTACTCTGAAACTGTATTGTAGAAACACGCCACAATTAAAAGCATATTTATATTTTTGTACAGTTTGTATTTAAAAATAAGTATATATCCCCACTATTAAAAAATTTAGCTTGGGTTTAAGAAACTGAAATGTCTCCAATTTTATACAAAATCTGCAGTCGTTCTTACTCTTTGAATAATTATTAAATATTGGCAAAACCTATTCAAATAAACTGGAAAATTTTAAACAGTGATTGGATTCTAAAAATCAGACAAGTTTGAATACTTAAAGGCTAACAAGAATACTTATTAGCCTTTAACTTTTAATAACACAATAGCTTTTTATAGTTAATTTACAGCTAAGAAATGCATTATTAAATTGCTATAAACTTCTCTCAAAATTATAATTGATTTTTACATGCAAACCTTAAAATAAACCAGGAGTATAAGTTATCTTTCAATAAAAAAGAACACAAAATCTAATTACAAAATGCATTGCACTTTCAAATCTACAATGTTCTGTTTAATAATATATCAGCATTTAAAACATCAATCCCAAACATAACATTATGATAAAATATGTAAAACAAATTAAATATAACAAATTAAATAACCTTGCAGTATTAGCATTATAAAAATTTCTTTTCTCTAAATCTGCAATATGAATCTTTAAATACATTGATGACATTCAAAATGATATATTATTTCATCATACAGATTTACAAATCACTGACATTTCTTTCTCTATATGCAGAGTAGGAATGAATGTAAATTGGATACATCAGTAATGTAGAAACAGTTCATTTGTAAACACTTCATTAAGAAAATTCTGCAGGTTCCATCCAAAGTTTAGCAGCACAAAGGAGTGTGCATGCATACTTGCTACAAAAAAGTTTGGAAAAACTCTATTTTCAATACAATTATGTAAAATCAAACTCTTTATGTACAAGATTTATAAATACATATTCATAAATAGAAACTTAAATGCCAACAAAGGAATGTAGTAGTCTTTATTTTTGTATATTAATAGCTGTATGCAAGAAATTCACCATATGTCAATGAATTAAAAGTCTTTTTAAAACACCTGTTTTGTTCTCCATGAAACAAAAATATCAATCCAATTTATTTTTCAAAACCTAAACAAATTACCTTGACTGAACACTTTTCAGCATAACCAATTATTCAGTCCTGCAGATTTCTTAACAAGTTTTAAAACTATTGCAGCACATGAATATGCTGCAAGAGATATGTAATATTTAAGGCAGAGGCCAAGGTAACCCAGTAAAATCGACTGGCCCACCTAATCCAGCATCAGCCTCCAGAAGGCTCATGATCACTGCCATGGCAGCTTCGTCATTTCCTTCACTACTGTTGCTCTGATATGATGCTTGTAGCATGTCTCGACCAATGACAGCATCCATTCCAGACATTGAAATAGGTTCATTAGCAGTGGCAGGGTTATGTACAGGAAGTGTAAACTGGGATGAGGCACTGTTTGGTGAAGGAGAACTGACAACAAAATCACTTTCAAAACCAGATGGAAGGTCAACTTTAGATTGAAAATTCCTTTGGTAAGTCCTTTCCTTTTGTGGATAAAACATTGCTGGTCCAAGTTGATGGACAATAGCTGGGTCTCCACCAAAAGGGCCACTGTTACATGGGTTGATTTCATTGACTCTCTGCCGCTCTAATACTTTTTCTGCAATTTGACGACCAATTTTTCCAGCACCAACTTTAGTCCCAGAACTTCTTGGAGTGTCACCAACATTTGATGGTAAGTAAGAAAGCACAGTATCCAGACTGTTCGAACTATTACTGTTGAAGATGTCTTCTCTTGCACTGTTTGAGCTCTCAACCAAGCCAGTATCAACCACAGGAACCAGAGTATTTACAGCAATGATGTATTCCAACTCTTTAGTCCAGGGGTTCCTAAATGTTTTCCATTTACTGGAAATAAATGCAAAATTCCCTTCCTTCCGTCGAAACCTATAAACAGGACTAGTTAGCCGTTCTTGCCCTTGCAGAACCTGTCTGTGGAATTCTGCAAGCTGCATTATATCATCTTGGTGATAATATTCATAGCAAGATGTTCCTTGCATTTCCTGTGGCAAATAACCAAGCATCAGAAATGTTCGTTGGTCCACAAAGAGGAATTTGCCATCCATAGCTAGTCGAGATGTAAATTCCATTGACCTTAACTCAATCCCATCTTTCGGAACAGGATTTGGCATGCAATGTTGAACTTGTCCAATTGCTACAAGACAGCTTAAATTACAGTCATTATCAACATCACTTTCAAGATCTATGGTAAGATTGGCTGGAGCCCATGATTTTAAATAACCAGTGCAGTGTATCACAGAATATCTACGATCTGAATTATGAGATTTCCTTTTCCTGTGCACACCAGTTGTTGTATCCGCCTCTTCTTTCACAGAAGATGACACTTTGCACTTCATGCGGCAAAAAAATGACCTCCTAGCTCCAGGGCAAAGACGCACCTGAGTTTGAGGGATGTCTGATTTTACAGGCATCATTGTTTTTGCATCAATTAATCTTTCTTTTGGTGACAGATCAGAGGATGATAGTTGCTCCTTTACTTTAGCAACATCTTTGGGATGCAATATATCAAACCAGCTTTGACCCAGGAGATCATTTTGAGAATAATTCAGAACTTGAGAAACCGATTCAGAAACAAATAGCATGCGGCCTCGATTACAACTAACAACAAACAAAAATCCTTCAGCAGCCTTAAGAATTAAATGTTTCAGCTCCTCATCAGATAAGAAAGAGGGTTTATATAAGCCTTCTGCATAAGAGTTGATTGAGCCTCGTAGAGTCTTCATGTGCTGAACAGCCATGCGTAAAACTGTTAGCTTATCCAACTTTCGTGACATAGCATTGCACATAGGCACCATGGATGAAAGTTCAGTTATGTAAGTATTCATTTTATCTCGTCTTCGTTTTTCTATTTCACTGTGATTTTGTTTCTTAGTTTGGTCTTCAGAATCTGATTTTGGCATCTTGGAGCTATCGTCCATTACAGAGCTGTCCAAGTCACATAGTTTTCTTTTACGAGATGGGCCATGAGAATCCATTTTAGAGTCCATGTTGTGAGTCCCAGCTCTTCTATAAATTAAAAAGAAAATGACAATGCAATATGAAATTTAAATGTGTTACAAGCCAATTTTTTTACAAAATTTTTAATCAGTGAAATTTTTAAAATATAGCAACACATAAATTTTTCTATTATATAAATTTTTTTAATTGTGAGAAATAATTTACCAACTTTTTAACACCAGTAGCTTTCATGTCTAGAAGTACATTTGATAAAGATTTCGAATTTCTTACATGTGCCCACTCCACACACAAAAATTAATCAGTATTTAAATAAAAACCTAATTTTAAATCACTCTTCTAACAAATATATACAAGAGTGCCGACCAATTGATCTGGAGGTCAGGGTGCTGGCCAGAGACGTAACTAGGCTAGTTTCCACCCAGGGCAAGAACTCGCCTTGGCGCCCCCCACCGACCAACCAAACCAAAACCCTCCCCGACAACACCTGATATCGCCACCACACATTAATTCCGCTAGTCCAAATTTTTATATTAAACTTGCTTGATTTCAAAGGTAAATAGATTAATTTGCAGCAATTTCATTTTTAGTACAACTAAAATACCTAACTAATTCTAAGTTATTTCATTGACAAATAATCTAAGAGTAGCATGTTTGGTATATTCTTTCATACTTATAATCGTTGCAAATTAAATGAAAAGGTTTTATCAAATGATATCGGGATATGTGTGGGCTGAATCAAAATCAACAGACTGTTGCTTTAGAATAGGATATTTAATTATGATAAATACAGAGGCTGTTCGGACATTTTATGAATGATTTTCATGAGCTCTAAAAAAATTCTATGCTACGAAATAATTTTAGTTTCGCAGCACTTAAATAGTTAAAGTATAACTTATCGTCTGCTAACTCAGAGTTTTCTTTACTTTCAAAATGGCTCTTTTAAATAAGCAATGGAGCTGTTTCCGTTCTTTCCGAAGAGAATAATGCTTATTCAGTTATTCAAAAACACTGTAAAAGTCACATTTTTTCTATATCTAAAGGTACTATAAGTAATATTATTAATGAGAAAGGAATAAACGCGTAAAAGTGGAAAAATACTTCCAAATACGTATCCAAAAAAGAAAAGAATTTCTGAGAATATTTGTAAGGTAAGATCTTTAATTTTGAAAGAGAATCCACCAAAGGTTTATTACAAAGTCATTAAAAGTTCAGTTTCAACTGTAAATAAAATAATTAACAGTGATTTGAATCTTAAAAAGGCCAAAAATACAATGTTTAACGTCTATATCCACGACATATTGCAGAAAGCAGAACTCGCTACAGAATTCTGTATGAGAAGCATTTAGCTGAAGAAAGATGGAAAAATGTTGTGACAATAGACGAGGCGTGGGTATATTTAAAAGATTGCAATAAAAAAGAACAATTTATTATCATAAAAGAGGAGAAAAATCTTAAAACGTGGTTCAACTTTGTAACTTTAACATGAGAACTTTCCCTAAGAGATTTATGATTGTTGCCGGTTTTGCATATAATGGAAAATTAAAAGTAAAAAGGAGAGGGGAATGTAAAAATCAACTCCCACATATTATCAAGACCCTATTTTATCCCCACTATTCAAAAAAGAAATACCATATCTTTACCCACAGTGCCATCAATCAGTAGAACTGCATCAGGATAAAGCAAGCAGCCACACATCTGAATCCACTATTAAATTCATAGAAAAAATGGAAGAAACTGGTATTAAGTCAATAAATACTCTTTACTGATATTCCTGCTAAATCTCCAGATGTCTCACCCTTTTGTGAGAAAGGGTGAGACATCTGGAGATTTAGCAGTGGATTTGGACATCTCACAAAAGTCCAAAAGCACCTCTTTTGTGCTTTTGGACTTTTAAAAAGATAATTATTGAAACGTCGACCGAAAACCATTCAAGGATTTTGGAAAACTGTGGAACAAGAATTAATAATAACAAATTTTGCTGAAGTTATTATCTTGAGTATTATACTTTGACATTTTTCACAATCTCTTAATCTATTGACAAAATTAATTTAAACACAGAACTAAAACTTAACTTTACGGGCTTTTTCTGCTACAAATGTTTTTACAATGTCCTCAAAAGATAGCTTTGAAGCTAACTTGTGCTCTATTGATATGATGCTCAGGTTGGTTAGTCGTTGTTGTCCTGTTAAGTTTCTGAGGTAATTTTTTATGATCTTTAGTTTGCTAAAACTCCTTTCATTTGAGGCGACTGAGACTGGTATTGTGAGGAAAATTCTCAACGCTGTCGTTATGTTGGTGGACGCATCTTCATGTTCTTGCATGTTAACGTCAGAAGACCTGATGGTGTAGCCGTTTTCATATTAGGGCTTAAATTCAAGGCATGATACTTAAAACTCTCCACTTCTATCAGCAGCTAGTCCTTGTCTAAGTCTTCTTTACATGTGATAGCTAACTCAAGTGCCTGGTTCTTCAATTCTTCTCCATTCATTGTTTCAAACCGAGCTCCATTGAGGAAACCAAATAAACTATTCATATTTTGAATGACTTGAAACCTTTGCCTCAGTTCATTTAGAATCCGATCTATTATTTGTATAATCAATAATCTGAACTTTTTTCTTCTGAGAATTCATAGCTTTCAACTTCGCCCTTCTCATCAAACCTCCGCTTCTTCCTCCTCCGTACTTCTTTAAAAAGAGGATCTAGGTTTCCTGTTATTTCTTCACACATTCTACATTTATCTCCTTTTATAGTTTTTGGTTTCTGTAGTCTACTAATAAGTTTTTTCTCTTCATTTCTTACATGTAAATATCTATAGTAAAAAAAAAACTCGGCCAATTTAGCGCCCCCCAAATCCGGCGCCCTGGGCAGATGCCCTGCTTGCCCCCCTCTAGTTACGTCTGGTGCTGGCATCTAGATTGAAAGGTTTCTGGTGTTTGAATCTAGGGAAAGGCAAGGATGTTTGTCAGCATGGAATGAATGTGTGGTATTTCTATAAATGGGCTGTGCCTTGAATGTATGATATATATGTAAAGTGCAATGTGAATCTACCCCTGTAGTGCACAGGGTAAGGCAAAGTGGTTCATAATTACACCTTCATAGATAACAAGATGATGTTCAATTGGCTGGGATAGGAAAAATGTAAATAACTACATTGTTTATATTAAACTACATTGTTTATATTATATTTTGTATATTTATACATTGTTTATATTATATTTTGTATATTACATTTATACATTGTTTACATTGCGCATATATACATTGTTTACATTGCGTATATATACATTGTTTACATATTATGTTTTTATATTCATTGTTTTTTATATACATTGTTTGTATTGTATTTATTCACGTGTTTGAGTTTTTATTAAATAAGGTAAAAGTATTGTCCATTGAAAGCTAAATTTGTCAGAGCATTACAGTATTTACAATCAGATTCCAGTTCAAAATTACAAAGAACTTGATCTTGAATAACCCTTCAAACAAATGAATTATGTAAATTTATTCATCAAATTTCATGAAGGAATTCTTGCAAAAGGACACTTTTGACTCGAAGAAAAAAATAATAGGGGCATGAGCCTCTGTTATCACTCCGTCTGTATGATTCTGAGTTCGGTAATCCTAACTTGATAATCACATAAAAATGATTTGACTCCAAGATACACTACCAAGTAATTTAATTATGCAGAATGTAGTGTTTTTCGACAACATACATGCTTTTGGAATTCTGATCAAAGGTTAAGGTTAGTCTAACTTTCTGGTACCAAAGCTCCAAATTCAAAATATAATTAATTTCAGTCATTATTGGAATGTACTTTAGCTAGCTCCATTTTAGCATGTACTTTGCTTCATTAGAAAAAGACAACTTTTTAACATTCATAAGTTAGACCAAGTACATTAAAAAATTTCAATTTTTAGTTTTGATGAAATTGCAGTTTTGAAAATATTTCAATTCTTAACAATATTAAAATTCTTGAAACGATTCAAAATTTTAGAATATTTAATTTTTTTCTGCTGGGTAATGAGGGATGCATAAATTAAAAACAAATTTACTTGTGTAGGACTGCTTCCTGAGTTAGAAATATTTGCCTTGTACAGTTTTATTGTTTTCCTGCAAAATCTAGGTTGCATGACTGACATATCGGGATCTACGAAACTTGGTATTGTTGATTTGCATAAACAAGACTAATCAATAGTTTATTGCAAGAACTTGAAATGTTCTCAAACAAGTGTCAGTAGAATATTAAAACAATATTCTAACAATGGACAGTGAAAATAATTGTGTTAATGGTAGCCGAAAACCACTGAAAGATGACAGAAATCGGACATGAATTGGTAAGAGAAAACATTTCGGTAGTGAACTTCCGAATATAGCACTGAAAGAGGCAACATAGTATTGATGTTTCAAAATCAACAATGTTAAGGCATTTCCAAAACTTGCATTTCAGTCTCATGTACCAAAGACCCTCTGATGACAAATGAACAGAAATGCTCTAGAGTGCAATGATACAAAAGAAACTCATTATGGGGCCTGGATAAATGGAAAAAGTATTGTTCAGTGATGAAAGGGTTTTGTGGATTGTATGGTGGTCAAGGCATTCATGTATGGTGAATGAAACAAAGAGCATTTAGCAAAGATCGCAAGAAACATTCTGCAAAATTTGTAGCCAGTGTAATGGTATGGGCTTATATGAATGCAAAAGGCCTTGGAAGGCTATGTATTACGTACAAGAAGGTAGGTATTTAATTAAAGTCACACTGGAGCAACACAATGGGCTATTGGCGATGGTTCAAGATTCATCCAGAAGGGAAAGATCCAAGGACCCCACCACATAATTTTGAACAAGTCAGATGACACGATCAACACCTGGCTGACACCTCACTCTCCAAACTTCCCCACTTCACCAACATGAGGACATTTAATGCCACGACAGATTTAACATGCACCAGCCCCAGTGTAAACGAGTCTTTGAATAGAGTTTCGAACTAGCAACCCTCCAGTTGTTAATCCATTACTCTTCCAACTGGGCTACCATGGCCTTTTTGTGCAAGATCAATTCTGAAATATATCAATCAATGTTTGAACATTTCATGGTACCAGTATCCAAAGTTTAACAAGAGGGTGATTATTTCTTTCAATAGGTCTGTCAAACTTTAAAGACAATGAAGAACTGGCACAACCAGTATCAAATCAGCATACTTCCCTGGACAACAAACTCATTGGATATTAGCTCAATTGAGAATTTATGAAGAATAGACTCCAAGAAATTACACTAATATACAAATAGGATCATATGTCCAATATAAAATCCATATGGCCATGTTTGGCTGAAAAAGACTGGGAGACACTTGTAATATGTAAAAGAGATTGCATTCGATTATTAAAGTTAAAGACTATGCTACCAAATACCAAAAAATAATTGTTTTTGTAATTCTGGACAAACATTTGTATGTATCACAGAATACCAAGGCTGTTCAGACATTTTTTGAACGATTTTAATGGACTGAAGATCAATTTTTTACATGAAATTTTTGTGTTTTAAATGTTCTATTTCATAGTCCTTATTGTTAACTATCTTTCTACACTTAATTTCCATGATAATAATTACTTTTGCAATATCGACAGAAGTATTTTGTCCCATTCTTGTTCCGCAGTTTTCCAAAGTCCCTGAATGGTTTTTGGTTGACGTTTCCATATTTTTAAATGGAGCCATGTTTTTCTGTGCACATTTAGCATGTTAAGCAATCATTTAGACATGTAGACTGATGTGTAAAGCTTGTACAGGGCATCATTTTTGCATTTCAGTCAGAATAGAAGCAAAATATTCAGACTAGGAGGTTAATTTATAAAACTTAGAATTTATCAGCATATGCCATCCAACAATTTATAACTCTATAAACAGTCGTATTTATCATATGCACTTTCAATAAGTGAAAATTAAAACAATAGTACTAAAAATTAGTTTTGCAAAAAATATTAAAGTACTAGGGACAATTCAATTCTTTTGAAACGTTTGTTTCAAAACACAAATGCTTGTCTATGAAAGTTAATTCTGCTCCAGAGATTTTAACAAGGAAGAGAAAGTCGCTGGAGCTAAGCTTAACAAAATTTCCGCACAATAAAGTTGTGAATCAAATCACTGATATATTTTATTTTATAATTTCCAAAAATGTTACCGTAAAAATCTCAAAACAAACTCTGTTGTCAACAGAAAGTAAAATTAAATTTCTGACAAAGGAAAAATACAAGCATGTTTTCTTGTTTTTAAAACAGTTGCACTAATTCATGTCCGAATTCCAATAGGTCCACAGATCAAAATTTATCTCCGAAAACAGTTCTTTACAGGAAAAATATTACTATCGCGAGGATATAAAAAAGCAGAAAAAACTTGATATATACCTCTACTGTTTCCAAAAGGATATCCCCGCAAAGAGGGCAGAAACTAGGAATTATTGGCTGGTTTAAACCTTTTTGCACCCAACATAATTAACGTTTTCATTTTAAAATAGCCTAATTTGTAAACAATAAAATATAAACAAATAACTAATTCAGCCTGAAGCATAGGAAACAGGATTACGTAACCTAGACAGCAATATAACCGGAAATGCCAGATTTTAACTACAAAAAGTAAACGAAAAAAGCAACTTTTGAAGATAATTTAAATTTTCATTTTTAGAATATATTTCTGATCATATAAAAAATGTAATGGCTCAGAAATGCTGCAAACGAATTTAAATTACATACTTTATATTCAACGATGAAATTGTAAGTTTAATTTATGATGAAGTGAAATAATGTAAAACATCCGAAATTGCAACATCTCAACTCTAAAAGTATGAAATCTGAAGCGCGAAGTTTATTCGTAAATTTCATCAAAGATGTCGAAAACTGAAAATGCCATAACTTTAAAAGGTTCAGCTGATATTGTAACCGAATTTTTCGGTGAGTTTCATATCCAGCTATTGATAATTGCAGGTTACTGCTTTTAATTGTTTAATTTCTGATGTTCGAAGGGTCCAAAAATGGAGCACACTGAACGTTTACTTATGTTTTTAATTTCTGCTACGCAAATAAAAACATCACCTTATTTGTTATTAAACATTTCCTCGTAAATTGTCCTTGAATTGGAGTATCTTTTAAGATATTTTTTTAACTTTGGTAGGGTAATATTTTCTCTATAGTTTCAACACCTCAAAAAATATTCGTCTGTTAACATCTTAACATGATTGAAAATTTCAATGCAAAATCATTAAAAGAAAATGTTTTACCGAGCTGGCTTTTCAAGAAAATTTAAGAAATCTTCGGCATTGAAAATCGGTTTAATAAATAATTTAATTCTGTGTAGTTTTGAGTATGGTAGTCTTTCAAAGCAGAGCTGCGAGTAAGAAATTAAAAATTTATTTTAATACTTAGTCATGTTAGCATGAGTGGTAGAAATGCTTGTACGAAATTTTACATGGGTTTATGTAGTTAATAATATTTGCTATCAGCTAAAACAGATAGCGAAAATCTGCACTAAAATATATTTAGTGATCCTATGGATTTAATTATAAACTTATGTGAATCCACTGTTTCACTAGTGTTCTCCCATCTATGTATCTTTGTGTACTTTATTAGCCAAATATAGCCCCTGCACCATAAAATCCCAAGCAACTAACTTTGTGTACTTTACATCTTTTTGCTTAGGTAAAAATGAAATCAAGGAACAGCGAGTGATGTGTAGGTGTTAGCCAGTATAAAGATCAATGTCTCCCATTCATGCTTTTGATAAACTGCTTGATAGTAGAAAAACAAAAGAAAGTACTTTCAAGGAAGGTGCATTTATATATAGGTTTAATTTTTAAAATATTGTATATCCCAGGACTAAGCCAATGCTCCAATGACATTTTACAGTTTTGGAAAAGTACCATGGTTATGCCTCCATCCATTTCACATTCAGTGTTTTTGTTTTCTATTGGTTATGGACAGATAGTGATAGTATAATCCATTTCACTTCCCAGATACTCAAATCTTTTATTAAAAAGTTCCATTCAAAACATTCATAAAAGTTTGTGTATATTTGGTACCATTTTGCCATAAAATATCCCAAGCTACTTTTGCAATCCTCTTAGGTATGATTATTAATTATTTGGCTAGTTAAGTCTGCAAATATAGTTCAGCTTTTAACAAAATTCTTTAACTTTTAGGGGAAAGAAAAATTACAAGTTTTTGAAATTAATTAAAATTTTTAGTCCTATTAAAATTTTCCTTTTAAACTTGGGAGAAGGTACTAAAATCTGTGATTTAAGAAAGTGTACAACTTTTTGAAAGATCCCAACTATATCCCCTACCTGATTTTTTTCAAGGGTGCTTATTTTCTTGACATTACACAGTGAGTATCAACTCCAAACTTAGTTTACCTCCCAGAAGGCAGCCCACAAGGTTCTTATAAGCTCCATGACCTAGGTACAAGGAAGTTGGCATTGAATATAAATTGATTGCTGAGAGAAAGGTTTTATTTACAAGGACAAACAGGTTACAGATAGGCACAATGCCATCCATAACTATAACAATACAAAGCCTAATCATTACAGATCACTTGCATTCCATTGACAAAGCTATCTACTCAGTCAAAATAATTAGTTTATAGTTACAGTTTGTTGAAGGTTGTCATTTTGTTTTACACATAACATTGCAGGTCAGGATCATTACATATTCTTTTCTTAGTTTTGCAAGCTTATTATAATTTTGAAATGGAACTTCATTTCCCTTTGAAAAATAATTTTAAAACCTGAGATTCAGGTATTAGATTAAATGTAAAACAGCTATTTGTAATTTCAAACTCACAGACAATTTGCTTTATTACCACCTGTGCTATAAAAGCTAGTAACTTATACTGAAATGTTGAGTGTGGATTAATTTTTCTAATTTATATTTCTCTGTTGATTAACTTAATCTATTTTCTCTGCTTAGATTATGGCATTAATAGCATAATCTACCAAAGAGGTATTTATCCTGTTGAGTCCTTCTCAAAGGAAGAAAAATATGGCCTTGCTATTCTTATGACAAAGGACAATGAATTACAAAACTTCATTTCCAATGTGTTGAAGCAACTGCATCGTAAGTATACTTATATAAACTTAAATTAGATATTAACAATAATTATGCTTAGTATGTATTTTTCGGTTAACTGCACCAATCGTAATTGTGCCATATGTGGTAATTTGTTTATTTCATGTGACGACTTTTAGGTTAACGTGGCGCCAATCGTAATTGTGTGCCAAATGTGGTAGCTTATTTATCAATACCGCATGCCAAATGCAAACAGTTGAAAGGTTGTGGGGTAGTGCTAAATGGGGTAATAAATGTCAGTACGGCACTGCCCGCCACCACCTAGATTCTTATTTAATTGAATTCATGTGGCTTCAATTACTTGAGAAGACAAATGCTTTCAATGATATTAAAGGGTATTAACAGATTTATACTTCCTATGTAATCTGAAATTGTGATAAAATACATTTTGTATTTTGATTTGAATTAAATTGTAATTCTTTTCGTGAAGCTGTATATGTCATTAGGGTTGCCATTCCTATCATTCTTATCTCTAGCTAAATTTTGCACACAATTACGATTGGTCTACGTTATAACCAAAGAGTACCTCTAATATTGTCTCTTCCAATTGCTTTTATATAGCATTCACATAAAACATGTTTTTCATGTCAAATAGATCATATCTGAGCAATTTTGTTGTATTAAGCTTTAGAGAATTTCAAGGACATCAAGCAAGTATTTATACAACATCGTAATTCTCTTCTAGAGTAGCTCAGTACAAGTGCTATATTGTTGATTCTACTCCTTTGAAGTTGTCACAAGCATTTGTTAGCATTCTGCTACTGGCCCTGAAATTTGTTTGTTGTTTTGTATTCATTCCCGTCGATCATTGTGGGAGCACTTTACAAAAGCCAGAGTCTCGCACCTGTGACATCTCGCAAAAAGAAGCGAGAGGGCATGTTTTATGAGTGATTTTTCTCATTCAACACTATGCTCCGTTGAAAGCATTGATCTTCAACATTGTTATCGATTTATAATAGCTTGTGACAAACTATCAAGTTACACATCAGGTACCTGAATTTTTACTGCTGACTAAATTTTACAGCCTGGTGTACTTTTTTTAATTTTTAGTTAACGCCTTTTGTATGATGATGCCAAAGTTAACATACTATTCCTTGTTGCAACCAACCATCATAGCAAATAGGAAATATTTGAGGATGAATATGTCGGAATGCTAATAATAGGTTTCTTTGAAGTTTTAGTAATGCTCTTCAATGAAGTGACATCATTTTTCATACTTATCAGGTTTACATATATTACTGAGAAAAGGGAATGTGTCCCTTTTGTTGCTTATGGCATTTGTTACTGTGAATCATATGTAAGGGGTTTAAAAGATCAGGGAGAAATCTAGCTTTTGAAATAGCTTGGCATTCAAGAGGTATGACCAGGGAAGAGAAATAATGGATGGACAAGATGAAAGGAAATTTTGATGACTGATTCCAAGTAGGCAAAATTGAGCATCCTCAGATGGATAATCATAATAGCCTTGTGTGCAGATATGATTCTGCTAAATTTTATATTTATTTGTTTTCTTAATTTATGTTTTAAATTTCCGTCTTTCATTTGGCACAGCTTGGCCAAATGTAGCACTTTAACACTTGCAGTAGAAGCTTAACCAACAAAGACTTATGTTGCAGTTCCTATTGTATCTGGGGCTGTTGTGGCTCAGTGGGTATGCCCACTGTGCTAGCAACCTTCGAGTTGCAGACGGCACAGGTTGAATTCCTGTCAGGTGCATTCCTCCCTGGGTGTATTCCTCTCTTCTGTGTAAACTTTCATTGTGCGTCTGTCTTTTACTTGATATTGTATGTCTTGTATCAGACGCAGCATGGCTAAATATGGCCCTTGCACCAAAAAACCAATCAACCTATTGCATCTAGAATCTCCCTGACTATGAATAAGTATTTTCGTTACCTTTAAGATAAGATAATGCATAATTTCACTAGAAATTTTGGTCTACATAAGTCCAAATGTCAGAACTCCAACAAGAGGATAGACTATTTTACCCTGTTTTCTTTAAATTCAAATATGTGAAAAATTGTGGTAGTGGAGACATAAGTGCTGTATAAATTTTAACCATACATGCAATAAATATTCCTAAGACAAAACATCTCATATTGAAAACATGATTTGCAAAGATTTTTAGTGTTGGTATTGCCTCAGATAATTCTTAAATCAAGTATCCATCATGTGATAGGTTGTGGAAATTCAGAAAAATTTTCATTTGTTAAATAAAAAAGTGACCCAACAGAAGTAGTAACGTTTGTGAGGTCATAGTAACCTTCAAAGCTTGTTTCATCTCTTGCCAGTACATCTCCTTAAAGCTCAAGAGATGGAAACTTTACAAAATAGATAAGAAAAACTACTTATGATAAGACAGTATACTGGAAAGGATAACTCCAAAGGTGTTAATTTGTCAACCTCATACCAGGTTCTTAGATTTATGGCTGGCCTGTTTAAAAACCAAATTGTAAGTTGCATATGGATAAGTTTTTCTTCCTTGACTGCTTTTTTTTCAAGATCCTGGCCAAACTTCAAAATTAATTATAGTACAGTATATTCAAAAACGAAAAACATTTTCTTTAAGATATCACTACACAAATCAAAACTTGGAATTTAAGAGAATTTCATTGAGGGAATGACAACTGTATATTTGTGGGACAAATGAGAGAAACATAAATTCATCAATATGGATGATCCCAATAAACAAAAAATACAAAGCCACAGCAGCGTTCAACAAAAACAATGGAGTTTGGATTTCAGTGGTCAGATGGCTAACACTTTAACTTTCAGAAGATCACTTAAGTGAACAAAAACAATTTTTCCTTTATTAGATTTGCCTATTTTAAATGCATTAAAATCAATCTAATTAATCTGTAGCTCAGTGGGTTTGCTCATTGTGCTAGCAAGTTGTAGGTGGCGTAGATTTATTTCCTTCCTGAGTATATTTCTGTATCAGTAAACCTTTCTTTGTGTGTGTTTGTCTTGTGCTTGGTGCAGCTGAGCCAAATATGGCTCTTGTGCCATAAAAAACCCAACCAACCATCAAATTCATTTATTAAGATTCAACACACACAGCCTTTTATATAAAACTAATCAAACAAATGATTGACATGTCATCAAGAGGAACTGATGCTAACTAATATTCAGTCATGTTGTGACGATACTATGAAAGGTAAGTGCCCTAGATGGTAAATGCAAAAGCATTTACCCCAAAGATTGTAATGGGAGAAGGAAGTCCATAGGAATGCACAGTTCTAAGATAAAGAAATTTGGAAGTTGTAAACTAAAGATTACTCTCAATGTGATGTACTATATTTTATTTGAAAAGGAATATTAAAATGTTTAATTTTTGTGATATACATTTTGTTTTATGTCACTGAGCAACTTGATTCTATTTTGAATGTAGTTTGTTTTATTGAAATTAATTTTTCCTATTGAAGATTGGCTTTTGACGAAAGACGTGCATCGCTTAGTTGTGGTTATTTCAAATTACCACACTAAAGAAACCTTGGAACGATGGGAATTCAAAATTCAATGTGAAGGAGAATTAGATTTAGGGTAAGTTTTATTTATGTGAATTTTTTTTGTATTTTGTTAGTTTCACAACAGTTTAAATCACAATCAGCTTCTGTTCTTACCCAGCCAATCCCAATTCAACAACATTAGTAATTGAAATAAAAGACAATAACTTGCCAACTTATACAGAAATCTATTCAAATTGCAGGTCATGGAATTTTTAGCTGTTAACACAAGAAAATTATTTACAATTATATTATTGTCTTTCAGTGTTTATTTTAAATTTGTTAATATATAGGTTATTTCTCTGATAATTATGTTAGAATTTTGAATCCTTTGAAAATCCTTTTTCAAAATGAATCTGTTTTAAGTTAATAGGGACATCTCGTATGAATTTCAGATATGGGTGGGTATAATGTATATAGTTAGTCTGTATAATCGTCTATGTTCCTAGAATTGTTTTACGTTTTCATTCTGTGCCATCTAAATGCTTCACATTTTTTACATCTAACTCAAGGGATCTTAACTTTCACCTAGGACTCCAAATTAACTTCTGGACTTGACAACCTACTACAATATTGTGTTGTAGGATAAATTGTCATTCTATTTTAGACACCATTTTAATTTTTTTACAAGGTTTGTTTTCACTTTAATTTTCAGCATAGCAATTTCTTCAATTGTAACTCCTTACTAAATATTTCACAACATAGTTACACTGATTGTTCCTGGATCATTGATTAATGTAGCAGGGATGTACTCAGGGTTTCAAGCCCTCAAGGGCACATTCCTTTAGATATGCACAGGCTTCACACAGGCCTGAGATTCTAGTGGTCCTTTCTTTTCTGATGGAGTTTACTATCTTTAGTAAACACTGAGGTCGCTCCCAGGAAACCCAAGGGGTTGCCCACTGCTCTAGCAACCTCTGAGTTGTAGGCGGCACAGGTTCGATTCCTGTCAGGTGCATTCCTCCCTGGGTGTATTTCTCTCTTCTGTGTCAGTAAAAACTTTCATCGTGTGTGTCTATTATTTGATGTTGTATGTCTTGTGCCTGGAGCAGCATGGCCAAATATGGCCCTTGTGCCTAAAAACAACCAACCTAGGATTTCAGTCTGGAAGGGCTTCATTGATGTCGGAAGCTCTCTGATTTCAGATATTTGTAATGATTATATTGTCAAGACAAGTTAATCATAGAGTCATCTTTGATTTAAGTATAGAATTTTCATAGACCAGTTTTAGAGTGACTCCTTCAAGGCATATAAAAGCTGTATTGAAGGTGAAAGGTGGCATAAGTTCTTAATAAGTAAATGTAAAATATTTTTCAAGTGTTTTTTCATTGTTCTGTCTAATTCCTTTAAATAAATGATAGGCCACCTTTTGTAATGGGATAAAATTATTGAAAAATATCTTCTGAAGAAGGATTTGGAGTGGTCTTTAGCTCTACTGTTATTTTTGCTATTCAAGGACTGACCACAAGATTATAGAAAGGAGAAATGCCAAGAAAAATTTTCATATGATTTTTAAAAAAAGGACAGATGTATTAGTAGAGATAGTTTTGCTCTTTCAAGGCTTGGGAGAAGCTAAGTGACCATAGCCTCCCTCGTAGGTTCATCCCTGAAATGTAGAACCCACATTTAAAATTTTGCTTTTACATTGACATTTTGCCATGCCAATCAGGAAAGTTAAATCACAAGTCTTTTGGATTATAATTATATATATGCTAAAGTTCCACACTAAAAACACCTAACCAAATCACAACTATAATGGAGTCGCAAAAAGCCCCACTGCTGAGTGATTATCTTCATTTATTACTTTTTTATGACTCTAAGAGATGTTGATCCACTTTTAGGTTGGGACTTGGGTTAAGAACCCCTAATCTAACAATAATTTGCAAAATATACATATTTTAAATGGTTACAAAGCTTTCAAATTATGGAAATTAAATTATTTTGTCAGCATTACCACTTCATGTTTTGAATTTTTAAGTTACCTTGCCTTAACTCTATATACAAAATTGTTTAAAATGTTTTCTCTATTTAATTTCAGCTGACTAAGCCTTCTAAATTTGAATTACAATTTTTTTCTTATCTATATAATTTATTGTAAGACAAAACCAAGGTGTGAAAACAAAATAGGTAAATTTATTGGCAAGCATTCACTGTTTTAACTTTCACATTTTATCTAGTGATAAATGTGAAATTTATTTTGTTAGATGAAGGACATTATGAAAACCTGATTCTTTAAATTTTGAATCTCATTTGGCACACTCTTCAAATTAAATAGTTTTTGAGGTAGACAGCTCAATTAAATAGACTGATATTTACTTGTGCAGTCATCTTTTATCCTTTAAGCAGTAGTGGAAGTTTTCTGCTGATCCTCAACTTTCCAGTTGTATTTTTTAACAGCTCCAGCCACACTGACCCTAGGTTAACAGAATGGCTGCTCTTTTATTGATCAGATTATTCAAAATTCTTAAAACTTTTACATTAGCAGTAACATCTTTATGTATGTTCATCTTAAATATGCACATTTGATAATTGTGAGTTATTACATGCAGTTAATAATTTTTATGTATACTAACCACTTATTGTACTTTCAAGGCCCTTACACCATGGTTTTCTGCTTTAACGAGAGTTCAATTTTATTTGAATATCAATTCCAACTATTGAATACTATTAGCAATTTCTTTTAGTTAACTTTATTTTTCTATCAATTTTCACTATGTATAAAAGATCAAGGTTTAGCATTATAGTTTATACTTTGTCTTTTCATATAGTGGCAAGGCAAAATCAAAGGACATTAAGGAAATACAGAAGGAAATCAGAAACATCATCCGTCAAATCACAGCTAGTGTATCTTTTCTTCCTCTTTTGGACAATGCATGTAAGTATATTTTAAAATTTAATAAAAAAAAACACTCCTTGAAATACCTGATTCTTTTTTACAATTATAATTAAGCTGTTTTACAATTATAATTCAATTTGAGTGTTACCAATAGCAGTTGCATACTTTTTGTATTTATGTTTTAGATTTAATATGGACAGTTTCTTGTAATCCACTTGATATCCTGGGCTTAAATATATTTTGGATCAATGTGAAGTAAAATATGCTGTGAAGCACTCACTCAACAAATTTTAAAACTTTTTCACCTTTTACAATAAAGTTAATGGATAATGTTGCAGTGCCATGTGTACTTAACACAATGAGCAATAAGACTTAAATTTCAGTGAGGCAACTTTGAATTTTACCTCTGGCATGGATTTCATAAACAGAATTTCTACTGAAACTATTCCAAATCATAAATTTTTGTCTTTCATTTTATTGCATTCCTCTAATTGGATTAATAATTTAATCCAAAAGACTTTAATAGTTGAAATTTTTTATTTAAGGTGAATATCAAATTATGGTGACAAGGGGGTTGTAAATTCTATTAACATACAGTAACCCCTAATATATTGTGCTTTTTGGAGGTAAGAAATAAGTGCAATAGAAGTAAAAAGAGTAAGTGTTTGTAATGGTGGGGTAAACGAAATTTGCTTGTAGGTGATCAGAGGAACTTATTGTGAAAATAAGAAAAGGCTTAATTATATTATCTAATCTAAATTGAAACAGCTCACTACCGTCAGGTTTATTTTCGAATAGTTCTCATGACAGATTTACAAGACTTCAGAACTACAACTGGCGACTTTTTGCTATTTTTCAAACTTGGCAACTATGGGTATTTTTTTTTATGGGTTTAAAGCGAAATCGTCTCAAAAGCTCCTATTTTAAAAAAATTTGACTTTTTTAAATTCACCAAAGGTCAATGAAAATTTGTATGACTCGTTGAAGTTGATAGATTTCACTTTTTGTTTAAGGTTCATTTGATGTGTTATTATACACAAACAAAGACATGATTGTCCCAGATGAGTGGGCAGAGAGTACAGCTCACCTTATCCCAGACTGTGAAGAAGTGAGATTGAGCAACTTTTCAACATCTGTCCATAAAGTTGATACTGCAGTTCAGTACAGAACATGTGAATGAGTTTTTAACTGATGCTTTTTTAACAAATTTATTTTTATCAATATCTTTATTCTCTGCATTTGTCTGTTCCATGTAATTTTACAAGATTTTTGTATGCATTTTTATATAATACCTGAAAATACATGTTTGTAAACTTCTAAAGGTATTTACTTTCACATTGCCTTTCATTGTTTATCTATCTACATACCTCAATGAAGTAATACTGATTTTTTTATTTGTAAAACAATCAATATTGAATAGCTTCTAGCAGAATTAAAATTACATTAATTGTGTGTGTTGGTATTTGTTAAAATATGTATTTTGTAATATATTTGTAGTATTTGTGTATAGAGATATTTTCTTCTGAAAATAAATAATTTTTAGATTTTTTAGTATTGCATATTTTATGGTTTTCTTATTAGTTATTTGGGTCATTTTATGTCAATTCAACACATGTCACTTAACCTTGTTCTCTCCTATTTCAACAGAAATTGGGGAGAAGGTACTCTCTTTAATTGTTTCAAAAATTTCTATTTTGGTTAACTAAGTTGATTTGCGTAAAAATAAGACAATTTGAAATTGTGTGTATTTTTTAAACTTTTGCTGCAACTCTGGTTTTAATAGCATGTGTTTGTCCGTCTTGGACCTTGTGTCATAAACCGAAAATTACCCACCTGCTTTTAATATTTTTCAATGTATCTATGTTGTAAGGCAATTTTTTATGTTAACTGAAAGCATTATATGCAACTCAACTGAGTATTTTACTCAAAAATTAAAATAGTTAAGGAAGGTTTTCTAAAACCTAACTTTTAAAAATTCTAAATTTTGTA
The DNA here is from genome assembly GCA_933210815.1 of Meta bourneti. NCBI lineage: Eukaryota > Metazoa > Arthropoda > Arachnida > Araneae > Tetragnathidae > Meta > Meta bourneti. The sequence continues at coordinate 72,248,683 of OW119928.1, forward strand.
TCAGTTCATATTAGCCTAGTACACACTAAAGTTTCAAGTTGTAACACAAAAGATATTTTAAGATATTAACTTTGTTTTTAACTGAATTTTTACACAGGTTTCCTAGAACAATATGCAAATGTTTCATTTTTTGCTCATAGAAGGCAGCAGTTGTCAGCCAAACCTTTTTTAGTCGATCTGAACCATAAGCTATTAATTAACTCCATTTTTTAGCATATATTAAGGATTCATAGACCTAAAAAATTTTTTGACTGAATTACCTTTTTCCCTCGCTGAAATTGAGCATCACGGAAAAATGCAACCCGCTCTCGCCTAATGAAACAGGACATATGCCATTGGATAGAAGAAGGAACAATGTGAAACTGACATAATCGGAAGTTTTTTTATTTTAAAAACATTGCAGCACTTACAAATTACACAAAAGCACAAGGCAAACAGACAAGGTAGTCAAACACAAGGGAAGTTGACAAGGTAGTAAATCTTATATACTCGCACAAATGCGAACTGAAACTGATTCATTTCACTTTAGTTCACTCTCGAAATAGGAAAGGTTGATAAAGCATAATACACGATCTCGCACCAACAAGCCCGTTAAAATAGTTATGCTGATCAAGCCATCGCAAATGTATCAAACGAGATATAAATGGCTACTACTGGTTGGGCAAGGTTCCTGAAAATGTCCTACATTTGGCTCGTTATTGAGTTGCAACACGTCTCTTTAAATGTCAGCATCTCAGTTTGTACCTGGATGCCATCTGTTGGAACGCACTGGCATAGTGAATCAAAATCCCGTAAAAATTATCAAACATCAAATTTATTGTATTAAAAATTATGACATAACATTTGATTAGCAATAAATGCATTTTTTTTCATCTAAAATTATTTCATAATCACTATTCTTCACAGGAGTTGTCTGATGCCGCATTTTTCTCTATCAAAACTCATTTGACAATTGAGTTGATACTTTTGGCTCTTCTAAGAATTGCTTAGCTTCACAAAAAAGTGCATTTGTGGCTTGTTAGCATGCATAAGCTGCTAATATAATTATCTGAAGTTACAGAGAATAAGTATCAAATCTTCATTTGTTACTCCCCATGACATTTTCTGCTAAAATGCTTCACTCTTGTTTTGGTCTCGAGCTTCTTCAAATGACTCCAATTAGCAGAAAGTTAGATACAATAAACTCCTTGCATCAGTATCTTATGGATGGCTACTGACTTGTAAAACTAGTGGTATTCATTTGCATAAATTTGAGCAGTTCCTTTAATATGTGTCAAACATCTTGATGGTTACATTGAACTCTGCTGTACAATAGTTTCAAAACGTTTTATTTCTGTTACTCTTGTGATCTTGGCTGAATCTTTGTAAAGTCTGAAGAAGGGATGAGCAGTTTCCATCATTATATGTACCCTCCTGGTTGAACCTGATCATATGGCCCTTTTCTCATGATGACTTTAATGTTTCTGTCCTTTATCTTAATTTGGTCTTATCTGGCTTACAGCATTGCAGATTTTTCCATGCATTAACAATCTGGATGCACAGAGCACTTGGTACTATGTGAAGTACCAAGTGCTGTGCATGCCTGTTTAATGCGCATTGGTGCAGCTTGGCCAAATAAGGCCCTTGAGCCTTAAAACCCGAAAACAACCAACCCTTTTAAGGCAGTTGTTATCCAGCTGGCGAGACAGCTGCCTCATGGTATCGACTGGCAGGTTGATTATCTTGTAAGTGCCTATCGCATTTGCCTCGGTGACGTGGTTCATGGTATGTCTAACGAAAAGTTTCATTCAGCGCTTGCCTCATAATCGGCGTCCTATTGCTCCAGCCCGGGTGTCAGGTTGGTTGCTGCTGTATTTACATCCAGAAGATAGTACTGCATGATGATGGGTGTAAGAGAAGTCAATGATTGCGGCTTCAAGGTCGAATGAGTCGATTTTTTCTGGGCACGCTGCTCATGCTTTCATTCAGATGATGTCTAATCCCAGAGACTTCTGCTTGTTTCACCGCGATAGTACTTTGCGTTGGTTCTTGGACATCTGAAATTTTCAAGTTGATCTGCCTTATTCGGCAAAGATTCAGGACCCTTACCTTAGCCTAAATTTAGGTTTTCCCTCTGCACAGTGGGACAAAAAAAACCTAATGATCAAAATGAGTTTGGGGGGGGGGGTGAAATGTACAGGAAATTCTTTCATATCTGTCATTACAAAGATCTGTCAATCACCACTCTAAATCCAAATGTCGTTACATCATTATAAAATTTTCTAAAACAAAATATAGTAGAAATTAAAAATTTTATCTGCTTGCAATTTAATGTTTAGTTTTGTGAGTATGTTTTAGTCTGCTTTAATTCCTTATAACAGCAAATACAGGGTTCAGGCTTCGCTGTGTATGATTCTGTTCAATCTAGAGTTGTAATTTGTCCAATAAATGATTACATATACAACCTCATTTCATTTCTCACACACGTAGGTCTACATAAAGATATGCAACAGAAAAACTGCATCTACCTTTTTTTTCTTTAAAATTTTTAATAAGTTTTAGCTTTTTTAAGTATTCAAGGTCTTGACCTTGAAATTTTTTTTTAAAAGGCATGGTTGTAAAATATCAATTTAGAAGTTTATTTCATGGACTTAATAAGCCCAAGTTCAGCTTCCTTGCATCCGTCAAACTCAAAATTTTATGAAATTTCTTACCTTGTGTTATCCAAATTTTGCCTTTTTTTCAAGTTTAAATGACGTGCAATTCGAAAAATAATTTAGATCTGCATCTCATGTTGAGTCAATTTCATTTCTTATATCTCAGGCTACATATACACTAAATTTCACTGAAATCTGAAAAAGGTCATTTTTTAACATGTTCCTTTTTGCATAAGCAATCAGTCCTGTCTTATCGAATAGCATATTACCTGATTAGATAAATTTTTATTAGATAGTATCATATTACTTGTACCGCCTTCCTGAAATTTAGAAAACACTGGGTCATCTCTGCATTAAAATCCCGCCTATACCACTACAGTGGCCTGAGAATTAGAGGTTCCAGAAATTTGAGTTTTTTTATTTTAAATACTGTTAGAGGGCTTTTCTAATTTTAAGTTAAAAATAATTTCAGTAATAAAAAACTACATGTTATAGTAAAGGAAAAGATTGTTTCATTTGTTCAAATTTAATTGGTACTTGAATGTGTATTTTTATTTATAACCTGGTCAGACCCGTCTCTCATATTCATTCCAGGTCCTAGTACTAGTTTTCATAACGGGTGACCCATGATCACTCTTCGAAAGATGTTCCTATTTCAAAGTAACCTTTTTTATGTGATTTTTAACCCTCCTGGTGGATGTCTCGATGCAAATCGTCATTAGCAAAACTGACCAGATCTTGATCTCACCATCGTCAAAAATTCGGCAATACCTTTATACAGAGATATCTCGTCATTATCCAAATTGTTCAGATCTTGATGGACGAGATATCTTGTCGAAACCACTTGAAGGATTAATTTGTTTTCATTCCGTTTTCTTTTTATCTGTCATGCGCTTCAGTTTAGAAACAGGCTCTGGATTAGAATCCCGGTCCCATAGATTTTCAAAGTAGTACAAAATCCACTTTAAGCCGTCGGCCCGATCAAATCAGCCTTGTACAAAAAACATGTTGGTACGCAGGATTGATGTTGAACCATTGTGTCTTGCCATACACGCCTTTTCGTGTAATTTCTCAATCGTGATATCTAAAATTGTAATGCGTATATGGTATATAAATGACGATAAAATCAAAATCGGTCTATGTGTGTAGAGGGTCGCCAATAGCCCGTTGTGTTGCTCCAGTGCTACGCAAATTCATTTACCTACCTGTGAGTGATAGTGAGATCAATCTGTTATTAAGAATTCTTCAGTGGTTTTTTAGTGTTGTGTATTCAGATAAAAACGACTGATCTCGAAGATCTACCTCACCTAATTATGCCACATGTCGACCGCGCCTAACGAGGAGTTGAATTTTTATCCTAATAATGGGAGAAAAGAAAGGAAATGACTGTTTTTCGAAAATCATAAAATTTCAAGTGGCATTAGCTCCTTAGCCCTCTAAGGGATTTCAACGAGATATCTCGTCTAAGATCTGGTTAATTTTGCTAATTACGAGATATCTCGTCGAGACAAAACTGCCCTATTCCAAGAGGAATGAAGATCAAATTGTTCTTTGCCTAGAACCGTTTGGAACAGGTTTTTCCATCAGTGACTGGCAACTACAGGGTGGTTTACGATGCGAGGATAAATCACCAGTACAGGAGGTCCATGTAGAAATTCCACATGGGCTGGCATATTTAAGAGCTTTCAGAATATTTATAATTTTTTCTATCACTGAAAGCATTGTGGAAACGGGTTATTTTCTGGTCCACTACCATTTTAATCTACATTTCCCCCAAGCACTAAAAAGTCAAGAAAATCAGAAAAAGAACCAAATCCGATCCATCTATCGATTCTATCCGGTCCTTATATTCGTTCTATTAATTCCATAAAAATAATTATACATCAGTTTGAAAAACTAAGACCTATCACAGGCAAGGATATATTACTACAAAAAATTCAAACATTATCTTTTCCTTATAGAAAAAATGTCTGGGAAATGAATGGTTTTGTTAAGTTCTATCCGACCCATCTATTGGTTTTCTCCAGTAAAAATTTAGACCGTTGAAATACAGACAAAATACTTTGAATGCATTATAATCCTCACAATTAAAATATTCTGTATATACATTCAACTAACGTACGTAGCACAGACATTATCATTATTTGTTCATTGTTGAATAGTATCAATGGATATCGACAATATAAAATTAACCGCTGTGGGATTCATTTTCCATTTTTGCCGCTTAGTTTATATATTGCTAAAAGCACACTGAAGTTCGTCACTAGTGAAAAGAAAATGTGAGCGAGCGCAAAAATAAATTTAGCGTCAAAGAATGCCAAATCGACTTTGAAAAAGAGAATGGGTTAAAATGTAAGTTCGGAAGCTAATTGGGAAGTAATTTGATTGAAGTGAAATTTTCCATGCATTTTATTAGAAATAAGAAGTACGTGAAATGATGTTTTATATTTTTGGATAATTTTATTTCATTTGGAGTATGAAATGTGAAAATGGATGCTATATTCATTATAAACGGATTTAAGTAAGATACAAAATGTGAGAAACGACACTGCTATCAATCGGTGTAAGCAATTAAGGAAGTTTAACTCATGCTACGCGCAGGTCTGCTAGTTGGTAGCTAAATCAATTCGAAATTGCAATTACAAGACGATTAAAATCAATTTAATTTACATTTTTTTTCATGCTTCATGGGTATTATTGAAAGCTGTACTACATAGTCAAGTAACTACATCTATCATTCTAAATAGGTACGTGGTTTCCGTATAGAAACTGAGTCTCTCAATTGAAAAAAGTACCATAAGGATTCGATTTAAAACTAAATTTTTCTGTTGGAGGAAAGCGAATTTTAAGTAAGACTTTGCTGATCTTGGAATAATATAGTAAGAAAGTATGTAAACTAGGATTGTTGAAGAATAGAATTTGTTTTGTCTTAAGTGGGAGAAGGCCGAGGTTACTTACTTGAAGTTAAAACTGTTCGTATACAACTTAGGTACCTGTGAAACATTCATTGAAAGCAGTGATTTTGTAAAAAGTATAATCGAGACAGTTTGCTGTCTACACTGATGGCATTTGTTTTAAACAAGCTCCGCTATTCCACGTGCGGCTGAATAGAATTTTCAAGAAAAAAAATGTGTGCTTCAAAATAAATTAACCACGAATGCCGTAACAGTTTAATTTGCCATCCTCTCACAATAATAATGAAATTCGAAAACGTCGAATCCATGGTGCAAGGGTACCACAAATAATAAATATCGATTGGAAAATTGAGTGCAAGACTATACGCTGAAAGTTCCTCATTTTTACTGAAAATGAACTTAATTGGCATTGGTAATCACTCCAAAACTCAAAATCGACTTTGAAGTCATCTAAAAAAAAGCTTTTGTAGTTTGTCTTACTGCAAGAATGTGATGAATATGAAATGGATTATATGGATGGATATATTATGTATACATATTTGCGTCCGAAGTAAATTGTAGAAGCTATGAAAAAGTTAAAACGACGTTAAAAAATATTTTCTGTACACTTAAATGATGCTTTCATTTTTCTATGAAATAGAATCAACATTTAACCAATTCAACCCGAGCATCGCCGCGTAATTCTGCTAGTAAAATATAAATTTGGAATTTAGAAAAATAGGAGTGAAAATGAGTTTATCAGTGTTCTTTACAATTTTGTATTGTCTTTAGTTTTCTTAATGTTAAGTTTTTTATAAGCGTCCGTCTCCATGTATGCAACCCAAAAGCCTATGTACAATTATTTAATACAATCGAACTGATATTCGGATCAGCCAAAAAGTGAATAGAGTGAGTTTTCATCTCCAAGGAAAAGTAGGTTTGGTCCCGAAAATGGGCCAATAAGATATTTTGCACACGAAGTTTTGGAAGGTCAGTTCCTGAATTTACAGGCCTTTTCATGATTATCGCTACATTAATCTGCATAATTTCATTCAAGACTCATCACTCCAGTCATTGAAAAAACATAAAATAATTCAAAACGCAACTTAGTCCCGAAACTCAAAAAATACATCCTGTTTTCACTTTCATCTGTTTACACTGATTCCTATCTCACCATTTTCCGTCTTTCTTTGTCATCGGTGGAAACAGAGAAAGAGTGGGCAAAATACGTCGTCTGCGCAGAATTTATGGATTCTGCGGACAAAAGAAATCGTTTGCCTTCCTCGAACCGTTTACTATTGAGGTTTCGAATGCTATTGACATTGATCGTCTGGCCGGGGCTGTTTGTGAAGGTCCGATGGGGGTGTTCGAAGGGCACCCAGCTGTTTGGTCCATATTTTCCTTTTTATTTGCTCGCAGATTAGATATGGAATAAAGAGTACGCATTATTCTTAATGGAGTCCGATGGCACGGGTGACAAAACTCACCGGCCCTCGCAGTAAATCTTGTTGCCCCATTCTTTTGGTGAGGTGAAGGTAGAGAATTTAATGGGGTTCGAAGAAAGTTTGTCACTTGTCCCGTGACACAAATATATAAAAATTTTCGAATTTTTTCTGTGCTTTCCTTAAAAGAAAATTTGGTATTTCCGTTTAATAAATTCACTTCGGTTGTCCGAGATGGCTTTTATCCATATTACCTCGGATAATCAAGGTTATATAGTATTTATAAAATTAATTTCTGCAGAGGCAAGATTCAACAGTATACTCCCTTTAAGATTTAATCAACAAATCTTAACAGCTTGAAAAGTAAGAGGACTACAGTAAATTTCGAGAAACAAAATTTGAGAACTTGTTATTTAATTGTCGCAATATTTTACGAACACAACCTTTCCTGAAAGGATTTTTGTACTCAGGTTAACTCAAATGCATCTGTTTTTATGCTTGCGAAATCCCTTTAAATTAAATCTAATGAAATTATATAAGATCTCTTCTTTATATAAGATATATAAAGAAAAAGGATGAAAGATTTCTCTATAAGAATCTATTAGTTATAAAAACTTGTAAGTAAATTTTGAAATCTAATACCGATTTTCATTTAGCATAAAAATTCTATTTCAAACTTTAAAAATCACAAAAGAGAGAAAAGCAAGCAAAAATACCTTTTCATTCCAACTACCAAAAACAATTTTTAAGACGATGAGGATTCATTCTCCAAACTGAAAAGCAGTGTCTCGAATTAAGATGCCAGAATGAGCTGCTATCGAATATTTTTTTCTTTGGACACTGTCGAACGTTTTCTTTTTACCTCGTGAATCTAATAGCAAAATTCAAATAAAAATTTAATTTCTTTATTAGAGAAACTGAAAATGCAAAACAATGAGACAAAATCAAAAGAAAAAACTGCTTTGGACATATTAAAACATGTGGGTCATTCCATGTCAAATCCACATACAAAAGTATCATGTTCAGTCTGACCTTCTCGATTTCGATGAAATGTAGTCTCATACAAGAAATATACATGCAATTGTGTAAATTGTCTCATGTTTGAAATGAGCAAAATATGAGATACATATCTGAATTACTTTTCGAATGACAGGTAATAAAAACTGAAAAATTGTTAGATTGTGTCGAGGATACAAACCATAGTTTTGACGTGAATACTTGGGCCTGATATTGTGGATTATGGAACGAATGAAGCAAACATAAGGAGTTTGAACGATTGTTAATTGTGCATATTCAACAATCCATTTACAGTTTGAACGATTAAAGTACAGTTTGATATTAAATGTAGTTGAGAGATTGTTGTTATCCAATATTAATTGCAATTCGGTAGCTTTCGAATAACACTTACGCAATCCAAAGTTGCACTGGCTCAAGGTTCGGGCGACTGTCCGGGATCAAACCCGAAGGGAAAAATCCAAGGACAACACGTAATTTTGAACGACGGTCAGATGACGAGGTCACAACTGAGCTGGCACCCCACTCTCCAAACTTCCACGCCATTGTAAGGAAATTTGAGGCCACGACAGATTTAACGTGCACTATCCCCCTTTGCACACGAGGGTCTTTGTTTGGATTCGAACTCGCAACCCTCCGTTTGCTAATCCGTTACTCTTGCAACCGGGCTACCTCAGCCCATACAATATAGTATTAAAAGCAGAGCTGTTGCAAAAGTTTTAAAAATACATAAATCCAGAATTTCAATTTGTGTTATTTTTAAACAATCAAACGATTGTTTCAAAACCTTGTATTTTTTGGTTTGCTACCTTAAGAATACCTTCTCACCAGTTTTAGTTGAAATATATGATCTACCTCAAAATGAACTAAAATTTGTCTCAAAGAGAGGGGGAAGTCCCCAAAAAGGTAAATGGATCAAACGATCAAAATGAAGAATAAAAAACATTATATTTTAGTTTTACGTAAAATCTTGTGTTTTTCTCTACTTTTAATTTTAGTTTCGTAAAAAAAATCGATCTTATTACCGTTCTGACAAGAAAATTTTGTGTTTTACAAACTTACATCAGATAGTTCTTTGTTTACAGATTTTATGAAACCGTTCATATTAATTTCATTCTGCTGTTCTTTTCCAGAAAGAATTGCACGCGTAAATTAGAGAAAATTTATTTTGTTTACACAAAGTATTTATACCATTAAAATAAAATTCAAAAAAATTTAACTACACCGCTTAGAAAGAAATGTATTTTAATGCGAAACATTTTACACGAAAATGAAAGCGAAAATTCCTGCAATAACAAAATTGTTCTATCTTATACTAGGAACAGTCTAATATAGTTTTGTACTAATAAATTTTAAAACTAAAACAATTTTCATCTAAGATATTTTTCTGTCGTTATTTAATTTCTGGAAAAAATATATTCTTGTTTACAGAGCATAGCCTAAATGTGCTCCAGTAATTATAATTTATTTAGTTTATTATCAATTTTCTAAGCTCCTTGTTCTCTTTTCTCATTTGACCAACAGATGGCGCTAGCGTCGTTCCATAAGATCTTTGGCAGGATGCTCGTATATTCGAAAGAAACGTCAAAATCTGGAACACTCACTCAACTTTTTCTTATTTTGAATAAAATACAAACTTCAGAGGCAATTTTTTTTATCGGCGGAGGTAGGTTCAAGCTAAAATTGAATACTTTAAATTTTTTTATTAAAAACATCGCACCTTTATGAGAAAAGTGAAAGAACAGCAAAATATTGGTAGAAGTGTATGCAAAAAGATTGGAAATCTTTAAATATATTTTACTTTAAATTTGAGACTTTTAGAATTCTTTGATATCTTTATTCGAAACTAGCAGAGCTACTCGGCGTGGCTAGCGATTAATAAATCCAATGCAGAGAGAAGAGATACGAATAATTTCTCTTAATAGAAAAACTAACTCATGAAAATACTAATTTTAGAACTCTAGGAAATGTTTTAAATTTCCAGTTTTCCTTGACACAAATACGCACTATATCCATCCCATCACACACATTTAAAATTCTGAATTCTATCAACATGCTCTAAGAGACGGATGACAAACTAATTTCACGATACCATTAAAGAAATAAGAGTGCTTTGAATGTTCTTCCTTGCATATTTATATTCATATTCATTCATCAAAAGTTACGCCAGTCACCGCTTTGAAAATAATTTCTGGGGGGGGGGGCAATCTTCTCTCTCTGTGTTTTCTATTCCAACCGAAAGATCGCAAATGAAGATTAATTTGTGATTTTTGATAGTTTTCAGGCATACTTGCACTTTACGTAAGTAATAAAAAAGACTTCAATTGATGCTGCTAAAGTTGGCTTCAACATGCATTTTTGACGTGAATAAGTCTATAAAATCGTAACAGTACTGGGGGCATGCATGAAAAGTTAAAAGCAACAAAAAAAAACGTTACAACTGTTTTATCTTATGATTTCAGAACTAGAAGAAACACCCAGAAGATATAAATATAGCGCCATGTAGAAAAAGGATATCCATACCTGACATTATCTTCGGACCGAGTACTCAGGCGCACTGAGCGCGGGAAGGGAGCCAGCAATTTGACGAAGTTCTAAGGTACTGGGCGAGGTTTAGGACAGTGTAACTTTGAATTGTGTGGAATGAGAACTGCGCAAGTGGTGTCATTCGAAAACTTCCGAACTAAGCTACAGTCATAGGCCTTTAATTAATTAAATTATACTTCATTTTTTTCAAACTGCTCTTTAATCGTTAAAACTGTAAATTAATTGTTGAACATTTGCAATAAGCAATCGTTCAAGCTTCCTATATCTGCTTCATTCATTCCAGCAATGCAATATCAAGCCCGAATATTCACGTAAAAACTACGGTTTGTGTCCTCGACCCAATCAACCGATTTTTTTAAAACAAAAATATTTCGAAAAGGTTTAAACCTCTTTGTCCGTTCGTCGGAATATGTCCATCGTCTCTCAAATCTAGGCGAATAGAGATTTTCCCAATCTTATCCAATCCCATTGAGACCAGCACATGGATTCTTCCCTTGACTTAGCTACCGATCAATTTGCAAACTAAATGGGCGTTTCGCTTGCAAATATGTTTCGATATTTTCTTGTATGTCCATTTTTTTCTGCTTATGGGCTTCGTTATCTGACCGAGGCTCAAAATTACGAGGCGCTTGTACTCGGATGTTTCCCTTCGGGATTGATCTCGGATCGTCGTCAATACCCAGATGTGTGGATCTAGTGGTTTTGACGAGGTTTCTCGTCCATCAAGATCTGGCGTTTTGTTAATACGCGACATCTCGTCGAAACAAAACTGCCCTATTACTCCAAGGAAATGAGGGTCAAAGTAGGCAAAGCAAATTGTCCCTTGCCCAGAACTGATGATAATTTGGAACAGGTTTTTGCATCAGACGCTGGTCACTACAGGGCGGTTTTCAACGCTAAGGTAAACCGGAGGGTTAATTCAACTACCTACCTGCTTATGGGCCTGCTTACCAAACTTCGATTCGTTTCGATTAAGACGACTTTTATTTTTATAACATCCATAACATTTTGGGGGTGTCTGGACCCCCGAGCCCCCACCACAACTGACAATCAGTAATTTGCCCTTTTGTCCCTCATTCATAACGATCTTACTTTGGGTTGAGGTAGATTGCGATCGCTGGAACGAGATTTTTCCACGGTCCCTTGCACTCATCTTGAAAGAAGTGTGAACCCTCTCATGTGGGGCATTTGCTCAGATCTCAGAACCCTTCACTGTGTGTGTACCTAGCGCAAGTTGGAGCACACACGCTTTTGAAAGTCTTTTCAGTAGCAGCCTGTGAGCCTGGAAGAGATGCTAAGAGCTCTTCTCTTTCAAAAAATATTTGGCAGTAGGGCTTAAAAATTACCAATATTCTCATTGCCGGTAAATTATCGATCGAAATTCACAATAGTTCTAGTTTTTTTTTCCTTAGAGAGCTGTCTGTGTGTTACATGTCTGATAACTGTAATTAGGTGTATTTCTCTCTTCTGAGACAGTAAAAACTTTCTTTCTGTGTGATTGTCCATTACTTGACGTTATCTGATTTGTGTTTGGCTCAGCTTGGACTAATATGACCCTTGCACCATACATACCAACCAATAAGCTAAATTGAATCTTAATTGAAGTTTAATAACACTTCCATGCTGTCAATTTATCACTTCTATTCTTTTCTGACTTGAACAGCGATCCATTTTCAAAACCTCAAATCAGTCCCTGACACAAAGAAGGCCAGATGCACCAAGACCAAATTAAGTCGTTGAACCAAACTGCAATTTACTATTGACCTTTACACCACAGACGAATAAATGTAACACAAACGAATCAAAACAGATTTACATAAAGGCGAGATGTTTTCGAGCACATTTCCGAAAGGACGGCAATTGATGTCGCGATGGAGACAACTTGAACTTTTTTGTGAACATGTAAATACAGCAACTCCCGATATATCACGCTTCCACACCATGATATTATCACGCTGGGAGACAAGAAAATAGTGCGATATACTAAGGAAAGCGATGTAACGAGAGTCAAGAAGACTAGCTTGTGTTAGAAATAAAATGAAGGTAGGTAGGTTGTTGAATTTACGTCGCACTAGAGCAACACAATGGGCTATTAGCGACGGTCCTAAATCAATCCCGATGGGAAAGATCGTAAGGCAACACCACGTAATTTTGAACCCCGCTCAGATAACGAGGTCAACGCCTTATCTGGTAACTCACTCTCCAAACTTCCACACAACGCCAACTTGAGGACATTTGAGGTTAGACAGATTTAACGCTCACCAGCCCCCCGCAATCCTACGGTTGCCAATCCGTTACTCTTCCAACAGGGCTACCGCGGTCCCTACAAGAAAGGAATTTCTGGTTTCCATCATCAGGCATATTATTGGTGACTATGTGTTCCTACTATCGACCTTCTAATGAAATAGACGGAGTATGTGCGTGCAGCTTTTCATACTAGCACCTTCACTCTCCAAACTTCCATACCATGCCAACAGGAGTTAGAAATAATAAGGCACAAGTTATGCATTAAATTACGCATTTTTCGATTAAATATTTTTAAGCCTACAAGTTAAACAGAAAATTGATAATGGGTACGTTTATATGTATGAAACCTTTTATTCATTTCTAATGCCCGACCACATGTTCAGCTCTACAAGGGGCGAACTGACGGCTATTTGTACAGGAATGATACTTGAGATGACGTTTTTACTTGTCGACGAGAACATCTATACTAATAACCTCCTCTACCTACCTAAATAAATAAACTACCTCCTTCAGCCTCCCACATTCGCGAAAACCAAAATAAAATTACGCCATCCCCGAGAATCACCCCTACTTAAAACTAACGAGCTATGTTTCTATAGCGACCTCAACTTTGTGATTGGAGCAGTTCTGCCCAGAGTCGAACCCGGATCTACTGGGTGGCATACAAACGCTATGACCGCTTTACCAATTAGGTGACTGAAATTATAAATATAGTAAAATATTTTTGAAAATTAATGCTATGTCCAGACCAAGTGATCTTTATCTGCTTTCATTCTATTATTCTATTCTCAATCCCTTTTTTCTTCCATTTCACAACTTGTTACTTGAAGTCTGACTTGTGTTTGGCGCAGCTTGGCCATATTTGGACAAGCTTTCGTGACATTTCGACAAAGGCCAAATGCTTGCAGCGCGAGTAACAGGTGAACCCCAATTCTGAAGAAATAGATTGACTTTCCCTTTTTCGTTCAGAAATGGAAAATTTATTGGGAGGACATTTGAAAAGAGCGATATGACCGAATGAATAATATATCGAAGAGTTACTGTATTTCCATAAAAAATGCCGTGAAATTTATTTACTTATAAAAATTCTTTTAAAACAGGGAAGCAATAAGTTTTTACTTCCAAAAGATACCAATACGATCAATTAAACTATCAGGTGGTACTAGCACACCATTACTGGTATGCGCCATTTGCCATAGTATAAATTGATCCTTGATCTTAGAAATAAATAATAATTAACTATCATAGTTAAGGAAACTGGTAGATCTTTTCGGTAACGTAATTTTCACCAATCTCCGAAAATTCATTTTCCTGGCTTTTAAATCAAATTTTCACCCCCCTAGACAAGTGACATAAATAAAAAAATGAGTTTTAAAGGAGGCCAATAGAAGATTAATAATCTTCAAGCATATACTACTTTTCAATTTGAGGAATTCGTTCGTATCTTGATTAATTCGAGTACGAGGACGTTCCGTACTCAATCGCTTCCATTCTCCAATTCTCAAAGATTGTTAAGTAATCTTCATTGCTTAACAATCTTTGGGGCTTAACAATCTTTGGTGCTTAACAATTGTTTAACAATTTTCGCTGATGCTCGCAATCCTCGTAAGAAACAAAAATATTAGAAATATTTATTTAAATAAAAAGTATCTGTTTAAGAAATATTCAATTTAATAGCCATAAGGTTGGTCGTGTTCTATGGCGCAAGGGCTATATTTGGCCAAACGCAAGATAGATAACGTCAAGTAATCGACATAGAAAGTTTTACTGACACAAAAGAAATACACCCATGGAGGAATCAATTCTAAGCCGTCTATAACTAGCAGGTTGTTAGTGCGGTGGGCAACCCGCCAATTGTGAAAGCTCTTTGTTTACATTACTCACCAATAGCCCGTTCTGTTGCTCATGTGAAATAAATTCAACTTTTCCGTTTACCATCAGTCCTCTTATTTAAAGAATAGACTCGTTCAAAACCACTTGAGTCGATTGCTATCTCTCGGGAGTCCGACTATTCATATATTCTTTGACATAAAATGTTTGGTGACCCTACCACCCTTTAAAGTTTCGGGGAATTTCGAATCACCCTGCATACCTAGTCTTAATCATTTCAAAGAGACGGGACGTAAGACTTTCAATCACCAGGAAAAAAATAGTGTTAATATTTTTTCAATTGAAAATATATAGTATAATAATAAAACCTCCATTTTGAGTTGAATCCCTTTTATAAAAAGGTACGATATGCCGAAAAGTCCACCAAATTCACTTTTCGCTTACCTCAAATTCGTCACATAATCTATCCATCAACCCTTCTAGAAGTTTAATGTAGTGCCGAAATCCATTCTGTAGTAGCCAGCATTTGATGCAACAACCTGTTCCAAACTTTCACCAGTTCTATGCAAGGGACAATTTGTTTTTCCTATTTTTGGACCTTCATTCTCCCTTAGAGTAATAGGGCAGTTTTTCTCGACGAGGTATCTTGTCATTGGCAGAATTGATCAGATCTTGGCGGAGATTTCTCGTCGGAACCACCTAGGGTTTAAACGTCTTTCATTTTTCTTCAACAAAGCAAACCAAAAAATTTTCCGAACCACCGAATCGTACCATTCCGAAAGCGTGAAGTTCCCATTGATGGTCATCTCTAAAAACTCCCAACGTCTATGAAACGGTACCCTCTTGCCCTTCTACCCCCTCTTCCAAATAAAAAGGAGGGTTAAGGAAGCTGCCAAAGGTGTGCCGAAATAAAAAGTGGGCACTTACCTCAGAGTGATGAAGAAGCGAACACCTCACCGCAAATAAAAGGGTTTTTGTAACGGATACTTGCGCACGTTATTCGGAGGCGTCTCGAATCATTCTCGCTTTGAGGACTTCGCACTTGGTGCCCATTGTGTTTCGGTTTATGGTGCTCTGTTCTTCAAGTGAAAGCCTCTCCAAATGCTGAGATGGCCTCGGCGCGGTTACTTTTGCGCGTTCGGGGTACTTTTACGATCGACTGTGTGGTTTCAAAAAGCTTCTTTTGAGAGGTGGTAGAATGGGGTTAGTAATGTACAGAGATCATCTTCATCCATCGAGCTCAAGAAGGTTTTATACTTGGCATTGTAGAGTAAGAGTGTCCCATGCGGTGTAGTAGGTTCAAACAAATAGTCGGAAAGAACTTAGTTATGACTGGTTACTGATTTCTTCGCGTTACTCAAGTCGAACAGAGCTGTAATTTTAATCATTGCACCCTTGTGCCTAATGTTATTTGTAAAATAAGTACGGCTTTGATATCTCTTGTCCTTCACTGTGTTGTATTTTCGATGGCCGACAGTGTATGTTATTGTCGTGCTAAAGTCGGTGGTGGGGTTCTTTAATTATCGAAGAAATTCGGAGGAATAGGGAAACACGCGTTTTACTTAATGGGATGCCACAGAACTTAACATAAACACATCACAGTGAAATAGAATTTTCAATTTTAGTGTTTGCAAGATATATTTAACCACAGATCTCTCTTTCCACGAGATCTTAGGCTTTATACTAGTCAAGCTTTCCATACCTACAAAGTACCTTTTCCACCCTTTCTCTCGCTTACGTCACCCCAAAGCGGGCAAAATCTATCCAAAAAGAGAGATGGCGCCAGACACTACAGTTGCCTTCAGATCTAAAAATACTGGGGCCGTCATGGCTCAGTGGGTATGTCCACTGCGCTAGCAACCTTCGAGTTATAGGCTGCGCAGGTTCGATTCCTGTCAGGTGCATTCCTCTCTGTGTGTATTTCTCTCTTCTGTGTCAGTAAAACTTTCATTGTTTGTGTGTCTATTACTAGATATTGTATGTCTTGTGTCTGGCGCAGCATTACCAAATATGGCCCTTGAGCCATAAAACCCTCAAACCAACCAATTTAAAATACCGACTATCTTGAAGAGAGCCCAGTTGTAATACTTTAAGTATTACAACTTAAACAACTTTGTAATACTTTAATTGTTAATAACAAGAAAAAAAAAAGAAATAAATACGAGAGCCAAGAAAGGGTTGTGTTGGTTGGGTTTTATGGCGCAAGGGCCAAATTTGACCAAGCTTTGCCAGACACGGGACAAACAATATCAATTAATGGACCTACACGCACATGGAAAGTTTTATTGACACAGAAGAGAAAAATCGAACCTGCGTCGCCTGCTACTCGTAGGTTGGGCCCACTGATCCACGACGGCCTCTCAAGAAAGTAAATAGAGTGTAAAATTCGGAATATTGTAATATTTCTTATGCCTTGTCCTACTGTGTACAAAGTTACACGCTTTGCTTTTGAAAAAATAGTTTTCTTTACTTTTACATTTACAATGCAGATTCGCCTGCTCGTGACATGTTACAAGACGACTGTAGACATCCTAAGATGGTTATAAAAATATTTATTCCATGTATGAGTGCGTGGCTTCAATTCCACAGCTATTAAAATGCATCGACCTTCTAATGAAATAGACAGAGCATGTAGTCGCTGTCGTAAGATCTTTGAAGGGTAAATCACGTAGGATTGTGATTCGACTTAGCCGATTGGCTATCGAAACGCAGACTCGTGTTTTTGATCACTGTGGGTAATCACTTTGACCAATCAATAATTTAATATTGATGCTTTCTCCCACAACCACGTGACAAGATGTTCAAACCGAGCTATCGTAAGAAATGATCGACCTTCTAATGATAGACGGATTTCTAAATAGACGGAATATGTGCGTGTAGCTTTATGTTGTTTCTTCCGGTCGCTCGGTTTGCTAATGTGTCATTGGGTTGTGGAAAGAAACGTGAATCCTAAATTATTGATTGGTCAAAGTGATTATCCACCGTGATCAAAAACACCAATCTGCGCTTCGAGAGTCAATCGGCTAAGTCGATTCGCAAGCCCACTTGATCCCTTCAGAGATCTTACGACAACGCCTCTGTCCACATGCTCCGTCTATTTCATTTGAAGGTCGTTGGAAGCAATTGCATGAAGCCGCGGGCACATACTCCGTCTATTTCATAAGAAGGTCGATGTTAAAATGAGCATCGAATGGTGGCATGAAACTTCGGAATAACGTTTAATCTTCTGTTCGAGCTCGCGCGACTGATCTTGATGGACGACCCGCTTTAAAAACAGAATTGAAAGGTCACAAAATACCGAGCCCCGACGTCTTCCGCCCAACCTCCTTTGTAAATCCCTCGCAAAATCCGATCGCGCCATGTCACGAAACACGCTACCGAAAGCAGAAACACGTGTCACTGACGTCACGAGAGGCGGCCGCTCACAATCCTCATTAGACACGCCCAGTGAAACGTCGGGTAAAATGCAAAATGAAACAAAGCCCGAAAAAACACCGCGGGTGGGGTAATAAGGGATATGAAAATTTAGCATAATCATGGCTCGTTGGGTTCCCATGTTGGTGTCAAGTACCAGCCCACGCCGTGGCCGAAAACATTCGCTTTGTAGGAGGCTTTCTGGACACGTGTCCATAAGCCTGGGCACGGTTCGCAGAGGCATGGTGGGGCATTGTTTGGGCCGCGTGTCGGTAGGTGTCGCGGGGCATGTGATGCCATTCTCCCGTTGAGATATTTCGTTTTGGATATCTCTATTTTGCGACGATTCGGCCCGGCTGTCAAAGCAAGAGATTTGGGCGGCTCTCATAAATGGTAATGGTGCGCGTGGAAACGAGGCTGGATAATCCACGGAGAGTGATTCAATGGCGAAATTTGAATAAGCTCCTTACGAGGGGGCTATAAGATAATTGTCTGCATGGTGTCTGAGTCGTAAATGTTCGATTTGGCATTCGATTGGGCGTTCGTGATGTTTTGAAGGAATTCCAGATTTCACTCTGGTTGGGCGACCAACGTTTTGGGTACAGTGGGACACGTCGATTTCACATGAAGTCCGAACGTAAAATCTAACAAGGTTATTAATAAATATCCTCGCATTGGTGTGTAAGTATGGAGAGTGAGGTACCAGATCAGGTGTTAACCTCTTCATCTGATCGTGGCTCAAATTTACAAGGTGTTCTGGGATCTTTGCCTTCGGAATGGATCCTGGACGGTCGCAAATAGCTCGTTGTGTTGCTCCAGTGCGACGTTAATTCAACTACTTTCATACCTACCAGCCTGGTAGCTGAACGATTAGCACTCTGGATCTTGATTCAACAGAGTTTTTCACCTGTTGCACTTTTTAACAAGTTTAATGTCTTGCGTTTCTGGAGAAGCTTGAAAGAATTCCATTATAAAGTTAAAAAACGCAAATTGATTCGCAATTAAAATAATACTAGTACCTAATCAGATTTCAGCATTGTAATAGAACACTGAATTCAGGCAATATAAAGTAAATAAGAAATTTGCCCTTCCATTAGTAAATACATTAAAAAAGTCCTAATCAATGAGATAGCTCGAAGTTAAGCTCCCACAAAGGGGGATTCCCCTCAATATAATACCGGAGCCCGAGAATGTGAGATAGGTAGTTAATTTACGTCACACTAGAGCAACCCAACGGGCTATTGGCAACTGTCCGGGATCAGTCCCGAAGGGAAAAATCCAAGGATAACGGCTCGTAATTTTGAATCACGGGCAGATGACGAGAACAACACCTGAGCTGGCACCCCACTCTGAAAACTTCCACACCACGCCATCTTGAGGACATTTGAGTCCACGACAGATTTAATGTGCAGCAGTCCCCGTGTACACGAAGGTCTTTCTCTGGTCCGAGTTTCGAACTCCCAACCCTCTGGTTGGTAATCAGTTGCTTTTTCAATTGGGCTACCGCGGCCCTGAGAAATGTAAGAACTTTTGACGTAAACCTGCGTCTTATATACGATACAGATTAGCGGTGGAATCGACATAATTGTGTGACCGATTTCAACTCGCAATGACTGTTGAGTTATTATGGGCGTGGTAATGGCTCTGGTATCTTTTGACATTTAGTGAACATTTTCCTGGTGGAACAGCCAGATCAATGAAAGTTCGTGACAGCGTGCCGAATCGGATGATCATTTTTGCACGATTTTACATTTTGTTTTGTCGGTATCAGTACTTCTGAACAAAAGGTGATTGAACCATTGATTTTGATGTCAAGTAATGTTGACGCAGTGTACTAGAAGTGTGAATTTAAAAAATTACAAATGTCCAAAAATTGCGACGAAATAAATAAACATTACCAACACCTATAGTGTATTTTATTCACGATCGTATAGACACAAGACAAAGCATACATACTTCTACGTTTAAACCCAGCCGACGCCCCATACTTTGTTTTTTGTTCTGTAAAGTGCAGTCTACTTTAGAAGTTTAACCTTCCTAGTGGTTTATCTTCGTGTCGGAAACTGCCTTGATTGACTTCGATGTTGTGTCTTATGCTTGATGTATTTTTTCCGTGTTCTGGACCTTGCACCTTACAACCAAACCAAATCGCATAGGCTATAACACTTCTATGACTATAGGTTTTAGTTTAACCCTCCAAGCAGTATGGACGAGATATCTCATCCATAAAGATCTGACCACCTTTGCTAATGATGAGATATCTTGTCATCAAGATATTGCCGATCTTTTGATGAGGAGATCAAGATCTGGCCAGTTTTCTTCTGACGAGAGTTTAATGAACGAGATATGATGACTTTTGCTAATGACGAGAAACCTCGTCAAGACAACCACCAGCAGGGTTAATGACCAAAGCTAAAAATACTGAGCAATGGAAGCTGGATCAAACTAACCTCCCTCAACAGAATCATTCCATACTAAGGGGGCATACTACGCTGACAACAAAATGTTTACTAGAAATAGTACATTTCCAGACGTATTCGCACGACCTGATTCAGGGAAACGTAATGGGTTGACGCAATTCCCCGCAAATGAAATGATCCACAGAAGGATGAGCAGATCGAATGGGACAACTTATGTGAAATGAAGGAAAGAGGGTCACGTAGCCACAAAGGAAATGCGGTTGTTTTGCCTAATTTTTTCGATCTTGTTTTGCTCTGCCGTGGGGTGGGGAGCTTTCACTCGTTAACCACCGGTGGGACGGATGAGTGTTTTGCTGACGAAGTTACTCCATCTGTGCCGTAATAGAAGAAAGGGCCATTTGTTTAGTGAAACGGGTTTTGTTGGAGCGAGATGCATCGCATATTTTTAGGACTTTCCTTTTTGCATTAATACGTTTAGGGGAGGATATGTTTTGAGAGGGAGTACGCAACATGGGGAGTCACTCCCCTCCGAAATGTTCTTGATGGTACAAAATAAATGCTGGAATTTACTTAATGTGAGAAAAGGAAGTTTCGTCAAGCCATTCAGCAATCCCGGTAAATCAAATCAAATAATCAGTTTTGAGATTTTTTTCAATTAAGTAGTGTTTTCAAGCTTTAAAAGGATGTATTTCTTTTGTAAATGTTCGTCATCTGACCGTGATTCAAAATTACGTGGTGTTGATCTCGGTCTTTCCCTTTGGGATTGATCCCGGACCATCACCAATAGCCCAATGTGTTGCTCCAGTGTGACGTTAATTAACATACCTACTTACCTTTTTGTATGTGTTTTGGAAGTATTTTTAAAATAGTTTCAAGATGTGAACATTCCATCTTTAAATGCCATTCCATCATCAAAAAGTCACTATTTGTCACATTATGTAGTTTTCCAAAATAAATAAATACAAAATCAATGGGAAACATTTGACATTTTATACATTAATTTTATGAGTCTAATAAACGATTTGATCGGACCTTTTATGGGTATAAAAATATATGTAAAACTAAAAACGAACTTTGAAAAATTTGCTTTTTCAAGGAAAAGATCCAAGAACAACGCCTCGAAATTTTGAACCACTGTCACATGACGAATTGTGTGCCGTCCGCATAGTAGAATGTTTGGGAATTAGAAAGTGTTCTAGGGGGCAATTTTGCACTCAGTTCAGCATATGTAATTCATCGATTTGAAAACCAATTTAAAGAAACTGAATTCAAAAATTATCGGAATCATCAACAATTGATGTCGTGTACACAACAACGAATTGTGTGGTGTCCGCATAGCAGAATTTTGGGAATTACAAAGTGTCCTAAGGCGATTTTAAACTCAGTCCAATATATGAGGTAATTCGTAGATTTGAAAACCGATTTTAAGAGACTGAATTCTTAAACGATGACGTATTTAGAGTAAATGGGTACGAAAATTGCTGATAATTCCATACTCAAGAATCTGGTATAATAGCATCAGAAAAGCCCTATCAAATGCGATCTTCGAATGACATGCATATTATATACCCGTTCGAACACCTCGCAAAATAAAACAAATCATTGATCAGTGATGCACAGACTTGTTAAGACCAAGGGTCACATAGATTCACGGTGATTTATGGGTAGGTAGGTATTTAATTAACGTACGTCTCACTGGAGCAACGCAACGGGCTATTGGCGACGGTCCGGGATCAACCCCCGAAGGGAAAGATCCGATGACGACACCACGTAATTTTGAACCACGGTCAGATGACGAGGTCGCACCTGAGCTGGCACCCCACTCTCCAAACTTCCACACCATGCCAAAGTGAGGACATTTGAGGCCACCACAGATTTAACATGCACCAATCCCTTTGTACACGACGGTCTTCGGTTGGATTCGAACTCGCAACCCTCCTGTTGCTAATCCGTTACTCTTCAAACCGGGCTTGTGGGAGGACCGCCAAAAAAAACATAAAAATTATCTATACATTATTTATTTTATATTTATCATATTGTTACGAAGAAGGTAATAAAAAGTAAATTAAAAATTAAATTTGATGCGTGACATTGCATGGATTTAACAATTGTTTAACATTTGATTCAATTTTTGTCGTAGCCAAGCGCAAAATTGATTCTAAATTCTCATTAATCAAGAGGTTTTTATTTTAAGAAGATTTTTTTTATTTGACTGAAAAAGTTTGTTCCCAGATATATGTTAACCCAAGGAGGCTTGTGCATTTTAATGCATTATCTACAAACTATTTACAATTGTTTTTTTTATCAATACAAGGATAGAAGTTTAAATTAGTTTCATTAGATTTAGATCGCAGGTTCTTATCGTTTTGCATGTCGATGAGTTCAGGTTGTACGGATTCCGTTCATTTTCAGGCCAAAAGGGGTTGCTAAATAAATCTAGCTACGGTTTTACTCTTTGAAATTCAGAAAAACGATCCTTACAAATAACACATGGTGAAGAAGGCTGCCGGCAAATCAACGGAAGGCCGCATGTGACCAGTGGTCTGTGCATCCCTGCATTGCATCATATCTGACATGTCCGTTTAAATCTTTTGAAGAGAATTATACCAAATAAAAAAATTGTAAGAACCATTATGGGTGAAGAGTTTTCTTATTCACCTGAATTTTAAAACTTAATTCACTTAGGCTTGGGGTGGAAGTCTGGTGACCTCGTCAACTGATCATAGTTCAAAATTACGAGGTCTTGTCCTCGGAATCTTTCCCTTTCGGAATGATCCCGGACCGTCGCCAATAGTCCGTTGCGTTGCTCTAGTGTGACGTTAATTAATTACCTACCTATCTAAAAATTAATATTAAAATACATAGTTTATCTAACTGTACTGTGCAAATCAAAGCATTCGATTGCTCAGAAGTGAGACTGAACGATTATGGTTGGACAATAGTTTGGGAGGGGGACTAGCTGATCGCAGCCCTTCTGTTTGGATGGACAGACGGATTTAAGAGTCACCACAGAATGACAGCGCAGCCCCACGTCACTTGACCTGGAAAGGACCGAGGCAAAAGGACTCGGAAAGTCTACGGTGACAAATAAGCATTCAAAGGATTCTGTCGTTTTGTGCAAGCGGATCAAGTTGCTTCAGCTGCTACTTATTTGAAAGTAAATATTATGAACAGCAGAAAAGAGTGTTTTTGTCCAGGAAATTTATCCGTCCACTTTTCTGTGCTGTTGCGTTTGGTAGCACTTTGTAAAAAAAACAAGTTCAGATCCTTATTCTGATACTGTTTGGTGGTGTCGTTATACTCGATCAATTCCAACCTGGCACTGTTGGAAATACTATAAGATGGAAACGTCCACCAAGACAATAGAGTGCAAATCATATTCATAATAGTTTTGAAAGTTCAATTCTGGTTGACCCAGAGCTATTAATATGTTTACAATTGAATATTTTCTATCTGTACATAAAAATATGACATAAGTATAACGAAATTGCAAAAATACTTAGTTGCGTATAAATTACTTAATCAGTAAAATTCGCTTTGGTCACAAATATGGCCCTCTGTGCTATAAAATCCCAATCAACATTGGGTTATGTAAATGTAAAGAACAAGTTTTGGTTACATTCTGGCAAGAAAATTCTGCTCTCAATCTTGAAAATTTTGCAGTAATGGTTCCGTCATACTTTTGAATTTAATTTTCTCGTGAATGATGAAAAACACCAAAATATAGCTTCTTTTGCAATATTCGGAAAGAGAATAAATTGATTCAATGTTAAATTATTCAGTTGAATAATTAACTGAAGATAACAATTTTTCTAATAGAAATTTCGATTTTTTTTCTCTAAATAAAAGTGTAATGTAAATTATTTTATAGAGTACATAAAAGAAATACGTAAATAACTCATAACTGAGACTGGAAACGTAAAAAGAGTACTCTTCTTTCGACAAATTCAACACGATCAGCTGAAAAGAATAACCGAGATTAAATAGCAGTGCAGGTCAAGTGTGATTTTAATATAACTTAAGGGTAGTTATTTTCGAAAGTGAAGTACTAGTATTTATATTATATAAAGTTGAGACCATTTTGCCTTCACAAAATGAAAATAAAAAAACTAAATGAACATCAGTGCATCATTCGAGTTTTTTTAACTGCAAAAAACAACTTGATATTTTGTTTTGCCTTAATATTTAAAGACAGAATTTCACAATGGTTTTTAAATTAGGATCCTTTTATCTGAAAACTTCAACTGAAAACATAAATCTGCCCTCTACAACTACATTCCAAGCTCCAGTGCTAGGTTAAATGATAGGCCCTCATGAAAAGCAGCATGTATCCCAAGTACTCATTGCTTAACCCTCCAAATGGTTTCGACGAGATATCTCGTCCATCAAGATCTTACCAATTTTGCTAATGACGAGATATCTCGTCGAGACAACTACCTGGAGGGTTAACTCGTGCACTAATATATAAAACTAGCTATAAAGCTTTCTGAGATAAGAATACAACGGGCTCTAGAAATCGCTTATAGTTTTCAAGTGCTTATTATTATTTCTGCGGAGTAGTAAGGATGGGACATTGAAACTACTTTAATTCGGAAGAATTTGATTAGGAGGGGACTAAATTTTTAATCAGAAGAATTTGATATTAGAATTAAAAATTTGGAAGCACAATGCAACTCAAACTACTTAGAGAATGTAAGACAATTAATAAATATCACAATTAAAGAGGTATGTCTGAAATAGTCTCACAAAAACTCCGAATTGAACTCACAGCCCAAAACTACATCTCAATAATTCTAAAAAGAACTAAAAAATTAAACATATTACTGGGGTTGCCAAATATGGGAAAATTATGTACTTAATAATTTTATTATACTATCTCATGCGCCTTTTTCACAGGTTTTATACAAATATAACTTTCTCGTTTCCTTATTCCTGTCATGATTTAATATTTATAGTGCACAGAAGATTTCTAGTGAAAGTATTTAAATATAAATTTAATCAATGAGGAGAACTTGGATAATTTAAATATAATTTTAACCAATGATTGAAAGTATAAAAAGTGATTCACATACGTCATGGCCAAGTTTGCATCGACCTTCTAATGAAATTGATTTACGTTATTGTGGAAAAAGGTATGAATCCAAATGTGGGACAAATTGTTGATTGGTTAAAGTGATTATCCAGCGTGATTTAAAAACTCTAGTCTGCTTTCGATAGCCAATCGGCCAACGTGACTTATCCTTCTGAGATCTTACGTCAGCGACTCAGACCACATGTTGTCTTTGTAATTGGAAGGTCGATGCAAGTTTGTCTTACATATTAAGATGCTCTTCTTTCCTTTGCACATTAATTACACAGTGAGTACTAAGTTAGGTAGTAAAATATGTGGGGTAGTAAGATAGACAGGATAGATAATGCATTCGCACATAGAGGCCCCCCCCCCCCGCCCAAGGCTGCCTTGACAAAATTCCAGTGCAACAGAGAATTCGATTGAAAAAAAAGCATAGTAGTTACTACCTTTAAAATAATATAAAACGTTAATAGTATTTAGTTTAGATATCGAGATAATTAACTAATGTCACTCAATATTAATTAAAATACGATTGTTATAAATACAGTGGTGATTTAACTTTCTGAACTTAGTAAAATGGACTACTTATTACAGCACACAAACTTTCCATGTTTCCAGGGCCCTTTCTTGCCCTTATAATCATAATACCGGTGACCTCCCCGATTCGTGATAGGTACATAATAGACACGTGCGTATTCACAAGTACGCGTGGAACTAAATAAATATACTGGGTTGCAACAACACAGTTTTTCCAAATAGCCCTCAATGATAATTATCACAATGAATCAATTAACCATCATTTAGTTCATGCTTTAGAGATAGGTTTGTTTTAGTTTTACGTCACTTTCCTAAAACCTCAATGTAAACACTTTTAGTTGAGTCCACTGTAGGTGGTCTTGTTAGGATTACCCTTTCAGAGTTCTTAAGCTTACCGTAGTGATGAATGGGTGCCAAGGGTTGCCCCCGGAAGGTGTCAACCAATCCCGTTACATGATGGACGTCTCAAATGAACCTTGTGATTGTCACCATCCTCGCACTTCCCGTCTGACCCTTCTCCAGTTACGGGAGCCAGTAGCAGGTGAATGAACCCTTCCAATCCATCCCGTTCGCTAAGGACCCAAACAAACGACCCGTTTTAACTTCAACTTGTAACAATTACTTCAAACAGGCTCGCGCATAGCATCTACGAAACAGTTTCTTAACCCTCCCAGTGATTTTGACGAGATATCTCGTCCAAGATCAGATCAATTTTGCTAATAATGAGATATCTCGTCCATCTAGATCTGGTTACTTATTATACCTCATCGAGACAAAACTGTTAGTACTATAAGGGAAAAACACATTATCCCTTTCCTAGAACTGGTGACACACACAATTTGGAACCCACACACATAACACACAGATTTTGCATCAGATGCTGGACACTACAGGACGGTTTTCGACCCCAAAATAAACCACCAGGAGGTTAATTGCTCATATTATTCACATTTCATACCATATATCCATATATAATGAATATTTCGTTCCTCTAAATAAAATAAAATTAATCAAAATTAAAGCAGCATTTCATGTACTTCTTACTTATCTCGCTCATTCTTACTTCCAATAAAGTACACACTTCAGTCTTGCCACAATTAGCTCCCGTACAAGCACTTCATTTGGTTAATTTGTTGCAGATATTTCTTATTTAATTCCATAAAGGTAGTGAGGACTTCTCAAGTTTATTACCAACTAGATCAAATGTAGAGTCGTTAGTTTGTCTCACTACAGTCACTTTTTACTACTTGGAGGCTATTTGACTGGCACCTACAGCTTTAAGTGGATTCCGAAACCACTGCGAACATTGGTACCTTGATTGGGAATTCGAATTGAGACTCTTAAACCGAGAGTGCTAACTATTTGGCTACCTTGATCAATTGATCAAATACTAGCTTGAAAGCTAGCTAACTTGAGCAAATACAATTGATTGGGTTTCTTTATGATGTGAATGCCAGATCTGACTAAGCTGCGCCAAGTAATTTTTTCCCGTCCTGAAATATGGACATATACACACAAGAAAAGTTTTTTGCGAATACATAAGAGAGAAAGACACTCAGGATAGTTACATTGAGCGAAGACAGAAATCATATAAAGTGAACAAACATACAAATAAAATTGCCCAATAAATCTTAACAATTTAAAATAAGCTTTGCAGCAATAAATCTGATTCACATTTCGTGTAACATACAACCTTCAAACGAAATTGATAAATGCACATAACTAAAAGGCACCAAGCATTTAAGAACCCCTTTTTTCATTTCTTCCTAATCCAAATTTTTTCACTTTTTCAAAGACATACTGAAATTAAGCAAATCTACAAAAAACATGATTCCGATGAATTTTTAAAAATATTTCATTTTTGAAACAATTTCTGTTCGTAATTTTCTTTCAAAAAGCACTATTTCAAATAAGTCAATGGCATTCCTCATTAGATTTCACGGAATCACTGCATTTTATCGTTAAAATGAGATATGTATAAAATATATAATATATATGTATAATTTATGACACTTATTGTAACTTTACATTATTGGTACAATATATACTACACAATTAGTTGAATTTTTGCTGAGTCAAGCCCAGAAGTCGATTTCGAGTTATGGGAAAATAAGATCTTGGGATCTTATATGCACCTATGAGTCAGCCCGTAGGAGCTATTGCATATTCATCGAATATTATGCAGTTTTAAACGGGTATAAATTCACTATAAATGGTAGCTAAATAGTAAGATAAAAGAAAAATAAATAAAAAGGAAAAACAATTAAGGATAAGCCTAGCGTATGCTGCTAAAGATAAATGAGGCAAATGGTCTGATATTGGAGTCTTCTTTCTGGATATCATATTGAAGTGCTTAATTGAAGTTTGCTATGTCGCTGTGTAGTGCTTTGTTGTAAAAGTTTGAGTTCATTTTTGTAATATAGTTTTGAATAGTGTCTATGTTAAGGTCATTGTGTATTTGTTTACTTCTTATGCAATATGGAGCATTTACAAATTCTCGTAGAATTTTATTTTGGAAAATTTGAATTTTTTTATACGTCTTTTGGTGTAATTTCTGCCCAAGCTGGACTTGCATAAGTAACTAAAGGCCTCATCATGGCAGTGTAGATGAGTTTTTGTTTTAAGATCTAGGTTTGACTATCTATCTATTAGGGGTCTTAATTTGTTTGTAATTCCATACATTTTATCTGTAATATGTTGTCTGTGTTTTGCCAGAACAATCTCATCAAGAATTACTCCAAAGTATTTTGCAGTTTTGTTTTTGGTATGTCATTATCACAAAAAGGGTTAGGTTTTGAGTAATTTATGTGCTTTTTCTGTTTTTTCTAGGGATGAGAAGTTGGGATATTTGTGCATTTATGGCTTCTTTCCAGTTTCGACACCATTCTTCCATGGTTTCCATTTTGCTTTGTAGTCTTTTAACAGCATGGTTGGGAAAATAAGGTGAAGAAATCTCTGGCTCAACCAAACTAGTAGTTATGCCGATCACTTCCTAAGGAGCCGCTACCAACACTAATTGAGGGATTCCTTCTCGGAACTCCCAACGGTTTCTTCGGTCGATTGATCATGAAGTGTAGCCGAACGTATACATCATTTTTAACGATCTCATCTGGCTAGTAAACAAGATTCGGTAACCGTGCGAAAATGTTTCTTGGGTGTAAACTGACATTAAGGAGGAAAAACCCGTGCCGCTTACCCACGCTTCTCTCATGACATTCTTGGCATTCAACGCTGTTACGGACTAAAGAAGACTACGGGTCTTCGCTCGTCGTGGACTGTCTACTAAGTATACTGGCATGCAGCACAACCGGATTTTCGTTTTGGAAGGACCCTTTCCTTAGGATTGAAGTACACGTGCTCCAATTGAGGGTTAATTGATCTCGTCGTATTAACCATCCAGGTTGTTTCGACGAGACATCGAGAACTGACCAATTTTGTCAAGGACGAGTTATCTCGTCATCAAGATATTGCCGATTTTTCATGATAACGAGATCAAGATCTGGTCAGTTTTTGCTGTTGACGATGTATCTCGTCCATCAAGATATGGCAACAAACGGATATAAACAATGTAAAATCAACTACTATAGAATTTATCTGCTTAGTTTAAATATGCTTGATTTGATCTACAAAGCTGCAAAAAAACTCTGGGGGAAAACTGCAGAAGTCTGATTACAGAAGGCAATGGAAGGCAGAAATCAGCAAAGAAAAAAATGTAAGTGAAAATAAAAATAGATTGTGGTTTAAAAAATACCTAATCACATCGGTAAGTGGGATGCAATTGAAGTGGGCTCAGAAGCTAATTGTTGTGACATGACTGAAGTGTGCATTTTATTGAAAATAAGAATAAGTAAGACAAAAATAAGTACACGAAATGCTGCTTATATTTGTGATTAATTTTATTTAATTTGGAGAAACCAAATGCACATATCGATGCATATATTTATCTAAATAGATTGAAATTATCTATGAAATCTGAGTAACGGCACTGCCATTAATAGATGTGAATAATTAAGGAACTGTAGTAGCTTGTAATAATTTCCACCAAGGATTATTAGATTTCAACCCTCTGAGCTTCACGAGATTTCCGAGTCGTATGGCACACATTGATTTTACTCCCCACAGCAAGCATAACTAAATAGCCACATCTACTGGTGGAACGTGTTTCCTGTACGTATTCCGAAATGTCGTCTCACTTGGCTTGTTTTACGTATATGATTTCAGCACTTCCATAATAAAAATTCCAAAGAATGAATTCCGAATTGATATATGATAGTTGATTGGTCAAGGCTAAGGAGATAAAACGCCAAACGTCACCAAAACTGCAGTAAACAACATTTTGAGGTAACCCCGATATGTATCACTCGAGAGCATTTGAGTAGCGGAAGTAAAATTTCGCATTCCGACTGGTTTGTTTGTTGACAATGAAAATCCCTTTCATAAAAATACTTCGGGGTATGTCAGTGAAATAAGGCTTTGATATATTGGTCCAAACTATGACCCAACTAACATGCAAGACCAATGCAGTAAATCAGGATGTTGAAGAAAGTACGGCAGAGAGGACTGTTAACCGACCTGAAACGGTTAGCCACTCTGAAAGGGTAACGAATTGATCAGGAAACGTGCGAAAAGCAGTCACCGAAGGCCTTTTCATTAATCACAGTGGACGGGGCGTCCTGTTTACCCTCGAGACTCGGCCTCATAAGCATATGGAAACCATTAATCGTGGATTTGTGTCGCTCGCCCTTATGCCAGGCACTCACCAGAATGTTTGTTGACGTTTACATTTTTGGAGCAAATATTTCCATTTTTAGAACAACTGCGGTGCATTACAAAGCATGTTTGTGATTGCATGCCCATGTGCGGTTGAACCCTTGAAAGTCCGCTGTCATCAGCTGCATCATATGAGAGAATGTTTGGGTAAATAACATTGAGTTAATCACTGAGTTATGTGACTGGAATCAGCAAGTTGGACCAGGGAAGAGACACTCTTATTCACAAGACATGGCCCATTTCCATCTTACCTAACGAGTTTTAAAAAATCAATTCGGAAAATTATTCCTGAGGTCATAAAGGCACACCACTGCACTACATAAAAGTCTGCCCGTTTACAGCACTATAGCATATGAGAGCATCTGCCGTCGACCTTAAAATCACATGGCTCAGGAACATTGTTTGTAACAAGGGCTCGAGGGTCAAATTTATTGGCATGGTGAGATTCATAGAGCATCATCAGGACTTGATTATCCCCAAGAGATTAACTTTTGGTGTTTTGCATTCATCATAGCATAGTATGATGGTATAGATGTAATTACTGTTTTGATGCAACAATGTACAGATGCGTTAATGTATAGATGTAATAGGCTCTAACATTCAGGATAGACGTAACATCTCGGTGGCATGCTCTATTCATCCCAACCACATTAATTTAAAGTGGTACAGGGTCTCATGACACTAGGCACGGGAGGCAAACTAACGCCATCACACACGGGAGTGTGTGATGGCGTTAGTTTGTTATCCAGTCTAATTGTAACAAGAGTTTAGGTAACGTCTCATTAGAGTTTCTGTTTAGAATGGTTTCTCCTTGATATAGATTCACGCAACAAAAATGATCGTAGAGTGTCAAAACAAACCATGATATTGCAAAGGTGTAGGAAAAGGGGGTCGAAAGAGACAGTGACCACGAGGATAATTTCTGATTGATTGGATGAGTGCGTATGCTTGAAAGTTAAAGATAAGATAAACTCTTAAATAGTGGATAAACCATTATAATTTGGGAATATTTTAGAAATTAAAAAAAATTCGCTTGCTTCAAAAATTTGAAAAGTGACTTGTACGTTGCCGGAACCCTTCAATATCAGCAACAGGGTGGACTAGGACTACATTCGGAATATAGAACCTTCAAAACCATTGGTCCACTATTTCACTTGTTTTTTAAAGGGACATTAGCTAAAATAAAACTCAGAAATACTTAAATTCGAAGTATTTAATATAAAATTAGTAAAGAATGCACTTATTCTACAAAATTTTATAAGCAATTTCGATAAAATTTGGAATCGTTAAGTTAAATAAAAATCGATGTGCATCTGCTACTCAACGGCTCATTTTAGCTCATGCTCATCAGGCATTTGCCAGGTAGCCAGTCTGGTCCTGGTTACCAACAGAAATAATCAGAATAGTTTTTTTCATGCAAGACAAATTTAACCCTCCCGATGGTTGACTCGATGAAGCATCTCGTCATTGGCAAAAATGACAAGATCTTGATCTCGTCATCGTAAAAAAATCGGCAGTATCCTGATGACGAAATATCTCGTCGTTAGCAAAATTCGTCAGATCTTGATGGATCTCTCGTTGAAACAACTTGAATGGTTAAAAAATTCAATAAATCCTTCCCACAAAACACAATTGTTTAAAAAACATTACAAAACACCGAGTTCTTTAAGCAAAAAACCTTTCTTATGATTACAAAAGGAAGTCAAACTGAAAACACTCTGAAGCAATGTTTTTTGGATTAGTAAACTGGTCATCACTGATAGATAGTCGTTCACATATTGGCCTCATCCGACCCAAACAGCAGAACCAACCAAGAAGCTAACGGGCAACTGTCAACGGTTCAAGCATGAATGAGGCCATTGAACGGTTCAAGCAGGGGTAGGCAATTGAAAGAAGCAGAGGAGAAAGGAATATTAGCTAAAATAAAACCGAAATGCTTAAATTCGAAATAGTAACAATAAAATTAATAACGAATGCACTTATTCTACGTATTTTATACTTAATTTCGTTGAAAATTTGAATAGTCAAAATGAAATTGCCAGATAGCCAGTCCGGACATGATTACCAACAGACATAATCAGAATCGTATAATTTACATGTAAGACAATAGCACAAATTTATAAACAAACCAACCTGCAAAATTCGCGAAATATAATCGTTTAAAAACCTAACACAAGACATTCAGTTCTTTAAGCAAAACACTTTTGCCTGATGATTTAAAAAGAAAATTAAACTGAAAACTAAAGCAATGCTTTTTTGATCAGTAAACTGGCCATCACTGTTAGGTGTCCACTTATTGACCCCATCCGACCCAGACAGCAGACCAACCAAGAGGGTGCCTGATGGGGCAACTGTCAACGGTTCAGTCATGAATGGGTCAGGGGTTGGCCATTGAAAGAAGGAGAGGAGAGCGTCAATGCCCGGCTGAGATGTCTCGCAATGAAGGGCAATTGATGTCACATCGGTCATTTGAGAGTCCACATGGTTCGGATGGACAATGGCTAGTTTTACGCCCGGTCACATGAGTCAAAACGATTGTTGTAGGAGAGATTCTATTTCAAAGCTGGAGGACAAAGAAGGCCTGCCGCGTTTTATAGCATTACTCAGATGCGATTCCAAAAACTTCAAACCCAGATTATACGATTTTATAAAGTAATTTTGAGCATCAAATGGAGATTTTGATACGTGAAAATTGTTTTCACTACCATTTCTAATTAGTTTACATCTGCTCAGTAACCTAGTGAAAAATCGAGTTTAACCCCTATTCCAAAAAGAGGATTTCAGATAATTTTAAATTTAAATAAGAACTCTACTAGAAGGTACGCTGTGAAGTGAATTATAAAAATTAAAAACTAAATTAGATACATTGTGGCACAATAAAGTATGCTATAAATTTAGCTTATAGTGTTAAAATATGTAGGGGACAGCATTGAATTTAAGTTCAGGATATCTGATAAACTTAAAACAGTGCTGGTATGTCTAAAATGTATTTTTGAAGTTTAAGAACGTAATACCCTTTCATGTTTTTTGGGATTGTTAGATACTGATTACAAAATGGATTTTAAACACGATTGGCTAAATTATAAGTAGAACATTAACCCTCTAAGTGGTTTCAACGAGATATCTTGTCCATCAAGATCTAACCAATTTTGCTGATGACGAGCTATCTCGTCTTCAGCAAAATCGATTATGAATCTTTTATTATGACGAGATCAACATCTGGTCAGTTTTCTTCTGATGGCGAGGTATCTCGTCCATCAAAATCTGGTCAGTTTTTCTAATGACGAGACACCTCTTCGAGACAACCACCAGGAGAGTTAAGTAGGAGGAATCTAGCTTACTTTTCTTGTTAAAACATGTTGTGAGTAAGCATCGCTAAAATGAAAAATTTCTAAACAGAATTGTATTAATTACTATACTTTTGTACAGCTGACTTCAGTGCATTCCCTGTGTTTCACACAGGTTATTTTCTTAAATTATTACCGTTTCGTATTAACATAGTTCTGTTTTTTAATTTTTCGTTTATATTCTCAATGCATTTTATAGCTTAAATTGTTGTTATCACGTTACCGTGATGTGGAAGTTTGGAGAGTGGGGTGCCAGCTCAGGTATTGTTCTGGTCATCTGACCGTGGTTCAAAATTACGAGGCGTTGTCCTTGATCTTTCCCTTCAGGATTAATCCCGGACCGTCGCCAATAGCCCGTTGTGTTGCTCCAATGCGGCGTTAATTAAATACCTATCTACTTTACAGTTGCTAAATTGCCTATTGTTTGCTTATTAAAAGCGGTCAAAGCCCTACTAAATGATTTGATAACGTGTATGAAATTTGTTTAAAGCATTGTCTTATTTTTTGTTCACTTTATCGTATGAATGAAATTAATTCTTTTTAACTTTACAAAATTTACAATTTTATTTTTTCAAAATTAGATAAGCTTCACAATGTCTCCCACTGTGAAAAATTCATTCACCCACTCCAAATGTGAAATGAATGTTTCACTCTCTTATATGAAATATCTTCATTACTTCAGGTATAATCGTAATCGTTACTATCTTTGTCTAGTCGTTTGTAAAAGGGACCTTATACTTAATTCACCAATAGAACCGAAATCTGAATACATTCTGATAGGATCAAGTATATAATGTTAAGAAATTTAATTGGTGCACTAATTTAGGCGGATATTTTTATTTTTCTATAGTAATTTTAACTATTAGAACTTTTAGAACTTCCACAATATCGGAACCACCCATTGATTTTCCTTAGGGCTCTAATTCCTCCCACTTTTGATGAGCCTTCTGGGCACGTGAGCAAACAAGGAAGTGTTCGGCAGGTCTTAAAACTACAGATGTCGCGAAATCACGGTGGACCCAACCCAAAGGAAAACCCACAACAGAAGAAATCACAAACTCAAAAGAACTTGTCCATTCCGTTTAGGGCGAAAAACCCTCAAAACCGACGATATACAGTTACAGTTTACATAGATTTAACAAGCAGATACGGGGCCAAACCTCTGAAGAACCGTCGACAGATACAGTTACCGATAAACCCCACTTACCACGCTATCTGCTTTGCATCTGGATTCGATAGGGAGATGAGATAGTTCTGCTTTTCTTTCCACTGTAGCTATCTTTGGATTCGGGTTCTGCAAGGAGTGGCGTCCCAGAAGAGAGGGAAGTTGCCAACAACGTGGCGGAATCCTTACATTTCCATGCGAGTGATCAGTGGGTCTTTTGTCCAAACAAAGCACCCATTCTGCGATGACTTGAAATCAGTGGTACAGAAGCGGCACAAGTGGGGTGGGATTTTTGGGTGACTGTATGCTTGTCATTGGTGGCTTTTAAGGGGATATTATTCTAAGTGCTCTTTTCGTGGTTGATATGGAATTTATAAAGACGAAACATGACATAATGAACATCGAATGTAACATTCTTTTGGAGCTTTCAAAACTGAAAATTACTGATCCATGAAATATCTTTTTTAGGATGCAATATGCTTTTAGAACACTGCATTCTTGAATGTCTTCATAAAGTCTTCATCTTTTGATAAGAGGTTTTTATCAAGAAGTTCGGTGATACTCAGTTGCAGGATCTTACTGAATCCAGTCTTGCCATGGAATTATAGCCTCTCTTCAATCAGACAGGCATTAAGAATTTTAACAATAAAACGCCCAATGTATATTTACTAATGTTTTCAAACCCCATACAATTTTCATCATTGAGATTAAAATACGTTGGAATGCAAATATGCTGAAGACGTAGTATTTGAAACCATGTCTTCACAATATGCGTTCTTTTTTCCTAATATCGCACCATGAAAAGCAAATTAAGAATCTTGTGTATTGAATTTTCAATAATTAGTTTAATGTCTTTTATCAATTTGGTTGCTTACTTAGAGATTCTTAATTTCTATCCATTCAAAATGATACGGATCATATTTCGTTACTCTAAAATGGTTATAAGCTTTAGTAACTATGTGTAACCAGATGATATATCGATTGAACGCTCCTATATTCAATATTGGTAATCGCTGTATTTGGTTGCTCACTCAGATTCTAAATCTCTATCAATTTAAACTGATACGGATCATATTTCGTTACACTAGCTTAAGAAGTAATAAGCATAAGTAACTATTTAGCGTGGGTGCACCCAGATGATATTATGTTCATTGAATGCTCCTATATTCAATATCAGCAACCATTGTATTAATTTGCTAAACGTAGTCAAGATACCTCATTAGTACGATTTGAGCTCTGTTCTCATCTATATACAGAGATCGAAATCAACCGAATTCATTTGCCAATTTTATGATGGCTGGTTGGTTGGGTTTTAAGGCGCAATGGCCATATTTGGCTAAGCTACACCATATAAGACAGACAACGTCAAGTAATTGGCATATACACCCAAAGAAAGTTTTACTGGCATAAAATAGAGGGAGGAATCAAACCTGAGCCGTGTTTACAATTCGCAAATTGCAAAGTAGGTAAACCTACTGAGCCATGGTGGCTCCGTTTTTTGAGGGATATACGACTTACGCAGAAATCTTCAAGGCCTATTATTATTTATTTACCTCAAAACATTCTTTGCTCTTTCTTAGTTAAGAGTCCAAATTTGCTTAAGGCCTTTGGAGACTGACCACAGGAATACACCTTCGTAGGGGACTATGGGGGATTAAGCCCTTCCTATAGACCATACGAGAAGTAAAAATCTAATTAATTAATAAGTTCATAAAGAATATAGAGATTTTTCTTTTTTCAATCGGTTCGCGGTAGCCCAGTTGGAAGAGCAACGGATTAGCAATGGGAGGGTTGCGAGCTCGAAACTCGGTGCACGAAAGACCGTCGTGTACACGGGTACTGGTGCACGTTAAATCTGTTGTGACCTCAAATACCCTCACGTTGGCATGGTGTGGAAGTTTTGAGAGTGAGGTGCCAGCTCAAGTGTTGTTCTCGTCAACTGACTGTGGTTCAAAATTACGAGGTGTTATCCTTCGATCTTTCCCTTCGGCACTGATCCAGGACTGTCACGAATAGACCGTTGTGTTTCTCCAGTGCGGCCTTAATTGCCAACCTACCTTTTCAATCAGCAACTATTAGTCCATTTTTTTATATCATTTACAATTGTTCCATTATAATTTTACAAGATTTAGACAAAATAATGTACAGACACTCCAGAAACATTGTTTATTAATGTGTTACAAGTCCACCTTTTGCATGCAATACAGCTTTTATACGTCTAGTCTAGTAGTTCCTCTAAAATTAGTTTCTAGTACCACTCTAAGACTCATATTTCAAAGAAATAACTTGAATTCAAAAAATAACGATTCATTTATGATTTGCTGAAATCGACGCTATAATGATATTAAATTACGACCCTCTAAAATAGAGAGCTTTCTCGAGATACTAATGTAGCTTCCGCCAGATTGTAGATCTAGGTAAGCCCCTGATTGTAAACTGAATCAGTAGCTTATTTTTAAAATTTCTTGAATTTTGCAGTTTGACAGATTTGAGAACGAATAGGGAATACAATTTTTAGGATACCACACTTAGGTGGGGTGTCAGCTCAGGTGTTGACTTCATTATTTGACCGTGGTTCAAAATGAGGAGATCCTTCCCTTCGGTATTGATCCCGGAGTGTCACCAATAAATAATCCGTTGTGTTGCTCAAGTGCGACGTAATTTCAACTACCTTTCTACTTCGCACCATTGAAAAAAGTCACCTGTCAGGACCAGTGCTGCGTATGAATTAACCCTCCAAGTGATTTCGACAAGATATCTCGTCCACGAAGTTTGCTAATGACGAGATAACTCGTCATCGACATTGACGATTTTTTATGATGACGAGATCAAGATCTGGTCAGTTTTCTTCTGATGACGAGATAATCGTTCAACAAATTTTAAGTCGGTTTTATAAGTTAGGTTTGCTAATGACAAGATACCTTGTCGAAACAACCACCAGAAGAGGTAACATGAGTCATTACCAAAATCTAGCTTTTCGCAAATTTCTATGCATAATAATTAAAAGCAATAAAAAGTTTGTGATATTAATTTATTTAAAAATAAAAAGATACTAATCTTTATTTTAAACACATAAATTTTTCGGACAGGGTGACATTAGTCTCTTTTGCCCCGGGGTCCCAAAGAGTGCAGCTTCATCCCCGCATCCCAATGCAATGAGTGCACGGCCCCCGTGGTATCTCAAATTACCCATCCAACTGACAAAAACGATTCCAATTTCCACTTTAACAAGCGCAACCTCCTCCTGCCCGCTCCTTTGACAATCCTTTTTCCGCCTCCCCGAAGTGAGAAAGCAGGCGGCTGGCCAAGCGTCCACTCGGAAAGAAAAAAGTGCCGAAAAAGGCAAACCGCAAGCAGGGTCTTCTTCGCCATGGGGGGTGCCCTTTCAGACGGCTCCAATTATGTATCTTTATCCTTGTCAAAACTCGGCGAAAGGGTAGAGGTCCCAGTCGGAAGTGTGCCACGATGAACTTCGATCCTTTTGCTACTGTTGACTACATTCCTTTCATAGAGAAATATGAGTTCAAATCCTCCTTTCTGGCCTTTTCCCTAAACCCGCCAAGTGGTTTCGACGAGATATCTCATCCATCAATATCTGCCAATTTCGCTAATGACGACATATCTTGTCCAATATCTTACTAATTTTGCTAATGATGAGATATCTCGTCAAGATACCGTCGATTTTTTGATGATCACGAGACCAAGATCTAGCCAGTTTTCTTCTAATTACGATTCGTCAAGATCTAGTTAATTTTGTTAATGACGAGATATCCCTTCGAAACAACCACCAGGAGGTTTAAAGGGTGGCAGTTCCTTTAAAACTTTAAAAAATCGATTGTTCAATTTCGGTAAATTTAGAGTCTGAAAAGTTTTGATGGTAAAAAAATTACATTAAAAAATTCGCACTAGTTCGTCTACAATTAAGATTTTTCAGACACCTCTATTTCAGTTTTAACCCTTTCAATTTGATTTTAATTGCATTTTTTCTCCAAATGAGAATTTTCAACGCTGAACGCAGTATAACTCTCAAATTATTAAACTTAGACTCAAAATTTGGAATGAAGTTGAATTGTCATTAGTTTCAAAATAAAATCTAAATTTTTCACAAGAGTAAGAGCGTTATTCAAAAATTTGAATTTCATGAGAAATTTTGCTAAAAATCAATTAAGTGAAATATTAAATGATTATTTCATATTTTTGTGTTATTGAGATACATTTTTTTGGTTTTAACTTAAAATATAAGTACACATACACTCTGTTACTCGTTTTACGGGTTGACTCAGAAAGTTGTGAGCAAGTTGTCTTTGTAAATATTTGTCTTGTAGATTGAGTTCATGTAAATTCGAATAAAATATTACTTAGTTTTTAGATATTAACCTAATTTTTCTGTATTGTGCAGCTTAGATCGGACATAAACACTTTTTTTAAAGTTCCATTGTGACATACAAGCAAACTTTAGGAGATACAGTTTATATCGAAATTAGGCGGATTTCTCTCCTGCTTATTTTGAATAGTACTTTGTTAAGGAACTTCTCAACTACTAAATTATTTCAATGGCTTCAGTACCCAAAGAGCCATTTCTTTGTAAAAATTAAGTGTTTGTTACTGAAAATGAATGCTTTACCCGGCTAACATAGGAAGGTGAACGGGTGGCTAAGTCGAACTGCTAACATAGATGGCTCCCAGATCTTATGATCAATAGCAGACGCACTCTACCCATGTCATGTGGGATAAGAAAGAAGAATTTTAGTAGTTGCTGTTAAATATCGCTTTGTTAGCATTTAGTGTTGCGCGGATGGCAACACGTCTTATCGCGTTTTATATTATCGAAAATCATTTTTCGTTTAGGAATAGAAAAACTTGTTATACGCAATTATCATCAATCGGTTAATAAATAAGCAGTGTTTAGCATTATATTTTCTTTATTTTTTATCGAACCTTGAGGAATCGTTGCGTTGCTCAACAGTTACCACAAAAGGATATTTGGGATTAAAAATAATTTTGATACTATAATTTATTAGGTATTACAATTTTTAAATACAGAATTTTAAATAGACCCATACTTTATGAAACAGTTATACCGTGGCTCAAGGTATACTCTGGCGCTCCATTAAACATCTCTTAAACGATGGAAGTGAAATGGAAAAAGAACGAAATCGATCTAAATTTGAATTTTATTGATATGGAAGGAAGAAAAAAAATTTCCTACGGCTAC
Source organism: Meta bourneti (assembly GCA_933210815.1). Taxonomy (NCBI): domain Eukaryota; kingdom Metazoa; phylum Arthropoda; class Arachnida; order Araneae; family Tetragnathidae; genus Meta; species Meta bourneti. The sequence continues at coordinate 72,289,232 of OW119928.1, forward strand.
ATTTCGGTTAGCAAAATTTCTACTCAAAAGTAGATTTGTATGGTGCACCCAATTTTAACAATTTTCACCCAGTGTGCCAAAAGAATGGTACTGGCGTGCCCTATGGATGGTGAAATGACTTAAATTGTGTAAAATTCTACATTTTAGTTTTGAATTTTTGACAAGTGTGCTTACAAATAATTTCAAGTAAGTCTTGTACAAAGCTGTACCTTGGTAGAAAAAGTGCCAATGTCCTCCTCTGTCATCATGAAAGCATAAAGGAATAAAAAATTTTCCTATATTAAAAATTTTAGAGAAATAAAAATTACTGTATCAGGTATTATCAAAACTTGGACAATGGGAAGTGGCCCCTTTTCTACCAAAGTACAGAAATAATACCCTTATTAATAATTTTGAGTATGATTTGTGGTTTCAAAGTATCAAATAAATTATTCCCAAGTATTTTTAAAGCCACTTTGGAGTAAGGAGGTAGGTAATTGCTATTATTTTATAAGTCAAGCAAAGTTATACTTATCAGATCGGTAAAAAAAATATAATATACTTTTTGGTGTGTTGCAGAATTTTAATAATTAGTATGTGCCATGAGATGAAAAAGGTGGAAAATCACTATTCTGTTTATTACATTTTCAAGCTTTTATTTTTCACCCTTTATAGATAATCATTTCAGTTGTATTTCTGCTATTGAGTTATGTCATCTTTTCAATTCCAAATTTGGTGTTTTCCACCCCATAATATTTATTAAAATTTAGATTCTTTGTGATGCGCAGCTTATACAAAGATTCGGAATTATCCTTGCCAAAAATGTCCAAAATGTCCACTTTCTCTGAGTTATGACTCTGTTGGATTCCTTTCAAATGTTCTTTTTATTTTCAGTATAAGAGCATAATTAGGCACAGTATACAACAATTACATTTTATTTGATACATCTGTTATTTGAAATTTGTAAATTTTGCATGACAAAAGAAAAATAACAGAATAACACCTGTTCCTTATTTAAGTATATTTTTTCCACTAAAATAGAATAGTCGCAAAGTTTACCCAAAGGCTTATCTCTGGCTTCGCAATGAAAGATCAATCGGTTTATAAGTCAATGGATACCTTTAAGCGTCACGTAATCCGTCATTCTGTCACCCTTTGCAAGTGACACTGACAAATGCGAGTCTTTTATTTGCAACTCGAAACAAAATTAATAGCTCTAGCCGTCAAGGCCAGTATTCAACCGCATTATATTTTTAGTCATCGCCCCCATGCAATATACACACTAAAATACTTGCGTTGTTTTTAGAATATGCTCTCAATTGTGTTTGATAAGTAATGGTTAAACCGATAAAAGGCTTTTATTCCTAGAAAAATTAGATTGGAATAATTAAAAATGTTGAGAAATTGTTTTAAAAGTATGGTGAATAGATTGAACAAAGAATTTAAATAAAATAATTTTAAAATGATTAAGATATATAAGAGGTAAGGACCAAGAGCAGCAATGAAAATTAATAGATACATTTCGTTTTGTTAGGATATACACTGCTGGCCACCGTAAATGCAACACCCTGAAGGAAGCATGCAAATAATATGAAATTTACAACATGCATTAGCGGAGGTGAGATATGCAAATGATTAGAATTTCAGCGCAGACGCACATCACGCGCGCCTGTGGCGCCACTTCAAAGCGCTATTTAAGGCTTGGAGATTTCGACGATTTCAAGTACGGCAGTTGTGTTTTTCTTGTGGTTTTTTCAAAAAAACGATCAATTATGCCTCGTAGAAAACAGCGATCATCTTTTGATCAAGTATCCGAGTTCGACAGAGGAAGGATAGTGGCCTACCGAGATTGTGGATTATCTTTCAGGGAAATCGGTAGTCGTGTTGGACGAAACCAAACAAATGTAATGCGGATATGTGATCGTTGGATGCAGGAGGGTACGACGGACCGACGTGTTCGATCGCATCCACCTCAGTGCACCACTTCACGTGATGACAGGCATATTGTGCGTATGGCAGTGACGGATCGCTCAGCCACATCACGAACCATAGCACAGCACATTCAGTCTGTACCGCATCATCCAGTGTCTGCGCGTACCATTCGACGCCGTTTACAGCAGAGTGGTCTGTCCGCAAGACGTCCATTGCTTCGTCTACCCTTGACGCAGAACCACAGACGTTTCCGCCGCCAATGGTGCGATGAAAGAAGGATGTCGACGGCAGAATGGAATGAAATTGTCTTTACTGACGAGTCACGCTTCTGTCTGCAACACCACGATGGTCGGATTCGAGTCTGGAGACACCGTGGAGAGAGGATGCTGAACAGCTGCGTTATGCACCGCCACACTGGTCCTGCACCGGGTATTATGGTATGGGGCGGTATTGGATATCACTCTCGCACTCCTCTAGTACGCATTGCCGGTACTTTAAACAGCCAGCGCTACATCTCCGAGGTGTTGGAGCCAGTTGTCCTTCCTTACCTTCAGGGCTTGCCCACAGCCATATTTCAACAGGATAATGCGCGACCACACGTGGCACGCATTGTCCAAGGGTTCTTCGTCAATCGCCAGATTGAATTGCTTCCCTGGCCAGCTCGCTCTCCGGATCTTTCGCCGATAGAAAACATGTGGTCCATGGTTGCTCAACGATTGACCCAGAATACATCCCCAGCTGCCACACCAGATCAACTTTGGCAACGTGTGGAAGCTGCTTGGTCTGCTGTACCCCAAGAACACATCCAAAGTCTCTTTGAATCAATGCCGAGGTGTGTGGCAGCGGTGATCTCCAACAATGGCGGCTACTCTGGCTACTGATTTTGGCAGGAACCACACTTCACAGAAGTCTATAAATTTAATCATTTGATACTAGGTCAACATGTTATCTACAAAATAAATTTTGTTGTGATATCTCTTGTCTTTCTTGGTGTTGCAATTTGGGTGGCCAGCAGTGTAGATTAAAGAGGTTTCAACTTCTTAAATTTAATAAAACATTTCACTAAAGTTAAAGCAAAAAATCTCTATTTTATAATCTAATCGAAGGGCTCAAGGGCAACATAGTGATAAGCCATGGAAAATATATTTCCGTAAACAAATGAAACCAAATTATTCAAGAGGATTAAAATGATTTCCGATTGTTTGAATGAGTGTTTGATACTTGAACGTTTAAGATAACATGGTCTCTTGAATAGAGGACAAACCATTGTAATTTTGAATTTTTAAAACTTGAAAAACTGCTCTTCTGAAAAATTTGGAAAGTGGCTCATCATTATATTGCCCAAAGTCCTTTAATTCTCCACTGAATTTGAAATGCGAAACTAGTTAAACCGTTCAGATTTATCTACCAATTTAAATTATACTAGTTTGTAATCAACCTTATGTATTTAAAATATTACTATTAGTACTAAGTAGTTGGGAGAAAAATATTTCTTTAACAAATAAGAATAGGCTTTCAAGACATATGGGAGGTTCACATGTAAAAACCAAATTACGCTCACATTCCCTTTTTTAAAAAAAGAAGAATATGCTTTATAATTATATCTGCAAATCGATTCCTTAATATTTCCAGTAATAATTTTTATGGTACAAAACTTTAAATTAAAATTGAGCGGTAAATTTTAAAATGTAGCTTTATTGAAGGTGTATAAGCATATCAACACAAAAAATTTCCTTTAATAGCATTACAAATAGATCTGCGAGTAGTAAGTGGCGCATGCTCGATTCCCTCCCTCCCTGGGTATATTTCTCTCTTCTGTGTCAGTAAAATATTTCTCCTACGTGTATGTCCATTACTTGATTTGTTTGTCTTGTGTTTGACGCAGCATGGCCAAACATGGCCCTTGCACCATAAAACCCAACCAACCAATCCGATAAATTGAATATTAAGTTTAATATCACTTCCGCTGCTGCCAATTTTTCACTTCTTTTCAGTAAAGCGGCCCACTTTCAGAATCTCAAATCAGTTCGTGACACAAAGGCCAGATGTACCAAGACCAAATTAAGTCACTGAACCAAACTAAAAATTGCCATTGACCTTCACGCGGCAGACGGATAAATGTCCCACAAACGAATAAAAACAGACACGTTCTCCATCTGAACTATAATAAAAACGTCCGATCCAACACCATCAAGCACCACACGGGAATCGCGCCTTGGGCTTCTGGAGTTGATTACGCACACCCAACGCCGAGTCCTCGTGTTCAGCCACTGCAGCCTTTGTTCCTGCTAATCCGTGAAAAAGGGCTTAATCCCTATGAAGACAGATCGTGTGAACAAGAGTTCCCTGCGGAGACTTTTGCAGCGCTCTGACAAAACATCGCAGAGAGGGAGGGCGAATGGGTGGATAAAAAATCTGTATTCAAAAGCGGGAAGGTTTGGATTTCTAGGCGGTTGGCGTGTAATGGGCGTTTATTGGCATGGTCCGTGACGATGCAGCCCCCTGCTCAATTTTCATGTGAAAAGTAATGGGTCGGCAGAGGGACTAAAAAGCTTTTGTATCCAGGTTTTTTTTCAGGCTGAGGATCGTGGGAGTTTCGGAAAATAGTTTAAAGGAATTGTGTCGAAAGTTTGGGGTGTTTTGTGGATTGATAAGCTTGGATGTGTTGAGCTTGAATTGAAGATGGAAATCTTTCTTGAACTTGGTAATCCGGATCAATGCTTATATTAGTAGATTAATGTCTTAGTACTCTTCGTGTGCGCGAAGAGCAGACAACCAATCAAATAAAAACCAACCAATCAGTACTTGTTTTGAGGGATTGTGTATCAATAAATGATATTTATGTATTTGTGAAATGTGAAACTTTAAGTGGTGGATGCAAAAATTTAATTCTAAAAAAATCTATAAAGTTTGAATTTCTAAATGGGATACATTTAATGGCGTAATCCATGACGGTTTTCATGGTCATAACTTATTTTAACAGATTAAGATACTCGTGTTGCAGAACAGTCAACCAATCGATTGAAGGGCTTTGGTCAACATAAAGATAAGCTACTTTTATATTTTTCAATCTGTCTGAGTTTACAGGTGGTTAAAAATTCTAAAATTGTAATGCCTTATCCACTGTTTAAGAGTTCATGTTATTTTAAAGTTTCAAGTTTTGCGTACTCATTTAAGCAATCAGAAATTGTTTTGATCCTCTTGAATATTAATTTTTGTCCATTACGGCATTTTCATTATGTGGCTTATTATGTTGCCCGCGGACCTTCAATTGAAAAACCAAACAATTAATACTTGTTTGGGGGATTGGGTATCAAGTGATATTTGTGGACATGTGGTATGTGTAACTTTAAGTGTGGATTACAAATATTTATGATAATCACGATGAAAGTTGTCTTTTCATATCCCTCAATAGATTCCCTTGATGAAGTGAAAAAAATATAGCTGGAGTGACAAATGCAGCCAAACCAATCTTCAGTTCACGCTTTCGAGACACCCAAACTTTTATACCAATCCATTTTATGACCAGCTGCTTGAAACGAATCATATTTGAACTCCCAATTCTAAAGAAATAGATTGATATTTCCTTTACTATTCGCAAGACTAAACTGATTTCATTCCGGGACAAGTAAAATACAGCAATATAATCGAATGCGCTATACATTGAGAAGTGATATACAGAGGATAACTGTGAGATGGGCTGGACATATCATTCGAATACCCGACGAAATGAGTACAAATAAAATATTTCTGACCACGCCAATTGGAACAAGATAAAAGCTTAGATGAATTGACTGTATAGACAAGGCCTTTGGAATTTGCAAAAATAAGAACTGGAGAACTATTGCTTTTAACTGGTCAAAATGGAACAGAATCAGCGAGAAAGTCAAATCCAACGCTGGACTATCGAGCCAATGAATATTCATGACGACATAGAAATCAAGACTATTTTCTATTTATTTTAATTTCGTAGCTTTTTATGTGACCGGATGAGCCTCAAAATATAATATGCCTTGGGTTGACCAGCCCCGAAGGCTAGGTTTGAAAAACCAACATCCTCAGCACTGTTTAGGGAGAAACTCTTATCAAAGGAGCCTTTTCTTAATCCTCCAAGAGGAATCGACAAGATATCTCGTCCTTCAAGATCTGATCAATTTTGGTAATCTCGAGATATCTCGTCAAAATATTACCTATTTTGTGATGATGACAAGATCAAGATCTGGCCAGTTTTCTTCTAATTTTCTTCCTACTCAGATAGTGACGAGTTATATCTTCCATCAAGATCTGGTCATTTTTATCAATGGCGAGAAACCTCGTCAAGACAACCACCAGGAGGGTTGAAACTCCTTGATCACACGTTCAAAGTAGCATTTTTTGACACTGGATGAAATGGTATCTCAAAACTCTTATTCATCTTTTCCTTTCTTGTAGACTTCTGTGTTAGAAGACAACACGTTTTCCTTTCCAAAATTCGAGCATTTCCAGCTTTATTTCCCAGAACTCTCGAAAACAGTGTCTTCGAGCCATGATCATTTCCTGTTCAGCTAATCACTTTGTTTGCGAGCAGAAACAACATTCGAAACTGAAGGGGAGAGGGAGACCAGAGACGAACGATGTCATTCGATCTCACTTTCCCGTCGTTCGAAAAGCATGGATTCGGGCAGACGATTTTTACGAGCAGGGGTGCCACGCGCCATTTCCAGCCCTTAGAGCCCGTCGGCGCGTGCTCCTGAATACGAAAGTGCTTACCCAAAAGAATGCCGCCATATTAGTGAACACGTTTATAATCAGGGAAATCTATGGTCTGTGAATGCTCTTATTCCCCAGAGGAGCATCAACGTAGAAGAGAGAGTTTTTGGAAATTAGCTGTGATCCAGCCCTGAGGATATGAAGGGGAATCGGAAATCGTTTGAACAAGCAAACCAAGGTTGATAGGCAATATTAACCTTGCAAGCAAACCGCTTAGTCAGAATTAGTGTATACTGAGGGGAAACACCTTCCATAGTATGTAAGCGGGAAATGTTTGACGATTTCTTCACGCTTCTCAACTAAAGGCGGAATCATCGACTGGTCAGACTAGCAGGGTATGAAAAAATCATGATTCAAAAATCAAAAATCGGTTTTATTTTATTTAAATAGGATTTTTATGATATAATTAATCCCTTGCCCTTACAAGTTTTAACTTGTTGGATATGAGACGCAAATTCCAGACAGACAGACAAATCCCTACCAGTGTAGTTTCTAGGTAGTTTTGATTTATGTTAAACATTAATATTTATGATGAATAACATTAATGTATTAGGAAATATAGCAGGGTAAATGTTTGAAAGATTTAAACGTGATAAAGGAATTAGCAAAAGGTAATCACATCATGGAGTAAGTAGAACATCACAACAAATACCATGCATAAGCAATGTTTTTCCATCTGGCTCTCATTGGGTATCCCACTAACACCATATAAAGTTTTGTATAAAATTATTCAAAAATCAATAATATCAGAATTTTTTTACATTGTATATGTGTATATATGTAGAATTTCTTTATTTGTTTTTACAAAATAATTAATTGGTTAAAGACTTGAGAAAAAAATCATGTCACCAATAGAAAATAAAATAAAAGGAACTCTTGCACGAAAATTAATGAAAAAATTCCTACTTCTCATTAATATTTAGCTTGCAAAAAGTACTTATTTGTCAAAAATGTTAATTGTACGAAAAATTTTTTAAAATGAGATACGAAATGAAAATATACATAAATTGAAATCAAATATGTCTATTTTCCAAATTTTCTCTCAGCATTGATAAGTATTTCAAAGTGATATTCCAAGCAAGCGTATATGCATAACATACAAGAAAATGAAGCTTTTCTCTATGAACAGTGTAATAAGTGTAATAACATTCCCCAGAATATGACAATGACAATTGAGTGGAATTTTGATCTTGCAATAAAAAATTCATCACATTGCCATAATCATTAAAAGTTTTCCGCTTCAATCCATAATCTATTTTGTTAACACACTCAATTATGAGATGAGCGAATTAACTTTTACATTCCAAACTTCAATTCTATAAATACAGAATAGTAATGCTAGGCATGTTAAGAATTTCTAGAGATCAATGCATAAAATTTCCCAATTAAATTTAAATAAAAGTTAACCAACGTATTTCACAAAAAAAATGAAAATATTAAAATTCTCATTTACAAACATTTATGTGCAAAATTAGAATGCTTTCTGATACTGGAGAAAACTTTCATTGTGACTAAGTGTCATTGTTTTTTTATAAACAGACTATTTTACTTTTGTGATATAAATCTTAACTTATTGGAATAAAACAACATGTATCTTGTTCATAGTTATTTCACTATCAAGATTTATAAATTTAGTACAGAAAGGAAAAGGAAATTTTAAATTTTTATTTAAATAAATTATATTTTAAATAAAAATCGCTTGATTTAAATCGGCATATACTGGATAATAGTACAAATTATTAACCCTCCAAATGATTTCGACGAGATATCGTCCATCAAATCCTAACCAAGTTTGCCAATGGTATCTCGTCATTAAGATACTGCCGATTCTTTTATGATGACATCAAGATCTGGTCAGCTTTTCCTACCAAGATATCTCGTCCATCAAGATCTGATAAGTTTTGCTTATGACGAGATATCTCGTCATAAAGATATTGAGACAATCACCAGAAGTATTAAACTTCCAAGTAGTTTCGACGAGATATCTCGTCCATCAAGATCTGATCAATTTTGCTAATGACGAGATATATCGCCATCACGGCATTTCCGATTTTTTTATGATGACGAGATCAAGATCTGGTCAGTTTTCTTCAAATAACGAGATGATGATAACTTGATGGACGAGATATATCGTCCATCAGGACCTGGTAAGCTTTGCTTATGACGAGATACTTCGTCGAGACAACCACCAGGAGGATTAAGCACTGACTGTCTGCCTACCACTAGAATTGCTTTAGAGAGACACAATGTCTACCGTAAAAACAGACCTTATCCTATTTTCCATCCAAGGGATGCTCAAAGAAATATATTACATTTTGTCACATTGTCTCACCTGATGACCAATAGGACAAATATTTGTAAAATTTTTTTGCTTGTCACGGAGAAGATCCATTCTGGTCAACTACTTCTTTAAGCAGCCAACATTTGGAAAGAAAAGGAAGTAAAATTTAGTCATTCCGAGTCACCCCTATTGTAATTAAACTAGCCCATGTTGTTTATATAGCGACCGCCACCACCCAGACTTGCTGACTGGAGCAGTTCTCGAGGTAGACAGACTGGTAAATAGGTATGTTAATTAACGTTGCACTGGAGCAACACAACGGGCTATTGGCGACGGTCCGATATGAATCTTGAAGGGAAAGAACCGAGGACAACACCACGTAATTTTGAACCATGGTCAGATGGCGAAGGTAGACAGACTGTAACCTGTATATTTTTTTTATCAGATCAGCTATTTCTTTTGTCAGAGAAATAAAGGTCATATTTTTTTAAGTGCCACACAATTTTAGTAATTAGTTTATGTGTGCCACATGAGACGAAAAAGTTTGAAAATCGTTGAATCATAAGTTTGTCTAAAGGTAAGCAGAGAAATGTTTTTGCTTTCTATCGAATAACCAGTTTTAAATGATTTGCTAAGTTACTAAAATTATGCAAATGAAACAACAAATTACCACCACGTTGGCGTGGTGTGGAAGTTTGGAGGGTGGGGTTCCAGTTCAAGTGTTGACGTGTCACCTGACCGTGGTTCAAAATTACGAAATGTTGTCCTCGAATCTTTCTTCGGAATTGATCCCGGACCATTGTCAATAGCCCGTTGTGTTGCTCCAGTGCAACGTAAATTTAACTACCTATCTGACAGATTACAGCGGGCAAATGCTTCGCGTAGGAACCATCGACATTCTAATGAAATAGAAAGAGCATATATGTGGGTGTAGTCGCTGTCGTAAGATCTCAGAAGGGAAAGTCAGGTGGGCTGACGAATCGCCTTGGGCCGATTGGCTATCGAACCTCAGACTAGTGCTTTTAATCACGCTGAATAATCAGTTTAATCAAACAACAATTCGTCCCATTTTAGGTAGTTAATTAACGTCGCACTGGCGCAACAAAACGGCTATTGGTGACGGTCCGGATTCAGTCCCAATGGGAAAGATCAAAGGACAATGTCTTTCGTTTTGAACCTCGGTTAGATGACGAGGTCAACACCTTACCTGGCACCCCACTCTCCGAACTTCCACACCACGCCATGAGGACATTTGAGGTCACGATAGATTTACGTGCACCAGCCCCCGTGTACACTAAGGTCTTTGGCTGAACCGAGTTTCGAACTCTCAACCCTCCGGTTGCTAATCCGTTGCTCTTCCAACTGGGCTACCGCAGCCCCGTCCCATGTTAGGATTCACGTTTTCCCCCACAACTCCGTGATAGATCTCCAAATCCAGCGACTGGAAGATATAGCATGAAAAGCTGCGTGCATATGCTCCGTCTATTTCATTAGGTCTATAGTAGGAACACATATTCACCTATAACAGGGGTGTCAAACAATTAAAACACGGGTCATTTAATGCAACTGGTAAGATTCACGCGGGCCGCATCACATTTACAAATTTCCTTAAAATTATACTTTGAAGTGAGGATTCAGGAATATGGATAGGATAATTAAAACACATTATGTAATTAAGTGAATTTAGGGTAATAATTTATAATATTGCTATATAATTGCTTTTATTTAAACGTTTATTTAATTTAATGTATTTATAAAACTAAAATTAATTTTTTTACCGGAAACTTGCCAGGGCTTTCCTCCTACTAGTTTTCCAATATCTGGATTCAAAGACTGAGAACAACAGACAATCTTCATTACGGCAGATAGATGTTTATCAGTTAATCTTGATCTGTAGGCCGTTTTATTTAATTTCATGGACGAAAATAGTTGCTCACACATTTTTAACATGACGAAATTGTGTGAACGGTATTGTCTCGATCTCCCCTAAGTGCTATTTTCTTCATAACATATTGTCCTGTTTTCATTTTATTTCAGAGCATCGTAGGCCATAAAAAATTACCTCGGAGGCCACATGCGGCCCGTGGGCCGCCAGTTTGACACTCCTGACCTATAATATTCGGGCCACTGTAACGCAGTTGGATGAGTAGCGAATTAGCGACTGGAGGGTTGCGAGTTCGAAACTCGATCAAACCAAAAACTGTTGTGAACGAGGGGTCTGATGCACTTTATATTTGTCGTGGTCTCAAATGTCCTCGCATTGGCTTGGCATGAAAGTGTGGAGAGTGGGATACCAGGTGTTGACCTCATCATCTGCCTGTGGTTCAAAATAACGAGGTGCTGTCCTCGAAACTTTCCTTTCGGCATTCATCCCGGACCGTCGCCAATATCCCGTTGTGTTGCTCCAGTGCGGCGTTAAACTACCTACCCACCAGTTATATGCCTGATGAAGGAAACCCGAAATTCCTTTCCCGCGGCTCCACAACATGGGAGATGCCAAAATCGGAAGTCGCCTTCTCTTAATCGCTGTTGACTCAGCAAACTGCGGATATCAATTAAAAAGGCCTTTCCCTTTCCTACATCCAGTAGTGCACACAGTTTTCCCATGGAAGGTGCTCCCGCCCATCGAACGGCCCGCAGGAAACGGGCTGTCGCGGCCCTTCTTTCACGCACCGACGGTCAACTCGCCGAGCAACGTTCGTATGGGAATTCGCGCGCTTTTTCCGCTTGGTTTTTTTGAGGAAGTTTGTGGGTCCGAAGCAAAACCTCACTGGGGAGGTATTTCGGACGAATTTCCCCCGGTTTGGATCGAACTGATATTTGAATGAATTAATCAATAATTGTTTGACTTAGCGTGGTTGGTTGGGGGGGGGGGTATTTCAATTAACGTCACACTGGAGCAACACAATGGGCTATTGGTGACGGTCCGGGATCAATCCCAAAGGGAAAGAACCGAGGACAACACCACGTAATTTTGAACCACGGTCAGATGACGAGCGTGGTTGGTTGGTTGGTTGGTTTTGGGGAATTTATGGGGCCATATTTGGCCATGCTGCTCCAGGCACGAGACATACAACATTAAATAATAGACACACACAATGAAAGTTTTACTGACACAGAAGAGAGAAATACACCCAGGGAGGAATGCTCCTGGCAGGAATTGAACCTGCGCCAACTACAACTGGAAGGTTGCTAGCAGAGTGGACATTACCCATTGAGCCACGACGGCCCCTTGATTGAGCGTGAAGGGAGGTTTATATATCGCTTTTTTGCTCACTAAAAATTCTGGTAGATAATTTTGGATTCTTTTTACTGTGAGATATCTCAATATGAGGCGGGTTTCGATTGAATGTTTGGCGACCTTGAGTTGGCGACCTTGAGTTGGCGACGTGGGAAACTGAAATGAATCACAAATGTTAGGTTTGCTCTTCGTTAATTTTTTAATGAGATTTTTATTGAGATTGAATGCAGAGACAAAGGGTGGACGTTTTGGGACCTGAGGCAAACGAGGTTGATGCTGCCCTCTGTCCGAAACTAAATTTACGCATTTGAAATGTGGATAGTTTTGATTAAGATAAACTAATATGTTCTACATTTACACTCTTGATGGTTGTCTCGACAGAAGAGAGAAATGCATCTAGGGAGGAATCGAACATGCGCCGCCTACAACAAACATGTTGCTAGAGCAGTGGACAAACCTACTGAGTTACGGTGGCCCCTGAAATTCCAATGATTTTGTTCGAGTTCCCCTCTTCCTTTCAATACTCGAAGGGTTTTATCTGAATTGCCTTTTTACTTCTTTAGTAAGATCAATTTTTATAATATGGCTGCATGTCTGGAATTCTTAGTATAAATACAGCTACAAATAATTAGCAAAATCCATCAGATCTTAATGTTCGAGATATATCGTCGAAACCACTTGGGGGGTTAAGTTACCTTCAGCATTTATTTTTGTCAAATCAGGAACATTTCGGAGGGTGCCTAGGCCCCTTTTGCTGTGGTCCGTGAGGCATAGGATCGGCCAGCTCTGATCATGACCAAGCAATCCATAGGAAATACAATGCACCTACGCACAAATTTTAAACCACAGGTAAAAAATTGCGCAACAGCATTGCTGAGTTCCCACATTGGGAATCAGAATGGCCAGGGGAATCAACCGGAAACACAAAACAAACACTTTCACCGTTTTTTCATACCCCCTATAATAGATCCGAACGGACATTGTTTCTGGAGCCACTGCTATCAATCGAAAATGTTCCCAAATAGGCGACATCCCTTCGACCTACATTTGCGACCGTGTGTGTGTTTACCGATCGCATCCTCCCGAAACAATGCCGTCCTGGATATTCAGGCCCACTGTCAACAGATGCGGTGGGAGGCGTAACTGATCATTCTGCTGCTTCTATACACTGAAATGATAATTGCCGGTTACTAGTCCTTGTGCCGCATCTGGTTAAGTCGGTGCAGTTATATAGCGCCTCGATGTATCGCTTCGGAAATATAGATAATTTTGACTACATCTAACTCAACGGATAGTATGGGACTTCATCCTCCAAGTGGTTCCGACAAGATATCTCATACATCAAGATCTGATCGATTTTGCTAGTGACAAGATATCTCGTTATCAAGATATCGCCGATTTTTAGATGATGACGAGATCAAGATCTGGTCAGTTTTCTTCTATTGATCGTGATCGCCTTTTGTTCTAATTACGAGATATCTCGATAAGATTTGGTCAGTTTTGCAAATGACGAGATACCTCATTGAGACAACCACCAACAGGGTTAAGGTTGACAGCCTTTAACAAAATAGGTCTCAACTGAAATCGTTATATCGTTGAAAATAAGTGATGAACAGTAATTGTGTTAGTATATTCGTAAACAACATGGAGTATACAATACATCGAGCGCGCAACATTACGCTCCCTGCCATTGTGCGGCGGTAGGTTGGTTTTGTTTTTTTGGCGCAAGGGCCATATTTGGCCAAGTTGCGCCAAACATAAGACAGACAATTTTTAAGTAATTTGGAAAAGAAAGGATGGAGAGAAGTAGAGAAAGATCACTTGGGCATCCTGGGGTCGCGACCATAGAAGAAAATATAATAGTAGAGTGAGTAATAGTGACCTTTTTATCTGCCCAGGATCATGTAACCAAAACTAGTAGTAACGTGACCCTTTGACTGTTTTCGTCTGCTGCGTGGAACCTAACAATCATCATCTGATTGGTCCAAGGGACAGGAGAAGACGCCCATCCATTGATTCATCATCTGATTGGTCCATTGATTGATCATCTGATAATAGTAGTAGACATCGGCAATTTCACCACTTTTGTCGCTTCTCTACAGAAAAATGCGGGTTCACACACCTAGCCTGTCATAAAATGTTACATCTCCAAACAAGGCTATTAAATACCAAATCAGCCAAATATCAAGATTAATTTATTTTATTATGTAACACACACACACACACACAAACTATAAAAAAATTAATCTCGGAGACAGTTCTACATTCTAAGGAAGGCATATTGTGCTTGGATGTCAAACGAGGTTGATTTTCACAAAAACAAAAAATTAAAAAATATGCCTTAGAAATATATTTTGAAGTTTTTCAATATTGCGATTGAGATATTTATCAGACAGATTCCAGGCTAAGCAGCTATACTCTAAAATTTGTCTTACTAACGAATTAAAAAGCTTTTTAATTACCATGGTGTCTTCAAATTTTTGACACATTCATTTCAAAAACACAAGCGTTTTTATATGTAACATGCAATAGTAAACTTCATAAGAAAATATGGAGAGGGTGGTAGTTCACTTCTTTTATTAAAGTATCACAATGAAAATAATTTTTATCTTTAATCCTGGTTTTAAATATTGCAATTTGAAAACAGTTCAAATAAAAATTTAATTATTTTGGAAAAAATATGATAGAAGATGTAAAACAATGACTTTAGATAAAAACAAATACTCCGAAAAATAAATCCGAGGAATATATCTACAAACTCAAAAAAGTCGTTATAGGAAAAGAGATCAAATGCAAAAAATAGCAACGATTTTATATGTGCTTAGGCCCTAGCAATAACAATTGACCAGTACTTCTGTCACTTCTAACGTCTTTCAAAAATTTTCCGGTAAAGTCAAGGTGCAGTTTGATAAAGGAACACCTCTTTTGTTATTCTTTTCTTTTCAAACATCTTTTAATTCTTCTTTCTCCCAATGTCGAATTTGAAACAGTTGCTTTACATCTATCTTTAAAAGATAAATGTTTTTATTTTAAAAATTATTTTTGTATCTGTGTTTAAAGAATGCAAGATAATTGAGACACGGATTTGATTTCCCTTGCAAAATTAATAGATAAATATTCACAAAATTAGTTCAAAGCTATGATGTTAACCACACAGAATCTTATGAACTTTATTAGTTCAAACATCAAAAAACATCTTTTGATTACTTTAATGAGAAAAGGAATTAACAAGCAACAGAGAAAAGAAAACTCTTTATACTCACAATTCTATTTTACGCTTCAGATTCTAACCCTTATTTCAGTAATTCCAAATTACATTTTTATTCCATAAAACATCATTTATTCGTTATCAAAGGCAAGAAAATTGTTGCCACATTCTTATTTTTTAAGTATCGTTTCTAAAAATTATTGTTTGTTAAAACAAAACTTAAAAATTCGAAACTGTTTTGGTAAAGTCGATAACGCGTAATTTTATAGTTTTTAGTACTATAATTTTACCATTTCGAAGTATTTAAATGAAAGAATCCCACATTAATTTTTTTACTTTACTGGTGACAGTTACAGTTGTGTACATTGTACAATATGCGAAAGTCCTTTAGAAAATAGTGGTTTCAACGATTGTAAAAATATTTAATCTAAGAAGGAAATCGGTTATTTATGTGATTTTATTGCCATGCCATAAAATATTTTTAAACACTTAAATAAAACACACCTTTTCTAGAAAAGTAACTCAATTAAAAAGTAAATTTTACAAATCAAAAGAAGATTGAACCGCTTTAAAGAAACACCACTCTTTAAATTGAAATTAGTAGAATTCGTTAAACTTACAAATTTCAATTTGTAAAATTAAAAATGCAAAAATATTTCTTGATTTGATTTCCATGGCTTATTTGATTTTAAAAGAATCACTTGCAAAATATAAAAATGGAATAAAATCTTCATTTTGAATTATGACACTTAACTCGAAGATATTCGAAAAATATATTAAAAATAAATAATTGAGAATAAAAAAGATAAAGTACAGTTCTAAATTTTTGCACTGACATTTTTGCAGATTTTGATACATCATCTATCAAAGAACTTCGGAATGTGCGAGGTTTTGGCAATCAATTGCTTTGGAATGATTATGTAAATTCTGTGGTAAACGGTAATATCTTCTTTTTCACAATTATTTTTATTTATAAAATGTTACACAATTATTCATAGATAATATTATATTTCTGTATCCATATTCTTTACTAAAAAGTAATAATATTAGGCTTTTCAATAACTATAGAAATCCAATTCTATTTTAAGTCTCAATGACAGTTTTTGAAAGAGCAATCTATGAAAATTAATAGAAACTATTTATTTACAAGTATTTCAGTATTAAATTAAATAACTCGTTTTATGGACGCTGGATTGAATGATGGTTAAAACTTCGCAACCGTAATTTAAAGAATTACTCTTTTTCTTTTAAATGAAGCGTAATTTTGTTCTTTTTTTATTTCCTCAACAAGTATTTAGTCTTAAGTTTTCGATTAGATTTTTTGATGAAAATATTACGCTTGTTGTTCTAAGCTAAGCTTTAAAATAGAGAGAATGTAACACTTAAAATTCATTTATTAGACAGGAGAAATATTTACTTCCATTTTCCTCAAATTTGATTAAGACTCAGAAAGATTGGTATGGTATAGTTTGTGGCTCTATTGTCGTTCTCTGCTACACGAGGGCTAATCAGACTAACAGAGGAAGAAATTCAATTCAAAAGAAACTTCCTTGTGTTTTTTTTAAATTATAACATATTTAAAAATTTCGAGACTGAAATCTCCATATTCCGGGGTTGTAGTTTTTCTGGGGAAAAACAACCTATAAAAAACCGAACTCTGTTTTACATCATCCAGCTCAAAAAAGTAGATCTTGACATCGCGTTTATCTCCTTACTAATAGGCGACATTTTATACCAAGCAGAAATACTCCCCTCTAAAAACATGGGAGCCTGATATACAGTAAATTGTGCTTGCGAGTTTCTTAAGTATATAACGGCATTTTAAAAGGGTCTGTGACCTTGCGATCTTTATCCCCCTTGTCTGATTAAGAACAGGAAGAGCGTTCCCAGGGAAACGGCAAAGCTAATGATGCCGCATCATTCTCCTAAATGAGATCTCTCCAAGGCTTAAGAAACCCGTGTAAAAAGATGTTATTTAACGTGAAGCTATAGTGACCAGAGGGGGACCGAAAATATTCGTTTCTTATTTTTATGTATTTTTGCATATAAAATATTAAAAATGCTTTCATACTTTTGTGATATTAAAATAACAGTCATTAGATTAACCCACCTGGTGGTTATTTCGACGAGGTATCTGGTCATTAGCAAAACCGAAGAGATCTTGTTGGACGAGATATCTAGTGGTTAGAACAAAACACGATCATTAGAAGAAAATTGACCAGATCTTGATCTCATCATCATAACAATATCTCGATGACAAGATATCTCGTCATTAGCAAAATTGGTCAGATCCTGATGGACGAGATATCTCGTCAAAACCATTTGGAGGATTAATCGACAGGTTATTAGCCTTTCTGGTGGTTTATCTTCGCGTCGAAAATTGCCTTGTAGTGACCAGCCTCCGAAGCAAAGACTAGTTCCAAAATGTCACCAGTTGTAGGGAAGGGACAATTTGTCCTTCCTACTTGGATCTTCATTACCCTTGGAGCAATAGGACAGTTCTGTCTTCACGATATATCTCGTCCTTAACAAAATTGGTCAGATCTTGTACGAGATACTTCGTCAAAATACTTGGAGGGTTAAATTAGTAATTTCATAGAAAATGTGAAACATGAAGATTATGTTGATGTGTACACATATAAGAGGCCTTTTCTGTCTAGCTAAATGTAGATGGCAGTAGTGTTTTTGTGGTGGAACTTGCTTCCTGTACGTATTCCGAACGTGACGTCACATGACTTGTATTTCGAATACGATTTCAGTAGGACAATAAAAATTACGCTGAATGAATTCCGAATGGATAAATGATAGTTGATTAGCCAATACCAATAAGATTGAACACCAAACATCATTAAAACGGCAATGAACTACATTTTGAGGTACCCCCATTAGAATCACGCGGAAGCATTTGAGTAACAGGAAGTAAAATCTA
The DNA here is from genome assembly GCA_933210815.1 of Meta bourneti. Classification (NCBI taxonomy): domain Eukaryota; kingdom Metazoa; phylum Arthropoda; class Arachnida; order Araneae; family Tetragnathidae; genus Meta; species Meta bourneti. The sequence goes on from OW119928.1 coordinate 72,307,551, forward strand.
GGTTTACCATCTGGTTTGTTTGTTATATTGAAAATCCTTCTCATTAAATGAAGATTATACATATCTCTACATAGCATCGATGCTTCAAATGGGATAAAAATATAAAAGGAATCTCTAAACAAAATTTTAATATTTACTTAATATTATTTAGTTACCAAAATACTTTTTGTCCCTAAAACAACCATTTCAAAATTATTTCTGTACTCGGATCAACCGTGGTGCGTCACGTTTTGTAAAATACATTGCTTTTTAAAATACGTTAAAATTAATACATAGACCGAAATAAGGTCTTACTACTTACATAATACTTCTAGTGAACTTTTATAAAAATTATAAGAAAGCTTCATTTTGCGTATAAGCTGTATACCTAACTTTGGGCTCCCACCAAAATGATATCCGGGCAATGCCATTGGTTAGGTATGCTTTCAGATCTGGCCTCGGTCATAAAAACTAAAACACCAAGATTTGAAAATCTACTCAATGTGATTTAATTGTCATAAATACTTGCCGAACACAGCTCGCTTGACATATTTTAAAATTAGTCAGCTCGAATTTAATGAGAAGCGTCACTTTTTGTTGACGTATCCTTACTTTAAAATAAATCAAGTTATCTATATACTATATATAACACAGTTGGCGTCTGTCTGCTCTCTATGCAATTCTACATCGTTTGACCAATCCACTCCAAATTTGGTGCACTTATTCTTTAGAACCCTGGCGGGCAATATAGATTACATATGAACCCTCGTTATATTCATCCTGGATGTGCAGAGGGGGCTAAAAATAATTCGAAATCCCTTTTGAAATAACTGAGTATTACTATTACAATACGGCAACTTCAGATTGTTTTACCAGTATTGTTGGAAAACAATTTTTTTTCCAAAAAATTATAGTCCCAATAGCCCGTACAATTAACGTTGCTTCAGTGTAAAGTTGATTATAAAATACCTACCTACCAAAAAATTATATTTAAAGAAATAAAATTCTTATATTTATGTTGAAACTTATTTTTTATTTCTTTCCAAAGTATCATTAATTTATAAATATTTGACTGATGATATGAGAAAAATTATTAAAAACGTACGAATTATTTGTTTTGTACAAAATATCGCTCAAGACATGGGTTCATTTGTATTGGCGGTTGCGACCAACTTTCCATAGAAGTTGATTCAATACATAATAATTTGTAGAATTCCGTTTTATAAAAATAAATCAAGCGTCAAATATAAAATATAGTTTTTGCGAAACTTTAAAATTCTAATAAGGTACAGATCTTCATCCTGCGTTAAATTGCAGGTACAGCTGTATCATACACCTCGTTTGGTGGCAACGCTCTTGGCGGATTTATTGGGGCACTTTTTATGCCGCCAAGGAAAGAATTCTTAGAAAAAAAGTTTTTTAAACGGAAAATAATAAGCTTTAGTGGAAAGTGATACGAGAAAAAATACAAAACTGAAAAAACGGGTTTTTATCGAACAATTTAACGGAAATAAAAAGAATATTCGGAATGAAAATTTAAACTTTCCGCTTGCCGAGCTTGCCATTAAAACGGGAATAACACTAATAAAGATGGGTTGCCTTCACCTGCCACAACTCGCTACTAAAAGTGTGCCAAAAAAGGGGCCAAGAGCGTTGCCACCAAACGAGGTGTATAATACAGCTGTACCAAATTGCATTTCTCAAACTTTGTGGCCTCCCTAAAAACCTATCTTCTCTTCTTCACTCTAAACACTTGGTTCTGGAAGACTTAAAACTTCCCCAAAACCAACCAGGAAGACCAGAAGTCGAGCCGCTTGAGAGAGAGGCACTTTTTGATTAGCCGAAAAGCAAAGTGTCTGCCTCTCACTCTGACAAGTGTCAGAGAAGGTGTTCGTATCAAACAGGCGTCCTATAAATAACACTCAGCGGTAGAGGGTGGCTCTATCTGGAAGAGCTTGTCCTTACGCCTTATCTAAATAGAGACCACAATTTCAAGTTCAGAGAAGAGAGGGAAGATTGGAACAAGCATGAGCCACTAGTGTTACGTCGCCTATAGGGCGTGGTATCGGGGAATGTATTCTGACTCATACGGATAGATTTTCTGTTTTTGATGTTGGCAGGGGCCTATCAAAATCATTTTTCCAACTAGTACCTCGAATTTGGAGAAATTATTCAGCTAGGTAGTTAAATTGTCGTCGCGCTGGAGCAACACAATGGGCTATTGGCGGTGGTCCGGGATCAATACGGAAGAAAAAGATCCGAGGACAACACCTCGCAATTTCGAACCACGGTCAGATGACGAGGTTAAAACCCCACACTTCAACATCACGCCAACGTGAGGACATTTGAGACGACGACAGATTTAATATTGACCAGCCCTCACTTATACGACGGTCTGTGGCTTTATCGAGTTTCTTACTCACCCATCCTTCCGGTTACTAATCCGCGACTCTACCAACTGGGCTATCGGGGCTCTTTTTTACTTGACGGAAAAAATTGCTTGGTGTAGCTTGGCCAGATTTTGCCGACCCCCCTTTGTGCACCATCAAAAACCAATCACCTAGAACAAAACACTTTGATAAAAGTGAATTGTACTTAACAAAGTTAGAAAAAATACATCAGATTAACTTTGAGGTCATTCCACTTTTTTATTTTACACTTACGAATCTATGTTTGTAAAATGGAGCAAGTCGTAAATGGTGTGTCGGTCTGGGATCAATCCCGCAGTGACAGATCCGAGGACGGCAACTCGTAATTTTGGTCGAGGTCTATCAAGGTCACACCTGAGCTGGCACCCCACTCTCAAATTACCACACCACGCCAACGTGAAGACATTTGAGGCCATGACAAATTTCACGTTCACCAGCTCCTACGTGCATTATTGTCTATGATTTGATCTAGTTTCAATCTCGCAATCCTCCAGCTGTTAATCCGCTTCTCTGCCAACCGGGCTACCGCGTATCTTAGAAATTATTGAGGAGAACAAGTAAAACTCCACAATATGCGTATTTTCAGAATTCTTTGTTTTGTTTATATGTATGTATCATTGCCAACATTATTCTCTTTTTTGCAGTGTATCTCATATTGGAGGGGGTTGCAAACATAAAATGTTGTGGTTCTTGCTATTAGAGCCCTAGGATTTGCATCCCTTCTCCTGATACAGCATCCAAGTTATCAAATAACTGAGCTACTCTGCATATTTGGTTACTCGTATTATCTGCATATTTGTAGGGCTAAGGTAACTTAGTTGACGGAGTCGCGAATTAGCGACTGGAGGGTTGCGAGTTCGAAACTCAATCCAACCAAAGAACGTATTGTACGCAGGTGCTGGTGCACGTTAAACCAGTACAACAAAGGACTACTCTTAATTGGTTACTTGTACTATCTTTATATTTGTAGGGCCGTGATAGCTCAGTTGGTAGAGTCGCGTATTAGCAACCTGGGGGTTTGCGAGTTCTAAACTCGATCCAGCCAAAAACCGTGTACGTGGGGACTGGTGCACGTTAAATCTGTCGTGGCCTCAAATGTTCTCACGTTGGTATGGAAGTTTGGAGAGTGATGTGTCAGATCCAGTGTTGATCTCGTCATCTGGCCGTGAATCAAAATTTCGAGGTGTTGTCCTGTAATCTTTCCCTTCAGGATTGATCCTAGATCATCGCTAACAGCCCCCTCTGTTGCTCCAGTGTGACGTAAATTCTACTTCCTACCTGTATATTTGTCATTTATTCCTCATTTTGGGGGAACCGGACCCCAAAATCACAATTTCAGTTCATTTCAGTTATTTTATTGTCATAATTCTAATTAATAAAGATGTATTTAATGTAATTATTTTTTAGGTAGTCATATCAGGTAAGAAGTCGAAAGCAAGCGACTCCTACACCTCCGGGCTAGGAACATAGGATACGAGCTTTATTCCTCAATAAAACATTCCAGTTCTTTCCTGTAGACATTTCCTTGTTGACCAAAAATCTACAAGTCTTTAAAGACAAGCGTATAAGTCTTTTGATGTTATGGAGAGGTGAAAGGGATTTAGGTTGGTGCAACAATGCTCCAAACTTAGCCAGTTGGTCCGCCTTTCATTGCCATATATACCAGTGACTTGTATAGTAAAAATTTTGGGATAAACTTATTTGAAGAAGATAGTTTAATTTCAAAAAGTTTTTTGATTAATACATAATAGTAACAGCTACATCCATTTTTATGACTAGAATCTGCTTGTGATTGTCATTTACGAGACAGTGGAATGCTCCCATATATAATAATTTCTATTTAAAAAACATACTACCACCCCAAAAGTAACGAATATAAATGTGTAAAATCAATGCTACGATATCTCTTTTTGCCGAGTAATCGTCGAACATGGCGACAACATTTGACAGCAGACGATTTTTTACCGAAGCATTTTGTTCCTTAAGCACACTCTTAGCGTCGGTGGTGGAGATACAGCTTAGGTCTTATCACCGATGTTATCTCAATCTTACGATGTCGCGCTCTCAGCAAAAGGATAATATATAATACAACGTCCGAAAAAAAATCGTGTGTGCCAAGTTTTTTAGGTCTCTATTAGCGCAAGAAGATGTGAAGTGTTTACATTTCAGCTCTCAGCGGAGTTCCCGCTGAAAAAAAGAAAATGCCATCTTTCTCCCATGATAACGGTGTCCTTTTCATAACCACCTGCCAGTCAAACTAAGTAGAATCGCATGTTTCTCTGTCGAAATTAGATTTCAGTAATCCAATAAACGTTTTCTGATTCTCTCTGCTGTTTGATCATAGACGTTCCTCGAATATTTGGTACAGCTTTGATATAGACTTTTTTGTTTCAACGCTTTTAGCGCGTTTTTTGGTTTGCTAAAAAGCAAAGCTATCGCCAAAGAATTTCTTAAAAACATCGTTTTATGCTTAGGGGAAAATAATTAACAAATTAGCGAAAAGAATTTTGAAAATAGAAAAAAAATCCATACAATTGTTTATCTTTTTTAAAGCTTTTCGATTATTTAAAAAATTTTTTGCACCAAACTTCCTATCTCTATTCTACCCAGTTTCACCAAAATGTTTTAGTGTTGTATACACAGTGCTCATCGAAACCTTTTCAACAGCGGCTTATGTGCAATGCAATGTGACATACCAATCAAAAGACACGATTACACCTCTTGTTAATATACAGGCAATTCCAACTCAGAAGGGCCGGGGTAAGGTGGGTGGTTGTCTTGGGGGTTTTATGGCGCAAGGGCCATATTTGGCCATGCTGCGCCAGACACAAGATATACAATACCAAGTAATAGACACACACACGATGAAAGTTTTACTGACACAGAAGAGAAATACACCCAGGGAGGAATGCACCATGCAGGAATCGAACTGCGCCGCCTACAACTCGAAGGTTGCTAGCGTAGTGGACATGCCTACGGAGCCACGATGGCCCTAGGGCCGGAGTAAACCGATTGGAAGAGTACCGGATTAACAACCGGAGGGTTGCGAGTTCGAAACTCGATTTAACCAAAGACCGTCGTGTACGTGGGGGCTGGTGCACTTCAAATCTAATTGTCCTCACGTTGGCATAGTGTGGAAGTTTGGAGAGTGGGATACCAACTCAATAGACAGGTAATTCCATTTCAGAAGGGCCGCGGTAAGATTGTTCCGCAAATGCATTAATTAGGTGTTCATCTCGTCATCTGACCATGGTTCAAAATTATGTGGTGTTGTCCTCGGATCTTTCGCTTTGGGATTGATCCCGGACCGTCACCAATAGCCCGTTGTGTTGCTCCAGTGTGACATTAATTAAAATACCCCCGGACCGTCACCAATAGCCCGTTATGTTGCTCCAGTACAACGTAAATTCAACTACCTTCCTACCATCTTCTCAGAGGCCATTGTGAATCAATTCTCCAGAATACACCACAAACCTTTCCGGAAATGAATTGAAATAGAAAAAAACATCACCGAAAGTTAAATTACATAAAAACTTAGCTTTTAACTTACTCTGAAAAATCATTGCGTTTACTTATCATTTGCAATGAAAGAAGATCACGGGTTTAACAAAAATTTTCGTTCTCTCAATTGTCCTGCTTTTGGGATATCCGTCTCGCCATGTTATGAAACGTTATTAACATTTGCATTTCACGTATTAGGCAAATAAATATGATTAACAATTGTTATAGTTATAATTTTATTCCCCAGACATGATATTTAAATAACAAATAATCTTTTAAAAATGTCGGAAATCGAGTATTTTCGGAATGTTCAAGGTGTTTCTAAACTTATGGACGGTAGTGTATAACAAACACGTATTCCGTAAAATGCATTAATTGCCATCTGTTCAGAAGTTATATACAAGCGCCTTTAAACAGAATTACTACCCACGAAGCCATTCCGCTTACCTGTTAAATAGTAACATATGGATAATGCGTTTTAGAAGTCACAAATCAACGCTTTGATGCATTAATTTGGCAGCATAATATTGCACTTCTATTTAGATTCATTAACAGACGCGCATTTATGTTAGAATTCGATACCAACTCGTTTTAGAAAAACGAGAAAAAAATCAAATAAAAGTGCTGCCACTTAGCAGCAACCGAATTCAATGCCAACAATTACGAAGGCTAGCAGACTATGACCGCACGCAAAGCGTTGACAACAAGCGATTCACAGAAAATTGTCGTTTGCGTGAGGATATTTTCCCCCATTCACAATGAATTCTATTTTTTTATTATTCTTTATTGCCTTCCCTCATATTATGATTTAAAGCGCGTCTTTATTCTCGCTTTCCCATGTGATTGTTTTCAAATAAATGTCGGAGTTAAAAAGTGTTAAATATCTTCCTTCCATATCAGACTTCCGTTACTTTATCTGATGTCATGGGAGTTTTCAGTAAGGGGGCATTGAAAATTAAAAATGATAAAGTTGGAGATGGGATGCTGTATTTTTCACACTATTGGCCTTGAATACCTTAATATGTGGAAACTCGTATGCCAATATTAAAATTAAGACTATTACAAAACCTTTTCTGTACCTTTTATTAGGTTCTGAATGCTTTTATAGGATGAAAATCAATTTTGCTGATGAATTGATAGATAAAATTTCATGAAAATGTTCTTTTATTTTAGTTGTACCTTTTTTCTGATTCTACTTTATTTATATTATGAATATATTTATGGATCTCTCCTTTTAGATTCTTTTGGTTCAGAAAATTAGTAAAATGCAAGAACATTGAGCTGCAAGGATCCCCGAACAACTAATCATATTTATTGGTATCACATCAAAAGGAATCTTGACTTGTCTCTCAAAGTAGTTTATATTCTTATTTTACACTCAAAAGTGTTTTATTCACTCTTCACTCACATGCATTTCATTGAGATTTATTTATTAAGGCCGATTCAGAAAGCACATGCAGTAAAGCAACACGGCACTTCAAAAAAGCTAGGTGGGTAGTTAATTGAATTAACGTCACACTAGAGCAACACAACGGGCTATTCGCGACGGTCCGGGATCAATATCGAAAGGAAAGATCCGAGGAAAACTCTTAATTTTGAGGCACGGTCAGATAACGAGGTCAATACCTGAACTGGCACCCCACTTTCCAAATATCTATACGACGCCAAAGTATCAAAAATGCTAGGATTTCTCTTTCTGATATCTCACCTTTCCCCATAAAAACCAACAAATGAAACTTATTCTTAAAAAATTAACTATTTTTATTGGCACCATACCGATACTGTGATGAAAAATTCTGTTCACTGCAATTCAGCCCAGAGAAGCCTTCTTGAAAATAAGCTTAGGACCCCGAATAAAACCTACATCAAACGGGAACTTGACTTATCTCTTAAAGTAGTTCATATTTCATTTATACTCATATGTATTTGGTTCATGTTCCATTTATATTGAAATATCTTTGGTTCATATTCCATTTATACTCAAATATATTTGCTACACATTCCCTTTATACTCATACATATATTCGGCGTCAGGGCAAAAGGGGTTAAGTCAAAATGGCTACTTTCTCAGAATCTTAATTTGAATATTTCTCTTTCTCATATTCAGGAAGAAAAAGAAGCATGCTTTAATACAAATATTGTAATTCATATTCATAGATTCATTTAATTTTGATTTTAAGCATGTATTATTTTAAAATTATAATTATGCATTTGGCTCCTTTGAAATCATCAAAAGTCAGATTTACCCCTTTTGCCTTGACATGAAAGATATTTAGTACACATTCCATTTATATTCAAGTATCTTTTTGCTTCACATTTATACTCGTACATGTTTGGTTCATATTCCCTTTATACTCGTATATATCTTCGGTGTTAGGGCAATAAAGGTTGTCAAAATGACTACTTTCTCAGAATCTTAATTTGAATATTTTTTCTCACAAATGTTCAGGAAGAAAAAGAAGCATGGCATGATACAAATAATTGTAATTTAGCTCTGTAGATTCATATATTTTCGATTTCTAAAATATTACACTATTTTTTAAATTAATGACGCATTTGACTCCTTTGAACTCATCAAAAGTCAGACTTACAAGTTTGCCCTGACACGAAAGATATTTAGTTCACATTCCATTTATACTCAAATATCTTTGCTTCACATTCCATTTATACTCAAATATCTTTGCTTCACATTCCATTTATACTCAAATATCTTTGCTTCACATTCCATTTATACCTAAATATCTTTGGTTCACATTTCATTTAGATATAGTTCATTAATACTTATCAAAACATATTCTGAGAGCAAATGAAATGAAGCACTATTGAATTGCAAAACCGCAAGGACCTCTATATTTCCTGGCCCTTGCACCATAAAAAGCAATAAACCAAACCTTAAACAATTAACTATTTTTATCGACACTGATACCGTTACTGACGAAGAGTTCTGCCGACTACAACTCAGCCCAGAAAACCCATCTCGAAAATTAGCTCAGGACCCCGTACAACAAAACCCACATCAAATGGGATCTTGACTTGCCCCTCAAAGTGGTTCACATTTCATTCATACTTAAGCCCACCTGCGCTTTCTGCACCTAGAACAATTCTAATAGAGAGGAAGTTCTCCATACTGCCATGATCCAGCCATTGGGAGAGGACTGACAGATATTGAAGAGCGTACAAATTGCCGTCGCGTGGATATTTTGGTCTGGCTAATCCAATCAACTCTGTGTGTGTGCAACTGATTATAGCCCTCTTCAGCTGACAACATGGTGCGCTGTTGAATCGGATGGGGGAGATTTCTTCCCTTCCTTGGTGGTACTTTCCCTTTTTTAGGGGGGAGGGGGACTGAAAAAGCATAGAAAATTTCATCGAAACGAGAGACTGTGAACGATGATCAGAAAAAAAGGGTGAAGGTTTTCAATTAAAAAATTGAATTTTGTCATAAGAGTGGAATTATGTTCAGGTCTTGTGTTGTTCTACAATGCATCAGAAAATGCTCCGGTTTTCTTTTTGCCAGTTCATTAGAACAAACGCTCTTTGTCACCATTTGCACTAGTTTGAACAGTGTAAATGACTGAACTTTTTAATAACAAAAATTGAAAATTGAATGAGTGAAAATTGGCTGAATTCTTTTACTAAAAATTATTATTTTTTTATTTTTAAAATTTCTAGCATATTAGGGCAGGCAATAACGGACAGAAATCTTATTGTCTGCCGTGTAAGAAAGAGAAAAAGAAAAAAAATGCATGGATAGTACAAATACCGACGTTAAAAAATAGAAAAGAAAACAATGACAAACACGTTAATTTTATCTTAACACAAAAAGCCTCTGATGTGTTTATTTGGTTGTTACTTTGCGGTCTCTTTTGGCCAATCAGACCGAAGTTTATGGCCTAAAATGGATTCCGAGCCATTACCAACAACCATGCACGGATCGGGATTCGATCCCAGAACCTGATTAATCGAGGGTCAGGCATAGACATGAAATATAAATAGAACGAGCGTTGTTATTGAGAGAACTTGAAAGTTTTCTACATGTCTGAAATCGTATTCGAAAAACAAGCTGAGTGACATCACGTCAGGAAACTTAATAGGAAGCACATTCGCCAACTACATTTAGCTCGATGGAAAAAACCTCTCATACTCACTGTATTTGTTTGTTTTAATTCCATTAAAAAACTTGTGTATTTTCTATGGAGATTTGACATGCGGGCGGAATCACGTGATGCTGATCTAGTCATTGCCATGCAACAAACAAAAAGGAGGCTTATTTTCGCACCACATAAGATAAATATATGTACGAGGGGATTTTCAGTGTAAAACAAATAAACCAGACGGTCTGCGAAGATTTTGCTGTCCAAATGGTATCGCATGATAGGAGTTATCTTAAAATGTAGTTTATCACCGGTTTGGAAACGTTTGGGGTTTAATATAATTGGTATTGACTAATCAACTATCATATATAAATTCGGAATAATTCATTCTTTGCAATTCTTATTGCCGAAGTGCGGAAATAGTATTCGAAAAACAAGCCAAGTGACGTCACATCCAGAATACGCACAGAAAGCACGTTCTGACAAAAGAAATACTTCTGCCACCTGCATTTAGGTTGAAAGAAAATAGCTCTCATTCTTTCATTGAAAGAAATATGTTGCAATTATAATAATTACATATATATCATTCTGATTAACTTTATAGAAAGCTAATTAAATATTTTTAATGTAGGCTTTATATCCCATCTAAAGATCACATTTTCAATTCTACTACTTCGTTTCAATTCAATCTTTAAATAAACCAACAGGAAATGAGCTTAAATTTATCCCCAAAGCAAATCCCCCTACAGGGGAAATTTCGCAAACATCATCCCCATACCCCACTTGAAATTCAAGGGGTAGACACCCCTTTTCATTTCAATCGCTTTTGCATTTTTCATTTTATCTTTGCGCAAATTCTTGCCAGTTTGTTTGTTTGGGGTCTGGGAAATACCAATATTAGGTTGTATGGCCAGCAATCGCGCTGATCATTACCCTTTGTAAAATAATGCAGCGACCGAGAAAATAAATGAGTTCCCTTTGAAAGGAAAAGATAACGCTCTCCCCTTTTTGAAAAATTTAAATGGGTTATCAAACTTTCTCACGTCGGTTTTTGATATCTGAATGAAAGTGGTAGAGAAAACGAAGATTGATTCCTGCCGAAATTGACTCATAATGAACCGAGTGGATTAAGTTTGTGAATAATCCTTTCTCACGTTTCTCGGTTCTGAGTATTTCGTGAACTAAATATTGATATCGGATTACTTTTGCAACGAAAAACGGGTTTGTTAAGGTAACAAATTTGCATTGAAATTAAATTTCTAAAATCGATGAGTGACAAATGTGTTTAATGGTTTAGCTTGGTGGCAATTGACAACATGAGTGAGAAGAACAAGTTAGATAACCTAGAGTTTAGCGCCATCCTCATTGCTTCTAATGTTATAATGAGCAACACTTGATAATGATACTTGATGCAAAATAACAGTCTGAGAGTGAGAATATAAATGAGTAGCCTTTGAAATGAAAAATAACGTTCGCCGCTTTTTGAAAAGATTAAATTGGTTATCAAACCTCTTGTCACGTCGGTTTTTGATATCTGAATGAAAGTAGTATAGAAACGAGGTAGGTAGGTACTTAATTAATCTCGCACTGGAGCACACAACGGGGTATTGGCGACGGTCCGGGATCAACTCCCGAAGGAAAAGATCCGAGGACAACACCACGTAATTTTGAACCCCAGTCAAATGATGAGGTCACACCTGAGCTGGCACCCTACTCTCCAAACTTCCACAATAGAAACCAGGATTCCTGGTGGAATTCACTCATAACAAATTGAGTGGATTAAGTTTGAGAATAATCCTTTCTCACGTTTCTTGGTACTCGTCAATTCCTGGTATTATAATATTGATATCGTATTATTTTCGCAGTCAAAAAGGTTTTAAAGAAACATTTTGTTACAAATAGCTGAATTTTTATAATAGCTGAGTTAATAGTTTAGCTTGTGGAGAGTGGCAACGTTAGAGGATAAATAAGTAACCCCGTAGTTTGCTTCATCCCCATTGCTCCCCCTGTGTTAAATGAAGTTGGCTGTTGACAGGTGAGACAGTCAAAATTTTCAATATGTGAGTTTTTATTTTTTTCTAGACTAGCATGTGGTGATCAGTAAGTAGACTGTTGAAGTCCACGAAGTTATTTTTTCTTTGCATGAAGGTTAGATTTCTGTTTGAGAAACACGCGTAACGAGTTTAGCTTATTGTGTGAGGGGAAGGCTTTCTTCTTTTCTCAGAACTGTTTTTTGATTTAGTGTGTTTCACTTGTAAGCCGATGATGAGTAAAACTTGATGTACCTTTATTCATTATTTAATTTTAGGCGCTGAATTTGTTTAAAACATATTCATTGTATAGTAGAAAATATTTTAAACAACCACTCTTTATTAACAGTTTCTTTCTGCTATCAAGAATTAAAATGTGTGGTACACGGCCAAATTTTTTGAAAAAGCAAAATTTTCAATTTTTACATGTACAATATTTAAATACCCATAAAATATCCCTGGTGAAAGCGTGTATTAGAATCCTAAGATTACTTCATAAATTGTTTTTGATACTAGCTGATTGGTCAACGCCAAACGTTGACGAAACGACGATGGACTACATTTTAAGGTTAATTAGATCTGTATCATTTATCATAGTGGTTGTCTTGACGAGGTATCTCGTCATTAGCAAAACTGTCCAGATCTTGATGGACGAGATATCTCGTCATTAGAAGAAAACTGACCAGATCTTGATCTCGTTATCATCATAAAAAAGGGCAAAATCTGTATATCGAGATATCCCGTCATTAGCAAAATTGGTCAGATCTTGATGAACGAGATACCTCTTCGAAACCACTCGGAGGATTAACCCCTTGGTGGTTGTCTCGACAAGGTATCTCGTTATAAACGAACCTGATCAGATCTTGACAAACGAGATATCTCGTCCTTAGAACGAAAACCTGAACAGATCTTGATTCCGGCAATAAAAAATCGGCAAAGCCACGATGACATAATATCTCGTCAAAAACAAAATTGATCGGATCTTTATGGACGAGATATCTCGTCTAAACCACTTGGAGGGGTAAGAACATTTGAGTAGTGGATGTAAAATTTTCACTTATCGTCTTGTTTATTCGTTACACTGAAAATTCCTCTGATACACCGCACTTAATGGACTGCGCAAAGCAAAAAAGAGGGAGTAGTTTCTCGTGACAAACACACAACTCAGGGCTACTTTTTCCGAATTGCGTCAGTCAACTGATGATGTCATCGCTCCGCCCCCAATTAAAACGATTGAAAGACGAAAAGTTGTGGACCAAACACTTATACGTGATTAGCGCCGGTCGGGGAGCTGTTTTCGGAACCCGGGGTAAGGGTCCCTTGGGGTAGAGTGGGGTCGACGAGACTAGGAGGAGTAGAATGCTAATCAATGTGCAAATAGGGCAATAACGCAGGGTGGTTTGTGGAATGAAATTACCCCCTCCTTCACCTATCTACCAAATTAAAGACAAACTTATGGAGCGATGGAAATGGATGGAATTTTAATTTTTAAGAGTGGTTTTAGAAGTACATGCATGTTTAGTTATGCTTGCGAAATTAAATGCTTTTAGTGTTGTTTAAGTTGGAATGTTAGAATTGTTAGTTATAGATTTTTGAGGGGCCGCGTTGGAAGAGTAACAGATTAGCGAACGGAGGATTGCGAGTACGAAACTCGGTCGAACCAAAGACCGTCATGTACACGGGGGCTGGTGCATGTTAAATCTGTCGTGGCAACAAACATCCTCACGTTGGAGTGGTGTGGAAGTTTGGAGAGTGGGGCGTTGACCTCGTCATCTGACTATGGCTCAAAACTTCGAGATGTTGTCCTGGGATCTATCCGCGGATAATCAAAGTTTTTCAGCATTTTATTACTCGTATAATTTTTTCATCTAATTTTACGATCAGAACATTCTTGCGAAAGGGCATTTTTAACAAAAAGGGGGAAAGGGTAGAGGCCTGAGAGCCTTTTGCCCTCCCATCTACCCAGCCTTGTTCCAAAAGAAAATCCCACTATGAAATACGAAACATTAAGCTCGAGAAAAGAGCATGTCTGTTAACCCTTTTCGTGGTCGTCTCGACGAGGTAAATCGTCATCAGCAAAATTGACCAGAATTTGATCGACGATATATCTCTGAACTGGGACAAAACTGACCAGATCTTGATCGACGAGATTACTCTGCATTAGAAGAAAACTGACCAGATCTTGATCGACGAGATTACTCTGCATTAGAAGAAAACTGACCAGATCTTGATCGACGAGATTACTCTGCATTAGAAGAAAACTGACCAGATCTTGATCGACGAGATTACTCTGCATTAGAAGAAAACTGACCAGATCTTGATCTGGTCATCATCAAACAATCGGCAGTCTTGAGGACGAGGCATCTCGCCTTCAGCAAAATTGGTTGAATCTTGATAGATGAGATATCTCGTCGAAGCCACTTGGAAGGTTAGAGAAAACGAAACTAGAGCACGCGACTGCTGATGAATATCGCAGAAACGATGTCCGGATCGCAGCAGCTGTTGATAGAGTCAGCGACTGGACCACCTCCACAGAAGGGGGACAACGCGAAGACCACCGCGCAGCAGGGTGGTAGAAGGTGACAGATGCCGCACGCGCGACAAGTACCTGAGAGGGGGGTAGCGTTCGGGCCCGAGCGCGTAAACACATTGAAACATCTTACAGTTTTTGCAGCCAGATCTTTCCCCGGCCTCTGGGACTGAATCCTGTAATTGGTTTTCCTCTTGACGAGACACGCAGTCTCTTCGTGAGTGCGCTCGGAATTATCTCTGAACCCATATGTTGCTCTTTTTGAAAGTCGCGTGGAGGGCTGGGCGATATTCGCCGGGCGTGCATTTAGAAAATTAAGGCAAAGGCGATTCAGTTTAATGGGAGGAGCAGATTCCTAGTGATAGCTGCCAACAGGGACCACGGGCAACCCAGTGTTCAAAGGATAGGCATTTCAAAAATACAGGATGTTTTTATGTAAGGGCGAAATTTTGTTTTGGAATAAGTTTTGATCAAAACATTTTAATTTAATTGTTATTTGCATAATAGCAGTGAATTACTCGGCGTTAATCGGGTTGAGTTCATTGCAATCGTTCGTAATATTACTTAAAAAAACTAGGAGTATACAGTGAAACAAAGCTTTTTTGCTGGCATCAAATATCGATACTTTTTGTCCGATATTTTAAGTGTATCGATACTTCGTGCTTCGAAATCGATCTCCATAATATAGATACTTTGACCAAAAGTGCCCATCCCTAACAAGCCCTCCTCTTCTGGCCACTCCGGATTATCCCGTCATCTTCAAAAAAGAACCTTCGATTTATCGGCATCTCACCAAAGAGTGGAACGAAAAGTGCCTAGTAATGATCTTTAAAAATTCGTGGCAAATCGAACCTTACAGAAAGGACTGGAAATCTCTTGTCTCTTCACCTATGCATGACTGACTCAGGTCGTATTTACTGGTCGTATCGTGACCCAGGTTGTAAGGAAGTGCCCACGTCGAGCCCTCCTCGAAATATTTTATTGTAAAATAATTAAAATGAGCACTGAAGACAATTTAATCTGCATAAATCAATTTCGGTTTTGCAGAGGTAAAATATACCTCGATATGAGACTGAAAACAGTCGAAATAGCTTTGAACGCAATGCTCATTTAGCATCACGGTTCTTTATTGGAGAGAAAATTGGAAATCTCTCAAATAAAAATATTATTATCCCGAAATTATTTTTTAATACTTGCCCGATTCATGAAAAACCACCAACGGGTAAAAAAAAAGCTGTATTCAATAGCACGTGAAGTGAACCCGTGAGATATTTTGGTAATTTATACTTGTTCACCCATGCTTAACATTTTAAACATACTTAAACTAGGAGGCAAAATAGGCAAATAAATCCCTGTAGCATTTGCATTTAAATTGTACACATAGATTTTGTCAGTACATAACGCAAATTTATATGTACAGTAGTCTCGTCTAACCGACCTCCGCTCATCCGACATTCCGTCTTATCCGATGCCTCCAAAA
Organism: Meta bourneti; assembly: GCA_933210815.1. NCBI lineage: Eukaryota > Metazoa > Arthropoda > Arachnida > Araneae > Tetragnathidae > Meta > Meta bourneti. Next base: position 72,323,594 of record OW119928.1, read on the forward strand.
ATCGGCGACGAGAAAAGTGTGCCGCTTGTTTGCGAGTGAGACATTTTAACGCAACTCTTTTCAATAGCGATGATAACGAAATTGATGATCAAGCATCAACTGTTGAGCCTCTCAGAATCTCGCATAACGATGGGGTTAGGACTCTAGAAACCGCCATGAAATACGTTGAGCAACAAGAAGCTATGGGGATCGACATAATGATTCTGCAAAGATACCGAGACTTGGCAGCGAAGAAACGGCAATCGTCGGGAAAGCAGACTAGGATTACAAATTTTTTAAATCATCACAGGGCTGACTTCCGACAATGCTGTTACTGTAAGTTCATTTTATGCAATTTTATATTTATTTGTAGTCAATTTTTAACGTTAACTTCAATACGTTTCAATACAGTACGATGTTTTGGTGCTAATTTGTAAATAAATTCTATATAACGTTATAGTCTATTGAATTGTTTTTCTGTTGATTTGTCGTAAAACGTGATGTTTAGGTGCTTAATTTGTAAAATTATAGCGTAGTTTGACGTTTATTAGGCTTTTTCTTAATTCCTCCCTGTTATCCGACATTTACGCTTATTCGACGTACCACCCGCCCGTTTATGTATATATATATACATATATATATATATGTATATATATATGTATATATATATATTGCTGTTTTGGGGTTTTATGGCGCAAGGGCCATATATAACCAAGCTGCAATCACAAGACAAAAAACCCAATGAGGAATGAAGGAAAAGGCAGAAGGGTAAACGAGGTTAAAAATGAAAGAGAGAAAGATTACTCGGGTACCTCAGGGTTATGATGTCTGTACCACCTATAGAAAATGTGCCCCTGAGGGCGATTAACAAAAGGAGGGTTGCGAGTTTTAAACTCGACCCAACCAAAGATCGTTGTGTATGTGGGAGTTGGTACACGTCGAATCTCACGTTGGCGTGGAAGTTTGGAGAGTGGGGTGCCAGCTCAGGAGTGACCATGGTTCAAAATTGCGAGGTGTTTTCCTCGGATCTTACTCTTCGTGATTGATCCCGGCACGTTGCCAATAGCCCGATGTGTTGCTTCAGTGCGACGCTAATTCATCTACCTACACATTCCAATTCAATAAAATTAAGATAGCTCTTTTGATATAAATAAAAAATCAAGATCATTTCCGATGTGGCACATGTTTCCAAGTAACACGCTTTTCGCACAATGGCTTGGATGAGGCTGACTGACCATTCAGTAACAAAGGCTATTGCGTGCTCACCTTTGTTTATCCGATCTTTCTCATCCAGCGAAAGTCGCCCATATGGTGCTTTGTCGATTAACACCACAAGACCATATGGGCAGAAAGTCTTCTCGCTCTGCTAAATGCGTTGACCATCAACGCTCCGATTGCTTTTGTGTCACTCTAACGGCGGAAATTTCGATAATAATAGATGATTAAACAAATTTTGGATGGGGAAATATATTGGAATCAAATCTGTACCGTCTCAGTTTTAACATCAATACCCAAATACCCAAATACCCAAAGCCATTTGGAATGAAACTTAGCATGTGTGAAGTACATGAACAGATAAAGAAATTATCACAATTTCCAAATCTAAATGTACGTAGGTAGATTGTTGAATTAACGTCGCACTGGGCAGAACACAACGGGCTATTGGCGATGGTCAGGGAACAATCCCGAAGGGAAAGATCCGAGACAACACCTGTGTGGGTAGACTCGCTGTGTGGGTTGAGTGCTTGTTATTCTTTAAGATGCTGAGGCACAGGTGTTGAGCACTGATAGATGTAAAATTTTGATAATGGGAGTCATTTTAAGATCTAAATTAATTTAGTTAATTCATGACTATCAATTATGATTTTTGATGGCTATGAGTTAAGCGTTATTCTTAGTAAACATTCATAATTATGTATGTGATTGTTCTACATTATCACTCATTTCAGTACTTAAAATTAATTTCATAGCCATTGTGATTTCCAGGATTTCTCAGTTGTGTAAGGTAATGTATGATAAATACATTTGTGTATTTCGGGGGTAGTTAAATTAACGTCGTACTGGAGAATCACAACTGGCTATTAGCGACGGGGTGAGACGAAGTGAAAGATCTAAGGATAGCGTCTCGTAATTTTGAACCACTGTCAGATGACGAGGTGAACATCTGTGAGATGGCATCCCACTTTCCTAACTTCCACACCACTCCAACATGAGAACATTTGAGACCAAGACAGATTTAACGTGCATCAGCTCCCACGTACACGACTGTCTTTGGTTGGATCGAGTTTCGAACTCACAACCCTCCGGTTGCTAATCCTTTATTCTTCCGACCGGATTACCTTGGTCCTTACGATGTGACATGGAATTAACTGGATAATATCCTGGGCAAATTATATCAAGCAGGGCCACCGTGGCTCTTTGTGTTTGCCCACTGTGTTAGCAACCTGCGAGTTTTAGGCGGTGAAGGTTCAATTCCTGTCAGGTTATTTTCCTCCCTGGGTGTATTTTTCTCTCTTTTATATTAGTAAAAGCTTTCTTTGTGTATGTCCATTACTTGACGACGATTTATAAGCGGATCCTTGATATCGAGCACACAAGTCGGATTATATGTGTACTCGATCAAATTATGTCAAGCATTCTGCATCTCTGCTCCAGATCCCTTATATTCTAGAGGTGATGCAAATGACGGTGCAGCATATCCCAAGCATACTCAGTGGGAGACAGGTCTGGGGATCTCTCTGGCCAATGAAGGTTTTCAACACTACAGAGACACTACTGGAGGTATAAGTACTCTTAAAGGGGTTAACATACTTGTTTTTAACAGTGGTGACGTTCGGAGTTTCTTAAGAGGCTCGAGCATCCCTAAAATGTTTTCAATCCCCCAAATAATTTTGTTCCTCTTGATAATTTTATCACTGCGGAAATGTGAATTAAACATGAAATGTTTCTCAAAATTTCCGCATTCATCTAAAAATGTTTTGACTTTCTGAAAATATTTTCGAGGAAGAGAGAAGCATTAAAATTGACTGACATGAACCGGGACAAAGTTTTAGGACAATATCCAATCTTCTTTTCCTTGCGATATTGCAAAATAAAAACTTCATTTCTAGCCAAGTTAACTACTTTTTACAGCACGTAATCATTTTCATATCACGCCCGACAAAAAAAACGCGAAAGGTCCTGGTAACGCCGCATGTTCGACTCAAATTGAAATAGTTAATAAAAAGTCAAAGTGTCCCAAGCGTGTCATTTTCACATCACCTCCCCCCCCCCCCCCAAAAAAAGGACGAAAGATTCTGGTAACGCCATATGTTTTGACTCACATTGAAAAACTGTTAAAAAACTTTTCTTGCAATTCTAAAATTTAAGTGGGATTTTTTCCTTGAACCTAGATGACGTTCACTCCAGACACTCATTCAGAGAGTAATTCAGAGATTACTTCAGAGAGTAATTTCGGAGTGCGGAGTATTTTCTCTCCGAATTTTCCCTTGGCCCTTCGGGATTGATCCTGGACCGTCGCCAATAGCCCGTTGTATTGCTCCAGTGCTACGTTAATTAGTTGCCTACCTGCCTACCGATTTCATCACTCCATTCGAAAGGCCATGATGCTAAATTAATATGACATTTACTGATTTTTTGACTGTTTTCAGACATCTACATCCATTTTGCCTGAGCGATAAATGAAACTTTATCCGTATTAAATTAGCTTCAGTGTGTATTTTGATTGCTTATTTTAAGATTTAATGTATTTGGGAGAGAGTTCGAGCTGTGTGGACACTTACTCTAAATGCGTCTTGGTCACTCATATCTAGGTTAATATACAGGAGGCTTTTTTAATGTAGAATCCCTTCAGCAGCATTCTTAAATCTCCACGGTCAACCAAATAGGTTGACGGAAATGCCATCAAAAATTTTCTTTCTACAGTCAACGGGTCCAGGATAAAGTGTGAATATCTACTTTCTTTTGCAACCAGAAACACTCTTGGTTCCCGTTTTTGAATTTCGATTTAACTCTTGCTTATATTTCAATTATAATACATTGCTCTCTCTGTGTGTGTGTATATATATACAACGCCTCCTCTATTTCCCCTGGGGTCAGCATTGTCGCCCAAGACTTTTTCATCTCCTAGAGTACCAGCATGTAACGTAGCACATAGATGAATTCTTCGCTTTAGCAGCCACCACAATACTAAATGCGTATTTAATTTGGGAATATTTTAGAATATTTTGAGACCTGTAAGGATTTTTCTACTTAGGCTTAGCAAAAGTTTGATTTACTTCGATAAAGCAAACTTTTTGCATCAATAACATTTCGGGAGAGGGAGGCGTAGCTCAGTGGGTAGACCTATGGAGGAAATATAAAAGTAGAGAGAGCAATGGCAACCTTTTTGTGCCAAGGATCATGTTACCAAAACTAGTAGTAATGTGTCCCTTAGACTGTTTTCGTCTGCTGGGTAGAACATAACATTCATCATATGATGGGTCCACGGAACGGGAGAAGACACCTATCCATTAATTCATCATCTGATTGGTCCATTGTTTGATCCTCTGATAGTAGTAGACTGGCGATTTCACCACTTTTGTCGCCACTCTACAGAAATGCTGATTCATATACTTACCTGTCAATGTTACATCTCCAATCAAGGCGATAGGATGCCAAATCGGCCAACAAAGTCAATTTTCCACAGAGCAGTCACGTGACTGCTAGTCGACATGTTGGTCACACTTTTTGGAGCTCCTGTCAATAGCAGGGCTCGGTCTTCGAGTTGTAGGCGGCGCAGGTTCGATTCCTGTCAGATGCATTCCTCCCTGGTTGTATTTCTCACTTCTGTTTCCAGCAGTACCTTTTCCGTTTCGGACAAAGCGAAACAGATCTATGTACTTGTGGGTAGGTAGGATCCCCTCACGACCCAATTTCATATGCGCTGTCGCGAAAGTGAACCGGACAGAACTTGAAGAAAAATTGCCTTTGGCCACAGTGAGGCAAAGAAGCAAATCTGTGTGGGGGGGGGGTATTTCAATTAACGTCACACTGGAGCAACACAACGGGCTATTGGTGACGGTCCGGGATTAATCCCAAAGGGAAAGATCCGAGGACAACACCACGTAATTTTGAACCATGGTCAGATGACGAGGCAACACCTGAGCTGGCACCCCACTCTCCAAACTTCCACACCACGCCAACGTGAGGCCATTTGAGGCCACGACAGATTTAACGTGCACCAGCCCCCTTTGTACACGACGGTGTTTGGCTGGATTCGAACTCGCAACCCTTCGGTTGCAAGTCCGTTGCTCTTCCAACCGGGCCACCGCGGCCCCGCAAATCTGTGGACTAATACATTTTCTGCCGAAATATGGACACAAAATGGCAGCAGTAGCCTAGTCTTTGATTACAACCCCTTTATTTTTATTTTTCACTCGTTTTGTTTATGGACATGTTATTTTTATTGTAAACTTGTTCCAGTGGGCAATCCCTTCTGCGAAAGGGGCTGTAATACCACAGTGGTTATTTTCTCGTTCATAATCCCCACTCTGTATTTCTTTTCTTTTCTTTTTCTTGCTTTTAATAAAGTACCCAGAGGAGTGCCCATGAAACTGTCCTTGTTGTCTCTCTCTCTCTCTCTTCTGTGTCAGTAAAAAACTTTAATTGTGTGTGTCTATTACTTGATATTGTATGTAAACGGGTGGCTAAGTCGGATTGCTACAGAGATGGCTCCCAGATCTTATGATCAATAGCAGACGAGCTCTACCCATGACTGGGATAAGACAGAAGATGACATGGATCTTCATTCCCCTTGGAGTAACAGGGCAGTTTTGTCGCGACGAGATACCTCATTAGAAAAATTGACCAGATCCTGTACGAGATGTCTCTTCAAAACCATTTGGAGGGTATAATACGTCCCTGGTTCACACCTCACAGATTAAAAGAGTTCACGACACTTCTCGAGAAATTCCACATCGGGTGCCCCACCCATCCACGCGTCGGAGCAATCTGCCAGACGTCATCCCTGACAATTACACCTAAAAGCTTCCCATTCAAACCTCTAATGCGATGCTACACAACAGAGATTACCACACTTCAGTCCCAGAGCACGATTGTCAGATAAGGAAGCTTCCACCAAGAAGACCGTTACCTTTGTTTGCCCAGGGACTCTTTACGGCACTCGTGGCCGCGCGTGGCATGCGTCTGGAAAGCAAACAAGCACGTAATCAGGAAGAAACACTCCAAGCCTCTCGCCCAGGTGTTAATATTGAACCGGAATCCTATCGGAGTTGTGTTTGAGGAGACACTTAGTGAAAGGAGGGACTGAGGTTGTGTGACACCTTGGAGTTTGTTTGACACCCTACTCGGCGATGAAAACCCCTTCACGCGTTTCGGGTTTTCTTTGTCTTGCGAACACGTGGGTGACTTGAGTTTTGTCTTCGAGTTTGGTGATTCTGGGCGATTCGTTTCTTGGGTTTTCTTCCGATGCTCCAATTTACAAATGATTATTGAAACTCAGATTCATAGCGTGGAAGAAAAAAGAGGTAGGTAGGTAATTTAATTAGCGTCGCACTGGAGCAACACAAAGGGCTATTATAAAAAACCCGGAATGAACTATAAAGTTAATCTGATGCATTTTTTCTATATTTTTTAAGTACAATGCACTTTTTCTCTCCGCGTGTTTTGTTCAAGGTTGGTTTTTAACCCTCCAAGTGGTTTCGACGAGATATCTCGTCAATCGAGATCCGACCAATTTTGTTAATGACGATATATCTAGTCATCAAGGTATTGCCGATTTTTTTAACCAATATTGGGTATGCCCACTGCGAGTTGTAGGCTGAACAGGTTCGATTCCTGTAATGTGCGATTCCTCCCTAGGTGTATTTTTCTCTTTTGTGTAAGTAAAAATTTCATTGCGTGCGGGTGACTATTAATTGATATTATATGTCTTGTGTCTGGAGCAACATGGCTAAATATGGCCCTTGCGCCATTAAAAACCAACCAACCAAAATCTGATAAGTTTTTTCTGATGACGAGATATCTCGGCAATCAAGATCTGATCAATTTTTCTGATGACGAGAAATCTCGTCGCGACAACCACCAGGAGGGTTAATGGTGCAAAAGCAAGATCTGATCGAACTGCACCAAGCAATGTTTTTCCCTTCATGTAAATGGGAGCCTCAGTAGCCCAGTTGGTATAGTCGAGGATTAGCAACCGGAGGGATGCGAGTTAGAAACTCGATCCAATTACAGACCGTCGTGTAAGTAGGGGCTGGTGAACGTTAAATCTCTCGGACTTCAAATGTCCTCACGTTGGCGTGGTGTGGAAGTTTGTAGAGTGGGTGCTGACCTCATCATCTGACTGTGGTTCAAAATTATGAAGCATTGCCCTCTGATTTTTTCCTTCGGATAGGTAGGTATTTAATTAATATCGCATGGGAGAAACACAACGGGTTATTTGCGACGGTCCGGGATCAGACCCGAAGGAAAAGATCCGAGGACAACACCACGCAATGTTGAATCATGGTCAGATGACGCCCTTTGGTATGGGTATCTGACTGTCATCTATAACCCCCGTTGTGTTGCCCCGGTGCGACGTAAACACAACTACCCAACCTAACCGGTCAAGTAAATGGACATACACACAAAAGGAAAATTTTTCTGACACAGAAGAGTGAAAAAAACCGCTAAGGTTAGTACAGTAATCGAATCGGTTTGTTCAGGACATAGTAAAAACCATATTGATCTAAAAAGTATCAAATGTTAATTTCATTTTAAATTAGATCGAGTTAGATTTTGAATAGTTTCACCATGTCTCTTTAATAATTGACAAAGATTAATTTGAAATCATTTAGGTAGGTATTTTAATTAACGCCGCACTGAAATAACACAACGGGCTATCGGCCACGGTCCGAGATCCATCCCTAAGGTAAAGATCCAACGACACGCAATTTTGAACCACGGTCAGGTGACAAGGTCACGACAAATTTAAAGTGCACCAACCCTCGTGTGCACGGCGGTCTTTGGCTTGACCGAGTTTCGAACTCGCAATCCTTTCGGTTGCTAATCCGATGCTCTTTCAGCTGGGCTACCGCGGCCCTTTAAAATCATTGGGTCACCGACTCACAAATTAAACCTGACCCCATTCTAAGTTTTCAGAATCCAACTGGTCAACCGTGTTAACCGCACCCTCAAGTTTTTGGTTGTGGTAAAAAGATGATTCACTTACAAATTTAATTTTTATTTTCCTATTTTGAGTTATTGAAATTTTTTTTGTTTAAGCGCAATTACAAGGTACCAAAATTATTAAATTAACACTGAATTATTTGTAGATTAAAAAGACAGTTTTGCACAGTTATAAATGCAGTTCAAAATAGAAAGCCGTTGTAATGCAAATCTTTGCTATGCTATAAGAAGCTATGCTTCTTACTACATGCTCAATCATTCTGGATTATCATGCAATACACTCGAAGGACCATTTGTGTTTCAGAAATCCATAAATTTCCATCAAATATTTCCTAAAGTAATGAAACTTCTCATTCAAACTAATTTACGTGACCAACTGGTAATAAAAGTAAATTACTGGTCTGAAATTTATAAGGGGCCATTTTCATTCAGATCGCCTTGTTTGCAAACAAATCGAATAGACTGATCCATCATGAATCTTTACTAGTCAGCCTTGAAAACTCGGGTTATCCTGGAAAATAACCTGTTGAGGTTTCACCTTTCTATCGTGTGAGCTCTTATAGGGTATTCAACATCAGTAAATATTAATAATTTCCATCCAAATTTGAGGCCACAAAAGGGTCAATGGGTTTGCCCATTAGCAGCTGATGTAGGTTCGATTCCTGTAATTAACGAGTGTGTTTCTTCTGTATCAGTAAAACTTTCCTTGTGCATGATGTCCATTTACGTGACGAAAAAACATTGTTTGGCCAGATCATTCTTTTGCACCATAATAAAACCCAGCCCCACAAATTTTGGAATGGACAATATTTAAATTGCCCATCCGGTTGACAGGCAAAATACTCATAAGCATTCCATACGAAGTCCTAGAATCAAGAAATCTAAAACATCTAATCTTTTTCACTGTGTATTCGAATACGGTGTAGTATACATAAAACTAACATTATTAACTATTATTAAAACACTTCTTTTTAATTTGACATGAAACTTGTATTCAAACTAGCTTACACGACCGAACGGCACTTAAAAGAAATCGCTGGTCTGAAATTTCTATGGGTGCCATTTTCATTCAGATCGTCTACCCTGCAAACAAACCGACCAGACTGAGTCAACAAATCTTAACTGCAGCCTTGAATATACAGTGATAATCCTGAAATACAGCCTGTTGAGGTTTCACCTTCCACCGTGAGAGCCATAATGGTAATCTCTATTAATATGTGTATGTTCACCACCCATAAATTTTGTCCGTGTGGTGCTGTGCCCATATCATAAATTTTGAAATGCTTATCTCCCCCTTTTTTAAAATATGGGTGTTATTTATTTTAAAATTTACAGGAAACGGTCGTGGGATATAAAATTTTCCTACGTTATAGATCAGTACCATACCCAGGATTTCATTTCGGTGTTAAAAGTGAAAGATTTTTTTATGTAAAGGTCTTACCACATTTTGAAAAAAGTCGTTTTACTTTTGTTTTGTTTACTAGATATATGAACTTTAAAGGAATTTCTGAAGTACATAAGAAGCGACACATCTCGATTGGGACATAGCAAGAAAAACGATGTCCGTAATCATTTCTTTTAATAGTAACGAACATTAAATCATTAAACTATTAGGTAAAGGCTCGTAATACGTAACACCTAATTTTAAAAGATTGCCAAAGTAGAATGTTTTGTTAATCTCTCCAAATCATAACAAAATTAATTAATATTCATAGTGAACAGATAATTTACCAATTTAAAAAAATTTTATTACCAAAAGTAAAAAAGTCAAAATCTTCTATTTGAAAAAGTGGTATGTAATATGGAACCCATAAAGAATATGTTACAAACACAAAAAAAATTTACATAAAAATGTATATTTAATAAGTGCTTAAGTGCAAAGCCATAAATACTTCACGTTTTAAAATTTATTTTTAACTACATCAAACTTGTTTTTCACAGTGGAAAAGCTTCGGAAAATTTTTGATACGCCATTCTCACGATAAATCTTTACTCCTCAAATAAAAAAAATTTCTTTCCATAGCATTGCTATATTCAACAAGCTATGCATGCGTCTAAAACCTTAGTCCATGTAGATTACCTACCAAATGGCGAATTTACTGATTTCGGTTCAATTTCCATCATATCTTTGGCACAATCAAACTTCTACTTTTGACAGTTAAACTTCGTCTCATGCTTTTCTTTTTGCAAGTGCAGCTTGAGTTTCCACTGTGCCAAAAATAGTAACAAAGGTAGCTCTATACAAACTACATGTATCATCATTCAATAATGTACAGCATCATTACTTATATTATTGTATTAAAATACAATGCATGTGTTACATGTAGTTCACAGAAGAAACTACCTTTGCAGAGTCTCAATTTACCATGGCTAAAGTATCTCAAGACTAACTCAGGTTTAACTCAGTTCACTAAATTTTGGAACAAAAATTTGGCTAGTGAAGTTTCAATTAACTACAGAGGGCCGCGGTGGCCCGGTTGGAAGAGTAACGGACTTGCAACCGAAGGGTTGCGAGTTCGAATCCAGCCAAACACCGTCGTGTACAAAGGGGGCTGGTGCACGTTAAATCTGTCGTGGCCTCAAATGTCCTCACGTTGGCGTGGTGTGGAAGTTTGGAGAGTGGGGTGCCAGCTCAGGTGTTGCCTCGTCATCTGACCGTGGTTCAAAATTACGTGGTGTTGTCCTCGGATCTTTCCCTTTGGGATTGATCCCGGACCGTCACCAATAGCCCATTGTGTAGCTCCAGTGTGACGTTAATTGAAATACCCCCCCCCCAATTAACTACAGACACTCATTTTCTACAGAGAATGCTTTCTGCAACATGGAAATTCCATTATTTTCGAAGCATATTTCTGAATATGGAAATAGGCGCAATATGGAGCATGTTACATGCAATCCAGGTGTTTCATATTACGTGCACATGTGCACGTAATATGGAGTTAATTATGGAGGGAAAGTTTTAGCAGAATAATAAGTTTATCAGAAAATTAGCATTGCACATCACAATCAAATGTAATTTATAACTCACGCAATGCATACATTTTTTAACTTTTTTCCTTAAATAATTGACTTTAAATGAGCCTCTAAAATTTTCGACACTTCAATTACAAAAATGCTTCTATTCAAAAATCGACTTCTTGACTGACGCTCAAAACAGAATATGGGCGCCTTCATGTAACACAAGTATTTTATACGAAAATTCCGATAGATTTTGCTAATTACTTGTCGAGATATTGCGGTGTTCCATATTACGTGTTGTTCCACATTCCGTGCTCTTACCCTACATAATAGAATGAATATTTGGGAGACATAGATATCATGTAGGTCCCGGTCTATTTGACCTCCTTACGTAGTAAAAAGAAGGATCGTAGAACGACAAATCAAATATAAACAATAATAATTTTTATATAACTATTATTTGAATATTAAAGCGTTTCGTACATTTTTAGAATTTTATTGGGATACAGATTTTGTAAAATCAAAAAGCAACGCTTTTGGGATGGGGCATACCCCCACCCCCCAAAAAAGGGATCATTACATCATAAATAATCTTTTAAAAGAAATCATAATTTTGACTAGCGCCACTGCAATGGGTCAAAAAGATTATTGGTTCACTCAATGAAAAATAGCGTTCTGAAGACATATCTGAATCTATGCGAATTCAAATTACCCTTTTTATCTCCATATTATTATGTGTGTCACTCTTAACCTTGAGGCGTTGTGACTGTTGACAGTTTGTGACACAAGCAGGGACCGTTTAGAGGTTGCTGCAAGCCAATGAAGTTCTGAAGCACCCTTCACTCCCAGGAAGTTTGCGGAGTTTTTGCTCTTAATTATTGAGGCGCGTGGCGGGCTGAAAGTGGTGAGAAGGGTTGCTCCTGGCCAGGCGAAACCACGCCAAGGAAAGAGTTAGCTGCGCCAATTTTGTTCCGACAAGCCATTTTATTGAATAATCTGCTCAGCTAACATTCGTGGCAATAAATCGGCATTTGTATATTGACGCATGCTAATTAACATTTATAAACAAATAAAATCTGTTGCTTGGAGATTCATTGTGGGTTTTGCCGTTTCGTTGAAATGTGGCGAGGATTGAGTTATGGAATAAAATATACGGTCAAATCTCGTGAAAAAACCGCATTAACTGTAGTTCGTGTTATCCGAATTCAGAAAAAAAGCGTTATTTCAACAAAATAAAATATTAATATATTTACATTTCTTACTGTACAATTCTTGGTTCACAGATAAATGGTATTCTTCATCACAAAGATTATACAGATGATTCTAGAGAAAACAGACGATTGTTGATTATACAGATGATTCTTGATTATACAGATGATTCTTGATTATACAGATGATTCTTGATTATACAGATGATTCTTGATTATACAGAGGATTCTTGATTATAAGATGATTTTCTTTATTGTACAGATAATTCTTGATTGTACATATATAAAGTTCTTGATTACACAGATATTTCCTGATCACGCAATTTTTTTCTTGAAATAGTTTTGTTATCGATTTTTGTGGGTTTTTTTGTTTTTCGAAGATTTTCTTTAAAAGATAACTTTTAAAGAAAATCTTCGATGCCGTCAATTGAGCAGATGAATTTTCACCACCTAACAAAAAGCGATGAACACTTTCTAAGCCAGCAGTAGATTCTTTTAAAGAAGGCACGCTTATTTTTTCATCTTTGGAATTTTCATTTCTTCTTCACTATCTTCCACAAATAAATGTTTTACAATATCGGAGTCACTTTCTAATAATAAAATTGAAAAGAATCCGTTTACCCTTAAGTTTCGAAAATTTGTTCGTCTCAACCGGCGATGAGTGTAACCTGAATTCTTCTTTAACGAATAAATTAACATTATTTGAATATGCATTTTGATGGGGATTGGAATTTAGTTCGTACTATCACACAGTAATTCGTATTAAGGGAGTTCATCTTAATGAGGTTTGACTGTATTTGAAAACACAGAGAACGTTTGAACTCTTCCTCAGCCTGGTGGAAAGACGACGATAAATTTCAAAAAATAATAATAAAAGATAGAGATCCGTGCAGAACAAAGAAAATTTAAGCAAACGTGGAATCCGATGAATTTCCAAACGTTGAGAAACTGAATAGTCTTCTACAAGTGAGTGTGATGCTATTAAGGAGAACATTTAGAAGCATAATTGTAAAACCATGACTGAGTCGTGTTCAACTTATACATCATAAACAAATAGAATCAAACACGACTCAAAACACACAAAGTGCTGTTTTAAATTTTTGATCAATCTTTTTTGAAAATAAATATAAAATACAAAATAAAAACATACTTGAGTTCCTTTATAAACGGTTAGTTGATTAGAATACTAGCTATAACACAAAGGTCTAGATAGTATTTTGGTCTTGGTGCATGACTTGTCTTTTCTCATAAGATTTACAAAAATTCAATTGTATTTAGTTATTTTAAGATTATTTAGTCTGCAAATAGCAAAAAAATTCACGCTTTAAAAATCACTGATCATGAAAAATTGTTTTAAATAAATTTTACAAACACAATAAAAACAAAATGTAACAATACTGTCATAATTGATTTACGAAAACAATATTTATTTATCAAATACTCATGTAGAACACGCTCGAACGAAACAAACTGCATAAACAAATTTCATAAATAAAACTGAAATACTGGTTGAAAGATTTGAACAATTGATTGAAGAACGAAATAAATTGGAAAAAGAATTTATTTGTCAAACACTCATGCAGAGCACGAGGAAGCAAGATAGACTGAAGAACGAATTGAAAACAAAAAAATATCAACTGGTATTCACAAACCACCCAACCTAATGTATATTTTTAATTTAGAGAACTGTGATTTAATAAAATATTAAATTAAATACTTGAATTAATCAACTGGAACATTTAAGTTTATTGTCCAAATGACGAGGTTAAACAGTAGAATATAGTGATGGTGTTTAAGTGACTTTAGAATAAACATTTCTGTCAAGTTCTTATCCATCTAAATTAACATTTTTGAAAATGTGACATGACGGCATTTCGTACTATAAATGGAATTTAGTCAATAGTGTTTACTGATTCCATGTTAAAAGCATGTGAAAAGAAGCCAAATCGGGGGAGCCATTTGGAATCATTGCACCCTTTCCCGCCAACATCGTCTCAGGGGAACAGAAGGTAGAGTGTCGGTTTCCGTCTCTCAATCATTCCTAAAAAGGGAAGGCTAATAAAAAAAAACTCTATTTTTTAAAAAAGTTTTTGCGAAAAGGGTAGAGGCGACAAAACGGTCGCGATAGGGTTGACGTCGCTTAAGAAAAGGTCACGTGACTGCACGCCCCACCTGCGCATGGTCGTGCGCGTGCTCCCCCTCAGCCCCATGCATCTGCGACTCCTGAGCGACCTGTGGCGCAAACGATTCAAAAATATCCTATTTCACCTTTACTGCGCATGTGGACGTTTTTTGTGCAGTAAATATGCATACGATTTTTAAGCTGATCATTCATCATGCCGTTCTTTAAGTTTTCGAGAAAAGTGACGCAACTCCAAATATAAAAACTTATATATTATTTTTTATTAAATAATGAAAATCAAATAGAGAAGAATTGTTATTTTTTATCAAATAATAAACAACTGTATTATTTTTTAATAATTTTTTTAAAACGATTCTGTAAAACTCTAATTAATCGTGGAAATCAAATGAAGAAATGCACTATGATATGAATGAATTCTACAAATTTTAAATTGAAAAGTAAAATATGCTTAGCTTTTCAACATTAAAGTTCTGTAAAAAAATGTTTCATATATATGCCAGTTGTGAGGGAGATACAGAAATATCAGAACCAAAAAATTCGTAATAAAAAAGCTGAAAATTCGTTTTGAATTTTCATGAAGTTCAAAAATTGAAGATATATTAACTATCTAAACTATTAAAAAATAGGGGTTTAGTTGTAAGTTGTGGAGAGCGTTGTAAAAACCACGGATTCTTAAAAAATTATTAGATAAATTTGTTATTATCCGACTTTATTATTGTTTTTATTCTTTCTATATGTTTGTTAATTTAATCAAGTTTTAGATTTTTTAAATGGTAAATTTCCTTTACGAACTTCAATTTGTTTATTTTTTCTTGTATTAAATTTCACACCACCATAAAGTTATGATTTGAAATAACAAATGGAATGAACTGTTTGTGCTCATTTTTACGCTATACTTTGCCATCAAAGGATTTCATTTGGTGATTACTGTACTCAGGTGTCGGTTCTTTATTTAATAATGTGTCAGACAAGAACCGAGAAATCCGTTAACACGGGTTGCCAGAATTTTTCAGTATAATTCCTAGACGATACAGTCGACAAATTTTTATATATTAACGGTATTTAATATTAAAGGTTGTATTCAATTTTATGACCCATCGAAAATTTGAAATCAAATGACTGTTATAAACATGTACTTATTCTTGACCTCTTGCCGGCATTTTCCCCAAAGGAAATTGGAAGTACTGAGCACAGAGGATTAGATTTCTGGAAGAAAAACCATGTGATAATTACAACCAAAGAACAACTTGGAGTACTTTCGCTTTACATCCATCTTTATAACCAATCACAAATTTTAAAAAATGACAACTATAAACAAGTATTTACTCTCGAAATCCTGCCGATATTTTGACCAAAAGAGCTTGAAGGTACCGACGAGATCAATAAATTGTTGGATGAAAAAACCCATGTGATAATTGCAACCAAAACACAACCGTGTATTATCATTCAACTTTTATGAGCTATCGCATATTGAAACGAAATCACTATCATTCTGGAAAACACATTTGACAAAAGAAACTAAAGGAAATTGATACTTAGCATAGGATTAAATTTCTTGCTGAAGAAAAACGGTGTGATAATTACAAAGAACAACGAGTATTTTCGGGTTACATCCATCTTTATAACCCATCACAAATTTAAAAAACAAATCACTACTATAAACAAGTATTTACTCTTGAGCTCTTCCCGACATTTTCCCCAAAGGAGCTTGAAGGTACTGACGAGATTATTAACCCTCCTGGTGGTTGTCTAGAAGAGGTGTCTGGTCAATAGCAGAATTGATCACATCCTGATGGACCTCGTCATTAGAAAACTGACCAGATATTGACCTCTTCATCATCAAAATTTCGGCAATATCTTGATGACGAGATTGATACCTCGTCATTAGCAAACTTGGTCAGATCTTAATGGACAATATATCACGTCGAAACCAGTTAGAGGGTTTAATTGCTGGAAGAAAACCATGTTATAATTGCAGCCAAAAAGCAACCGTTGATCACCATCCAACTTTATGAACTGCCGCATATTGAAACGAAATCACTATCATTCTGGAAAAACACATTTGGAAAGAGAAACTAAAACCAGATTTCAATACGACGATCCTGTTCGACAACCCACTGTTGTTCTCACTGTTATAAAACGAAGATGCGCATGCGTAAAAGCAAAAGGAACACAAGGACGTGCGCACAGTGCCAACTCTACCACCTTTCCTGCGACAAATACACTTTCCTGCAACTGAGCGTATTGTGAAATCCTCTCCCATTATAATAAGGATTATATAACCAAGGTGAATATACCCTATCTGTTCTCCCCTTCCAGTCCTTTTCATCAGAAGAAAAAAAATCCAACTATAACAGGTAATACGCATGCCTATCTGCCGATTTTCAAGGCAGGAAGACCCGCAAAAAATGCCGTTTGAAAGATTTTAATCCTACTTTGCAAAAGGGGTGAGAATGGATAGACTCAAAGGATCCCCGCTTGTATTTTACAGTTGGGTGCGATAGCATCAAACGCTTGCACATGCTTCGTCTGTAGAAAGGGTTTCGGAGACACTATGCGCATGCGTCGGTTGAGTGTGCAAGTAGTGTTATTGTTAAGAACAGATGCGAATTGGGTAATTTGATTCCATGAAACGCCCTAGTTGCAACTTCAGCTTCAACACTGCTGTAAGATAAAAATAATTTTTTTTCTCCAAAACTTTTTACACAGGGTAAAATATTTTTTAAACTGTATTGAGTTTGTGTTTTAGTTAGTATTTTTAGATGGCTTTACTTTTTTAAGGAGACCATGGATTTTAGAAACAAACTTTTGTGGTCACGATTCGAATTGTTACACAATTTACATAGACTTTTTCTTTGAAAAAGACTAATATAAAGTGTTCGTGTTCATAATTATTAAGTTGTGCGGAAGTTATCACCTAAAACGTTGTCAAAAATTTTGATAAATTAGCAAAAGTTCATAGGTCTAATGTGCATTAATTTTCCATGTACTGTCAATATTTTAATTAACACAATGATTTATACATACATAAATCAAATAAACTCCATTCGGTAAGTATATTACAATTGTAAAGCGAACAAAAATTTGTTCTAAACATACATTACCTACAAATACACACTAAAAGTTTGCAAAAGCAACATTTCAAACCAAAATTTGGAAGCTTTATGCATTTCTCATTTGAACTTAGAAACATACAACAGATTTCAAGGATTATCTAAAAATATTCACTTAATTCAATTGAAACCATATGCGCAGGAACATTCTGAAATCAATAGAATGTTAAATCCCAATCGTGGAAAAATGTGTTTTCGTAGTAGACTTATAAATATCTACTGTGTCTTTAATGATGTTGGATGTGTAATTCCGTCAAAAATTATAGTAATTGAATTTTTTTTTCTATCTACAGGAATTTCATATAAATTAATTTTTAACACTAAAATTAAAAAATCGATTTTGGTAATTTTAAAAGTCTACTGTTCCCTTAAATAATGAAACTATTTTCAAAACTTTCAATGCAAAGTACACTTCTATTTTATTACTACAAGAAAAGAAGAAAATTATTACGTTGCTTAAAAAAGAAACAATGTAGAAATGGACTGATTTGTGTGTTACATCAGTCTTCTTGTAATGTAATCAACTTGCACTGGATTTCTAGGTGCTAAAAATCTTTAATTAAGTTTTTCAACATGCATTCTAGGCTTTTATAGGTTTTTAAATTGTTTTAGATTCTTATAGAGATTCTTTAGATTCTTATATTCTTATTATTCTTTAGATTCTTATATTGTTTTATATTCTTATTATCTATATACAAAAATATCTCTTTAGAATATTAGACAAGCTTAGAAATTTTTTTGCAATGATTCTTTAGTGAATCACCTACTTCTGAAATAGGTAACTTAAAAATACAGTGCTGGTTTTAAATAGCAGCCGTACCCATTAATAAATATTTTCTTTATAGATTGAAGTTACCTGCATGTTTACACTTTAATTTTAACAACCCTCCTTAAAGTAGTAAATTACCATAGAGCGAAAACAAAAACAACCACTCGTTAAACTGAAATGGAAATCAACTTAATTTATTTGAACTTGTCTACAATGCCTCGAGAACTTATGACAATTACGCCTGATGGTTCTCTCCCCAATAGGTCAAAAGCAATAACACTTTAAATATTAATTTTTAAAAATGTGCTACAAAAGTCAAATAAGTTCTACAATAATCAATATAATTTGAGAACTTATAATTGATAAGAAAAGTAACAATGGCCCGTTAGTTTCGCTTTTAGTTCAATGATTCAGCCTGGATTCACAAAACTGATATTCTGACTAACCTCACTACGCCAATAAAAAAGGATAACCGTCAACAATATTTTCCCCAGGACTTGATCAGTCACGTAGCGTAAATTAAATGCATGTTTTACTAATCATTTGTGCATAACTACCCTCATTAAAATCATTGTTTCTTGATTAATTTTGCTTTGTGCTAATGATGTTTTCGATTAAAAGTATTTTAATGCAAAATTGGAAATTTTACTCTTGTATTGAGAATGTCCTAATCCTACATATGGTATGTCCCGTTCCGTTACACTTATTTGACTCTAATAAAAGAATTTTCCAACTAATTACATTTTATCTGTAGATTTAGTTAGATAATACTTTCATATGTTCTATAAAGGAAAACTAGATTTTTATTTCAATTCAATTCGCATAGATGAAGCTTTCTTTATCCTTTTCCGAAATTTTGACATTTTGCATGTACCGTTTCATCACACTCAGTGATTACTCGAAATTAATTTATCTAATTAAAATTTACTTCTTTGGGTTGTTTTATTTGAATGCATTTAAGAAGTACAAAGCATGAAATAAAAATCGTTAAAATAATTAAAATTGTCATATTTGTAAAATTAAAGAGAAAGTAGAAATAGAAATCTTCTGTATTTGTCTTTTTCCGTCACATAGAATGGCCTTTTTGCACAATTTTTGCACTTTTTTACAAAAGACTCCTATTTCATTTTTGGAAGAAAATGCACTTGAATAGGAACACCTTTAAAACAAGGAAACAAGAAGTTCAGCATATCACGGATAGAGAGAATTATAGTTATCATATTTGCCAATAGATGGCAGGAGTGTTCATGATAATTTCTTTCGTAAATTCGATGTTGAGGGGTTCGGGAGAAACAACATATTTGCAGGAAAATAAGTTTTAAAACGGCGGAAGTTTTGAATACGATTTCTGAGGGAAATTTAGCTTACCGTTAGGAATTTCTTAAATTTTTTATTTTTGAATCAGTAATTCTAGTTGTGGTAAAAGCGGAGCAATGATATGCCTTAAGAAAGGAAGAAATCGATTATTGCAAAGAATGACTTTTAAAAAATTCCACGTCGAGCATCACTTTATAAACTTCATGAAATGCCTCTTGTTTCTCCTTTTGCATCAAAAGATCTTTAAAATAACTTAAAAAACAATTCATTTAAATTTATTGGAGTCTGCCTTTATTAAATACTGCATTACGACATCATGAAATTATAATTATAATATTTTCCTCCTAAAGATAAAATATACTTTAATTATAATAATTGGTGAGTTATTTATTTTCTACAATTAAATCACTCCCCAATTATTTATACAAAATGAAATTTATTTCTTATTAAAAATTTCAGAAAAACGAGTTGGTGGTTTTCGAAATAAGGTCTCACAATGTCTTCCGCATTTCCCCTAATTTTTGAGAAATAAAGTATTCAAAATTTGTAGTCTTGTATTTTAATCCTTCACAATTGTCAAAATGTATTTTCATTGTAAAGTCTACAACCATCAGGGGCTGAAACCCATTGAACCAAAATAATCCATTTCTCTTCAATCGATTGAAAACTAGCATTCAAAAAATTTGACTGCTTGAAAATTTGTCAAAGATAAATTGTTTCTTGACTCAATGAATTTTTTATCAGTCTGACTTGGAACATTTTCTGGAGCAGCTTGGCCAAGTATGACCATTGCACCATAAACCCCACCAAGCCAAGTTACTGGCTTATTTCCAAGATATCGTTCCGACTATAAACAAAAAAAGTACTCTGAAAATATCCTTCCTTTTTTTTATTAGAAGCATTATTTATTTAAAAGTAGCCATTAGAAAAATTAAAATATGCATATATATATATATATATATATATATATATATATTACTAGTAAAGCCTAATTTTTAATAATAAATTAACTCTTATAAAACTGAAACTCCTATAAAATACTCTTATAAAACTTCTATTACATTATTGGTTTTATAGTTAGTTGAGTTTGGTGTTTTTGGACGACTGTATAGAAATTAAATAAATGATAATAGTTTTGAATTATAAGTTCTTCACTTAAATTATGCACGGAGGCAAAATTTCACGGAGATGAAATTTTTTTGGTGCAAACTGGAATAAATTAAAGGATGTAAAATAGAATGCAGAATGAAAGTGAATCATTTTGGAGAAATATCTTAAGAACAAAAGCACCAATTCTTCTATTCGGATAGAAATAGTTTTTAAAAATATTCTGTAAAACTTCGACATACGAAAGGAAAAATTCAGTTTAACCCCTTTCACCTTTATAGCAAGACAGTGGCCCAGGTGATCCTTAGGAGCAGTGACATCCTTTGAGCAAATAAAACTCCAGTTGCTTCATATACAGCATACTTCACAATTGTACAATCTTTAAGGGTAGGTAAGAATATAAAATTAAACCGGCATTCACATTGGGATGTCAAACGCCACCTGGATTTGCAAGCTGGCGTTGTCGGCCTTTGGAAAGTTTGGACCCTCGTCAGTTTAGACGCTAGGACTTGGTTCACCTAGTGTGGGTGTTACTTTAACCCTCCTGGGGATTGTGTCGACTCATCATTAGAAAAACCATTAGCAGATCTTGATGGACGATATATCTCATGGAAACCCCTTGGAGGATTAAACAGCTTATATGGTTACTCACTATATTTAAGTATTTGCCTTTCTGTTCGAAGGTCCACAGGGGAGGTAAGAGGTTTGGGCTGGAAGCATAAATCCAACTTGAGTGAAGTATCGTGTATTCCTGATAGTAACTCAAATCTACGCCAGATGTGTCCAATCCGCGGCCTTGGACAGCTAGTAGGGCGGTCCCACAAGATCGTAAACTTTTAATTATTATATGCGATTTAAATCGATTTTTTTCAAGACTTTCTATCTTCCCAGAGAAAAGTATCACTCGCTTCACAATCACTCTTATTCATGTCATTGCTTTTTGGAGGAACCTACATTTGTAAGCAACTATTTTCAAGGATGAAGCACTCGAAGAGGAAATTTAGGTCATCATTTTCCGACGAGCACCTATAGATGAAGGTAGGTAGATGAATTAACGTCGCGCTGGAGCAACATAACGGGCTATTGCAAACAGTCCGGGATAAATCCCGAAGGAAAAGATCCGAGAATAAGACCTCGTACTTTTGAATCACGGTTAGATAATGAGGTCAACGCCTGAGTTGGCACCCCACTCTCCAAACATCCGCACCACGCCAAAGTGAGGACATTTGAGGACACGACGGATTTTATGTCCATCAGCCCCACGTATACAACAGTCATTGGTTGGACTGAGTTTCGAACTCACAATCCTCCTGTTGCTACTCCTCTACTCTTCCAACCGGGCTGCCACGGCCCTTAATTGTTTTACGTGACTATAAAGTTAATCAATTTTTTCCCGTTTTAATTTCGACTACCATTTTTTGTGAATTTCCTTTATTTATTTCTATCAATTAATAATCAATATAAATTAATGATAATTTTTAAAAATGAAATAAACATTTTTAACAGCAAAGTTTATATTTATATTGAATTAGTAATTTTTATCGAAATTTATTTATTCTAATTTCGCTTTTAACTTGAAATTTTAATTTAAGTCAATTCAATGTAATTTCAAAAATTTTTTGCCATACATTAAATTTAAATTATTTAAATCAATTTGTATGCTTATCTTAAACAATTGATTATTTGTAAAGATTTACCCACATACATATTAGCATAAATATGAAGTTTTGCAGTTTCCTGTTTGTTTTTTAACAGGAACTTTCTTACCTGTTTCATCCCAAAAAGAATGCTTTATTGAATCTAACTCGAGTCAGATTCAAAATATAATTCTGAGCTTGTTAACAGAAAAATTTAAGGTCTAACGAACGTAACCCCTTTAATTGGCCTTGAAAGAGGCCACGTCTTTTCAAGTACCACAAATTCATTTGGTTCGCATCCAACCATACAAACCTAGCAAGAATTTACGACAACGCAACCTCGCCGAAACTCCTCATTATTCCTTAATTAATTAACCCTAAAACCGAAGTCCAACCGTCGATCCACACAACAGGTGTGTAGCCTGCGCGTACACCCTATAAAAAGACCGAAACGGTTAAGAGCTCACCTGTAAAATCGCGAAACCTCATCCAACGGCATTCGAACGTGGGAAAAAGAACGAGAACAGATTCATTAAAACATTCGAAAGAGATACTCACTTCCCATCCTCCCACGCTAAACAATTAAACAAACAAGCAAACGATAAAGACTGAGAGATAAAAAAAAATTCGCGACAAAAATTCACTCCGTTGATTGCTCTCCTGTCACGCGATTGTGGTAGGAAATGTCTTTCGCTCCCCCCAATCTCTCGACCCCCTAGAAAGGGTGCCCCCTCGGTAGGTGGAGCACACGAAGGTCCCAACTCGAAACTATTGGACCCCGAATCGCAAAGGGGAGTTCTGCCCCCCCTTTGGGACTTTATATAAATCGTTTGGGTTCCGAGCCTAGTCATATCAGTTTGAACCTTGCGAGGATAATGCCAAAGACAAGCGCTCTGCAAACCCCCGGTGTCTAGTTTTCGGTTCGGTTTTGGAGGTTTTTGCGTAGAAGTGAAAATATCTTTTGCTGAAGCAGATGAATATGGTTTGTTTCTTGTGTTGAAATATGGACTTTACTGCAAGTGTTTGATTCTTGTTTTCAAGTATCGAGACGTATCAGGTTGGTGTTATTTAACGTATTCAATTCTCATTCTTGCAACTAATTTTTCTTTTAATTTGTAGATCAAATTTTAATACTTTTAAGGTTTTATTTGGTTCATTAGATTTAATATAATTTTCTTCACACATAAGCCAAAATATATTTATTTCCTCTAATTTAATATTTGACTCGTTTTTCGAGATATATCAGGTTTTGGCGTAATTTAACACATTCAATTCTTATTCTGAAAATGTTGAATTTCCTTATAATTTGTGGAAAGAATTTTAACATTTTAAAGTTTTATTTGGTTGATTAGATGTAATATAATTTTGCTCTCATCTAGCCAAAATTTTGATTTATATTTATTTGTCTTTGATTTTAATATTTGTCTCTATTCGAGGTATATCAAGCTGGTGCAATTTAACATGTTTAATTCTTATTCTTAAGACGTTAAATTTTCTTACGATTAGTAGATTGATTTTTAACACTTTTAAGGTTTCATTTGATTCGCTAGATTTAATATAATTTTGTTCTTCATCAAGCCACACTTTTGATTTATATATATAAAATTTCTTTAATTGTAATCTGACTCATGATTGCTATTTTGGGTGAAAGATTTGCTTAATATGCTTCTTTTAATATACTTATATATACCGAAGAAAAAAACTTTAACTGAAAATATAGCTTGTATTATGTATTTTAAATTTAAACTAATTTTTAATATCTCTTTCTTCATTTTTTATTTAGAAAATAGTGTAAAGGAGAAATACGCGAGGATATCACCTAAATTTTACTGCTCTCACGTTTT
This sequence comes from Meta bourneti, assembly GCA_933210815.1. NCBI lineage: Eukaryota > Metazoa > Arthropoda > Arachnida > Araneae > Tetragnathidae > Meta > Meta bourneti. Next base: position 72,347,838 of record OW119928.1, read on the forward strand.
TAACATTATTATATTATTTCTATATTATATCACATTAATTGCTCACATTCTCAAAAACATTAGAGTAGTGTTAACTTTTTGAAAGTATAATAAATTATATAAAAATGCTTATAGGTATGTAAAAGTATTTAATTTATGATTAATTTTTAATAGACTTCACAATGTAACCTAAAATTTCTAATAATGAAATTAGTTAATACAAATTATTGTTGTGCACTGCTTTGAAATGGGTACCACTTGTAATATTATTATATGAAGTGTGCGTTCACATTTGTGATGGTGTTCAAGAAGAGTTCAGTTGTCAATAATTTTACTTCTGAGATAAAGTATTCTATTAGCAATGACACTACTTCTTAGCCTACAATGGATTTCCGTAGCCGCATGCTTTTCAACTACGCAAACTTTTTTACATATTTCAGTTAAAGAAGAGTAAAAAAACTAAAAAGCATTTCTTTTAAAGCAAAACTTTAAGGCGTTTCATCTTCGCTTATTAACAATGCTAAATTCAAATATGAGTTAAAATTATCGTAGAGATGTGATGATTTTTATTAGAAACTGCTTATAAAGGTGACAAGGCCATTAACTCAATTTTCAAATTTTTCTAACTCATCATTTTCTTGTAAATTAATAGAGTTTTGAAAGTAATTTTGCTTTTCATTTTATTCATATCATTTGGAAACTTAAAAAGTCACTGAACTGTGCAGAGCAAACACTTTTGAACCCCATCTCACAATTGATTATGAAACATAAATATTTATTACTCTCCTCTGAATGGCATCACTTGTGGAGAAAAACATACAAAACGTTTTCCTTGACCACACAAAAGAAATCGCCGATGCGCAACCACCGCTGGACAATAACCCCTGCGGTCACTCCGCGAAATCATACACAACTCTAGAGTGCAAACGATAAACACCCTCTTCTGGGCGCGCTCGTAAAGTTCGAAATCTTAAAAGCTAACTCTTTCACTATCCTATTCAGACGGCAAAACCGAAAGATTCCGTTTCGGGAAGCGGACTCTTTTCACTTCAGGAGCGGTGGGTGTTCGAGCCGAAAACTATCGTCTGCAGCTTTTGTGGAATTCGCGCAGTGGGGGGATGCGGTTGATTTTGGAACGTTTCGCCCATTCAGAGCAGCACCCTGTCCTAACACCGACGGCACTCGATTATTTGCTTTGGAATAACAAACTTTTTTGAAAGGGGTTTTTGGAGGTTCTGTATTTGTATTTTTCTGAACCGTGTGTGTGCGGTTGAGGTATTTCAAAGCAAACAGTTTGTGATGTTTGGGAGATAATGGTATAAAGGGTAGGATTTGTGGATGATATCTACTCCCTGGAATGTTATCGGGGAGTTCTATTCAGGAATTCTAATGCAGACCGTTTATTCAATCCGTCCATTTATCTAAAAAACAACTATATTCATAATTTAACAATAAACGTAGAGTAACATTGATAATTGAGGTTGGTTTCGGGTTTAATTGCTCAAGGGCCATATTAGACCAAGCTGCGCCAAACACAAGACAGACAACACAACGAGGGTGGAAGAAAAAGCAGAAAGATAAGCGAGAGTAAAAATGAAGGTACCTCGGGATTGTGATGTTCGTACACACCTAAAGATCCTGATCCACCTAATGTCCCAGAGGGCGTTGGGGATCAGAAGATTGGATCTAGAGAAGAAATATCTTATGCTGAGCTTTAAAAACCTTGAGTCAACTATATTCGCCATTGTTTCTCTTATAGCTGTTAGAAGTTTGTTGAAAACAGTGACTGTCTTTTCACCCTCCATGTGGTTTTGACAAGATGTCTCGTCCATCAAGATCTGATCAATTTTGCTAATGACGAGACATCACGTCATCATGATATTGCCAATTTTTTCATGACGACGCGATCAAGAGATCTGGTCAGTTTTCTTCCAATGGCGAAATATCTCCTCCATCAATATCTGATCAGTTTTGCTAATGATGATATACCTCATCGAAACAACCACCAGGAGGGTTAAAAAATGCGGTCAAATTGATCTACCTTGTTTTAAAAAATGGTAATCGGTTACATTGATGCACTGAAGACATTCAATTTTAAAACAAGCTCTTTTGATATTCCACGTATAACTAAATGGAATTTTCAAGAAAAAATGTATTCCATTAAAAAAATTAGTCTTGAATATCTTATCAAATGAATTTTTTATCCTTCCGCTAGAGATAGTAAAATTTTGAAATGTCGCCTGGGCCTGATGTTAGTGCCTCAAGTCAAAAGTATAATGATAGGAAATCTAGAAGAGTTAGTATTTGCAGTAGATTCTTCATTTTCACGAATTAAATTGACAATTTTACAACAAACTTAAGAAAGGGGATTCATAATTCTTTCCCCCTCAAAATCGACTTTGCAGTAGTCACCTTAATGTCATCTTTAGTAGCTGTGCGATGCATATGAAATATATTATATGGATGAATAGGCATGTATACGATTTGAATCCGAAGTTGAAGAAATTATAAAAATGTCGAAAAGATGTTAAAAAATTATTTTCCTGTCACTTAAATGATGGTGGCGTTTTTCTACGAAAGAGGAAAGTGATTATTCTGATCACTTTTTCAATCTACAGTTAACTAATTCAACCCAAGTAAGGTTGGGTAACTCTTCTAGTATACAATAAAATACGATTAATTTCTGGCTTAAAATTTAAAAAGATACAGTTCCAAAGGCACAATTGCGTCGAATCCTGGTAACTGTGCGTATGATGTAGCATGATTGAAATTATCGCGATGAATTTTTAGAAAGAAACTAGCATGGCTGTATATAATATGCAATCTAAATAATACAGTTTAAAATAAAAAAGGCTCGCGAAATTATTTTAATCTCATTTTTCATGTATAGCATTTTCGAATAAAAGAAAAATACAGTTTTACTTACCGCTTTGAACATTATCAATTAAAATAAAACTGAGTGATTGTCAAGTTCAACAGAATGTTTACACATAGCACTATATTTTTCTGGTGACGGAAGGTCTTAAAATCCTGTTTTTATGTTTTAATCAAACATTCTTTTTCATGTTTCACTGATATTATACTTCTTAATTATTGTAATGATTATAAAATCTTTCAATCGCGAATTCATCGTAAAATAGAATTCCTAGATTTCTGAATTCATACTGAATATAAATTTGAGTGGTATTTTCTAAAATTCTTATAAAAATGAGGAAACGGCACGTTTCAGAGTACCATGAAGTTCCATACATGTAAATTACTCAAAATTGTAGGAAATAAAACGTAAATCTAGATTTTACTACTATATTTACACATATAATACTTTATATTTCAAAGATTTTTAGTAATAACTTGGTTTAAATTACTCAATAATAATTCTAAAATCACGAAAGTAGCATTTCTGTTAAATTTAAATAAATAATAGTTACTGCTAGAATCTTATATAAAGATTAAATATTGCAAAAAAGAACATTAAAATTAATATTAATAAGAGCTGCAATGAAACTTTTTGACTCAAGCATATAGTTCTTTGTTATCTTTTGGTAAACTTTGTTCTATCATGAAATTGCCTTTTCTTCTATCTTACTTTGTTTAACAAACTCACCATCGCTAAGAATCTAAGTGATATTCATTTCTAATTATTCAGTGAATAATAATGGATTAAATTGAAACACAAACCGTCTCTCTAATTTGTAGGGGTTTCAATCTAAACTTCAAAACTGGTAAAAGTTTCTGTTTATTCTGCAAAAAATGCATTTGACACCACAAAACAGTTTACTTTAAATGGTGGGTTGTTTTTTATGGCATAAGGGCCATATCTGGCCAAGCAATGTTCCGTCAAGTAAAGGGACACAAATAGAACTAAAGTTTTACACACACACAGAAGAGCAAAGTACAACCAGGGTAGTTACAAGAATCGAACCTGCGACGCCTATAGCTTACGAAATAAACAACAGTTTAAACAGCTATTCAAATAAAAAAAAAGTAAATATTTAAGTGCGAAATTTGCAAAAACAAGATTCCTTTATTTTATTAACGCATAAAATGAAATCTTAATTTCAAATATCAAATTGTAGTTGCTTAGAGAATTTATTTTCTTCGTCAACTTTATTCAGCCTCAGAAATTTCTCAATTATTATACATAACACTTAATATTTTATTCCGAGTTACTACATAATGTATTTTTGAAAATACCATATAATTCATTATATTGTATTTTTGTATTAAAATGTATTGAATTCCATACATATATTGTATTGAAATGCTCCATAGCAATGTAATTTCCTACATTTACAACACGTATGCACACCGACAATAATATCGCTCTCTGACATAATAAACAAGCTTCTGCATCAAAATTTCGGGATTGATCCCGGACCGTCACCAATAGCCCGTCGTGTTGGTCCAGTGCGACTTCAATTCAAGTACCTACCTACCTACTCATCAAACTCCCAATTAATTGAATTTCCCTCTTTATACCAATACACATCTACACCGACAACAATATATCGCTCTGACATAACAAACAAGCGCCTCTTTGCCATCAATTAATTGAATTTCCCTCTATAAGCAACACATATGTACACCGATAACAATATATCTCACGCTTGCTTGTTATGTCATAACATAACAAACAAGCGTCTCTGCATCAAACTACTATCAATAAACCCGTTACCTCTCCCACAATTACTAAGTTCGAGAACATTGTAAGCAAGACTGCCATCCTAACAAAATCGTGACACGGTCGAATCCCGCTCTTTGTATTCTCCAATGGCGTCAAATTCTCTGCTGACCTCTTGAACACTACACACTAGTCCAGAAAACCACACCCTTACATCTTTCCACACAATAGCGCAAAGGACGTCACTTTCTTTACACACAATGGCACCAATAACACGCAACTGTACGCGATGCGTAAAGTATGAGTGTAGTCATATGAGAAATGGCATTCTTTGCTTTAGGATATCAAGTATCCCTTCCTTGAAATGGCGAATTGGATTTGAAGGTGAGAACCTCAAATAAATGCGGTTCGTATCGAATTTCGTCCTGGACTTTTCATAGTGGAGGCTTCCCTTTTCTTGTATTGTTGGTTCACAGGTTGGTGTGGACATAGTCGGGTGAAGAAAAGGTGTTCAGCCTCAATAGTTACTTCCGTCGAGAAATGCTTGAGAAAGTAACTGTCGTCTATGCACAGCATGCGAAACTACATTGAAATGTATACAATTTTAAGGAAGGATTGATAATAGTTGGATGTAAAGTCAAAGAAATAGCTTTTCTTGTGGTGGGGAGTAAACAAGTTTTTCATAATTTTGTGTGGAGTCAATATCTTCGTTATTTTTTTTATCGTTAATCCGTTCGATTGTCTTGAAAATGACGATTTTTTTTGGAATTTCACAAATAGATATTTGTTTTGATATTTGTATAACTGATTATCAGATCTAGTTTCTAAGAACCTTGATTATCCGAGTTCCGATTGATGGAGTGTCCATGTTGTCGAGGCTAATTTCATACCAAGTTTCCTTGTTTTATGAATCTTTCAGTAGCAGTAGCAGTAACATATAGAACATTAATTTTTTTCTGTATTTCGTATACACTGTTTTGTGTAACTACGTCCCAATTATCCGAGTTTTTGGCTAGTCGAAGTGACCGGATAATCAAGTTTCTATTATATCTCTAAACGGTTTTCCAAATTGCTTTTGAAATTTTATTTTATGTGATAAAAATTGATTCAGAACAAATGTATGCTCTGAATGTTGCAAATATATTCATAATGAAATTTTTAAACATTCATATTTTTATTTCAAATATTTACTTTAAAATCTAAAATAACTAGAAAATGCATGTATCAATAAAGTCTCGCGTTTTCTGTAAGCCCGTTTGTCACAACATGCTAAGCTCAAAAACTATTACCATTAAAACTATTACTACAATTAAAATTATATTAAATTATAAGATTTGAAAAATTCATCAATAGCACAGATTATTTGTTTTCAAATGAACCACAAAATTTTAAACCATGCAGAAATATTTTTAACAGAACAGGACGTTTTCAAAAAGCTTATCCAACAAAGATCTTCATAATTGAACATTGCTAAAATTTGAAGTCGAAACAACGCCTAGGCTTTAATTGAAAATGAAATATTTTAAACCATAAAACTTATCATCTCTTAACGTAATGTCTGCCAAAAAACACGCCAATTATTGGGGTTCTATTTAACCATCTGTGGGATTCATACGTTTTATTTATTTCACATTACAAACTGCAGACCTAACCAGTTTTGAGCGTTTTGGCTAATAGAATTTTTCTCTGAATTCTTTTAACCAATAGATGTAGTTTAGTCATTATGCGTGTTGTAGGATAAAAGCAATACTACACAGCTCAAAAATCTCGTTACGCTTAGAGGGTAAATTGCTTCATATTTTACAGTGTAATTTAAAAAGCTGTTGCTTGATGTTTTTTGAAACTTTTGAATGTAATTATGAAATGTTAACGTCATTTTTTGTTTCCAGGTATATGCACCAGTAATCAAAAATGACAGCGGAGACTCTACGCTCCCCAAGTTCCTCATCCGCCGAGGGTGTCCATCTCCGTCTTCAGAACCCAATGCAGAGTTCCCACTCCACAGACCTCATACCGCCTTTCCTGCCTGGATCCGGTTACTCCAGCTCATCACCAGTCCCCGCACCAAAAACCAAAACTCAGACCTCCTGGAAAAAGTCCGGGGACCACAACCAGACGAGCATGGACTTCACTACGGTCCACCACAACGAGAAGAACAACGCCGACAAGGAGGACGACCACACCATAACAGAAAGCGACAAAAAGGACAAGTCAAAAAGGAAGAGATACACCAAGTCCAGGAGCAGGATGAGGAACCCCGGAGCCGTGGTCAAAATAAAGAAAACCAGACGCCTGAAGGCGAACGATCGGGAAAGGAACCGCATGCACAACCTCAACACCGCCCTCGACAAACTCCGTTGTGTCCTGCCAACCTTCCAGGACGAGACCAAGTTGACCAAGATCGAGACCTTGCGGTTTGCCCACAACTACATCTGGGCCTTGTCTGAGACACTGAAAATGCTGGACTCAAATGGCGTTAAGCCCGGACAGTGTCCGATTTTCAGGGACGATGACTCAAATATGACGTCCGATGGGACATCGGATGGACAAGTCCAACCACCGCCGTTGTATGGTTACTGTTCTGCACCCATCGTACCACCCAGTCCGGCCTGGTCTTCTGTCGGTTCCCCTAATCCGGCTAGCTCGTCGTCCGTCCAGATGTCCGGCTCTTACACGACGACGGACTTTTCCGATTCATCCTGTTCTGGGTCTGAGTGCAGTAATGGGTTCATGAAGTATGAATCACTGTGACCCGGGCTTACTTCAGGGACCATTTGAAAGAACTTTTCACCCGAAGCTTTGAGTTAATTTATTGAAGTCAATCGTGTATGTTACTAAGAGATCATTTCTGTATGTGGTAGATTCCAAGAAACGACTAAATTTTTCATTATAAAGACAGATTACCTTTCCCTCATCTCCCATCAAGTATTGCGCTTGGCTTACAAAAGCAAGTAATTAACAATCAATAAGGTACTAAAAGCAGAAAAAATTTAAATAAAAATGTAACATATAAATAAAAAGAACGAATTGGAAACAGTGGTAAAGCAAATTAAGAATCAGATACTGTAAATATATTTTCTGAAAAGTTGCATTGATAGACTGACCAAATCCGAATATCTTGGGGATTAATTAATACCCAGGAGTTTCAGGTTGTCTTTAAAAGTTTTTTTTGTAGTGTTAGAGGTTTCTTTATGGAGATTTAAAGTCTTCAGTGGTTGGTAAATTTATTTCTGCAATCCTGACAATTCTACACTTTTTAGTTTTCAGTGGATATCAACATGGTTCTCAAATATGGGAAACATCTTGAAAGATTGAAAACAGACTAAAAAACTAAAATCAATCATTTAAAAACTAATATTCTCACTTGATAAATAAGACAATATTTGCAATATAAATTGCAATTTTCGTATATATGAGACTTTTTACAAATAATCAGCCTCGAAAGCTGTACTTCAAACCCTAAATTCAATTTTGATGATTTCCGACAATAGACCCCTTTCTTGTAGATCGTTACATATGATAGATATACAATGTGATCCGCCCATTGCGTAAACCAGTACTTCATCGCATCAGACCTTAAAAACATTCGTAAGCAATCAAATTATAGTTAAGTTTGATTGAAATATGAATTTGAAAAACTGGAGTGTTTTGAATATCAGAATTTTGCAGCAGATGTACGAAGTTTTATCTTACCAAATAACTGCCGATAGTGGTCTTAACGTACAGAAACTGTAATTCACTCAAATGCTATATTTTTGATAAAGAACTTTTGAAATGATTACGAACATTTGTTGCAAAATGTTTTAAAAGCAATACTAACCGTTGCCCATATAGGGGCAGAGAGATTTTATGTAACTTTATACCTATTTATGCTACATATTTCTAATATATTTTTGAATGTATTTATTACCAAAGAAGCATCGTGAAGTGACGAACTTTTATAAAATTTACAATTCTCACTTATGTGCTTTACATAAAAGTCATTTTATTTAATTTACTCATGCCTATGAGTGTGTAATATAAATGTACAGACGTCTAATGTTATGGTGAATTTGTATCTTAATAAAAGAAAGGTTCTCCATTATTTTACTGCATTTAGTTCTTTTTTCCCTAATTTTGTCATTTTAACCTTCTAAGCGTCACGAGATTTCCGAGTAGTGTATCATTGCTTTTCTCCAACACACGCATTAAGACTAACTAACCACATCTATAGGTTGAAAGAATCCTAGGAAATATTCTGTTGGACAAGCGGGTCAAAACTCGTTCTCATGCAGAACGGATTGGTTGCAGGACAGATAAATACTTGTGAGCCCCTCAGAAGGTTAATTTAATTCTTAAGTGCCCACCAATGCCATGAGGCTGAAGTCGTCACTCTTACAAAACTGGTAGACTGGAAACGCTTGATTACGAGTTGGAATTTCGTATGTACCAAAATCGGGTTGGCTGCTTGAAATTTCCTGGTTCCTTCAAGACGATACTTAAATACAGGCCAGCTTTCCCAAAGTCTTCCATGAAGGAATATCTCTCTTCCCAGTTCATGACGTGCTCAATGTGGCAGCACCGTCCATGGTACCCCGAGTTAATCCTGTCACTTTCTGGCCAACTAATTCTTTTTTATGATCCAGACCACTAAGCCTACAAACAAGGATAATTCTAATAAGATGAATCTGTACATGTTTGAGAGACCTCCACCTCAGTCTCCAATCCAGGGCTTACACCACACTGTCCAAGACGGTGGAAGCGACTTGGACACACTTCCGACCAGAGACTGCCACCTAATTCTTGAAGAGTAATGCACCCATAGGCTGGCATTGGAAAAAATAAAACTAGGGGTAGGTAATTGAATTAACGTCACACTGGAACAGCACAACGGGTTATTATAAAACTAGGGGGGTTAAATTCAAACTCCAATTCATAGGTACCATTTATCGCCACACAAACAATCGTAAACGTATGAGGGCCTCGGTATCCCAGTTGCAAGAGCAACGAATTAGCAACCGGAGGATTGCGAGTTCGAAACTAGGTCCAGCCAAAGACCGTCATGTACACGGGGGCTGCTGCACATTAAATCCGTCGTGGCTTCAAATGTCCCCACGTTGGAGTGGTGTGGAAATTTGGAGAGTAGGGTGCCAGCTCAAGTGTTTTCCTAGTCATCTGATCGTGGTTACAAGTTACGAGGTGTTGTCTTCGTATCTTTCCCTTAGGGACTGATCTCGGAGCGTCGCCAATACCTAGTTGCGTTGGCCCAATGTAACCCTAATAAACTACCTACCTACCTAAATATATTAACTTTCATAATAGCCTGCTTTCATATTTATTGCTGCAACTGTATTCTAGTTTATCACACCTCAATTCTTATACGTTTGAATCATTGAAGCTCATATTTGCTGAATGTCTTTTTTAGTTGACCGCCCCATTTTGTCCCGATTGTTTACCTGCAGCTTCACGCCTTGCAAACCACTCAGGAATGCAATACTAATTTAAAATATGATGGTTCGCTCTATAATCCTGAATGTGTATGGTTAAATGTAGGTTTATCCCTGACAAATGAAGATATTTGTTTTCCTGATGTATGAATATTAAATATTACATGTGTAATAATTAATATAGATATAGCTGATTTTAACGGGAGTAATTGTATGATGTCCGGTGTTAAAACTGGCTTAAGATAAGATTCAATTAAAAAATGATATGATTAAATAACAAGTATAAGTAATATTGCTTGTAAATAACAAGAAATAAATACAGTTCCTGAATACTAAAAATGCTGCTCTGAATCAGAACTTAAAGAATATGTTGTTATAACTTGTTTAAAATACCACTTTGTGGTGTTTTACACTTTTTTTTCTCCTAAAATCGTTAAAATCAAAAAAAAATTTAACTCGGCACTGAAAAAGAATGGATTATTTTGCAGTATGCCTGTTTTCTGCTGATAAGCTCGAACTGCGTATCAAAAAATTTCATCAGGGAAAAGTTAAAAAGAGCGATGTATCTAATTGCGCGATGTATCGAGAGATTAATGCAAACTAAATTTTTACTACTTCAATTTTAGATAATTGTTTGAAATCTTTGAACACCGAATTCTAAAGAAACAGATTGGGATTTTTTTTCAAATTCAAAACTAAAACCAAAAATTTACGAATTTAGAAATTTGGTTGACAAACCAAAACTCTATCTCGGGACCAGTAAAAAAGCATTATATCCGAATAGGTGATATATAGAGAGATTATTGTATATCAAATTATACCTTTCTAATTTAATTCTGCTACAAATAATTAGATGATCACCCAAAACTCCTTTCTTCCAATATCCTTTAAAAAGTTATTTTATTATTTATTTACGAAATCCATGCGTTTTACAGCTAAGTCATCAGCCTTCTTGCTTCCCAATATCTCTGAACAGTTCAATCAAAGCCATTAATTGTGCTTACACGAGTCCAAATGTCCACTATTCATTGGTCCCTCAGATTAGAAAATACAATTTGGTGAATTCTTAAGTCCAAAATTCTAAATAAATGGGCATTGAGACAATCGCGTGTTCAGTAAGACGAAACAAAGTGACAGCCGAACCACGAGGAAAACTTGGAAATGGAGACTTTGAACGAGCAAGACACTTCCTAGCTTTCCCCCAAACTTCACTGAACATGTCAATTTTGAATATTTTTTCAGAATCAAATTTAATTAGTTTGGCAGAATGAAAGGTCATTGATGAGTTTGACTTTTAAATGGAAAATTAATTTTTAAAGGACAACAGTACCTTTCCTCTCTCTTAAATATCTAGTGTTTTAGCAAAACAGTATAAGAAAATGTTCAAATTGAAATAATAAAATGAGTACACGTAAAAAAATTATATTTTATTTGGTCAAATTAGTATAAGTCAACTATGAATAAAAGCAGATATAAATGCTGGTTGAAATGATTAAATTGATTTATATAGCGGTAGTGTAAAAAATAGATTCCATAAAAACTCTCTCCTGAAAATTTGTGATCTGACTTACACCGTTTTGCCCTAATACGGTAGATATAACAGAGAAGAAACCTCACTTTAAAGAGGTTTCATATTATATTAAAAGTAAATAATTGACAGGTTCGAAAAAAATATCAATTCTCTTCCCAACACTTTTGTGAATCTTTGTGCGTATAAATTCCCTACTCCTTTTATCACACCGTCTTCGAATGCATTCTTTTCTGCACTCTAGGGATCATCTTGCTGACAAGCGCACACAAGAAAAGATCCTCCAATGGAGGCTTTAAAAAAAAGCCTATCGTAATGAAAGAAAAGGAAACCACCCACCGGAAGTGACGACGACAATTCCTCGACCGGAAACAGTCACAAACCCCAAAACAAGTGCGGTGAAAATGTAGTGCATCAGATTTTTCGGTGCCCAGTGTTGCCTTTGAGATCCAGTGACCTGTCGCGATTTCATGAAGAGGGGACTACTTTAAGCGAAGTCTTGAGGGGGAAATACCCGCCGAGGATGTTTACTCACTTACTCCTTTGGGTTGTAATTCCGTTTTTTCCCCTTCTTTCTTACCTTTCCTTTTTCCCCTTGTCCTTGAGAAGGGCAAGGGTACACACTTCTGACAGGATTTTTAAGTGCCCTCTTGAAAATCGTCTAAGGACATTCGATGTAATGACGCTTTTTTAATGGAATTGAGAAAGTCTGGGCTGTTACTCCTGTCTTCTGAAGGGTCGGATATTGAAATTTCTATTTTGCTTAACCCTCCTAGTGGTTTTCAAGCCGAGGTATCTCGTCATTGGCTAAACTGATAAGACCTTGGTGGATGTGATGTGTCGTCATTTGAAGAAAACTGATCAGATCTTGATGACGAGAAATCTCGTCATTTGAAGAAAACTGGCAAGATCTTGATCTCGCCGTGGGAAGCCAAGCCCCCCAAAAGATTAGTTCTCATTTTATACCGGTTTAAAAACTAAAATTTAAAGGAAATAGAAAGGGCTTGATGGCTTCAATATCCAGTTATATCAATTATTAGTAAAATATGCAAAAGTGTTATAAGCCAGATAAATTGTCAATGGTGACCATCTTGGTGGTTGTCTTGACGAGGTATCTCGTCATTGGGTAAATTGAAAGTTTTTGATGGACGCGATATCTCGTCATTAGAAAACTGACCAGATCTTGATCTCGTCATCATCAAAAATCGGCAATTTCTTGATAGCGAGATATCTCGTCATTAGCAAAATTAATCAAGTCTCGATGGACTAGATATCTCGTCAAAACCACTTGGAGTTAATGATGCATTTGAAAGTTTTTCCTGTTACAGACACTAAAAGTGACAAATATTCCATACTCTAATTGAATTTACGTTGTACTGGAGCAACACAACGAGGTATTGGAGACGGTCCGGGACCAATCCCAAAGGAAAAGCCGAGGACAACACCGCGTAAATATTCCATAAGAAAAATTTAAATGTATCTAAGAGAGGGATTTTGAGAGTAAAAAAAAACAAAACAGAAGGAAAGTGAAGAGTTTGCCAAAGTGAAGAGATACCCAAATGCTACCTTATAATTCATATTGGAGTAACCTTAAAATGCAGTTTAACATTGTTTTGGCGTCGTTTGGCATTTATTTTAAGTGGCGTTGACCAATCAGCTTTCAAATTCAGATTTCATGATTCAGAATTTATTCTTTGGATTTTTCATTGGCGAAGTCCTGAAATCGTAATCGAGAAACAAGCCGAGTGACGTCATGTTCAGAATACGCACAAAAAACATTGATTTCTTAATTTGATATTTTTTATTTAACACAATATCTATACACTAGTTTTTGATGCTACTGTCATAAGTTATATCCAATCGTGTCAATGTATCTGATCACGTCAAATATATTTTTCTAAAAATTTACCAAATGATTTTTTGGAAAATTTATCAAATTGCAAAACTACAAAATATTGTTGTTGATGACTACCACATAATTTCTACCTACTAATTAATTTAAAGAGGCAGTTTTCCCATATACGAGAGGAATTTTTAGTGTAAAAAAATCACTGGTAGACGAGGATTTTACTTCCAGTTATGAAATACGTACAAGTAACAAAATCAGCCACAATATAGGCTTATTTGACCCCATTTTCCCTAACTTTCGAGCATATCTCCTGAGGATTTATTGAATTTCTTTCCAAATATTTTGCCAAAGTTGAAGTGCAAAAATTGCCCGCTTGTTAGCTTAGGTTCGTTCCTTTAAGAATCTATATAAAAAAATCCGGAGTGTTCAAATCAGGAGAACGAGGGGGCCAATCGACATCACAAGATTTTGAAAATATTTGGCCAGGAAATGCGTCTTTAAGAATTCGTATGTTTGCACGAGCTGTATGACATGTTACTTCATCTTGTTGAAACCACATGTGCTGTAAAGCTTAGGTCGATCAATTTAAGACAGAAATTTCTTCACATCATTCACAATTGACATTAAACGCATTTTCATTAGTATCCTCGAAAATCTTTGGTCCAATAATGCCTTCACTCCGAAGTCCACACCAAACAACTGTTCTATCGGAATGAAGAGATCCTTCATTAATTTAACCCTCCAAATGGTTTCGACGAGATATCTCGTTCCGTCACGTTCTGATGAATTTTGCTAATGACTGGATATCTCATCCATCAAAATCTGACCAATTTTGCTAATGAAGAGATATCTCGTCCATCAAGATTTGATCAATTTTGCTAATGACGTTATACCTCGTCCATCAAAATCTGGTCAGTTTTGCGATCCTGGTCTGGACGAAATACTTTATCGAGACAACCACTAGGAGGGTTAATCTTGGATTTTCCGATCAACGATTACGGCTGTTCTGTTTGTTTACTTATCCATGAAATGAAGGGTGAAGAGATTGAACAAATCGCGTGGTCGAAAGAATCCGTACTTGCAGCGCTGCCAGAGGTGGTTATTTGACTGATGTTATATTCCATAAACTGTCGTTAATTGAGTAAACAGTATGCAAAAATAAATTAAAAGTGCTTCAGTTAAAAATTATTCCACAACAAATGGTGCCCTTATACAAAACGGACAATGTACAAGTAAAACAATAGCACTCTTTGAGTATGAGTATGAGAAAAACGAACAGGAATAAAACCAGAGAAATCCATGTTTGGGTTCATCAACAAATTTAATTTTCTTAAATTGAACCAAAAATTATCATTAGATTTATCTTCTAAGTTGAATCACCAGCCATTTCTCGGCCTGACATTTTGCTTGAGTAGAGAATGTATGGGTAATCACTGAGGTTAAATCGAAATTCAAAGAGACCGCTCAGTTTTGACCAACTTTTCCTAAAATTCAGTTTCCATCTCGAACGCACCAAAATCTGTTCAATTTAATATCGAACAATAAATTATTTCTTTTATGAGAACTATTATTCCATTATAGGGAGTTAAGCTTTTTTCAACTATTCAGCAATAAATTTAAAACCAGTCTCGAATTCATAACGGCACGACGACACTAAGGTAAAATGCTCTTAAATATTCACAGAATTACTAATGCCAATTTCTTTAAAAGATGAAAAGAAAATATCGAAATACAATTTTAAAAAGTATTATAAAAATATTTTTCTTCCTTGTGATACATTTTCAGACTGACACTAGTACTCCCTCCAATTTTCTCAAGTTTTGCAAGTTTGTTTCTTTCCAAAGTGTCTTTCCTTGCTAGGAAAGCAATTTCAGTATTTCAGAATGCATGGCGCCATCTAGTTGTGTTTGTTATTACTAAATTCACCTGAAGCAAATTATAGGCCCACCGACTACATGATTATTCTTACATCTTTAAATGTTTTCAGATTGGAACACACAACTTAATTTATGTATAATAATATATAAAGGAAAAATTAAAAACATTTTAAAAAATTTTAATTGGAAATTTAAATAAGAGTTTGTCACTTTAAATGAACTGTGAAAATAAGACTGTTAACATATTTTTTATTTTTAGATATTTAATTACAAGAATAAAGCTACTGTATTTAATTAATTTTATAATCATGACCCATATCATTAGGTAGTTCTCATTTGGTGAGAGGAGAAAAAATATGAACTCATTTTTACAAGCATTTTTATTTTTCAAAGTCTTGAAAAGAAATGAAATTACAAATTTTCTGTTTATAGTTAAGTTTTCTCATATTGGTTAAATTTAAATGGCATAAAACCGAATAAAAAAGGAAAACATGCATAGTTCAATGTCAACATACGAATATAATAATTTTTTCAGGGTCCTTTAAAAAATACCGAAATTCAAACTACGAAAACGACTGCCTTAAATTTTTTCCAATAATACATTCAACCAGAGGCGTAACTCGGGGGGGGGGGGGGCGTTAAAAAAGGACATTTCAGAAATATTTATTCTAAAGTTTTGTGATTTTTTTGAAAAACTATTGAAACATTTTAAGCACAATTTTGTTTTTGCCAAAGAAGCATCTCCCGGAGATATGATTGAGAATGCTTTCAATCACGCCATTTTTTAAATTTCGCATTTAAAAGTCAATACCTCTTTCATACAGCCCCCAGAAATCGTATTACCTTCAGACAAGATAGAACAATAATATTACAAACGTCTGATGAGCACAAAGACAGGGAGCACCTTTTCTCACTTCATCCTAGAGACCCATTAACAAAGCAATTTGTATGCATAGTTAATGAGAAACTGCATCCAAGAGTTAATATTGTGAACAATAATTCTTTTACAAGGCAACCTTTCAAGTGGTTTCGACGAGAAGTCTTGTCCTTCAAGATGTGACCAATTTTGCTAATGACGAAATACCTCGTCATCGATATTGCATGTGTTTTTATGATAACGAGATAAAGATTTGGTCAGTTTATTCTAATGACGATGTATGCCGTTCATCAAGATCTGGTCACTTTATTCTAATGACGATGTATGCCGTTCATCAAGATCTGGTCACTTCATTCTAATGACGATGTATCCCGTTCATCAAGATGACGAAATACCTCGTCATCGATATTGCGTATGTTTTTATGATAACGAGATAAAGATTTGGTCAGTTTATTCTAATGACGATGTATGCCGTTCATCAAGATCTGGTTACTTTATTCTAATGACGATGTATCCCGTTCATCAAGATCTGGTCACTTTATTCTAATGACGATGTATCCCGTTCATCAAGATCTGGTCACTTTATTCTAATGACGATGTATCCCGTTCATCAAGATCTGGTCACTTTATTCTAATGACGATGTATCCCGTTCATCAAGATCTGGTTACTTTATTCTAATGACGATGTATCCCGTTCATCAAGATCTGGTCACTTTATTCTAATGACGATGTATCCCGTTCATCAAGATCTGGTCACTTTATTCTAATGACGATGTATCCCGTTCATCAAGATCTGGTCACTTTATTCTAATGACGATGTATCCCGTTCATCAAGATCTGGTTACTTTATTCTAATGACGATGTATGCCGTTCATCAAGATCTGGTCACTTTATTCTAATGACGATGTATCCCGTTCATCAAGATCTGGTCAGCTTTGCTAATCACGAGATACCTCGTCGAGACAACCACCAGGAGGGACATAATGTATTTAGATCACAAAAAAGATTAAGACAGTTAATTTTAACAAAAACTTAGATTTTAAAAGTATGCCTTAGAAATCTATTTTGAATTTTTTCAATATTGTAACTGAGATATTTATAAAATGAATTGCAGACATACACTAAAATAGCTATTACTAAAGAATTAAAAAGACAAATAATAAAAACCCTTCATGTATTGAAATATTGAGGGGAACTCGCGTGCGCGAATAAATTCATTCGAATTTTAGAAGCCGTCGTGGTTTAGTGGGTTTATCCATTGCGACCTGTGAGTTGCAGGTGGCACAGGTTCCATTCCTCCGTAGGTGTATTTCTGCCTTCTATCGATACAACTGTCAGGAGGATTGACATCCAACAACTTAGTGTATCCTCACCTATACTTTATCCTCATTTCAAATACGTAAATTTTGTTTCGTTCAGAGGATGGCATCAACCTCGTTTGCCCTAGGTCCCAAAACGTCTACGGATTTGTAACTGGAGGGTTTCGAGATCGAAAGACCAAACCAAAGACCGTCGTGTACACGGGGGCCGATGTATGTCAAATCTGTCATGGCCTCAAATGTCCTCACGTTGGCGTGAAAGTTTGGAAAGTGGGGTGCCAGCTCAGGTGTTGACCTCGTCATCTGGCCGTGGTTAGAAATTGTGAGCTGTCCTTGGATGTATCCCTTTGGGATTGATTAAAAATCTGATTGAAAAATTTACAAAAAATTAACGGAGCAAACCTAACATTTGCGATCCATTTCAGTTTCACACGTCGCCAACTCAACGACACCGAACATTCAACCGAAACACGCCTCAAGTTGACATATCTCACGGTAAAAAAAACCCAAAATTATCTCCCAGAATTTTCAGAGTGGGCGAAGAGCGATATATAAACCTCCTTCCTCACGCCATCTAGTCAAACAATCATTGATGAACCTCAAGCGCTGACAGAGACTGCGAAATGAACGCAGTCCCTCAATTTATCCTCACGTTGCGCAACCACGGGCCGCGTGGCCTTTGTTTCCGCTCGGCACGTGACCCGCTGCTTCCGGCGGGAAGTCATAAAGATGGCGACCGTCGCTCCGCCACGTGACCTGCGGAAAGCTAGCTCTTCTGCCTTTCGTTAGGAAATGTCCACTTTGGTGGCGGTGTGCCGATTGAGGAAGGGAGCTGATGAACGGGGAGTCTAGGTGGACAAAAAGCTGTGAAATTGACTTGGTTTGTTTAATCGCGTGTGTTAGGAGTCTCTTTTTTGTTTGCTCTGAAATTTGAAGTATTTTCCCACACTGGGCCTCAATAACTGGAGAGACAAAAAAATTCACTAGAAATCTGAGGAAACGAAAAACATCCACGAATAGCATATGCGCTAAAGATTCTCAACCGTCCCAAGTGGTTTCGACGAGATATCTCGTCCATCAGGATCTGACCAATTTTGCTAATGACGACATATCTCGTCATCAAGATATTGCCGATTTTTTATGTGACGCCTAGATCAAGATCTGGTCAGTTTTTCTTCCAATGACGAGATATCGCGTCCAGCAAGATCTGGCCAGTTTTGCTAATGACGAGATATCTCGTCGAGACAACCACCAAGAGGGAAAATTGCTAACATCTATTGATGGCAGTTCGTTAGTCGTATTTCATACATTATTTATGTTCATTTCTGAAGAATATTAGCATCGATAAGCATATTTCGCACGTCCAAATGAAATAAAATTAATCGAAAATATAAAACGGTATTTTGTTTACATTTTTCGTGTGTACTCTTACTGGTGTCAATTCTTATTTCCAATAAATTACCTGGTAAAGAGTGCACACCTCCATATTACCACAATTAGCTTCTGAACGTCCACTTGAATTGTATCTCATTCACTTGTTCAAAGGAGATTCGATATTTTTTAGCTCTCCAAACTTCATTTTAAAAAATGAAGCAATTACTCTGGCGTTGCCAGGTACCGAGTACCAAAATTGCACTTTTGATATCAGTGAGTTTTTCGCTTGAGCTTTGTATTAGAATTTAAATTCTGCAAAAATTATTTTTGGAGGAAAAATTGCTTTTCCCAGCAGCACTGGTAAAACAACCTGAGCTTCAACCGCAATCATTGCAACACTCAATGTTATCACTATGAGGATTTCGAATTGTTTTTATTCCCCTCTGCACATTTAGAACAAATAAAACGGGGTTTTCGTATTGCCTATATATTTGGAAAAATGAAAAAAATCGGTTCTCAAAATTTTACATGATGGAAACTAAAAAATATACACTAAGAAAAACTGGCGAATAACCCGGCCACAATCTGTAAGGGGTGGGAAAGAATTCTGATAAAAGTTTATGAATGACTAACACGGGGATGTAGGGGCAGTGAGAAGGGGAAGATGGCGGCTATTGTACGTACTAGTCATTTTATTCGTATCAACGGTGAAATGGCACTAGAATAGTATTTCGAATCACAAAAGACGTGCGTTTTTCTCTTCTAATGCACGAACTGGTACTTTATAGAATGAAAAGGAATCAAATTCATGCGATCTAATTTCGAAACGTTGAATTTTTCCTGGTTTTAGTGATTTGCTGAATTTTGTCGTGTCAAGGGGGTCATGAAATGGCGTAAAAACTAACCGGGATTAATAATCGTATTCGTCTAAAAAATTAGGGGACCATCAAATTTATAATTAGTAAAGTATTTTAATACTCCATTTTTAAAAGAATATTTTTCAAAAGAATATTTTATGTGTTTTTTAAACAGAATATTTTTATAAAACTCATGCAATTTTCGATACGTCTTTTGTGACGAAATTATGTTTCTACGTTTTGAGCTAGATTTATTGTTTCATTTCAAAATAAAAATATTTTAAAAAGAATAAAAACTGTTTTTGCTTTTGTTAAATAAGTATGGTGAATTACCAAGAGGTAGTTTGAGTTTTATACTGCCAGTGATTTGGAGTTGGAAATTTATTTTGATAATAACATATATTAAATACCAATATCAAATACGAAAATATTTAGACTGTGATATTTACAAATAGGGATGATTGGCTATTTAAGTAAAATATGGAATACATCAGCAAAAATCCTGTGTTGTGAAACATTTAAAAGCTAAACATTGTTGTAAAGTGTATGTAATACATAACATGAATAAACTAAACAACAAAATTAGCTCAGTTTATGATACAAAAAAAGTTATTAGAAACGTTGGTAAATTAATGTAACGTAGAATTTTAGGGGCATTCAATTCTGTGATCGATTTAGACTAATTCTAGTAACCCACCCATTTTCTTGTTTTAAAACTTCCGGTATGGGAAGACTTTCGAATTTGAGGAAATTCATCAAATCGTGATGAAACTTCCATTGCATTGCATATTTACCGAAACGTTGTGTTTATGATAATTTTAATAAATTTAATTAATGATAACTTTCATATTTTCAGAAGGAATAATCAGATCTAATAATTCCTAATCAGAGCTCATTACGAGAAAAGCTTAAAAATTTAAAATTCAAAAATGTAAATAATTTTTTCTTCTTAGTTCTATGTATCACGCATGTTTGATTGGTAGCTTCTCCAAGCTAATCACTTAAATATGCCAAGTTATCTAATTGATTTCTCAGCGAATAAGCGTTTCTCAATTGATTGATTGTAAGAAAAGAGGGTAACTTGTTTTCTCTGGGCTAATGAGTATCCAGTTTATTAGAATTTGAATATTAACGTCTACTTATTCAATCAAATTAAATAAATTAGCATATCATAATAAACTAATGGGCATGATTTCTCTTGCAATAAAATTAACGGAATTTCTTAAGAATTATATGCAAGAGTAAATGATAAATATTAGCCAAACTGGTACTCAACTCTAAAATATTGAAAAATGACAAATAAAGATGAAAATAAGATGATGAAAAGGGTCTAAGTTTTTTATATGGAACGCAACGTCCATCATCGTCTGGATAAAATAAACACAGGTTTTTGTTTGTTTTGTTTATTTTTGTCCTGATGATGGGAACCTTTTGTTCCATGAAATAGCATCGAAAAGTTTTATCACCTTGTTTTATCTTGATTAGCAATTTTTGAAGCTTTTAATACAAAACAATAAAACTTTATTACGCAAGTGTGGAGCTATTAGCTCCGATTTCACGGTGTGCTATACGATTTAAAAACAATAATCATCAAATAAAAAAACTAGAAAAAACAGTGACAATCGACTGGGAGGTAGAAAACATTGTCAAGAGTTCTCTAAAAACATTTTCTACGAGAACAGAAAAGTAAGATATGTTGCAGTATCTCCTCATCGACCAAATAAACTAGGTATCTTCCCAATCCAACGAGGTGAAACCTGTACAAATACAGCTTGCATTTGAAACTTTGATTGCAAGTTTCTATTATGTTTGTATTTATGAAAAAACATACTTTTCCAACACACCTTGAAATGATGCAGGATTATCGTATTATAGTTGATTCTATTCCATAAAGTGTTACGAATAAATCAATGGCCCAGTTAAGCACCCATTCATTAAAATAGGCGGAAACTGCTCAGGCACTGTTCAAGATAATTCCTAAACAGACATTTAGACTGACAAGTTTCTGTTTGTATTAATGAAAAAGCATAGTTTTCCTGCACAACAATACCCGATTCTCGCACTATAGTTGATTGTGCTTCAGAAGTGTTACGAATAAATCAGTGCCCCAATTAAGCACCCATTCATTAAAATAAGCGGAAACTGCTCTGGCACTGTTCGAGATTACTCCTGCCACGAACACACACAACCGTCCTTCCCTTTCTCATTCACACATACCGCTAGGAGTGGCTAGCTGCCCCACTAAAAAAGACCCCCGACCCCTCACCAATATTGAAAAGCCAGGGTCTTCACTACTACACATGTACGTCGGTTGTTATTCACATGTTAGCAGCAGCACAAAGCCATCACAATCAGTTGTTCATTTTGCCGACCATTTCTATTTTATAGACTCAGCCGAGTTCTTATACCACACCACCACCGACGAGACTTCCACTTTTGTTGCTGGTATATTTTTTATATTTTCTTCCGTCTCTCTTCTCTCTCGTGCCCTCCCCCTTTCTACTTTTTGCCCGGAGCCGAGCTCTTGCCGAACCTAAATCCGGTCCGAAATGTAACATTTGAATCGTAAGAAAAGGTAAAAACGTCAAAACGGAAGAGACCATGCCCCCGTGGAACTCTACATTATAATCCAATCACGATGGCTAAGGGATATATTTTTGTGAATTGATGAATACATATGTAGTAGTGTGTGTATTCTTGTGGGGGGATCCCACCCCATGAAGATTTTGGAAGGGGAAGGAAACTGATGAAGATCTGACGTTAAGACCCCAGAAAATAAGTCGGTTGACCCTACAGGAGAATGAGACCACATCCGATATTGGATTTAAGTTGTCAATCGGTCAAGATTTCCATATCAATATCGGCTGTTCTGTAGGCTCGGGTTTCCAGGACTATCAGTTGATTGACACTTTGCTTCAATCTTTATTACAGACAGAATTTCGGTTGTGGGAGTTCTATTTCTTCTATGAATCTCGAGACATTTTGACATCACAAGTCATCCAGAAATTACCTGATATGATTTTTTGTTCGATTTCCCAAGAACTAATTAAGATAGTGCTTCTCAATATTAAAAATTCGAAGAAATATTTGCGTAGAAATAATTAAAAATTAGAAGAAAGATAGTTTATGGTTTATTTGGGAAAAGAGAAACACAGCAAAGTACAACAGAAGTAGCACAATGATAAATAAAAAATAATCGACGTTATATAGAATAACAAACATCGTTTGATGTTTTATTATTTGTTAAAAGATGCTTCTTTAAAGTTCTACGATGCAATTATGAAAAATGCAAAATAAAATGCATTTTTTATGAAAAATAGTTAAAGAAAAATATCGTGTAAAGTGTAATGACGTTTTGAACCTGGAACTTCTTGTTTTCTTTAATTATTTATCGTTTGCACAGTTACGTACATGGCAATATAACAAAATCACAAAAATTTTAATAGGCTGCAAAACTCTGACCTCTTTTAATAATACCTTGTGAAGAAATACAAGAACTGAGGAACCTTTCATTTTTCCTTAATTGATCCACCCCTATTTAATTTATAAAAATAAGAAAGTAATAATTCAGGATTACCAAATCTTTAAGCACTTTTTGTAATAAGCTTTTTGCAACACATCACTTGAGTTTTCTATTCACGAAAACATTCGTTTGAGACAATAGCATGACAAAAGGAGTCTACAATTTTAGATCACATAGTAAGGACAAAAAGAAATCTGTGGACAGTATAACGAACAAACAAAAGCTCTTTTCTTTCGGCAAGCAATTTCCAGTCAAAATTCAGACCAATAAAACTAATGAAATTGCACACATTCCTTTTACATTAGTGGTTCACACTTTTCAATCGAAGAACCCCCTTGAAAATTAAAAAAAAATTGAAAGGGGTTCCTTGAAAATTTATAACGAGGGATCCTTTAATTTTATAATCTGGAGGGGGTACTAGAAAAAAATTTTCACGGATTCCTTCAGATTATAAAATTAAACGAGGCATATTAGATCTGCATAAGAAGATATTAATCCTTAATTGAAACCTTAAATATAGAGAGTAAAATATTTAGATTTAAGTAGATTATAGTAGATGTTAAGTTGATTATAAACTAAAACTTCAAATTAAGGATTGGTGATGCTGATGACTGATATAAGTGCTGAAATAGACTCTTATTTATTAATTAAAATGTATGGAAAACAAAAGGATCTTATAACTAAAAAAATTATAATATAAATATTAAAATATATATTTTAATCTTAGGTAGGTAGATATTTAATTAACGCCGCACTGGAGCAACACAACGGGTTATTGGCGACGATCCGGAATCATCCCCTAAAGGGAAAGATCCGAGGACAACACGTAATTTTGAACCACAGTCAGATGAATTTTAATCTTAATGTGAACAAGAATAGCTGCTCTTTAACATAGCTCAGTAATGTTTGGTTTATAATGTCTGATAATTTCAATATTAAGTTAATCAACCTCAACATCAAGTGTCTTTCAAATCAGTAAAATGTGGAACCTCTTACTAATTGTTTTAGATTCTAAAATTTAGAAAGAATTGGAGAAAATGATGGAATATTTTACTTTTTCTTTCAAATTCTCTATTTAGGCTAGCGAAATATATATAGCATGTTTTCAGCGGATAGCCGGAAACCTTGTCACGGACTCCAGGTCCACAGCTCTATAGAAAAAGACCCTATTTTAAGAGAAAAGAAACTAATAATTATCAGAGTTTTAAGTCGATTTGCTGTACGAACTAAACAAACAAACAAAAATTTCCACCCTTTAACCCTCTCGCTGCGTAATTTTTTTTATCAAAATAGGTTCAAAAATTGCGTATTTTTTATTACATATTTCAAATCTACATATATTTTAGAGTTAAAATATACAAAAAATTTTTGTAAAAGAGTTTTTTTTTTCAATATAGAATTAGATCATAAAAAAAAAGTTGTCGGAATATTGAAATTGAAGAATAATCATATAAAAGCAAAATTTTGGAAATTAATCTTGGTTAAATTATGATTTATTTTATGAAATACAAAGGTAAAACGTATATACTAATGAAAATATGCAAAATACAAAACATTTATTAGAAATGAAGAATTATATTAGAAATCACTATCCGCAGAGGAATCTGAGAAATTCTCATCAGTTTCGCTATAACTATCTTCAATTTACTTGATATCAGAGTCAGAACTGCTGTGTCGGAAATATTGTCAGGAATGTAGGTTCTATCACTCGCGAAATGCTTCCTGACAGACATCTTTGAGCTTTGAAAAGGGCGCGCAAAATGCTGCAAAAAATGCTTGTATATTTCGCAGAAATGTGGATTATCTAAAGCCATCTGATAACCCAGATTTGAATAAACAATTTAACATCACAGAAAAGCCAAAATGAAACCATGAACAGGGAAAGAGCGGGTTGCACAGTTAAATAGACGGCAAAAATGCATCCCCGCGGAAATCGGGGCTGCGCAAATTTTGCTACTTCTACGTTGCCCGCGGAAATCGCGGGATGCGCAGCGAGAGGGTTAATCATTAACCCATATGCTGATTCTTTCAACCAATATATATGATTGTTTAGACATTATGAGTGTTAAAAGAGAAAAGAAATACCACACTACTCGGAATTATCATGACGCTCAGAGGTTTAATAACATATGTTTGTTTTTATGACTTATCTGAAATAATATGTACCAAATAATTGAATGGGCAATTATTTGGTAAATATTATTTCAAACAAAGCAACAAAGGGCACTTTACATAAACCCCAATACAAAAATCTAGATTAAAGTTTGCATGCATTATTAAAATTAACATCAGTCTCTAACATTCTTGCTGTTTCTTTTATGGTATACCAGTCAAATATTACTATCATTTAAAAGCTATGGGTTTTTTTCAACCGTCAAAAACTAAATATCTTCCAATGAAATAGACAGAGCATGTGGGTGGAGTGGTAGTAAGATCTCCGAAGGGTAAATCACCAATCGCCTTGAGCCGATTGACTATCAAGCGCAGACTAGTGTTTTCTGAATAATCACTTTAACCAGTCAATAATTGGTCTCAAGTTAGGACTCATGCCTTTTTCCACAATCCAGTGACGGATGTTAAAACCGAGCGATCGTCAGAAACGAAGTGAAGCAGCGCGCTCATGCTAATTTTATTTCATTAGAAGTTCGATGCCAAGCAAAAACTATGGAACTTTTCCGAGGGAAACCATCCAAATCATCTCTGAATGCTAACACAGTGGAGGATCTTTCATACGTTTCTCATTTATACGTCGTTATCGTTTATACGTCGAATTGGGTTGGTCCGGAAAAAAGATATTCCACTTATGATAAAATATATCGTTTATTCTTTCTGAAATTCCATATTCTGGACATTTTTTATACGACGCTTCACCGAAAATCCTGGGAACGAAATGCATTTTTTACACGTTCAATATTCTGCAGGCAATGAATTTAAGGTGCACGTATACACTGAAAGATTTTATTTAAATTTTGATTTTAAAAATCCAGTTTTTTTACAATAGGTCATCGGTTTGTGCTTAAAATCATTTCAGTGAGAAAACATCAGATTAAGCTAATCATTAATCATCTAATTTGGATATAATTAGCTAATTGGAGTGTTTTTGGACAGTGATATCTCAAATTCTAATTTGTTCAGAAAGACAATTCTTGTTGGAAATTATTCCTAATATTATTCTTCATGTTTTTAAACATTAATCAAGTTGCTAGAGAGAGGGAATACGGTTTTTTATAATTTTTTTCACCAACTAAGTATAAAAAAATCAAGATTTTTTTTCAGGAATTTTAATACTTAAAAATCAACCAAAAATTCATTTCTTAACTAATAACTCTGACTGAGGGTCAAAACATTCACTGTATTATATAGATTATAATGATACAAAAATAATTATGATACATCAATTCATTGTTGAGTTTGTTGGTTCGCTATTGTATTCTTGAAGAGAAAACGACGAAAAATGTTTTACTCTTTCTAAATTAAATTAAAAATGCACAAGTTATTCTGAATCTTCTTTATTCCATGTCTCGCAATAAATACAACAAACTTTTCGAGCCTTTTTTAAGCATTAATTATTTTTAGCATGTTGCCAAAACGAAATGAACAAAAGAGATTAAATATTTAATATCGATTAGAAACATTCAAAATCGATATTAACCAAAATGTAAAAGTAAACAATACATAAATATTAACAATCGAAAATACTTGTTGAAATTGAAATAATCTTATAATTACTTTTTCTTGTGCTAAAACTGAGTAACTACAAGTTATAACTGAATGAAAAATCGTATTATTAAAACGCAGTTCATCAGAAATACAAGTTTTGGAAACTTGTTTGTACTTGGTGATAATACCTAACGAAAAACCCTTGTAACTATAAAACTATTTTGAATATTTACAAGATTTTGGTATCGTTTGGAGGTTAAGGAGTTGGAAAACATTTTGAAGCATTATCGATATTCTGCTTGATTTTCGTGATTTCTAGTGCATACATGCATAATAGCATAAACATAGAATCAAATCAAGCAGGAGACCATACACCACTGTTTTAATAAAGCTGGTTTCCCTTTCCCGGTAGGGTAGGTACTTTAATTAACATCGCACTGGAGCAACACAACGGGTTATTGGCGACGGTCCTGGACCAACCCGAAGGGAAAGATCCGAAGACAACGCCACGTAATTTTGAACCACGGTCAGATGACGAGGTCACACTTGAGCTGCACCCCACTCTCTAAACTCCCACACCACGCCAAAGTGAGGACATTTGAGGTCACAGCAGATTTAACATGGACCAGTCTCCTTTGTACACGACGTTCTTTAGTTGGATTTGAACTTGTAACCCTTCTTTTGCTAATACGTTACTCTTTTCCTGGGAGGGAGTCCTCTATAAAGAAAAATCTGTCCTCAGAAAAATAATTTAACTTCCAATGAAATATTTTTATTCCAATTAGTAATTAGGTAAGATTTTTCTCTGTAAAGTCAATGTTTTATAAATGCTGAACGTTACAAAAGTATGGTTTATAATGTTTATAAAAATCTTTCTTTTCGATTCTTAGTAGGTTGCCATCTGATGGCGAATGTTCAATTCATGTTTTGCTTATGCGTTTTTTCGTTTACACGTCTTTTTTACACGGCTCCTTCAGATACGTATAAATGGCGATTTTCTGTACTTTAAATGAATGCGCTGTAATAAGCTGAACGATGAGCCACGGCTAGATGTTTGAACTCAAAACCATCGCATTTTCTTCAAAATAAGAAACGTGAGACCAATCTTTCTTAAAAAATGAAGTGTGCTAGAGGGAGGGGAAACACGGAATCAAACGCGACCACAGGGTCTCCCCACCCCCTTTATGTGGTGAGGACCTAATTTATGGATGTTGACGAAAACTCCAGAAAAAGTCCAAAAGAGCTCCACATTGAAGGCGTTCTCTTGTGGTGCACCGAATATATACCCAACACAGAAGGGCGTGAGATGATCAAAAAAGGTAAAAACGATTATGAAAAAGCCTCCCCTGTATTATTTTTTCTTGCACCCAATAGGGCCTGGCCGAGAGGTGCGGTACGAACCCCAAGTACCACAGAAAAGGTAGGAGGACCACACCAAATAACCCCAAGTACAAAACCTCAAGGCTTGGCTTTTTTATTTGCCCACAAAAATGAGAAGATTTATGAGATTGCGAGAAGCAAACGGGGGCGCTGTTTTCCAGGATGTTTTGTGGGGCTGTAGACCAGCGTGACCAGTTCCGCGTTTATGGGGTGTTTCTGGAACAACCTGGAGCCATTATGCGCTGTCATTACAGCGGTTGTTGAGGGACACAAAAACGCCGGCCTTAGAAAAATATTGAAAGAGCTGACGAATTTCTTTAAGTCGTGGGCTTTATATTGCCCTATAAGCAATTTAGGTGGCCATCGAAAACAATTTCAGTGCGATGCAGATGCAAATAAGACATTTTCCTGTAAAACAGCTTCTTGCTGTTACAGCTGTTTGCTTAAAACTACTACATCTGCTATTTTCTGTATGTACGACAAATCTATAAAAATCTTAATAAATCTACGATTAATACTTAAAGCAGGGGTATCCAACCTTTTATCTTGCTTGGGCAGCATTGAGTAATGAAGAATTTTCTTGGGACGTTTATGAAATATAACATAGCTAATTTATGTAAGTAACAAATTTTCTTTTACTTTTTTTATTGCAACATTAACCATCCTGGTATTTGTTTCAACGAGGAATCTCGTCATTAAGAAAACTGACCGGATCTTGATCTCGTCATCATAAAAAATCGGCAATATCTTGATGACGAGATATCTCGTCATCAGCCAAATTAGTCAGATCTTGATGAACGAGATATCTCGTCAAAACCACTTGGAGGGTTAATCCTCTGAGCGTTATGAGATTTCCGAACAGTGCAGTATTGCTTTCACCCCTTAACACATAATGATTAAGCCACATCTATTGGTTGAAGGAATCCTTGGAAAGATTCAAGGTCTGGTTAGAAGTCATGCAAGGACTGAAGGTTGCAGGATGGATATTTGCGGGGAACCCCTAGATGGCTTAAAAAAAGAGGACAACATAAACATGAAACTAGTGGGACAGTTGCCCTTGTTTTTATGAAACAGATGGATCAATGTCTAGTTCGATGGAAGTGGTTGTAATTCCTAGTGAGATCTTAAAGAGCTGGTCAGAAAATTTAAATCTAATTTTACTCTTCACAGGTGCCTCACTTTGAAAATAGTTGTTCACAAGTGTAGGTATCGTCAAAAAGTGATAACAAGAACAAGGCGTGATTGTGTTAATATATTTTTTCTGGAAAGAAAGGTCTTCGCGGCATGAAAAATATCTCTAATATAAAAACCACATAATAATATTAAAAGTTAACTATCTTGTGGGGCAGCATGAGGCCCCGGTTTGGACACTCTTGGCTTAAGGTGATCAACTTTTACTTACTAAAATTTATTAATTACTTTTTGTACAGAAAAGTAAATTACTCTCGTTCAGAAAATCAAATTAATTATTTGCATTGATAATACATATTAAAATATGTAATTGTTGGATTGATTAAAAAAAATGAATACAAATTTCAATATTTCTCAAGGAATGTGTATTCCAAATTTATTTTTGGTGGTTGAAAATTTTACATATGTATTGTTTTTACGTCAGGTAAAGAAAGTTAAGATTTTAATTTATTTTTCTAAGTACATCTGAACTGATATTATCTGTTTTTGTTTTAGAAATGAGGAAGTAAAATGAGACCATCATATTTTGTATAAAATTCTAAATCCGTATGAGAGGTTTTCAATGTAATCAGTCAATGTGGCAAACTACAGACGGAAAATGCAAAGATTTGACACCTTCTACCTCAAAATGCAGTTGATCGCGGTTTTGGAGACGTTTGGAATTAAATATAACAGGCCTTGACCAATCAGCTATCCTTATTTCAAATTTGAATTATTTCTATGGAATTTTTATAGGAGTCGTGCTCAAATCATATTCGAGAAACAAGCCAAGTGACGTCACGTTCGTCAAATATACTGAAAACCCCATGTTCCGCCACAGAAACTACCACCACCTACATTTAGCTTGATAGAAAAGCCTCTCATAATGATCAAGACAAGGTATCGAAATATTATCAGAAACTAAAACAATATGCATATTCTCTAAAATTACAGCCGCGGTAGCCCGGTTGGAAGTGTGACGGATTAGCAACCGGAGGGTTGCGAGTTCGAATCCAACCAAAGACCGTCGTGTACAAAGAGGGGGTGTGCACGTAAAATCTGTCGTAGCCTCAAATATCCTCATGTTGGCATGGTGTGGAAGTTTGGAGAGTAGGGTACCGGCTCAAGTGCTGCCTCTGTCATGTGACCATGGTTCAAAATTACGTGGTGTTGTCCTCGGATCTTTCCTTTCGGGTTTGATCCCGGACCGTCATCAATAGCCCAGTGTGTTGCTCCAGTACGACGTTAATTAAAGTACCTACCTACTCAGCAAAACTATGAAATGAAACATATATATTTATATGATCTATTTTTGTTTAAGAAACTCTTTAAGAGTAATAGCAAAATGAGTACCTCATAATTTATATGAAATTCCCAACCCCCATAATGATCAAATTAGAGTTACAACGAAAACTAAATAACGAGTAACAAGTAAAACGATATAGCATGTTCCCAATAAAATTATCGTCATATGACCGTGGTTCAAATTTACGCGGTGTTGTCCTCTTATCTTTCCCTTGGAGATTGATCCTAGACCCTCACCAATAGACCAGTGTGTTGTTCCAGTGCGAGTTAATTAACATCCATTACCATTAGCCAATAAAATTACCAAATGAATACGAAAGCTTTAAAAATTAACTTATGCTGTCCTATACTTAGATGAGAGCAGTTCGAATATCAGTTGAATACGAAAAACATTGCCATTAATCACAGCAATCCAACCTGAAAGGCTTGAGTGAAAGCATGTAGGCACCTCCTAACACAAGAATGCCACGAAAATTTACAGGTAACCCCCTATCCATTTTCAAGGAGACATCTGAAAAAGAGCAACTTCTTGCCTCCACCGAACCTTGAAATGACAACAAAAGGGACAACAGAGATCTCAAGAGGTACAAGCCTTGCGCCCTTAAAAAGAACACCTTCGCGGTTACATGCCTCATTGACCGAATACCATCACAGCCCATGTACCTTTGCGATGCCCTCAAAGGAAAAAAGGTTCCTGCGACGATACCATGACCGATGAGACCCGCGAAATGGTCCTTTTTGTCAGTATTCTCACTCCTGTATCGGTCTTTGAGACTGCATTAGGTACGCTGGGATACGCCGAGTGTTGGTACATTATGCACGGTCGTACTGACTTGTGTGTATCGCGCGTGATTTGCACGCTCGAGGTGTCATTGCTCGTATCGAATGAATCGGACACGGCGCTTTGAGGGATCAGATGCGGATTCGGCGTAAAAGGTTCCGCGTGGTTTCATATTTCACCTGCGTCTGGGAACTCCGACTTTTGAGGTGGGAGTCTGGGAATCAGACAGTACGTGTGATATGGATGATTTGAATTGATTCATTTACTGGAGGCTCATTTAACCCCCTGAGGATGCATAATTACACCTTTCAACCTGCAGTTTTCCCTGCATGATTTCTTCTTTCCCTGCATGACCTTTTTGAACAAATAGAATCTTTCCAAAGGATTCTATTATAAGGAATTGAGTAATAGAATCTTTCCAAGGGATTCTATTCCAAGGAAATAAGCAATACAATTTTTCCAAATGGTTCTATTCAGTGGAATCGTTCTAAAGGATTCGATTCTAAGGAAATGAGCAGTAGAATCTTTCCAAAGGATTCTGTTCAACGGAAAGAAGCAATAAAATCTTTCTAAGTATTCTATTCTATTGAAATGAGCAATAGAGTGTTTCCAATGGATTCTATTCCAAGGAAATGACCAATAGACTATCTCCAAATATTCCATTCTTTTAGAATGGGTCAATAGAATCCTTTCAAAAGATTCTCTTCTAAGGTTATGAGCAATGCAATCTTGGCAAAGAATTCTATTCTATGGAAAGGAGCAAAGAACCTTTCCAAATGATTCTATTATACACAATGGGCCAATAATATTGTTCCAAAGAAAGATTCTATTAAAGGAAAGGATCAATAGAACCTTTCAAAGGTTGAAAGAATCCATGGATTCTTTAGAAAGCTGTGGTTATTTAGACATTAAATGTGTGTTAGCTCAGAGGGTTAAAATTAAATGAATCAACCACACAAAATCAAGTATAGTTCCAATTGAAATATATAAATTGATTTCAAACTAGGAGACTAGCGTACAGCATCTGTGCTGGAATTTCTACTCATCAATATTGGTGGTAGTGACGTTACTCACTTTTCATGCCTTATTTATAACTTTTCCATCACTTCTTATAATAAAGCAGTTATTCTGGTTGACTCACAGGCGGCAATCTTGGCCTTATGCTCCTATAAACAACCTCATTGCATTCGCTTGGCCAGAGCTCGTTTAATTGCCAGTGACATCTTGGATCCTGGTTGGATAATTGTCTTCCAATGGATACCAAGTCATTGTGATATACCAGGCAATGAGTGCGCAGACAAGCTAGCTAAAAATGGTTGTCTTCTACCCCAACCATCCAGCCCTCTCCCTTACCTCCGTGCTTGCAGGTTGGTAGACCGAAAGATAAACAAGTCGTTATGCTACCATCAAAAGCTTAAAGCCACGGACGAAACATGAAGCATGCTTTTGTCTGACCCTGTTCCACCTAATTTTCCAAGACAAATTGCTACGACAAATTTTCGAATTTTAATTGGACACGACTTTTTAAGAGGACACTGACACCTCATTGGCGTGCATGCTTCTC
This sequence comes from Meta bourneti, assembly GCA_933210815.1. NCBI lineage: Eukaryota > Metazoa > Arthropoda > Arachnida > Araneae > Tetragnathidae > Meta > Meta bourneti. The sequence continues at coordinate 72,380,928 of OW119928.1, forward strand.
CTGACTACCCCTTTTGTTCGACGGGGAGCTTTATGAATTTTAGTCATCTTTTATTTTGCACTTTTTTACCTGACGATCACATCTTAGTTGACGGCCTTTTTAGCCAGGCTAATTTGTATTGGGCTACCCGTAGGAAATTATGGCCCCTGGACTTTTCCTGACGTAGGAAAGAAATGCCTTATTTAAATCCGAATATACTTAATATAAGCATTGATATGCACATTTCAAACTTCTGAATGCAATAAAATTTGTCAAAAAAAATATAAAACAGTATTTCGTGTACTTCTTAGTGGGGCTAATTATTATTTTCGATACAGTGCTTGATAGAAAGTTCATACCTCAGTCATGTTACCAGAATTCTGGACATCCAATTCAATTCCATCCCATTTACTTGAAAGGCGATTCGGTATATTTTATCATCTAAACTTATTTTCTCGTTCGATCTCATTTACTTCTCTTCTCTGATTTCTGTCTTCCTGATTACCATTGCCATCTGTCAACAGTCGTCATCCGCTGTTCAAAATTACGCGTTGTTGTCCTCGGATCTGTCCCTTCGGGTTTGATCCCGAACCATCGCCAATAACCGTTGTGTTGCTCCAGTGCGAAGTTAATTAGATACCTACCTACCTTCTGTCAACAGACTGCTGAGGAATTTCATTAGAGCGACGAACTGTTCCCGGGTATTATTTTAACAGCATTTTACAGCTCAAATCGAGCACATTTAAGCGAATTGGCAAAATTAATAGTGGTTTATTTTATATTGTTCATGTCTGTTTGCCAATATACATATAATGTTGATTTCTGTGCCTCTTAACTTAGTGAAATATATGACGGATATTAATTAAAGTAGTGACGGATATTAATTAAAGTATGATATGAAAACGTTTAAAAAAATCCTGTCATAAAATGTTTGCATCCATAAATGGTATATCATAATGAAGTATAAATTCCGAGCAATCGGTCAAGGGGTCAGGGCTTTTGTATTGAAAGATTCCTGGTTTGAATCCGGGGAAAAGCATGGATGTTTGTCCGTCTGGAACGAATGAATGAATGGCCTCTATAAACGGGTTGTACCTAGTGTTGAGTGGAGGATGTATGCGTAACGTGAACCCACCCTTGATGTATCAGAGTAACCCAAGCTGGTTCGCAAATCTACCATTGTAGTGCTATAATAATTAATGTACATTTCACCTGGCATAAACCCTCCTGTTGGTTGCCTAGACGAGATATCTCGTCATTAGCAAAATTGATCAAATTTTGGTGGATGTGATAGCTCGTCATTGGAAGAAAACTGACTCAATCTTATGTCGTCATCATTGAAAAATCGTCAATATACTGATAACGAGATATTCCGTCATTCGGAAAACTTGTCAGATCTTGATGGACGAGATATCTCGTCGAAACCACTCAGTGGGTTTTAAAAAAAAATTTCATTTATATTTTAAAATTTCCGATAGAAATTAAAAACAAAAATGAAGCATATTTGAAAGCGATCAAAACAAACTATCCAAACCTCTAAAAACATCAAAATAGAAATTGTTGAAAATTTTGGATTCCCTTAACATTCCATCTTCCTCGACGCCATAAATGGTTCATCTCCGTACAAAACCCATCTAAGAAAAAGGCAATTTCGCTGACGTACCGGCAGTTTAACAAGTCGTTCAGCAGTAAATGTTCCCGAAAAGGCTATTCAAATCAATGAACCCCTCCTTGGAAGAAAAAACCCTCCGATGTTCATATTCAACAAGGGGAAGAGAAGGGACTACCAAAAAAGAGCAACTCCCCAGGAAAGGGAACAGTAAAAAACTTCGAAATTGACATCGTGTGACATCACCTTTAGACATACCTGTCAAAAAACTCCCAGCCTTCCCGCGATTTTCATTCTAAGGTTCCTCGCGAAGTCTAAAGGCGATATGCTGTCATCCATGTTTGAGTCCCGTCAAGAAGTAACCGTACACTATAGGGTAAGTAACTCCTGCTAAGCAGCGTGTCGCGTACAGGACAGTTTGTTTTGCATCCAAGTGGCGAGTTACAAGACAGATTATGAAGACTCGTCGCTCTTTGTTGCTGCGACTATGACTGCATTGAGGAGTTTGTTTGCCGTGTTGTGTAGGGAGGTTTTCTGGAAGGGGATTTTTGCTTCCTAGTGTTAGATTTAGCAGAAAATGAGCGATTTGACGTGTTTTGTGAACACGATCTGGTGACACTGGGTGTCCATTTACAGGGGACACACGCAGCTTGTTTTTTTTTTAAGAATTGGGTATTTGAGGGATTCCTAGTTGCCCAACCCTTACATTTTCTCTAAGCTAAAGAATTAAATAATCTTTTAAGAAACATAGCTATCTTATTTTTAATTTTTTAAAGTTAAATAAAACAACTAAATCTAGTAAACAATGAGCAATTTGACGTGTTTTGCGAACGCGACCTTGTGAAACTCTGACACCCCCTAATATGTTCATTCTTGAGTTCTAAAATATCTCCACAAGTACGATACTATAAATTCACGAAACACTTTTTATATTTTTTAAATAAACTAATAGCCATTTTATTCTTAAAAGAACTATTATTTTACAAGATTTATTTTTGATAATTTCCGACCAGTGATCTCTTCTCTCTATCTAATATAGCACAAAAGTTTTAACTTTGAACCACCTCCTGCTTACGCATCTGGCCGTACTAATCAAGAAGGCAGTGTCTCCAAGTTTGGTCTTGAGGGCTAAAGATATATAAAACCTGCATATAAAAATATCCGATGCTCCCATAACGTTAAAGATAGTTAGAGTACACTTCAACAGATGGTTGAGTGACCATATAATATTACGTTGTTAAGAATGGCCAATGCCTACACAAGTCAAAAATGCTTAATAAGATTTATACTAAGCATTTCTGAAAGGTTTCATGAAAATCGGTCAAATATTAACAGAAGTATGGTTTATTTAGTGATAGAGCGGCCGTGATATTGGATGACGTTATATCAGGAAAACATCCAGGATGGCGGGGTTGACCCGAGTCAAAAATACTTACTAAGGCATCTACTTAACATTCAACTAAAAAATATGATAGTGTCCCTTTAACCAGTACGGCATAAAGAACTCCGTTCCTCGTTTAGTCTTATAAAACTGCTACTAAATCACACAAAGCCCCAAATCGTAAAAAATTATTAATAAATAAAGGCACCCTCTATCTCTATCCCTCTCAAGTTTCATTTAACTTTTCCACTACGCTATCCACTTTCCGTATTACGTTACCGTATCTAATAAGTTTCCAGAAAAGAAACAAAATACAAACAGGATCGGAGAGATTCATATTGCACCGCTTTTTTCCTCCTCTCTTGTTGAGGTTTGTGTCGCAGCGAAAGTTCTGTCACAAGGACGGGGGCGGCACAGACAAAAGAGGGCGAGGGGAGATGTAGCAAAGGATATGTCAGTCCAGGTGCTACTGTGCCTCGAACATTTGTTACCAGAGTAACGTTTCTGGAGCGAGGAGAGAGTAGTTCCCCACTGCCATTGAACCTTACTCTTCATTCATGGTCAGCGGAGTTATGAGTTTCGTATTGAAAGGTGCGAATGGTACTTGGAGTACACTACATACAGGGATCAATTTAGCAATGGCGTAGCATCCACGTAAGCCCGATTTCTCCTAATAAAAAGTTAAAGTTTATTTGGACTGAATCAATAAAATCTAAAACAAAACAAGGATTTCTTTTTGTCCAGGACAATTATATCAGTCCAGGTACTACTGTGCCTCGAACATTGTTACTAGAGTAACGTTTCTGGAGCGAGGAGAATAGTTTCCTACTGCCATTGAACCCTACTCTTCATTCATGGTCAGCGAAGTTGTAAGTTTCGTATTGAAAAGTGTGGAGTATAGTACTACATATACAGGGATCAATTTAATAGTGGCGTCCCATGGATCATGTTAGCCCAAAAGCCCGGCATCCTCTGATAAAAAAAATTAAAATTCGTTGAGATAGAATAAGTATAACCTGAAGCAAAGACGACTATTGTTTTTGTCCAGGACAAAATGAGGCTGATGCAATCCTGTCTATAGCAAATTTATGTATTTAAAATGAAGAAAATCAGGAAAGAATATATCGTCGGCTTAAAATGAAACGCCAAATATAGCCCTCGTGCCATAAAACCTAAAAACAATCAAACAACTCATGAAAAATTATTATCAATTCGACGGTCTTTGATTTGAGGTCTTGGTGCAATCGTCTATTCATCGAAAGGTTGTTAATTCGTATCCCCCGAATGTCACAAAACCTTTTTCTTTCTGCCCTCAGTTCAACTAACTCAAGGTCTGGATTTCTATTTCCTAGTCTGGAAATGAAAATTCGAGGAAAATTCTGTTGCTCCTTCTATTGTATAATATATTGACTGTCTACTGTATTGAGAATAAAATATTATTTACGATTGATGGAACCACAGCTCTAGCTAGTTGTAAGAGGTTTTGTAATCATTTGCTACTTAAGCTAATCGAATCAAGTATATCCACAAAAAAACTCCATACTTCTCACCGATTAATTTCCACAAATCCCTCTCGTTCGAGTCTTCCGCACCAAATTGGTCGGCTCTCGGCCCAAAGCCAACAAGTTAGGTCCGTCCACGCATCACTGCTTCGACTGAATGGCCGCCCGATGAAAAAGCACCCAAAGCATTTCCCTCCTATTGCACTTTACATGCACATCCCCCGCTCCCTATGGTTCCTTAACGCCCCCACCGGGGGTTTTATGTAACTTTTTTCCCTTCCCCTTTGTACCGGCTTTTAATCTCTAGTCAGGGTCGTTTAATTTCTTTTGCCCGGTCCCCGAGAAGAGGTGAATGGTGTTGGGGTGGATGGGGCACAAAAAAGTTAGCACCTCCAGCGGTAGTTAAGTTTAGTGTCTTTTAAGGGATGGGCCCGCATGGAGGGGTGCGTCATGGCTTTTCATTATGATGCCGAGGGCAACCTGCACATTGATACTAAAAGCATCGTGTTTTATGACTTGAGCTCAGTTATTATTCAATTTTGTCTTTTCCTAATGCGTGGTGCGAGTTGTACTTCCACTCGTCAAATTTGGTAACGATCGTTATGAAGAAATGTGACATTGAAATTATCCATTTCACCAACTTACGTGGCACAGAAATCGACATTGATTCAATATATATTGACTCAGTATAGTTCTCAGTTATTTATATCTATTCATTCAAGGTACCAATATTCTTTATATGAGAGTATATATATATATATAGGTACCCTAAAGGTAAGCAGAAGTACCTCCAATGTTGTCAATCTATCTTTCTCTATAGTTCAGTTATTCAATTTTAGCTTTTCCCAATTCGTGATGTGAGTTGTAATTTACCTCGTTTCATTTGGTAATGATCGTTATGAAGAAATGTGACATTGAAATAATCTATTCCACTAACGAACGTGGTACAGAAATTGACACTGATTGCTTAATGCCACAAGGTAACTACGGATAAAGCAATAAATTCGTTGGTCACGCGTGAGTTTTTCTCACACTGTATCCCAGTATCTTAAGCAGTCTGTTCAATATAGTTTGAACAGACCCGAAATTATTTTCAGAATACATGTCTATTTGTAAGCAAAACAGTGTTGGAAGGAAAACTGTGCCATCCCAGAAAATATTTTCTGAATACGTGCCTATACAGGGTGATTCTACGGTCATGGGACAAACTTCAGGGGATGATAGAACACAACGAAACAAACACTTTTCACCACAGAATCTATGGTCGCTAGAGGGCGCTTTCCATTTCGGCACAAACACACGGTCCAACGCAAGTTGGAAAGAGGCATGAAATATGGAAACAACGCTTTAATGTCAAATAAACATCAATAACTGCTTGACAAAACGAAATAATACAATTAGATTTGCATAAATTAAAGATAAGTACAAGGAACAACGGGTAAGAAAGAAATGACATGTACAAAACATGAGAAACTTTTCACATGGAAATGAAACGACATGTACAAACATCAGTCGGTAAGTACAACGCAAATGCACAATTACAGAAGCTGTTCAAAATGTCGACCACCACACTTGATGCAGGCCTCGCATCGGCGACGTAACGCTTTTATACAAGCGTTTGACTGCGCTCTCTAGCGGTCAACCGCTGCACTTGCGACCATACATTCTATGGGGAAAAGTGTTTGCTTCGTTGTGTTCTATCACCTCCTGAAGTTTTTCCCATGATCGTAGAATCACCCTGTATACAAGCAAAACATACTGTGAGAGAGAAGACTCATCCCAAAAATTATTTCTGAATATATGCCTATCCACGACCCACCAAAAACCAACTCACTACTCTATGCACTCCCTGCTTAAAAAGATATATGTCCTTTCTATTTTTAGTACGGAAGTCCACCTAGGGGCACGAGCAGGACTTCACACCAAACCGTCCAGAACTCCCAAGACTCCTTTACGAATTCACCGGACCATTGTCCAGAACATAACCGCAGCCAATATACCTGTCGACAAGTCCAAAAGACCAGCGAAAGTTATGGAAAACCTGCACCCATGAATTTATGAATAAAAAAAAGAGTTACTTCCACTCTTACTCGGACCCAAAGAATAACATCTCATAAAAACGAACCATTCCCCGTTCCCCTTTCACGGTCTTTGACAGATGTTCTACTCGCAAATGAAGGTAATAATAAATTCTGGGGAGGGGTCATTTTTATTGAATGTATTCCGGATTTTACGCTAGGTTGTTCTTTTCTAGTTTTCGTGGCGTTCTTTCTTCGGGGCAAGTTTACCAATCATTTCGATACCGAGATTTCTGGAGTGCTTGTTGACACGGCGGAACAATTGGGACACAATCCATGTCAAGTGGATGGCGATTTCGAATGGGAGTTAAGATATTGGAGTTGAAGTTAAGGCTCTGAGGTTCATTGAGCAGTTTCTCAAGGGTTGATAACCCGCTGCTTAGCCTGAATCAATTTTCGAAGGATATTTCAAGAAATGTGGTGAAGCTTTTCCGTTAGGTGTGAAAGAGGTTAAGATGTAAAGATTCTGATAACGTATTCTAGTGCATCTTATCGTTATTTTAATCGGGAAAAGGAGTGATTTAATCTGATCTCAGCTGATAGTGAAATATTTCTTTACGAATATTTACGATATTTATCGAAAGTTTTTATGACGATGCGTGACAGTTGCTTTACAGTGAGTTAAATCTTACTTGCAAGCATTATACCGAGGCTGTTCGGACATTTTTTGTACGATTTTGATGAGCTGTAAAAAAATTGTATGCTACAAAATAATTTTATTTTCACAGCAGTTAAATAGTTAAAGTATAACTTATCGTCTGCTGACTCAGAGTTTTGTTTACTTTCAAAATGGCGCTTTTAAATAAGCAATGAATGGAAGGCCATATTTCCTCTCTTTCCGAAGATAATTATGCTTATTCAATTATTCAAAAACGCTGTAAAATTCGTGGTTTTTCGATATCTAAAGGTGCGATAGGTAATATTATTAATGAGAAAGGAAAAACGTAAAAGTGGAAAATACTTCCAAAAAATAATCAAAAAAAGAAAAGATTTCTGAGAATATTTGTAAGGCAAGATCTTTAATTTTAAAAGAGAATCCGCCAAGTCAAAGGACTATAGCAAAGTGAACGGGAGAACTTTCTCTAAGAGATTTATGATTGTTGCCGGTTTTGCATATAATGGAAAATTCAAAGTAAAAAGAGGGGAAAAATGTAAAAATCAACTCCCTTTATCAAGACCCTATTTTATCCCCAATATTCAAAAAAGAAATACCATATCTTTACCCACAGTGCCAACAATCAGCAGAACTGCATCAGAGTAAAGCAAGCAGCCACACATATAAATCGACTATTAAATTCTTGGAAAAAATGGAACAAACTGGTATCAAGTTAATACCTTTACTGATATTCCTGCTAAATCTCCAGATGTTTCACTCATGGACTTATGCTTTTGGACTTTTAAAAAGGGCATTATCGAAACGTCAACCGAAAACCATTCAAGGACTGGAAAACTGTGGAATAAGAATGGGACAAAATACCACTGTCGATGCAACAAAAGTCATTATTATCATGGAAATTAAGGTGTAATTAAGGCCTTAATTAATAATAAGGGCTATCAAATGAAACATTTAAAACACAAAAATTTCATGTAAAAAATAGACTTCTTTCTATTAAAATCGTTCAAAAAATGTCCGAACAGCCTCTGTATTTACTCACAAGAAGGTACTCATCATATTCGGAAGTAAAAGTTAGTCCATTTCATTTAAATGCCCTGATTCAGGAGGTAGGTTGGTATGTGAATTTACATCGCACTGGAGTACTCAGCGGACTATTTATTACCGTCAGGGAGCAACCCCGATGGAAAAGATCCCGATAAATCTGAATCCTGATTACACGGTAGAATCTCGTAAATGCTGGGATGCTTTCTTTCTGCTGAGAGAAGTATTGGAGACAAATTTTACATTTTTTTACCAGGAAAAGTCAACTTAGCTCTAAAATTAAAATATTTTCCATGACTAAATCAATTTCAATTACTACCATAATAAACGCTGAAATTCTTGTAATGGGGCCAGCGCAATTTTCTTCCTAGGTTGATATTTATAATATACTAAAAGATCCATAAATTATATTGTTATCTTTCCTAAATCTTTTCTTATGTTGAGAATCATGGTATTACGTACTTTGAGATTAAATTGCATTTCTCATTTAACACGAATTTGGTTAAATACAACTTAAATCTTCCAAAATAATGCTCAAGGTCGCCGTAGCCCGGGTTGGAAGAGCAATCGGAGGGTTGCGAGTTCGAATCCAACAAAAGACCGTCGTGTACAAAGGGGGCCGGTGCACGTTAAATTTGTCGTGGCCTCAGACGTCCTCACGTTGGCGTGGTGTGGAAGTTTGGAAAGTGAGGTGCCAGCTCACACACACAGGTGTTGCCTCATCATCTGATCGTGGTTCAAAATTACGTGGTGTACGTTTACCTCGAATCTTTCCTTTCGGGGGTTGATCCCAGACCGTCACCAATACCCCTTTGTGTTGTTCTAGTGCGACGTTAATTAAAATACCTACATATCAAAATAATGCTCTTTGATTAGTCATGCCCCATTAACCTCTTGGGTACATTTGACGACTGAGACTCGTCATGCACTTGTTTTGCCTAAGTTACGAATGACGAGTCTAATTCGTGTAGTTAAAACTAGGATATACTACTGCCTTTATATACTATTCCGCGTATTAGCAAATTAAATCCTTTCCAAACGCAAGAATTTTTTCAAATAAATCTGCACCCAAGGGGTTAAACCCAACCCCCAATCGACCTAAATAATATTCAAGACTTTTTAAACGTAAAATACAAATAATAATTATCATAACTATATAAATGATCAAGGTAGGTATTTAATTAAAGTCGCACTGGAACACCACGACGGGCTATTGGCGGCGGTCCGGGATCAAACCCGAAGGGGGGGGAATTTCAATTAACGTCACATTGGAGCAACACAATGGGCTATTGGTGACGGTCCGGGATCAATCCCAAAGGGAAAGATCCGAGGACAACACCACGTAATTTTGAACCACGGTCAGATGACGAGGCAACACCTGAGATGGCACCCCACTCTCCAAACTTCCACAGCATGCCAACGAGGACATTTGAGGCCACGGCAGATTTTACTTGCACCAGCCCCCCATGTACACGACCGTCTTTGGTTGAATTGGAACTCGCAAACCCTCCGGTTGCTAATCCGTTACTCTTCCAACCAGGCTGTCGCGGCACTATAAATGATCAAAATGAAAATCATTGAAAACTCACGGTATCCATCCAGGCTTTATTTTCACTGAATCGCAAGAAATTTTTTTGATGAAATAGTTTGCTTTTTGAACAATTTTCAAAGTAAAAGTGGGGTCGCCGTCACTCAGTGGCTATGTCCACTGCGTTAGCAACCTACGAGTTGTAGGCGGCGCAGGTTTGTTTCCATCTACGTTGAATACCCTGAGTGTATTTTTCTCTTCTGTGTCAGTAAAACTCTCTTTGTGTGTGATTGTATACTACTTGATAATGTCTGTCTTGTGTGTAGCCAAATGTGTCCCTTACGCCATAAAAATCAATTAAAACAAAAGTATAATTTTATTTATGAGCAGCATATTCGCTTCTCAAATTTGTTAACCAGTAGAAAAAAGATTTACTTTGCATTCAGCTTCGCAATCATATCCTTGCTTAGCTCACGAGGTTTCACAAGGACTATGTTAGCATCTGTAAATTTCCTTTTCGATTAGACAACGAATTCAATGGAGAGGTTTCAATCACCCCTCCAAAAGGGCACTTATACCAGCCACGGTCCAAACAGTAGCCTAGTAGAGTAGACAATTGTTGGACAAAACCCTTGATGAAAACCAGCCCTTAATATATTCAAAGGTTCGTGTGGTTCACTAAAAGAGGCTTAAAGCTTTCCTGCAACAGTTTATCCCGTCATTGTTGCAGCAATTCGCAGGGCAGGGTTTGGGAACTTTTGATCCAGGTCCAAAACCCAGCTGGAATTTACCACGGGCTCGGCGGATTAGTTTCAAACGGTTTTGGTGGTTTTATGAACTGTGCTCTGGGGGACAGTAAAGGGATTTGGTTTGATGTGGTGAGTTTATTAGACCTGTGTGGCTGACGTCAGGTGGGGACATGGGACTGTTTCTGTTTAAAAGCTATTCGGGTTTGCATCAGGTTGTTCATTCAGGTTTCTGGATAATTTTAGTGGAGTTCTATAAACTGCAAATTAAGAAAAGATAGGAAGCTTGAGTTACCAAAAATATAGTAATATTTTTTCATTGTTATTAGAAGTTTACAGCACCTCAATGCTTTTTTCACTCATTGTAGTTCGTGTATTGTAAAAAGTACATGTATTACTATTCTATCAGAAGGTTTCGGTAAAATGAAACTCCATTTATCGAAGTTCATTGATATAAGCTGAACTAATACAAATGTATAAGCGATGTAACTAAGTTTATAATTAAAAATAATTATTGATAAATTGTTTCTGAATCAGTAAATCTTAAATCATTTCTAGATTGTGTTTTTATACCCAATACATTACTATAAATATTCTCTTTTGAGCGATGTTTAAGGAATATAAAAAGTGTAAAGCTTTTGTAATTTAAAGGTAATTGAAGTACATTCACTTACTAATATCAACTATAAAACTAGTTAGGGTTTTCTTAAGCTTCAACGGTGCTGAATTAATTTATTTAAATTCTTTTGAAATTTTACTGATGTAAAGTACATAAACAATGTTTAGTAATTTTAATAAAGTCCAAAGTATAATAGTGTTGCCAAAAATTTTGAAGACCAAAAAATATAAATTAAGTATTGGAATGAAAAGAATTCGCAGTTTTACACACACCCGAAGAGAATTTATCGATTTAAAAAAGAAAACTGATACAATACATAAAAGAGAAAGCTGATTTTTACTTCCTATTAATAAGATACATGAACCTCATTTGTTTAGGTATCAAACGTGGGTTTTACTTTACGTTTTCGTATGAGCTTTGTCTTAGCGGAGATCTAGGTATAGATTTCATAAAATTTTCAAATCATAAGCAGTTCAAACAAAATCCACCCTATCTAATCAAGAAAAGTAAACTCGTTAACAATTTAAAGCTGCAAAAACTAATAAATTGAATACAAATATAAAAAGTATTTCAATGTTGAAAAGATGTTAACGTAATGTAACTAAATCCACTTGTTCTTGTACATATATTTCAAGAAAATTCATATTCAAAAGCAAAACCTGTTTAGTTTCAAACGGTTTTATACCAGATTTATCAGGGGACAGCACAAATATGATTTATGATGGTTTGAAATATGAGCTTCATTTTATATGTTATTAGCTTATTTGCTAATATGTGTTTCGTTTTACCCTATATAATAACTGGTTTAAAGATTTCCCTTATCTAAACAGGGAAATAAATTCAATAACAATTTAAAACTCAAAAAGTAATGTATTGAATGCAAACATGAAAAGTAATTCACGTAAAGCACCTAAATTAATTTGTTCTTGTTCATAGGTTTGAAGAAAATATGGTTTATGACGGTACGAAATATGAGTTTTATTTTACATATAATTAATTTCTTTATTTATATTACGAGTTTTGTTTTGCTCTAGACACTCACGCATTGATAACGGGTTTCATAAAATTTCAAAACCATTACCAATAGTTTTCTCAAAGAGGGCGTCATCGCCCCCCTGAGCTCAGAAAGAATCTTTTGGGGAGGGCAATGCTGGTCATAGGAGGTGTTGATGAACAATAGTAGACAATAAATAATAAGACGTCAACAAAATTTATCACCTAAAAGTGTTTTAAACAAGCACGTTCACTTGACCATATAGACACATACTACAATACAGTGATGCATTGCCGCAAGTAAACTACACTGCAGAATGCAACAGTTACAACTGATCGGTCTAAAAAAATGCTACAACTGATCGATCTAAAAACAAGATGACAGGTCGTAGCAAGCGAGTGTTAGTATGTATTTACGTGGGTTATTACCAGTCCAGCTGCAGGAATATGTGCAGGTTTTGTCAAGTTTACCGTACAATATAATGTTTTTGTGCAATTATGTTGTCCTTGGACATTTCAATTCGGGATTGATCCCGGACCGTCGTCAATAGCCCATTGTGTTGCTCTAGTGCTCCATTACCAGTGTGCAATTAATTTTTTGTTATTTCATTCCAATAAAGAGTTTTATATTTTCAGCTCCAGGTTGATTCATTTCTAAACTAGCTTTTCGGATCTTTCCCTTGAGGGTTGATACTGGACCGTCACCAATAACCGTTGTTGCTCCAGTGCGACGTTAATTAATTACTTACCTACCTACCAAAATACCTTTTCAAAATTTTCAAATTACACACACAGCTGCATAAATATTTTGTTGAAATTCAAAAACATTAGACACACAGCCAGCAATTTAATATTAGTTAAAATAGTTTTCCACAAGGGTGCCAACAAAAATTGTCTATGAGAGGAGGTGTTTAGTCAAGAAAGTTTGTGTTTGGTTGTTTGCATTGAGTTTTTATGGTGCAAGGTCTATACTTGGCCAAGCTGCGTCGAACACAAGACAGACAACATAATGTAATGGACAAACACACACAATGAAAGTTTTTTTGACTCAGAAGAGAGAAATACAACCAGGAAAGAATCGAACTTACGCCTCTTACAACTCACAGGTTGCTAGCGCAATGGACAAACCCACTGAACCACGGTGGTCCCCGATCTAAGCAGGAAAGGCTCGATCCAACTCAATACTAACAAAAAATTAACTTCCATATGTAACAGGTGTGCATCTGCCTACAACCACAATGTGACATTCCAAAAAATGAAAGGATCGTTAACTTCAGCCTTGTATCAAATTACTATCCTTTCAATGAAACAGTTCGATACCATCCTCTACCAGAGCCACGCGAGTACCTCCCTCCCTCCTACCCATCGTTTTAAGATCCCCTCAAACACACGATTCAGAGGGGGGGGGGAATCAAAATGTCGATCACATATTCCACAAATACACAATACACTTCCATCCAAGTCTTCCCCTTTCCACTGCCTTTCAGACTATCCTCTGCATATATGAATGGTTAGAGTAAAGGGGGGACGTACTGCTTGTCCCTCTGGGATTGGAAATAGAATATTTATGGATGGGGGAGGGTCGTAGAATGGCAGTGATCTTTCTGATCTGTTGGGTGATTGATGGGGAGTATTGAAACGGGTGTAAAGTTCGGCCACGTACACAGGAGTCCTGTTTTTTTGGGTGTTTTTGTGGTCGTGCACCCTTTGAACTCTTTGAAGAATGCATGTTGGAGAACCATACAGGCGAGACCACGAGCCATGGTTCGTGGATGGTCCTCTTGTTCGGTGCATCCAACCACTGCGCTTTTTAAAAATCTAAATAGATGCAAATTGCCAGTGAAGTAGCCTTAGAGGAAGACTCTGGGGCCCAAGCCTCCCGAAAGATTAGTCCTCACTTTTATGTCTAAAAACTAAAATTTAAAAGAAATAGAAAGCTTTATGGTATCAATAGCCAGTTGAAACAATTATTAGTAAAATATGCAAAAGTGTTATAAGCCAGATAAAATGTTAATGCTTTCTTACCTTCCTGGTCTTGACAGGATATCTCGTCATTGGCAGATCTTGATGGACGAGATATCTCGTCAATAGAAGAAAACTGACTGGATCTTGATCTCGTCATCGTAAAAAAATCGGCAATATCTTGATAACGATATACCTCGTCATTATCAAAATTGGTCAGATTTTAATGGACGAGATATCTCTTCAAAACCATTTGGAGGGTTAAAGTTATTTTTATATGAACTCTTCAAAAATGTATAAGTAGATACAAATTGTCAGTGTTGTAGTTTGAGAGAGGGACTTTGGAGACACAAGCCCTCAAAGTTAGCTTCTTATATCTCCTTAAAAATTTAATTTTAAAGGGCAAGATTACTCTTTTAATATTCTTAATACAATAACAGTTGTTAAATTATTTAAGTATATTGCATTAAATTTCACGAGGATATAATAACATTATTCGTTTGTTTCCTTACTGGTCATAACCATTTTGCATATTAGCATATTTACAGTCCATCGACGTTTCAAAAGTGATAAAAAAATAATTTCGAGAAACGATATTTGAATATATTTGCTTGATTATATTGTCATTAGAAATGTTGGTGAAAATTGATAAAAGTTTAATTTCTAATTTTAGGCCCCTTTGAAATGAATTCATGGCTAGGCTACAGCAAATTTTTAAATAAAAGTCTGATCAAAAGTATCGTAATTTATTTTTATTAAGTTTATTACAGCCTAGAGTCAGGATTGGATTGGATTTTCAATTTTATGGCACAACGTCTCCCAGTCAGGACTTTGTCACCTGTAATCTAAGACTTATATTGCACATTTGTTCCTGCTTTCCTATATCTGTCATTGCTCTTTTAAAGATCGTGTGGTCCTTGGGTAGCGAAGAGGCGACTAGAAGATCCTCATAACAATTTTTCACAACACACTTCATCCAGATGGTTTGGGGCTATATACGGTTATACATACCTTCGACAGTACACCTCAGATGGTTTCATGCGACTTTTGGCCAATTCTAAGACTGATTATGACATTCAAAAGGCAAGATTTTAGAACAAAAAAGAAAGCTGCAACGGAACATCTAAGGGAAGTCCTAAGAGTAACTTGAGATGTTTGTCTTGTTCTTCGTGCAGCTTTGGCAAATATGACCCTTGCGCCAAAAGACTCAAGCAAACAACCGAACTGAATATGATATTCAGAAACGCTTCCATCAATAAAAAAAACATTGATAGAGAAGTGTGTTGACTCAGAAAGAGCTCATTTTGAAGAGGAAAAGGTTTGAACTACATATATGGTCTTATTTTTTGGCCAAAGGTCTGTTAGGTTTTGATCAGACCTTTGTGAGAGATGTAAATGACTGATAATTTTTAATTGCATAATAATTTTCAATGCCTTTTCCTCTAACAACAAAATCCAGTTGCCGTCCGTTAAGGATATGTTTCATACTCCTAATAAGTGGAGAATTTATCACAAATCCTGCTTTTGTGTTGCAAGTAACAGGTAGATATATCTTCCACATATATCTTCCATATCAGGTCAAAAGGGATTAAGTCTGACTTTTGGTGATATGATGGTAGCCCTAAAGTGTAACGTGAGGGACAACTAAGTCAACTGCATCATTAATTTAAAAAATAATATATGTTTAAAATCGAAACTAAATGAATCTACTAATCTAAATTACAGTTATTTGTAGCATGGCAAGATTCTTTTTTAACCTGAACAATAATGAGAGAGTGAAATATTCAATTTAAGATTCTGAAAAGTAACTATTTTGACTTAACCCCTTTTTCCCTGACACGAAAGATATAAACACGTGGTTTGAAACGTGTCTATTCATTAGAATAGTGAGCAGTTAAAACGGAAACAATACGTTCCCACCATTGGCGTCTTTTGCGTAGTTTCTTTTCGTTGCTGGAAACGACAACAGTATTACAATTTGGCAAAAAAAAAAGTAATCATCTGTGACGGTCGTCTGAGATATTGCGTATGGAAACTCTTTTTATCTGGGAAGTACAACCACCTTTAAGCAAATGAATTTCACCAAGATTTTCTACCTTCTTACCGGAGCCTCCCTATAAACAAGGCGGTGGCAGCGATAGCCCGCTTGGAAGAGTAGCGGATTAGCAACCTAAGTGTTACTAATTCGAAACACGATCCAACCACAGACTATCGTTTACCTAGGAGACTGATGGTAAGTTAAATCTGTCCTGCCCTCAAATTTCCTCACGTTGGCGTTTGTAAGTTTGGAAAGTGTAGTGTCAGCTTAGGTGTTGACCTCGTCATCTGACCGTGGTTCAAAATTTCGAGGTGTTGTCCTTGATCCTTCTCTTCGGGATTGATCCTGGACTGTCGCCAATAGCCCATTCTGGTGCTGCAGTTTAACGTTAATTCAACGAACTAACTAACCCTATAACTGGAGAATACGTATACACATACCTTGTATTTGTGGAACGAGTAACAAGTCGATATATAATCTGGTTTTGAAAGTCTATTTCTTAGGTTAGAGAGCAGGTTAAACCTAAACAATGCATTCCCACAATTTGTGTCTTTAGCGTAGCTTCTGGCTTCGAGTTTGACGTTCGGAGCCGGAAGCGACACCTTACACGGTTTTCCAGCCCTTTCCCCTGGCAAGTTTAACCACCTTTAAGCTAATGAACTTAACCAAGGTCATCTGCCTTCTCACTGGAGCCGAAGTACATTATCCTTTCCACAGCAACTCAATTTCGCGACAAGTGCCTGGTGGAGATCGCGCACGAAGCAGTCAGACCCGAACAAAAGTGTCCCAGAAAGCAAAAGAGCCCTCTCCTGTCGAAAGGGTAAGTCAATTTGCGAATTTTCCACCCGCGTTTCTTTTTAAGGTGGAACACGTGGCCCCAACAATATCTCACTTAATTTCATTTCCATGTCCCGATCGCTGTTGTGGTTTCGCCTTCGTGACGTCACCCGCAGATGGCCGCCGGCAGGGGGCACGGAGCAGTGAAAGAGGGACGAATTGTTGCCAACGCGTCCAGCGAAATGGAAATGGTTTTTGCTGCTAGCCCGACAATGATGCAGAAAGGGGAGGTTTCGGGACAATGGAGGCAGAGAGCCAAACGAGCGAGGAATCGGGAGTTGGGATAATTTTTATCGCTTTTACATGAGAGTGTGAAATACGTTCATTTGTTGCATTAGGCATGTTGAATAAATTCGAGCCTGAGTTAAAAAAATGGTTTTTTGTCTCTTTGAAGGAAGATGTCGGTGACTAATATGGTTTGGGACTCATGTATGCTATTGAGATATGATTTGCACCCATTTGCTTTTTGGCTTATACGTTTTATTACATTTAACCCTTCAAGTGGTTTCGACTAGATATCTCGTCCTTCAAGACCTGGCCAGTTTTAGTAATGACGAGATAGCTCGTCATCAAGATATTGCCATTTTTTATGACAAAATCAAAATCTGGTCACTTTTCTTCCAATGACGAGATATTTCGTCCATCAAGATCTGCTCAGTTTTGCTGATGACGATATACCTTGTCGACCAGGATTAATCGGCAACCACCAGGGGAGTTAAGAGTTGGTGGTTCCAGTACGATTGTTTGAAGTTACCTATTTAGTAATTTTTCTCAGAACTACTGAAGATACCGGTTCGAATATTTTTGTATGTACTGAATAGACATTTATTTATACTGAAGCAGTAGCTTAGTTAAGGACGATAATGAGTGGTGTGCTGAGAGCGCACTTGAACCTAGATAGATAATAAGGGTAGCCAAAAAATAGGCCCCAATGAATGCCTCCAACTTTAAATAAACATATCCAGCAATACGTTTTGAAATACTATGAAGGGTACAGTGAACTCTCAAAATCATCAAAATCGTTCGAAAAATTTAGTTTTGAATTGAGATAAGTAAACGAGTACAAGTAAAAGAAATCTTTCATTTAGTCAAACTAGTATCGGTCAATTATGAATAAAAGCCGAGATATAAATGCTTGTTGAAATGTTTGTGCTGATTTATAATGGATATATATAAAATTATGCATTCGATAAAAACTGTCCTGAAAAATTTATTTTTTTGACGTATACCGTTTTGCTCTAACACGCTAGATTTATTTAGCACGTAAAAACTTAAATATATTTTTTATTATGTACGGGCAAACTATGATATTGTGAATGTATTTTCAATTATGCTTAGTGCAAACTGTAACCATAATATGGAATGTGATAAAAAATTAATTTGGAATTCGAAAGAATTGGAGATAGTTGAAAAGAATTGAACGATGTTCTTCATAATTTTGTATCGCCTTATTTTTTTAACAAATGTCTAATTTTTCTAACACGCGTTCGTCTCCATTTATGCAATCAAAGAGCTTCTCTACAACTACTTAATGGTGCCGTCGTAGCCAGGGGTTGGAAGAGCAGCGGATTAGCAAACGGAGGGTAGCGAGTTCGAAACTAGATCCAACAGAAGACCGTTGTGTACGTGGGGACTGGTGCATGTTAAATTTGTCGTGGCCTCAAATGTCCTCACGTTGGCGTGGAGTGGAAGTTTGGAGAGGGAGATGCCAGCTCAGGTGTGACCTCGTCATCTGACCGTGGTTCAAAATGACGAGGTGTTTTCCCCGGATCGTTTCCGTTGGGACGTCATCTGACCGTGGTTCAAAATTACGTGGAGTTGTCCTTGATCTTTCCCTTTGGAATTAATCCAGTACCGTCACGAATAGTCCGTTGTGTGCTCCAGTGTGCAAATTTAACCCAAGTTTGTTTAGAGATGGAAGTAGTCTTCACAAAGATTACTTTAATATATTGATATGAATAAGTGGTGCCAACTTAGAGAAATTATCGGGGCTAATAAGACCTCAGTTGCAGCATAATATATGTACTTGTTTTCGCAACATTTTTTTCATTTCTTTACCAATATTATATGTGTTTGAAATGCTTAATCTTCTTGTTTGGGATGATGGATCCTAACCATAATAACATTGTGTAGGTATGTAGGTAGTAAATTACCGTTTCACTGGAGCAACACAACGGGCTATTGGCGACGATCCCGGATCAAGGACGCCTCGTAATTTTGAACCCGGTTAGATGTCGACAACACATGAGCTGGCACCCCACTTTCAAATTTCCACACCACAACACACCAACGTGAGGACATTCGAGGCGAAGATAGATTTTATGTGCACCAGCCCCCGTGAACACGATTGTCTTTGGCTCGACCGAATTTAGAACTCACAACCCTCCTGTTGCTAATCCGTTGCTCTTCCAACTGGGCCACCGCGGCCCGCCAAGTATTGAAGACGAAATTGAGGAACTCCGTCAAGCGATGTTCTTCAGCAAGTAAAGCACTGAAACCCTTTCAGACTTTTACCTATCCAGTGAAAGGTGCATTACTAGAATAGATAGCCTCAGATGCTCACAACTCCCTGCTTTCGAGCACACCCAACAGGTTTCTGCAACCTTTTGATGCGAAATCGAATTTTACAAAGTTTCCTATTCTTCGTCAAGAGCCCTTGGTCCGCAAAGTGCCGTGGAGTACGGATTATGAGATCTTTATAGTTTGTAAATTTTTTTGAACATCCGAGGCCGGCTTTCAATCTGAAGTAGCAGCCATGTCGAGCTCTTTTACCCAATTCCTCTTTTTGTGAGCATTATTCCTACCCCGCGAGTGGCAACGGCACCTGGAAACACTCGTAACCAGTAATAATAAACGCCGCCCGAAGATGGCGACCTAAAAACTAGCGCTTTTACAGCGATGCGCGCTTTCGAAAGGTTTTGTAAAACCACTCGTGCTTGGTGTATTAGTGAAAGGGGAGTAGTTTCTTCCATTGTTATTCCATCCGCCCCCAACAGGTTTAGGATGCACTCGTGCTCCTATTTCGGGATGAGGAATCCGAACTATTTCCAGATCATTTTATGTTAGGTGTGTTGTATTCTTTCCGAATTATTTGAAGAAGCTTTTTTTTATACCTTTTATTCCCACCTTGTTACTTGGGTGGTCATGAAGAAAGCCTTTTTTTTTTTCATGACGAATCATTACATTTGATTCAAAGTGAAGCATTTGCGAGTTTTAATTACACTGCAGTGCTAGATGAGATGAG
Organism: Meta bourneti; assembly: GCA_933210815.1. Taxonomy (NCBI): domain Eukaryota; kingdom Metazoa; phylum Arthropoda; class Arachnida; order Araneae; family Tetragnathidae; genus Meta; species Meta bourneti. The sequence continues at coordinate 72,401,101 of OW119928.1, forward strand.
GCAACGGTAGCCCGATTGGAAGAGTAACGGATTAGCAATCGGAGGGTTGTGAGTTCAAAATTCGACCCAACCAAAGACCATCGTGTACACGAGGGCTGGTGCACGTTAAATCTGTCGTGGCCTCACGTTGCCGTGATGTGGAAAGTTTGGAGAGTGGTGCGACAGCTCAGGTGTTGACCTAGTCATCCGGCCATGGTTCAAACTAACATGGTGTTTTCCTCGGTAGGTATTTAATTAACGTCGCACTGAAGCAACACAACGGGCTATTGGCGATGGGCCGGGATCAAACCCAAAGGAAAAAAAAATCCGAGGGCAACACTACGTAATTTTGAACCATGGTCAGATGTTGTCCTCTGATCCTACCGTTGGGTATTGTTCCCGGACAGTCGCCTATAGCCCGTGTGTTTTTTCAGTGCGATGTTAATTAACTACCTACCTAGCTAGATAAGATGATTGTTTCAATAGCATCTTCACGTTTGGTTCTTGCGGGTTGATTGTTAAATGCAGTATATATGTTACCGTGAAAGACCGAAATTAGAGAATGTCAATATTCTCCGGTGAATGTCGACACACACATACCAAATACGTCGGTGAAAGACCTAATATTTGGTTATATTCTTATACATTCGGACCATCGCCGGTGTATGTCGACAAGCACAGATAAGCTCTGGTGGGGATCGAAACGAGAAGCCGAGAAGGTGGAGAGGCCACAACCAGAGAGGCCTCCCCGCCTTCAGTTTAAGTTGTTGCAATAAATAAGATTGTGTAACGTTAATCATATAATTTATGTGTAAGTATTATTGGTATTATTTTCTTTTCTCATTTAGAATGTACTGTTCGTTTTAGGTTCAACAGTCTATTTACATGTGCTGTTACTTAAGCTTTCTCCTATTTTGACCTATATCATAATATGTTTTAATAATAAAGTATGATTTAAAAAGTTGCATTTTTGTCTTAACGTAACAAAAATATTTTTATTCACCATTCACCATCAGTGCATGCTGAACGTCAACATTTGCCGGTGTAAGTGAGAAATAATGATATTTAGCAAATATTTCGGACATACACCAAGCGACTATGTGAATGTGCTGATATTCACCGGAGAATATCGACATTTGCCAGATATCGGTCTTTCACAGTAACATATAAATAATGGTATATGATTACTCAACTAATATAGCAATAGCCCATTGTGTTGCTCCAGTGTGACGTTAATTGAAATACCCAAATACCCAACCCAACTAATATAGATTGAAAAAGTTCGCGAAAATTCATCGCTCTTGACGCAAACTGCAGAATTTGCTTGATTCTTGCGAGTTCATGATTGTTGCAAGCAGTGTATATAAATACCGAATACTCAATACTAGATACCGGTTAGATGAATTCTTAACCAATAAGCATCACATTTGAAGTGAAGAATTTGCATGATTTTAATTACACTGCTAGTCAAGACGATAGCACCTTATAGTTTGGTTCTTACGATGTGATGATTGCCGCATGCAAAGTATGTAAATATCGGACACTCAACAACAATAGATAACGGTATGTGATCACTCGACCATTATATATTGAAATGAGAAGTATGGAGAAGCATCACACGTGAAGTAAAGTGAAGAATTTTCTTTTTTTATTGCAGTGTCGTACTAGTCAAGATGATAGTACCTTCACGTCTGTCTCTTGAGTGTTCGTGATTTTTTGCATGCAGTATATAAATATCGGATACTTAAAACTGCAAAACAGATTAAACAAGCATCACATTTGAAGTAAAATGAAGAATTTGCATGTTTTTAATTGCACTGCGTATCAAAGATGGTCCTCAAGTTTGGTTTTAACGAGCTGATGATTGTCGCATGAGAGTATGTAACTATCGGAAAATCAACACTAATAGATAACGGTATATGATTACTCGACCAATGATTGATTACTGAGTATGTCAGGACAGTAAACTCCTATTTTTACGAATCCCTCGGGATCACGAGTTTGTTAAATGAAATAATTTGAAACATTTCAGAAATATGGTGTAGATTTTTGACGAATTTTAGTTGGTAGAAAGAGAATTTTGTAAAGTATTTATTGGTAACACATATGTATAAATTAATTTAAAGAAATCCAACAGTAGACTCCAATTAAACAAACTGGACAGCTGAAAGCTTGCTGTAAATCAAGATAAAAAGATGATACTGGAAAGAAATAAAATATCTATGGATTCCAGCACACTAGCTCGTGGAACGCATTAAAGTGAAAATTGGCTGGTTTCGTGAGTGACTGAGAAATTTCCCATTGCATGGAATGAAAATTGTCCTTGGAAATGATTTCTCTAGCTTGCCAGTGTTGAATCGCAAAACCATAGAGCCTTTTTTTTTTTTCAATTTCGACACGAGCTAGTGACTGGACTGACACAGACAAAATGCTGATCTTTTTCCAAGTTGGAAGCCTACATTAAGTTGAAATTAACAGTAGTAATATGAATGAATTGTACACAATAATATGATTTCGGCAAGACCAAGTCCTGTAATATTAAAGGGCCTCGGTAGCTGGAAGGGCCCAGCTGGAAGAACAACGGATTAGCAACCGGACGTTTGCGAGTTCGGAACACGGGGGTTGGCGCACGTTAAATCTGCCGAGGCCTCAAATGTCCTCACGTTGGCGTGGTATGGAAGTTTGGAGAGTGGAGTGCCAGCTCAGGTGTTCATGTCATCTGACCGTGGTTCAAAATTACGAGGCGTTGTCCTTGACTCTTTCCCTTCGGGATTCGCCTATAGCCCGTTCTGTTGCTACAGTGCGAAGTCAATTAACTACCTACCTGTAATATTAATTCCCTTCTCACATCTGTATATTTATTTTTCACATTCATAATTGTCAAAGAAAATGGTAAGACTTTCAAATCTTTTCTAAGCCTCATAACCAGAGTCATATTCAGAGGGCCTGAAATATTATTGGTGCTACAAAAATAAATGATGAAGTCAGCCTAATCGGGTAGTGGGTAGTTAATTAACGTGCACTGGAACAACACAACTGGCGATTGGCGACGGTCCGGGATCAATCCCGAAGGGAACAATTGAAGAACAACGCCTCGTAATTTTGAACCACGGTCAGATGACGAAGCAGCACCTGAGAGGGCCACCCACTATAGAAACTTCCACACTACTCCAACGTGAGGCCATTTGAGGCCACCCTAGATTTAAATGCTCACCAGCCCCCGCGTATACGACAATCGTTGGTTGGACCGAGTTTCGAACTCGCAACCCTGCGGTTGCTAATCCGTTGCTTTTCCAACTGGGCTACCGCGTCTCCCCGTCATCTAAGCACGATGAATGTCTCATTTGCACATAATTATTACAAGCAATAGATTTTGCAAGTAATATCTAAAAAATTTCAAGGAAATCAAGGAAAACTAATGCGCAGGGAACAGTTTTCCGAAATCGGAAGACCGTCAAAAAATCTCAATCGAAGAAAAAAGCGTTTTTGTAGACCTACCATAATTAACTACTATGCGTTTTATGTTGTGAATGTAACTCCGACAGAAGTTATACTTGGAAAATTGTTTTTACTATCCATAGAATTCGTATAAATTCATTCAATTCACCGCGGCTAATAATTTATTTGGGGCCGCGGTGGCCCGGTTCGAAGAGCAACCGAAGGGTTGAGAGTTCGAATCCAGCCAAACACCGTCGTGTGCAAAGGGGGATGGTGCACGTTAAATCTGTCGTGACCTCAAATGTCCTCACGTTGGCGTGGTGTGGAATTTTAGAGAGTCGGGTGCCCGTTAAGGTGTTGCCTCGTCATCTGACCGTGGTTCAAAATTACGTGGTGTTGTCCTCGATCTTTCCCTTTGGGATTGATTTCCGACCGTCACCAATAGCCCGTTTTTTTCTCCAGTGTGACGTTAATTGAAAATACCAATACCTAATTTATTTGAAGAGACTCAGAATTTTATCTGATATTAGAAGTTTCCCGGTTGGAAGAGTAACGGATTAGCAACCGGAGGGTTGCGAGTTGGAATCCAACCAAAAACCGTCTTGTACAAGGGGTTTGGTTTTATTGCGGTTTTATGGCACAAGGGCCATATTTGGCGATACACGACATACAATATCAAGTAATAGACACACACACAATGAAAGTTTTAATGACACAGAATCTAGGAATACACCCAGGGAGGAATTCACCTGACAGGAATCGAACCGGCGCCGCCTACAACTCTAAGGCTGCTAGCGCAGTGGACATACCCACTGAGCCACGACGGCCCCGTGTGAACAAAGGGGGATGATGCACGTTAAATCTCTCTTGGCCTCAAATGTCCTCACGTTGGCGTGGCGTGTTTGGAGAGGGGTGCTACTCCGACATCGGACCGTGGTTCAAAATTACGTGGTGTTGTCCTCGGACCTTTCCCTTCGGGTTTGATCCCGACCCGTCGCCAATAGCCGTTACGTTGTTCCAGTGCGACGCTAATTAAATACCTACCAGAAATTAGAATCTGAAATTGGATCGATGTTGGTAGGTAGATAGTTAATTAACATAGCACTTGAGCAACATGACGGGCTATTGGCAACGATCCGGGATCAATCCCTAAGGGAAGGTTCCACGGACAACGCCTCGCAATTTCTAGCCACGGCCAGATGACGAAAACACCACCTGAGCTGGCACACCACTGTCCAAACTTCCGCACCAAGCCAACATGAGGACATTTGAAGCCACGGCGGATTTAACGTGCATTAGTGTACACAAAGGTGTTTGACTCGACCGAGTTTGTAACTCGTAACCCTTCAGTTGCTAACCCGTTGCTATTCCAACCGGGCTACCGTGACCCCCAATGTATTTGAAGGAAGACTGAAATTTACCAGATATAAGAATCTGAAATTGATTCCATTGGTGAAAGTGGATTGAAAATTAAATTTTTTATTGGGAGGGCACAATTCCAACCATCATTTCATCCCAATCTCATGAGCACAATCATCACATCGATTAAATTTCCTATCTGTGGGAAACAGAACCCAGGCAGGCCCTTTCCCTCCGATAAGAATCTACTATTTTCCGCGTCTACGAACTGCGATCTCGCGATGCAACGGTCCCCTCACGCTCCCAACAATACCATCCTCCACTTCATTACGACTAATGGAGTCTTTCTCTGCCACCAGCCAACCCTACTTGCTCGGGTTTCAAGCGAAAGGTGTGAAAAATCGCACTTTCGCTGCCCGGGCCACAATCGGGGCACGTGTGAGCCGGCGGGGACAGTTTTTATCTTCCTTTTCCCGCGGTCCCAATTATCGTCTCCGGTTATCTGTCTTTTGTGCCTTAACTGAAGGACAAAAATGTCATGGGAAACCGATGATGGGCCTTTTTCTTGCGATAACCATCGCAGAAGAGTGCAAAAGCCTTGGGTGTATTCAAAGGCAAAGGGAGGCTGTGGTGAAAAGCCTCGCATATTAGTGTAGGATGAATAAAATTCGTTCGGTTTTCTAAGCAATTCCGTACACGCGGAAGTCAAGCATCATATCGCCCCAAGATTAGGTTTTAACCTCTTCATAGGTTAAAACCCTTTCCTTAAAGCATTATTTTGTAGTCTACTAGCTTTCGGTATTACTCGGTTTCGCCCGAGAGCTTTAGCTGCTTCAGACAGATTTCTGCTTTATATGTAAGATTCGAGATACTTAAAAAAATTAATAGTTATAAATCTATCTCCAAATGTGTACACTATATTTAACCCTCCTGGTGGTCTATCTTCACGTCGAAAACTATTTTGTAGTGTCCAGCTTCTGGTGCGAGACCTGTTCCAAACTGTCACCAGATCTGGGAAAGGGGCAATTTTTTTCCTACTTGGATTTTTATTCCCTTAAAGTAAGTAATAGGGTAGTTTGGTCTCGGCAAAATTGACGATAGTTTGGACGAGATATATCGTCGAAACACTTGGAGGGTTAAGGATATTGCCCAAATGGGTCAGAACATTAGGAAGTTGCTGAATGGGACATCAGGAATTAAGGAACATACGTTTTTACTCTCAACGTTTTGAGAGTAAAAAGTTTTACTTTAATACACCGAAAAGGGTACTTTTGGAAAGGAGAGGTTAAAATAAAATCAAGTGCTTATTTAATAAGGTGAATTTGTACGGTGGTAAATGTCATTAAAAGTTTATGCCGATAAGACTGCGTTATGATATAGTTTGGATTAGGTCAGAATTGGCCTCCAACACCCCCCTTCTCAATTTATAAAAAAAATTCTTCACTCCGAAACGTTCATATAAAACTTCTCTAAGGACTTGCGATATTGTCATTTATATAGTTTCTTGTTGGTTTATCTTGCTCTGTATGATCCTTAATTCTTTGGATCTATATGTTATATAATGCCTTAGTTACAGTAGCTATAAATTTCGACTATTTTTCCAAAGAAAATATCTCAAACTTGATTTTTCGGCTATGTAAAACTTCGCAAGACTAAATAATTGGTGCATGAATATTTTAGATCTGGTTAGAGTTTATGGTTATAAACATGAGAAGCCATAATGAATTTGGAATTGCAAATCATGTCAAGATTAATTTTGGTTAAAAACACCTCACCAGTCTCTTTTAAGGCAGAAAGTGGTACAGCCAAGACAATATGGTAATCAAATTCCACCAAGCTTCAAACAAAATAGACGGAGCATGTGGACTGAGTCTCATGAGATCTCATAAAGTGTAGGTCACGTAGACTTGGGAATCGTCTTGGACCGATTGGCTATCAAAGCGCAAAATTGTGTTTTTAATCACATTTGAGATAATCGCATTAACTAATCAATAATTCATCCTACATTAGGATTCCGCCAAATAATTTATTGGTTTGCTGATAAAAATGAGGGTGGGTTGTGTACATGGACACAACCGAAATTGTTTGAGGCTGTTAAAGGTAAGATGTAAAATAAGAAAGGTAGTTAGGTAGGTACTTAATTAACGTCGCACTGGAGCAACACAACGGGCTATTGCCGACGCTCCCCAAGGGAATTACCGAGATTAGTCCCCAAGGGAAAGACCCGAGGACAACACCACGTAATTTTGAACCACGGTCAGATGACGAGATCACTCATGAGCTGGCACCCCACTCTCCAAACTTCCACATCACGCCAACGTGAGGATATTTGAGGCCACGACAGATTTAACGTGCACCAGCCCTTTTGTGCACGATGGTCTTTGGTTGGATTCGAACTCTCAACCCTCCGGCTGCTATTCCGTTACTCTTCCAACAGGGCTACCGCGGCCCGAAAAAAAGACTTGCTGGTTATTAGTGAGTATAATTTTATTTATCAAAGGGTGATGATAGAAGAAGTAAGATACGCATGCCATAGTATTTATATCGATGTTTCTTACAAAGATTAAATCTATACAACTGTTACCCAGAGTAGTGGAAATGTAGTACTTCAAGTTGAGCTCCGTCTATAAGCGATTTGAGTAACATCGATATTGAAGTCACTGGTAAACATAAGGGGGAAAAGTATCTGGAATCATAGTGGATACAATTTTCCTGATAGAATCTTTCAAATTTATCACATTCCAAGTCAATATCTATCGGTTCAGGCGGCGGTGAACGCAAAGTACTCGTGCCAGCATTGAACGCTCACCTTTCTTATGCTCTTTAATACAATCTGTATCATTCAGCATTAATTAATGTAGGCTCTTCTGAATTCCTTCGAATTTTGCTTTCCAATCACAGACGCTTCTTTCATGTATATATATATATATATATATACCCTAAATGCTTATTTTCATGATGTTGAGAAATGCAGTCGTATTGATAATTATTTCAAAAGATATATAACGCCATCAAAATGCATATAAATTGATTCTTTTTAATCTGAAAACTTATAATTAGTCTTGAAACAGCTGTACAGTAAAAATTCTTTTGTTAATTAATGAGTTTCTGCTCTAAGCTGACGATATATTTAAAGGCAGAATGGGTCTGATGGTTTTGGAGGGCCACATACATTCACTGTGACTTTATAGGGTGGTCGCGAAAAAATCCAAGAAAATTTTTTTTATTTATTTTATTTTTATTTATTACCTATTGTTACAAAGAAAGGTAATGAAAAGTAAATAAGAAATTTAATTTGACGTGTAACGTTGCATTGATTTAACAATTGTTTTAATATTTGGTTCGCTTTTGTTGTAGTCAAGAGCAAAATTGATTGTAAATTTTCATTAGTCCAGAGGTTCCTATTTTTCGATTTGTTGATCTTCATGCTTGAAAAGGTTTGTTCTCATAAATGTGGATTAAAGATACTTGTGCATTTTAATGTATTTATCTAGCAACGATTTACAATTGCTTTTATCCCCCGCACAACGATAGAAACTTAATAAATTGTCTTCATTAAATTTATTTTGCAGGTTCTCATCGTTTTCATGTCTATGGGTTCAAGGTGTACTGATTCGGGTGCATTTTGAGATAAAATGGTTGCTAAATAAATCTCTTACTTTTTACTTTTTGAAAATAAAGAAAACGATCCTGGAAAGTTGATATCAAATTATCAATCAAATTTGCATTGAACTCAAAAATTACCTATCAAGTGACTTGTAAATATTAAAATAACACATGGTAAGTCGGGCAGTCAGCAAATCAACAGAGGGCCGCATGTGGCCAGCGGGCCATGGTCTGTACATCCTTGTCCTTGATCAGTGGTTCTTAACCTGGAGTGTGTGCACCTCTGGGGGTGCGAGGAAGCATTTCCAGGGGTGCGAGAGAAGTTTCAATGGACAACAGCGATTTAATAAAAGATCTTATTGAAAAATGAGCCAATGCACGTATTCAAATTGAATTTGAAAAACTGGACTTAGAACAATTCTGGTGTAGTTAGAACCTTATACACAGCTAGTAAAAGCAGCATTGCAGACACTTTTACTATTTGCCACCACCTACCGGTGTGAAATGGGATTTTCATCACTTTTGCACATGAAAACAAAGTCAGAAATCGCTTAAATGCAAATGATGATTTACGCGTGGCTCTTAAAAAAGGAGCCTCGCTTGAAAATATTATGAATAAACATAACCATTAAAAATTGAGATATTGTATGTATGTATGTAAATGTATGTTTATTTTTCAATAAATAAATTATCTTGAATAGAAGTAATTTCCTAAATAAAGAAATAGAAACACATTTTTCAAGAGGGTGCGAGAACTCATTTTTAGATTCAATGGGGTGCCGATCACTAAAGAGGTTAAGAACCACTGTCCTAGATGATACTAGAGGACATTCATACATAAAAAACGCGGTATTTCGCAAATAGCTAACGTTGAAAAATTTGCGCAAGCAGGTTTTTGTACGTTCTTGTTTCATTTGTTCATACTTGATAAAAATAAGTCTTGCGAAGTGTTTGAAACATTTATTCGTTTTTTGGTCTCAGATATGTTTACTTTATACCTTATCACCCATGTTTGATAATAGCATTCCAGATTCCATAAGATACGGTTAATAGTGCGCTAAGTTGAGTCCCATAATCCTGTTAATCGGTTCGGCACCCGATCCGAGCTTTGCAACACAAACTTGACTTTTCGCATGCATCACAAACAGACCTAAGCCCATGACTTATGACCACATCAATCGAGTTTTGAGGTCTCTTTCTTCCAGCAATCCGTCACTCCTAATCTGGCATCGGCAACAGCATTCTGGAGTCTTGGGCAAACACCACATCCTTTAGTTCCGATGGGAGGTGTCAGATTTGCAAGTCCAATCCCCTTCTTCCTGTAGCGACTAACCGCAAATAAAAGCCTCTTTGCGCAGGGGTCATTTTTTCTGTGCAACCTCCAGAATGGTATCGGTGTCTTGTTTCCATCGGAAGCTTACAACAGGGCTAATCCTGGATTACGTTCGCACAAAGAAACCGCGGAAAACACATTTTTCTGCCCAAAGAAGACATTTTTAAAATTTTGCAATTTCAATGTTGTACACGGGAAAGATTAGGGACCGCAAAAAAAGGGAACTTTGAGCCGTGTCCTATTCGATGGTATCGCTCTTGCCTGTGGTGAAACGTAGGGAATAGTTATACGAAATGGGGATCGGTTATGTGAAAGTGGATGATTGGGTCTTCGATACGGATGAATTGCAGTTTCTTTTTGTGCGTGTACCGGAAGAAAAGCCCGGGTATGATATTTTCTTTTTAGAAATGAAAGAAAAACTCCAAAAAGTAGGAAATCTGTGCGCAGTAACATACATATATATCTTCGGCATCACCAAGAATCTGCAGTTTTGACTGCTTTCCCCAATATGGTTTATCAGGCCGATTAAATATTTACACTACAGACTAATTCTGATTCAAGTCAACATAATCATAACAGGTAGTTACATCACACCTGCATTTTCAATGTAATCCCAATTGGAAGAGCAATGAATTAGGAACTGTAGGGTTGCGAGTTCGAAACTCGGTCCAGCCAAAGACCGTCGTATACACTGGGCTGGTGCACGTTAAATCTGTCGTGGCCTCAAGTTGGCGTGGTGTGGAAATTTGGAGAGTGCGGTGCCAGCTCATGTGTTGACCTCGTCATCTGACCGTGGTTCAAAATTATGAGGCGTTGTCCTCGGTTCTTTCCCTGAGGGAGTGATCCCGAATCGTCGCCAATAGCTCCAAGTACCAAGTGTTGCTCCAGTGCGACGTTAATTAACTACCTGCCTACAACTTCAAAACTTTATAAACATGTTTTTCTTTTTAGTACAAGAAAAAACCTTCAAAAGTAGGAAACCTATGAGAACAGCAACATTAAAACTACTCTTCGGTATTATGCCAAAACTTCGAATCTGCAGTTTTGGCTTTTCCACCACTATGTATTTTTTAGACTATTTATATTTATACTGTATCAAAGATTAATTCTGATTCCCAGCCCTCATAACAGGTAGTTACCAATACTTTCAGTGTAATCCAATTCTTCCTGACGGGAATTTTCGTGTAAAGAAAACAACTTGACTGGATGGCGAAAATTTTACTTCCACTTCTATGTTTTCGTATGATATAATATCGGAGTTACTTTGAAACGTAGTTTTTCACCCTATTGGTGAAACTTGTCGTTTAATATTATTGGGGTTGACCAATGAACTATCATTTTTCAACTCGGAATTCATTCCTTGGTAGGTAGATATTTAATTAACATCGCACTGGAGCAACACAACGGGCTATTGGCGACAGTCCGGGATCAATCCCAAAGGGTAAGATCCGAGGACAACACCACGTAATTTTGAATCACGGCCAGATGACGAGGCAACACCTGAGCTGGCACCCCACGCTTCAAACTTCCATACCACGCCAACGTGAAAAAACTCCTCGTTAGCCATTTTTCTAGCCGTCATTTACCACTAGCTTGACAGAAAAGCCTCTTATATCGTCAAAACGTTAAAGGTGTTTTTCTTGAAACAATGATTTGGTAGGTGCCCCACCTATGGCCGAGGAGCAACTAAAGACTGCGCTCTTAAGAAACTGGTAGACTGAAGCACTTGTTTACGAGTTCAAATCGTCGGGTTGGTTGCTTGACGTTTACTGGTTTTCTAGGCGATACATAAATGCGAGCCAGAATCCCCAAAGTACTCCAGGAAGGCATGTCAAGGTGGTTGCGATATGGCAGCATCTTCCATGGTGCCCCATAGAGGAAATATCAAAGTAAAGTGAGCAATGGTAACCTGTTACGTGCCCAGGATCATGTGACCAAAACTAGTAGTAACGTGACCCTTCGACTACTTTCGTCTGAGGGTGGAAACGAATATTCGTCATCTGATTGGTCCACGCGACATAGTAGAGTTTGGCAATTTCCCTATTTTTGTCGCCACTCTATAGAAAGGCGCATTCACACATCTACCCCGTCATAAAATGCGTGGACCTTGTCGATACCAACATAAAACACCACAAATAACACATATCACTTTAATTAACATTTATGACAGATACATTTGCAACAGCAACAGGAATATGGCGCGTTAGTTCCTCTCAAAGTGTGGGAATCGAAAGAGTTCGTGCATGCGCAGATGGGTGGTGCAAAAGTTTCAGTTCGCACTTTGCCTGACGAAAGAGGTCTGGTTCGCACTTCCTGGCACTTTGCCTGACGAAGGTGGTCGCCACAGATGTTATGTTTCCAAACGAGGCGATGCGAAGCCAAATCGACCAAACAAGTCAATTTTTCACATAGTCACGTGACTACAAGTCGACATGTTGGTTGCACTTCTTGAAGATCCTCTCAATATCAATGCTCAGTCTACTTATAGTTCGCGTCAATGGGTGTCCCAGGTTAACACTACGACTGCAACGTTCTCGCCAGTGTAATAATTGAAGGAATATACGTTCATAAGCTGGCGTTGCAGAAGATAAAATGATTCAATAGGTTTGTGATTTGGGATAATATACATAGCATCATACGACTTTGTTGGTGGATTTATTAATTCATGCAGTTTTGTTAGTGTATCGAAAGTTTTTCTGAGATAATGATGTAGTCTTTATATCTTTTTTGCTTGTTTCACTAATAATCCACTTATTCAGGATGTCGAGCATAGGAAAAAGAAAAAATTCTATTTTGGTAAAAACCATACAGGTAAATATTTAAATTGCAGCAAAATACATGGTGGCCCATAAATTTGTAAACTTATCAGAAAGAATAATAAAGTCAACGAACTAGTGTATTAGAGTGCCAAAAGGCTTGTTAAAGAGTTTGTTATTGCTAATCTCCACGTCTAACACCAGCTAGATCAAATCCACAAGCCCATTCACCCGCACAAAATCATACACCTAAAGAGATTCAGAAAACAGGTCGTCTCGAAACAACCCCAAATTGTTGTTTGGGCGTAATCAAACGCTTGCACAATCTCCTTGGATAGGTTGGTGAACATATTTAACTGCTATTGTAAGATATTCACAAATGTAAATAAATAAATGCTACACTATCTTAATTGCTTATTTCTATGATGTTCTGGTTAAGTGATAGTAATAGCGCAATCTATCGGTGAAATTTTGAACTAGTAATTTTTTCTTATGCCAAAAAACATCCGCCTACTCGAAAAGCCTTTTGGTGCAAACCGCTCTAGTACGCCATTGCAGGGGCGTTGTCTGACTTGGTCCGGGGCATCACGGGTATAAAGAAAAACAAACTCATAATGTATAATGAAATACCAAAGAGCAAGTGTGAGAGGCAACACCCCTACAGTCTGTAAATGGACTGGGTCGCGGTCAGGTGAAAAGTTCTATTGTTGCAATGTTGGACATAAAACGCAGTCCTGATGCACTACATTTGTAGCCATTATGAACAAGCCGTACACATGAGGTTATGTGTACCCAAAATATGCCTGCCTCATCGATTTTTTTTTTTGCTTTTTCATTTCAGTTCTATAATTACGTTTTAATTGTGCATTTTTACATTTAAAATAAAACAAGCAAGTGACGTAAATGACTATTTCCTTCTTTAAAAATATCTCTAAACGAAAGATAATTTATTGATTAATTAATTATATTTTTAAAAAATATTTGGGCAATTTTTTTTAATTTGTGTTTAGAGGCGCTGACGAAAAATGAGTGGCGAGTCTCAAAAAGTTTGGGAACATCAGATCTAAATAGTGGTAACCCTTTGAAGGCCACTGTGCAAATAAGTTTTAAAAAATCTTCATGGGTGAAGATCTATCTCCTCATAACAATGCATTTCGCACGAAACAAATATTTTGTTGATTTTAAAGGTGCTCTGAGGTCTTACCAAACATCTAGAGCACTTTTAGACATCAGAATATCAAATGTCATTACTTTTACCTTCCCTCATCATTAAAGATTTTTTAGCATAGTTATAATTCATTAGCTTTTAAATTGCATTTCATGAAGTTCCGCCATCTCAGATAGGGATATCATCTAGTTCTCATTTTATTATAACAAGGTTTATATTTTTTATTATTAAAAATTTTAACCTTTATATTTAATTTTTATAACTCATTTGGTTTCATTCATTGCATCTTCTCTTTTAACGTTGGTCTGGTTGGTATTCTGATGTCCTTTACATCTATTTTATGAATTTGTTCTTGTGTCTAGCGCAACTTATCCATTTTGGGATCTCGTGCCATAAAACCCAAATCAGCCAACCTATCAAATGAGAGAATATTTATATAACCCTTAGCAGGCCTATATATCTCTCTAGAATTTTTTATACTTTTCCACAACTTGTTAAGGAAGTGAGACGGCCCACTACCCCTGAAAGGGTTTAAAATGCATTGTTCCACATTGCAAATTTCAACTTTTACCCAAGACCCCTTACCAATTTGATCTTTTCCACCTATTAAGTTTCTTGCAAGTTTTCGGAACTACATAGTGAACACAAATTTCTATAGATACGTTTGGGGATACTTTTGGAAGAGTTTAATAACTCTTTAAATTTATTTTGAAAAACGCTTTTGTACTTAAATGAAAAAACAATTCCATTACAGTACATTAATCGCGAAACCTTGGCATTCATGAATCATCATTTGAAAATTGGAGCATAGATCACCATATTCCTTACAATAAACCTTTAAAAGATTTCCCCAAATAAACAGAACCTTAACCAATATTGACTATGCGCTATGGAACCCAGTACTAGCTTCATTCATTCAAATAAGTTCATTGAAATGACATTACAATGAAAGCTGATTGTTCAACACATTACGTATTTCAGCAGGTGATCACGGCATGATTCAAAGTCATGGAAGATCTCCACTTTTTCATATAGGTAAAAAGTGGGTAGGGTTTAAGTCATTCTACTGGTGGCATAAGGGTAAGTCGGGTCCCGCTTAGGAATCCTTGGAGATTCATGGATCGCCATTTGGAAATCGCCGCATAGATCGTAGAATTTCTAACGATGAACATACTAAAGTATTTCCCTAAATAAGCAGATACTTAGCCAACATTGACGATGCGTTGTACTTGCTTCATTCATACAAATATGTTCATTGAAAAATGACATCCCAATGAAAGTAGATAGTTCAACGCATTACGTACTTCAGCAGATAATCACGACATGATGCAAAATCCGGAAACATCTCAACTGTTTCATATCAAGCAGGTTTGGAGTCATTCTACTGGTGTCAGACCGGACTCGATCACGAAACCTTGGAGATTCATTAATCACCATTTGGAAACTTGCACAGAGAACTGAATTCCTCCGGTGCAGATACGAAGGCATTTCCACAAATAAAAAGAACATTAACTGACATTGAAGATGTGCTATGCTTCATTCATACAAATAGTTCATAGAGATGACATTCCAGTGAAAGCAAAACGTCCAATACACTACTTAGTTCAGCAAGTAATCAAGACATGACGCACTCACGAAAGATCTTTACTATTTCATATTTGTAAAAAGGGCTGCAGATCATCATGCTTAGATCAGGTCTTAGATCAAAAGTGTAAGACTGACCTCGATCAAGAAGCCTCGGAGGTTTATAAATCACCATTTTGAAAATGGTACAGAGAGTAAGAAATTCCTTCCGGTGTACATACGAAAGTATTTTCCCAAATAAACAGAACCACCAATGCTGGGGATGCGCTATGGAACGCTGTACTTGCTTCACCAGATCTCCAAAGGAAAGTTAATCCTTAGAGTCAACTCCAGAAGAAATAAAAAATCCAGTCCTAAATCTTCTTCCCATCCTCTTCGAGAATGCATGTCATCGGATTAGGGAAACATCTTTAGAATCCGCACCTAATCTTTTCTCGATAAAATTTACGGCTTGCTTGCAGACCATTTGACACCAGAGGACGGATCGATATAATATAGTAGTTTATAATCAAACAAGCGCAGGGTGGCCCTGTGTATGCTCTGTGTAATCCCTTTGCATTTTGCATGGTAAAGCTTGACGATTTATAGTATTGACCCGCTTCTCAGCTTTTTGGCAAATATGGCCGTGGCTTTCAAGTTGTCGAGCGGTGCGTCGAAGACCGAGATGGGACATTAGGCAGGTATTTTCGAACAATTAAAAGCACATACAGTGCAAATTTATGGCTGTCCCGACTACGAAAGAACACAACGCAAAGTTGTAAGCTTTGTGGTTCTGGATTGTGTGAAATAGATGGGAAACGCGTTGTAAAAAATGGGCTGAATAGACTGGCGCGGAATTCGTGTTGAAACATGGATGTGTGTGCAACGGATGTAACTTCGCATTCGAAGTCAAATATTTTCTTTTCCCTTCTTCATTCCATCTTCTTTTGAATTCTTTGTGTAAAATATGGAGTTTGTTTTGCCTTGTAAAATTTATTATAAAGTATACAAGATTCCAGATTAGTTTTTATGTATAGATTCAAATCTCAAAGAAAAATCTTATTTTTAACGAAAACAGGATTGCAGCAGATGGTAAAGTGTGAAAAAATTATCGGTTTTCATTATACGCATTTTAATAAGGATATGATCTTTTCACCTTTCCAATAAAAACTATAAATTAAAAGTATGAGTAAACGGACAAAGGAAATACATTTCCATAAGTGTAAACATTTTTAGATTCTCTATTATTTCTTATTCGTGTTATAGTATAATGTGTATTCACATTTCTATAACATGTTACTGTTTTCTTGTTATTTAAGTTATTTTTCTGTAATCTAACTGCATAATACTACTGAATATTTCATATGCTATAAAATTATGTAATATAGCTATAGTAGTCCCAATAGGACAAACTAGTATCAGTGTTTCGAAGTCTCATGGAATAAGGGCTAAATTAGTCCTTCAAATGCTTTTCAAATAATGAAGATCAGTAATCGAAGGAAATGTATCGGAACTATGATATTTGGGAATGCCCCACGATTTCTAATTTCTTAAACCCTCAGAGGGGTTCACATGCATACATCATTCCTGTCTTCCCTTCCGACTTCGAATCAGTTTTGACCTTCTTGACCAATAGAATCTTTCAATGTGATTCTTTCAACCAATCGGTGTGGCTGTTTAGTCAATATGCGTGTTGTGGGGAAAACAATGGTATACTACTTGGAAATCTAGTGAAACTCAGAGAGCTAGCAGAACTTTCTTTACCTATGTTTTGTATTACATAATAATCTCAAATTCATAAAATTGAGTGGGGAAAGTAATAAGATCAATCGCTTGGTGCAAAGGTTTGCTTTTAAAAGAAAGATTTTAAACGTGACAGTGTACAAAAAAATGTGACCCGGACAACAAAAATAAATCAAGGAAATAAGCACTTTTGAGAATCAGAACTGGACGTAATTGCCTAACAGTACACTTGGAGAGAATTGGAATATATTCCTCCAAGTTTCACATTGTGCAGAACTTCCAATTCTAGTATGAGGATCATCTAGTCTGGTTGGACCTGGATTCCTCTCAACAGCAGGCCTGGAACCTACAAACTCTATTGGAATTCTAGAGAAAAAATGATGAACAGAGCCTCACAATTTCCATGGGAACAGCAACAGGTTTAATTTTTTAAAACAGAAATAAACTTTAAAATAGAGCATGCATACTTCTTATGTCACATGCGCTTCACTAGCCTCTTACGGATTTATATTGCAATGCTAGCTACGTCAATTTATTGCCCTTTTATAAAGCTGTTGTCCTTTGTTGTTCGTATGCCAAAGTCAGCACAAAAAACAGAAAACTTAAGGGATTCTTTTTCATCCTCCCACTTCGATCCCTTGAGAGATCTAGAAACTTGAAACTCCAATAAATCCCCAAATTCACGCCGAGTCAAAGAACCGATGCCACCTTATGAATCCATAATAAATAAATTGCAAACGGAAACCTTTAATAAAGTCTGCCATGGTGCAAAGAAGAAAATAGAAGTGCCATACGATTTTTTTTATCTCCCTTCGATCAAATCAGGAAGGAAAAAACTCGCTCGGACAAGGGTGGGTTCCATTGAAAAGCATGCGATTCTCTTAAAAACCAGTGCACAAAAAATCCACACAATGCGAAAATAGTCTCCCGTATTGTAGATTAAGTATGTGACTGCTCAGTTCGAGGCGTTGATGAAAAAAAGATTGGGTAAAAGCAGATAAAAAACATGGCCACCATTGATTTCGAACAGTGCAGCGGAAACAGTCTTACTTCCTAGACTCGAGGAGCTGTGTTGCGAAAGTAACACACTGTTACTCTTGTCCGTATGAAACTGAAAACCATTGAGGAAAATATATTTGGGGGGTTGGCTGGAAAAGAGGGGGTTCTTTTCAACGGGAGGGCGGAAAGTTCGACACCTTTTCGATGCCTTTTTTCAAGCACCCCACCCTAGTTCGATCTTTTTTTACGGACCCCTCAGGTATTCTCAGAAGGATGTAAAAAAGAACATTTACATCCCATTTAACCACAGACATTCTTACTGAAGTGCGTTTTAAATTTGACTTGTTCGTTAGCTTAAATTTCTAATCAAATTCTAATTAATCAATCAATATTAAATTACATCTTAAAAGATTAATGATTGTCCAAATATTAGTTTTAACCCTCCAAGTGGTTTCGACGAAATGCCTCGTTTATCAAGATCTGACCAATTTTGCTACTGACCAGATATCTCGCCTTCAAAATATTACCGATTTTTTTATATGACAAGATCAAGATCTGGTCACTTTTCTTCTAATAACGAGATATCTCGTCCATCAAGATCTGGTCAATTTTGCTAATGACGCGACACCTCTTCGAGACAACCTCCAAGAGGATTAAAGAGATATACTTTGCTCGTCTTCTAACTTACGCTGTCTAAAACGTATTCAACACTTCCAGAATCGACCCAGAGTAGTATGCTGGGCATGATCTTGCACGTAGTCTGAAAAAAAATAGAGTGGGCCGAAAGGAAGCGCACTATGTGTCCAACTTTAAATAAACAGCCAATAAGTTTTCCAATATTATTAATTCTATACTTACTTGATCTCGAAAGGATTTTTTTGCATTTTCGATAAAACTTACTTATGAATCTGTATATTCTTTTCTTAATTTAGATAAGAATATTCAAAAAGCACTCATCAGGAACAGGGAGAGCATTATTATTTTATTGTGATGTTTCCAACTAGAAATAGGTTTCTGGTTTGCGCAACTAAGGTACACTTCGTCAACTGTCTAAACGAAGTTTTTCTGTCGAAAATGAAGTTCTAAATAAAGCAATGAATGCTGGACCCTCAAATCGGCTCTCCGATACCCGTTCTCTAGGTTAAATGACAGGATCCTCATGGTAGTGTGTATTCCATAATATTTCCATGACAGATAATTCCACAGTATAAACTTTCATAACTAATGTATTTAGTTATGAAATCTTTCATTTTCATTCGCTCACTAGTTATATAGTAACTCAATTACAAATGCAATGAAATGGCCAAGGACGTTCCTGAGTAATGAATTGAGTAGCATGCACTTGCACGTAGTCAGAAAAATAGAGGCAGTGGAAAGAGAGAAGCAATAGACCCATAGAGAAAATATAAAAGTAGAGTGAGCAATGGTGACATTTTTTATGTACCCAGGATCATGTAAACAAAACTAGTAGTAATAACTAAGTAAACAAAACTAGTAGTAATAACGCGACTCAGATTATCGTCTGTAGGGTGGAAACGAAAATTCATCATCTGATGGTCCACGGGGGACGGGAGAAGACGACTATCCCTTGATTCAACACCTGATTGGTCCCCCAGACATAGTAGTAGACTTTGGCGATTTTACCATTTTTGTCACCACTCTATAGAAATGATCATTCACACACCAATCCTGTAGATGTCATCACCAAACGAGGCGATAAGATGCCGAATTGGCCGACCGAATCAATTTTTCATAAAGCAGTCAAGTGACTACTATTCGATATGTTGTGATCACTTTTTGAAGTTCCTCTCAACAGCAAATGCTCAATCTAAGTATATTTAATGTCTATGAGTAGACCTCCAACTTTAAAGAAATTTGCCCGGTCAATAAGCTTTCCGATACTAATAATTCTATACTTAATCGTTCTTTGTGGGTTCTTTTTGTGATAGTAATAAAAAATACTTATGAATCTACACAGTAGTTCTTAGAATAGAATTTTCGAACATTACTCGACAGGGAAGTGGAATGTATTCAGGGAGGGTGCGGATATCCAAAAGCGATTTGGAAATTCAAAAGCTATGACAAAGACAAAAGAAGAAAGAAGTTATATCAGAGAAAATCGAAGTTTCGTAAATACACGCCAATGGAATGAAAGCAGTCAAAAAATCATAAAACGCAATGCTTATTTAACAGAACGGTATCTAGGAAATCTAAGGGGGTAGGGTAGTTAATTAACTTCGCTATTAATCAGCACAACGGGCTATTGGCGACGGGGTCCGGGATCAAATCCAAGGAAAAACCTCCTAATTTTGAACCATGGTCAGATGACGAGAGCAACACCTGAGCTGGCACCCCATTCTCAAACTTCCACAACACTCCAACGTGAGGGCATTTGAGGTCACGACAGATTTAACGTGCACCAGTCACCGTGTACACGACGGTCTTTGCCTGAACTGAGTTTCGAACTCGCAACCCTCTAGTTGCTTCCCGTTGCTCTGGGCTACCGCTGCACAGGAATCTGAGACTGAACTATCCGAACTGGATAGCAGTCTCAGAAAATTACTTTTTGAATTCTTGCTTAATGAAGGTTTGTTTTTAGATAATCAAATGTTCTTTTGGAAGAGGGGGTGGTTTGCTAAACTTTGAGTAACTCATACTCAGGAACGGCTCTGTATATTTATTTCCTACTTTTAGATTTTCCTATACATTGTCCGGCGATAATAAAATCACCGGTTAATAAAATCAGTCGAATATAAAATGATTACATCAGCCATATTTTAATGTTTCGTTAACAACGAGCGTTTTCCAAACTTTCAACGTGCCATAAAACCCCAAAATCCAATCCAATCCAAAGTTTCAACACTTCAGTGTATTAGTCTCTTTCATATACTTATATTAATCGTCTAATTCTACTTTCTCGATATTTCAATCGTTAATCCTTTTTAATTAGAAAACAATGATTGAAAAAATCAACTCTTAGGTGGTTTATCTCCGCATCTGGTGCAAAAACCTCTTCCAAACTGCCACCAGTTCCGGGCAAGGGACAATTTGGTTTTCCTACTTCTTCGATCTTCATTCCTCTTGGAGTAATAGGGCAGTTTTGTCTCGATGACGTATCTCGCGTCATTAGCAAAACTGACCAGATCGTGGACGAGATATCGCGTCGAAACACTTAGAGGGTTAAATTAAAACTATTACAAAGTTCTCGAATGGGTTGGATTGGTTTTGGAGATTTTACGGTGCAAGGGCCATATTTGGTTATGCTGCGCCAGATACGACATGCAATATCAAGTAATAGACCCAAACATAATGAAGATTTACTGACACAGAAGAAAGAAATACACCCAGGGAGGAATGTTCTCGATTGGGAAAAGAACAATGGAGAATAAAAGGAAAGGAATATTCTAGATCTGAAATATGATCATTTCTTCAACTGAAATAATAATCTTTCATTTTCAGCCCTTTTCCCTGGAGAAAAAGTCCATTTCACCACTTTATAAAAAGCAGAGAAACAAGAGTTTTTATAAGAGAATCTTTCCGGGTTTTTCTGGCGTATCATTATCTTCTCCAGAATATTAAATTATACGATTAGCTCGTTTAAATTATTGGGAATTGAAATAATTCACTGACAAAGAAAAGCACAATTTCTGACTAACGATTGCGATGAAGGAAGCTATTTAGATTAAGGGAATATGTATCTGATTGAATAAGTCTCTTCCCCAACATTCTGCTCGGAGATCGTCAAACCGCGCACCACCTTCAAGGGGTATACAGCATACTGTCCTCAACCCTCAAAGTGGTTTCGACGAGATATTTCGTCCACCAACATCTGAACAACTTTGCTAATGACGAGATATCTCGTCATCAAAATGTAGTCGATTATTCGATGATGACGGGATCAAAATATGGAAAGTTTTCTTCTAATGATGAGGTGTCTCATCCATCAAGATTTGCTGATGGATTTTGCTAATGAAGGGTACCTCGTCGAAACAACCACCAGGAGGGTTAACGCCTTACATATTAGCCATAAAGATCTCAAATAACAAAATTCGGAAAGCCCTAACAACTCTCGTACCATATAGACCACTCTGGAGGTCTTGCTCAGGTATACGGTTGACAAAAAATGTCAAATTGTTCTTTCAAGACTTTGGAGCAGGCATATCTGATCTCCATCCTTTATTCAGGCACACAAGACATTTCCAACTTGCCTAAATTGTAACATTCAAACAAGCCTCCCCAAGCCATCTTCTAACCTACGTTGATCTTGCAAGGAAAGATTTTTATGGAAGTTCTGATTGAAGGACTTTTGGAGAGTGTTGGTACTCATGGACTTGGTCCAATTATTTAGCTAGACTTTAAAGAATAAGCAACAACAGATCTTCCATGTATTGACACTGACTAGAGAAAATTATTTTAATTGTTTTTTGAAAAAATTAGGTATACGGTTGATAGAAAATGTCAAATTATTCTTTCAAGACTCAGCGGGCACATCTGATCTCCGTCCTTCGTTCAGGGACACAAGGATTTTCCAACTTGCCTAAAATGCAACACTGAACAAACCTTCCCAAGCCATCTTCTGGCCTGCGTTGATCTGGTAAGGGGAGATTTTTATGGAAGTCCTGATTGAAGATCTTTTCGAACAGGTTGGGACTCATGAACTTGGTCTAACTGTTAACTAGGCCTTAAAGAATGAGCAACAGCAACAGATCTTCCATCTAATGACACTGACTAGAGAAAATTGTTTTTATTTTAATTGGATTTTGAAAAATTATTGGGCTGAATTTTGTAAAAGGCAGGAATGAGAATGTCGATGCAATAAGGAAAAAAAGGTGTACGTTTAGTTCTAAGAGAACGAAGACAGGGCAATAGGAACCAACGTTCCTCGGGTATGCACCGACTGGAGATAATTGATCATCAATGTTCATTACAAACCCCAATTTAAGGAATTTTGGTTTATTCCTACAAAAAACCTAAAAAGGGTGCTAAAAATCTGGAGAAAATGACCATGAAAAGTTACGCATCTTTTGAAGCCCATTTGTGTGGAGTAAATTCCGTCAATTATGAATCAAAGTAAGCGTAATTTCGGTCTAATTTTTTAAACAAGAATTTGGGAAAATATTGAGAACTTCTACAACAGGATTAACTCCCGACTACAAATCTTGTTAATGAAAAATAATGTAACGAGTCACGTTGATGCTTTATAAATAATTCCCCTTGGGATGAATAATTGTTGTCAGTTCCTTCTACATTTCACACATCCCTTTCTTCAACATGACTTGGGGCCCGTTTTCATCACAATCCGGCCTGTGGCACTCATGTTGTCACCCCTCTGTATGCTCTATCAGTTATCAATGGGACAATTTTAGAAGGAAAATTACTTTTCACTCTGAAAATAGTATCAGAGCAAACCAACAAATTGTCTTGGAAATATTAACTATAGAAATTTTAAAAAATTCAAAAAACCTTTTTAAATTCAATTTAAATACTCGCACACAATAAACAACAAATCTGTTTATTGTTTGAGGTATTCTTGAGGCTCCTATTGTATGTGATGTTCCTGAGATGTTTATAGGCAAATCTCAGCAGGCCACTCCCTCTTCTAAAAGCAATTTACTTTCCAAAAGAAAATATATTCGAATGGTTCGATCTTCTTTCTCTGGTTCCGTAAATGCCGTAATATTACATGAGCATTGCGTTTAATCATTTTTCGATTGTTTTTAGACTATTGAAGAATTCAGGCGTATATTTTACCTGAGTGATTTCCAAAACTTCGATTTTCTCTGGTACAATTAGCTTCAGCATGTATGATTTGATAACTTTTTAACTACAAAATCATTTCTAGAAGGATTCGAGACCCATCGATTCTCCTCTTGATACATCCCAGCTTTTTATGAGATTGCTTTTAGAAAATTCTAAAGAACAAAATATGTCGATTTGTAAATATCTTTTAAAACAATTGCAAAAAGATCCGACAACGATCGAATAAGTTTGATCGAAATATAATTTTCCGATATTTTTCACTTATAAGTAACAAATAAGTTAATAATATCGGAAAATTATCTGGAACTGTATATTTAAAGTTGAGGACATACTGCGCCTGTTTTTCGCCCGCTCCTATTTGTTCCGACTACATGCAAATATACGATCATCACACAAATCAGGAACGGTCATGATTGTATGCAATTAAAAAGAACTTAATTCAAAAACAGGAAACGGAAAGAATATAATCTGCACTTACAGAATGACATACCATTTCTCCAAATATTGAAAACTGATCAAATGAAAAGTCTAACTGAGTAATAATAAATAAATATAAACCTGATTTCAACTTTGGAGATCCACGTGGAAGTATTTGGACAAAGGATCAAAAGTTTATTTTTCTTTCAACATTCATATTTTGCTATTGAATGCTCATATTGGAATGAAATTTTTTTTCGGAGAGATCCAGCATGTATCTCTTCTGGTGTAGAGGTTTCGGTCAAAAAGTTTGGAACTCAAACTTCTTTCTCGTTTTCCTATCAAACATCAGCGCCATCTATTGGTATAAATTTGAAGAAATACAGTTGTCATTCAAATTGTTCGCCCTAATAAAGAATAAAATAACATGAGGCAGTTATACCCAATGTCGTAGATTGATGTGGGAAGGCTTTGAGGTCCAGTAGATCCCCTCAAAAGGGTTAATAATGATTTTGAAAAATAAAATCTCTACATATAAAGTACTACAAATGCATGATGTACTTTTTTATATTCTTTGAATAAAATAATTGACATTTTATTCTTCAGATATTTTTTAAAATTAATATCCATACATAATATATTAGTTTAATGTCTTACTGTCGTTCCAAAGTAAGAAATCAATGGTTATAGATTGTTTTGAGCCCTGACTTAATCATTTTTCGCAAACCTGCGTATCGTATCAATCCTCCAACAAGAAAGAAAATGCAAAATACGAATTTTCAGAAACAAAATTTGGATATCTGCTTCAAACTGTCTAGTGGAATTTATTTTGCTAATATTTTCAGAACAATCATTGTACTGTCATTCGTGAATTCATCAACCAAGATGTATCACTTTTTATGAGCGAACAGCAATATTTTTAAAGCACATTGTCTGGTTACTAAAAATTGTGTAGAAAAACCTTTTATAAATTGCGGTAAGATAGTAATCTCATTAAACAAATCCTATGTTTAACTTCAAGTCCTGGTTACTCTCTACAAGTCATACCCTTTTATTGTTAGTTCTATAGAAAAACATTGCAACTTTATAACAATTTATGAGTTATATTAATATTTATTTTATGTAATAGTAATTTGCATTTCCAAAAGTTGCTTTTGTTCGTAATGTTTAAATATAAATAACTCATATAGAAATTTTTTTTAATCCTCATTCCATAAAAAACACTTTAAATTTATTTAATGTTTCATATTTACTCAAATACGAAAATACACACCAAAGTCAGTTAAAAATGATAAGATGTGATGTATTTTAAATTTCAGGTTTTTTATAAACAAAACTGAACAGTTGTCCACGGGCTAAAGAAATTAAAATCTGGAGTTTAAATTAAAAATAATTCAAAATGTTTACATTTTCTACGTGGAAATTTCTTATTTGACTTGTCTCTTACAAGCAAAAAAGGCTGGCTACGTTTGTTTGCATAATATATTGCTTGAAGTCACTTTTGAAGTTCTCCCAAAAGGGCAATTTTGTTAGAATCGTGAGGAAAACTTAAAAACCATGAGAAAATGACAAACTGGTCTTGAAACTTACTTAAATAGAAAAGGTATGAACTTAAGCATGTAATTATACTGATGATAGCAGTGAATAATAATCATATGAAATGTTTTTACACATTATTACTACTTTACAAAAATAATAAAAAATTAAAATTTAAAAAGTCAACCAATTGCAATTCTGAAAACTTTTGTATACGAACGCTATCTCTCATTATTTAATTCATTATATATGCTTCTTAAAATCTAAAAGGGCTGATTAAATAATATTTTAAACATTAGCTAAACCATGCGTAAAAATTGTGATACTGGGGTTTGCAGTTTTATAATTAAAATATTTTGAGAATAATTATTTGTTACCAATTTCTTTCTTTGGCTACCAATGCTTTTAAGCATAGCTGGTCTTTTTCTTGGCAGACATTCTTCAATTTGATGGATTATAATGTTATTTAGTATACATTAATTTAATTGAAATGAACTTAAATAATTAAATTGGCATAATTGCTTTCAGTTTCTTAATTTTGTACATAGGCTGTGTGATTTTGTAAGCTTTTGAATTGGTTGTAAAGTTTTTAAATTTTGAAATGTCGAATCATTGATTTGAGTATGATCGCAAGTACTTCAGGGTAGACAGTACTTTGAGCAGCTTTTTCGGAATTACAATTTTCATTTAACAAAGTACATAAATCACTCTTTTTTCTTTGTTTCAAATTAACCAATGGCTTAAAAAATTTAAGACTATCATAAACTTACTGATTTCAGTGTAAACTGAATAATTTTCAACTATTATTTGCATGCTTGGATATTTTTGTCTGTGTGCATTTCATGTATAAGGTGTGTATATAAGTATGTATTTCATGTTATAAAAAATCATATCAACAAAGTTAAATTATTTAACCCTTATAAATAAAGTTTAAAAATCAAAATTGCTTCTTTTACACTTAAAATAATTAATGTAAAATAAAAAAATAACCAAGTTTGTTTTACTTAAGCTAAATAAAATAGTAAATCCTTATTTTTGCCCATGTTGGGAAAACTTACTTTTTTATTTTTATCGGGAATTCGTTCTGGAGCTTCCTAACCCCTTTTTAAAGCAAAAGTTAAAAAGTAAAACTAAATGCAAACAACTTTTTTTTATTTATGCAAGAAATTATTATGATTCATGAGTACAAAAAATCACTATTTGAACTATATATTTTCTAATCTTAGCTCATAATTTTATCTTATCTGACAAAAGAATTTTTATACAGCATGTACCTAAATTTTATTATGTATGTACCTTTCCAACATATGGAACCTCCCTTGGATTGGTTCAAACAAAATTAGCTGAGAAACTTTTTACAGATAATCATTGAAACCTTTCAGATTAAAATCAGTGTTTGAAAACTGAAATGGACTAGGAATCTTAACAATTAAATATAAAACCTTCATAAATGTTCTGTTATAGGACGAAGGTTCGAGACATCTCCGAAATATTTATGTTAAATAACAATAAAAAATTTTGTTTATCAGCAAACCATACAGAGAAAATACATTTAGCCACCTGAAAACAGTCCATAAACCATTATACTCTATACCCGTTTAGCTTTGCAATTCGATTGAAATATATCACCTGGAGATACAGTAATAAGCCAGACCGGAAATTATTTTTTAAATACTCTTTCAAACTGTGGGACGTGCCTTTATAGGAGGGGAACAAATGAGCCATAAACGAGACGAGGCAGTGATTTGAGTTTTGAAACTTTAAAACGATTTCCTTTTTGGAAACGAAATTGCCTATAAAGAAAGATATGTAAATTCAACTAATAATAATACATTCATAGAATCATCATTTTAGAAACAGATTATTCTCAACTTAAGAGGGTAAGATAGCCATGTAGCTATACGTCTCTGGAACGATAAAGTTTATTTTTGAAACAAAATTAGATCTTTCGAAGAATACTTTAAAAAGTGGCGTTTTTGACTTGTTTCCTGCTTCCGTATCACTCTTTCAAGAGATTGAAAACGTAAAACCTCTCCACTATTGAAAGAGGTGCTTTGTTGATCATTTATCTATGGCTTTTTGACCTATCCAATGTAAAGAAAGAACTAATCATTTTACTGATTGAAACAAATCGGAAAATGGCATGTGCGTTCTGATTCATAATCGTTTAACCAAACATTGGTTCGGTTAAAATTAACCAAGAAAACTGGAACAATAGTTCCAAATATAAAGCTGAACTGGGGCAATCTGGATTTCTTTTAAAACCATTGGAAGCTCCGAAGAGGTTGATTGGTAGTTGAATTTACATCACACAGGAGCAACGCAGTGAGCTATTGGTGACGGTCCGGGATCAATGCGGAACGAAAAGATCCGAGAACAACACTTCGTAATTTTGAACCAAGGTCAGATGATGAGGTCAACACCTTAGTTGGTATCCCACTCTCCAGACATCCACACAACGCTAGCGTGAGGACATTTGAGGCCACGACAGATTTAACGCGCACCAGCCCCTACGTGCACGATGGTTTTGGTTGGATCGAGTTTCGAATTCGCCACCCTTCGGTTGCTAATCTGCGACTTTACCAACTGGGCCACCGCGACACAGTTCAGAAGAGGAAATCTGGTTAATGCCAAATAGCCTGAATGAAAGAACATCTTGGAAACTTACTATGTAAGTAAAAACTCTCAAGGCTTTCAAGACATTTCCCGGAACATTTGATGTGGATTGCTTCTCATGTGAAAATACCGGGTAAGGAGATAGCAGACAAACTTGCTAAGGCTGGCTGTAATATAAACTTGCCCGAGTGATACTCACTTACCTTTGAAGAAATAGACTCTAGGTTCCACTAAAATTAGCAGAGTGAATCTGAACAATAGTTTAATAGCCCGCTGTGTTGGTCGACGTTAATTACTTACCATCACCATTACGAACAATAATTTCAAATATAGAGCTGAATTGAAGGCAATCTAGATTTCACTTAAAACCATCGGAAGCTCCGAATAGGAAATCTGGTAAATGACAGATAGTCTCAATACATTAGAACATTTGGAAACGTTCTAGGTAAGTAAGGGATCCTACTCACGTTGCGATAATAGAACTCTGGAGGTTTTCAAGACATTTCCCGCAACATGCGATGTTGATTCCTTCTCATGTGGAAATACCGGGTAAGGAAAAGGCGGACAAACTTGCTAGGGCCGGCTGTAACATAAACTTGCCCGAGTGATACTCACTTACCTTTGAGGAAACAGACTCCCTGTACAAAAAAAAAGAAATTAACGTGTTTCGGAGTGTCATGGAAGGACATACATGATGATCCAAGACATCTTTTGAACATTCTTCTCGGAGAGGACATCATGGAACTGGTTTAATTTTGATCTCAGGATAAGAGAAAAAGTGGATAGTCTCAGTTCAAATGTATTTCGTGGTTTTAAAGATTGGATTGGATAAGGAATCCTTTTCAATGTTGGAGAACCGATCCGGTAGCTTATTCTGTGGAATAGCGTCCATTGCATCCCAGAAGTCCGGCATCCTGAATAAAAATAAATTTAAAGATCAATCTTGAACCAAAAAGCAATTGATAAAACCTGAAGCAGAAATGATAAGTTTTTAAAGTAAATCTGAGTGAGACGTCAGTTTCTATTTTAACGCCCTTCAGTTTCAAAAATCTAACCAGGGAATGTTGATGCCCCATCCTTTTAGTCTCAAATGGATTTTATTACTGCAATTGGTTAATGGCGTTTGCCATGTACAATAGGTGTATTCAACTCAAATTGATCAGAACTTGGTGAACGAGATATCTCATCGACAACACTTTGAAGGTTAAATGCACACTCAGATGCTGCTCTTAAATACTTTACTGTGAGGGTTTAAGAGGAAAGAGATTGAATTTAAGTGTTATTTTTAGGTGAGAAGAGGGTAGGCCTAAGGGAAAATTTTGCACATGCATAAAAGACCTACTGAATTCAAACTTCTCTTCAAACTCCCTGGAGGCCACAAATTGCACGATTTGCATGGTTTTTTGTTGTAGTAAGTGGTGCACTGCCACATAAACTCTTCACCCCAGACCCTTGCTTCAAACTGAGTCAGAAATCCAGTCTAGATAATATGGGCTGTGAATTTTGTGCATGGCCTATCATTCTTTTCTTGTTCTCCCTCATACGCCTTTGTAAAAGACAGTCTCAATCTCTGACAGCGCTTGGACTAGGCACGGTTTCCAGGATTGGGCACAATTACGTCTTTTGGGCTCTTTTTTAAATTTAGGGCTAAAAAACAATAATATTCTATCGTCTTTGAGGAAAAGAAACAAAGGGTAGATTTGATTTGGCGGCCTGGAATATGAATGATGAAGTTGATTTATAAGGTTGTCTGAAGCTAAGCATTAGATTTTTTTTGTGTGATTTCGATCCAATTTCGGCATCCCTGTTATCAATGTTACACTACACTACTGTTATCCTTATAATTCAGTTTAAAATAGAAAACTGTGATTTTGGCAGTTGATTTTATGAACAGGCGCGTGACATCTCTATCATTTGCGCATTTTATAGTCTTATATCCAGCGGCTTTTACCATAAACCACCCAAAAGCAGCTGTAGCTCTAGCTTTCAGTAACAATACGTGAGCCGTGCGCTCCTCTGTCGAAAGCCGCAGGAGGTCACCTTTTGACACGTGCCCCTCACGTGCCGCCGCTCTTTGTCGCCAAATGAGGTTGCCATCATTGGCCATCAATCCCATCATTTATGAAGAACTTTTAGCGCCAACAGGGGCATATTTGCATTTGCAAGGAAGAATAAATACTTGGTGCAAGAAACCATTGCATCAAATATAGGGAGCGTGAATAACTTTATTTTTAAGAGCGTAAAAATTCTATAATAGAAGTGAAAAAGTTTAGAAAATTTCTATTTTCGAAGGGGGCTTGGAAGTAACATGTTTGAGAATATCAGCACTAGCTGTATTCTGGAAGGACGCCTCTTAATATAAATTCTGATCTAAAACAAAATGACCATACATCCCATCTCAGTTTGAAGTAATTAAGATCTTCCTGTATTTGCATGTCCATTTTGATCCCAACTTTGTCCTGAAAAGGAGCCCCTGATACGTTACATAAACGAAACATAATGGAGGGTTGTCCTTGACATTTCTTTTTACAAATTTTCCCTTCTCTATTCCTACTCTTATCTATATAGATTGGATCCTTTTTGAAATAATTGTGTGCATGCTTATCATATTATATGAACTTACAGCTATATAATGAAAAAGGCCTAATGATACCGACGTAAGTAACTAATACTAATAAAACTGCTCTGACGTCAGAAGAGAAGATATAAAACATTAAAAATAAACATTTTGTAAGAGAAACGAAACTTTAATATTGCCGTCCCTTCAGATATTGGCGCCGGGGACCACTGCCTTCTTCAACCCCCCTAGCTACGCCACTGTTGACTTCCATATTGTTTCTCAAATATCTTTAAAAAAGAATACTTTACTCTGTTGGTAATTTAGCTAGACAACATAATAAGATATAACAACTTCACGCTTACAACAATAGTTTCTTTTTCAAAGATGGTTTCGAGAATGAGATCACACAAGCAATCGATTTACTTCGCTTAGTTGGCAAATATTATAATTTGACGATTTTCTAAAGTGATTTAAATATGGATAAATCAACGATTATGGCGTGGCTATTTTTATTCCCTTGAATCTGGGGACTGTTTGGACTGATTATCATCGGCGATGCAACTTATATGGTACCGCTGATGGTATATTTCATGTTGGTTTTGATTATCGAAGGTGATAAGGATAAAATGTGATATCGGCTTCGTTAAAAAAAAAAGAAAATATTAATACTTTAAAGAAATCAGATGAAAAAGTTCAGGTATTAGGTATGGGGAAAGAACAAGAAATAGTGAGAATTTGTACTTGGGAAAATCCTCCTAATACTTCAGAGAAACTAGAAGAGAATGACAAGATTGAACACGCGTCCCAAGAACAAGAAGAAAATTTCGCCTGCGGAGATTAACAGAATGCCTTAATGGAATCATGAAAGTGCCGAGATTGTGGATACATCTAAAGAACAAGATAACGATGATAGTTTGGCCTGTGGAGATTCACTGGATGCTTTTGTGAAACCAGATGAGAGTGGCGGGGTCAAGATAATGGACACTTTCATAGGACACAAGAGAGTTGATACTTTTTCAAGAGGAGATTTGCTAAATGTTACTCTGAAATCAAATACTAAGAAGGCGAAAAATATTGAGCCAAAAAAAGATCACACCTGCGCTTAGATATAGCCAGGAAAAAGGTCTAGAAGCATTAGACTAACATGTGTGGATCGCTAACAAAGATGTACCCATGCTCGACTTGGTTTACACTTTATGAACAGCTACTTTTACATTCTGGATCGTTTTAATTGGAGCTACATGAAGAAAAGGTTCAATACAAACCTAGTTTAAGATTTATTGACGAAGGGAAACGAAGATAAAGAGCTACATTCTTCGACCGCTAAAGCCGTTAGCCATGATGATCTTGATAGTGACTCGTTGAACCAGTCCAGTGCAGAGAATTCAGCTTCTCCATCCGGGAATGGAAAAAGACACATCTCGAAAAGAAATAAACTGTTCCAAAAAATCAAGCAATAACTGTTCAAAAAGAGAACCCTCAAATTTTTTCGACAATAGATTTCCTTATCACTGAAAACTGATACTTTTATGGATTGTGTAAAATTAGAATTTCCAGCAGATTATGTTGAAAGGACTTTCTAAATTGTGAGTTCTAATCCTGAAATTATTCTTTCTCAATAACTTAAAATTCAATAAAAAGAATTATAGTTTATTTGTAACATACTGGCTTACTTATTTTAACCGGCTTACTTCATGAACAGCTATTACATTCTGCATCGTTTCAATTGGGCGACATGAAAAGAGATTCAATAAGAGCCTAGTTAAAGGTTCATTGACGATGGAAACGAAAATGAAAATATACATTCCGTTTGCCATGATGAAATAACCAGTGGCTCGACGACCTTCTCCAATGTCGAGAACTTAACCTCTCTCCCAGAGAATGGAAATGGATTCGAATTGAAAAGAAATGAACTATTCAAAAGAATCAAGCAAAAACGTTTAAAAAGAATAGCAAAAGAACTTTTCCCATTAATAGACTTATTATTTTTTAAGATTTACATTTTTTCATGGATTGTTTATTTAGTGTCTATCATAGAATTTATAGAATTTTTTGTGTGCAACGACCATCCAAATTGCAAAGTTTTTGGCTCTCGATATGATTTTCTTCCTTTATACCTCAATATTCAATAAAAAGAAGTATAATTTGGTTTTCAAATCTTTTGTATAAGTATTTAATTTATTTATCGTATTTTCAATTAATAATTTGATTACTTTGGTTTATTAAGATTATGTAATGTGAATCCTGATTCCGCTTTTTGTTACTTTTATTGAATAACACGTTTTAAAAACCCTGTCATTTTACAGGCTAGTGAAGCATATCAGGTATATGAGTATTTGTTTTAAAATAGAATTCCTAAAATATAATGTATTTCAAAATCTTTATTTGTCCCACTAGTGGCCGAGTGGCTAAAGGCTTCGCTCTGAAGGAACTGGCAGACTGAAGCGCTTGGTTACGAGATCGAATCTCGTAAGTGCAGAAGTTCCTGGTTTCTCCAAGACGATACGTAAATGGGAGGAAGTTTCAGCCAAGTCCTCCAGGATGGCATGTGTCTTCCCCAGTTCACGTGGGTGCGATTTGGCAACATCTACCATAGTGTCCAGGTTAGAGTTAGCATCTGGCGTAGAGATCCTTACTGAGACTGCTACGTTCGCACCCTCGAAATGCTTGAAAGACTACATGTCTATAAATTTGTATTGGAAAAATATGTCTACAAGTACATAAAAGGTTTGATTTCACTCGTAGAAAGTCATTATCGCTGGAAGAAATTTTAATAAGTTTATAGCAGTTAAAATGCGGAGAGATTGGGTTTGATGAGGTAGAGTTGAATCCTTACTTTTATGGGAACAGTGGACTTTCAAAGAACTTTTGCATCTATCTAATAGTTATGAAATTTATACAGACTGTTTTCTACTAAAAACCTATGAATAAAATTTGGTCCAAAGATTTTAAGTCATTCGGAAGTTATTACATAAAACGTGGTCAAAAATTTTGATTAATTAGCAAAATTTGGTAGGTACCATGTGCATTAATTTTCCATGCATTGCGAAAATTTTAATTCGCATAATAATTTGAATATATATATATATCAATTGAATTAGCTCCAGTTCGGTAAGTGTATCGCTCAATTGTAAAGCAAAATAAAATTAAATAAAACCTTTAAAAGTTTTGCAACTACCAAAAAAGCACATGGGTAAGCAACGTTTTGAACCCAAATTTCAAAACTTGAAAGCGTGACGAACTTCTCATTTTCACAGATATGCCCAACACATTTTGAGGATTATAAAAAAATTAGAAGTATCAGATCTAGTCTTTTTCTTCTAATGACAAGATATCTCGTCCATCAAGTTCTGGTCAGTCACCAGGAGAGTCAATTCGAAGGGGAAAAGGACTAGGGACGAAATAAAAACTGACTGCATATTCTACGGCACCAATATATTGGCAACCCTAGAAATGGCAACCGATAGGGAGAGAAATGGCATCTATTCAAAATTTCCGATTCCTCTAACCCCAGGCGCTAGCATCGTCCATTGGAGCCTCGTTAAGCTATCAATGCGTGTAAATGGTACAAAATGCCACTATTGCCTCGGGATGTGAGGAAAAACAAATACCACCTGACGCTGACGCCCTGCTTTAATAAATGTCCTACGTATGTCGATGCTCATTGGGGCGTGTGACAGTGGGTGGGGTCAACAGGCATTTATCAAGTCCAAAATGTCCCTTGATTTTTTGGCTTGTATTGCTGCTGCACGTCGTTGGCATTGTTGGTAAGGAAGGGGATAGTTTGGGTTTTTTAAATGCAGAGTTCAAATTTATTTTCATGTTTTTTGAAATGGCGTGCAGGACCACCTGCGCATACAGATTACGATCGTATTATATTTCTTTTGAGATAATAAAAACTCTTTGGAATCTTCATAAATTGGAAAACTGGATAATTTTTTGAGTAAAACTTGACGCATAAAATGTTTCTTTAACTTTGTCTTCATGTGTAGCAATATTTATTCATTCCATTGTCAAATGAATAAATTCGACAATGGAATGAATAAATGGAACAATGGAATAAATTGGACAATGAAATGAATTCCATTGTCAGATTCATTGGGATCCATGCTGTCGTGAAAATTCTGACTGTTGGAAAATATACAAAATTAGCAGAAAAAGAACGATACACAAAGCACAATAAAAAACATAGAAAGCCGAATAAGCTCAAAATACTGAAAAGGTAGCCAAACTAATAGTTTGGATACAAAGGTATCCAAACATTTTTTTATTAATTGTATTAAATGTATCCAAACTATTAGTTTGAATACCTTTAATACAATTAATAAAATTCATCCAAACACACAATTAATAAAATTCAAGATATAATTTTAGTTTTTAAGAGTCAATGCTTACATTTTTCGAGACTTCAAAAATGTCAAATAAAATGTCCAGACTTGGTTGTAAACTATTTGGGATCTTCATACTTTAGATGATTTTGTAAGTAACCTTTGATATAAAATATTTCTATTAAAATAATCTGTTACGTATATTACATAAAGGTCATATGAATATACGTATATGTCCTTAAGAAGTCTCGAACAAATAATATATTTATGTAATAAATTATAACGGAATTTAAATGTAAGAAAATTCTGCTTCCCAAAGATGGTATTTGGTATAATGATCTCTGTAAGTAGTTAGGTAAATAAATATTCCTTGTTTCCTTATTTGCCTGCTTAAATATTACTTATTATTTACCTGCCTGATTTAAAAAAGTTTTGGAGAGAGAAGGGTTACGGTGGAGTGAATATTAACTAGTTTTTGGATGGGATCATTATTTCTAGTTGAATCGTCCAGGTTCGAAAAGAGAACTGGTGGCATATTTCTTCCATAATTATTACTAAATTTGATTCCTCTTCGTTAAATAATCGTGTCTTAACTGGCGAGCACAAAACCTTCCAAGATCCAATTATTACTACAAAATTATTATTATTACAAAATTTCCAGTTATTCCCTTTACGAAATGATTGATTAGGTGGTAGTCTGATCTAACTTAAACTACCAAGCGAGAAGTATTGCAACTGAGGAAAGTGACACTACTAAATCAGGAGACGTTTCAGAAGTCTCAAAGGAAGATTAAAACCCCTAAAGAATGTTTTACCCCTGTGTTTAAAATGTGTAGAATTCCGTGATACTTTTATTGAAAAATTTGATAGGTTGTGTCGGGGAGACAAACCGTAGTTTTGATGTACATACTGGATAATGTTGGATTGTGGAATGAATGAAGCAAACAGGAAGTTTGAACGATTGTTTCTTGTGTGAGTGTTCAACAATTAATTTACAGTTTGAACGATTGAAGTGCAGTTTGATATTAATTGTCGTTGAGAGATTGTTGTTTTAAAATACTAATTGTAGCATAGATCGGTAGCTTTCGAATGACACCACTTACGTAGTCCTCACTCCAAGCAATCGAAAGTTACATTGGCTCAAAACTCGCCCAGCACCGTAGATTTCGACATATTGCGGACCCCCTCCCCACGCTCAATGTTTCTGCGAACTCGGTCCAAAGATCATATGTCAGGTGCGGACATCCTTCGTCTACATGACGCTATATTTATCTTCTGAATATTTTTTCTAGTTCTGATATCATAAGACAAAACAGTTGTAACGCTAGACTTTTCATACATGGTCTCCAGTACTGTGTGCGTGTGTCCCGATTTTAAAGATGGATTCACGTCAGAAATTTTAGCCTTTTCTTGATTTGCAAGTTTAATGATTTGTTCGACTGATAGAATTTAGCTAAAGTTTCGAGTTCGGAGTTGTTGTCTCTTTTCTAGAGAAGATGTGGTATTATAAATGTATATGATTTATACAGTAGCGTTTATTCAAAACATTAAGCGGGACTCTTGCTTTTTCATCAAGCGTACTCGGAATTGTGTATTACCTAATGCATAAACAGCAAGAAGAAATAAGTGACATTGCACGATTTGAAGAAATTCTGTATTGAAGTAAGAATGGTTATTTTCCTTTTAAAAAAAAAACAATTATTATTATGTCTAAGACCCAAATGTTTGGAGTCCTTTCGTAGAAAAAAGTAGGACCACGCCTAGTGAGAGGACTACAGTCTCAAGCCCCTGCTTTTACAAAATATCTAGTGATATATTTGTTTAAAAACCTTGAATATACACCATAAAATTCCAGTTTATAGTCTCATTCAAAAGCGAGTTATTAAATTGATCTGGATTCGTTGACGATAAGCACTGTCCCTGATGTCCTGTTTTAGCTTTTTATAAATCACTTAACTGGTATGGTAATTAATTAACGTCGCACTGGAGTGACACACGTTAATTAACTACCTACCACTACTCAGTAAGTCAGGGTTCGAATCCCGTTTTGTAAGGTCATGGTTGTTAGCGATTTTCCTTGTTGGAAGAAATGGGGTAGCCCACTGGATGCTTTTTAATGAATTGCTGACAGTTCATTAAGAACTGTACTGCCGGAGACCGAAGAGGTCAGTTATCGGGCATTAGAATAAACAGCTTTGACCGTTAGCCTTTACCCTGTGGGGGTCGCGGCAGCTCAGTTGAGGATTAGCAACCAGAGAGTTGCGAGTTCAAAACTCGATCCAAAGACCGTTGTGTACGTGAGGCTGGTGCACATTAAATCTGTCGAAGTTTAAAATGTCTGAGGCCTAAATCAGGCCTAAATGCGTGGTGTGAGCCACTTTAGAGTATGCTTGGCACCATTTGAGGGAATCAGTGGAATCAGCTTATGGACTGTCCTGTAAGTATATCTTCCTTTTTCATTATAGTTGCAACGATTTTGTCTTATATGTTCAATCCCTTACTAACGATGTTTTTAATCTAAATGGAGTATGAAAAATAAGCAAAGAATACACTTTTGTCTGAAATTAACTTGACAGTAAACGCTCTCTGCAATGAAACTCCAGTTGAGGGGTATACTTTTATGCAAGCTGCATCTATTGCATTCATTATCTTAGGCCAAAAGCCTGTCTCATCTCATCGCTCATTGTTGCTTGAAAGAATCTGCAGTATCAATCATGCATTTTCCAGCGACAAATCAATGAAAACGTCTCCGTCAAAGAATATGCAAATTCGAGTTTCGTTGGTGATTGGGAATAATGCCCCTTTTCTATTCCCCAACAAAAGGATGGGTTGGTATTATGATATGAAATGGGGAGGGGGAATCTTTTCATGAAAAGCGTCAGAGAGCTTTTTTATGGTCTTTTATTCCATCTTATTTTTAATGCGCTTAACAGTTTCAAATGTTTACCATGTTCCCGGTGTTGGATCTAGAATCATGCTAAAAGATACAATGTTTGACTTTATGTTGGATGGAGGGTCAGCTGCTTTCAGAACATTTCCATGTCTTTTTGATGCTGTTTTTTGCCTACAGTTGGTAATTGTAACAATCGTCGTTTTTTAGTTAGTAACAGAGTGTGTTCAAGTGCAGCTTCAGTCTACTAAAAAGAACATGGTTAGGATACGTTGCACTTCTGTATATTCTACAATATTGTCGAGTAAATTTTACAGTTCCACATAAATAAGTAAAGCGAGTAAATTTTTACAGTTCCACAGTAAAAATTTATCCTCTAGAATTTATTCTGATAGATTCCACCTCTTGGATTTAGCTGATGAATTCGATGGATTCAGCCACTACAAAGTTCTTTGCTAATTGGCAGTCACCTAATGCATGTTATGTTACCATCAGTTAACTGCCGATTGCGTGAAAAGGCGAGAACTGTATTAACATCAAGGTATACTTCCGTACGCATGATCGTACAATGTATGATTAGCATTGGTTCCATATCATTAGTAGTGCAATATTAGGAGTAGAAACAGTGTTTTTATCACAGGATTTCAGATAGTTGTTGGAAGTGATATGCATCGCATTGGCAATTGAACTGTTGAGATTGTAGATCATCCATTGAAGGGCCTGCCGATTGTGGCCAGCGTCATCTGGAATTTGAGAGAGACGCCATTTGACTCGCCTGAAATCGTTCATGTTCATAATCAGTTGTGTGCATATACTTCAGGAAAAGAATAGGTCTCGATTGCATGGCGTCAAAAATTTTTTGTCATGTAATACTTTTGCATGCATTACACAAAATACCTTAACTTTATTTGACTTTGTCCTCTCTCACATTTGAACATTTTCCCATTGAATGTTCTAGTCCGAATTTAGAACCCGATTTAAGTTCTATATTCACGTCCAGTCAGTGCCTCCTGCTACGGAAAAAATTACAACTAAAAACCGGTATGGAGAATTTCTGTCGACAAATTAACGATATTGAGAATGTTGGTAATTTATAAACCCTAATACCAGTGCCATTTCGTAACTGAGAGCTAATTAAACTCTTCGGTAGGCGTGATGCAGGTCTTCTTCCAATAAAACACCAGTAATTCCGTGAAGAGCCATTCCATTGACACGTTTTGGACAATCACGCACAGATTTTAGTCTTGAAAGGCATGTACCTTTTATTAATATTTAGTAATCAAAAAACTCTTTCATGAATCTCATCCCAAATGTTTGGGTATATTTGTCATTTCATTCTACACAAAAAAGGTTGCTATCAAGAAACCCTTTACCCATCACGTGTGGGACATCTCTGGTCACATTAAGATGGGCTCTTAATGGTTAGTTAGCAAATTATGTTTTCATTAACTACAGAAACAATAGCCCGTTCTGTGCTCGAGTGAGACGTAAATTCAACTACCTACCTACAGAAATACGCATTTTTCTACAAACATTCCATTAACCCTCAACGTGATTTCGACGAGATATCTCGTCCATCAAGGTCTGTCCAACTTTGCTAATGACACGATATCTCGTCATCGAATTATTGCCGATTTTTCTATGAAGCAATATCTGGTCAGTTTTTTTCCAATGACGAGATATCTCGTCCATCAAGATTTGTCCAAATTCGATAATGACGAGGTATGCTGTCATCAAATTACTGTCGATTTTTTTATGATGACGAGATTAGTTTAGTTTGATTAGTTTTCCTCTAATGATAAGATATTACGTCCATCAAGATCTATTCAGTTTTTGCTAATGACGAGATATCTCGTCGAGACAACCACCAGGAGAGTTAACTGATTCTACAAGAAGAAATAATTTACATGCCCCTGATGTCACAAGCATATCAGAATTTACAAACTGAAAAACTTAACAATGGAATAACCTAGAATAAAATGTGGTAGATTTCGTTCTACCACAAAGAATACCGAATAGATGAAAATGGTATGTTTCTATCGCTTTGAGGGTGGCTGAAACAAATACACCTCCTACGTGCCATTAGATATAAGTCTCGTACATTTTCCCTTCGTCTGGAAGGTTCTTAGATATTTTTAAAACTATACTTGATTTGCTTTATCAATTATAATTTAAAAATTGATCATAAAGCGTAAGCTGTCTCCCTAAGCTTTGGCGTCCTGTTCGACGACACAGTCTCTAGAACGAACTTTGACCCTTCATGTAACATTGAGATTCCTTAAACTGTCAAAGGACATGATGATTTAGCACAGAAGTTGTTTTCTTGGGAGTTTTTTGCCCTTTGATTCACGTGGAAGACACCCCATAGGCAGTTGCGTACCCAGAGGGTGGGCGGAAGGCTTGGGTCTCCTTCAAAGCAAAATTAAGTTTTCATTAGTAATAACATCAATAAAGAGCAGAATGATGAGGTAAATACCAAAAGAGCGACTCCTTTAACCAATAGCTGACTGGCGAAAGACCAATAAATCTGTTGTTTACAAAATGGTCCTATTCAACAACATGCACATTGAACTTTCTATGTCATTTGGTATATCAGGACTTTGGCAACTATTAATGAGATAGAAATAAAAAATAATGCTATCTACCACAAAGTCATATAGATGAAAATGATAATGGGTATAATTGATTGCACACACACAACGTCGAGGATCAAAACACAACCACTGTAGATGAATAGGAAGTTGTTCTTCGATGTGTCACTGCAGTTCAAAAAATGAGAAATTGGTTGAAATTAAAAGAAAAAAATGCATGGGTTCAAAGGTATAACATTTTCCCTACACTCTCAACTATTCTTTTGAAACGTTTTATACTCCCCTCTTGGTTTTTGGTTTTAGATTTTTATCTTTAAACTCGCACAGAAGTTCAAATTATTTTTTCAGCTCGTAAAAAATACACTGAGAGATAAAGTTCCATGGTTTACCATCTTAAATCATGGAAATGATTTACCTTTTAAAGAAACATCTTTCTATTTAAATAGTCAAAATGCAGGACCTCTTGAACCTCACTTCATCTATCAGAACACGATACTACTTTCAATAAAAACCTGTTAAAGAGGGAAATGATCGATCCATTTGCCTTCATTTTATTCCCTTTCTTTCAAAGCAACAAAATTTAAATACGACTCCATTTAAAACATGACATACGAGTTCATGCGCACGAAAATACAAAGTATAACACTTTTTTATGACGAAGAAGCTTCTAACACCAGAGGGCAGCACAGTCAACGAAAGCCTAAACTACCGACACCGTCGCGTTCTTCCGTAACAAAACGATTACAAAGAACGCATGTCAGAAACTCATTTAGAGCCAAGATGGATCGGTTCTCCTGGTTCTCTATTGTCACCAGATGATGCAACACAAAATTTGTGGTTTTTCACGCCATGCGACGTCGGCTCTTGTATATATTTCCCTTTGTTTGGGAAAATAAGCGAATCATTGTAAAGGCAATGATGCGCACGGGACGGTATCTGGTGGGGCTTTTCCATAATAACATTACAGAAAAGGCGGTTTTTATGATCTATTTTCATGGTAACTCGCAGTTTGTTAAATCCTTACCACTGCGCTCTGTCAGGGTACAAAGAGATGTATGTAACGGCACTGCAAATGGGCCTTTAGAATCGATTCTTAAATCTGAAATGAGGACTTTTCTACGGTTTGTTTAATGGAAGTTCTGCGTAGAATTGTGATATTTTCTATTATAAATTTAGGATCGTTCCTGAGGTATCAGTTGCCTTAATACAAACCTCAGCAAAAAAGACATCACTTCTCAAAAACATTCAATTTTCTAAAAGAACGCCTTTCATCAAGCTTGTTTTCAGAAAATAATTTTGTATGTTCTATTTTCATAGTAACTTGGAGTTTGTTAAGTACAGAGATCCTTACACTTTCACTGCATTATGTGAAAGTATAAAGAACGATGTGTAACGATGCATAAAATGGGTCTTTCAAATCAAATCTTAAATCTAAAATGTGGACCTCTCTTCGTAGTTTACTTGAAGTTCTGCGTAGATTTTATTATTTGATATTTAATATTATAAATTGCTGTTTCAACCGATTTTATTTGAAATTGAAAGCACCCTTCAATGGAAATGTTTGAAATCATTTAGGCTTTTAAAAAATAGTTTTATTATTTTTTTAAATTTCTAATGCAGATGTCAATGGGAAAACGTCCTTTGGCAAAGAAAACACAGATACAAAATATATTTATAAAGAATACAAGTAGGTAAAGTAGGTTAAATCAAAATGTCAAGTAGAATATAAGTGGGGATATTACAGTGCACTATTAAAAACGATGCAAGGCATATGGCCAAATGACAAACGTGCATGACATCAGTACCTTCGCAGAGGGGATAGGAAGGGCTATCAAAGATCAAGATAGGAAATATCAAGTACAATATAAGTAATACTATTACAGTGCATTACTAAACAATGCAGAACATATAGTCAGATGAGAAACATCCATAACATCAGCACCTTCGCAGAGGGGACAGGATGGATTAGAAAAGACACCGATAGGATGGAAGTGAGCCATAAGACAATCATGTTGGTTGATCATACGAAAAGCTGCAGAAGCTTTTTTCCTCGAACAATCCGGCAGATCGGCGAGCCGCTCCCTCCATTGTTTTCTCTTATTAGATTAGAGGGGGTGGATATGGGATAATTTTAGACTTTTAAAAGAAGAGAGACAGTAGATTTATATGCTGTCTTAGAAATGCTAGATTGGATGACATTTGTGTCTCTTTTAACGGAGACATCTGAGTCCTCATTACTGGGACTGTCACAGTGAGATGGAATCCACTGCAGAAAAGTCTCTTTTGATAGATAAAGGTATTATCTACAATCCAACTCCTTGGCAAGAAGCACGTTGGTTCAGGTTCGCAATTGCATGTATGGCATTCATGGAGTCCGAAACAATTCCGACTTAGCAAAAATAGTTGCTCAAACTACTCAGATGTTCCAACGCAATAAGATTGTTTTAAATGAGAATCAATAAAATATATCTTTTTGATTCTCGAGTTACTTTGATAGACTGTAGCAATTTATTCGAGTGCAAAGCGGATTTAAATTAATAGGCTAAACACGTTTAGCCCGTTAAATATTCAGCATACTCGATTTACTAGATCAAATAATAAAGTCGTTAAATATTATTCATAAGTAATAGACATCTAAAATTATTTCAATGAGTTTTGAATAAAT
Organism: Meta bourneti; assembly: GCA_933210815.1. Lineage (NCBI taxonomy): Eukaryota > Metazoa > Arthropoda > Arachnida > Araneae > Tetragnathidae > Meta > Meta bourneti. Next base: position 72,444,408 of record OW119928.1, read on the forward strand.
TTGATTGGCAAAAATAATTTTTTGAATTACCTAGATTTATTTCTTTATCAAGTTAAGACCTGAACCATCGTTTTACGATCAGAAAATAGTGTGTTTTAATGTATGTCAAATTATTTGTGGTTTATGTCATTAAAATAGCTATCGAGGAAAAATTTCTTGATTCCAAGCAGTCGACTGCACGCATACATCTCAACACAACTCAAATATTAAATCTGGTAATTTAAAGTAGATATTGTGAATTACTTTTTATAAAACAGAAGCTGAAATGCATTTATTTCGTGAGTGTTATATCGTGCCTAAGCACATCATGCATTTGTCTATCACTCTTTTTAACTTACACCTGAGGAATGTAGCTATGTTGCTGCTGTCCATTGATCGAAGCTGTGCAGTTGATCGAAACCTGCAAATATTGAATCTTGGGATGGTTGGTCTTTTGGTGTTTTATGGCGCAAGGGCCATACTTCGTCATGCTGCGCCAGACACAATACATATAATATCAAGCAACAGACAAACACACACAATGAAGGCTTCATTGACACAGAAGAGAGAAATAAACCCAAGGAGGAATCACAGATGACATGAATTGAACCTGCGCCGTCCACAGCTGGTAGGTTTCTAGTGCAGAGGGCTTAAATCTTGGGAATCGAAAAATGTGATTGAAATTCAATTTGGAGCAAAACATTTGTCAAAGTTTTGATGCTTGAATGCAGGGAGAGATCGTAGTGGGTAACAGTTTGTTCTAAAAGTATTGTAGTAAACCCAAACAAACAAAATCAAGTTTTTCGTACAAGAGGCATTTTTATGTCAAGTTAAATATTATATATGTGACGGTAGTGGTAGTGTTTCTGGGGTGATACGTGCTACCTCTATGCATTCTGAACGTGACGTCAGATTGCTCTTTTTTTAATACGATTTCAACACTTCACCAATAAAAATTTCAAAGAATAATTTTCCAGTTTATTTATAATTCATTGGTCACTTTCAATTATATTAAAGGCCAAACGTCGCCAAAACGTCTATAAACGACATTCTAAGGCAACCCCGATATGTATTTACAAGAGCATTTCAGATTTCCCCGATATGTATTTACAAGAGCAAGGACAGCAAAAGTAAAATCTTCGCAGCCGGTTTTGTTAGTTTGCCCTGAAAATCTCTTTCTACGATACTTTATAATGATTCCAGCGTTGGATCGCAAATCAAACCTACAATATTACCTCTAAAAATAGTTCTAATTCCCTATGTTTGTCCCCGGAATCATGCAAAACATGACACCGAATGAGTCAGACATTAAGAGAGGATTAAGGCAATGGGGTCTTTGGTGTCAGCAAAGTCAGACGCTCTACAATGGTGCATGCATAGGAAGAGCATCCGAGGGTGACCCATGGAACTTTTTTGTCTTCTTTTGTCCTCTTTGCGTGTGCGACTACCCCCTTGTCCACCCTCCGAAAAGCTGAAAAATATTAATAAAAATCAGTTGAGGGTGGTGGGGGAGAATAGTTGAGCATTGTGTAGGACTGTGGGGGGTGTTTGTGACAAGATACTATGCACTGACTGTGGAATATTTTGTTTCGAAAATAAAAAGGAGGGCATGGTTCATAAATCTGCATCCAGAGTGGAAAGGTTTTTGGTGAAGATTTCCAAGTGCGATTGTGTTGGTGCATATTTGATCTTGACGTAAGGTTTATCCAGTCCAACAGCACAAGTACGTTACAGTTTTTACGTACTGTGCACACGTTCAAATGATCACGTTCAAAACAGCTTACTTGGAGTTCCATACGGAACAGAGAGGAGATTCAGTCAACTCAATCCGAAAGAGACGAGCATTCAAAAGTAGGACAGACTTTAAACCTCGTGGTGATTGTCTCGACGAGGTATCTCATTCGTTATCAAAACTGACCAGACCTTGATGGCAAGCTTTTGTTGACGATATAAGTCGTCGTTAGAATAATTGGTCAGATCTTAATGGACGAGATATCTCTTCGAAATCACTAGGATGGTTATAAGTCCAAAATGGGCAACTGCCGCCCATTTTGGACTTATAAACCGTCCTAGCAAGAATCTGGGAGTTCGAGACCCGATTCTTATGGTCAGCAAGTGGCTTCCATTTCTTAACATCTACGGGAAAGTCTAGGTCTCGCACTTGATTTGAAACTTTTGGTCGCAAATATTTTTAAAAAATAGGTATCATGATATTCAAAGAAACAATGCGCAATTGCCTTACAAAGTTACTTTTATTTTGTCAATACAGCAAAACCTACCCACAATACCCAAGATACAGGAACCTACCCACCAATACGAAACTTACAATTCAATAGCAAGGTTCAACTCATACGACGTCATATCTCGTAGACATCATTTAGATCTCACTTTTAGAATCACTACATCAAAATTGCTGCCATATAGTATGAGCTGAACCCTGTTATTGTATTTTAAGTTTGTTATTGTTGGGTTGGTTCTTTAAGTAGATAGACCATGTTACCTTTACTGAAAATTAATAGTCAAATGTGTGTTACCATGAGAACTATTTTAAGATCACTGACGTACTTTTGAATGCATAATCTGGGAACGCACCAGATTGACTGACTTGCTGTCATTTTTAACAGTCGTTGTAATGAGGTCAGTGCAGTATGAAGTGATGCTGTGTAGAAACATAACCATCTAACATGCTCGCATAGTTATATATTGTATCAATTCTTCAAAAGTGACAGAAAAACGAAAAATAACATTCAAAAATAACATTTGAATATTTGCTTAGTCATTGAATTGCTATAAATGTTTCACGAACCATTGTAATGTGATTTCTGTTGTCATCTTAACCAAGAAACACCACTTTTTGTGCTCACAGTAATCCCTTATCTTAAAAATTAGTTGGTAATTAATACAAGATAAAAATACCTTACCAAACCATTTCAAAAATATAATAGTGTGTTATAAAAATTTAACTTACTTTGAGTCCCTTCTGAAATGAAATCACGACTGGGCTACTGTTATGTATATTGTATCTAAATCCCTAATTTTGCACCACCTAATTTATACACTAAAGAATGGAAATTCAGCATTTCCTTCATATCTTTAACTATGTAAATTGAAGTAAAAAGTAAAAAATCACCAGAAATAGTTTAAAATTGGGGTCTAAAATCGATATTATGAAGCTGAAGATCTAAGTGTCAATTAGATTGTTTATACATCAAAGTACAAACCCACAATTTTCTGTTTCACACTTATCAAATTATTCAGTCTTAGAAGAAAATAATTAGAGTTAAAAAGATAGAAAGAACAGGATATATAAACAAGAATATCATTACAGGAAAATCTCCTTTAAACACGAAGTGTGCAATATCTTTTAAAGAGAAAGATATCTTTTAAGTAGAAACATGAGAGAAAAATATTTCTTTGCAAATTATTTATTCATAGAATACCTGTTTGGATGCATTAATAATGTAATTTTTTTACTCTCAAAATGTTATAATTGTTTCTTTAATTTTCCCATTCAGCTATCAAAGGGGGCTGGTGCACGTTAAATCTGCCGTGGCCTCAAATGTCCTCACGTTGGCGTGGTGTGGAAGTTTGGAGAGTGGGATGCCAGCTCAGGTGTTGCCTCGTCATCTGACCGTGGTTCAAAATTACGTGGTGTTGTCCGCGATTCTTTCCCTTTGGGACTGATCCCGAACCGTCACCAATAGCCCGTTGTGTTGCTCCAGTGTGACATTAATTAAAATACGCTACCTACCCATTCAGCTACATTCGAATGTTCTGATACATTCGAATGTTCTGATACATGGGATAATTTTATCAAATGGGTCAAGTACCTTTTCGAGACATTTTGATTTTCAAAAAATATTTTTTTTTAATTATTTCCGAGTTTTAAAATACCTTGACTAGCCGATAAAATATTCTTTCGACGAGAGAAATTTTCTCGGGGCTGAAGAAGTTTAACCTAAGAGAAAACAAAAAACATTGTATAACTATATCTATTTATTTAACCTGATGCGTCCAAGGATACGTAGAAAACATTTTTGCAACAACTTTCTTTTTCAAAATTCAATTCAAAAGTTATTTTTAATCGCAGCGTGGTAGGACGAGGAGTCCAATTCCATCAATAGATGGCTGTTTGTGATGTTCTCCATGGCTAATACAGTTCCTATATAGATTATGATGTCATTCATTGGTGGCTCTGCAAATGCACAGATAAAACCTTAGTCAAACTGGTAGTAAAAATGTAAAACTTTAAAATATGGCAAATGGAAGTTAAAAGCATGTGAAATTATCGTTAATGGCCATGTTACGGGTCTTCTATCCTGATGTCGGTGGACAATTTGCTCCACCGAAATGATCATTGACAATTTTTTTCACGTGTTTTCAATCATTATCGGTCATATTTTGAAGTTTTACATTTTTGCATCTCTGCAGCTTGCTGGAATCTTGTTCCCTGCTCTCAAAACTAGCCTGGAAAGTTAAAATAAACAACCCCTGCATCTCACTATGGATACAGTCCCCAGTATCAGTAGAGTAACAGGTAAAGATGAATGGGGCCAGGACAGACAGGGAAGAGCAGCTGCGCGTTATGTTCTGTCCGTTACCCGGACCCCCGACAAAGTGAGCGACAAAAGGATTACGAGACAATTTTCCCGATTGAATCTTTTGACGTAGGGTCCTGGTTGAAGGGAAGGCAAAGTTAATTGAGGACGCGCTCTAGGTTTTGTTCTAGCCTCCAGTCGCACGTGCACTCCCGGGTGCCGATCGACGCAAAGGGGAGGGAGAGTATAAAGTTGATTCTTCGGCTTACTGTTAAGGTACTCGGAGGGATGATATCAGTGCTGATCAACCCTCTTGGTGGTTTAGCTACGCTTCGAAATCTGCACTGTAGTGGCCAGCAGCCTCTGGTGCAAAATCCTGTTCCAAATTGTCACCGTGTCTGGGCAGGGACAATGTGTTTTCCTACTTAGATTTCCAATCCCCTTGGTAAGTAGGTAGTTTATTAACGTCGCACTGGAGCAACACAAAGGGCTATTGGCGACCCGAAGGTAAAAATCCAAGGACAATGCCTCGTAATTTTGAACCACGGTCAAATGTCGAGAACAACACCTGAGCTGGCACCCCACTCCCCAAACTTCCACACCACGCCAGTGTGAGGACATTTGAGACCACGACAGGTTTAACGTGCACCATCCCCGTGTACTTCGGCTGGACTGAGTTTTGAACTCTCAACCCTCCGGTTGCTAAAGCCGTTGCTCTTACAACTGGGCTACCAAGGCCACTTCATTTATCTTGGAGTAATCTAGATCTTGGAGACCAGATCTAGTAATCTTGGAGACCGGATCTGGATGGACGAGATATCTCGTCGAAACCACCTGGAGAGTTAAAATGGAAGTTGGCTATAGTAAGTTTCCTACGAGAGAAGGCAGCCGATCTTGGGGCAATCGATTTTTGAAAAGGCGTGAAAGGTAGTTTGGAGAAGACGGCCATGCTCAAAAGCATGAGTGAGGATCTCCATGGATGATCCCCTCTACAACTCATCATATCTGTTATTGTTTTCTGCTGTGAAAGATAAACTGTGAACCAGAATCCGCGCTATCGACGGCAATTGTGGAAGAGCTCTGGTTTTTTCAATCCTATCATCTTATTTCAAGAATACATTCGTTCAAAACCACGTAACTCACGGGAGCCAGACTATATACTGCCAATCCAGTCACGAAACAGGCATATCCGCGATTGGTCGTTGTCTTGAGATTACATGGTGGTCCGAGTCGGCTCCTTACTCACCTTGAAGATGAAGACACTTTAGTCACTTTTCAGGCGATCAGAGTATAAGATTGAATAAAATAAATGAGGTGTTGACGTGGGAAAGGTAGTAAGTAAAAAAAATCAGTTTTCAGACTTTTTATAGAAAAGGTAGTAAGAAGTCGGGCCAATAGCATAGAAAGAACCGTAAATCGGGAGTAGTTTAGTTGTTATGAACGACGGACGATGGCACTCGTGACAAAGAAATGTGAGTTGGCATGGAAATGGAAGTAAGTCAACCTAACCTTGACATCATTCATTCAATGTTGCAATGATGAAAGAGGAATATTTCTATTTCTCCTCGGTATGTTATAACTTTTTGAATACATCACCAATAAAGATCGACTCTGCTTCTTGGATTATAATTTCGAGGGCTTATCTGCCTGTCATAGAAATAAGAACATCGTTCAATAATATAGGACCGCGGAGGAAGCACAACATTTTGAAAAAGGGCAAATTCGTCAAAGGCATCTCTGAAATTCACTCTCTACCACCACTTGGAAGAAGGTCAATCATTAGCGATCCTAAAAAAAGACCTCTTCTCTATGTTGGAATTCATGAATCCAAAATACCATGCATTTTATCGTAACCCTTTGTACATAATATTCTTTCTTTATAAAATGTAATTTTCTGTATAAAATGTAATTTTCTGTATAAAATGTAATTTTCTGTATAAAATTTCTTTATAATAATTTTTATAATAAATAATTAATATTTTTTATAATTATTAATTTTCTTTATAAAAATGTAACACAATTTTTTTAATGTAATACAAGATTTAAACATATTCTGTGCAGTTAATATGGATGTTCTGTGATTTTTTTGCAAATAAAACTCTTTTCTAGTAGCCACAAAACTGTTTTTGAGTCCCCTGTAAAATTGACTTTTTATGACTTAGTACCTTTCCCGTCTCAATTGTAGATTAGCTTTCCAGTTGCACACATGGAAAGGCAGTTAGGTAGGTAGTGGAATTAATGTACTTTTGCACTGTAGCAACACAACGGGCTATCGGCGACTGTCCACAATCAGTCCCGGACCAAGATCCAAGGAAGAGGGAAAGATCCAAGGACACCTCATAATTTTGAACCACGGTCATATCACGAGGTTATCACCTTAGCTGGCACCCCACTTTCCAAACTTCCACACCACGTCAACTTGACGACATTTGAGGCCACGTCAGATTTAATATATACCAGCCCCTCACGTACACGACGGTCTTTAGTTGGATCGAGTTTCGAACTCGCAGCCCTCTGGTTGTTATTCCTCTACTATTCCGACCACGCTACAGTGGCCCCCCACACATGGATGGGAACGCTTGTTAGAAAAAATTATTCATTTATTATAATGACTAAGAACGCGATACAAAACTACAAAGAATACGGATCAACACTTCTTTTGCACTCAGTCTCCACTGTTCCACGAGGGTTGCGAGTTCGAATCCAACCAAAGACAGTCGTGTACAAAGGGGGCTAGTGCAAGTTAAATCCATCGTGGTCTCAAATGTTCTCACGTTGGCGTGGTGTGGAAGCTTGGAGAGTGGGATGCCAGCTCAGGGGTTGTTCTCGTCATTTGACTGGTTTAAAATTACGAGACATCCTCGTATCTTTCTCTTCGCGGTTAGTCGCGGACCGTCGCCAATAGCCCGTTGTGTTGCTTCAGTGCGATGTTAATTAAACACCTATCTACCTACCTACCCATTTTTCCACATTAATTTTTTATTACTTTCCATATCATGGTTACCGTTGCACGTGCTTAATTAAAAAAACATTCACTACCATTATAGCTTGTTCGTGCATAATAAATAATCAAAACATAATATCGTTTAAAAGTACGCTAGTGGCAGTTGCACGTGTTGAATAAAAATTAAATTCGCGAAGCGCTTACATGCGCTCACAGAGTAAAAAGCTACATATACAGAGGCGTCACTGAAGGTTTTACTTGCAGCGCCCTCGATTGTGGAGTGTGGATCCTAATTCGCGCGCTTTTCACCCTTCCAGCTCATTTTCAATTTCAATCACAGAGCAGTCGCCATTTTGTAAACGTCTTTGTAATCGCCAGAACTCTTTCGTAAAAGGAAACCAATCTCACAGGTTGTACAAGTTATGCTCATCGAACATTCCATAGGTTACAGTTTTTCCAGTGTGCAAAACTAGCCATTCCATTTTCCACAATCACCGAAAAAAGTAAGCCCATTGAAAAATCGAAGATTCTTCTGAGTGCGACCAATGCTGTTCCGCTATCAAAGATAGCGACGAATGCAAATCTAAATTATTCCAGATATTTATTTTCAATACAAGCTTGCTTTTCTTTAAGAACTTACTATGCAATTATATTGGTAATCTTTCGCAGTTATCATTTTTCCAGTTTTTATTCTGATCGCTTGTATTTTTAATCTCACTTTTTTATTTTGGAATTTTACGTATTAGAATTCTTGTTATCATCATTATATTTTTCTGATACTGCGATAACTTTGTACTTTAAAATTTTTTGTAAAGTTTCTCTGTAATTAATATTCAAAATCGAATTTAACACATACTTATTTTTATCATTCTTATGTTTTTCCGTTGCTACCACAGTCGAAAATATTTAAAATGCATTTTAACGTATCTTGTTATTGTAATGTCTTTTCTTTATTTTCGTAAAAAGCATACAATGAAACAGAATTTTTATCGGTTCCGACTTTGTGATAGGAGTATGTGTTACAAAATTTCTTTATATAATGTGTTTTCATATTCTTTCCATTTTCATGCTTTTAAATGATGTTAAGGTTTTTGTATCGAATAATCGATCGACATCAATTAATTTAAAACAGCATACTTTTGAATTTCTAACTTTAAGGGGATACACAGAGTTAATAGGGATAAAAATCAAAATTTATCCTTTGAGAGTGGTGAAAAGTTTAGATTTTTTTCCAAATGTTTCTTTACTTGGATTTTGTTCACAAATTCAATATTCTGTTAGTAGTTTTTTTCTGATAACAGAAAATCGCGAATTATTTTTATTTTAACACCTATGGTATAACTCTTTGTTTTTGTCGTATACCTGCTATTGTATCAATAAGAATATTTCGTTATGTACTGTTTAGTTTAAATAATATTTCAGACTATATCAACAAAGATCAATAATCCTCTGCTTAAATACGTCAATAAGGCTCGTATTGGAACATTTGTAATTAAAAAAAATTTCATTTGAAAACAACCAACTGAAATTAAAGAAAAAATATCACACACTGGTTGCTTAAGTAAAGTACTTAACATTGATTGTAATACATCACTTTATAATTATAGCAAAAAAGCAAATGGTCCTCCAAATCCTAAAAGGAATAAGAAACAGTAAATGTAGAGACGAAAATTTTATTAAATCAAGAATCTCTAATAATATTTATTTTATGTATTTGAAGTTTATACTATAGCGGCGATATTGGCTTTCCACTTATTGTTCAAAAATAAAGAATTTTAAAAAATATCTATCAATTCCATATGAATAAACGAAAATTATCAACTAGTTCGATTGTTATGGAAACGAAAAAAAATCTGTCTATTTCCATAAGCATAAATGCAACCTTTCAACTTGTTTGGTTGTCATGAGAATGAAGCTGGATCGGTTGAATGAAGGGGATGGTTTGATGAGAATGAAGCTGGAACCATAAACGTGATCTAGTATAAGTAGACTGAGCATCGCTTTGCGAAGATCTTCAAAAAGTGTCCCCAACATGTGGCTAGTAGTCACGTGACTGCTACGCAAAAATTCAGCTTGGTTGATTGATTTGATTTTTTATCGCTTCTCTTGGCGACATAACATTTACTTATAAAAAGTTAGCGATGCAAATGTGTATAATACTGCTTAATTCTTGAATTTGAGTTACGATTTAACATTGTTAGGCGATGCGAATGTGCATACTACTGAATATTTATTTTAATTTGAATAACTTTTTAATGTTTTTAGCAATTTGAGCTGTTATATAATTAGCTTAAGTTCTCATTGGGATCAAGTTTAACTAACACGTATACAACAAAAATCCGTACGTGTAAGGTAAATACGTTGTAGTGAATACATTGATTGCAGGCCGGAGTTTAGATACGGCACTCTGGTCAAGTTTAACCGGCCCGGCCCTCCTGTCGAATAAGCCCTTAGGATATGTTTACCCGGCTTGCAGACCGATACGGCCCTCCAAATTTTTATCAGGACCGCAGTTCAGATACGGTCCACTAAATATGTTCATTAGGACAGACCAGATACTGAACATGTTTAACCTGCCCGCTGTTCAGATATGGCCCTCAAGACAGTTTTACCTAGCCCGCAATCCAGATACAATCCTACAATTTTTTTTATCAGGCCAGGTCCTTCAAATCGGCTTAACCAGCCAGCAGTCCAGATACAGTTACAGTCCTCCGCACAGGTTTACCAGACTCGCAGTTGAGATCGGTCCTGTAGTGCTGGTTTGATTTATCGCTGGACTGCCTGTTACCTTTAGCAATTGTATATTAAGAGAAAATGTCAAAAGGGTTAGGGGATGCTCACAAGTATATCGTCACTGGTTAAAATTTTGTGTAAGATAATTGTCCTAAACCTGACCTTCTTTACTTAAATATATTATATATTTTTCATTAACAACTGTATTAGGTTTTGTAAAAATTATCTTAAAGGTTTAATAGCAGAAGATCATTCAAACTTCCTTTCTTAAACTTAATGTTAACACAAGTTGGAATAAATTGAAAAATAAATACACAAGTTAAGAAATGACTGCCTCAATAAATATTTTACTGATGCATAAAATAAAAATAGTGAAAACAGATAAAGTTGCGTGCTCAAATCAAGTCCGGCTCATCACTGAAAGCTTTCATTTATATTATGGATCATTAATTGCTTTCGTAATCGTTTTCGTAAACGCAAATTTATTTTACGACAGTTACGCATAAAAATATTATTAACATGAAAAGCTATACATACAATCTTTACAAGATGGAACCATATACTTGAAGTTGTTAGCTATTTTGCCCAATTTTAAATTTCTGGTTCAAAAACTAAATAAGTCACATCCGTGTCTATGTCTGGATTTTAAATTTATCAAATTGATCGTGTAAATAACTCTTGACAATTTTCATGATCTTAAAAGTGAGCAAAAGTGCAGGATTTTTAATATTAAATTTGTATTATTTATTGTGTATGTGTGAAATCAATATTTTATAAATACGAAAGATGAATAAGAAACAGTAAACTTATTTATTGTCAGATTCTCTCTCATCACATTTTTTATCCACTGAATAAAATTCATATAGAAACATGTAGCCATTTACTAGCCATCTTCTTTCTTCATCTATAGGAAAACTAATAAATGGTACAAAATAATAATTTTAAATACATAAGAACTGAATAAATAAATTTTTAGCAGATACACATCTTTACGAGTTCTTATTATAAGTATATACTTATAATTCAAAAAAATCAGAAATTCAAATTGTTTATAATTTGAAGGATAATACTTTAAGAGTTTAAGTTATCACAAATTTAATGCTTTTTAAAAAATAGTTTTTTTCAGTTTAAAAAATTGTAGAAAATAAATGTTTCGCTCAATTGAGGAGCATGTTTTGTGAACATAAATTTTCACAAATATATTTAATTCGTTAAAATACTCTATTTAGAGAAAAAGAAATCAAAAAGTGTTCCCTTTTCAGGTAGAAAACAAAAGAGGGAAGAATCTCATTTCGCTGTGGAATGTGTTTATATCACTACCAAGCTTATTTATCGAGTTAAAGAACCATATAAACATTGAAATGTTCACAAATATTGTTCAAAACAACCTATAATTCAATATTATTTATCTCAAGATTAAAACGTGTAAGGAAGAAAGATGAATCTGGTTTAAAAGTGGAAAATAATTAAATTTTAATGTTAGGTTTATTTAAACACTAAGCAAAAAAAATCAGGGTGTCGAGCAGATGTTTTTATAAAAAGGAACTTTCCACCTGCGCGGGAATTGTTTGGAATTAGTACCCAATAGAAGTTTCATTTCTTTCTTTAATTTTTTGCTTTCCCAATTTGCTATATTGTATATTTCATTAACAAGAATAAAAGTACGCCAAAGCAGGTACAGTATTTCAATTTCCGTTCAAGCACTGTTTTTGTTTTTCACATAAGAAAACGAAATTTGTTTTTCACCATTCCAGCAGAAGGTTATAAGGTTCAAGTTGGCGCCAAAAAATCATCGCCAAGACAGAGAACAATTTCACACAAGTTTTTAAAGTTCGATTTTTTATTTTTATTATTTTAAGCCCTTATAGATGTATAATTTACAATAGCAAACACACTCGAACATCAGTTATTTTATTTTAAACACTATTTTAGATATATATTGATTGCATATCAATGAAATCTTTTAATAAAACGGGAAATGTGTCAGCTGGTTATATTAAGAATTCCAAAGTTAGAACATCTATTTTTATCCCACTATCAAATACTGAAAAACACAAAAAACAAATATAATTACACGTAAATCGCTTACCTGTGAAATGATATGTTTCCACCATTAATTAATTTGGAATTGTATCCATATGCACAGCACCGTAGAACCATGTTAGCTTTCACTTTCAATGCATTTGCTATGGAAGAAGGAATGCGCAAAGTATATGCGCGTTGGAGAGAAGAGTCTAAGGATCACGTGACTACTGTTTCTGTTCACATGATCATGTGGACATAAAAGGGTTGCCATAGCTCACTCTACTTTTATATCTCCTCTATGGCTGGAACCAGCCAAGGTAATGACGACACACACCACTATCGAGAGCACCACCGTCTATGGGAAATCCCATTTATTTTACGGTCCATTACTTCTTATGGCAGTGACGCCTCTGTATGCATGCGTTGACAGTTATTGTTAGTAACGGTTGATAACCATTTCAGGCGTAAACTGTTGTCTCACCGCCTTGAAATGATTAAGTTGGTTGGTTGAATTTTTAAGGCATAGGGGCCACATTTGTTCCGATGTAAGCCAAACTCAAGATATACAACGTCAAGTAATGAACTTATACTTACAAGAAAAGTTTTACTGACACAGGAGAGAGAAGTACAATCAGTTACACGAATCGGACCTGCGTCCCTACAACTCACATGTTGCTAGCATAGACGTGAAATATAAATAGACATGCTATAAAATGCTTTTTTTTCTGTCCCCATATCATCACACAATGTTCCTATGATCCTTTTCATGGGCTATTGTTGCTTCAAATTTAACAATATTGTAACAACTACAAAAACTAGATCGTCGCTTACTTTTATGTACAAGTGACTTACTTTTTAATACCAACATGCTGTATGTATTTATTTGAATTTCATTTTCATATGGATAAATTAATTCTCTGGAAAGTTGTTTTAAAATATGTAAACATTTTGGTAATAGGGGGTATGCGTGCCCCTCAGTTTAAATAACTCTGACCTATTTTATGCTAAAATAACCAAAGCACTTCCAAATGTCACATGTAAATAACAATCAATACCCTGTGACACCCTGAAGAACTTGAATGAAGGGTAAATCGTCGATTACCTATTTCCCAGCAATGTTTCGAAATTCTTTCAAACCGCAGTGAATTAATACATTTTGAATGACATATAATAATGAGAATACTTTACACCTGCTTTTCGTCATACTTTTTTACATCGATACAAAAAAGGACCTCAAAATTAACACGTAATAAACGTGTCTATATTTAAAAAGAGATTATACGTCTGTCATAACTTACCTTCACTTTCACAAGATAACTATTTCGCCTCATCGATACGGTCTTTAGCTCTTGAAATTTCATACAGTTCCCTAATATTTTAAAACCGCATTAAATAACTACATTTTAAACGACTTGGTTAATTATGGGAATAAGTACTTTTTACTTACTACCTGCTTCAAACTGCATACTTGTACCCTGCACTTTTACTGCGTCAAACTTTCTATACATAGGAAAAGGAACTCCAAAATTAAAACACAACAAGCGTATTTATATTTAAAAAGAAAATGGTGATTATACGTCGATCAACTATACACCCTCACTTTTACAAGATTAACAGCTATTTTACGGCACCAAATGATTCTTTGGAACTTTAAATTCCATGCAGTTCTCTAATTCGTTCCAACCGCAATGAATAACAATTTTTCAAATGATTGGCGTGGTAATGGAAATACGAATATTTTATCTGCACCTGCTTTTCGTCATACTTTCTTTACAAAGTAAAAAAATAGGAACTCAAACATTAAAACACAATAAGCGTATTTATATTTGAAAAAGGAGAGATTATACGTCGATCAACTATACACCCTCACTTTTACAAGATTAGCAGCTATTTCACGACATCGAAACTCCTCTTTCAAGAGCTTTTCAAAAAACAATTAAAAAAATTCGTCGGGGAGATTTCAGAGAGAGCGTTTAGCATGCCTTGGTTTAGCATGATGTCATTAGCGGTGCATGAAAAAAGTAGAGGGGATTATCCCCCTCCAGAGAGTGAATTAAGGTCGGGAGGAGAGTGTGAGCTGCCTCACTTTGGGGTATTATGAGCTCTGTTATAGCAGGCGACAAATGGGGATTAAAAGTCCTACCTGGAGAGGTCCATCATGCACCATATGGCAGCCTCCTTTCATTGAATTTTTTAAACAGGAATTCACCAGTCGGTATTCGAGAGAAGGTAATTATGGAAGGTGTTGGTGCTTTGCTATTTATGTATTGTGCAATCTTATAAGTAGATAAAAAAACAGTTAAATTGGTAGAAAAAGGTGAAAAAAATCTTGAAAAACAATGTCTAATACTGATTAAAAACTAAGAAAAGGTCGTCAATGTTGATTCTTCTTTTTACTTACTTCTATCTTAACGATGGTGGACGTCTTGTTCCATCGAAATGGTCATTGACAAGCTTTCCTGTTTTAAATCATTATTAGTCGTTGTATTTGAAGATTTTCCATGTTTTACTACTGTATATTTATTTCACTAACGTATATGGAAATTTGGGTCTTGCGCCAGGTAAATCCCAACCTACCTAACACAATGGACATAGGTAGTAGGTACTTAATTAACGTTACACCAGAGTAACACAACGACTATTGGTGACGGTCCACGATCAATCCCGAAGGGAAAGATCAGGGACAACGCCTCGTAATTTTGAGCCATGCTCAAATGTCGAGAACAACACCTGAGCTGACACTCTTCTCTCCAAACCTCCACACCACACCAACGTGAAGACATTTGAGGCCACGATAGATTTAAAGTGCACCAGCCAACATGTCCACGACGGTCTTTGGCTGGACCGAGTTTCGAACTCGCAACCCTCCGGTTGCTAATTCGTTGCTCGTCCAACTGGGTTACCGTGGCCCTAGTGGGCATAGAAATTGAAATTATTTGTATACTTGCGAATGGTAATAAAGGTATATAAATATAACATTTGACCTATTATAACATATCACACGAGCTTCGACAAAAAGATTTCACATTCATTACACTTCATCACCTTTATCATCAAGAAAAATAATTTAACAACTCATTGAAAATTGCCGTAAACGTATTTTATGTTAATCACGCAATACAAATATTTATAAACTTATCTTCTTTCAAATAATTGACCATTTAAGTCAGCCACTAAAATATTTTAAGCAACTCGGAAATAATAATTTTACAATAATATAACAAAACAGTTAGTTCCCTTTTATTTATGCTTCATTTTTCGCTTGAATTATCATTCAAAAATAAGTACACACAGAGGAACGCAAACATTTTGAAACAAGTCAACACGACAAAGGAAAACACTCGTGAATTTTTTATTAATTTATGTATGCATTTGTTTTGGCCAAAAATTTCGATGTCTATTAAAAATACCTTTGTAGAACCACATAGAATACTAACGCCATCTATGAACACTAAGTGAAACTAAAAGTAAACCCTAAACGGGTTTGCATACTCGATTTGAAGTTTTACAGAAAGACAATGGTCAGCGATTTTAACCTTGGGCTCATACCCAAGAACAGTGTTCTTAAATTTCTTTCAGTTTCATTTGGGAAGTAACTCCACCGTTCTTTTTGGCTACTCAAGGACCAATACATCGTTGTAATTCTTTCCTATAAAAAGGAATTGAAGTGAGTCTCATTGTTCAAATCAACAGTAATATGCCTACCACATCCATATTTAGCCTCATTACAATCCCAACAAGCGAATTACTGTTTTAAAGTTGAATGAAAGGATATAGTCTCATTGCTTATAATCAGTGATTAAAGATAAATAACTTGTACGAGAATGCCCTAAGAATAAACCACAAAGTATATACGGCCTTCATAAGTACAGCAATTGCTGAAATTCAAAAATGAGCTTAAAAACATCGCCCAGGAAAAACTTATAGAATTTAAAGGCATAAGAAGTATTGCCGGTATTGAGAAGTTCTGTCGGTAAGTTACCGGTAATAATGAGGATGTCTATAATTTGAAGACCCTAGCAGGGACGATTTTTGCTACTAAACTCGACGAAGGATAGGACTGTTAGTAGAGTGATGGTCGTGCATTTGCACTAGTCAGCACACAAACACATAGGGGTGACCAAAAGACAATCACAGTGAGCAGCAACTTTAAATTAACATGCCCAGCAATAAATTGTTCGATATTATTAACTTGCTCGTTACTTTTAAGTTAATAGTATTGGTTGGTTGGTTGGTTGGTTGGTTGGTGTTGGGGGTTTAATGATGCAAGGGTATATTTGGCCATGCTGATCCAGGCGCAAGACATACAACACAAAGTAATAGACATACACACACAATGCAAGTTTTACTGACATAGAAGAGAGAAATACACCCAGTTAAGAGTAACGGAAAATTATACTTCGATTAATACTTGTTAGATCTTTGTTAGTTCTTTTGCAATTGTGATAAAAAATTCTTGTAAATGTGCATATTTTGTTCTTTAGATTAAAATATTCAAAAAGAAAAACAGCCATCAAGGGCTGTTATGGATTCGGGGGAAGAGCCCGCGGGTCTCGAATACTGCCCGAAATGATTTTGTAATTAAGTTATCCAAAAAAATATACGCTGAAGCTAATTATCAAAGAAAAACAAAGTTTTGAAAATTTTCATAACCAAGACAACCCAGTGTGGACATTGGCCTTATCGACGATTATGTTCTGACCATGATCTTTTAGCAATAGCTCTCCAAGTCTTAATTTTGCAAATGCCAAAATCCTTGTCTACACTGTCAATCCATCGAAGCTTTGATCTTTTAAGTTTAACTCCAATTGACCTTTCCAGAAATATTTTCGTGCTAATTTCATCGGGCAATCGAATGATATGTCAAACCTATCTCGTTCTCTGTCTTTTTATATATTTAACAACATCTGTTAATATCAATTAGCCCTCTAAGTGATTTCGACGAGATATCTCATTCATCAAGATCTGACCAATTTTCTAACGATGTAACGATCAAGATATTACCGTTTTTTATGACGAGATCAAGATCTAGTCAGCCTTCATCTAATGGCGAGATATCTCATCCATCAATATCTGGTCAGTTTTGTTAAAGACAAGATAACTCGTCGAGACAACCATCAAGGGATCAGCAGTAATACCATATCAATAATTCACACAATAACCCAATTTCGATTAACAAACCGCACAACCATATTCATTTCGATAATCACTCAGGTCGTCATTAGCCTGAAAACAGCCGGAAAAAAATCATTAAACGCCATGCTCATTTAACGTTACTGGTAAAATTAGGGTGGCGTTTAATGGCCGTTAAGTCATTTCAAGCAAGGCGTTCCACAAGGTATCTCGTCATCAAGATATTATTGCCGACTTTTATGATGACGAGATGATCTGGTCAGTTTTTTCTTATGAGATATCTCGTCCATCAAGATCTGGTAAGTTTTGCTATGTCGAGATACTTTGTCAAGACAACCACCAGAAGGTTTAGTAGTAATCCAATATCAATAATTCACACAATAATCCGATATCGATCAACAAATGGCCTAACCATATTCATTTCGAAAATCTGAAGCCTGAAAAGAGGCAAAAATCATTAAACGCCATGCTCATTTAACCCTCCTATTTAAATTACATGGAGTTAATGACCATTAAGCCATTTTAAGCATGGCGTTCAATGAGGTATCTCGTCATTAGGAAAACTGAGACCTGATCTTGATTTCATCATCGAAAATCGGCAATATCTTCATCATTCGGAATTCAATCGGCATTGTTGATGACGATACATCTCGTCATTAGCGAAATTGGTCAGATCTTGATGAACGAAATATCTCGTCGAAGCCACTTGGAGGGTTAACATTACGGCATTTAGGGAACTGGGAGAAAGAAAACCGAAATTATTTTCTGAATACTGCTTGACGAAGGGCGTTTTTTTAGAAAGTCAATTGTTTTTTAAAAGAGGGGGTGGCCTGCTGAGATTTGCATGCGGGCAGCTCATACCTCAGGAACGGCCCCATGCAGGGACGAAACATAGGGGAAACTCCATCGCGTCGAAAATCCATTAAATACCGATTCTTTATCACCTTTATAAAAATAAAGAGTGCCAAGCAGGACGTCAAGGACCGAAAATTATGGTTCTGCAAAAACTAGGGAAGGGGAGGCTAAAAAAAGTCGCACCCGACAACTTTTTCAAAAACGTTGTCGGGGACATACGACGCAACGTAAAACGGGGTGTTCTCTATAACGAGCCAGCAGCTAAAAATGCCTTTTGTGTTTTTTCTACTCTCAGTGTTTCGAGGGGTTTCTTTTTGCATCGGTTTTTGTGTCTCCAAATACAACCTGCGACATAACCATATTTCATTGCGTAAAGGGAACCATAGAAAACGAGTCTTTCCCGATGGCTCCCCCTTCACTGCGTTAGGACAAAAATAGGTCTCGGGTAGTGAGTGGAGCTCATTGATTCTCTATTAGGAAAAACTGTACAAGTTAGCCCGGGTATTTTTTTCGGTTTCTTTATTTAGGAGGAAAAAGTGGCAACAGCTGGGCCGAGAGTTCGGGGGTAAATAAATGATGCTTCGAAGTTTTTGAGCAAATGCGGAGGAATTAATAAAGTGAAATTTTATTGTAATTTTTCTTTTCAGACAACTTCTTTTTATGAGTTTTGTTTTCATTGTATTTTCTTTTGTGATTTTCTTAGGACTTAATTTGTGTGTGTATTGGGAAATGTTGGTTGATGGATGTGTTAATTGTTAGATACAGTAGTGTAGTCAGGATTTTATTTCGGATGGGGACAAAAGTCAGATGTACAATTATGCCTTATGAAGATCTGGACCACATGTTTAAAAAGTTTATTTGAAGACTTTTGTATCTTATATATAATCACTAAGCTAAATTTTAAGATAAAGGATTACGAAAAGATAAAAGTGATCCGAATACAGCAGAGCTGCACAGACTTGTAAAAACCAAGGGCCACATACTAGATTCATTGAGACTTATGGGAGGACCGCAAAAGAAACATTAAAGTTATCTACAAGTATCATATATTATTTATTTAATTTATATTTATATTATAGTGTTACAAAGAAAGATAATAAAAGCAAATAAATAATTTGATGGGATGCTTGATACTGCATTGATTAAACAATTGTTTTAATATTTTGTTCGATTTTTGTCAATTTGATTTTATCGTCAAATGTTTATGACTTTAAATAACATTAAGTAAATATTCAAATCTTGTTTCTCGAAATTCACTGTTTATATTTTGTCTCTTGAATGGGATAGGTAGATATTGGAATATGTGAGAAGTTTAATACCAAGCGTTTAGTACCAAGCGTAAAATTGATACTAAATTTTCATTAGTCAAGAGGTTCTTATTTTTCGATTTGTTAATATTCATGACTAAAAAGTTTGTTCACAGATAAATGTTGACCCTAAGAGGCTTGCGCATTTTAATGCATTATCTAGCAACGATTTATAATTGCTTTTATCCCCCGGCACAACGATAGAAGTTTAATGAACCGTCTTCATTAAATTTATTTCTCAGGTTCTCGTCGTTTTTTATGTCGATGAGATCAAGCTGTACTGATTCGGGTGTATTTTCAGTCAAAATGACAAAATATCGGTACATAAATTCAACAGCGGTTTTACTTTTTGAAAATCAGAAAAAAGATCCTTGAAGGCCCGTATCAAATTACCAATCTTTTCAACATATAGTCTTGAAGTTGGCACTGAAATTTTCAGAAATTTTTTGTAATTAGGAAAATGGACGTAGTTCCCTGATTTTGTGTTTGAAATAGATTTAACTTGCATTGAAAAGACAAAATGTGGCTACAAACTTGAGAAATCAATCGATCTTTGCCCTGAAGTCGGTCATTTAAATGATTAGTAATGTCAACCAGAAAAGGTGTCACATAACCAATCTGTACTTTTTATATCCGAACATTATTATCTAGACATATTTTTCAGTCATGAAAATTTCATTTTCCTCAATTAACTTTAGAAACCGTTCCAATGTTTGACCGCGACTTAGCCACCTCACTTCAGTATAAAAATCACCGTATTCACTTTCAATGTCTTCAAGAAATTTTTTTTAACTGTCGGTGATTAAGACCACAGTATTTTTATACAATTAATCGTTGAAACCACAACTTTCATAACATGTTTAAACCCTAGTTGAATCCTAGTTACTCTAGTTTTAACAAAAATTGCTCATCGTGTGACTTGTTAAAGTTAAAATAGCACATGATGAGTCGGGCCGCCAATAAATCAAAGGAGGGCCTCATGAGTGGTCTGCACATCCCTGGAATACAGAAATTATTCTGCAATTGGATTTTATCGCAAATGTTTATGACTTTAAATAACATTAAGTAAATATTCAAATCTTGTTTCTCGAAATTCACTGTTTATTTTTGTCTCTTTTGAATGGGATAGGTAGATATGGGAATATGTGAGAGGTTTAATGTTAATAAAAAAAACAAATTTATAGTCTTCATATTTTCATATCTATGCGACGAATTATTTAATAAATTTTAAACTATTTAGTAAATGTTATTTTTTAAAGCATTACAAATGTATTCATTGAATTTATAGCATTTAATCTATAAAGATATATAGAAATACTTTCAGGGGACATAGCTCTGGCTTAGCCACTGGTTAAAGACATTAATTAAATAATACAAGAGGACACTCAACATTTCTTGTATGGTGTCAGAAAATGTTTTCTTTTGACGTTAATTTTATATACAAATCTGGAACTGCAGCTCTGAGTATTTTCCCTTTTTCGTCCAGTTTAAAAGGTATGAGTTCTTTAATCTTTTACTCAATGAGTATATCGCACAATTAAATTATATAACATCCATTATTTTTAGGATAACTTTTAAAACAAGTGTACCCATTACGCATCATATTGTCAACGAAAAGGGCGCTGCCTTTTGGTGGGCGTACATTAATCATATAGGACAGAGACAAAAAGCTTTAAACCATTTTTATTATAAAAACACAATTCTTATCAACAGAAAACTTGACAGTTCAAGAAAGGAAAATAAAAAGTGGGCTAAGTTAATGTTTCATGCAGAGATTTTTTCTCTCTTGGCGCCATTGACTCTGAAGAAGAGTAATTAATGACTAAAATCTCGCCGTAGTTTGTTCACAATTCATCTTTCTAATGCCCTTCTATCAGTATGTAACTATTGAATAGGTAATATATATTATCCACATTTTTTTACCATTCCCAAGTCACATGAAAACTTACCCCTCCCAACGTTTACTTATTTATTCTCGCTTTTTTACCATATTCCATACATCACACCCCAGCTGCAATATGAACGTAACTCAAAAATAAAAAAGGGCCCTCGAAACGATAAAAAAGGCCCGCAATAATTAAAAAACCGTTCTTGATGCTTACAAGATTTTTGTGAAATCACATAAAACCAGTTCGTATTATATATATATATATATTTTTCAAAGTTTTAAAATAAAATAGCTTCAAACTTTGACGATTTATGAAATATAATTGTGTCTTTATTGTATAAAATGTTCTGCAAGCCTCTGAAGAAAATTGGTAAATTTTCGTTCACCATCTCCAGACAACAAAGGATATGACAACTTGGACGAACTAGTTTCCAAAATGTACTGTGGAAAATTTTTGAAAAGCCTGTGTTAAAATTTATAAATTATTTAATTGATTATTTGTGTTTTATCATTGTTTTAAATTACAATTAATAATTTATTAACGTGATTATTTTAATGGTTCATGATTATTTTAAATTAAAATTTTAATTATTACTTATTTTGTCTTCTTCATTTGTATTAGTCTATTTTTCTATAAATTTTAAATCGTTTAGACATACTCATTTACTCTTAATTCATTCTTGGATTCGGGTATAGCTTTATGACGGAAGGGCCACAACTAATTCTTTTTAAAATTATCTCTGAGACAAATCCAGGTAATATAATAGTAAGTAAAAACAATTTCCACTATTCAGAAGAAACAAATAAATTAAATATACTATTCGGAAGAAGGCACATAAACATTTTCAGTAACATTAGAAATAGTTTTAATAGCTAACAAATTCATTCCTGTTGGAAGTTCTACAATGGTGCTTTCATATGACAAAGTCGGCTACTGACCATATACGAAAATTTGATCTCCGAGTATTGACATGAGAATGCAACTTTTCAAGGATCAAAAAAGATTTAAAATAAGTTATTTCAAGTAATAAATATTAATTCAATACATTTCAACTTTGAAATTGCCATTTATTGAAATATCTGTTGAATGCTTTCCTGGAGTTCTATTCTCTTTTCGCGAATGTTAACGAATTTTGTAATTTAATTTATCAAACTGCTATTCAATTTTTCATCTTTAACATACAGTTTTAATAATTAGAAATTTACATAGTTATTTTATCCACTATAGGATAAATACTGAGCTTATCTGTAGAGTTTAAAAAATGTTTTATGAAGATTTATAGGGTACTATGTTTTGTATTATTTGCTTCAATACTATCCAAATATTATTCAATATAGTTATAGGAATTTGTCAAATAAAATAATTTGATTAAAAAGAACCAATTTGTTTTAAAAAAATGTTTAGCAGTTTACTATTTTTCTCTTCGACTGGTGAGTAAAAGGTGGTGCTGCCATCTATACTATACTTTAAGAACTAAATATCATTATCATTTCATGACTAGTTTTCGTATTACATGTAATCATTAGAAGTAAAACTGTAACACATTACTTCAACAAACTTGTCACCTGAAAATTTTTACATTTTGTGATAAGTTTATTTTTTGATACACGTCATACTCCTTCACGTACTTTCAAAATCAAGACATTTTGGCTTACACCATAAGGAATTTGTATATTTTCGAACATCAGACTTTTATTCTCAAACCCCAATTTTATCTGAAATAAAAGGCATTTGTAAGAATTAATTTGGATCGTTAAGATTTAATTTGTCTCTTAATTCACCTGACGCATACTATCTCCAAGCAAATCATGCATATCACTTGTGTTATGATGTCTTATCACTTATTTACATTTTGTCAGTATATTAAGATTAGTGGTTTAAATGTAGTGATTCCTTGTTTGTGAATGCCCTGAAATTTGGTGTTTGAGAAATTCAGTGCTTGTATCAATTCAGAGTTAACGCTTTTATTTGTTGAAAAAAATAATATTTTCGATTTACGTTAGTATAGAGCTCTGAACTTGCCAATTTTGCCTATTTGTTGCCGTGTTTTACATCTTGTTTTCAATTACTTGACAAAAATTCAATTTTCTTAATCTTTGAATGCAAAAGGCTCTACTCCAAGGCAAAAATGGATTAAAGCATTAATGTCTGTTTACGATATTACCATTAAAATTTTCTGCTTTTTATATTCGTCGACTTAGCAATGGATTTCTATTGAACTTCTTACGTGCAGTGCTCTTCATTGGAAGTAATATGTATTTAATGTACATCTCTTCATAGTTTTATAAATATACTCATGTGTACATAATTTACATAAATAATTGTACATAACAAAAGCACAATTCTTTGATCAACAGAATGTGAAGGGCTTCGCACTATGAGAGAGGCCTTCCTGTAAAAGCTGAATGTAGATGGCAATTTAGTGGTAGGCTTTAGTGGTAGAACTTGCTTCCTGTACGTATTCCGCGTTGGATTACAAGAAGTAGAACTCTTGTCTTCCCATGGTTTGTTTACATTGAAAATCCCTCTCAAAAACTAAAAATCTGTGGACTACCATAAATATTGAAAATAAAAGAAGATAACAAAAGCAGTAAGTTTAGAAATAGAACATAATGTACTCAATTTGGAAACTTTTTCATTATTGCTTAATTTTTTACTGCTTTGTTAACTGCTATATTTGGGTCGAAAGTATCTCAAACTGATTTAGGATCTACCAAGGTTGATACAATATATTTAATTTCTATCATGTTGGCAAATTAAAATTGACTATTTGAATGGATTTCTCTGAATGTCTTATTAAAATCTTTTAATATTTCCCAAAGATGTATCAAATTAAATGAGAATTATATCGTCGGCTTAGAGCAGAGAAACTCATAACTGACAAATAACATAAATTTTACAGTACATCGGTGTAAAGACTAACTATTAGTTTTTAGGTAAAGAAAATAGTTATAAACTTTCAGATAGTATTATATTTATTTCACAGATTACAATATGAAAATGTATTACTCATCATCATGTAAATAAGCATTGATTGTCTCCAGGAAAAATGTCAGTTAATGAGTTTCTGCTCTAAGCTGACGATATGGTTGTTCAAAAATAAATCACTGAGTTGGTAAAGTTTTTATTGTTAAAAGGTATTATTCATTGTGACAACCTTTCTAAGACTTAAAACTAATTACTTTAAAAATTAATGTAGGCTAATTTTAAGAGAAGGTTAAGAAGAATTATTTCACTACAAAGCTAAATGAGTGTACAAAATAATTCGAGGAACTTTTCCCTTGCAAAAAACGGCATCCCCTTTTTCTATTCCAGCTCCTGATCCCTAATGGCCTTTATTCACTTCCACCATTTAGAAATAGGGCACTGCAGCCACCTGTCTAAAGTTCTTAAGTGATTACAAGTAACTCTGAAAACGCTGCTAATCACATCGGCTTAAAAGAATGGATACCCACAAGCGGAGGCCCAAAAGCAAACAAAAGGGAAAAGATTCACACAGATATTAAGCATTGATGTTTTCTGCAGGCAATTGCCAAAGGATTTGTGTGTTTCTGTGTACATAACGAAAGATCGCGCTGTCTGTAAGAGAGGTTGAGTTGTTGTGACCTCGTATTCATAATGCAACTCCTTCTCTGTGCCGTAACAGATTAGAATCTTTGCATTAAGACTATTTATAATCCCTGAAGGAAATGCATCTTTCAAGCTTCGATGATCTCAACTTTGAATTGGCAGCCATTATTAGCTCATGTAACGGTGAAACCGTGTTTGAAAGAAGAAAGAAGAAAAGGACTTTAGACAATTGAACGGATGGTACCATTGTTTAGGGCCCATCTCTTTCCAACACGATTGTAGGGTAGCCTGGATTTTATTTCGGAGGGGCCCAAAGTCGAAAATGGTTGGTTGCTTTGAGTTTCATGGGGCTAGGCCCAATAATGGACAAGCTGCAAAACCAAATGAAATTCAATAAAAACAGTTAAAATTCTTAAAAACAGGCAGCCAAAATAACAATAGAAATTAGATCTAAAGCCATATAGGTACACAATTTAAAAGCAAAATTAACACTTCAATTAAAATCATGAGAACATTAAGTGTGAGATTAAAATTCATAGTCATTATCATAAGAGATAGCAAAGTGATAATTTAAAACATGGTGGAAATGTTGAAAGATGGACGTATGGTGGAATGTTGAAATGTGGGGAAATGGTAGAAATGTTGAAAGATGGACGTATGGTGGAATGTTGAAATGTGGGGAAATGGTAGAAATGTTGAACGATTAGAAATGATGCAAAGTAAATGACAAGGAAGATAGCATTTTGATACATAGCATTATAAAACCTAATATGTGAAAATTAAAAAAAGATTTGAATGGGTAGTTAGAAATGAAATCCTTAATGCAAAGTAATTGCATTTTTACATTTTATTTTACATTTTTAAAAAGATCTTTATGTTGTTTTTCTTTAAGGTTTTATAGAGAGAAGGGCTACAGAACAAGCGCCTGTCCTTTTTCTCTTTAGGTCAGAAGTGCTCTTTTGCATAATTGCCCTCATAAAAAGTGAAGGGAAAAATATTTAACTCGTATATATCTGGTAATACTTTTGTTAAAAAGCATTAAATATGCACATAGAATGCGTTTGCTTGAGAAGGATTGAGATAAGAGTTCTTTAGAGGTTGAAACGGGAATCTGTATAGTAAATACTGTCTCTAATGCTCTAAAACCTACAGCTATTCGTAAGCAGGCTTTATCAAGCACTTCATTTGTAAACATAATTCAATATATTGAAAAAAAATGTTTAAAAATCCTTGCTTGTTTTTTTCTCAAGTTACGACTGATTGTTACGTGAAGAGGTCGCAAGGAAATTATTTGAAATTCTCACTTCCAAAAAAGCTGTGCTCCAACTACGATTTTAAAAACATATTTAATTTTGGGAAAGAAAAGCTGTGCAGCAAATAATGTACAAATGTTTCCTGCATGTCTTCAGATAGGTCAGGTTTAAAAATATATATCAATTGATGGATATACATTTCAATCATTTCATATTTAAGGACACATCGAATTATATATTTAAGGATATTTCATCGCTAAATTGTCCTTAATTCTACTTCATGTCTAATTGTGGCATCTACTCTGATAAACTTCTTTTGCAACTACTCTGATAAACTTCTTTTGCAACTACACAAGAAACCTTTTTTGCAACTAGACACGAAGATTCTTTTGCAACAACACAAAAAATTCTTTTGCAACTACACAAGAAAATTCTTCATAGTATTACCTTTTCTTTAAAACTAATTGTTTTCTTCTGTTGTAAAAGAGCTTCATTTTGGAAAGTCCTGTAAAATCAATATAAAAAACCAGCAACATTCTATGAAAAATAATTATTTCAAATAGCCCAAAATACAGAACCATCGTTAAAAAGAATTGTTGTCTCTGATTCTATTTGCAGAATGGAATTTTGTTTACTTTGTTATTTTTAAAGTAATTTTCTTGCTATATATAATCACAATTTTATTAAATAAGAATTATTTTATTCTGCTAGTTCCTTTCCCAAATCAATTGAAGACGATTACCAATCATTCAAGAAAAATAATTATTTATTCTACTCAGAACTTTATGCTAAGACAAAGACATCGTGACAGTTTTCATGTCAAACTAAAGTTGGGTAGCAAATATATTTCCCTAACATAAATGGCACAGAAATAGGCATTATTTGTAAATTGGCGCATGGCCGATCCGTTTAAATGTGCTCGATTTAGTTATAGGGTTATAAAATATTGTTAGAAATACTCGAAGGAGCTCACGCTTCTATATGAATTCTTCAATAGTTTGACGATAGAGGGTAGTTAAAAATCTGGAAGATAAATATCAGAGCAAAAAAGAAATGCGAACGAAGGCCAAAATGGGTCTAGGCGTCAAAAAGTACCGAATTGACGAGACAACTAAGTGAATAGATAGATAGTTAGTAGTTGAATCAACGACGCATTGGAGCAGTACTGGCTGGGCTATTGGCAACTGCCCGGGATCGATCCAAAAGATTCAAATAAGGTATGAAAAGCATGTAATGACACTTCTATTAATAGAAATAAGCAATTAACTTTAATTTCTGTTAGTATTATTTATTTTATGTAATTGAGCAATTTAGTAATAAACTATCCCCAGATCGCGTTTTAAACCATTCTACATTGTAATAAAAATGCATGTTTTTTCAGATTTTGTTGCATTATGCATTCCGCACTAGCTTTTTTAGTGTTCATTTTTTTTATTTAAACTATATTTATGCGAGAGACAGGTTTTTAAAATTGAATAAACCTCTTTCAATTTGAATAGACCTGATGTATATTCATTGTTAAAAATATCTGTCTGTTTCGCTGTACACGTTAAACATCAGATCGATGTATAAGCATCAAAACAGCATATTTTCCAGCTGGAAAAACTTGTTGGGATACCACAGCTGACAGTTTTTTCTGATAAACATCCATCTTACTTCCATCCAACTTGATTTATTATCTCTAAAGGCTCTTTGCTGAAAGCTGCTGTGAATGTCATCTTCCCGGAAGGGTGAAGCACTTGTCCGCATACCAGTTTGGCGTCATGTCTTTTTAGTCTAATAAATCGATACTATATTGATTGCATAATTGTCACTTCCTTAACAGATTCCATTCATGAAACTTAAGAGAAATTCCTCACTCAACCAACATCCGAAAACAAATTAACTTGGTTAATAATATCATTAATAATAAGCAATCTCTAGCGGATTCGGGAGTGTGTCCGTGTCGTTTCTGCCGCCGCGGACAATCTGGTGTAAACCCTGTGTTATGTATATTGATTGATACCCGAAAACAAATTAACTTGGCTAAATAATGTCATTAACAACAAGCAATCTCTGGCGGATTCGGGAGTGTGTCCCTGTCGCTTCTGCCGCCGCAGACAATGTGGTGTAAACCCTAGATTGGAGACTGAGGTGGAGGTCTCTCAGACCTGTGCATATTCATCCCATTAGGATATCTTTTCTGTATATCTTATATGTATATTCTTCGTAACAATGTTTTTTTATTTAAATGTATATTGATTCTGTTGGAATACTTTTATTTATGATTTAGTCTGCATTTGTGTTCGTCTTTCTTCAAAATTTTTGTTTCTATGTCTTAAATCTATAGTAATGTTTTGGTATTTGTCCCCTCCACGTATTTCCTCAAAATTTTTATGTGCGTGTTTAAACGTATAGTATTTAGTTAAGTTTTGACATTTATCCTCGTCTGTACTCATTTTGTTTTTTAGAAAGAGGACTGTTTTCCCTGAAGCTTTAAAATTTGTATTATCCTGTACCCTGCTTGCAGGTGATGATTGTAAATATTTATGTATATAACATCTTTGAATTCACGTAAAGGCTATCTACATTCTAGAGCTGGCTCCTGTAGAAGAGTTCCCTCCCAGCCATCCCTTGTCCGGCATTAAGCCCTTGTTGGTAGTCTGGGTGGTCTGGGTACTAAAAAGAGAGAAATTCCGTCTCACAATTTTGTATTACCCACTGCAGATTCCCCTTATCTGAGGTTCTTAAAGTGAGGGTACGCTGTAAAATATTTTGTAGCATGCCGTTGAGAACTTGAAAGAAGCTCGATCTAATATAGTTCGTCTATCTTTAACTGTTTTTAAAATAAATATTGTAACACGCTAGTTGTTTGGATTTTCATGGTGCTTATTGATGTACGTTCATGTGCAAAGAATACCCTACACATGAACATAGTTCACAGCTGCTTTTGTATTCCAAATGTGGAGATCCACGAAAACGGCTTCTTCGACCTTGAGAAACGGAACGAGGAATTTATTAATGTCAGAAAGTTGGCTGCTGATTGAAGTTTTTTTATGGGTCGAGGCCCATATTTGGCCATAACAGACATACTATCAACACCAAGTAACGGACATACACATATAAAGTTTTACTGGCACAGTAGAGAAGAATTACCCAAGGAGGAATCGAACCTGACAGGAGTCGAACCGATATCAGAAGGAGACCATGTTTAAGAATAAAGAAAATGTGTTTTTTCATCAATTACAGTTCGATCGAAAAGTCATGCGAACATGTCATGTGAACGCAAAAGTCAGGACCCCAACATGCACAGTCGTACTTACTAGCACAAAAATTACATCGTTGTCTACAAAGAATGTCATGACGTAAAATCACATTGTTTTTAGGTTAGTCTGGTTTTATGGCGCAAGGGACATATTTGGCCAAGCTGCACCGAACACAAGACAGACAACGTTAAGTAATGGACATAAACATACAAAGAAAGTTTTTACTGATACAGAAAAGAGAAAAACACCCAGGGAATTACAGAATTAGAACCAAACCCACCAGCACCCCGCAGGCTGTCAACGCAGCAGGTAAGCCCAACGAGCCATGGAAACCCTTGAAACAAGCTAAATGTTGAAGTTAACATGATAACAAGTAAGAAAATTAGCAATATAACCCCAGTCATTGATGAACTGTACAAGTGTAAACAAGCGCAACCATCTTACTGATTACCTAGTAAAATGTTAAAGTTTTAAGATTTATTAAATTATTTATATCATTTTCAGTGTTCGTCAATTTATGCAATTTATGGTAGTATGCAATTATGCATAAAAGATTGAGTACCATTGCTCTAAGTTGCAATTAGAGAACTAGGAAATTCTACATGGTGAATAAATTCAGTAAAGTGTATCGTAAGAAAACTGCAGCTTCTGACGAATTTAAAAAAATTTTTATTTATAAGAAACTTTTATATACCATTGCTAAATTTCGGCTATTTCCTACGAGTAATGAAGTTAGTCATTTTTTAGCAAAAATTGGCTAAAAATAGAGAATTTGAAATTTGTTATAGTGAAAACGCACGGAAAAGAATTGAAATCTGGTAATTTGTTTATATCTGAAAATTATTTAAAAATAAATTGCCCTTATTTTTTAATAACATAATGGTAGTTACTTTCTGAACGTGCCTCAGATGAAATATAAAAGTAGAGTGAGCAATGGTAACCTTTTATTCGCCCAGATCATGTGACCAAAATTAGTAGTAATGTGACTCTTACACTACTTTCGTGTGCTGTGTGGAAACGACATTCATCATTTGATTGGTCCACGGGAAGGGAGAAGACGCCATCCATTGATTCATCATCTGATTGGTCAGTGCGATATTGCAGTAGACTTTGGCGATTTCACCATTTTTATCGCCACTCTATAGAAATGCGCATTCACACTCCTACCCTGTCATAGGATGTTATATCACCAAACGAGAGATAAGATTCCAAATTGGCAACCATGTAAATTTTTAACAGAGTAATCACATGACTACTAGTCGACATGTTGGTCACACTTTTTGAAGCTACTCTCATTAGCAATGCTCAGTCTACTTACTATATTTCACGTCTATGACGCACCTCGTATAACAAAACAAGTCTTGACTAACATTCAACTTAACTGTAGTATTTATTTTTATACGTGTATATAGGTAGGTAGTTGAAATTACGTCGCACTGGAACTACACTACGGACTATTGGCGACGGTCCAATTTTTATACGGGATATATACAAAGCCCGTTAAGTACAAAATGACAACAGAAACTTAAGATTCTTGGTATTCCGCATATTATTCAGTTTTGTCGTGTCATCCTTTTGGTACGTACATAGATCCACTAGTTAGAGAATCGAATTGGCGTTTTCCAACACTTTTTGAGATTACTCCATGATGAGTGTCCGAAAGGGAAAACAACAGCACAACTAAACGAAAATGAATAAATAAAAATCAAGTAAAAAACAGAAGGAAGAACTGGTCTTGACCGTCACGCGTAAACGAGTTTCAAGTAGACGTTCTTTCCGACATTCCATCATTCTGACGGACCCGCTTATCTTCCGGCTATCGCGGGACCTCTCCTTTTGAAGAACTCATTTGATTCAACCCCCTTTTAAAGACCAAGAACGAGAAAACGGTTCTTACGTCATGGAATGTTGTATGAATTACTCTGCTGCAGTAAAGCGGAACATTTTTTCTTCTTTAATGTGTTTTTCAATTAGAAATACTTGTTCGTAGCCATGGCTAACCTATTGGAAAGTGAACATAACATCTTGGAGTCGCCTTTAGGGAAAATATATTTCGTGGATATTTTGGTACATGGAAATTACTCTGCTGTAGTAAAAAAGTATTCTTTTTTTTTCTATAAATGTGGTTCGTAATTATCAATTCCCGTTCTCAGTCTTGTGTGAAACCCATTGGAAAGTAAACAAAACGATTTGGAATTGCAATGATGGTGTGGTGTAGTGAGGTTTAGAAAACATTTATATATATTATATATTTAAATTTGGTGCCTAAATTACTGACTGTAGTAAAGCGGAAAACTTTCCCACTGATAACATAGGGGTTCTTAATTAAAAATACAAGTTCTTAGATTCTTCAAAATGGACAGGGAGCGGTCAATTAAATGATAATTTGATGTAATGAGTTTTAGTGAAGAAAATTTTTCATACGTACTTTTTAGCATAAATTACTCTGGTTTAGAAAGCGGAACTATTTTTTTTACTGAATGTGGTTCTTTATAAGCAATATCCGCTCTCAGATTGGAAAGTGAACAAAACGTATTGGAGTCGTCATCGTATCTTAATGATGTAGTGAGTTTTAAAGAATATCTCTTTCATGAATATTTTCGTGTATTTTTATTCGTTAATGTATTTTTTAATCAGAAACACTTGTCCGTAGTCACGGTTAACATATTGGAAAGTGAGCCAAAATGAGTTGGAGGAAATATATTTCATGGATATTTTTGTACCTGAATTACTCTGCTGAAATGGAATTTTTCTTCAATAAATGTGGTTCTGAATTAGCAATACCTGTTCTTAGCCTTGTGAGATACGTTGGAAAGTGAATAAAATGACTCGGAGTAGTTGTAATGACAGTGTGGTGTAGTGAAGTTTTGAGAAAATTTTATTTTGATAGTTTGATGCACAAATTATAGAAAACTTTTTCTTCAATAACATGGCTTAATTATAAATACTCGTTCTCAGCTTTATCAAAATTGAGATTGAGAATTCGATGCAATGACAATATGGTATAGTGAGTTTTAGAGAAAGCTTATTTTCATGTTTATTTAATTATGGGCATAAATTTCTCCCGTGTGTAAAGCGGAAATATTTTGTCCAATGAATGTGGTTTTTAGTCAGCAATACCCATTTTTATATTGGAAATTGGACAAAACGAGTCGGAGTTATAGTTATTGTAATGTCAATGTAGATATGAATTTTAGAGATAATTTAATTCGTAAATATTTTGGTTGCATGAGATACACTGCTGTAGAAAAACTAATTTTTTTTCTCCAATAATGTTATTCTTAATTGGAAATACCCGTTCTTATCTTATGAAAATTGACTTTGTCGTTGTAATAACTGCTCTGTTAGTGCGCTTTAGAGAAAATATAGTTCATTAATATTTTGGAACATAAATTACTCGACTTCAGAAAAATTGAAAATTTTCATTAATAAATCTGATTATGAATTTACAATACCCTTTCTTAGTCTCATGATTAATACATTGAGAAGTGAACAAAATGACTTGTAATGAATTGTAATGACAGTGTCGTATAGTAGGTTAGTGAAAAATTTGATTTCATGAATGTTTTGGGGGTGAATTATTGTGGTAAAGCGGAAATTTTTCTTCGATACTGACTATTAA
Organism: Meta bourneti; assembly: GCA_933210815.1. Classification (NCBI taxonomy): domain Eukaryota; kingdom Metazoa; phylum Arthropoda; class Arachnida; order Araneae; family Tetragnathidae; genus Meta; species Meta bourneti. The sequence continues at coordinate 72,477,501 of OW119928.1, forward strand.
TTAACTCCTCGCTTGGAAAGCGAACTATGCGAGTTGGAGTCATTATCGTTATGTGCATGTAGTAGTAAATTTTAGAGAACATTTATTTCAAGAATATTTTCGTACAGGAACTACTCTATTGCACTAAAGTTGAATTTTTTTTCTTCATTAATGTGTGTCTTCTTTTGAAATACATCCGTTCTTAGCTTTATGAAAGTAGACTGGAAATCATCATTTTATGATTGTTGTAGTAATGAGTGGCGGAGAGAATATATTTCAATAATATTTTTGAGCGAGAATTACTTTGCTGTGAACATTTTTTTTAAACTGTGGTTTCGAGATATAAAAAGTTTTCTGCTTACTTATGTAGTGAAATGTCAAAGAAATTCTGAAATAAATAATCTATGAATTATCAAAAATTCAAAAGCGATATATAATTATTTTCTAAACGTAAAATTTAGTTACATTCATAATTAAAAATAGTTAAACGAATAGTTAATAGTCACGAGGATATGTGATGGGGTATTTCATATCCTTATAAGTGTTTCCCTGCAGAATATTTTTATGAATTTTATATTCTAATTACCAGACAAGAGGCAGTTTATACAAAACTTAGTAAAACAAAAGGAATGTTTCTTTTGATACATTTTTATCTGTTCCTTAGAATGGTCTTTAAATTATCAAAATAAATTCTTTTGCATACGATCTTTAGAGACAAAGACTAACAATTAAACAACTGTTAATAGCAGTAACTGTTAATTGAATCTTTCCATGTAATATCTTCGCCCTTTTGATGTTGTACGAGTATTTTCTTTGGTTATTTTCTGCTACAAAACAGACTCTTTCAGTAGTCTCTATTATAATTTGTTTTTTATCTTAACATACACTATATTTTCACGACACCAGTCTTGCGGCGCTTCATAAGCTATAACTACTCTTTCCCTGTGTTTCAGATGAAAGTCTTGAAACTTTAAGCGATTAAAAATCGTTTTCTTGAGACATGGTGTTTATCAACTTTCCAGTTAAATTCAGTAAGTTTTCTACCTCAAACAATAATTAAAGCATTATGTTCTAGAATTTCTTAATGTTAGTAATGCATTTAAGTGTCAGATGTTTTCAGCAGATATTTTTCTCTAACCAAATTTCTGATTGTTCTCATATCTCAAACTCGTTTCCGGTTTTGTGCAAAAATGAATACCCTGCCTTGCGATCTGATATTTTCATTTGATCTAAAGATGGTTTGTAATAAGTAATCATATGTGTACCTACTAGGTATTAGCTATAAAAGCTATTGTATAAGCCTAGAAAGCCCACTTATTAACAAATACATTTCAACCGACGTACAGGTGAAATAAAATAGCAATGTGTTTATATTTACAGAATGTGAGAAACAAAAGCCCCGTACAACCTTTAAATATTACTCAAGCGCTACCAAATTTTGTCACAGTCATTTTTTAGCATACTGAAACGAAATTAAAGGGTAAATCTGCGACAAATTTTACTTCTAGAAATAAGGACAGCCCTAATGTGCCTATTCATAAAATGCCATATGAGCTCTCCGCTTCAATAAAATTCTTCAGCAGACTGATGACATGAGGCAATGAGAAATCTGAGCAGAAAAGAAAATGTGAACGAACGCAAAAATATGTTTAGGCGTCAAAAAAATACCAAATAGTCTTTATTAGGTGAATGAGATTTAACTCAAATGGACATTCAGAATCTAATCGTGGTTACATGACTTAGTACACTTTTTCTAATCACTGATGAGGTTCAGCTTTATATTTTTGACTCATTTCTTTAAATTTGGTGGTAATGTTCTAAACAATGCTCATTACAAATGGATAAAAAAGATACGAGTAAAACAATACTGCCAATCAATGGATATAAAAAATTAATAATTTTAGAATGTTATGTGTGGATCTACTAATACCTAATATTCAGTTAGCATATAAAACTACTTCACCTGAAAGGAAAGCTTTAGCCTCGTAACAAAAATATAATGACTTTTCTTTTCAGATAGCGAAACTATTGACGTGTTCTAAGGTGAAACGGACAAGAAAGGCCATTGAAAGCTGTTAAACAATTCAAGTACTTTCATTACGCAATACGAGGATCTGAACTTGTAGAATGTTTGATACATGACAAATGAAGAAACATGGATTTAGATATCTTGCAGTCGGACCTCGCCCTTTGCAATGACCTCGAACTGGACAATACATGTCCAAATCTATGTATACACAGCGAACTGTTTCATTTTTAGCAACGCATTTATTGTCAGTTTCTTTCCCTTATTTCTTTACACTTTTCTTTTATATTACAGTCTTAACGCATGGGCAGGCCGGGTAGTTACCCAAGTCAAAATCTATGAATGCCCTGTTTTGTGACAAAAACACAGCGAACTGTTTCTTTTTAGCAATACACATATTGTCAGTTTATTTCCCTTATTTCTCCACAGGTTATAAATATGTCCTAAACTTTTTATGACAACTATAATTCTCAGCAATGACTATTAACTGTTATCAGTTTATTTTCCTTTTTTCTTTTGCAAAAAAAAACGGTTATACAGTCTGTACCGTCTTAAAGCATGGGCATACCGGGCAGTTGCCCAGGTCAAAATCTATGTATCTCTGTTTTGTGACAAAACACAGCGACTGTTCCTTTTAAGCAACACACATATTGTCAGTTTATTTCCTTATTTCTCCATCGGTCCCAAATAAAATGTCCTAAGCTTTGTATGCCCTGTTTTGCGAGAAAGCACAGTGAACTATTTTTAGCACCCAGAGCAATTCTCCAGGGCCTCACACCTTATGGTACCCCAGGTGAATTTAGGAATTGAAAGTAATTCTCAACAAAAACAAATTTCACAAACAATTATATTGATTAACGATACAGATGAATCCATGCTAAATTGCACGCTCATTATTATTAACATCTTGAAATATTTTGTGTTTTGAGGCTCGTGTTTATTTAAACATCGCTTTTACTAAAAGTATCAATACTCAATATTTTATTAAATTTTGCTCTTATATTTTAATTTCTTTTTATGTCCTTTCCAGTGCGTACAATGTGTATGAGACGACTCTTTATATAACTACATAGGATTAACCACATAGGATTACTTGTAATAATTTTTAGGTGTTAGTGAACGGCAGTAATAGAAGGCAAAGCTCTCTAGTAAAAATATGTCCTTTCGTGTTTCAAATTGGACTGTAATATTGGCAGAGTACATTTGGAATTTCACCTCAGGTATATTTGAAATCAGATTCAAAAAATTGAAAAGTATTGAATTTTAAAAAGTACAAGTTCACAAAATATTTTTTAGTCGACATTTCTCAACGAGTAGTAAGTACGATGATATTCAGCAACGAGTATTTACCTCGTTTATAAGGCTATGCAGTTTTGAAAAACAATACAGACCGTTGCAAATTGTGTTGCGAATTGCTATATTCAAGCTCCATTTTTACACATATTCAAGAGTATAGGTTGTAAAAAACGTTGCTTTTTTGTAAAGATGATTGCACTTTGATCGAGTCATCAATGACGATGACCACCGGTTGATCTGGTAAATGCAACAGTTATGCCATTTCTAGGTGAGTAGAGCAAATGAATAATGTCTGAATCGATGACTTAATGGAGCATGCGGGTGTTAAAATAAGAAAAAAACATCCAGTCACATTCCTTTATTGGGTTTTCTAGAGCATACGCAGCTTTAAAAGTGTTTATTGAAGAACCTGTTGCTGTTTATTCTTTGTTCTAGCTAGATTATTTGCTTAGCTAAAGACGGAAAAGCGTTTGTCTCTTCTCGTTTCCAGATCGCAGAGCTTTCGTTTTATTTCATAGAATTCCCACGGCACTGCTATTTTGTCTTCAAATGGGAGAAATAAATGTACATAAAACAATTGAAATTAGATCTCTTCCTAAACTTCAGTATTTTTATCAAAGCTTGCATGCTATAAATATCTAAAAGTACACTGCTTTATAAATTATGGTAGAAGTAGTTTAACTAACTTCGCACTGGAGCAACGCAATGGGCTTATTGGCGACCGTCCTGCATCAATCCCGAAGAGAAAGATCCGAGGACAACATCTCAAAATTTTGAAACACGGTCATATGACGAGGTCAGCATCTGAACTGGCACCCCACGACAGATTTAACGTGCACCAACCCTTACGTATACGACGGTCTTTAGTTGGATCGACTCTCGAACTCGAAACCGTCTGATTGCAAATCCGCTACTCTCCTAACCAGGTTACCGCGGCCCCTATGAAGTATGGACGGCTTAGGTAAGGAATACCATTAAAGAAAGGATTATAAATATAAAAATCAAGCACTCTAGACTTATTACTTACAAAGGCATAGCTAAAGATAAAGACTGGAACTCCTTGGTACCTTGGACCTACCACAGGATATACCGAGAGTTCTAGGAGTCGCTTGTTTTCGTGTTCTCACTGTACAAGTCTACCTACAAAGTCCCCTATACTTATGTGACTTGCTGAGCTCACCAACTTGCCTTCTGTGTGACCTTTAAGACATGACAGGAAACCACCTCAATAGTTGCACTGATCTTACTGACGTCGCTGTGAATAATATTGCTGATAGCATCACACATTTTATTGCTGTTTCTAGACTGTATTGAGATACCAGACAGTGGTTTATGGCGAAAAGGCTGAGGTCTGGGGTAGGATAAAAAATGAATAATATAGTTTAAAAAAAGATGAATATTTTCATATTTTTTTTTAATATTTACATTAAAATGCGTTTCTGTACATGAGATACAGAAACTCCAGGCATACTTTGGATCTGAACAAATTTTTGAAATTGTTGGTTGCGTGCAAAGGAAAAGAAGTTTAATATTAAATCTAAATTTGCAACACATGGTAGAGTTAAAATCACTTAATATGAATATTTAAAAACATTAATTTCCCCCGTCAAAATAAAATCTATAACTAAATCTGGTTCAAATTATTTATGTGAACATTCGAAACTAATAAAATTCCGTGTAATGAAACAGAAAAGTGGATTTATATCTCATTTTTGTTAGCAATCAGGCACATTCTCAAAATTAGCAAGTATTTCCCGATTTTGAAATAACACTATTCCCCCAAAAATACTCTGCTGAGCTTAAACATATCACTTATAATATGAATCAAACTCTAAGCCGTAGTCAGTAGAGTAGCAAAGAAAGGACTCGGGGAACTTAAACGTCCGCTCCTTGGAATTTCAAAGTACATTTTCTCTTAAAGATTAATCACATGATCTCATAAAGCCGAACTTTAAATCTAATTCTTCAAAAATACCAAGTTGAATTTGAAAAATCGATACAAATCTTATTGTAGCCACAATTTTTTCCAATAAACTCAAATCTCTAATTACTAGTTCCTAAACATCTATTTTTCAACAAGCTCAATCTCTGATTACTAGTTCCTAAACATCTATTTTTCCAACAAGCTCTCAATCTCTAATTACTAGTTCCTAAACATCTATTTATCCAACAAGCTCAATCTCTGATTACTAGTTGCTAAACATTTATTTTTCCAACAAGATAAATCTCCGATTTTGTGTTTCCTAGACATATTTTCCAACAATACTATATTGCTTGGGAGAGAAGGATCTTTAGTTTTCGAATGAGGAATTTTATAAGCAAACAACTGTAAATAAACTGGAGAGAATAAGTATTTCAACATAGAATCCTTACAGTGTGCCGCTCTTTTAGATAGAATCATAAGATAAACAAAGAGAAAAATTAGAATTCAAGCACCTTATTATACTATTGGGAACAAGAGCAGTCAATATACAGGAAAATATTGAACATTCGAGGTAACGTTGAACGATATTTTCGCCAAATTTTAGGATAATTCGATCTTCAGAAAACACCACGAACGGAACGAAGCCTAGTAACTAGATAAAGCAAGTCATGAAAGAAGGAAAAAACAATTATATGAAATTGAATAAATATTATTTACTAATTTACAAAAGTAAATAAAACCTCCACTTCCAGATAAATCCTACTCACCGAACGATGGAAAGTTATATAAATCTCTGAAGCAGCGTGTTCTTTGAAAAAATCCTAACTGTTAAAAGGCAAATAACACTACTAATTCAACAAGAATTTAAGCGAGGGATAGAAATGTTACATAATTTCCTTATCGTAGTAGTCATTTTTGTCATTGGTAATTTCTACGAAACTTTCAAAGAACTCTTAACTTGGGTCCTGGGAAGTAGGAAGATCCACACTCACTGAAAGGGTTATGGAACAATGACTGCAGGTCCGTTTTTTGTTAATGTTTTAACTAATATTTATAATTATTAAATTGAGCATTTTATATTTTCTACCGGCATGGGAAAAAATAAAGTAATGAGGGGTGTTCCGATCCCCCAACATTAATCCTGGGGGCTTGAGCCCCTCTACCTCCACTTCCGTGGTTCTCAGATACTCTCAAAACTTACATCTCTTATAAAACTTAAGGGACAAACCTCTTCTAGATTTCTAGATGCGGAACGAGTGAATCACGGGGGCCATAAACGAAGTCCTTACGTCACATCTCGTAATCATGTTGTACCTACAAATAACGATCACACTGTGTGCTGGATCCCCAAGACCTAAACCTGTTCCCAAGCTGCGTAGGGGCAACGACTGTGTTCTTCAACAACTCCCCAGGCGAGCTCACTAGCTCACCTGTGTAGGTAAAGGCCATCGGGGTTCTCGTTCTTCCCACCGCACGCTTGGTTTTAAAAGCTCAATGTTGTGAAAAACGGGCGTCTGTCAGGAACATTCGCTCTCGACCCCCCTCGAGAAAAAGGATTTAATTGCTTCCTCTGTTTATCCTTTGGATTAATTGGATTATACAGCCTGGAATAGGAAATAAAGGTATGATACTTTTATAACTTCTTTTATGTCGAGTGCAAGGGAACTGGTAATGGCTATGGCCTTGAGTTTGAATGGGTTATTATTATTGTTGTTATATCTGAGAGGGTCTAAACGGGTGAATTGGAGACCTTAGGGACCTGTTGTCAAATAATTTATTGTGCGATTTGGGATTTTGTACGGGGAAAAATAGCTTTTTCAACCGAATATCACCATAGCAAAGTATTTTATGAGTATTTATGGTATAACATGCCGGAATTTCGACAGTTTCATAAGTGTATTTTAATTAGTTTTTGGGGTCCCTGAGGACGTGTTGTCAAATCATCAACGGTCTGATTTAGTGGTGTAAAAAAAGCATATTTGCTTACCACGCATCACCCCATAAAAGCATTTCGTGAGTATTTATGGTATTACATGCCGGAACTTTTCTGACTGTAGGTTCATTAATTTGAGAGGACCCTGGTGGGATAGCTATTGTCAAAACGTTATAGGCACTTGTTAGTGATCAAAACAAGCTTAGTTTTTGTTAGCCGAACATCAGAACAAGCTTTGAACTATATTACAGATTCTAAATGATACTCAGCATTTCACTATTCTACATCTATATTAAATAAGAAAATTTGATGCAGTTTCAAATTATGACTATTATTTAGTAGCTGTGTTGATGTTTGCGTCTATTTTTAATGAGCTTGACTTTTTCACCCGTAAGAAAATTTACTGTATATTTAAAACTCTCATGAATTTTTATTAATGCTTCATAAGAAAGCTGCTGTTTACAGTATAGCAATGAAAATAAGTTCATCGCAATATAAGATGTAAACATGCATATAAAATTTAAGGTTTTCCCTTTAACTTTTATTAATTTGTTTTTTTAAATACATGAATATTTGTTTACTGTACTACCTAATTTCAAAAACAGAGTTTAATATTCATATACTATTTGCTTCCAACTGACAGTTTCTTTGAAATTTAAGAATTTTAATAACATTTGCATAAAGTTAAAGATTGTAAAATTACAACAATAGTAAAGTTACTTTTAAATGTCTGGTTTTTGAATACTGTGAAAGTTTTTAAGGTAAATGAAGAACAATCGCACAAATTTTTTCATTAATAAAACTTTATAACAGATTTCATTTTATGAAATATTCAAGCAATAGTTGCATTTTTATGTCGCTATTATTATTATGAATTCAAATTTTATCTATGATTTAATTATAATTGAAAAAATAAATCTTAGAATTTTCGACTATTTTTATTTATATGAAGATTATAGAATGTATAATAGTATATAGCTTGTCTGAATTATATATGAATTTATTTTAATTATAAATTTAGATAAATAAATAACTTAACTGAAATTAGTTTCAATTCAGATATTTGGTAAGAAATAGTTATTGTTAAGAGTTCTTCAAGTCTTAGGATACTACTTTAATAGGTGGATAAAATTTTATACACTCTGAAAGTTGTAAATATTCTATTTATTCTTAAATATTCCATTCAATATTTTTGATTATATTTTGTTTCAGTCAATTTCAACCTTTAACTTTGAATACGCAAACTGAGCAATTAGATGTATATGGTTTAAAATACCTCCCGAAGAACATTTGTCCACACAAGTACATTATAGGAAATGTCTAAACAATAAAATGTGACATGGTTGCATTATTAGAGCAAACTGCCTAAGTAGCACAATGAAATATAAAACTTTCACCTTGTAAAATACATCACAAAATTGAAAATAACTTAAATTAGGTTGCATTATATTCGGGTTTACTAAATCTACCATATAACGACATTAAACTTTTTAACAGTCTTTATTTATTAACAAAATCATATTTTGACATTAAAAGCTCACTCAAACAAAAAAAGCACAAGCTATCAAAAAAATTTAATGTGCTTTCCTGAATGTCCAAAACACAGCCTTAATTGTTTACAAACCAAAAAACTCCGATGTGTTTAATTATTATTCTATTCACTCCAAAATATCGGTTATTTTTAAGGTAATCATAGTTCTTGTAAGTAAAGAACTTAGCATTGAAATCGATTTTTGTCCAACCAGTCAATTTCAACGAACATGATTATAATGAAGGTTTTAAATTGTTATCATATCATTTAAATGCAACATCATTATAGGCATAAGATAAAATGAGTTTTCGTGTGGATCACGATTGTTTCCATGCGTGCACCATCCATGTTTGACAAGAAGTTTTTGAAGCGTTCAACGAAGGATGTGCGTTTTTGGTTGTTCTCAGTGCATGAAGGGACAGTTTAATAGCTTGCTTGCATTTAGAAAGTTGTAATATTGCGAACCTTTCCTTCATTCTCAATGCGAGCCTTGACCAACTCGATGATTCAGTTCCATCTTGATCTATTATTAGCAATAGTTCTCCAGTTCTTAGTTTTGCCAAAGTCCTTGTGTGCACACTCAATCCATCAAAGCTTTGGCCTAACTCTAATTGGCCTGACCAGAAATATTTTTGTACTCACTTCATCGGGTTTTCGAATGATATGCTCAGCCCATCTTATTATCTGTATTTTTTATATTTAACAATATCTAGTTCGACAATTGGGATAAGGACCCTGAGGACCTTATGAGACTTGACGAATGTGTCCACCCTACCGCGTCTCGTGTGGTCTTACACCCTCTGTGTTGGCTGGGTGGTTAGGGTCTTTAAAAATATCTAGCTCGTTATATAGATGGTATAAGACTAAATTAAACCTTCTTCATCACACTCCATTTGTCTGTATACCACCAAATATATTTCTTAAAATCTTTCTCTCAAAGGTCTACAGAGCATTATCGACACTCAAGGTCGTAGTGGCAGCACAAAATCCACTTTACGTAAAGTTATTCCAATATTATATTTTCAGATGGTAGTTTTCTATATACGTTGGAAAGCAGGGTAAAGGAAATAATTTCTTTTTATGGAATCAATTTAGAATAAAATTGAGTATCTGTTGTTAAAGAATTTTCAACTTCAATTGATTTTGTTAAAATCCATTTTTTAAATAATTTTGTAGGGTTAGGTGAGGTAAGTGCTTTCGCATTACAAGCGCATCCACTGAATATAAAACGTGTGTGTGATTAAATTAGGGGTTGCCACCTGGCTGTAAATGCTTGAAGGAGTCCTATAGATTAGTTTCAACGCTAGAGTGCTTCGAATTTCGGCAGGGAAGTTGCGCAGACCTAAGACCATTAATGAAATTACATTCCACCTGCTTCGTTTGTTTTTACCCTGAAAATCTCTCTCGTACAGCAACTTTTTGTCTCAGGTATTACGAACTTAAAGCAACATAACTTTATTAATAACCTCAATAAAGATTTTTATGTCTTGTAACCTTCTATTGTCTTCGTTGATGCCCAAGTGAGCCAACTTTCGTGCCATTTTGGCAATTGATTAATACAATACTCACCTATGGAACATTAACAACGCTAAACTTTTGAACACTCGTTTTCACTTTACTGCAGCATGCCAAATGAGATTTACTTTCTACATTGTTTTAAAACGTTTAATGTTAAAAATCGCCTTGTTTAGTAACACATAAAAGTCCATTTACATTTTAGATTCTATGCCCAAAGAAATTAAACGTCTCATTAACTTGAGCTCTGAAAACAGAAGAAAGTATAAGGCTCTTAAGACCTATTCTACGAAGTCAGTTGGAACTAATCCTTACCGATTGGAACTCGAAATATTATCTTCCCATGTTTACGAGATTTGTGTTTTCAAGCTTTAAATTAGTCTCAAAGTATTATTGGCAGGTCGATCAATGGAGTTGTTAGAAAATATATATTTACTTTATTCTTTTGTTATTAATAATTGTTACTTTTTAAGAATTCTTTCTAATTTCATGAAAATGTTAGACAAGTGCTTTTCTGCAAAATTAGAAGTTTTATTCCAGATATAATGATGGTCGTATAAATATATTGTCTGCTTTAATGTCTGTATAGCTTATAGTATTATTTTTATCTTGATGGATATATATAAGAAAACAGGATTTAATTTTGGGGGAGCTGGATTTTATTTTTAAACCATTTCAATGTATTTTTGTGAAATGACTAAGACGTGCTATTCCAATAAATGGTAAACTTATCGATATAACTTAAGTTTAAATGTCTCATAGCAGTTGCAATGATGTAAAATCAATATGCATAGATATAATTTTTTTTAACTTTTAATACAAGATAACTAAAAGATATAAAGATTTTCTAAAGCCATTATTGATTGCTCTTAGGAATGAAATTATAACAGTTACTTAACCCTTTGTAGGGTTCACACTTATACATCTGTTCTGTAACTTGCAGTCTGCCCTGCATGATTTGTAACCAGTTTTGACCTTGACCAATTGAATCGTACCTAGGATTCTTTCAACCAATGGATGTAGTTATTTAGTTATTATGTGTTTTGAGGGGGAAGAGCAATACAACACTACACAGAGTTGTTGACACTCGGTGCACTCAAAGGGTTAAATATATTTTGATATTTTACGCTAAAGCAGTAAATTTAATTATCCACTTAGTGGATTATCCCCGACCTTGCAGTAATGAAAACATTGTTGCGGCTAAAATGCTCTCTCATCTTCAGCCTTAGGTTGGTGAAACAAAACCTATGTCTTAAATACTTTTCTATTCAATTCATGAATACAAATTTATTCTGTTCATGATTCGACCAACAATGTAGCAAGTGCTTGGGAATCAGTAAACATAACTATGAGTAGATCGTATATATTCTGATGTGGTCTATCTACTGTTGGTCTAAGTAAGTTGGTCTAAGTTGGTCACTAGAGAAATAGGGCTTGTACATTTTAAGTGGGGATGAGTCGAATGAGGTTTGGTAACGGGATGGTGGGTGTTTTCGCGAAAGTAGGCGATAGAAGTTTGTTTACCATTCGCCATACTTAAAAGCCATTTGCAATCGTGCATCCTCTTATCTCACAAATACCTGAAGAGCACAAGACAAAACATGGAAGGATCGTCTTTTCACCTTCGTTCGGTAGAACCATTAATAGGCACTCCTGTGTCAAGACCAATGGATTAAGATGCGCTTTCTTGCAATCTTGGCCTACACTATCTTGAAGCCAACTGTCACTAAGCACGCCAAGATGACAAATTTGAAGAATCCCTTGTAGGAAATGGGATGTCTCATTTCTACTGCAGACAAACTTTGTGACTCGAGCAGTTCTCGGGGTAGACAGAGGTACTAATGCAGATAGTAGTGATTCTGCATCATCAACCTATTAAACCTCATGGGGTTAAAAGCTTTTCTGCGAATACAAATGTTGATGAAAATTACATTGTTCGGTGGTGGGGTGACATTTACGACCCCACCACCGTTTTGAGCATTTAACGGACGAAAACCTATTAAGTTAGATACTAAGTTAAATTGATTTTGAACCGACTGCAGACCCAAATAACAAAGAATAGAATCTATATACGGGCCGGATAGAATCGATATACGAGTCAGATAGAATCGATATATGGGTCGAATAAAATCGATATATAGGCAGGATAGAATCGATATATGTCCCGCACCAGCCGTTTTCTAATGGTTGGAAAGAAAATATATTTCGTAGATTTTAGGTAAAGATCCATTTGCAGGTAACTAATGAATAATTTTTCTTATATGAATATGGTTCTATAATGAATATGGTTTTCTTAACTAATGAATAATTACTTTTAATTTGATGGACCAACGATAGACCGGATGGAAATGATAAATGGGCCAGATAATAGCACGTTTTCCTATTATCTTTATTGATCGGAATTTTGTAAATTGTCTTATACCCTTAAGTGTGTCGATTTACTCGGACCTCATGCATATCTGCTCATGAAGAATTTTCCACAGCCTCCACATAGCCAATCTGGCCCAGCCTCCCCAACAATAAATGGGTCTTTTCTTATTTCATACCCGTCACTAACTTGTTCTCTACACGGCACTAAAAAATACTAATCGTTTTAACATTTGAATGAGTGTAAACTTTCAGTATATATTTAACGTTCACAACAAATACTCAAAAGCCTTATGGCTCATTTACATTTGTGCATCTGTCCAAATCCGCTTTCCGTCGTACCAATGGAAGAGGAGAACTGAAATGATTAAACCTGTCAATCAATACTGTTCTCGTTGCTCATTGGTTCGATGAATCCGAAAACAGAGAGCAGATTAGGACAGACGAAAAGTGTAAATGAACTTTTAATGCAACTAAAGTTATGCAGGCATTTACAGTCTAATTTGGTACTGCCTTATAATAATGGATTAGCGCGAATTCGTGTTACTTATGTCCCCCATATAATATCAGAAAATTGGAAAGCTCATTTTACATTGATTTCCGAATCACAAATTCAATGTGGACGACCAGACCTTTGAAATATTGTAGTGATCCTTTAAAAGTCAAGGCTGGATAACTTAAAAAACAGCAAAAAAAAGAAAAAGGAAACGGAAATAGAACAAATTTATTTTCAAAAACTGCTGTTGTCTTTTCAATGGGCATAAGAAATTTGGTCAGATGGACGAGAATGGAAATATAGGGCCTAATTGTTCAATGCTTATAATCGTTCCTACTTCATGAACTTAAAAAATCTAATCTAAATAAAAATTTTATGAATGAATACAGGCAGTTTGAAAAATGTATAAGGTAAAAATAATTCAAAAATTTATGCATTTTCCGTATTTAATTTTTTAATACATACATCTAAAAAGTATTTTTTATTCATTTATAAATAAAAACTCATTTTGTAATGTTTGTATACTTCGTTTTTGTGTTACAAGAATAATAATTTGTTTATATTCTTAAAAATCCCATAAGTAATTTTTATTTTTTGTGAGTTTTAATCTCTATCTTTACAGAAGAGCTTCAACTAAAAAATACATTGAAATCATTATTCAAGGTATTAAAACCATGATGATAATAAGGACATTTGTATGCTATTGTAGCTACTCATTGTTTACTAGTTTAAAACCAAAGATCAATATCTATAAACTACGGGGAGCAACACCATCATTATCACTTCAAGCGTACAGCTCATTAAAATTTATGATATATCGAAGAGTCCGTTTGACCTTGTGTTATCCACCTTTCTAGCAACCAGATCATTGCCGATGCAATTAAGCGGATTTTTACGTTAAATTGAGCAAGTTAATTACACGTAATGATGTTTATGTGTCGCAAAAGAAATTAAAATATTTGTCCTTAAGGTTAAGAAAGGATGAGCAAATAAATTTGGAAAGAGTTGCTCCAGGGTTAAAAATTGGGTACAATAACTCAAGCGTCAATGGCACTTTTTCTCAGGCAATGGCATTTTTTCTCAGTTGGCAAAATGCTCCCCTTGGACGCAATTTCAAAGTAGGTGAATATGCATGAGTCTTTTTCTCTCCAGCTACATGTAGGTGGCGGTAGTGTTTTTGAGGAGGAACGTGCTTCCTGTACGTATTCTGGACGTGACATCACTTGACTTGTTTTTCGAATACGATTTCAGTACGCCAATAAAAATTCCGAAGAATGAATTCCGAGTTGATACATGATAACGATTGGTCAATGGTAATTAGATTAAACACTATACGTCACCACAACAGAGCTATAAAATACATTTTAAGGTAAACCCTGTATGGAAAAATAATTAAAATATTCCTCTTCCCTATGTTTTGTTTCTTTACACTGAAAATCTCTCTCTTAAACACAGCATAATTAATGACAAAGACCGAGACTTGAGGACTATTTGTAATTGAGGGGATTTTTTTTATTCTATGAGGGCTTTGGGGAAAGGAGGTCATCGTATTATGTTTACTGGATTGTACAGATTGTTGGAGTGTTTGGAGTAGATTGAAAGAAGGGAATGGTTGAGTGATCGTAATTTGTATCATACCAGCGAAAATAATAATAATAAAAAAAAAACTATTTAGGCGCAGTCCCTCTGGTTTATTGTTTTACACTGAAAATCCCTCTCGTTCAAGAATTTGAATAAATCGAATCAAAGACTAATGTCATACCAATTTGACCACTCGGTAATTTTATTTTCAGTTATCCATTAACTATTTAAATTATCTGGTCTCGCTATGCCCTCGAATTTAGGATGTTGGTTAGGTCATTACCATCCTAACCGCTTAACTGAAACTAATGAATATGGTGTTTTCATTTTCTGTTAGCCGTTTTAAGATCCAATATTCCGGATGAATGGATACGTCATTATTGTTACATGGCGTGACTGGTTTGGAGTTCCTGGTTTTCCAGTCATCTTCAGTGACATTGGTTTAATTCGAACTTATGAACTATATCAACTTGTGTCTATTTCAGTACGTCTTACTTTACGTAATTCTTTGACCTCCAGAGCAGAGTATATTTTTTAGATTAAGGAATCAAAGCCGTGAAGTTAATATTAGATATTCAAAGTGTAAATGAACATTGCGTTTAAAAGCCGATTCAATAATTTGACCGCACTTCTAGAGCTCTAATTTAATGGTTGATTGGGTCATTACCACCCTTATCAAGCTAATGAATGTGTTTTTTCCATTTTGGGTCAGTCGTCTCAAATTCTCAGACCTACGTACCGTTACGAGCGACAACTCAAAATGGTCAACGTCATGGTCATCGTTTGCTATACGAGAGCTAATTTGACCAGGACCTACTAAGATAAGAACGAATTATACAAATTTGAAATTGATAGTTAAAATATGCTTAAAGATTTTAAAATCTTGTGACTCTCCTGTAAAATTCGTTGTTTTTAGAATACATTTGTCTTGATACGGGGCGATACTGATTGGTCCTTATTACTAACACATCGCAATTAAACTGAGTTCCCAGTTCTAGACTTTTATAGTGACAATATACACCCTACTTCTTCACGGAATACTTTTACCTCCAAATCATGGGGAATATATTTTTTAGATTAAAAACTCAAGGCCGAGAAGTTAATATTAGATATTCAGAGTGAAAATGAACAATAGACTCATCTGCATTTCAGTCAGATATCGCTATTATCCTGAGAAAACAATAAACAATGATGAGCTTGAAGTATTATGAAAGGCTTCGTGAGACTTCACAGATGAAATACCAGAGATCTTTTTTGGAGAGTATTTTTATATTTAGGTATCCACAATACTTTAAGATAAAATTAAAAATGCATTTTCACCAATGTCATCAGTAGATGACACATTGATGAATTACATCGAAAATATTTTATCCAAGTCTAATTTGGCCGAAGTCTGATTATAGGCGTTTGAATTGTTACAAAGAAAAGACACTTAATTTAAAAACAATTTTTTGATAAACGTATGCACTCAATTCTGACAGTTTTGGCAAGTAATATTTTGTCTAATATAGAGTTAATGTTTTGTGAAGCTTTATTGTGTAAGAAGTATTAAGGGTCTAGTGTGTACTAGTGCCTTTACCTGAAAAGAAAAATCTGGACATATTAGCATAAATAACCCATCTTTTGCGGTTTTGGTCAGTGGCTTTTCCTTATCAATTCATTAAATGGTCTATTTTCTAGAACAGGATATTTGTGGTAATACACACATTTTACGAGGTGTCAGCCGATTGTGGTTTCCAATAGTTTGGGACCATCGTGGTTTAGGTGTCAGTCGAGAATCTGAAACATTGTCCAATCCCTTAACAGCTTTAGGATCTGGATACAAACCACGAACGATTCATGTGCTACAAGAAAGAATTTTAAATGAAATATTTCATATTTAATATCCTCAATTAAGAAACCACTTATTCACTCTTCTACTTGAAACATTCTCACTTCAACTTGAAACATCGAACATACAAATATGGCTTGTTTGGAAACATCGGAATTTTTATTACCAACAAGTTTTGCTGGTCATATTATATAAATATGGTTTTAAAAACTTATGACAGATTAAATTTTCAAACGAAAACTCAAATCCCTTTGATCGAAAAGTAAAATATAATAGCCCTTCCCAAATAATATCCACTCTTTCCTTCCAACTGCGTTCATAACCAATTTTAACAATTTCTATCCATTTTTATAACCAATTTGGACCATTGACTATCCATTTATGCAAACTGGGTAATATATAGAAATTGGAACTGTCTGTATCAGGGGATATCAATTTGTAGGTGGCTACGGTTGGTATCCTAAGACCTCTGTTGTATCTGATGGTTCAGTAATACAGATCTTAGGTAAAAAGAACGAGTTCATTCAAAACACGAATAAATGCAATCAGTATTATTAGGGCTGCAACCTTTACACCACTCGTTCTACTCATTATCCCAGCTGTTAAATATACATAGAATAAATACTAAACTCAGCACAACTCTAGTGCGCTCTTACCATTTCGTAACACTCTGTTTAAGGGGTTAGTGATTTGAAATGATTAAATCGTTGAATTAACTGCCCTGATTTTTAACTTTAATCATAGTTTTATCTATCAGTATACTACAGTAATCGACTGCGAGTGTCGATTTCCAGACGCATAGGCTTGTTCGTTTTTGGACCATGCGCCATTAAACCCAACCAACAACCAAGACGTAGAGAAGCTCAAGTCCTCTAATTAATGAAGAATATGAAATGTTTTCAGTGTTCAGTTAATGTGTATAATTTCTGCAACTATACAATCTGACACTTTTTTAAGTGGTATAAAATCAAGGATAAATACTTGATGACTGAAACAAGAAAATGTTAAAATCTTCATGCACGATTGTTAACGATAAAAGAGGATATCTATGCTCTTTTTTAATGTCTGAGATAAGTTTAACCCCCATAATACCTTCCGTAGGTGCGACCCTTGTCTATCAGGTCTATTGTAAGCTTAATATAAAATATATAATAAACTGAGATATATCTTGTCAGGGCAAAAGGGATGAAGTTAAAACGGCTACTACTCAGAATCCTAAGGTGGGGAAATTTCTCACAAATATTCAGGAAGAAAAAGAAGTATGCCTTGATACAAACAATTGTAATTTAGATTCATAGCTTCATTTAATTTCGATTTTAAGCTTGATACACTTGATTCCTTTGGACCCATGAAAAATCAGACTTAGCCCCTTTTGCCCTGACACTGAAAATGTATCTATCTATTCAATAAATACTTTATGAAATATATTATATGTAGCCCAAAAATATACCGTTACTGTCTTCGCACACAGAAAAATACGATTTCGAAATCCTTTTGAAACTGGGCTACCGTTACCGTCACATTACTGTATAAAATAAAAGTAATCTAAAATCCTACTTCCTGCCACTAAATGAAGTTTTTTAGTTTTCAGACTGCATGCAGTAGCAGTTAATAACACCATACCCCAGCCAACGAAACCTGTTGGTGGAAAAACGCCCATTCGAAATATCTCCAGCCCTTGCGCAAGTTCAAAAGATGGAATTCGAAAGCTCGCTTTTCCACAATTCTTGTCGGCAACGTTTTCTTTTCTTCGCTTTTTTTCCGCCTCGTGGTGGCAACACCGGTTCCCGAGGCATTCGGGTCATGGATATAGAAGCAGAGATCTTACGCTTTTGTTTCTCTCATCTGCTGCCGTCATCTTCTTTTATGGACAATGGTATCATGTGGGCATCGTGCGTTGGAGTGGAGGGACTTTTCTTGGAAGACGGAAGTGCAGCTATTTCATCTTTTGGACAGCCTGTTGAGATGAAAGTACTGAGGAAGTGGAGATAAGTTGGGTGACTTTGATCTTCTGATCTTCATTTAAACTTCTGAAATAGGGGTTATGATGATTTGGTATTCTTTATTTCATCCGTTGTTGTAAGCGTTTTCTCATTTCAACTTGGGGCCGCGGTAGCCTTTTTGGAAAAGTAATATCTCCAGCAATAGGAGGGTTGCTAGTTCGAAACTAGATCCATCCAAAGACCTCCGCGTACGCTGGGGCTGGTGCACGTTAAAACTCTCGTGGCCTCAAATGTCCTCACGTTGGCGTGGTGTGGAAGTTTGGAGAGTGAAGTGCTAGCTCAGGTGCTGATCTCGTCATCTGACCGTGGTTCAAAATTACGTGGTGTTGTCCTTGGATATTTCGCTTGTAGGTTGATCCCGGACAGTCGTCAACAGCTTGTTGTGTTGCTCCAGTACGACGTTAATTAATTATTAATTGCTAATTACCCCTTTCAACCTCTTCCTATTCCATCTTTAAATCCAGACTATTTTATGGTGATTCAATGTTTTTTACTTCAATACACTTATAAAGAATACGAAATAATTTTCAATTTCGAATCTTAAATATCAATAACCGTTGCAAGTAATTTGGGACCCTCTTTTGATGGACAATGATATCTCGTGGACATTGTGAGTTAGAGTGATGGGACCCTTCTTGGAAGCTGGAAAGTACAGCTATTTCATCATTTAGACTGCCAGTTGAGATGAAAGTATCGACAAAGTGTTGTTAAATTTGGCGACTTTGATCTAATCTTAATTTAAACTTATGGAATAAGGGATTTTACAATTCGGTGTTTTCTATTTTATCCATTGCGAATACTTTCACATTTTAACCTCTTCACATTCCAACTTTTAATCAAGACAATTTGCTGGTGATTCAATGTTCAATCTTCAGTTTTAAAAATGCAAATTAGTTACTCCTAATTGGAAACCTTTTGGGTCCTTTTTTATGGACAGTATCATTTGGACATCTTGCGGAAGTGAGGTGACTGATAAAGTGATTTTTCTTGTTTGAACAAAGAAAATACAGCTATTTAAACATTTCAGCAGCATTCTGGGATGAAAGTATCAAGAAAGTGGATATAACTATAAGTGACTGATCTGATGACCTTCATTCAAACTCTTGAAATAAGGGATGTTATGATTCATATGTTTCTTTTGTCCGTTGGTGTTGTATTCGTCGTAGTAAATGATTTTTTATATTTCAACCTCTTAAGATCCTAGCTTAAAAAAATACAGACTATACATTTCAATATTTTATTCTTCATGATAGTTATCAATGCTTTATACTTCAATATTTCAGTGTTTTTCTTCAATGATCAATATAAATATTATAAAGAAACATGAAAAAATTGTTTCAACTTTAATTACGTAAATTAGTGGAATCTAATTGGAGAATAGAAACTAGTATATGGGATGAAAGTATCAAAAAAGTAGAGATAACTGGATGACTAATTTTTTTATCTTCAACTTAAATTCCTGAAATAGGGGATGTTAAAACAAGTGGTTCGATTTTCCTTTGTTGTTGACCTATTCACTATAGTAAATGTTTTCACATTTTTACCTTTTCGATCCCAGCTTTAAATCTATACTTTAATATGTTTTGTATTTCAATACTTTAATATCTTCTGTGCTTCAATATAGTTACTCAAAAGAACATTAATTTTTTTATACTTTTGCAATTTTTAACTTTGCACAATAGGTATACCTAATTAAGGTGTAGAAAGAAGCATGTTAGGATGAAAGTATCGGAAGAAATTGAGATAACTCTAGGTAATTGACCTTTTGATCTTCATTTGAATTAGTGAAGATGGTATTATAGTTTGGTGATACTAGTTAATCCTTTGTAATGTATCAGTTGTAAAAAGTTTTCACATTTTAACAATAATACGTTTCACGTTTTTATGCAATGTCAAGCGTTTCAACCACGCGAGTAGTTGCAATAAAATTTATATTGGTACGTGATAAATTTATTCTATTGTAAATTTATTGTCATTTGAGTCTATCGAAGACCTCAATCAGATCTAGCACTTTTTTACAGGTATGAGAGACGTTTTCTGTCAAGCTAAATATATGTAGTGTTTCTGCTGCGATACGTGTTCCCTGAACGGGACGTTAGGCTTATTTTACGAATACGAATACCTGCGCCAATTAGATTGTTGTAAACTTCTCCAAAACGGAGATAAAAAAACATTTAAAGTAATCCCGATCTATGAGAGAGTATTTGGGTAGCGGAAGTAAAATCTTCGCATTCCGTCTGGTTTGTTTGACTTTACACTGAAAACGCCTATCATTGCTTACTGAAGAAGTTTAAATCATTATGTTCGTACACACACACACAATATTGTTCAGTGTCTATAAATATTCATTCCATTAAAATATTACTTCTACAAAATATTTTCTGTTTTGACCAGTAGTCCAGTGCGGATTAGCAACTGGAGGGTTGCGAGTTCTAAACCGATTCAGACAAAGACCGCCATGTACGTGGGGACTTGTGCACATTAAATCTATCGCGGCCTCAAATGTCCTCACATGTGCGTGGTGTGGAAGTTTGGAGAGTGGGGTAACAGCTCAGTTGTTGACCTCATCATCTGAATTTGGTTCGAAATGACGTCCTCTGATCTTTCCCTTCAGGATTGATCCCGGATCGTCGCCGATAGGCCCTTGTGTTTATCCAGTGAGACGTAAATTCAACTACCAACCTTCCTACATGTTTTGGCCTTAAAATGTTAGGCATCACTGATTCTAAAAAAAATAATTAGAATGTAGAAATCAGTACGTCACATAAACGGTCAGACAACAATTTAATAGATTAAATATATACTAATTGTCATTTTTTTTCTAACGTAGCTGAGCTATGTGTAGACAGACAAGGTCAATCTATCAAATAAAACCTTTCTTGTTTCGGAGTGCGAGACTTTCCAAGGAAGGCGGAAGTACAATTGTTTCATTATTTGAGCAGCATGTTGGGATGAAAGTATTGAGGAAGTAGAAAACCTCTAGGTGACTTTGATCTTTGGACCTTACCTTAAACTGCTGAAAGAAGGGACGCTAAAATTAGGTGTTCTTTTATCCGTTGTTAATACGTGTTTTCGCATTTTAACCTCTTCAGGTCCCAACTTTAAATCCAGATTAATTTCTGATACACGTTTTTTTTCTTCATTATACGTTTTAAAAGAGAACACGAAAAGGAATTTCAACTTTAGGAAATTTAAATGTCAAATTAGGGATTATTCTAATGAATTGTATATATGTTTCGAGGTTAACGAAAGTGGTCTGATCATGGTAATTGCCTTGTCTATCTCCCATTGAATTACGTTGTGGTTGTGTTTTCACCCTCATTTTAAACAACATTGCAATCATTTATGCCCATTATTTCCATCTATGATTTTGATAAGATTATTTTTTATTTCGTTATTAATACTTGTCTTGTTCTGAACGTACCAATCAACTTTTTAAAAGTTCAGTCCATGTTGTTGAATGAGACCATTTTGTAAACAACGACAGATTTATTAGTCTTTCGCCCGTCAAATAGGGATTCTCTCTCGTCATCGCTGTACCATCCAATGACTACAATTTACATAAAAATGTTCACAATCCAGTTCGGTGGAATTGAAGAATATTTTTGTATGTAACTTAATTTCAAGAAGTCAGAGAGAAAAATGTTAATTTTTTTCCATAATTTTCAAAGCTTTTCTGTCTTTCCTGGTTATTGTAGTGCCAGTTGCCTGTAATTTCTTAAACAGGTCTTCTTTTAAAAAGGTGATTTTGAAGATGAATAACAAAAAAATTTCTTTTAGAATTTTTTAAATCTTCGTTTACATCTTTAGAAACTGAAGAGCTTAATGTAATGAAACATGATTGCTGTTTTCAACCACTGGTACTTAAAGTATTGTTCTGTGAAACGCAACAAACTTCAAGTAAATTTCTTGTCAAGTAAATCAAATTTAGTCTACCCCTTCATATCTCTGCTTTATTCTGTAAAATCTCAGCGAAATGTAACATAATTTCTGTCCGCATACATAATTTACTAAAGCATATACTAATAATTCATATCCACAGTATTGTTTAGTATTTATGAAATACTTTTCCACTTATGGCCTTAGAAATCTCAGGTACTGGAAAATTAACAGATTGAGGTAAATGAAAAATAATACTCTAATAGGCAATATAGAAGGCAACGTTTAGATTTTTTAAAAGTAAACAACGAAATGTTAGACTTGGTCAATCGACAAAAATAATTCGTATGTTGAAGTACTTAACTTTCTTGGAATACGGAAATAAGCTGTTTCATCATAGAGCAGTAAGTTAGGGAAACATCCCCGATCAAGGGATGTTTGTGTATAGGATACAAAATATTTTAGTCTTGTACTTAACGGATGTTATTATTTTGTGTACTTTTATCCGTTTTAAAGACGTATTTGTAAAATACAGACATTGTGAATCCTCCATGTGTGGACCTGCTTCGGTAAGTTGGCATTTGAGTCACGTGGTTTTGAATGAGTCTACTCGTTAAATTAGGTTCAGGATAAAACGCAAACAATGCGTTCTCACGATTGGCGTCGTTAGGGTTCGGTGCTGGTACCAGTTGGTGAAACAATAACCTATGGCTGTCACAATACATGATTTTATGTATTTCCTATTTCAAGTGTTTCGTATTTCGTTACTTATTTCTTTTCCTATGACTAATTTAACCACCTTTGTACTTCCCCATGGTTATCTACCTTCTCACCGGAGTCATACTATACTTCTTGGTGAGTTGTTGCCATGCTTTATACGCCATTTTATTGGAATTTAATTAATGCAGTGTTACATAAATTTTCTTCTAGAATTCAGCATAAAATTAGGCAGCTGTAAATTAGCATCTATAGCTGCATATAATTGAGCGATTGACATTTACATTGAACCATACGTTGCATTCTGTCATGCTAAACAAGAAGGCAGTACCTCCAAGTTTGGTCATTTAGGGTTGACAGTTGATACCATTTTGTAAACAGAAGTATGTACATTCGTGGAAAAAACAAACCACCCTCTTCATTCAAATAATTTTAACAGTACAGCAAATTCAACGATATCATTCGACAGGGAATAACGTTTTCTATAAATTCATATGCATTAAAATTTGCATAAGGGGCCGTCTTCATATTAAATTGAGCATCAACTTCATAATTTCCAATAGCAACCCCCATTTTGACAAAAATTTCGATTCTATGACATAATTTAACTTCAGATACCAAGTTTCATGTCATTCATGAATACAGAAATTTTGGAATTTCTAAGATTAAATCAGTTTTCCAGACTTTATGAATATCTTCCTAAATAATATTCCTATAGCGCTGATATTTTGTAGCATTTTGCTACTAAGGTACCCAAACAAATATACATAATGTTTTAGTTTTTAATAAATTTTAGTTTGAAACATTAATTATTAAATTAATATTCGAAAAATTATGACTCTAAAACTGGTCTACTGTGGCTCCATATATAGTGTGTGTACTTGTTAAGATATCGTATACATACTTATAAAAGCAACAGGTTACAACCATTAACCCTGACCAAACGTGAAGACACTGTCTTCTTAACTAGCCACGTCAGTATTGAGATCATATATGTACCTTAAAAGTGTGCTTCCTGCAAGTGGTTATGTACGACTACATTGAGAATCCTCCGTTATCGTTCTTAAGGTCGAGACAGTTGAACATAAGTGTAAAGACCTTTTAATATGAGAGGGATTACCAGCTAAACAGAAGACGGGTATTTTATTTCCTGTTATCCAAATACTCTCTCGTGATACATATCGGGGCTACCCTTAAAAATGTAATTTATCTCTGTTTTGGTGACGTATGGCGATTAATCAAATTGGCTTTGACCAATCAACTATCATAAATCAATTGGGAATTCATTCTTTGGAAATTATCCTGACGTACCGAAATCGTATTCGAAAAACAAGCCAAGTGGCAGTCTTAGAGAAAAAAAATTGTAATAGTTCTAATGAGAACTTAACGCAATGTATTACTTCGGCTTTATAGGGCGTGTTACTATTTTAATTATTTTAAAGATAAGATTTATTTTATATTTTATTTTATGAACACTCTCCCAATAATGGTGTTTTCCTATTTTATCCTCAGAACTTTCCTATTTTATCCTCAGTTAAGAGAGCGTGTTTAAATCATTTCTGATATGTAACGTAACAGTGTGCGTCAAAACAAACAACTGTAATGCAGGGGTATTCCACTGTCACGTATAAGACAATCAAACATAGAAAATAAAAATGGCTGCATCTTTTTTTATATTCCTTATTTATAAAAACATTTTTGAACTTAAACTCTCTTCTCTTCAAGTAAGCGTGTCCCAAAGTTTTGAGTAATCTCATTTCTTGCTTTAAAAAAATAATATCGAGTCGTCACGCGTAGGACATCTCTGGCACACTGAGATGCCCCATACGATCTAATCTCTTTGTGATAGAAACAAATGACAGACATGCCCAATGATTTAAGATAATGTTACTTGAAGGGAAGATAGTTAAAGTTCAAAAATGTTTCAAATCAATAAAGAATAATAAAGGATATAACCACTTCCACGACTAAAATCTGCATATGATTGTATCATACGAGACAATGGAATACCCTGTAGCGAAAAAGTACCCAGTGATGATGTGTTGTGGCTGTTTTCATACTGCTTTCATACAACCTAATTATTTTAGGGTAGGCAAAAATCCTATGGAAAGTGAGAATTTTCTCACAAAAAACCACCCATACCCAACTGATTCGTTAACATCATTGTAATTAAAACAAATGTGATAGTAATTTTATTCCATCGCATTTAATAAATTGCAGATTACCATTGGAGAACAATGTTTTTTTCTCCTGTTGGGTAATTCTTTTTGCATCTGGTAAAAAATGTTTCTGGTTGACAAAGGGTAAAACACTCTGGGTAGACATCGTGGCGAAATGTTCTATTATTTTGAAATCAAAATAAGTGATATATGGAGTTACAAAATATTATGGTTCCA
This sequence comes from Meta bourneti, assembly GCA_933210815.1. Lineage (NCBI taxonomy): Eukaryota > Metazoa > Arthropoda > Arachnida > Araneae > Tetragnathidae > Meta > Meta bourneti. The sequence goes on from OW119928.1 coordinate 72,502,975, forward strand.
ACAATTGAATTAAAAAAGGAATTTGAAAGACAAATGCCCAGACGATTAATTCTGTTGCTCAATATTTCTCAGAAAACCTGTCCTATCTATAGTGATGCAATTCTCAGCTTAAGAAAACGTGTATAAAGTGGTACATCTGTAGCGAGTTGCTTTCTTGCTTTAATAAAAAGAAAGTGTTCTGGGAAAAAATATAATGTCGCACTTGATTTACCAACTGAATCAAATAAAAAAGATACAAATTTAAGTTTAGACCCTTGACGGTAGACTAGAGAAACCTGCAGATATCGAGTTAGATAAGATACAAAAAATTTCCATTAGAAAATTGGAAACAAGCGGAACGGAACGCAGATTGATTGTGGAAGTTTCTTTTTCTTCCAAAACTTCTCTTTCAGTTTTTTAAGCCTTTTACTTCCATCAAGTAAAACATGCTTTTATTTGCTTAAAAACAGCTATTCATGATTTCCTTGATGAGAGTATGTCAAATTTAGATTCAAAACTAAATTTCGTGTTTACTTGGTCTACGATTTTTATAGCAGTTAGTTGTGTACACAAGCTGCAAGTAACCATTTAAAACACAATTTTACTTAAAAATATACAGGAAGTTATTTAACCATATGTGTTTAAAAATTGCAAATTCATTGTGATGACGTCAATTAAATCCATCCAAAATTGGATGGAATTTGTCCGTTTCCAGACTTTGAGCATAAAACTCAAAATCCAATCATCTAAAATTAGCTTAGAAGGCGTAACATAGTGAGCAATTCAGAAGATGAATATTGCTTATGATCAAATCGGGAAAAGGAGTGGTAGGTTGTAGGTACAGTGCAAAATGTACATTAATTTAGCCTGGTCCGTAACGGACAACATTTGTACTCTTTGCTACAGCTTTCATTTACAAAATTAAATATATTTACGGATTTTTCTATCCCAGTTGTACAACTAAGGTTAGTGTTCGAATTAGAATCTAATTCCATATATTAAAGCTATTTATGATGCTTTCCACAGCTGAGAGTTCCTTTATGGTATATGAGATCACTCATCAGTATTTTCTGAAATTATTGGGGAATCTTAAGCTCTGCTCTGTCAAAAGATTGACAGAGATTAAAATAACTAGACGTGTGAGTAGAATTAATAAAAACTTCGAAATGAAATATAAAATGCATGTTCGTAGTTTAATATTTTTTTAACCAACCCGTCCTAAGACATATAGGAAACTCCTTTTCCAAATTACTTGATGTCTGTCTTGTGTTTGGCGCAGCATGGTCAAATATGGTCTTTGCTTCTTAAAACCAAGCCAACCGTCTTTTCCAAAATTAAATTTAAGAGTTTCTTTTTAATTACATTTGAAGTGTTTGTATGAAGAGTTTAATTCCATCTGCAGAAAGCTATTTATGATGCTCTCTTTGGTTGATATGGTTTCTTTATAATGTTTGGTGTCATTCATCGCTATCTGTCTTATTTGGTACAGCATGGCCAAATAATGTCTTTGCTCCTTAAAACCAAACTAACCGTCTTTTCCAAAATTAAATTTAAGAGTCTTTTTAACCATAGTTGAAGTTGCTGTATGAAGCGTTTAATTTCATCTGTAGAAGGCTATGTATGATGTTCCCTAAGTCTGATATAGTTTCTTTATGGTAAATGATGTCATTCATTGATATCTTTCTTATAGGGGAACCTCGAACACTGATATGTTCAAGTGAACCAATGAATGTTGTATGTTCGACAGTGCTATTGTTTTCCCATACTAACAAATATTGCTCCTTTTATGCAATTATTTGCATATTTTCTTAAGAGTGCTTTTAAACCTCCATTAGTCTTTTTTTACAAATGAGATCGCAGCACATCTGTGATGTACTCGACGTTTTCTTTCCTAGTTATACATGTATTTATTTATTTACAAATTCCGGGAGTTTTATAATTAAATCATTAACCTTTCTTGCTTCCCAATGTTTCTGAACAACACAATTAAAACCATTAAGTGCAGTATACGTGTCTAAATGTCCGCTGTTCTTTGGTCGTTCAGAATTGCATAAAGCCCAATTAGGTGGAATTCCTAAGTCCAATTCTAAATCAATCTATATCGAGGCAATCGTGCTCAGTTGAAAGGCGAAACAAAGCAACAGCTGATCCACGAGATAAAACTCTTCAAAAGGTACACACATACATTTTTCATTCTAAATTATTCATATTAAGTAACTGTAAGAAATGTATTATTTAAATTTATAAATGATACATTTTCAGCTATTCTTTTCATTGAGTATCACTGAAAAAAGTCACCGTGAACCTGTCCAAGACCAGTGAGACTAACGGAGGGTTGAAAATTGGTTAAAATTCTGATTTTATTCAAAATTGGAAACTATTTAACCCTTCAACAGATTTTGACGAGATATCTCATCCATCGAGATTTAACCAATTTTGCTAATGACGATATATCTCGACATCAAGAAATTGCCGATTTTTTTATGATGACGAGATCAAAATCTGGTTCCCTGATAACTATTCCCTGAATAAAATTTCCCTCGTGTTCGTTTTATTTTCACCCTATTGCAAGACCACTTCCTAGACGCTTAAGTCGGCGAATCTGCCATAAAATTAGCAGTACGATTGCCAGCCCATTTCCCATGAGCTTGAATCTCACGCAGTGCACGTGCCTGTTTCGGTCCGATGCGTTGGAGAGTGGAAGATGGTAATAGCGCGAAACAGACAAAAGTGAGGTTGGAATTCCGCAGACATCCTTTTTGTTTTACTTGTTACAGAAATGAGGGAAACGAAGAAAAAATTGTGGGAAGGAATTTCGGCTTGGCAAAGAGAAGGTGAGGCAAGTGTGCTGTGAAGTTTGCCAAGGGCGGTGTGGCAATATCGGTGTCTGTTGGAGTATTTAGATTCGCAGAAAGATCGCACAAATAGTTTCAGTAACCAGTGGCGTAACCAAGAGGGTTATTGGGGGTCAAAATCCTTACTTGACCCTGATAATTTTAAAACAAAATTTTAACATGTTCAAAGATGTTAATATTTTGTTAAATACAATAAATATAAATGTATGACATATTTAAACAGAAATAAGATATGAGGGTTTTAAATATACAGTTATAATCTTGATTATCCGAGGTAATGTGGACAGAGGTTCCCTCGGATAACTAGAAACTCAGATAATATGGACGTAGTAATACAAGACAGTCTATACAAAATAAAGAAAACATTTACTGTCATATATTACTGTTACTGAAAGATTCATAAAGCAAGGATTAAGAATACTCGGTTTTGTGTCACAGTATGCATTTAGTGAGATACTTTTGCAATAAATCTTGACGAGAGTTACGTACCTCTTAAGCTGTCTTGAAAAAAATCTTTAATTAGTCTGCTCCGTAGTGTTTTCCGCATTGGTAGGATATAGTCAAAGAAATTGTGACACTCAATTATCGTTCTTTATTTTTGAACTTTATATTAAGACCTTATCTTACAATAAATTGTTAAAATGATTCGTTTTTATTATTGTATTCTTCTAATTAGCAAGCTTATTGCTACGTTCTTAAAGTGGGAAAGATTTTTTTGTTTCGTGAATTGTATTTTAAAACATCATGTGTTTTTCCTCTAGATGTAACGTCAGCTTATGTAATAATTTTAGAATTTTTATGCATTCTCGATTACTGAACTAATATTTATCCTGGCATACTGACCCTACAAAGAGTTTGCGTTAAAAAAATTCCCATGGCATCTAAGAATCTTATAACTAGGGAGGTGAAAGAAGAATTATTTCATCTGAAAATTGAAACTAAAATTTCGATCTGCTAAAGGCACACACAGATGCTGCTTCAGAAAAGTTTCTACTACGATGGTCATGGAAGAGAATGAAAATTGTCAAGGTCATTATTTTTAGATGAAAATAATTATTTAAGCAAAACAGATTTTAAGTATTTCAGAAGATGTCTGAACTTAAACTCAACTTAACTTTCTGTTCAAACACCCTAGCGACCACAAATTGTACGATTTATCGATGCAGAACGGGTTAAAGCCACCAGGAGTTTAAGCCTGGTGGTACGTTGTAGTATTGTGGTGGTACGTTGTAGTATTGTGGTGGTGCGTTGTAGTATTGTGATGGTACGTTGTAGTATTGTGGTGGTGCGTTGTAGTATTGTGGTGGTGCGTTGCAGTATTGTGGCGTTGATTCTCTGATATGGAAGTGAGCTGTGATGGGACAGGTGGTAATATAATGGTCCGGATCCAAACTTCCATGCCACAGATGCAGTTCAAATTCGAAGTTAACCCTCCTGATGGTTTATCTTCGCGTGGAAAACTTTCTTGTAATGGCCAGCGTCTGATATAAAAACTAGTTCAAAATTGTCACCAGTTCTGGGTAAGGGATAATTTGTTTTTCCTACTTGGATCTTCATTTCCCCTTGGAGTAATGGGGCAATTTTGTCTCGACGTGGTATATTGTTACTAGAAAAATTAGCGAGATCTTGATGGACTTATGGATGGATTATCTTGTCGAAACCACATGGAAGGTTACAAAATACTGTTGTGTTATGCTTTAATATAGAATTGCTTCTGTTACGGCCTCAGTCACTGTTTCCCAGAACATCAACAGAAATCGTAAAGCTAATTTTATCAGAGCAAATGGTTGGATGGAAAGAGTAATGGGATAGACGTTTCTTCTTCTTGAGTAACAAACAAGAAAAACACGCAAACAAATCAAAATGCTTTTCTTCGATATTTGATAACAACTTCCGTAGTGCCAATTAAACCTCCGGAAGTTAGGAATTGTTTTGAAGATGGGACAAGTTATCAGACGCCTTTTGTCTTTCCTAAACGGAACGCATCGATGACCCTTAATGATCACTGGACCTTAAAAGCCATTTCTCCGTTGGTCAAAAGAAAACTAAAAGAATTGTCCTTCGATCAATTTAGTACGATGCGTTCGCCTGAATCTTATAAAGTTCACTGAAAGGCAATAAAATGTTTTACAACCCGGAAAACGAAAAGAAAATATTTTGAAGTAAGAATATCGTGATATTTAAAACGTAAATGTTTTCATGCTTATTTCTGTCTTCGACATTTTAATTTGTTTTGGAATTTGAAAATGTAGCTTAAAGGTGTTTACGATACTCCAATGTGCATGTTTCCACACTTTTAACTAAAATAAGTTCAACTTGATTAACCACTACTGACAACCTTCAAGAAAAAGAGTTCGCAAAATTTTTATGACATAAAAACGAACGCGGGCAACGGTCAGAGAGAGAGAGAGAATGACTAAAAATAATTATTAACATAAAATTTTAAAAGCACCAATTGCGGCCAAATTAGGCTTTTATAAGCGATTCAAAAGAGAAAAAGTAACTCTGCTCTCTAATACTGTTATATGCTTGGCGGCAGTGTTCCAAACCGATTTGGCGATATTTTCCACAAAACAGAGCCGACTGTATTCAAAAGTGAATAATTCAACTTTCTCTTGGATATTTTAGAAGTATTTTTATTGGGTGTTTTCTAGAAAATTAATGCCAAAAATGTTTTTTACGACGATCTTATAACACCTATTTCCGATGCTTTCCTTTTATTGTTGTTTCTGTTTGGCGCCAAAATTTCAAAATTGGCGTCATTGAAACTTTTCTCCCTATATAAAAATCTGGAAAATATTTTTTCCAACCGGAAAACTAAGTGTTTTTTCGGAAGACTTCCGAAAAATATGGAAAAGTTGACAGGTTTTTAGTCCTGATCTTTGTAAATTAATGCTTTTTAATTTAATCTTAGCTTTGTAACTGTTAAAACATTAAAATGTCTATTATCGGATGATCCTAATCGTTGATATTTTTATTTATAGGCCAAGAAATGAGGTAGCCTGAACAGAGATGTTAAATCATGGATCCATCAGTAACGATATTGCCATTGCAAATATCATGAAATACATTTCCTTAGTTTTCGTCCTAAGCACTCTGCTAGCGAGTAAGTGAAATAATACATTTTTTTTTCAATTTGTTTTGTATTTCTGGTTTATTTACTGATGAAAACTTCAATTACTAATGAATGAGTTATTTTTCAAGTAATTAGCTCTATATAGTTAAATTCAGCACTTATCTTACTTAATTTGAAAACTACAAAAATAGATTATGATTTTGGAAAGATTTTTATCGAATTGAACTTCCGAAATGAAATGCATAGAACGGAGAAGAAATTTTAGGATTCCATGACGTTCTTGCATTTAGAAAATAAATAATTCTCTTAGTAATCAACAGTTAAATAATTCGTAACAAATCTTTGGTCATAAAACTAAAACTATTTTAATATATAAACTATGATATGGGTACCTCGTAAAAAAAGTAATTAAGGTCAAGAAAAAAATTTAACTTTAATACTGCTAATCGAATTTGATCGTCTGTGTTAAATGGTAAAATTGTATAAGTTAGTATCATGAAGATTTTGTCTGACAGGAGTACTTTTTGGAGAAACATTTTGTATTTTTTATTCTTAACTAATAACATGTGTCTCTATCATCTATTTGGTGTTACAAAATGAAGCCGGTTCGCTAAACAAAGGTGTAAATTGACTTCATTTTTTAAAGGTTTGTCAAAAATTTCTAAATATAACATTCAGACGATTTCGTAACATTCGTTCAAACGATCGTAAATGCTAAATTTCGCATGACATTCTTTCCAATTTACCAGGTATAAATTTTTGAATCGGGTTAACCGAATCGACTGTCCTTGAACTAGGTAAATACATAACAGCTAATTCATTTACATAAATGTGTCTTTCAAGCGAATTCATAATCGTACGTTGAATCGAGATACGTTGATGCACATATTGCAATTTGCTATCGACCACTCATTGACAGATGTGGTGAAACAAACTTTCTTGCCTAAAATGTTATATCCCATTTGGCAATGTTGGCGTGGTGTGGAAGTTTAGAGAGAGAGGTACCAGTTCAGATGTTGACCACGTCATCTGGCCGTGATTCAAAATTACGAGGTGTTGCCCTCGGATTTTTCTCTTCGAGATTGATACCGGACCGTCTCCAATAACCAGTTATGTTACTCCAGTGCGATTTAAATTCAATAACTTACCTACGTGAAACAGAAGATTTAGAGATCTGAAAAAATAACAGTGAATATTCTACATATTCTTCATTTATTAATTATTAAAATACATTAAAATCATCTTAACTTACAAAATTATAATACGAATGACATCAAAATATATACTTTAATATTTATGTAAACAATGAAGGGCTGATGTTTAGCAATTAGCCAGTAAATTAGCAATTATTTCAGCCCCTGAAAGACGCTTCACAGAACCCCAAAACCTAACCCAAACCTACCTAAAATGTTGTTTCGGAATCTACCATCACCTTTTCTCTATGACTTTTCAAGTTCGAGGGCTGCGGTGGCCCGGTTGGAAGAGTAACGGATTAGCAACCGCAGTGTTGCGAGTTCGAATCCAACCCAAACACCGTCGTGTGCAAAGGGGTCTGGTTCTCGTTAAATCTGTCGTGGCCTCAAATGTCCTCACGTTGGAGTGGTGTGGAAGTTTGGAGAGTGGGGTGCCAGCTCAGGTGTTGCCTCGTCATCATGGTTCAAAATTACGTGGTGTTGTCCTCGGATCTTTCCCATTGGGATTGATCCCGGACCGTCAAAAATAGCCTTTTGTGTTGTTCCAGTGTTACGTTAATATCTATACCTACCTTTTAAGTTAGAAAGGGTTGAGTTGGTTGTAAGTACTAATGAGGTTGAAGGGTCAATTTTTTGATTGTGCGATTTCGTTAAGGGGGCCGTATAAAATTATATATTAACTAATACATTAATTATTATTAACTCCTTAATTGACATTTTTTCGGAGACACTAAATGCTTATTTTAGTGATGATGAGAAATACACTCTGTCATTTAATCAGTTTAAAAGATATTTTACCATCAAAATGCTTATCATTTTTATTTTTGACCTACAAACTAATAGTTAGTCTTTAAACAACTACTCAGTAAAACAACGTTTTTGTCAGTTAATGAGTTTTTGCTCTGAGCCGACAATATATCCCATAAGTTTCTGGATACATGACCCCAACCTAAAAGTCTTCAAGTGTTTCAGAAAATCCTAAATATATTTGTTGAGTTTCTTTCTGCACTTACCAAATAATTTTCGTTAAATATAGGTTTTTAGTTAACAAAATAACTGTTCGATGCTATGAAGCATTGCGAGCGAGGGAAGCAAGGATGGTTAGCAACGTAATCTTCGGGGGTTGGCTGAGGTGTATCCCCAGTACACTTATAATTCTTCAGATTACATCATTTGGGGAAAATGGGGGCCCTTACTCTATGGGTGAATTTTAACTGTTAATCACAATATTAATAATTACCTGGATCCTTAAATTGTATGACTCTGAGTCTATGTGCTATGATGCTGATAATACTATTATCCTTTCTGAAGATTTTCCTATTTGGAAGTATGACTGTGTGAGCTATTATTAAGGGGATAAATCCCCAAATCTCAATTCTGAACACCCTGAACAAGTAAGACTACGATACAAGTAGACGATTATCTTGTACAAGTAGACGATAACGCCGCTGTCTTTCCAGATGATTTTTCAGCTTGGAAGTTCTGCTATGCGGGTAACTTAAGGAGAGAAATCCCAAAACCCAATTCCTGAAATATCCTGTGCATCTATGACGGAACAGATAATGCCACTTTATTTCCAGTTGATTTATCTATTTGGAAGTTTGGCTATGTGAGCAACCACTAACGATAAAAATTCCTAATCCTAAATTCTGAAACACCCTGTACAAGTAAGACGGTACTGATAATGCCACTGTCTTTCTTGGAGATTTTTCAATTTGGAAGTATGGCAGTGCAAGCAACCAGGAACGAGACAAATCCCTAAACCCAAATTCTTAAGCACCCTTGTACAATTTTTCGAAACATCTTATTACTTAATACTATTATATCTAAGAAATTAGTGCTTCTTTCGTATCAGAACCACTTTTAACTTTACTATACTCATAGGATGGAAAAAAGAAATTTGAATAATGATTAAAGATACACTCAATACGATGCGATCCGATTTCAGTCACAAAGACATTCCATTGTAGTACCTTTCATCCTTGTCCCGAATATGTAAATATCTAACCCCATTCCCTAAAGACACTTAATATAAGTCTATTATCTAGATAAGAGAAAGTAAAAAAATAAGTTATGTCTTTTTATTAGAAGTTCAACAATCCCTTCCGTCAGATGCATGGCAATGCCTGTTTTATTTTCCATTGTCTATGAACGTAATAGTGGTATAGTTGTGAAAGCACTACGTATGCTATAAAAGGGCATTTATGCTTTCATTCGCCTTGGTAGAAAGTGCAATGGCCGTTTTACGTCGCTTAAAGTGTCAAGAAATGGGGATTTCAGAGGTTAAAGTATAAGGAGAGCTGTTTAGGGTAACGTTGTGTTCAGTAGGACGAAATTTCCACATCAGAATATAGAGAATGAAAGTCATAAAATTCTTTCAAAGCCCAATAAAAGCTAATTTCCATTTTTGTAGAGAAGATAACTGTGTAAAGTTGAAAAGTAAGTGCCCGAAAAGAGGGAGCATGGGATTCGAGGCCCCCGAAATATTTGAGATGCTTCGAAACGAAAGCTGAACTTAGCTTAGCCTATGTAAATCGAAGTTTTGTTAAACTTATAAGAAAAGTCGTGAGAGATCTGAAGATATTTAAAAATATTCTTCCCAGTTTTTATTTCTTATACCCGAGAACAGACTTCTTCGGCCTTCGACACTGCAAGGGGTGTGGCTACTTGTGGAGGAGCCCTCAAGGGGTGAGTTGCCGTTACTCCTAACAGCATAGTTTCCCAAACACTTTTACTCAACGCCCCATTTTGGAAGACAGTATTTTTCGCCCCTCCCCTCTACACAACTATCTCAACTAAAAAAATTGCAAATGTAGCTGTGCCTGTTTTTTATTATATATGTTAATATTATTGTTATACTTTTACTGTCTAAAATTTTTTAATTTAACCAAAATATTTATGTTGTGGTGTGTGTAGTTTTAGAATTTTAAAACTCTAGTTTGGAACATATTCTGTATCTTAGCAACTTGGAACTGAAATTATAAAGCTATTTAACAAAGTGAAACAACAAAAATTTAAACTGCACATAAACACACAAGATTGATCTATATTATTACTAATTAATTTCAAAATCAATTAGTAAAATTAAAACAAAATTCACTAATGAGAAGAATGAATCTGGTGCTGTGTTACCAATTTACTACATGAATCTATTTTCGTCGGCAGCATCTTTAAATCTCCAGAGTCAACTGTTTGTAGTCGGTTCCTCGTGATAGTTAAAAAGGATCAATAACAATACACCATATACGTACATAACCATAACCACAATACAAGTTAATACCCCAGTAATATCTTCAAACTAAATGTTCATTTAGTAATTGCATCAATTTGTTGTTAAAGCAAGCGATGAATCCATCTGTTTTACATGCCTAATGGGAAAGTATGAGAATAATTTTTAATGCAAACAAACGAAAAGGGAATAGATATTTTAATTATTTCCAGTTACCCAAATGCTCTCGCATAATATATATCGGGGTTACCTTAAAATGTAGTTCATCGCCGTTTTTAGCGACGCTTGGCTTTTAATCCGATTAGCGTTGACCAATCAACTATCGTGTATCAATTCGGAATTCATTTCTTGAAATCTTAATTGGAGACGTTCTGAAATTGTATTCGAAAAACAATCCAAGTGACGTCACGTCCGAAAAACTTACAGGAAGCACGTTTCGCTTCCAAAACACTCCTGACAACAACCTTGACAGAAAATGCCTCTTATTCGACAAGACTAGAAAAATATTAATTGTTTATTTTCCTAAATATAAATGATCAAGAGCGTCAGGTGCGAATCAAGTCATATTGAGACCCTTGCCACAATTAGCTTTGAGGCTGATTATCCTGATTATTCTCAGATTTTCGGAACTAGTGACAAAAACGTACCCAGTGCAAATTGTTTAAAACCGTACTGATGGTTGTCTCGACGAGGCATCTCGTTATTAACAAAACTGACCAGATCTTGATGGACGAGATATCTCATCATTAGAAAAAACTGACCAGATCTTTATCTCGTCAACATAAAAAATTCGACATTATCTTGAAAACGATATATCTCGATAAAACGATATATATCTAGCAAAATTAGTCAGATCTTGATGGACGAGATTTCTCGTCGATACTACTTGGAGGGTTAATGGAATCCTAGGATAACATTTCTCCGAACTCTCCCACTTCCGTTCAAAAGGAAGATGGTCAAATGGTTCCTCCTGGTCAGCATTCCTCAGTGTCTGGCCAGTGAAACTTACAAATCGTTTTCTGCCAATTTGATTATATTGAGCTCGTTATCTTTTACCGGCGATTTCATAATGATATTTCATTGATTTGAATCTGTTCTTGGAAATTGCTTACAAAAGGTCTTGACTTAACCAACAATTTAACAACGTATTTGATTTGATCCTTCGGGAGGCTTCACGAACCCGAGGTACCCTAGTGATCTGTTCTTTTCCCATGGGGTTTACTGCCTCTGGAAAACATGGGAAGAAACGAAGACCCAGGATGCCCAAGCTATCTTCCCTTTCTTCTCTCCATCCTTCCTTTTCATAATTTCTTGACATTGTCTCATGTTCTGTGTGTTTTATGTTTCTTGACATTGTTTTGTGTTGGCCAAATATGGCCCTTGACCATAAAACCCAAAACCAACCATTCGTTTATTTGAATTCGTTACTGAGGATTTGATTATATTTGCTGATGGTTTCATCAAACCTTGAATTTACTAGTATACATTAGTATATAAACCGCAGTACTGTTATTGAAAACGAATTTTCCAGTAGTATTCATGTCCTATTAATTTGTTTTAATCTTAAATTATATTTATATTTAGATGTTATGTGTTACACTTCACATTTGTTTACCATGTTCTCTAGTCTAAATATGCCGACTTTATCCCAAATTGATTATGCTAGTAATAAACTTCATAGAAGCATTCCACCAAAACTTGTTAGTGGATCACCATGGATCTCTGAGTAGGGTAGGGACAAAATTAAATCCTGTGTCGAAAAAAAATATAAAGAAGCTCAGCGAAAGTGGACTACGAAAGCACGTTAGAATTTATGGATCTGAATTTGAGTTCAAACTTCAATCTATACAACTTTGATTCATGCATTATAAATAGAAACGAATGTATTGGAATATCAGCGACCCTTCAGCAAATACGAGTAATTGAACTGAACTCTGAAAATATTGCACTTTGTCCCGAATGACCGGGACAACTTGAACCAGTCTGATAATGAAAAGTTCAAAACAAATGTACAATTTTACTATGCAAATTATCACTATACAAGCGTTTGTTAGCGTATATCATTAGTGCCAAATTTTCCAGATTTTCTTGAAGTCTTAGGATAAAACACTTGGTTTCCTGGTCTTCCAGGAAGAAACAATGTTCACCAAAATTTTCTTTTGAAAGAACATTTTCAAATAACGCCAATTTCGAAGCCATTAACATTATAATGCGCGGGAACCCATCGTACATTTAGTAGTCACTTGGCTTGTGTTGACGAAGATAACGAAAAGCAGTTATGGAATTATTGAGTATACAGATTGACCTGCCTTCCAAAGTGAGGCAACGCACCGAAGCTACATTTTGAACCAACAGTTCTGCGTCTAAAGAAACAAGAATTATCATTTAGTTCTTTGATAAAATAACATGCTCCAGCTCTAGAGTTGTCGAGGTTAACTGAACCTCGACAGTACAAATCTTAAAATTTAATATAAATCTTAAATCAGTTCTTATATTGTATTAACATGTATCATTCTTTTCTTTAGCAAAATGCTCCGGACAGATAAACCGTCCACCCGAGTTTCTGAAAGGAGGAGACATGGACAAGTTTTCTCTAAAAGAAGATACACCAGTGGGTAAGTAACGAAAGGTGTTTTATTAACGCATTTAACTGAGCACATTAAATAAACTTTGTCGTATTACATTCATTACCCATGCCTCTCTTTTCAACTAAAAATTAAATAGCTTCTTTCCAAAAAGCATTAAATCAATTGCTTCGAGTCTTCACAAAACTCAAATTTAAATCCTTGCGGAGAGAATTTGTTCTGATTAAATTTGTTAGAGACTGGAAATTCTCCGGATGTATTCAATAGATCTAAATTCAGTTCAGAATTTTAATAATTTGAGATACATTATTATATATGTTTCTGTCATCCCTCCTATAGAAAATCGTTTTTTGTAATTTTGACAATGATGCGTAAGGATTGCATAATTCACAGAACATGAATAGATAACATGCATCTCTATATGCAGTGACATCATTCATAAGGCTGTTATGAAACAATTGAAATGTTTGAGTTTGAGCCACGAATATTTTTTCGTCTCAAGAAATTTTATTTCATGTTTCCCCATCACTGCTTTTTCTAAATAATCATAAAAAATCTTGAAAAATAGATCTCCGTTTGGCAGCATAACTCATTTCTTACATCAAGTCACCTTGGTGCTTTTTCTTCCATGCGGTTGAACATTGGGTGAACATTGCCTGCTTTGCCGCATGGAACTCTAAAAAAGAATTATGAAACTTAAAATTCTTGTTTGACATAATCATTTGTTCGGGATTGCATAAAACCACGATTTATTTACCCTAAGTAGTGATTCATGTTTTGTTGAAAAATAGTACTTAGCTTTCGAGAAAGTTATCATGGGATGCACAGAACCCTTAAAAATACAGAAACTCCCGGTTATATTCCACATTCAGTTATATTGTTCTTTTTTAATTGTCTTCCGATTAATATTAAGTTTGAGAAAGGCAGAGAAAACCTCAAATGGTTTTTATAGAATCGGGAATTTAAAGGTCACGTGTGTAAAAGAGTTATCTTAAACTAAATTGGAAAAAGATTTTAGTGTCTCCAAAGCTGTTTAAAATTACTGTTTTAAAAATATTCTACTAAAATTATTTTTACCATCGATTTTTGTACTTAACTTTAAATACAAACTTTACTTTACTTTTCCTTACGTACTTTAAGTAAAGAAATACGTATTTTAGAGTATCATTCATGCTTTTTTCCTTAATAAATATGAAGTTTTTTCTCAACCCTCGTCATATCGCTCCACTCTGTAATCATGCCTTTTTTCTTCTCAAGAAGTGCTATTTATCGAGAGATATTGGTATTAAAAATTCAATACTTTTGAATGGTAATTTGCTTTCTTAACACTTTGAAAGGCACTATACTGAAGATGTGATTTGAAAAATCTTTTATCAGTTCAGAATCATATTATATGAATGCATTTTGCACATAACAAAATTTAGTTTCTTAGGAGTAATAGGCCTCTATCTCACAGGCATCTGGTAAACTCCAGACATCAGAATATCAAATAAGATAACATTTATATACCTAACATTCAAGAAGGTAGGATGCAAGACGCCCTGGAAGGACACTTAATCCCAAATAACCCTTATAGCTCTTAAAATGATTTCAATGGCATCCGAAGGTATGTACATTAGTAGCCTTTATGTACCTAGCCTTAACCAATTCAAGGATGATAAGCCCCTGAAACGGTTGAGTGCCCAAATAATCCTTATTAAAGTACTAAAAATGAATTCAATGATATCCAAAGTTATGTACCTTTACAGCCTTTATATACCTAGATTTAACCAACTAAAGCCCCAATCATTGGGTCAATCTGACCTCAATAAGCAGCCTCTGCCTCCAAATACTCCTTATTATAGCACTGAAAATGAATTCAATGACATCCAAATTCAACACTAACCAAATTTATAAACCATAGAAGCGTATACATACCTATTCTTAACTATTTAAAAGAGGGGGGACGCCAGACATTCCACCATGTCTGAAAAGGTTAAGTACCCAAATATTCCTTACTAAATCATTGGGCAAATGAATTCAATGACATCCAAATTCTACAGCATCAATAATTAATGGCTTCTGTTCATCGATATTTTTGCACTAGGGCATGATTGGGTTTTCTTTTGTAGGATCTTCTGTCTACACTCTGCAGGCCAGGGACCCAGAGAACACCCGCGTCCATTACTACATCAGCGGAGATTCTTTGACAGTGGAGCGGGACACGGGAGTGGTCAAGCTCATTCGACCGCTGGACAGGGAAGTGGAGGGTTCGGTGGAGGTCATCATCAGTATAACAGACCAGAGGGTAGCGGGTCTTCAACCTAACACGGTAAGTGTACGAATGATCTCGTGCGATTAATTGACACGGGTACCCGTGTACTTATGAATCAGTATAGTATTAACCCTCCAAGTGGTTTCGACGACATATCTCGTCCATCAACATCGACCAATTTTGCTAATGACGAGATATCTCGTCATTAACTATTGCCGATTTATTGGTGATGACGAGATCAAGATCTTAGTTTTCTTCTAATAATATTTCATCCATCGAGATCTGCTAATGGTTTTGCTAATGATGATATACCACGTCGAGATAACCTCCAGGAGTATTGAGTATCCGTGTGCCCAGGTTTAGAAATCCGCACTATACGTGCCTGCAATTATACGAACACGTGTGTATTTACCAACTCTGAAAATATACATACATGTATAGGTCAGTATATACATGCATATATCGCTGTTTCGGAAGTACAATGACGGAAGTGTAATTCATTGATTTGTCCACAAAACGAAAACGAAAAAAATTCCGTTCAAGATTAATATTAATTACAGAATGTAAGAAAATTTGATGGTAAAGAAAGTGTGGTTAATAATGACATATTTATGTTATTTTTAAATTATATTACTCATTCAGGTGTATTTTCACCCCTAATTTTGCAATTTCAGGGCTTGTTTCCTAAAATTTAGAAAGAAATATTCAACAAAAAGCCACTTGCTATGTAAAACATTTTTATCAATTTAT